>CM026067.1:25897961-27147961 GCA_014839685.1 Anableps anableps
CAATTATTTACACTTTAGTTAAATCCTTATGAAGTAATCAGTCAGTGGATCTTAAAACAAGCTATGTAATGCTTTTCACATTTAAAAGTAAAATAAATTAAAAGAAATATTACCTAAAATGGACAATAAATATTTGTATACTTAAATAAATATTCTTAGGATACAAAATTCAGGTATTTATTGTATTACGTTTTTGTGTGTTGTCTTAAATCCTACAGTTTTGTGTAGAAATGTCTGCCGCTTGGTGCAATCTATTGATTTGCTAGTAGTGATTAGTTATTTATCCAAGCTAATGCAGTATATGCAAGGAATACTCTGACTGGATGAAAATGGCCTGTCTGTGAGCATAAACTTTGCCAAGTTGAAAGAGCAGACACAGAACCAAGCATGTGCTAGTATGTTATTGAGCGAGCATGTGAGATGTAAATGCACACGCCACAGATTATTCTTTGTTCACAATGCATATCTCACTGCATGCTCAACATGAACCTTTAAAAGTGCGACTATACCTCTGCCTTTATAGTTGCGCTTTTAAAGGTTCGCGTTGAGTGCATTTGAGTCGAGCAAGCAGTGTGGCTTTTATACTTGATGCCTACCTTGGAGAAGTATTCTCTGAAAAGACAGCCTTCATAGAGGGATCATGTAAATGCAGGTACAGGTGAACCTGTTCTGCAAGAGCATCTTCCAAATAAACCATTCCGCATCAAGTGATACATGCCAAATTACAAAAATTTGGAGGGTGCATGACCAGGTACCAAGACAATGCGCAAGGCCAACGTACAGGGACAGTACGTTTGGTGTGGCTAATTTGCTATTGCTGTTTCTGGTGTATATAAATAAAAAAATTAAATAAATAAACAAACGACACTTAGCCAGGGGGGCCGCCAGGCTTTTAATACCCTGAGCATCTAATTAAGACTGTAATTGTTACTTTTGTTTATACCTTCAAAAGACCTTTAAATTCTCAAGTTGATCAATTCCTTTTATTTTCCTTCGGATTGATGATGCCTCTTAACTTCAGGATTGCAATTTGACAGGTTTGCCATCTTAAAAGTCTGCCTTTAGATTCAATTTCATATGTATTTCAATGTATCTCATACCACAGGACAGACAGAGACGCAAGGCTTAAAACTTTGACTGAACAAAACAAACATTAACACTCACTTTAGCCCTGAGCTTACTTAAAGATTTAAACCTCTATGAGATCAAAGACAAACCTAGTGCCTGCTTAGCGCTGTTTCACGGGGCATGCACCATTACCTAATCTAAAGCTTTACCCAACTTTGTTGAGAAAAATATTTATCCAGGTCCAGAACATGTTCCCAACACTGCAACTACTGATATACTTTTCTGTACTGTTACTGCGTGATCCTCCAGGCTCTGTGTGGGCTTTTCCCCTTAGCCCAAAGTGGTTGTTTTAAGTAGACTGTTGTTGCAAGTGTTAGAACTATGATAAACTGGCATCATGCAATTCTCAATCATGAAATGATTAAAAAATTGGAAGGATCCCAATTTTAAGAATGTGGGATCCTTCTTAGAAGACATAAAAGGGAAAATGGCTCTGGATGTCTCAGGAGAAAGTAAGGCCTGTGGAAAGAAGATCATAATGTCGAGCTTTTCAACATTTCCTACATAAAAATATGTTTATTTTAATATGAATGTTAAAAAGCAAAATTGTTTAATTTTAGATTTTAGTTGAAGTTCAAAGAACAGCTTAAAATGTTTAAAATGAGACAAAAAAAATCAAAAGTTTTTTTGGAGGTTATTGAGTCATTTCCATATTTCGGAAATTGAAGAAAAACTATTAATAGGTGGGGGTCTACTGCATATGTATTGTGTACTTCCTGTTCTTGGGAGTGTTTGCTGACAGACAGCAAAAATTACTGTATTTGTCTCTCATACAAAATCTAGCATTTATTTAACAGAGTTAAATCTACATACAACTAGGTCAAAACATCACATTACACATATCCACGGTTAAGAGACTGTTTATACTTCTCAAAGCAATATCAAGTCTTACATTTATGTGACCTCTGTGTGGGATTGTTGTCTAAAAAAAAACATGAAAAGCCCCAGGAAAAAAACCCTCTGCAGTCTTTTAGTTTTGGATATGTGACCGTAGGGCTGTTGACCTGACCTCAGCTGTCTTAACAGTCGATTGCTGGGCTGTCAAATGTCTCTTTTAATGTTTATAGCTCTCAAACTTAGCCTTCTGAAGTAAATGTCTAGCAGGTTGGGAGGCTGTGTTTAGGTGACATGTTAGGCTAAACTCGCTGAGGGGTGCCAGGTCATGGAAAGAGCAATTCACATAAAGGAAGCCAGTAGCTCAGCAGGCAGATTGGTCTTTTAATCAGATGGTTACTAGTTTGGAGTTCAACCTCCCAGGTCCATGTGCTGATGTGTTGTTAGACATGATATTAAATCCAAAACTGCTCACAATGGGTCATTCACTTATAGGCTGCCTTAGATCAAGGTAATTAAGACAACTATGGATTACAGGGAAACCTCTGGGTGAGAGCATTTTCAGACTGGATTTCTCCGCTGATTTCTAAACATTGTATTTTCTCATTACAAATATTTACTCTAAGTTTATGGAGCAACTTAGATTTTTGAGGCAAACTTCAACTACTTGATGTGGGAAAAACATTGAACTGTTGTAGTCAAGAACTTGGTGAATGCTGTGTGTATTTGTGTGCAAGTTGGGTCTACACAGGTTACACTTATTTATGTCTTTCTTTGTGGAAGATGCTAACATGTCTTTCCCTATTATTTAAACATGAATTTTATTGCTTTCTCTAAACTTCATACGTAACAATCGAAAGTGAAGCTCATGTACTTTCCATTAAAACTGACACCATGTGTGTTGTTGTTTTTTGCATCTCTTCTGTACACAAGGATTCTAAAGAGTTGGCTGCAAGCACAGCAACAATGAGCTGAGGAATGAAGATGCAGTTTAATATACTCTGTCACTTCTATCTTTTTTCAAAGGACGATCATATAGCCTGTGAAAGTGTTGCCAAACTAACAGCACAGATGTCTTTTATTTACATGAGTGAGTTAACAAACCTGTTTAAACTAAGTCAGGATTTCACATAAGAAAAACCCTAACCCTGTGATATAAACCTCGTTGAAAAAAATTTTAAAACCATTTTGGTTTCTTACAATGAAATAAGAAAATTTTGCTATTTACTGGGAATTTGGCAAAATTTGTGTGAGCAAGAAGAACAGCAGAAAATTAAACAGAGGTGGCCAAAACTATGCTGTAAATGGTATGCGAACACGATATTTGGCAAATAATGGCATTATCTCCACAACAGTGACTCTAAAAGTCTCCCTGGGGTTCACAGCAGACACACATTAGGCCCATATCGTGGCTTAAACCAATCAAGGATAGCAAAGGGCAGGACCTCTCCACTTAATGGCCATGGTCTAGCTATCCATGTATATTCGTATCCTAAAGTCAGAGGTAAGTAGGCTAGGCTAGACTAGTCAGGTAAACAGAGTAACTATAGCATGGCCGAGGAGAGAAAATATAGAAAGTTAAGGTCCGAGCCGTCCGAAAAATCATTATCAATGCTCTGACATGAAGTTATCAACCTCCCATGTTATGTCAAGCTCTGGTTAAGAAACGGCATGAGATAGCGAGCCACATATGATCGATTCCGAGCCAGAGCCACTGAAATTAAAAGGGGGAAGGGGAAGTGTATATGTCACGAAGACAGTGGCTTGACCAGTTTCCCTGGGTAAGATACAGTAAAGCCAAAAAGATAATGTGCTGCATTTACTATAGAGTGTCGTATGTGGTTTGTTTCTCTTGCGTCACAAGGGCGCACTGTGCAGGTAGTGTGGGTCCAGTTGAGTGTGCCAACCAACTAGATGTGAAAATAGTGATCTTTTAACCAAAAAGCCAAGAACGTCTGTCTAATAAGAGGACAACCACATCTGTGCAAACTCAATTTAAAATATTTACGCTCAATATATGTCGTTCTCAAGAAGTAAAAAGCTCTGTATTTGTTTCAAGATGTCCTATATCGCGAAATAATTTTTCATAAGAAAAATGGATTGAACGTAATGAAATGTTTAGTTTGAGATGTTCATAAGATGTTCAACCCTTAAAACTTCTTCTAATTCAATTTCTTTGATGTCATTTATCTTGAGATGTTTAAATTTCAGCTCATAGAAACTCTTAAGACACTTTTTCAGTAATCAGCTTCAAATAAAGAACTTTTTGTTAACTAGATTTCTAATTAATCTTTTACAGGTTCAATATTACCTCAATTTGACACTGATTTTAAAAAGGTGAACATGTAAAACTGCAATGTTAAATAATGTGATGCGGTCGAAAATTTAGATGTACCTAACTTTTGTGCTGGTGCAACTTAGAAAAAAACTTAGGCACATTAGTGTAACCAGTGCAAAAAGTTAGACTAGAGAACTGATAGGTCTCCAGAAAAATTAGCTTCAACAAGCCTGATTCTGTACAGTAGTTGGTCATTGTGATCTAATTGTGTCAAGTCAAGTCACGTTTATTTGTATAGCACATTTCAGCAGTAAGGCAGTTCGAAGTGCTTTACATCATAAAAACATCAATCAAGTAGACAGCAGAATCATCAAAACATCAACATCATTGAGCAAAATCATGAAAATTATCTAGCAAACACACATGAAAATCATTAAAATCATCGGCTGAGGATGATTGTGTACCCAATTAAATAAAGCTGATAAAAGTGTTCTAATTTGAAAAGTGCATAGCACAATTTAATTATGAATTCACTTTGTTTTTTTATCTTTTACATGATCTGTCAGGTCAGAGCAATGTAAATATATTATGGATACTAAAGAAAAACTGTTCAGGACTACTACCTATGTGAAAGTCCTCGTCCTCGTAGATCATCTCTGCATTCTCAACGATAGGAGGGGGTGGGCATTTCTTCAGACGGTAAGCTGGAAACACAAGGGGGAAAAAAATGGAAATCTTATATGGCAGGTTACATAGCAACAAAATATGCAACATGACTGTGCATATGTCTCTTTAATAAAGTGTGGGCACATTTGTGTAATCCCTGTAAAAGATTTGTATTTTTAAACATTAATTTATATTTATTTTCCAAAAACTGTTGTCATAGACATTATAAAAATCCCAACAAAGCACTGCTCTCTGAAAAATGAATATATTAACTTAAAAGGACAGTTGATCTCATGTAAAATATTTAGTTTTAGATTAGTTTTAGCACAGCATTAAATCATAAAATTATATTTTAGGGAATATATTTGACATAAAATGATTTATCACAGCTGGAATACAATTTAAAGCCTGTTTACTGTTCATGCAGTCAGAATAAGGATCTTAAATTAAAACCAGTCCAGTTTGCTTCTTTTAGCACTCTGTACTCCTATTTCAACCTGGAGAGACTCACACAAAAACAGAGCAGCAATTTAAAAGTTTTACTGACATGAATGAATAAAGGTTTTTTGGTGCTCAGACACCGACAGAAGATATATATGCTGTAAATTGCAATAAACATGAATGAACTTTTAGGTTTAGGATTGGAGACATCTCACCCCGCCCGGGGCCCGGATACTGGTGGTGGAGTGGAGACTAAAGGAGGCCTAATGGAGCAGTGATAAAACGAGGGTGCAGAAGGGGTGGAGGCAGATTGTAGCTCATGTTTGTGCTTATGTGCTAAATTATTTCATAACACACTATTTATTTTGGTAGTTAATTATTTCTATTAAATATGGGTATAAATAATACAAATGTTTCAATCCTACTTACATTTTAACTCCCATGATTTTGTATGACATTCTACCTTTGCTGATAGTGGTTCTAAACTCATTATAGCCAACTCAGTCTAAGATATGAGAAATTATGACCCCTTATCAAACAAAAATAAGTAAGTGATAATATTTTTTGGACTGTAATTAAATATTGGGGAAAAAAACGTAATCGTTGGCTGTAGAACCAGCTATTAAATGACCCCTGGCACGCTGAAAATGTTTTGTATAAAATAACCCAAATTGCAAATGTAGTAAATAGAAAAGAGGTGAAATGACCAGTACTCATTCATATGTACTAAAAGGCAGCAGTTATTCAGTGTGTACGTAGGAGGCCTCTTACCACATACTTACCACATACACACTGACAAAAAAAATAATTTCGACTGTGGAAGATAAGGACTTAATTTAAAATAAGCTTCACAACAAAAGAAAAAAAAAAACAACTGTGTTTTTGTCTTTGTAAGCTGACAGAGAAGCTGCAAAACATCATCTTAATTGAAGACAGAGGTCAAGAGAGTTTGCACCTTTTCATAAAACTTATAGGCACTGTTTCATTAAAACGTTGTGCTCCAACATAACAAGATTGGAAAATGGTGATTCTTAAAGAGTAATAACAAATAATCTGTAAAGGGACTATAACTAAAACCAACAAATCTGGTTTTATCAAGTTCAGTGTTTTGACAGATAAGTAGACAGGAAGGCAGATAGACAGAACCATAATAATAAAACCTATGATAAAATTTTGGAGTGCTGAGTTACCATGGAAGTTAAGGATGAAGAATCCTCCAGTAGAGAAGTCAGAATGAAAGCGAACCAGGACCTTTGAGCTGGAACTATAGGCTGACTCTAATGCTGTGTTACCACTGAAGACTCCCAGTTGGGGGCTAGATGTATCAGGCCCATCCCTTAAAAAACAGGAGGTTAAAACTGATTATACTCATATTGGGAGAGAGCAAATCTGAAATATTGTCAACATGTGATTAGGACTTCAAGAAACATTGTGATCCCATGATTACAAAAACTGACAAATAGTCAGATGATATAAAGTTCCAGACAAACATTTCTATTATTGTGTATATCTAAGCAAGAATAAGATAACATAACTCAAAAAGACTATAATTTTAAATGCACAACACATTAAGATTTTATTCGATTGCTTGTAGCTCCTTTACTTCAGGGGCCCTTATGGAGAGCCAAATAAACAGTCAGCACCTGCACCACTCAGAAAAGTACATTTCCAAACAACTTACAAATTTTTTTTAAGCTTTTAATAAAATGTTTCAAAACTTTTGACATTGTCTTGTAAAGAAAACAACTTTCACAGTCAGATAGATAGATCATAGATTTTGAAAGACTTGAAGTTGATATCAGCATACTGAGTTGGAGTTCATCTTACACCTGAGATTTGCGCTCTTGGTGGTCCTCGTGTTAAAATACACACACACACACACACACACACACACACACACACACACATATATATATATATATATATATATATATATATATATATATATATATATATATATATATATATACATATACACACACACACACACACACACATATATATATATATATATATATATATATATATATATATATATATATATATATATATATATATATATATATACATATACACACACACACACACATATATATATATATATATATATATAAGTTGCTGCCTGGAGAATATATATACACACACACACAACTGGCCATGCTGATTGACCTCAACTACAGCAGACTGAAGCAAACAATGCCCAACTCAAAATGAGGGGGGAGGGGGGAAACCCTGTATTGCACCCCTCAGCTTTTGTAGCAAGCACTGAGAACTATTAGTCCAAAAGTTTTGCAGAACTCCTTAATCATGCTCTGGCTACAATTCACCAGTCCACTGCAGGACCAACAAATGGAACAAATGAGACAAGGAACCAACATATACAGATACATACACACATTAAAGGTTCATGAAATTTGTGTAATCTAAAAAAACACATCTGCAGATTACATGCAAGTGAAACCTATTTCTAAATTTTGCCTCAGACATCAATTGGTTCCGACAAGTATAAAAATCAAAACACAAAACAAAATCCAAATTATGTCAGTTGCTGCCTGAAGAATAAGAGTAACCAAGTGGAATCAGTGTGAACTTCTTTTTATATGCTTCATTGGTAGACAGATTTAATTAGAGCGTTAGAGATAAACCAAAACAGTCAGCATTAGTAAAACAAAACTTTGAAAAATCCACATGCTTGTTAACAAAGAACTTCAGAACTTTTATTTTTTTCATTAATTTTTTAAACCAATTTCAAACAAATTTATTGAACAAAGCACACAGATTAAAGGCTTTACCTCACTCATTAAATATTGAATGTTACTGAAAGGTTACATTCCCTATGGTTTCTAAATGACCAGTTTTAGACTTTAATGAACATGCCACTGGATTAAACAAGGGCTTTAAAATTTTAATTCATGAGGAGGGCCTGGGATCTCTTGCTTCTTCAATAATTCAAGGTCTTCTGAAGGTGTTGGAGATCATTTAACATCATGAAATTCTGCTATTTAGTTGCTTTAAAGGAAAGTAAAGTCAACATTTTATGCCTTACATAACTTTACACAAACTGAAAAGAAAAAAAAAAATCATACACAATTCTCAGTGCAGCTCAGAATTGGTAAACTAAAGGGAACATGATCAGGAGATCATGAATGATAAGGGTTATCATGATGCGGCACAAAACAAACTGTTAGTTTTTATATTTGTTTTGCAGAGAAGATAGAGAAATCTTTAGTGGTAGCTTTAAGAATCTAACATCATTACACATTATATAATTTTGCAGAAAAGATCACTAATCTACAACGATAAAAGGAAAATGTCACGTGAGAATTTAATAGGGATTCTGAGAACTTAATTGTTATGTCTGTCTTTGTTTTCTCTGTTTCTTTCTATGCTACAGAGGGCTTTTTTTTACAACCAAATAATGTAATTCTCTTGGTTTGCATGACTGAAGAGTACTTTGACTATTATATCATGGATCAAAAGTGCATTGTAAGTATAAATACTAACATGCTTGTAAAACTATGGAAATAAATACTGCCTTTGACTAAACATTTTTTCTGTTTGATTTGTTTTGCTTCATTTCTGTGATCCTGGATCTCTTGCCTACTGTGCAATGTTTCACTTATATTAGGCAAAGATCCAAATGCAACTGGTGAAAGACCACAGGGACAGTTTGGTAGCAGCCTTTCACATCTGGATGCATATGCTGTCACATAACCCCCAGGAGAAAACAAGGCAGACACACATCCATGTGGTGTTTACATGGCATAATAAAGCACGGCCAAATTAAACTCTCTATCCAGAGAGAAATATGAAAGTTTAAGCTTGTCACTTTGGCTGAATTTGTTAAAATAATTTGCTCAGTTGAAATCATTGTGAAAATCTTTGAATGCATAAGCAAATGTCATTTTATATTGCACATTCAGCCAGTTTATTGCAGAAAAGAATAATTTAAACTTACTTTTAAAAAATCATAAAGGACCTTTTTTGGACCATCCCTCATATATTGCAAGATTAAACTACTACAGATTTAAAATTATATATAGAGTATAATGTTGATCAATTTGTCATTAACTCAGCAGCTCATATATGACATACAGTACTTTCCTGTCCCACTTTTTGTGTACCTGTGCTCGGAAACCTTTTCAAAAAATATCAAATCATGACACAGCAGCGATCCCTGTCTTATGATCTGATATTTCCTCAGTTCTCTGCTTTTATGAAATGTTTGCTGCTGATGCATTTAGTGAAAATAATTCCCATTACAGAAGCCATCATGATTAAAACATATTCAGTGTGTGCACATAATCTAAATCTAAATGAGATATAAGCCTTAGTCTCAACTTTCCACATGAAAAGTATATTTATGTTTGGCTGAGCAGATCAAATACTCAGAATTCAAAGTAAAAATAATAGATAACTGATTGTAATATTAGGTACCTTTGCCAGTTGATTCTGTTTACATGAAAAAAAATTGCAACTGCAGTGGACTTTTGCACCAGACCCTCTAAATCTGTCGAAAACATTGGAAGGTAGATGGTGATGGTATTCCACTGGGTCTGCGAAAAGCTCTCCTCTCTCAAGTGTCAGCCCCCAGTCACTTCCAAATATATTCATGAAATACAGCAGTACTGAGCCATCATGTGTGTACTCATCCCACATTACTGAGCTCTTTTGGTGGCGTCCATATATGGATGCAATTTCATAATTTAGTTCCAAATGAAATGTACCAAAAAACACATCAATCATAAAAATCAATTTGCAGCAGCAAAATAACTCAGTGCAGAGCCTCTCCATAGCTAAATGCAAGGTTCTATGAGCTGGCCAGATTGAAAAACTAGAAGCCACAAAGTGTGAATTCATTGCTTCCCCTTTTGCCTGCAGCTACTTACTCCCTAGAGCACAGTGCTTGAACCTGAAAATAAAAGCCATGCACCAACTCACCCATCTAAAAGCAAACTTACAACACCTGCTCAATCCTAATTTCCTTTCTGAGAAAATCTATTGCTCATCTTGATTTTTGATAGGATGCATGATGCACAGCCAAGCCTCTCCCCAAACTTGTCAGATCCAGTTGAGCCTGGTTCGATTTGTAACTCCAGCTCCGCCACTCCGTTCATTACATTTCCCAAACCCCACTGACTCTCATCATTACTTTTAGAGTTCCCAAATCCTCTCTGGGCCTACATCTGGGCATAGTGCTGACTTAGATTGAATTGGTCAGTGTTCCCATTGTAAATGCATTACTCTCACACTCCTTGTATTACACTTTTACCTCCACACTGAATCCCGTCGTTACACCAGTCGAGGTTATATACTCATTGCACAGAGTGTACATGTGTCGATGTATTAGGTTTAAGGACATATGACCTCTGCCATAAGCATGCAGTATACAGATTTAAACTAATCTACAGTATGTCCCTGTACAATAAAATGTTTGACACTTAAAAAAAATTCTGGTGCATACCTTTGTAAAGCCAAGACAGTCTCTCAATAAGGCATGAGATGAAAGAAATTAAAGCAAACTAGTATTTCACATAATGTGGGGTTAGATTTAATTAAGTGTATCCCATGAGTTTAATCAAATTCAGAAACCATCAGGTGACATGTTCATTACAGTTAAACAGGGAATGGGTAAATACATTCAAAACAGATCTGTCAGGAATGCAATAACTGTATGATGATTTCTGTCTAGAGTTGCGTGAGTGAATGCTATGAATGAATGTGAATTTCCTAAGACTTACCAGACAGCAATATAATCTGTGACAGGCTCTGTCTGCAGCAAAGTAAAGTTGATGTAAACCCCGTGGCCATGGGGAACGCTGATGAGCCAACTGCAGTCTTGGGAGTTGGGGTATTCATTGGGGTACTGAGGTGAATAGATGGTCCCATTCTCAGCTGTCACATTATATCCGCAAGGAGCTGTAAGAAGCAGAATTATGAGATTGTCAGTTTGAAAAATTTCAATTCCATATAACTTGACAAACCTGGAAAAAAAAAAATGAAGAGACAGGAGTTACTGTTAAATTGCAGAAGGTAAGGAATATGATTAATTTTTAAATCATTCTTCCTGATTGAGGCACAAGCAACCCTTTCTGCAATGAAATACGCAGGGAATATTCAGAAGTCAGTAAAATAAACCATCCAAGTAAACCACTATCTGTGATGCATCACATGAAAAGCAGGAACAATTCGGCAGAGCGGAAATGGAGAACAAATATAAAAACCAACAATTTATGGGAAAATTTATTTATTTATTTATTTATTTTTTTGCAAAATATATTAGTTGAAGTTATGAAGATACCACCTCATGCTTTATATAATAGTTTTTGAGGTTTTAAAATGGTAAATTTTGTTCTGAATTCAGCTTGTTTAAAGAGTAAATCTGAGCTGTTTCGCGGTGTGTGGGAAACTCACAGCTGATTTACATACCGGCCTTTATTGGCTATTCACACGTTTTTGCTATTGCTTTTGTCCAATAAGTTGCAAGTTTACATCGTCATTAACATCGCCAACACATCACTCAACCCACAGCGGTAACGCGCTGTTGGAAAAAAACATACTTCAGAGATGACAACATCCACCATAAAGATACCGGTGGAAAGAATACAATGCCAGGACTACTTATATGATCGGACAAATTCATGTCTGAAGGAATATTTTTCAGTCTCTTGGGGTGAGTTGCAGGACATAGCATGCCGCCAGCATGCAGATCTAGGTCTGCCCAGCCTGGGGCTGCACTGCTGCAGCTGTAATGAGTGTGATATGATGGTGATTAGGCGGTGAGAAGCAGTTCGCGCCGTGCTGACTAACTGCACCTAGTAGCTGTAAAACCTTATATTAGATAATTATTTATATCAGGCTTTCTTCTTCCTGAAAGAAAACATATAACATGTTGTATTTATCATAATCTTTCATATCTGAGGGCATCCCAGGTCAACCAAGAAAACCCTCCAGTGTGTATTTAGATATGGTTTGATTCCACTAAAGTTCAGGGTTCACAGACAACATCATCATAAGACATAAGCTCACAGCCTAATTGGAAAATGGAACAAAAGTTGAAAACATCCAAAAAAAATATATTTCTAACTAGATAAGCCAGCCACTTTCCCAGTCATACCTGTGGAGAGCAGTGATGGGACATTCACAAGCAATTCAGTTCTTTTGACTGGCTCTTTACGCTCAGAACGACAGAACTCGAGTCTCAGCTAGTGAGAGATGTTCTTTGTTTTTTATGACTTAGCTTGCTTATAATGTGCTGCATACAGATCAACAGCTATAATTATTTTTATGTAATCCAAAATTATATTTATTTAATCACTGAATAAGTACAATACAGGAAAAAGGTGGATAACTCCTATATTTAACTGTGTAGAAGAGGATTTTTGTTTCTGCCAAAGGAACTCAAGTCTACTTTTTTCCATTATTTGTTACATTTATTTATTTTCCTTTTATTATGTTTCTATATTGGAAATAGCCCTAAAATATTATTAATTCACACAACACTTATAGTAAAGAACTACATGGGTATTTGACATTTATATTTTAAAAGTTGTATTTTATTAAAAAATATGTAACCCTTTATTTTTGCAAGAATATACAGTGGTTGTATTATGCACCTTTTGAACAAATATTAATTTTACTTAATATAGATTACTCTACATTTTTGTGAATATCACTCATAAAAACTGTATTAGAGATAAAATGGCTTGTTCTTAGAAAAATGTACAGTTTCAAAAATTGATCTTTTGAATGGCTCTTTAAAATTAAATGCTCCTGAAGATTTGGTTCCCTTCAAAGAGCCATAAATCCCATCACTGGTTGACAGCCCATGCTTGGGGGTGGGGTTATTGCAAATTAATGTAAATCAACTGCCTGTGTTAATACCCAACAATTCTGCCGAAACTTTGAGAGCTGTTGACTCGCTGATTTGGTTTCCAGAGTGCCAACATTCAACAGGCCATGTCTTCCTTATTTTATTTTTGATTTCTATGTGTTTGACATCATTAGAAACACAGCTTAGAATCTTAGCTTAGAATCTACACTTTTAGAACCTGCAAATAACTCAAAACGACCTCGGGGAGACTTGTTTCTGGATTTGTCGTGGCCAGTGACATTTGTTTCCAAACAAATTAAAAAATTTGAATATTACTTCCAGTCTTAAGAAACATGTTGGTAAAATTAAAAACAAAACAAACAAAAAAAAAAAACCATTAAACCTACATCTACCACAGCTATGAATAAGGTTGGACTTAACTGTAAATCTATCCTTCACTTTGCATAAGTAGGAGTCAATGAGACCCTAATAGTTAGACATTCAAAGCTTGAAAGTAAGGAGGCTTTCACATTAGAATAGTCCTGGTGACTTGGTTTGATTGAGCAATGAATGCAGAGAAATTTCCCACCTCTGTTTAATTTGGTTCCGTTGAAATGTTCATTTGGAGTGCTATTCCAGGACCCTGCCCAATAAGTAGGCAAACCATTTTAACATATTATCATAAATGTCTTTAGGGCTTGATTGTCCTTAGGGACTCCTGAAGCAGCAGACAGGTACCAGGAGGCCAGATGAACTGCAGTTTCAGTAGTTGCGGAAGCAAAAACTTGGGCATGGGAGGAATTCGGATGGCAATGGATAGAGACTTTTGGTTGGCTTCATAAAAGTTCTGGAAAACCTTTCGGCAACTCAGAAAGAGGAAATAGGGGCCGTGTAAAAGCTATGTATGCTTTAGGGGGGAGCTACTGAGCCAGTCAGAGAATTTTGTTGGACAGTGCAGGGAACACTTTGAGGATCTCCTAAATCTGTTCCCCATGTCCTCAATGCAAGAGACTGAGCATGAAGACCCAGGAGAAAGCTATTCCATCACCATGGCTTAAGTTGCAGAGGTAGTAAAAAAGCTCCAGGTGTGGATAAAATGTAGCCTATGGAGGGTCACACCTCTCAGCCTCCTTGGCGAAGCTTAGTCTAGGGTCTTGGAAAGATGGCTCTAATTGACTGTCAAACCTTAAATTCAGGTGGAGAAATGTGGTTTTCATCCTGGCCATGGAACAGTAGACCAGATCTTTACCCTCACAAAATTGATAAGGGGGTCATGAGAGTATATCTCTCTGGTATACATGTGTTTTGTGGAACTGGAGAAGGCTTATGATCATGTCATAAGCCGAAATATTTTGTAAAGAGTATGGGGTATAGGTGGCTTTAAGGGATTTTCTTGGGCAATCTTTGGATGCCCAAAGCAATAGTTGTAGACACATAGTCTAGTTGTTTTCAGTTGTTCTTAGGGTCTAATTTTTGATTTTGCACATGATGTGGTACAGCTGGTTTCTTCAGGCCATGGCCCTCGCTGTGGAGACTGAAGTGGTTTGCAGCTAAGTGTGAAGGAGCTGGGATTAGAGTCAGCTCCTCTAAGTGTGAAGCCCTGGTTCTCAAATGCAAAAAGGTGGACTGCTCCCTCTGGGTAGTGGGTCAGTCAGTGGGTCAGGCCTCAAGCGGAGGAGTTTAAGTGTCTTGCTGTGCTATTCATGAGTGATGGTAAGATGGAACAGGAGATGGAGGCTCACTCGGAGAACACCCCACAGAAAACCCAGAACTCGCTTTAGGGACAATATATTCTGTCAGGCCTGGAAACACCTTGGGATCCCCCAGAATGAGCTGGAAAGGAGCAGAGGAGAAGGATGTCTGGGTTTCCCTCCTAAATCTTTTAACACCCCACCACCACCACTACCACCACCCACAACCTAATCTCAATAAGATAGAAATAATTTTTGGATCCTATACACATGAAAAGAACATGTAATGACAGTTGTCGCAGTAAGTACATTTGAGATAGTTGAAATGTTCATTGTGGACAGGAAGAATCCCATTCTACATGTCTGAATGGGATTCTAGATATCTGGATATCTATGTAAATTTTTACTATTAGAAAATAATTTGTTGATATTTGCTTTGGATATTAAATATAAAACAGAGGACTATCCAAGGAAACAAACCATGGCCTATTTAAAGCAAACTACATAGTCCTTGGAGTGAAAGAAACCTCAAAATTACATTATTAAAAGAACTTTGGAATTAAAGACATTTTTATGTTGAAGTAGTGCAAAGAACATATTGAATGAGTTGTAGTTTCCTAAGATGAACATGGTTGACAGCTGAAATTGAATTCTTACTTAGATTGAGTTTGATTTTATCCGGTTACACAGACTGTTGTATTTCTCTCACTCTCTCTATAGTTTATCTAATGACTAGGTATTTTAAACATATGTAAAAGGAGTTAAAGGTTTTTCTTACCCTCACAACGGGGAAAAGGGTGATTCCATTTCCGATTTGTCCCATGGAGGCACGTTAGCACCTTGTGTCCAATCAAAACATAACCAGAGTAGCACTGAAAAGTTATTGATTGTCCAGCACTGTAGTCACTTTTGATAATGTCACCATTTGGGAAAGGAGAAGGATCCTGGCAGTTCTGAAGTTGATAAGCTAAAGATAGAAAAAACATAACAAAAACAGTTAGTCAAAAAAATAGTCACGGTAAACATATACATATCATTTGTTACTCATAGTAGTCTTTATGTATGACATTATCAAACTCGAGACTTCCTCTCCCCAACCAAAACTGTAACAACAAAAATAACAAATGCTACGCTGACTAAATACATGAGAACCAAAGAATATTAAAATTTTTAAAGAATATTAGCAAACAACAGTATCTAAGCAAGAGAGACAACAAGTAGTAAGAGCAACTTTGCTCTCTTATGTACACATGTCTGCACTTGCTTGAGGAAATGCAAGCAAACGCTGGTCTATTAAGGGCATATCTCTCTCTGTATGGGTGTCATGGCAAGTCAAGCCCTACCATTAAATGTGGCTTTCACAGTAAAAAGAGGTGACTGACATTGCAGTCCTTGCTACCACAAAAGGTGACAGAACAAGTGGCACCTAAAAGCACTTGCAAAGATTTCACGCAAAGTCATCTTAAACACAGTCTCTAGTACTGTGCAGTGCTCTGAATCACACAAAGCATAGTTGGTGCCAACAGGATCTAAAACTTAGGAAGGAACTGATGACATGTTAGAGACTGAAAACATTTTCAGGATCATCTGTATTACCACTAACTACTGTATATGGAACAATGTGACAGTGAAGCATATCAGTGAATCTCAAAGGTTTAAACGGAGAAAATAAATAATAGAAAACAACTAATGAAAGAGGTGGCAGTCTAACTAAAAGAACATTGAGAATCTGAAAAGAAATTTCAAAAAGCAGTAAACAGAAGTTTGTATGCATTGTATGTAGGCCAGATGAAATGCTTGTAGAGCATGTAGGAACTTACAGTTGGGATATTACAACCAACAAATTGGCTCCAACTAACTCCAGGAACAACTTTCATAATTTCTATGTAGAAAAGTGCACTTATCAGCAGTGCAATGTCAGAGTGCCAGTGCCTAAAACTAGAATCAGAGCTCCCTCAAGCTTCTATGTGCCACACTTGGGTTCAAATGGTAACGTATGGGTACATTTTTCCAGTGTGTTTACAGTCACATTTTTGGCTTGAGCACTTATTCAGCTCCGGTTGCACAGGTGTGCACACAGATATGCAGTCTCACGACCTCTTAAGCTTTAAACACCTGAGATTGCATGTGATGCAGAATGCCACTGGAATGAAGGTACACTCTGCTTGGGTTGTAATCATGAGGTTCTGTGTGTGCTGTAGCCTCCTGCCAAAGAATATTGCTGTCAGGTGTCATTGGGTGCTACTCATTGTGTGGAAGGATTTTGGCTTCGCCCAAACATAAAAAGTGGGAGGAGGGTGACAGGTGCTACATTATTAGGGGACTTACTGTTGCAGTGAAAAATGAAGAAATTAAGATGTGCACATAAATGTGCATTAGCTTATGCGTAAGTAAGTAAGCCTTGTTCTACTTATCCTGGCGTACAGGCCCATAATGCATCTCTCATGTCTTTGAAGTGAAACACTCAGGGCTACAAGTAAAGCCTGCTGGACATGATGCCAGTCTCTCACAAGGGTTTACTGGCAATCCATCTCTTTTAATGATGAGAGAAAAGCCACAAGGTTTTTAAAGTCTTTAGCATGACTCATCCAGGGATCAAAGCTTGAAACCTCATAGCAATATGTTTTTTCATCCCATAAATCATTTCTTTGAGTTGCCAGGCTTTGTAATTTGGCCGCTAGGTTAGGGGTTCTTAATTTATTCTAAGCCTTTAAAAAGACCATTTCTTTCCTTAATCATTTGGGCAACCACTTCCCACCTTCCTTCTCCCCCCCACCAGCGACAACCAAATGTGAAGAAGAAAACAATAATGGCAAATGTTTTGAATTCAGGCTTGTTCTATCATTGATAAAGCCTTCAGTCAATATTTGTGGCCTTCTCTTAAAGCATACCTTAAGACTGGCTGCAACTTACCCTGGTAGATCAGTCTGAACCCTGGCCTGTTCTCTGAGTGGTCACTGTAGAAGTGAATGATTGTCAGGTGGGTAGTGCTCATCAATGGCGGTGGAATCTGTGAGCCTGTAAATTGACCAATAAGAGCAGAGCTGTGCTGTGGTCCAGCGCGGACTTCAAGAAAGTCATGGTTGTCCTCTGAGGAGAAGTTTTGGAACTGAATATGGGCTCCTGGTAAACAAATTCAAAATGTACACATTTAAAAGAAAATTGCTATAACAATGGGTGATGCCACACCATCAAATAAACAAATGCTAAGATTTATGTGTGAAGTCACACGACAGTTGACTTACACTGATCTAAAAAAAAAAAAAAAAAAAAAAAAAAACACAGCTGTCTCCAACATTTTAAATTACATATGTTTTACTTAAACATTCTCATTTACAACTTTATTTTTATAACAACAAAGAAAAGAATTGTTTAATGTAAACTACAGTAAGTTTATGATCATTTAGGTAAAGTTCTAGAAAGGTAGGAGTCTGTATGTATGTCTACCATGTGTCAGTCACCAACTCACATATGGTAAATTTGTGGCAGAATTTGCACAAAAAAGCATGTCTATGTTTTCCAGCTAAGCCAACAAATGTAAATAAAATGGCCTATTCTTTAGAGAAATATTCCTTTACCCTATAATGCAAGACTCACCATATCCAGCTGGCAGGGTGATTTGCCAGGTGCAGTCCAGGTTGCCAGGGTAGTTGCCAGGAAAACCTGGACTGAGGATGACACCACTCATCTCAGACAGGATCCCACCGCAGCGTGCTGGCAATGAGTGCACATAAAACACATTGTTTACAAATGTGTTATATACACTAGAGATTGCTGCTTTGATCCTTGACAAATTTCAACATGAATGAGTTGCAAAGGGTTTCTAAAGTACTAAAATGTGTACTGTAAAACTAGAATTAACAAAGAAAAGTAGGTGCTGTCAAAGCACATGGTTAAATTAATCCTGACATATGTACACAATAAGTTTACCAGGAAATCTCTACAAAGAGCTTTCAGAAGGGATTGAATAATTCAGTCCTAAACAAACATGACCAGAATTAAGGTTATAAAGACTTACTTTCCAAAGTACAAATTCTGTTGGCGCTTGTAACTGTCATACACTATTATTCTACTGACGGCTGAACCCACATCAGTGGAGAAACCTCTTGGTTTCAAAAACTCTATTTTAAGCTTAAAAAATATATTAATGAAATAAAAATCTGAAAAAAAAAATTTAATCAACACTAAACCACATATCTCAGAACAATGAATGATAAAAATTTGTTAAGCGGACATATAGTGGGTATTCACTCACCTGGAAGGTAAACGAACAAAAGTCTCAGGTTCGTTTTGCTATTAGTTCTAGCACATTGCTGTATAATATTCTGTAAAGCCTGTGCCTGCAGGACATCTTTTCCATCCCAAATTGGGAGAGATTTGAATGATCTCTCCCAATACAGAGATCATTCAAAAAGACAATTTAGATTACAACAACAAAAATGTGTTTGTGTGTGTCTGTGCAATACCTATGCAAAGAGGTGGTGGATAGTTCCACCGACGCACAGTCCCGGGCATGCAGGAAATGTGTGAATGGCCCTGAAAAAGATTATACAAGATCTTCGATTCATTAAATATAAATACTATGGAATAAGTTGGTATATTTTCATCATTAATAAATTCATTTTATTTTCTGGATAAACATAAATACAATTGAAAGCTGATATCTATATCTAACTTCATAAAAAAGCATATTACCTTTTTTCCCTCACTGTCTGACATCAAATCAGACTTAATTTGTTTTGTTTTAGGACAGTTAGGATTACCAAAATATCTATATTTGCTAAATGGTAGGTTAGAATATTGACAGAATTCTTCCCCAAAGTTCTCCCGATAGTTTGCTGGAATTTTGGCCAAATCCTTCTGACAGAGCTAGTGTAGTTTAGTGAGGTTTGTAGGCTGTTTTGCTCACACAAGCCTCTTCAGGGTTTTGTGATGGTCACCCCAAAAAATAGACTTTGTTTTATTACGCCATTTTACAACTCATTTGGTAGTATGCCTACAGTCAGTACCCACTTAGAAGACTTATACTTTATGTGCCCAAGCTTTATCTTTCCGAGCTGATCTCCTGAGATGATGCTTCAATATTTAAACATAATGTTCTTTCCTTATAATGCCCAGTCCCTCCTGTCAGCTTCAGCTAGCATACAAGGTACCAGTGTGTTAGGGGTGTTGCCTTAAAATACATTAACATGTGTTAATGTATTTTAAGGCAATAACCTATGTCAACAAAAAAATTCTCTCTCATCATAATTTTGAATTTAATATATCTTTTTATACAGTGTATATCAATATCCAGTTTTAATTTTTCAGACAGTTCCAAAACTGACATTTTTTAAGACTTTATTCCCTCATTTTTATAGCTTTATTAATATGGGTATGTATTTGTTTCCAAGAAAGGCATATTTAAATTGAACCTGCATTTTTTGATGTCCTTGTTCATTGTTGCTGACCACTTTTGACACGACTCACCAGTCAACATAATAACTGATACAAATCATAAGCATCACAAGTTTTGTGTGTATGCTTTGTGATCATTACCTGTAGTGTATAACCAGGTTCACAACTGAACGCTACCACCTCATTCACCATATATCTGTCTCCTGTTTTTATGCCGTTTGCTGGAATCATTGGCTCAGGACAAGTGGTGAGCCCGACCGCTACAACAAAGAAGAAAAAAAAAAAGATATTTTTTAAACAAACCAAAAAACAACTGTTTTGATTTATTTTCCCAAATATGTATTTTATCATATATTTTTGTTTCTAAACGTTGCCAAGCCCCTGGGGTAAAAACAATTGACTTGAAAAAGTAAAAGGTGATATGATTATTAATTCTTAACATTTTATGCAGAGAAATCCAAACTTCCGATCTTTAACTTTTTAAAAACAATTTTAGTGTCCACAAAAACATTTAATGATGTATAAAACACAACAGGAAAACCTTTTCAATTTCACTTTTCTTCATTCATTGGAATTTGATCTTTTCTCAAAAATTTAATTATTTGTAACACACTTTGATAGACTACTAGTTTACATCTGTATATAATTATTTATACCACACGGGTTTATAGCATCTCTTAATAAATCAACTTTTAAACAAACTAATGAGATGTATGAGAACGTTTTGATTAGTTTGATTATATTTTGGACAAATTCCTCAGCATAAACTGGCAACTGCTATACTTTTTACACATTTTGGATCTGATAAGTACTTTGAGAAAGACAAATATGTGAAGATAATAACCAATAACCTGGGAATACAAAACCAGTGGTTTTGTATTTCCAGGAATATCCAGCACAAAAAATGGTTAAATCCATCTCTCATAAGTTTAACTCTAGCAGACCCTTTATCAAATAGCATCAGGAGTGTATCTGCACATTTTTGCACGTGAGTGTGTGTTTGCACATGTGGAAACATCCGCAGGAGACTCCTTAAGAGCTGTTACCATGGCAACACATGGGTGGAAGAAGGAAGGAAGGAAGTAAGGAAGGAAAGGGGAATGGGGATGTTTGTGTGTGTGTTGCCTGTATGACTGGTCATGTTGGTTCATTATCTTCTTTCCTACCAGCAAAAAGCTGTGATCCAACTGTACCCATACACACAAAAATCCAGACACACGCACATCCAGGTGGCCTGTAGCACCCCTGAATGACATTTGTGAGTGTGCGTGGATGAGTGATTTTTACATGAGTCTGCTTGCTGAGGGGGAATGACAGAGACTTGATTTTTCAAGGGAGTGTAAGTGGGAAAGCTGCGTGAGGCTTAACATACACACACACACCAACAAACACACTCGGGGTATTATTAGGCAGAGCATCAGTGGACTGTCATGACAACTGATCAATGAAACTATTCCATTTGGCTGACCATCTTTCTCTCTCTTCTGCCAACACACAGTAAGTCCTGACTATGTGAAAGTGGTCATGCTCTGTAAACTACTGACAGCACCACAAAACATCCCACCAGGACTACTAGACTACTGCTAGACATTTCCAGCAGTTAAGCCTAACTGACTGGATTTACTACACTTCTGTTTTAGCTTATGAGAGGACAGACAAGCAAGAGAGACATATCTCTTCATCCTTTAGATGATCAATGTAAAATGTGTTGAACATCACTGCCAGAATCATTCACATAGCTCACAATAAAACATCTATAATGATCTGTGCTGCAGAAAGCAGACCATGTTAAAAGTGAACTGTAATGAACAGACATTTGAGGGTGAGTAAACTTTCTGTGAACTGTGAACTAACATCTCATATGTCTGAAAATGTGTTTAATGAGAAAAACAAGTTCAAATTGTTAGGGAAGACCTTTAGACCTTCGTATAGAATTTCTTCAACGTATTTAGATAACATTTTGTGGCTGTTGAAGTAATTTTTAGAAAAAGTAACACCTGCTACCTTCAATAAACTATTAATCACGGTATCATACATATATACCTAATTTTAGGTGAATGCAGGTGTTGTATATAACTGCTGCTATTTAAGATTTGTACAGTAAGATCTGTCTTTTTTTGGCCTCCTTAGTTTAGTTTTCAGCTACGCACAAACATTGAAACTCTGTCCGTCATAAATTATATTTATAATAGATTGGGTGTGTATAGTTTAGCCCAAAGGTACTGATATCCATGGCAGGTTTAGAGTTTAGATTTAAATTTTCCAAAGAGCTGCACATCCCTCATTCAAGTACAGCTGGAACACTAGACTGTCAAAATATTAAAACAACTCCAAAGTGATTTTGAAATTATTTGTTCTCAAACATGGGCAACATCTTTTTTTAATTTCTAAACATTAACATCAACTGTTTCCAAGTGTGTATATTGTTGCATAATCTGTCTATACAGGCACTGGTTATCACCAGCTGATCATCTTACTATGTAACCAAAGCTTCAGTGTGCAGGTAAAGTTGTCCCTTTGAACAACAAGCTACAGTGCATCCAGAATGTATTTACAGCGCTTCACATTTTCCACATTTCATTATATTAGACAGGAAATCCAAATAGTATTAAATTAAATTCCACTGATCATCCTTGAGATTTTCTACAGCTTAAATAGGGTCCACCAGTGGTAAATTTAATTGATTGCACTTCATTTGGAAAGGCACCTGTCTATATAAGGTCCCACAGTTCACAGTGCATGTCAGAACACAGAAACCAAGCATGATATCAAAGGAATTGTATTTAGACCTCTGAGACAGGATTGTCTTGAGGCACAAATCTGGGGAAGGATACAGAAAAATGTCTGCGGCTTTGAAGGTCCCAATGAGCACAATGGCATCCATCATTTGTAAATGGAAGAAGTTTGGAACCACCAGGATTCTTCCTAGAGCTGGCCATCTAAACTAATGTAACGTAATGTCCTGGAGTGGCCAAGCCAGAGTCCAGACTTGAATCTGATTGAATATTTCTGGAGAGATCTGAAAATGGCTAAACAGATGTCTCCCATCCAACCTAATGAAGCTTGAGAAGTACTGCAAAGAAGAATGGGTGGAACTGCCTAAAGATAGGTGTGCTAAGCTTGTGGCATCATATTCAAAGACTTGAGGTGGTAATTGCTGCTGAAGGTGGATCAACAAAGTATTAAGCAAAGGCTGTGAATACTTACATGAATGTGATTTCTTGGTTTTATAGTTTCAATATATTTGTGAAAATCTCAAAAACTTTTCTTTTTTCAAATTGTTGTGTCGAATTTTGAAGAAAGAGATTCATTTTATACAATTTGGAATAAGGCTGTAACATAAAATGTGGAAAAAGTAAATTGCTGAGAATATTTTCTGGATGCACTATACAGTAGAGGTGTACCAAAAATTGATTCACATAAGAATCCCGATTCTCATTTACTACGATCCAGAATCAATGTTAAAATGTCCCAAAATCGAGTTGAAAAAATAAAACAAATCCGCTGTCTGTCGGGCTCCATTTTTTAACGACATGGGACGTTCTGATGTCACCACGCTGACGATAGTGGAAAGTACGTATATGCGGAAAGCACCACAATAAAGAGGAAACAACAAAAATGAAAAAGGAAGGGATTCAAACATTTGGACTCATTTTGTTTTTCACCAAATGCCCAGGAAGAACAAACTTGACATGAGCTTCATCGTGTTCAAGGTTCCCAAAATGAAAATTGAGCATTTCGGAAACACTGCAAATGTGTGGAGCCATGGTATGCCACACCCTCCCCCGTATAGAGCTCTATGCAGTGTTTTGTGTTGTTGGTCAGAAATTTGTGACCGTATTTTATGCAGAAATGTGCTCTGAAAGCAATGTTGATATTTCATTAAACTAGTCCACTTCCATGATCCATTTTTTTGTGTCCATTGACACATGAAAATGAAACTTTTATCCAAAGCGTTTATGCAATGAGGTGAGGAATTATGTACATTTTTTTATGGCTTTTCACTAAAGAACTACAAAGACTGTCAAATGGCTTAAAACTTTGGAATGGACATAACAACGTCATTGTCCACAGAAAAGGTTGTTTGCAGAAAGGTGTGACGCTGTCTCTGTGACGCTTTGTAAAAACAAAACGGAAGCAGGTAGGGAGTAATTCCATCTAAGCATTAATTAATATTTAAAATTTAATAAATGTGACACTTTCTCCATTTGTCATTCTACCTTGCAAAGCAGACTGGAGAAGATCAAGAGGGTCCTTTGCACACTGATAGATTAAAGCTGAATCATTATAAATAATTGTTTTGACTCGAAAATCAATTTTGAATCGAATCGTGGCCCAAAAATTGGTACTGAATCGTGAGAGAGTAAAAGATTCCCACCCCTAGTATGTAGTCACGAGAGGTTGGCACTGTGGTTTAATTGGTTTAATTTGGCACTGTTTACTGTAAGAAATCCAGAAAGAAATGTGTGCAGCAATGATTTCACTCACTCTGGAAAGATGACATATAAAAGCAAGAACTATCTGTTAACAGAAAACAACAATAATCATTTTCTTTTTAAAACTGTCATCAGGTGGATGAGCTCTTTAGAGCCACATTACTTAAATGTGATGGGGTTACTAGCTTTCTAGCATTTTTTGGTTAGCGAGAAAACACACTCAATCCTTCCTACTTCTGTTGAAAACACGTCATCAAATGCATACACTTTAAAAATGGCGATAGAAACTGTTATTTTATTTAGAGTTTCTGTCTTGTTGAGCTTCCTCCCCTCACAGCAACAGCTAAATTATCTTGCAAGACCTTAGTGATTGTTTAAAAAGCTTTTTTCATAAGTTAAATTCAATTTTGGATCCAATTAATCTACTTTTAAAGGCAGTATGAAACTCTTTAGATTTGAGAAATCTCTTGACCCAGGAATCAAATCCAGTAAAGGCCTACATTTACTTATTTACTTATACTTGTACATTTACTCTTACATATAAAAAATGGACAACAGCGTTGTGCATGTGTATACCATCCCCTGAGTCAATACTTTTTAAACCCACCTTACACTACAATTACAGCTGAATGTGTTTTGGAGTAAGTCTCTACCAGCTTTGTACATCAATACACTGAGTGTTTTCTTCTTCGCTAAATAGTTAAAGCTCAGTCAGATTACATAGTTTGGTATATAGTTTAATAACTTAACCTCAATTTCCATTTCTTCAAAACTTTATCCCTAACCTATCTGGTGTGTTCCTTGATCTTCATGATGTTTGTTAACTAATTACCTCTAACCTTTGAGGGCCTCACAAAATGTGCACTTAAATTATACATTAAGTTACACATAAGTGAACTATTTCTAATATTTAGCATTAAGACGAACTGCTTGCACAGGAATTTTTGTAAGGGTATTAGAGTAAAAGGGGCTGACTAAAAATGCACATGACACTTTTTTGTTTAAAAAACGATTTTTAGCTTCCATTTCACAATGGCAGATACTTATGTTGTCTATCACATAAATATCTGTTAAATGTATTGAAGATTGTGGTTATAGCATGACAATATGTAAAGACGTTCTGTGGGTTTGAATTGTAGATATGAAGGGCAGAAAAGCACCATACATTTAGGATTTGACTCAGTTTTATTTCTGAAAAAGCCAGTGGTAGAACTTGAGTGAGTTGTCTCTTGAGTTATGCTGCTACAGCCGAGGTCTGTAACATGCTGTCATTACTGCTTTCTTTGTTTTATAGCAGATGATTTGGTCTAGCTTTCCGCTGCTCTAAAACCTGAAACTAATTTAAGGCAGATGAACAACATTCCTGAGTCTGGTTCTTCTGCAGGTTTCTACTAAAGTTAACTTTGCCTCTCTGCTGTTGGAGACAGTGTTGGAGACAAGTAATAACTGTGTTATCAACAAGTTAGTAAGACTGGATGCTTAAAACAAAAAGAACTGCTGTAACTCAGACACTAGCTTTAAATCAGCACTAGGACTGTTTTAGTTGTAAAAACAAAAACAAAACTGTTTTCGGTGTCTGCTTTATCATAGTTCCTGTGTCATTTCTATTTTTAAACTTTCTTAAAACCCTTGAACTCCAAGTGTGGGTCTCCTAATAAAAGCTAAGCTGAAAAGCTCAGAATAACCCCATTAAAAATACAGTGAAGCAAAATATAGGAAAGAATAAAAAACACAGTCTTCCAGGTTTTCATTCCTAGTAACGGCATGTCAGCTCACACAGAGATGCCAAAAACACTGATTCGAATGTGTGCACCCACCTATAAATCTGAACACCACGAAATGCTCATTCATACACACTAAAACTCTCACATATTCTCATAGAAGGGGACATGTTCATTGATCTAGAAGTGATTCTAAGCTAAAACAAGTACAAAGGACTGAAAAGCACAGCTATGCCCTGACAGGTGTGTAAATGCATGACGGTAATGCCCGTGTCCATACCTGTTTTGTCTGCGTAGTTGTGTACCTATGTGCCTTCTTATTCTCTGGATTTATGTCTGACACACGAACTCTGTGTTTGTGTCTGAGCCTACATGAATTTGTTTGTGTCCCTCCAGGTGAGCATAGTACATGTGTGTGTGTGCTAGAATGCGGCGCTCAGCATGTGTGTGTGCTCTCGGGCAATACCAGTTCAGGTCACTGACTCGTTATTTGATGTTGAAGTTTTGGCAGCAGCATTGTGTGTCTGTGTGCATTTCTAGTTAGAGAGGACACAATCTTATATTTCCTTTGAAGTTTTATATCATCAAGCATTTCCTTTTTGAGGCCAATCAATCTCCATTGACTTACTCTTATATTCCAGGTGAAAGCCTGCTGCCACCACACTGATGTCACTCTGAAAGTGCAGGAGTAGCTGATTGGATGTTGAGTTTAGGAGAGCAGGAGCTGTTGTTCCTGTACAACACACACACATAAAAACATTACATTATTGTACAAGCTAGGTTTGTCAGTACTGTTTAGCATGTCAATATTGCTTTTAAGTAAAAAATTACAATATTAAAAGGTTGCCTCAAAAAATTCGTTTAAGGGTTCTTAAATCATATATTAAAGATTTTTGATGGATGTTTTTATGCTGTTCTGTGTATAGTGTACATTGTATCAAAATCCAGTCTAAAAAGCATTGAAGGGTCTTGGGCCTAAATACATTTCAGAGCTACTGGTGAAGTATGAACTTTGAAGATACCTCAGGTCAAAAAAGACCTATTCTCTCTGTGTTTCTAGGATGAGAACTAAACAAGGGAAGACCCATAAAGGCCAACGATTATTATTATTAAAATTGCTTAATTTATTGTTATCATATCTTAGCTTTTAATTTGCTTACATTTTGCAATATTAATGTTTCTTTCTTTCATGTGATTATGTCTTATAATTTTATGCTTTTCTGTGACGTTTCATGTCTCTTTTTGATGTGGTGTTTATTTCTGTTCTTTTGTTTTTCTGGTAAAGAATTTGAATTACCCCATGTATGAATGGTGCTATTCAAATAAACGTGCCTTTTCTTTAAATAGACAGTTTACAGTCAACCCAGGCTTAAAAAGTTAAAATTATTACTGTAAATGATAAGATAAAAGCTGTACTTCTAGGTGTTGGAATTAATTCATTATATCGTGATACATTTTTCAGCCACATCATCCAGCCCTAACAGTAGATCAGCATAGTTGTAGTGGGCAGCTCCCTGGTGTATCCTTTATAAAAGAGTACAGTCATGTATAAATTTGTGTGTGTGTGTGTGTGTGTGTGTGTGTGTGTGTGTGTGTGTGTGTGTGTGTGTGTGTGTGTGTGTGTTCTCCTATAGGTGGCACGTCTTATATGTTATGGCTGTGAGACAGATATGTGCTTGGGGCAGGTCACAAAGGAAACTCTGCAGGGAACTTGCAAAAGGTTATATCATGCTTTATTAGTGGCTCTCTTCTTAGTGTTTCTCTCTTTCCTTTTTCTCCTTTTTTAATAATTAAAAATGTTTACTGCTTTATGTTAGAACTATACTGAACCATAAACATTTATACTTTTATAATGCTAAAGCATGTGTGAGTGTGTCTCTTCAGTTGAGGAATAATCATGTGTCATCCATCCTATTGTTTTTTGTATGGCATTTGCAGTTTTATGTATCTGAACTATGTGCTTGGGCAGTCATGCTGTCATACCTGAAAAGGACCCCAATTTTGGAGCAGTCATGTCCCCTCCATCATAGATCTCCAGAGAGTCCCAGTTGTGCTCTGTTGCAAATGTCATAACTTGGATCTAACAAGTAAACAATTATGATCACTGAACAAAACAGCTTGCATGTTTACAAGAATCCTGCGTAACCAGTGCATTAAGGAGTGACATTCTACATATAACTGTGTACATATGTGTGTACCTGTATTCCTGCTCCTTCACTAACATGGATCCTCCACAGACAGTTTAGGCCATTTGGGTAAGGTTCAGGATAGCCAGGAGACAAAATTGTACCACGACGTTCAGTCAAATTGCCACTGCAGGGAACTAAAATGGAGACATAAAATATACATTTCTTCACATAATTTATAAACTAAGTAGCTTTTAATTAGGACAGGATGATGGAATATAGCCTAACATGACTGGAGAAAAAACAGAATGATGTTTTGAAAGGAGCAAAAATACTTAAAATTGTTTACATTTGCAAAATGCCATCTCTTAGGAGTAAAAGAAAATTGCAGTGAAAATGAAAAGACAGTTACTTTAATCATCCATTGCAATGTGATTAATCAAGGCAAAACTACCTAATGTGGTTTTTTCCATTGCTCTTTATATAATGTCACTTCCCAGACAGCATTGGTGTCTGGCAAGACATCAAACCTGTTCTTTCCTTAACAACGCTACAATGTCATTCTTTCTCATGGGAATGCTCTGAGAAAATGTATATCTGAATTTTCAAACCAGTGCCTATTAAATTTAATATTATTTTAAGAATGTCAACCCTTTTTTTACGACATAGATAGCAATATGAATAACTAAAGTATCCTGTAAAATTAGAAATATTTTAGAACAGTGAGGAGAGTGAAAAGTTTCAAAGCACAAAGTAAATTAACATGAGTCTCAGTTTTGGCTGTCATTGGATGTATTAAAAACAGGCTTCTAGAACAAAATTGTTGAGACTCACAGAACCTTCTGAAAATGATCGCCCTTGATAACAAATTAGGCAACAAATCTAATAATATACTCATAGAGTTTACCCTACTCATAAAGTTTGTAATAATAATAATAATAATAATAATAATAATAATAATTTATATATATATATATATATATATATATATATATATATATATATATATATATATATATATATATATATATATATATATATATATTCAATCAGTTTGCTGGTAAAGAATTTTGTGATTCTTGCAAACTGATGGTCCATGGTCTTTTGCAGAATTTCGGACTTATTTATTTAGTAAAAATCTGATGATGTGATAAACTTTATTTTGGAGATGCATGGATTTGCTAGTTACACTCTTAATACTATGTAGGTCTGATTGCCTCACCTATACATGTTGGTGTTGATGCATTCCACTGTGCGAGGGCACCTGGTACGGCCTGGCATCGAATTGCGCTGGATCCTTTCAACAAATAGCCAGGACTACACTCAAAACGGACAACGGAGCCAGCTGAGAACTCTGAGCCAATTCGTCTGCCATACCGAGGCTCTGGCACTGAGCTGCATTGACTGTCACTTGTACGAGGCACAGCTACAATGGAGAAATAAGTTCAATTGTATTGAAAGAGAAGGAATAGAACAAAAAGAAATTCTTTAGCAAAAAGGTTTTCAGGCTCACATTGATTTAATTTAATTTAATATAATTTTGTGTTTTTTGTATTAGCGGCAAGTCATAATCCACAACTTCAATAAGGAGGAAAACAAGTGAAATATATTACTGTGTGTAATCAATCTATACAAAATAGAAGTCTTTACATTTTTAATGTAATTTGTAAAATAAATGTATTTTTCAATGATATTTATTTAATGAGCTGCATCAGTATTTAAGTGAGGAAAAAATATTGTAACAAAAAAACAAACAAGTTACCTTGGTAGACAAAATGAAAGCCTTTTGCTGATTGGCCACTCTTAGCATTGAATCGAAGCATGATCTGATTGGATGTTGCCAGTGGTAATGTCTCTCCTGAAATAATTACACACATGTGCACAACATGATTTTTAAATGAAAATAAAAAATGAAACCAGCTTAAATGTGTGTTTTAAAAACAGTGTTTTAGTTTTAGAAGAAATGTTGCACACAAAAAATTAAATAAATCTAGAAATGCAACAGTTTCATATCAACATCTATGTACACACAACAGCAGTGACACCCTGTTTAACACTAACCACTTACTTAACTGTCGACACACTTAACAGGACTGGTTTACGTTGATTATTTTTCAGCAGGGATTCCCCTTTATTTTTCACTTTTATGATTGAATATGAACTACACTGCACATCATCTAACAGCCACACACAGAGATAAAGGAAAAAACGCAAAGACAGACAGAGGAAATAACAAATGAGGCAAATGTGGCCTAGTGTGGCTGACATTTAGAATCATCATTAGTGCCGTTATAATGTGTGTGTGTGTGTGTGTGTGTGTGTGTGTGTGTGTGTGTGTGTGTGTGTGTGTGTGAGTGTTTGAGGGAATTTTTATAAGCATGCTCGTGTGTCATTTTGTTTCTGTGCCAAGATAATCAACCAGTTAGATGGAACAATGCAATATAAAGCTGTTTGCCACTTTGTGTGTGTGTGTGTGCGCACGCACGCGTATACATTTGTGTGTAGGTGTATGTAAGAATAATATTGATAACCTTATTTTCTAAATCCTGTTGTGTTTCATTGTTTTTTATCTCAAAACAAAAAACACAAACCACAATGAACTTCAAACAAGTCATACTTTTGAATGCTATTCAAACTGTCCTTTTTCCTAGAAGCCTATTTAAATGAATTACACCTGAAAAAAAATGTCCTAAATTGTAGTGCTGCTTCTGTAACCTTGATCTATCCAGCAGTACACAACATCCAAAGTCTTCATAATTGCATAAACATGAAGATATTATTCTCTCTAAAACCTGTCTATTTATGAGTTATTGTTTTTTGCCTCTATCATCAAGATATTTGGCACATAAACAGTATAAAGAAACTTTCAAAGCTGGAATCCTACCCTTTAATGAACACAAAATTGACGTATAAAGAGCCATGATCTCCAGAGAAGGAAACCTAATGTCACTTCCATGGATATTTCACTGAAGTATGCCCACTAGCAATGACACAGAAACTCACATATGAAGTAAAACTCAAAAGAATTGGCATCACAATTCGCCATGAGCAATGTTAATCAATATTTCCTCATATTACATTTCTCATGTTTTGTGATATACATCGATTTTGAAACATCTGTCAGATTTCATCAATGCACGGTGTGTTACTGTGCAATGACTCAAAGCACTGCCAAGCTTGGATGACTCAAAGTTGGAGGGTATGCAAACCCATGGAGGGTTCTGCTCCTGTTCTGCTGATCATACCATACCACTGAGACTCTCTTAGATGCTGATTTCTTGTTGTAAAGATATCCCATAATGAATTTTAACCAAATAAATCACTGTCAAATAAATTGCAATAACGACTGGTGTGGCCCCGTTCTACAGCTGAGAGGTATTTTTCCCCACACACATTTTCATTAATATCCCTTTTTAAAGATAGGGAGCATTAAATAAGAAAATTACAGAAAAATATTCTTAAAATGTTAGGAATGAACAGGTGCTTCTCCATAATATAGTGTCATTCAAACAATAGTGAGCATAATAGCATTTTAACTGTAAGTTTAATAATACTGTATAGCCACATTAAAGTCTCTCAGATGTGTTTAGAGCTAGCACTAGTCAACATACTCACCTGAATGGGATCCAGCCAGCGAGCTGAGCAGTCGAGCATTATCGTTGGCTCCATCAAAGAGCTCCACTGAGTCATTCATTGCAGTCTGGAAAACAGCAAACTGACCAAATACCACTGCAAATGTCAGAGAAACAAATACAGAGAAAAAAGATACCTTCTTATTACCTTTATCAGTACAACTTTGAAGGTAACAATGTTCAGTCCAGCTAATGAAGCACTTACCAAACTGTGGGGACACAGTGATGTAATAGGAACACATCTGTCTTGTGGTGTAGTTTAAAGGATAGTTTGGGGACAAAACAACACCTTCTGATCCACCATAGTGTCCCCCACATGGAGCTGTCCATACAGAGACAAATAATTCAGAAGTTTCTAGTTTAAACTGTTTAAACAAGATTAGCAAACATCAACCTCTCTGGAAAAACTTGCATGCTTTTTATCTTTAAATAAATTCTCTGCAAAATAAGTATGACTCTCCACTTTAGGAACCAATATTTTAGAAAAGAAATGTGGCAATTGATACAATGATTTCAGTCCTCTGAAAGTGATAATGGTGACAGGCAGTTTACCAGTCTTGTGTGTAATAAGATATCATAGACATAAATTCTTCTGAAGTTTATTACATTAGCGTCAGAGCTCCCCGAATTTGAAACTGTGGGCAAAGGAATAGCCTTGAATTATTTCTGTCACAATCCATAGGTCTTTCGGTTTTCTTTTGTTTTCCCTTCTAATTATTTCTGAGTTTCTTATTGTTAGAAATTGTCTTGCCATATTCAGTTGTTTATTATTGCCATTAGAGTTTTGCCATATTAGTTCATTTCTTTATATTTTGTTTTTTCTTAGTTTATTTTTGTGTTTTGTTCTTTGTGCATTCTGATTTTTTTTCTCTTAGAAAAAAAAGTGTTAGTTTTGTTCTTCTTGGTTTGTAGTTTCTTTGTGTCTAATTTAGCTTCCTTTGTGTTAATTATTCAGCTTCCCTCAGTTTGAGTGTTTACTCCCTTCTACAGCTGTCCCTAATCCCCCAGACTAACTCACATCCATTCAATGTCATTCTCCACTCTCACATCAGTTTATCAGCTCAATGGTTCTGATTGTTCTTTGCTGGTTCATCTGCTCAATACTGCTCTACTCTGCTTGACACTGCTCAATTCCGCTATATTCTGCTCTGTGTATTTCTTTCCTCTTTCGTCTTCCCTCCATATTCCTAGTTTGTTTTTGGATTTATTTAGTTTCATGATCTTCAGTACACATTTTAAGACTTTTGGACATTGGGCTTTGTTTTTGTAAGTTGCTTTTTGTATTATTAAACATCTTTATTTTTGTTCCACCTCTATCTCCCTTTTGCCTGCAATGTGGCTCTCCACAACCACCATAACTCCTTTTGTCACAATTTCAAAATAAAATAGTAAAAGAAAATCAAAACCAAGGTGTTTAAAAGACAAATTATTAGTTGACTGCAGTTTTTTTCCAGTTTCCAGCTGACTCCACATTATTGCTCTTTTCGTTGAAATTGCTTTGTGGATTCAACTTTTATACAAAGCTGAATAGTTTGAACTGTTACATAAGCAGTAGATGTCCAGGCAACAATGGGTGACTATTATAAACACGAAATTTGATCTATGTCATACTTTTGTGCTCCAGCATCTCCTCTTGATGTTACACCAAAGTATCTTCAATACAAAAATGTAAGCCCAACATTGTGACCTTAAAGCTACTTAGAAAATATATAGTCTTGGGGAGCATGGGAAAGTTGACCCTAACCTTATTTCTTTCCTAGGTGGAGTCCTTTTAGATCTTTGTGGTCAAACTCAGCTTCATACCTTCTGAGTAGGCATATAAAATTTCTATTGGGTTTCAACATACTATCAAAATTTTCACCCAGAAATATAAACCTTATAAATCAGTAAGGTATATAATATGTTGTAATGGTACAAAACAGATCTAAAAATGAAGCACATCTGCAAGAGAAATTTCTTATGTACTTCTTTTTAGGAGCAGTTTTTATTTATTGAGTACCATTTGATCCAACACCAATAAAACTGTTTAAGAAATCCCTCATTGGAAATCAAAATATACACTTACTAACAATCCAGTATGAAACTATATGATAAAAAAAACACTAAAAAACATAGATACACTTTGAAGTTCCTTTATGTTAGTTGTTCCAGTCAATTCTGGGAATTGTACTGTTACCCTTTTGTGTAACAGATAATCATGGGGCTGTGAAATTGTGTATAAAAATTGATCTTGCAGGCCAAGCAACATTCAGCCCACAAGCTGCAAGCTTTCGATGGCTGTTTTACAAGAACTTGGTTTGTTAAGTTTGATCACTCCATATATCAAAGCATGGACTCAATTCCACTCACCTGTATACATAATTGGAATTGCTGCGATAACAGTCAATTTTTCATATGATTTATGTGACAGGGTGTGAGATTTATTTCCAAATTTAATACCTCAATTCTGTATGACATTTATGTATTAGTTTTCTCTTCAGACTGGGAAGAAAGAGAAACACCCCCACCTTATTTCATTACTAATACAGTGCACAACTTTTAACATTCAAATGTGACAGTGCAACAGCTCAACATCCATTAGATCAAGCTTTCCTTTCTTGAGAAGCTTCAAATTATAAACTTATGCAGCTATATGAATGTGATTGCAGTGTCACCATAAAACAGGACTTTGCTCACAATTATAAACAAATGGATAACGTAGGGTTAAAATAAGTAAATAAGTTACCCCTGTCTAAAAACCACATATGCTTACTTACACTTTGAAAATCTTGCCTAGTTATGCGTTCTCAGATTTGTAATTTAGCCAACCTCTTGTAATGTTTGCCATTTGTTTGTAATGTTTGCCACTTCATAATAGAATGCCTTGAAATTGGCCTCTGTCTCTTTAAGAAGCTTGTTGAAAGAACTGAGGCATCCCACTATTCCCATGCTGGAGATTCTAGTTTAACAGTAACAAGACATACAACTATGTTACAGTTAAGGGAAACAGTTGTCCTTTCTGAAGGCCTCTAGTTAAAGGCTAGAGGCCTTTAACTAGAGGCCTCTAGCCTCTAGTTTGCCTCTAGTTGGTTTGTAGAACCAGTCCTTGAGTACACTTTTAGAAGTCAGCTTTTACAATTAATAATATAAGGTAACATCTAGAACTAACAGTAGAATCAAACTTCAATAAACTCAGTGAGGTTGTGTTTATATGCTTTATCTTATGTAGACCCTGCTTTAATCCTTTTCTTTTTGTATTTAATCATAAGAAATTTTACTCAAGAGGTAATCTAGGTAGAAGACAATGGTGAGATGTTGCAAGAATGTGCAGGCAAACAGAGAGTTTTCCAAAACCATGAAAACTGAAAACAGAACTACAGGCTGTAAAAAGAGGACAAGTTTCCAGCTAGTAAATCAATAAAATAGTTGAGACTATTCCTTATTTCCATGCATGAAGGAGTTAAAGCATAAAGTACAAGCACTTTGAGTCACTGAGTAATGCCCAAGGCAAAAGATATGTATTAATGTAGTTCTCTCTTGTTGAATGAACAACTATGATTTTTATTGCAAATAATTAGAATCATAGATAATTCCTGTTTTATTTTCAGAAGAATATCTGTTATAAATCAAATTATGATTATTATAATTGTAACCAACAAGTTATGGTTATCATAAGATTATGAATGAGTGCTAAATTAGAGAAGCTAATGATTGCATAGTCAGTGAAAGAGATTGTAGCTAAACGAGTTGGGATTTTGACAATGATATTGAAAAGAATAAAATGTGTATCATATAACAGAATGATTAAGCAATCATATGTTGTTGAGACATCTAGTGCTGCAACAGACCAATGACAGAAATAGAGTTGGGAAAGGGGGACTGGTTGGAGGTTTTTGGGAGGAGGAGGTGAAGGCCCTTGAACAAGAACATAGACTACATGACATAATGTCTCCTGGACAAAGGTGGATTTGAGATCATCTGCCCAAGCTGGCAGCCAATAAAGCAAGCATGGCAATAGCACTAGCCAATCTAAGCACCTCTGCAGGGTGGAAAACCCTATAAAGGCAAATGTAAAAGAGGACGCTTCAGTTGTTTCCTCCAGGTAGATTTGAGCCATGATCAAGATGGACAAAGAACTCTGCAGCTGAAGAAGCTGAAGACCCAGGGCCACAGATGGGCCGAACACTGCCTTGCGAAAAGGATTCATCTCCTAAGCTCCCTAAGCTGTGGCACCAAATTGTACTTCTCTCATCAGCTGGGTTCAGACCCCAAAGACAAATACAAAGGCCAAGATAAAGGACAAAGGCAAAGAGAAAGTACTTTCCCAACAAGAGGAAATCCATCAGCTCAGAGGAAGAAGAACATGGTCTGCCACTTGCTCCCTGCCCAAGAGTCCTTCAAGTCCTTTTTCAAAAAGATCTCTCCGAAAGCCTCCATTTAGATTCCTTCAGTTTCAGCATTAGGGAAAGACAGGTTAGGTTAAAATGATTTATTCTTATTTCTTGATCATTTCTACTGCTGAATTAAGCTTTAACTGACCCTTTCAAAGCATTACTAATTAAAGAAGCATATAAAATTTTAGAGAATTTGTGGACATTCAATTATTGCATCACTGTTCTTCAATGGCAATAAAACAGTCTTAGTGCATGGTTCGCAAATTTCCGGTATGCATTTAATGGTTTTTAAACAATATCCTTGGGACTTACAAAGTCACTAAATCTAACCTAGATCAGATCCAAGAACCAGTTGTAAGATGAGAAGAGCAGCCATTAAATGAATGTGTTCCGTGGTAACTAGCTGACTCAGGATACTAGTTAGTTAATCAATGGAAGGAAGTGGGTTATACTCTGCAGACTAAGGGATCGAAGAACCAGAATGATATTTAGCTGGTTAGGTGTTACTCCCCTCATAGAAAGAAGTAAGTTGGGAGAGGGTGTTGTCCTCTCAGTGATAGGAAGCTAGAAGGGGAAGGGGGAAGCAACCTTGAACAAAAACAAGCTCCAACTCTTAACCGACACTACACCTTCAGCATGTCATCACAACAATGTCCGTACATTATCTCATTTACAACCATTCTTAAGACTGTTGGAAAGAGAAGTAGTTCATATGATAAGCTCAGCAGGTTCTACCAGGTGTTTACCAATTGCCGCTCCCACTACCACTAGTCTGGAGAAAATGAGTAGGGAAGGGAGGGGTGTTCTGGGTGGCAGAAGCTGGGATGGGGACTGCACCTCCAAGGAGGAGCTTTGAGCAAACAGGTGGTGCTTTGTGAGAGCAGGCATTTAGGCACACCAAATGGTGGCCATGGGAGATTCAAAGATCAAAGATCCCTCAAACATGAATGAAAAAAATCAAAGCAACACTCCAGGTATGTTTTTGATGGGATGATCACTCTCTTCACCTGTTTTAATTATAGTTTCTTTTGCATAAGACTAACTTTATTTGGCTCAAAGGTAGGGTAGGTTAATTAACCAAAAATGTTTGCCCCAATTAAAACCTGGGTCATTGTGCCTCAAAGAGTTATATTACATAAAAGATTATTGCTCTTTGACGTCCATGTGTAGGTGTGTTCAAGGACACAGTCATGTACGTTATTATTATTATTATTATTATTATTATTATTATTATTATTATTATTATTATTATTAATTTATTGCATCTTGCAACTTATGTGAAATGAATAAATGTAAGGTGCTGTCACTTTTGACAGCACCTTACATTTACAACACAGTAGACTACAGATGCTTCTGAAATAAAGATATCCTGTGGGAGTAATTGGTATAAAACACCAGAGGACATAATTATCTCTACATCATGTTGATAATAGATTGATAATAAATTTTGAAATGCACATTTACTGCATTCACTTTTTTGCCAAACCCTTTCCAAATGGTTAATTTTTCTGAAAAAAAAAACAGCATGACAACACTAAGTAAAACAGTATGTGATCTGTAGCACAACAGTGTAGTTTCAAAAAGCTTATTAACACATACAGCAACTGCAAGACCTGTGAGAAACAGGCCTAACTATGGCTCAATTCATCTTTGCATCCCCAAGAGAGCAAGAACTCTTGTCCATAAACAGTATGTGGGTGTGTGCACACTTATGCTCTTAATAAGGCAGAGGTCACTGACATTTATGTAAGTGTCTCTGAAAGTGAGTGCACAAAACAGCTGCAAGAAGCCCATCGGTCAATGTCATTTCCCCCAATACACACAATACACTCTCTCCATGTATTTTTATTCTTCCTCTTCTCACCCTTTCTGGCCTGTACTCATCTTGTCTTGTTGCAGTTGCTATGGGGTGAACCTCCACGGGTCAGATCTATTATCCACCAACGTCATTAACTATGACCCTTAACAGATTTTAATTATCATCGCCCCTGTGCTTGTTGAAAATGTGAGCGTGTATGAGTTCAAAGTTTGATCCTGCTCTAAGACACATGGAACAACACTTTGTGAATTAATCTGCTGCCAAAGTCAGGGGGCTCTGGTGCTGAGATGTGAGGATGTGATCTTTTTGTACAGGATCATAAAGCTTAAATGCTACCAGTTATTAGCTGGGAACATCCCCTTAAACACACCCTTGAGGGTTACTCTTTCAAGTAAAGACGTCAGCATTTTGGTCTTGTGAAAACTGAGCATGAAAGGCTCAAAAAGTACACCAGAGAGCCCTCAAGCAATTTCAGTTTTCACAGTAGGGCATTCGTGAGCCCCTGAGGACTTTTCTGTAAGATGTGCCAAAGTCTATGAGACCAGAAGCGTACACATTACGACTGGGTCCATTATGTTAGCTAAGGTTTGCTCAGGGAAACAGTTTTAAATAGTGAAGTAAAAATTTTTTTCAAAACTTTGTTCCATTTTTTTCTTGTGTAAAGTTGTTTCATACCCACCCAGTCATCTTCCTTCACTCCACTTCTGCTCCTCTCTATTTTCTTCTTGTTTCCTAAAGCGTCATAGTAATAACTCCCTGTTCTTACTTCTCCTTACTTTAGGCTGTGATATTGATTGATATTTTGGATTGATTTTTACTGTTCTTTTGTTTTCAAACCCTTAGGTCTAGAGGTCTTGTCTTCATCTACCCACAATCCCCCGGTGGTGCTGCTCTGGACTCGAGTGTCAGCCTCATCAGAAGCCTCCATACACATGCTTTGATCACTCACACCCTATCCCTCAAACACACACAAATAAATGCAAAAAAAGCCATGCAAGTCAGTCTCCTTCTCTCACATATCCGTACACTTTGATCATCCACACACATACACAAGACTTTTGCAGTCCTACCTCTCACTTCCAATGTATGTCATCTTGTTTTTTCTATTGCCCAAATACACATATTCTTGAAAGATGCTTGAAAGTACTAAAAGATTACCAACAGCACATGAAATATTTAATTTTAAATTGTCCAATTATTCTAACATTAAGCTGCAGTCTTTTAAACACTATAATCACAGCATTTATGATGAATTCATCTTTTCCCAGAGAAGATCAAACTCAAATTTGTGAATAAGCTGAGTGGCACATGTGCACATTAATCAGTATTGTATAACTATGATATTATAGTTATTAGTAAAACTATAATATTATAACTATATAATGATATAATACAATTTTGACAGTATTGGGCAAATAAATACAGCCCATGACGTATTATTTTATAGAACCATTCTTAATAGCAACAACTGAATGACTTAATCAATATATCACTCTTCGCTATGGATATATTATGCGCCAATTTTCTGTACAATGTTGTTGCAGTTCATTGATATTTGCAGCCATTTTATGCAACGCTCTCAAAGTCCCATCACGTGACTGGGTTTATAATGCATCATCTACAGACTTGTGTGTATGGAATTGCTGTCCTATGAAATTATGATTTCAGACCAATAACCACACATATGCATCAAGAATGCTTTGTTGTTGTTTTATACAAAGTAGTCTATGGTAAATGTAATGACTTTTGGTCTCCAAGTTATATAGCTGAGTCCTGTAGAGGAGGTTTTTGGGCAGATATGCTATGTTTGCTTTTAGCCAAACAAAGCATTGATGTTAAATTAGGGGACAAGCAGATTATATCTTATTCCAAACTAATATTATGGAAATTAATCTTAATGTTATGAAATTCTAGTTTAATAGGCCCAGAATAATAAAAGAACATGTAATAACTTCACATCAATACCAGTAGCCTCCCTCATGTTACACTTTGGATAGCTCTCATAGAGAAAAGAATTTAATGGCTCCTAAACTCAGGAATATTTATTGCTGTTTTTATGAATTATTGTTCAGTTCCTATAGATCATTCAAATTAAAAATGCAAACTGGGGGATAACAGACTCTGGACAACTTTTAATCACATTTAATCACACACACAAACACACATATCACTTCAGAAATCCTGTACAATTTCCTGGCAAAAAAAAAAAAAAAAAAAAAAAAGAAAAGTACATTTTGACAAATTCACTGCCACTGTTGTTCAGTGGACAACACTGAAAAATGCCTTTTGTGTTGGGACTTGTTGGCTTGATTTAAAACTTGCTTTATTTCCAGCTCTGTTCTTGAGCTTTTTATTTTAGTCTTTATAAGGATGTAGTACTATCATGTTTTCATTACAGTAAGCAGAAAATCATTACCTTACCAGAAAAAAGGCTTGAAAACATCAGTCGGAGTGTATATAATGCATTTCGCTTAGTCAATCAAGTTTTTCTTCCCTGCCATATAATATTTTTCTTTTCAACAATATTCTAATTTATTGAATTTGACTATTTGGTTTCAGTACATAACTTATTGACTAAAGATGATTGTTATTCTAACCATTGTGCTTTGCCTTTGTTCTTGTAAATGCTCCACGGAGCATTGTAAATGTTCCACGGAAGAATGAGATGACGAACTAGAGCCGCTGCACTGCACATCTCTCTGCTGGATGCTAGAGACAAACGGAGATTTAATTTAAGTGGCACTAATAGGGACAAGGAATTTCTTATTTTGTGAATGTTTAGTTTTTAATAAGCACCACTGTTTATTTTAGTAAACCGGGCTTATTTGGATGAGTTTTTCTGATCTCCGCTCTTCGTTGTCAGCTCAGCTGGCTGGCCCTCCCTGAAGCACTTGTTCATGTGTTACAGATCAGCTCCACAACACGTACAGCAGGGCTGATCTGCCTGACTGGAGCGGAGGACTGGCTGTCGCACTCGGTGGTTCAGCCCATGGGCCGGTGGTTCATGGGCTGAACCACCGGTAACCCCATATGCCAGTCCGCCCCTGATCAGAAGGATAGTGTAACACCATCATTACAAAACAACAAAACCACAAAAAATACTCAGATTTACACAGGTTGGAAGTGATTTTAATAATTTTTCTACATTTTGGAAAAATATTTGACCAAATTAATTATTATTTAATTATTATTATTTTTCCAACATGCCTCATACGATTAAATGCACAAAAGTAGCATTACCTACTATGACTCTAAGGTTAAAAAAAAAAAAATCAAAGAACAGAGGAGTAATTTAGACCTGTCAATTGGCAAATCAGCATCTGTTGACTTAGACCATAACATTACACCAATGCAAAAACAGAAAATCTCAGACTTCAAACAAATATCCAAAATTTGCAGTGTTCAAGTATTTCAATGCAACTGAATAACATTTGTTTGGCATGTTAAAAGACATACTGTAGGCAAAACCATTAGAAGTTCATGTTTATTCTGATAAACTGGTCTCTGATTTTTATCAGCTTTTCAAGCATAGATATAGCATGTACTCAGACCAATAACATACAATTTCAAATAAAAGGGATTCACTGATATACTCTGGAATAAAAGTTTTTTTTTGGAAGATTTCTGTCATTTGAATCACAGTGTTGGAGCAGGGTTACATCTAAAACCTGCAGGACACTGGCTCCTGAGGACTGGTGTTGGACACCCATGATCTCTGAAGACACATTTGTAGTCTAAAAAAATTTGAGTACTTAACATTTTTTTCGTTTCATCTGTTGCTAACTAACTTTACATTGAGGTGTTATTGATCATTTGATGGTCATAGTAATATTTATTCCCATCATTGATTGTTAGCTATTGAGCTTCTTAAGCACACAGTCTGCTAATAGTAAGTTGTGACTGCCTAAAGTTTAACTTTTTGTATGAAACTTAAAATTGTGCTCCTCCTCCCCAAACTATTGCTGTAAGCTATCAATGAGCTATGTATCAAGGGTGACGGATAGGATTCCCCCAAAGGTTTGTTTCCCTGATTAGCACAAACTTACTCCTATATGTGCAAACAGATAAAGCTGTCACCAACCTGGAAAATTACTTCTTTCAACCATAAAAATTAAAAACTGAAATTATTATGGACAATAAATATACGCTGATTTGTGCATTATCAGTAAAAATCTGTCTGATCATACTTTTTGACAAATGTGTAACTAATTGTTAGAGGATTCAGGTTTTCATTTTTCAAACAGATGAGTGGTGTACCATGATTTGTTTTTAAGTGTGTGTGTGTGCAGCTGGGAGTGTGTGTTTGTGTATGTGCTTATTGCCTCTAGGCGGCACTCTATAATAGTCTCTTACTTTATCTCTTTCTCTGTATCTCTCCTCGTTTCTTGCATGGACCCACACACACACCAATGCGCACAAACACACAAATATACACACAACCCTATCAACAGTCACAGAGAATTCCTTCTTTCTCGCACCAGCTCTTAGTTACCATGGAAACCAATAAAAGAGCGGTTTGAATTGGGAGGTGTTTATATGTGTGTGCGTGCAAGTGTGTGTGTTTGAGAGTCAAAGCAAGAAAGGGTGAGGGAGCTTGAGAGAAAAGGTGAAAGGAAAATACATAGTAAATCAGAGACAGACATAGATGGTGGGAGGAAAGTAAAATAAGAGGCAGCAGTAGTTGAGGGAAGGAAAGAGGAGGAGAGAGATAAATATGCGTTGAGAAGAGGATTAAAAGGAGGAAGAACGAATGTGGAGGTAGTGTAAGTGGAGATGTATTATTTAAAGAGGTCTCACCCCATCTAATGAGTTTGGTCTAAAAGCCCTGAGAGCTGCCCAAAGATAGAGAGACAGACAGAGGCTAAGAAACTTCCCTAACTATGTGGAGAGAAAATTCAATATGGAAATAGAGTCACGGGAGTAGAGGAGCAAAATTACTGTACGACAGGACTTGCTTACATTTTTCTGCTTTGACTTTGTGAACTAGCTTATAGATTTCCCCTAAACTGAAGCAGCCATTTTATAATCTATTTATGTATTTGGATGCACAAACAGTGCAGGTGCTAAAGCTGAAATTCCTCTGGATATGAGAATTAAGAAAAACATTTTTTTTTCTTTTTAATGCTGATTAGGCTTTAGTTAATTTAAATTGTGAAATGAAGTGACTGTGCTTGACTTTTGTACCCTGATGTTGGAACATTACAAAAGCTTACTTGGTGCTTTTTACCTGCATAGACAGGCTTTTTAGTAGTACTGGTGGTAGTCAGAGGGCCCGGTGGTGCCAATTGTATGGCAGTCTCACTTCTGTCAGTCTGTCCCAGGGCAGCAGTTGCCACAATGTAGTTTACCACCATCAGCGTGTGAATGTGTGCGTGAATGGGTGAAAGACTGACTGTAGTGTAAAGCACTTTGGAGTCTTCTGGACCAGATAAAGCGCTATGCAAGAACAAACCATTTACCATTTCACTAAATTATATCTGAACTTCATGTGCGTGGATTTTGCTATCAACACTGCATCCTTTGTATATAAGATAGATACATATTTTGCTTTCTTTCCCATTGTTATTAAAATATCTGTTCAAGTAAGGGAATAAACTAAAGAAATTGGAAGCATAACAAGACAAGGATCTCTCTGTTAGGTAAGTGTATTGGGATTATCCTATGATGACTTGGGTACTGGTTTGACATTGTTCGGAAACCCAAGCAAACCAGCTCCTTCTCTCCACACAAAGCCATCTTTCTTAAAACCAACATATCTCAGTTCAACAGTTTTCAATGATTTCCCATTAAAACTTTGGCAACAAGTTTCTGACTAATTGCTGTAAGTATGTGGAGATTTATAAATTTCAACTCCTTTAAAATGATTGCCTTAAAATTAATAGTTCTACAAAAAAGTTCAAGAGGAAACTTTCTAAATCCTGTATTGGTTGGTTAAAGCTGTAGTAGGTAACTTTCATAAAAGATATGTTTTTTACATATTTGTTAAAACTCTCATTATACTGTGACAGAATAGTATGAGACAGATAATCTGTAAAAACAACAAACTCCTCTGCTTTCTACCAGTGCTCCCAGTGGATCTGGAAACATACACCGCTCGGTCAGAAACAACCAATCAGAGCCAGAAGGAAGGTCTTAATGCTGTCAATCATGCTTTTGTATGGCTGCTCACAGCCTCCCCTTTGCTCTCTTCTACGCTACAGCTTCTTCCCAATGGCAGAGTCTTCCATATGGCCACCGATGACGACAGATAAACAGTTTTCCCGTAACGGTAAGTAGTTTCTCCATTAGTACATTGAGCAGCGCGTATGCAAGCATGATTGACAGCACTAAGACCTTCCTCCTGGCTCTGATTGGTTGTTTCTGACCAGAAGCGGTGCATTTCTACAAATGGCAGTAGTAGCACTGGGAAGAGGTGGAGGAGATTGACTTTTTTACAGGTTATCTGCCTCATACTATACTGTCATGACATAGTGACAGTTTTAACAAATATGTAAAAATATTTTTTTATAAAAATTATGTACTGCACCTTTAAATGTGTCTGTGGCAGGGTTCTATTATGACTTGAACAAAAATGATAAGCCAGTGCCATAGTTCAACTTTAGACGGTGTTTACTGTGCTCCTCTTCAAGGGGAAAAAAAAAGTAGAGAAGCTGTGCAGCATATCTACACTGGATCCAGGCAGGCTAAAAAGCAGACAAAAATGGCAATACCTTCTTAGCAACTCAAAAAGTCCATCACCTTCAGTGTGACCTGTTGGGAGTCTAACCTCAGACTGCCTCCTTGCAGTGCAGAGCCCTCTTTTAAAGCCACAGGCTCCGCCAAAAGGAGAAAACCAAAAAGGAAAAAAACAAAACAAAAACAAAAACAAAACAATCTCAAAACAATTACTTCTAATGCCAGTAAACTTGTCAAAATATACAAAAAAATCATAACAATGAAAAAAGAAACCTGTAATCAGAATATAATAGTCAATTTAATACAAAATGCTCAATTAATACCACGTCCTTATGACATCACCATCACGTCATTATGTGACCACCCTGGTGGTCTAATCCGGAAATAACTTTGAATGTTTGGTGTGTCCTATATGAATCAGGAAAATGTTTAATGACATTGGAAATTACAAACTAGGACGGATATGACAACAGAGGCAGGAACACCGTATGTGCACCCACAATGAGCCATGCCAGTCTGTGCTAGAACCGAAAGGTAAGTTCTGTTGAGTGTATGTCTGTGTGTGTGAATGTGTATGCTTGTATGTTAGTACGGACTTCACTGTAGCACTACATCCAAGCTCGTGACGGCTCCTCTGTCACAGTGTCACATCTAAATGTGATATGTTGCAGCTTTTTTTCCAAGCAAAAAAAATAAAAAAATAACTAAAAGAGTGGATGAAATAAAATGCCTTGATGAGCTCTTTTTTTTCTTGGACTGTTACCCATTGCTGTTCTAAAATTGCATTTCAGAGTGCAATTACCCCATCTTTATTCTCTCCCTCTCCCACTTCCAACCCCCTTTACTACTCAGACATTATTAAACAGAGCCTTCATCGAAGAATTATGAAATAATCATGAACTATAAATAAGCAGCAGTACGTGTGAATCTTAAATGTCTTCTACCTTGCTTTTTTAAAATTTATATCTACAAGGTATTTGAGGGGGTCTCTGCATTTCAATTTTCACACACACACACACACACACACACACACACACACACACACACACACACACACACACACACACACACACACAAAGGCAAATACACAGCTTTAATGGCACTTTGGCAGGTGTCACTTTATTGCCTCCTTGAGCTGCCAATCAAGTAGACAGCTTAGCCTCCAAGACCTGACCAGCTCTGATAGCACATACTCACACACAGACAGAATGGCAATCCTGAACCAATAAGTCTCAGATTGATTTCAACAAGTTTCCACAATCAGTCATCGTAAATTGGCATGACACTGCTATCTAAATTGAGTTCCCTGGTAACCATGTACGTATTGAGAATGACGTGCAATTTACCACTGCTGAAAAATTGAAAATGTAGATGTAGGTGGAAAACTGGAATAACGAGGTTCCTATTGTAAACTGAACTGAGAAAATGTACTCAAAATGTAAAGTACACAGCCAAACTGTTGCATTGAGGTTGCTTTTAATTAGTTGCATCATCATATATATACAGATTAAATGGGACTTTGATTGTCTTCTGTAGCAAATCCAAAAGCTTTTAACTCTTTCATGGTCAGTCCATCTTTAAAGATTATTTCTAATGGTCTCTGAATCACTCTTTAACAATGTGTGTCTCATAATCTCTTGTCTTGTCACACAACAATGTTGCATGTCCAATAAACAAACAAACAAACAAAAACACCAATGATAGAAAAACTTGGTGATTTGGTTTACTTAAGTTTTCAGTTGGACTTATTTTTGGTCCACATCCCAGATATGTGTTCAACTGAAGCAAACTATGATTGTAACACTGCTGCTGCACTCTCACGTGGCCCCTATGGATGCTTGTGATGGGTAAGCATTAACCATAATTCTTACAGCATCACTCTAAATCAAGATGAATCTGGACTGACAAAATCTGACTTTTTTTCTGTTGTCCCTCAGTGGAATCTTTGTTCTCACTGGTAAAGTAATACTAATTTAAATTAATCTTGCTAATCAGTTGCTATTTCTTTTGTCACACAACTGCTCTGTCCCTGAACCTGTCTAGCTTTTTATGCATTTTACTCATTACATATCGGCAGATGTCTAAGGTATATTAAGTCATGATTAATTGAGATGTATTTAAACACTCTATTCAGTCAAATATGCTGTGTCATCCATGTCCTTCCTGGTTTTCATTCTTTTGCCAATTTTAGGATCACAGAACTATCATGTAAACCTTCTAAAACTGGGAAACATCTTTTCCATGACATTAGATTTGTCCTTTCAGACAAATCTAATGTCATGTTTTTGTTTTAGTTTAAGAAACTAAAACAAAAAACACTTCCAGTTGCATTAGGTCAGGTTAAACACCCAGTAAAACAAATAGATTCTGGAGTGCTTGTCCAGTGTGAGGCTATTACCTATCTCCTAAATTAAATGCAGTTTGTAACCTTTGATTAAACTGAAAATAAAAGTGTCGTTTTGTGTCTATCTTACCTTTACATGATGGTAAAGCCTTGTCCCACACTGGTTTCCCATCATGCCCCATGACACACGCAATGGTTTCACTGCCCACTATTGTGTAGCCATGGTGACAGCTGTAGGAGACCTGGGATCCTAGTTTGTAGTCATAGCCTGTCCGACTGGCATTCATGATGTTACCAGGGTCAAAACAGGCCTCTCTGGGTTTCTCTGTGGATGTGGAAGAATTAGGTGTGTTGGTGAACAAAGGTGTAAAATATTGGTAATTTCATGTCTTGTTTTTAATGGCAGTGAAATAATTTCCACAATGGTAGCAGGGTCAAAAACTGATAAATTAGAATTTAAATGTCTTGATTTGTCAACCAAACTAGTAATAACTCAAGTTAATAAATTGTTCTCAACAAATTCCCTAACTTAGCTTGTCATACTCTGGTTGTTAAAAAAGAAAGAAACAGGGTCAAAACACAAGTCAAATAGAAGTAGCAAAGTAAACAGAACAAAAATAAAAGAACCACGGTCAAAAATGGTTGTCAGTCTTCTTTATGGACTGTTTTTTTATATTCAGTGCGCGAAATTGTGACAGAATGATATAGTCAGGCAGAGAGAGGTTTCAGGGAAAAAAAGAGCTGAAACTTGCAGATCATTAAGACTGTATTTTAATTAGAGGGTATGAGAGGTAGTGAATAATGGCAAACTCAAAAGCTTGAGAAATTGTGTGAGGATCCAAACAACAGAACCTTTAAAACATATAAATGGAATCAGAAAAACGAGAGGAGGCAAAGAAAGGATTAGAGAAAAACAGTAAGTCTAGTCACCAGTAAGTTGAAGTTGGAGACTGACAAAAGGTATTAAATCATTAGTCACAATCTGAGGAGGTAAACAACCCTTGGGCAGGCATGGAACAGCCTGCCCTTTCAGCTGAATACAACTTCTCTTGTTACTGAGTTTAAAAAAATAAGAGCAGAGAGATTAAAATATTGTCAGGTCTGCATGACAGCGCAACCCGCACTCGTGTATTGATATTTTAATCGCAACACTTAACAAGTAGATAATTCAGTGACGATTACTGTTAATGGTATTGTATGCAGAAACATGCAAAGAGTCATGTAGTACATTTTATTTTCTGGACACGTAACACAACATTGATTTGCCTTAACCAATGAACCCACCTGATAATCTCAGTCAATAGGTCTTGATGAACTCACTAATTGTGGTTTTCAGTTTAATTAGAATCACTGCTGCGTTCAAACATGTTGTTTGTGATTACTGGTGTTGTCTTATCACTATCAGTACTATCCCTATTGAATACAATTAGAAAGTTTACTTCTCCTACTACTTACTACCACTATTTCACTTTTGGATAACAGCTGCCTTGAATCTATTTTAGTTACAACCATAGAGCTGTTCACTCACTATGCTCTCTTAAACCACAACTACAACTATATATTGCACAATACTGATTCTGTATCTTTTAAACTACTGCAGCTCACTCCAGTCAAAAAGTAATTGTGAATTTTTTTGCACCTTAGGTTTAGGTTCATTGAACATTACTCAAATCCTGTATTGGTTGGTTAAAGCTGTAGTAGGTAACTTTCATAAAAGATATGTTTTTTACATATTTGTTAAAACTCTCATTATACTGTGACAGAATAGTATGAGACAGATAATCTGTAAAAACAACAAACTCCTCTGCTTTCTACCAGTGCTCCCAGTGGATCTGGAAACATACACCGCTCGGTCAGAAACAACCAATCAGAGCCAGAAGGAAGGTCTTAATGCTGTCAATCATGCTTTTGTATGGCTGCTCACAGCCTCCCCTTTGCTCTCTTCTACACTACAGCTTCTTCCCAATGGCAGAGTCTTCCATATGGCCACCGATGACGACAGATAAACAGTTTTCCTGTAACGGTAAGTAGTTTCTCCATTAGTACATTGAGCAGCGCGTATGCAAGCATGATTGACAGCACTAAGACCTTCCTCCTGGCTCTGATTGGTTGTTTCTAACCAGAAGCGGTGCATTTCTACAAATGGCAGTAGTAGCACTGGGAAGAGGTGGAGGAGATTGACTTTTTTTACAGGTTATCTGCCTCATACTATACTGTCATGACATAGTGACAGTTTTAACAAATATGTAAAAATATGTTTTTATAAAAATTATGTACTGCACCTTTAAATGTGTCTGTGGCAGGGTTCTATTATGACTTGAACAAAAATGATAAGCCAGTGCCATAGTTCAACTTTAGACGGTGTTTACTGTGCTCCTCTTCAAGGGGAAAAAAAAAAAGTGGAGAAGCTGTGCAGCATATCTACACTGGATCCAGGCAGGCTAAAAAGCAGACAAAAATGGCAATACCTTCTTAGCAACTCAAAAAGTCCATCACCTTCAGTGTGACCTGTTGGGAGTCTAACCTCAGACTGCCTCCTTGCAGTGCAGAGCCCTCTTTTAAAGCCACAGGCTCCGCCAAAAGGAGAAAACCAAAAAGGAAAAAAACAAAACAAAAACAAAAACAAAACAATCTCAAAACAATTACTTCTAATGCCAGTAAACTTGTCAAAATATACAAAAAAATCATAACAATGAAAAAAGAAACCTGTAATCAGAATATAATAGTCAATTTAATACAAAATGCTCAATTAATACCACGTCCTTATGACATCACCATCACGTCATTATGTGACCACCCTGGTGGTCTAATCCGGAAATAACTTTGAATGTTTGGTGTGTCCTATATGAATCAGGAAAATGTTTAATGACATTGGAAATTACAAACTAGGACGGATATGACAACAGAGGCAGGAACACCGTATGTGCACCCACAATGAGCCATGCCTGGTCCTACTTAACATGTTAAGTAGGACCTTCTATGGTAGAATTACCTCTATATTCAATTGCAAATCCAGACATTCCTAGTGATGCATCAGATCTGAATGCCAGGAAAAGACTGTTTCCACTGCTTTCTATGCGTTCAGGGGCCTGGTTGCCTTGAAGACTTGCAAGAAGGGGCCCGTTTGAGTCTTCGCCCTCATAGATGTGCAGGAAGTCGTAACTGGGCTCCATGTTGAAACTAAGGAGAAAAAAAAAATATTTAACTCAACAATCTGCTATGGTTAAGATTTGGTTAAACTTTACGTAGTGTATTCCACAGCTGTAATTATGCTTCATATATTTCTGCAATTTATAGCATTTGAGGATCTTGTTCCCACTTTTGCAAACATTAACTGTGACAAGCAAAATTTGTGACTTTAGTCCAATCAGTGCTTGAACTATAAACAAACACATCATTTCCATGAACAAAGCACGCATATCATGAAATCTTTGTATCTGATAGACATTTTGTTTATCCAGACACGACTGTTGCCTTCAAGAGACACATTGCATCCTGAATGACACTTTTCAACAAAGTATTGACTCAGGGTGTTGAACACAGATTCACACCCCACCTTATATTTGTCAAAATTCTAAAAATCATGCATCATTTTTCTTATAATTCACAAATATTAATTTAAAGGTCTGTCACATAAAATTCTAACAAAATATATTGAAAGAGTTTAGTTTGAATAATTTTGAAAGACACTAAGCTGATTTCCATCTTGTTGTCTCAGTCCTTTTCATCAGAAGGCTGCAAAAACAAAAAACAAAACAAACAAAAAAAAAACAGTTGGGTGACTAAAATAGCCTTTTTTTTTTTTTTTAAATAGTGTCATTTAATTGCATCTCATTTCTCTTATTACTTTTATTGTGATCCCATATATTTGATTTAACTTGTTTAAGGCAAAATATAACAATATGTTTGATGATGTTAATTTATGAACCTTTCTTTAAATGAATGAAAATTAGGAAAGTTTTTTTTTTTCCCTAACAGTCATTTAGGTTTATTCTTTACAGACAGCCAATGATATTTAAAATTCTGAATTACATTTGAAAAGTAATGAAAAATTACACAATTTGATAAAAACATTTGATTGCAATGTATACTGGTTCACAACTACTTGTTAAAACCTATTTGTGATGCATGTTTTGTCCCTGTCTCTTTAAAGTCTGAATTTAAAATCATGCTTTCAGTGGTAACTACAGTAACTCCAGTTGGTGTGGATTTTGGAGTTTGGTCAAGTTGCTGACCTTTTACATGGACACTGTGCTCTATAAAAGGCGGAACATGAGAAATTTTTGACACTCATCAACACTAACAAACTGATGCCACAAAAGGCACAACATAGGCTGTAAAAGGTAAATATAATATTATGAGGTAGTTTGACATGTATTTTGACTTCCACATCTTCAAGATGTGTGTGCAAGTGTCTGAACCCTACTCAAATATGTGCTCAGACTGTTAAATCTGGAAGGGAAACCGGAAGCAGCTTCAATGTGTTTGTCTTTAAAGTTTCAATGGATCAAATGGACAGCATCTCTTTATCTCTTTGTACACACATGAAGATATCTTGTACAAGGAAGAATAAAATGAGGAGTACACACGTTTACACATACAAACACGTTTGGTTCAAAAACTCTTGTGTTTATATCCACTTGCGATTTTTTAAAAGGCAAAATTCTTTTTCTTTTTATAAAAAAGGGAAAACGCATTGGTAGAATTTTAAATTTGGAGCAGCAAATTCACAAAATGCATAATATTTATGTAACAAAAGTATTCTCATTGCATAATGTGTTAAAATAATAGAAGTGCAAACAGAATTCTGTGTTTTTTGGTGTTTCAAATAATCTACTTGCGGGTGAAGTTGAATACCCAAAGAAAAAAAACAACAAAAAAACACCTCACTTTCTGTAGAGTAACAACAAATTTGCTAAATTTGTATTCATGTTTTGATTTAGAAAAAATTGTGCAGTGTTTCTGAAGCAATTGTGTGTATAGAAATAAAAGCTACTGTAATAATTTTAAGTTTTACTCGCTGTTTTAAACACACCATTTTTATTCAACTTAGTGCACACACACACATGCACAAAAACATCGGACAACATATGTAGTAATTACCAATGTTAAAAAAAAGAGCAGAGAATATTCCAGTTTAAGACCTGTGTTTATATCTAGTGCTAAATGGGCTTAACTCCACCTAAGCCTCCTTTCCATGGAAAAAAAGGCATTAGATGATCCATGTTAATACCTTGTGCATTAGTGATGCATTCGGGTGGAATACTAAAGCTGCTAAATGTCATGAAAGGAACATGGAAATCTCACTGGGAAGAAATGGGGCAGCACAATAATCTTCCGTGACATAAGAATAAAACAACAGTCAATTAAAACTTGAAACCTAGTTGTGAATTACAAGCTGTTAATCAAAGTGTAGAAATTCAAATTAAATTTCTATATAATTAATTACATGCTCTGAAAAAAAATAGACTGGCACAAAAACTGGTAATAACATCCATTACAAGTGTTCACTTGAAGTATGTATTTCACACATCTATTTCAGCTGAATTTCTATTTACTTTGCTTGAAAAAAATTTGGTCAAATGTGGACAATCAAATGAATTTAGTGAGATTAGTTTATTATAGAAATGAGTATGAACTCAAGTCAGTAGTAACTAAGTTAAAATGTCTCTTTTCTGTTTAGTGTGTGAAACATATTTACAAAGTAAAAATAAAATAATAACAAAGAAGTGGTATGCAACACATAAAGCAAAGCCAAAACAAACTGTAAAATAAAAGTGTCTTAACATCACAACAGCAGGGATTCATCTTTCAAGCTGCAAAACACGAAGTCAAAATTGGGTCATTTTTCTCCTTTGGCAATCTGCAGAAAGTCGTCTTTGGCTTTATCTGCTTTGCTTCATTTAAAGATCCAAGTCTCACTTTGATAAACTACTGACTGGGACTTAAAATGTTCACCAATGTGCTGTAATTAGCACTGAAATGTAAATAAACAATACTCCATTAAAAATAAACCAAACATGGAAATGGTCAGAAATTGATTTTTATTAACATATAATTATTTTTCCACAACAAAACAAAAACATTTTATTACCCATCTATTATTTTACTTCGAGACTGTATTATGGAGATCAGTTGGGAGTGAAGCAGTGTCATAGTGACTTCTGTCCCATCTTCCCAGCGTTTCTTTAAAGGCTCCTTCCAGGTCTGGATGAAACACTTTCATCTTTGACATAGAAAGCATGTCAACATTCAGCTCATATTACGCTGAGGAGGAAGAAACTGACACACACTCAACTGCACACGTGCTTTGGTTTTTATTTAAACACCAGGATGAAACATTGTTGCTATTTTAACATAAACAGGAGTATCTTTTGTATTTACCTAAATTAGTCAGATTGTTAATTTTTATGTGTTGTGATTTTGCTGTGTTTCTCTAGCTCATTAAAATTTTAATTACTTGTTTGGTTTTTATCATTCTCTGGGCTTGCTTTGTGAACCTTATGGCCAGTATGACTAAAAAGTTGTTTTGACACTGCCATGGGAACTTATGTAAGAAAAAGATTTCAAAGGAACTTTTAAGGCAGACGTAATGCCTTTAAGCAGTGGTCTCCGTGGAGTGACGAAAACCTCTCAGAGACTTGGTTCTTAGTTACCTTAATGATCTTACACTGCATGTTATTTAACATAAACTGTGCTTGATCTCTCAGAAGACAGATCTTTGTAGACTCTGTGAGTGCCCACATTAAGTCATGATATCTACAAAAAAAAATTCAATCAAAAACACTGAACAATACTAATGCAATATGGAAGGTTTTCTTTGGCAGAGAAAAACATAAAAACAGACCATAAAAAAGACCCTAAACATTTCACCTCTATTTTGTACCAATTTGGACTTCAAGACTGGCCTGACTGGTAGCATCAGCTTGCTCATCCCTAATGTATCTAATGTTTTAGAACTGATAAAAAACAAACTAACATGGATTGTCCATCTGTCCGTCCGTCCATCCATCCATCCATCCAATCTAGTTGCTATTTTAGTTTGAGATATTATCATATGCCCAGGATATGAAGGTAACTGCATTACACAGTGACAAACAAGCACATTTTCATATCTGAGGCTAATTTCAAAAGGGTAATTAACCAAACAAACTGGGGCTGCAACGATTATTTTAGTTATTGATTAATCTATTGATATTATGAACTGTGCTAATAACAATGCCACCGCAGAGGCAAACACACCTCTGCAGCATTAGAAATTGTTTTCAACTAAAGTTGGTACGCAAAATTTTGCTTAATATACCTTCATACACATCTCAGTCTGTAGCTTTGTGTGCTCTTTCCACTGACAAACCGGAAATAGAGAGATCAAGGATTGTTTTCATGAACTAAAGAGCTTTTCTTTGGTATTCTAAGCACAATGCATTTTGATTATTTATTGGCTTTACTGACTTTGGATAAAAACAGAATCATCATTCATAACATCATCTTTTGCATCTTTGCATAACGTGTGCTAAATCTTCTCTGTTACTCTTAATTCATACATCACATATCACCATGGAAAGGATAAAAATAAAAAAGCGATAATTTAGAAATTGTTCTGAAGTGAAATGCTTAGGATGGAGCCTCCCTTTTCCAAAGGTGGGTAATGATCGGTCACATTTAATCAGTTACATTTATTTGAGCAACCTTTAAAAAAAATTAACTTCTAGGACTAGTTTTACTGCAACCTACTTTTTACTTCTGCTTGAGTAGTTTTATTTTGGAGTAATGTTACTCTAACTTCAGTACAGTTTCTGGATATTCTACTCACCTCCAGTTACTTTACTAAACAAAGAACAAACATGTTTTAAACAAAAGCGAGCCAGGCACAGACACACTTCCAGTTTATGTTAAAGTGAAGCTTCTAGTTTGTGCAAAAGCATCTTGGTTTTAATATATTTTCTATCTGCGGCACATTTGGTGGTCAAGTAAATATACAGTAAAAAAATATCTACATTGTCACTGAAATGTTGGTTTTAAAAGCTTTATGTTGTGAAAACATTTGGAAATACATTTTTCTGCCTGAATTTGTTATTGTGAAATGATGTCATTTATTTTTATTCCCCTTTTATTTTAATCTGTGAAATACCAGAATTGCCACATAACTTTAGAGTTTTCTCTACCTGATTACATAATTTTGAACAAATTAAATGAGATATTATGATCAAACAGTTACCCAATACTTGAGTAGCATTTCAACTGAATACTTTTTTACTCTTGATTAATTTTTTGGCTACTTCACCCACGTTGTCCCTTTTATGACTTTGAATCTTAAGACAAAGAATTGTAAAGCATCAGTGGTCAAATGTTGTCCAAAAGTATAGTACAACATGAGGTATGAAGCAAGAAAGGGAAGGAGGTAGTTGAGGTTTCAATCCAGAAATTTTTTAATATTTTATAATCTGATGAATGAACTACAGCAAACATGATACAGAGCTGAGAAATTTAACTCAGGTGGAGAGCTAGAATGATACAGAAACCCCAAAAGAAGGGTATAGGAGATGGGCAGTTAAGAAAAGGATGCAACTAAGATTTATTCAGAAAAAGAGAAATCTTTAGTTTGCAGAATTACTTGTCTTTCTTGTTTGTCAGTAACTTTCAGCAAAGCTGCTGTGATTATGCTGTACTTAGTTAAATCTGCAGGTCCAGATTTTGCCTCAAGTAGAGTACAGTATTCCTTTATGAAGCTTAGATCACCTAAAAGGTGAAGAGGTGTTATATCAATTTGAGACTAAATGTGGTATTACCTTTCTTTTTTCAAAGAATAAATAAAATAGTACAGTTAAGTCAAAAATTATTCCTACCTGTGGCATATTTAGATTTAAAATTATTTTAAATCAACCAAGAAGTTTGTTTCTAATCATAAATTAGGTGCTAAGCTCTCAAAAGATAATAATATAGACAGAGTAGCAGATTTGAGACAAAAAAAACTGTTTTTATTTCTATTTTATAAAAATGTTACATCAAAAAGTATTCATATCACTCACAATAATCAAAGAAAATATTTGAATTGCCATCACAGCAATCAAATTCTTATTTTAATTGCTGAACTGCTTTTTACACGTTTCAACAGGTGTTTTGACAATTAATCTTTGGTGGTGAGCTGAGTCTTTCCGGTTGGAAGGCCTTGTTGCTGTGACCCTAATCTGTACCTTTCTCTGCTGATTGTCCATCAGATTCAAGTTGGGACTCTAGTTGGACCACTCCAAAATGTTAGTTATACTTCCAGTGAGAAAAGCATGTTGGCAAAATGAAAAGATTACTGTAAAGTTAAAATCTAACATGAACAATGTTGAACTTAACTGTAAAGCAAAGGTGGTGTTCTGAGGAAATAAGTAAAATATTCTCCTGTGTCACACTGTTGTGAAACCAATATTGTGTACTGCCCTGTCTTATTTCATGAACTGGATATATTATTACACCCTTACTAATGATCGTTCTGGTACCTAGTAAAAGACCTAAACCAGCTACAACTACCAAGTATCTTTAATATCCTGAGCTGACACAATAAAGCTTTTTACATCACTAATTTTTGTCAGCATGTTTACTTATCTGAATGTGTGCTTTGGATGAAAACTAAATTTTCAGACATTTTCTAATTCAATAAGACCATAGAAATTTTTTTGTGAAGAATCCCTCCAAAAAGCCACACAAGCAGGACCAAAGGTACCAAAAGGAATAAATGACAACTGAAATCACAGCAGAAAATCACCATGCCTTCAGTTTAGTCAGCTTACCTTTTGAAGATAAGGGCAATGACAAAGTCAGGATTGACTCTGATTCTCCAGTCACACTCTTTCCCAGGGGGGTAAGGCTGGGGGTAGTTTGGAGACAGAATCACACCAGAAGGACCACTGACGTTACCCCCGCATGTTGCTGGAGCAATACAGAATAATAGGAGAACGAGAAAAAGAAAAGAGATGATTAAAGTCATGAGTTTGCTGTTATTTGGAAAGATGATATGCCCTGGTTGTCCACTAATTTTCCCCACAGGTAGAAAGAGAGGAAATGAGTTAGGTATATAGTACAGGAGAGGTTTGTTAAAGAACAGAAAATCACACCTTGAAGACAAATATTGCCTCCGCAGGTGGTTGTAGATTGTGAAACAGCAAAAGAGAGAGACAGATGGTAAGATTTAGTTACAGACTGTAGAGTTAGGGGTAGTTGGGGGGGGGAATTACCCCTGGCAGTGCTGTGATTCCACATTAAGCCATGGAGAAGGGAAGAGATAATGTCAAGAGAGACAAAAAGATGCACTCAAGCAGCAATTTGGTAATGTGAAATAGGAGTTTGTAACATGCCAAGGTGTCTTCATGATGGCAGGAGTGTGTAAACAGATAATCATCATTGAAATAGTGGTAAACAAGGGTATTACCAGTTGCAAATCGCTGTCAGACTCAACACTAGCTAAAAAACAGTCTATACTGGAGTACTGCGTTTAACAGTTTGTAATGTGTTTAGCTTTTCATCAAAGTATCAAAACAAAAGAGATTAACCTTCTGAGAGGAAATGAAGACAAGGGATGCTGTAAAGATGGATTCAGATTTAGACCACATTCTTAACTAAGTTAAAGGACTGACACTTTATGCTTTACAAGATTGGTTACAAGACAAGCTTTTGTTCCCCTAGCGGTGCTAGAGGACTTTCACTTGGTGTGCTAGCTCATAAAGAGAAGAAGAAAAGGAGGCTGAGGAATCTAGGATGGAAAAAAAATAGGGCAAATCTGCATGTTCCCTTGCTGCAAGCTCTCAGTTGATCAACATGCTTCTTGCTGGAGGTCATTTAACGGGGTTACTGACGTTACTCATGATGCATTTTTAGCTATGGATGATGTCATACTTCCCTCTCGACTTTAAATGATAAAAAATTTAGAAGGTCAGGACATTTATGATAATCACTGTTGGCTTACCATTTACCTACTCTGATTGCATTGGCATAAAAACTGAGCACAGTGCAGCATCAAATTATGAAAACAATATAAAAACATTTTGCTTCCACATCATACTAATAATTTTTTTGAATGTACATCCACCTTGTATTTTTACATACATGTTTGGTTTCACCAACTCCAGCTTGAAGGTACAAGCTCAGTTTTTACTATATTTTTATATTATTGTTATGCAATGGAGATTTATGGTTTCCATGTGAGTTCATTTCTTTTCTAATAAACTCAAGCATGTTAAAAAAAAAAAAAAGCTGTAGGAAGAGTAAGGAAACTAAAATATCAGACTGGATAAACAAACTGAATGATGTGTATAAGCTGTAGCGGGGATGTTGGAGCTCACTGGGCTTCACTACAGCAGCAAATATGCCAGATGGTAATGATAATTGAGAATGGAAAAAAGAGATTTTTTTGTAGTTTTGATACAAAAGTAAAAGCTGTTGATCTTTTTAATGGCAGTCTCAAAGTTTTCACCTGATGTTTGAACTCTAGATATTTTGTAAAAATGTTTCACCAGAGGAGGGATTTTCTTGCCCCAACACCACCTTTCACTGGGGTGCTATTCATTGTGACAGCTTCTTGATGTTGCAACCGCAGTGCTAATGACAGAAAGTCTCTACAAAGTGTGTTGACAAGGGCAGAGAGAGTCACTGAAGTCTCAGTCCTCTCTTTGGAGACCATTTCCAAGGATAAATTTAAGAAGAAGGCTCTGAGTATTATCAAAGATTCTTCTTACCATGGGTGGTTTAATCTTCTGCCAATCTGGTAGGAGACATTGTATTTCTAAATTAAGAACAATCAGTATGTGCAACAGCATCATTCCAGATGTTGCTTACCTCTTGCTAGAGTTTAACTGTGGTTATTTGACATGTGATTTAAATATTAGGTTATAAATATATCCACTGTGTCACACACATAGCGGACTCAACACTGGCATAATAACATGAGGAAACAACAGTGTATTTTTTTATAGCCTTTTTCTACTTAAGTTTTTTAATATTAGTCATTGGAAACTGTATATACCTTATTCTTCTATTTATACTGAGGTAATATTATTTCCATGGTATTTATATATTTTTTATTTCCCATTTAAACATTGGTTACACTTTATAGTCTCAGGTCCATCTTAAAAATGTATAATTTGTCTTTATTTTTGTCAGGCTGTGTTACAGTGCTGACAAAGTATTTACCCCTTTTCTCACTCTGGAATCTTTTAGATTCTCATAAAAATTTTAAAATCAGATAAAGATAGCCTGGGTAAATAAAAATTATGATTTCATTTATAATTCCCCTTCACACCTAGGTAAATCATGAATTAAGCCCAACTGTGATTAGGTACAATTTTTTGATTCATATTTACAAGCCACAACAGAGCCTACAGTAAGCAAATGTCAGACATGTAAAATCAAAAACGCACTTAAAATAGTCTGTCTGACAACATGAAGTACATGAAAAGATCTCAAAAACCAACACACCATCCCCCAAGCAAAAGAATTTCAAGAACGGATTAGAAACAAAAAAAAAAACAAAAAATAAAACATTCATCTATATTTTGGATATGGTCACAAAGGATATGGGACTCCAGTAAGCACCATTATCCACAAATAAAGAAAACATGGAACTGAAGTGAACCCTCTCATGAGTGGTCTGCCTTAAAAAGATTACATCAAAATCACCTCAATCACTTATCCAGGAGGTCACATAATGAAGAAAACTTCAGGAGCACTACAGGTCCCACTTTCCCCATTAGAGTCAGTATTAATGATTAAACAATAAGGAAGAGATTGGGCAAAAATACCACCCATGAGTTCCAAAGCCAAAACGAAACAGTCTGTTTCATTTCCCAAGAAAATATGTAGATGATCTCCAAGACTTTTTGGAACACATTCTGTGGACTGCATGTTGCAGTGGCCTAATCAAAGTTAAGACTTAAATCCAAATAGAATGTTGTGGTGTCACCCTAACGGGGCAGTTTTATGTAAAATTGACTTTCTTGAGCTTTACATCATATTATAATCTTATTCCCTCATCAAAAACATACCTGGAGTGCTGCCTTGATTCTTTCAAGCATGTTTGAGAAATCCTTTAATTTTCCAAGGCAGCCATTCAGCTGTGCAACATGCCTGGATAGACCCATCGCCGCTTTCGAGGCGCAGCTCCTCCTTAGAGCTACAGTTTCTAAGCTTCCGCCTGGGACCGCTCATATTTAATCTCTGCATGCTCCCGCTAGCTCAGGTAATAACAATAAATAAAATTAGTTACCATAACTACACAGATGATAAACAGCTCTACATTATGACATCACCAGGTGACTCTGAACTCATCCAGCCACTGAACAGATGCTTAGAACAAAACAATGTGTGGATGTGCCATAACTTTCTCCAGCTGAAAAGAAACAAAACTGAAGTTATTATCTTTGGACCTAAAGAGGCCAGAAATCTGGTGTTGTGATGGACTCAGACCTGAACCTTCGGAGACACATAAAGACAATTACAAAGTCAGCCTTCTATCACCTGAAGAACATTTCTAAGGTTAAAGGACTAATGTCCCAGCAAGATCTAGAGAAACTCATCCAGCTCCAGCTGATCCAGAACGCTGATGCTTGTGTTCTCACTAAAACCAGGAAGATAGAGCACATCACCCCAGTTCTAAAGTCCTTACACTGGCTCCCTGTAGCTCAGAAAACAGACTTTAAAATACTTCTAGTTTTTAGTTTTTCTAGTTTATAAATCACTGAATGGCTTAGCACCAAAATATGTTAAAGACCTGTCATCATATCAACCTTCCAGACCACTCAGGTCTTCTGGGTTATTAGAGTCTTAGGATGCAGAGTCTACTCTGCATCCCTAGAACCAGAACCAAGCATGGAGAAGCAGCATTCAGTTTTTAATGTTCCTCTAATCTGGAACAAATTTCCAGAAAACTGCGAAACAGCTAAAACACAAAGTTCCTTTAAATCAAGGCTATAAACTCACCTGTTTAAAGTTGTCTTTGATTAGTACTAAGTGCAATATTGATCAACATATCAGATATACATTTGTTTGATAATTTTGATGATGGAATTTGACAAAATGTAATTTTTATTGTTTGTTTCATAATTGATTACTGTATTGTGTTTTTATGGTGTAAAGCACTTTGAACTGCCTTGTTGCTGAAATGTCCCACACAAATGACTTGACTTTATAATCTGCAGTATGCTTTACACCTACCCATACAGGTTGGAGGATCCGGCTGCCAGTAGAACCTGTTATCCATTCGCACACATGTAATGGTGTCTTGGCCTTGCAGCTGATAGCCTGGGTCACACTGGAATGTCATGCTGTCACCAGGCTCTTTACTGTCTCCGTATCGAGAACCGTTAACAGGGATACCAGGGTCGTTGCAGGACGTTGCTGTTGTGGCTGCATAGTTAAAAAAAGAATAATAAATATTGGTACATGGCATATTCTGATAAAATGTTACCTGCATTATTTGCATGAACTACTGTTTGTTTAATTACCGTCAGCTGAATGATACGTTGGTTACACTAATTAATTTATATGATGTAGTGCTTGGGCAAAATCTTTAAAGACATAAAAACATGCAAAGTCCAAACCATTTTAGGATTTTATTTTTATAGACCCTTGCATTTCTTTTTCCCAAATATTTTTTGTTTTAGACTAATTGTCCAGAAATATCATTGAGACAATCTATTTCTACTAAAGAACATGGTTTGCTGTAAATTTTATGTCCTTAAATTTAAGTTACTTGCGTCTTGCTGTTAATAAAACAATTATTTACTAAATGTTAGTAAACCAACATTTTATGAGGCAATGCTTAAAAAAAGATAGTTTAACTTTTGAAATACACAACATTCCTACTTGCTGTGTGAGAAAATGTATACCCCCAAAATTGTATGAACAACACAGTAATATCAAAGGCTAAAATATTTAAAGATCTATCAAGTAAAATAAAATACCATAAACAGTTATGATTCGAAATTTAAAATTTTATGAAAATATAGGCCATGCAATAATGATATAAGTAAACAAACAAGCAACAGACAGACTGATAGGATTAAATCGAGCAAAGGTCAATGTCTAAAAAATTAATCAATAAATCATAAAAATAATCTCCAAGTTGTACTACTTTACTTCTTTCATCAGTTTAATAAACACAGAGGAAAGAGACAAGCTAGGACAAAACTGTAGGGAAGGTTGCTTATAATATTAATTCAATCCAAAAAATCCTTTGCCTATTTAAATAAGCACAATGCGTTAGTAAATCAACATGGAGGTAAATATAAGGAATCATTACCATAGTAATGGAATAGCAGTGCTTTGATTACCATGTCAGGGTGTGTAAATATTTATTGTTTTAAATTTGGGGTGGATGGGGGAACGCAGTGGAGAACAACAGATAAAACGTAAAATATTCATGGCATGTTTTACAAATGACAGTCTTGTGCATAGGATTAGTGTTGACAATAAATGCTACAGATGCTTACAAAGAGTAAGCAAAGTGCTATTGGTCAATGTAAATGTATTTGTATACACACACACACACACATGTATGTATATATATATATATATATATATATATATATATATATATATATATATATATATATATATATATATATATATATATATATATTTTCACACAAGGAAAGTATTTTGGTCCACTTGTTTGGTTAGAACCATATGCAGAATGGGTTGGGTTTTTTTTCTGTTTGGTGTGGTTTGCTTTCAAATTGTGTTTTTTTTGCAAGCGAACTATAATTTGTAAACAAAGCCACAGATGTGACAATTATTGCTCCTATTTGACAGAAATGGCGAGCGGGTGGGACAGAGGACAGATCCAAAAAACCCCAAACTTTGGAAGTCCCGCTTGCTGCATTTCTGTTGTGCACATTTTGCTGTTATTACAACTGCAATACCGTTTTGAATGTCAAGAGCAGCTTATACAACACTGGTTACACGATGGGATTTCTAATTTTGGAACGGCATCGGTAAGTGTGCTGCAAACTGAATGAGATGAGATGCTCTGCATGCCCTAACCCACAACATGCTGGCAGCAGCATTGCAAAGCAGAAACAGTGGCTCAGGTACGATTTCAGTTCAATCGGTACATGCGGTAGTAGCATAAGCAACACTGAAGGTCTCAATTTTACTATAATGCCCAGCAATGGTGGCTCGTGAAGTCCAAAAAGACATATATTTCCTGTAGTTGGTTCAGATGGACGCTGGTCTGTATTCACACCAGAAGCAAACCGCACCACACAGTTCATTTGGAACCAGGCCAAGAACAAGTCAAAAAGTGCATCTCAGTCCGGTTGTTTGGTCCACACCATAGTTCGCTTGAGTGTATTTACACCTGCACAAAAGGCCCAGACCAACAAGGGAAATGAACTCTGGTCCGTTTAAAACTAACCAAATGTATCAGGTGGGAATACACCCTTTTACTCACATTGGGCATGGGCCAGTTACTGGTTTCAAGGTATACCACGATATGAAAAGGTCTCAGGTTCAAAACCACAAACGTTTTCCGTGATACTGCTCCTGTGGTTTAAGTGCTTTTTTAAATGTCTGCTCAGAGGTAAAAAGGAGACCAAATCACACTGGTCATGTGCAGCTGCAATATCACAACCTTTCCCCCTATGCACCCCTGTATAGCAGGAAGAAGGTTGCCCTATCTGCAAAACATGCTTACGGACAGTGGCAGTCAGAGGAGGCAACACATCGAACATCATAGCGCGTCTAGAGGAGCATCACCCCAGGGATTGAGTCAAGACTGGTTCTTCCGAGACTAAGACCAAAACCAGATTTTCCGAGGCCAAGATCAGTTCTTCCAAGATCGAGACCAAGACCAAGACGAGGCCAAATGTTTAGAACATCGACAAAGACTTCAGGACATTGCTTTTTGTACACCACAAAATGTAAAAATTAATGGAAAAATAGCTAATTACTTAACCAAAACCACTTCTTGGTATTAAATTAATAATAGTCATAATAAGTTAATACTTATGAAATGCAGCCATACATTGATACGCATTCTCTAAACTGAATTAATCAGCTTACATTCCACAAGAGTTGTATGATAAATTTGAAAAACAGTGAGAGATTAGGCTAATAAAGATCTGTCATATTTAAAAAAAATTTTTTCCTCTTATTATCATCTGAATAAAAGCAATTGAGAAGAGTATCAGATGTTAAAAAACACGTATGCTGGACATATTGATAAATTATTAGGCATTTTAATGTTATTATTAGTCCACGCAGGCACGCAAATTGCCTCACAGGGGGAATTCCAAAACAATGAGAGCCAGTAGAATCTGTGGGATTTACAAAAATCACGTAGCCAACAGGGATGACGCAGGGACAACAGATTACAGGAGCCAAGTGGGAATATTTTCTCTAACATGGATTATGACCATATTTGGGTTGATGAACCTTATTTTTTCTCTTCATCGACTATTGGTTAAGACTTAACCAGAATTCCAAAACTCACTTAATAAGTGAGTTTTACATGTAGAGTGGCGATTCAGCATCTATTTACGTTTTTACAATTATTACTATTTAGCTGCTTAGAGTTGAAAGTGGGTAGTGTTGTGCATATATTTTGCATTACTACAAACTACCTTTAGTCTTTGGCATTAGTGAAACAAATATCACCGTGTTACTGTGGCATATTGTGCTGGTCACAACTTTTCTGCATGATGTTTTGGAGTTGTTGGAATCTGTAATTGATTAATTTTAAATACACATTTCATATACACCCGTTCACACTTGGGATTTCTTGGATTTCTATATATATATATATATATATATATATATATATATATATATATATATATATATATATATATATATATATATATATAATCTTTATGTCAAATACTGCCTCAGAATCTAAAACACAACAAAAATTCCCAATGTGATACATTACATCAATAAAAAAACGACTGCTGTCACGCAGTATAACCTGATTTGTCTTAGCTATTGAAGCAGTGGAAACACAGATATCCTGTTAGATGCAAACTTTATCAGTATAGCTTAATTGTGTTATGTGCCAAAAATCATAAGTTTGAATGTGCACGCTAGAGAGGAATGAAATTTCAACATCACACCTGTGATTTAAAAACAGCTTCCAAAGACAATTAAAGTTGCTATGACTATATGGCGAAGTTATGGAGAGGTTGGTTTAATTCACGTCTGTCCTAATTGTTCTTTTAGAACAGTGATGGCTCTGGCAGCAACAGGTCTTGTCAAAGGGTGAAGATCAGCCCACAATCCAGCAAACATTTAAGAAGTAAATCGCCCATGCATTCACATAAAAGCATGCTCAAGAAAATTCTACATAATACGTTTTAGAGCTGTAATCATAATACCATGATGCCGCGAAACTGTATTATTTTAACCTAATGTTATCTTACTATCACAATTTCATACTGGCCCATGCCTAATTCACACATATTGAAGATGGTAAGTTTAAAATTCACCATAAAATTCTAAAAAATATTGTAATAAATCTTCTAGGTCCTGCATTTGAAAGCATAGTCTGCTTTTAAGAGGATGTGTCATATCCAAAATTGAACCATAGGTCTCTGGGGGCTCCCCTCAGTAGTCTACTTAACATGCCTGGGTCTCCTGGTGATACATTAAATGTCTCATTTGGTTCTCTAGCTGGAGGTTTTCCAGAAATCCTATTATATATTGTATTAGTGCAATATTAACTATTATATTGCTAGTGTAAATGTGGTTTGAAAGATAACCTAAAACTGCTTGAGTTTGCTAATTAGCTAATTCAATTGCTAAGTGGGTAATTGGTTTTCCTTTATAAAGGAATATGTGTTATAAATTAGAGCAGATGGCATACATCAGTGATTTGACGAGATCATGATACATTTTAAGTTTATTTGAAGGCCATATTTTATTTACCTTTTATGCCCAGTTTGATAAGTTCAAATTAAAATTAAGGTTCTTACTAGAAAACTGTATAGAAAATCCTTGTTTGCTGATAAAATAATCAGCATCAAACTGTAGAGTGAGGATGTTGAAAGTCGAGTGGATATCTTCAGGTAAGGCTGGGCCAGACCATTCTTTCAGCAGGATCCCACCGTCTGAAGGTCCAGATGGACCGTCCCAAACTCTCAGAATGTCATGACCGACCTCAGTGTCAAACACAATGAAGTGGAGGCTAAGAAAACACACACAAGAAAAATTGTCATTCCAACAAAAATAAAATGAAGAACACCAGAGGGCATAGACACAATCCTAGCAGGCATGCGAGTACACATAACTGTCAGCAGCTGCCATAATGTGCTGGAAAGCACAGTGATGGCATAACAACAAATGAAGAGCATTCTCAAACACAGCAGTGGCTTTGAGAGGAAACTTTTTTTTCTTATTAGTGAAGATAACATTTACTGACAATCTTGTTAGTTTTTACCTTCTCAGCTTACTACTATTACACCTATTAGACTGGATGGCTGTGAACAGCCAGGAGGCAGAATCAAGAAACCCAGCAGTTGTTACCACACTTGCTTAAATTCTTTGGCACTCATTTTGTTTCATCATGTATTCCAAAATGTCCTCAATTTTCACTGTATCAATTTTGAAAATGAGTGTGACTTTGATACAGTATATACAACTGCTTTATAATCACCTGATAGTCTTGCCTGTGTCAGCCTCTATAGTCCAGGTACAGTGGAGGTTGTTGTCATATGGAGCCGGGTATCCAGGGGAAAGAATCCGTCCAGACACTGCTCCAGTTATGTGACCTCCGCACTCCGCTACAAGAAAAGCACAAAGAAAGATTATTTTTGAGTTAGAATTTTCTAAATTGAAGCAAATAAATAATACTTCAACAACAGAAAAATACAAATGAGCCACATAAAGGTCAAATTTCCATGTGCCAAAATAAAATAGAAAATAATTACTTCTAAACACAAATAGCAAATAAGCCAATCACATACCAGCAACTCATTTAGAAACACATTTAGGCATCTAGACACAGTGAAGACCACTTCTAAGGGTAAAACTGAGCATCAGAATGGGGAGGAACATTAACATTGAGCTGTGCATCCGCAGTCATCAGATCCTCAATCCAATGGAAGACCTTTATGGTTTGGTGGAATAAATGATTCACATTCTTGATGTGCAGTTGACAAATATGAAACAATTGTATGATGCCATAATGTGAATAGTGACATCTCTGAGGAAAGTTTCCAAAACCCACTTGAATCTATGCCACAAAGAATTAAGGCAGTTCTGAAGGCAAAGTGAGAACCAGTATTTCACTAACAAGGTGAAACTGAATCAAGTAGCCAGTGAGTGTAATCTTTTTTAAAAGTTAGTTGTGTCTCAAAGTTTAGTATACATTTATGTCTAACACTTTAGATCCAGGAAGTTCAGCAGTTTTGATATCATTGGGGTTTTTTGGGTTTTAGTTCTTCTTTTTTTTACCTCATATATAAAAGAGGGTGCTTTATTACTTTTCTGCAAATACATTTTAGGTGTGGAGGTTGGGTACATGATAATCAGATTAAAAAATGCTTGAATCATTAGATCCACCTTGGTTTTGTATTTCAAGGTTAGTGAAAGACTTTAATAGCTGTTGTCCCACAAGAATTATTTTACATTGTTTACATGTCAGGGGGAAATGCTGTTTTAAGCACAATTGAGACTTGAGTCTTATCTTATTCCTTGGTTATTTTTAGTCTAAAGGCAAGGGGTAAGATACTGAGAAGCAGAATGGAAGGCTGCATGCAGATTCAAAATCATCGTGGTGGTACACAGAACCCTTGGTGGCTCATTGAACCAGCAGATCCCTGCTGATAAGAAAACTGTTTTGTATAGAAGAGGCTTCATGTATGTGTGTTCTGTGTATTTGAGTGAGTTCAACCATAATTACTGCCCTACAATCCTATAACAATACCATGATAACCTACTTTTGTTACATTCCCTTGAACAGGATGTAAACAGATACATAGTCAAATGTGCAGGCCAAAACAAGTACAAAGAATCACACACAAAGGGTCAAAAACACACTGATGTAGTTATTTAAACACATAAATGGACATACAGCATTCCTTTCACCCAGACATAGGTTTGTCTCAGTCACTGTTGATTAAATACGGAGAAGGGAAGATGTTTTTCACTTTTGTCCTAAAAAGCTGATATAAAATAGAAAAGTACAGCTATCTGAAGAGGATACTTCAGATACTAAGCCTGGTCGAGTAACCAAAAATGCAAGCAGGAAAGAGTTAGAGATCACACGCACATCTACCAGTATCTGTAGTGTCTGTAGATCCCTCTTTGGCTGTCAAAAGTGCCCTGACACGTCAAGGCATTGACCTAACTAAACCCCTGAAGGTGTGCAATGGTACCAGATGTTGGGAGCAGATATTTTAAGTCTTGTGAGTTGTGAGGTGGGGCCTCCATTGATGAGACATTTTTGTCCAGCACATCTTACAGATTCTCGACTGAACTGAGGTGGAGGCAAAGTCAATAACTCATGCTCTTTGTTGTGCTCTTCAAATGATTTCTGAATCATTTTTACTTTGTGGCAATATCCTGCTGAAAAAGACCACAGCCATCTGGGAACAAAGTTTTCATTAAAAGATTTTGTTCCATGATCCAGTTCTGTTGCTCTGTTGACCATTTTATCACTTTTGGCAGTGGACATGTTCACTCTAACTTGTCTATGGCTATGCTGCCCCATCTGCAATAACTTCTTTAGCAATGTGAGCTACCATATACCTCGTTTGTTGGACTGGACCACTGCAGGCCAATAAAGCTTAGGTATTGGAGATGCTCTCACCCAGCTGTCTAACCATCACCCAAATTCAATCAAATCCTCATCTAAAAGTGGTCATAATGTTATACCTGACCGGTGTATAGAGAAAATCAGATGAGCTACAAACAAGGACAAAAGACCATGGTATGAAAGAGTCCAACAAAGGTAAGATAAAGATTCTGTTTGACTAAGTGTGGGCGATACAAGAGAAAAACAGCACAGAAAAAGCCTGGGGCAAGGCCATCTCATGATCTCCATGCTAATATACTCAGATGTGGGAGACAATAAGACAGACATGGATGGAGACAGTCAGAGAGGAGGCAAAACAAACAGAAAGAACAATGGAATGGGATCTAAAGTGATAGTTTATCCAGGGTTAAGCCAGTAAGTATTGGTTGTTGGATTAACTAAAGTAAGGCAGGGATAGAGCAACTGAAATTAATGATAAACTGACTGAGAAAAACAATTTTAATCTCATCCTATAAAACGTCTAAATCCATTGTTATTCAAACACATTCAGTTCACTCATAAAGAGATGCACATTCCTTTAGTTGCCATTAGCAACTACATCAGGCTTAGTCCCACCCCACAACGCACAGGTGTATTGGTACAAGGTTTTGGTTTCCAATATGTGAATCTATTTCTGTTTCTATCCAGCACTGGAAAACATTCTTCTAGAAAATTGTCTTCATAAAAAATTACACAAAGTAAAAATATCTCTGGATGAAGGAGACTTATGATTTTTTCACTAATTTTTTTACAATATTACTTGAAAGATTTACAGTTTTATTAGAAACAATGTAGCGATGCAATTCACCAAATTCTGGTCAGCCACCAATGGCAGTTAGTCAGGGATGTGGGATCTGAGTGGCCAGCTGTATATTCTCCAGCCAAAACTCCAAATACTATTCCATTCATAATTATGACAAAGTGATTTTCTATTGTTAAGTTCCTGGATTGTTTTAATACTCTTCCAAGCTCAGGCAAGTGCAAAAAATCGCCAACAAACCTAAATTATATACTTTTAACAAAATGTTTGTATATTGTTTTAGAAATGGGTTAAAAATACAGTTTTAGTACAGTCATCATAACTCAATTAATCTAGTTACACATAATAAGTATAAAGTAGCTTTGCTGGATCTATCATCCATCATCTAGGAATGGAAATAGCACAACTGTAGACCTACCAAGATATGCTTCAAGATATGCTTGCCTATCAAGCTCAGCGAGGAGGGGAACATTTCGAAGAGCAGCCACGAGGCCTCTGGTAACTCCAAAGGAGCTGCAAAGATCCACAGCTCAGGTGGAAGAATGCATTCCCTTGACAACAATCAGTTGTGAATTCCACAAATCCGGTCTTTATGAGGAAGGGGCAGGAAGATAGCTGTTGTTAAAAGAAACCCATAACAGATTCTATTTCGTTGCTGTCAGGCAGAACCGTCAGATTTCCATGTTTAGTCACTGATGTAAGAATTAACTCTGCCATGCCAACCATGACACGTTGAATAAATAATGTGGATTTACATTTAGAAGCAAAATGAGCTATTTTTTGCTTTTTTGTTTTGCTTTCTGAAAAGTTAATTTTTTTTAAAATAGAAGGTTTCTGTCTGCAGTTTACCATAACCCATAATGGGGCCATTGCAGTCATAGTCAGGATGAGACCAAAATGTTACTTTCTGGCCTACATGCAAAATGCTACATGTGGCTGAAGCTAACATTGCACACCACTGTTAAAACATAATCTCTGCTGTGAAACTTGGCCATGACAGAAGCATGCTGTGGGGAGCTTTTTTGCAAAGAATAAATGCCAAAATTTTTTTCTCTTTAAAAGAGTAAAGCTAGGAGATAGTGATGGAGTCAAGACCATTTCTACCGAGACCAAGCCCAAGACTGGGTCTTCCAAGACCAAGACCAAGACTGAATGTTTAGAACGTCAACAAATATTTCAGGACATTGCTTTTTGTACACCACAAAATGCAGAAATTATTGGAAAAACTGTTAATTACTTAACCAAAATGACTTCTTGGTATTAAATTAATAATGGTCATAATAAACTAATACGCAGATTATTAAATGCAGCCATACATTGATACGCATTCTCTAAACTGAATTAATCAGTTTACATTCCACAAGAGTTGTATGATAAATTTGAAAAACAGTGAGAGATTAGGCTGATAAAGATTTAACATATTTAAAAATATATATTTCCTCTTATTATCATCTGAATAAAAGCAATTGAGAAGAGTATCAGATGTTAAAAAACACATATGCTGGACATATTAATAAATTATTAGGCATTTTAATGTTATTATTAGTCCATGAAGGCACGCAAATTGCCTCACGGGGGAATTCCAAAACAATGAGAGCCAGTAGAATCTGTGGGATATACAAAAATCACGCAGCCAACAGGGATGACGCAGGGACAACAAATTACAGGAGCCAAGTGGGAATATTTTCTCTAACATGGATTATGGCCATAAAACATCGAAGGTAAGACTGAATTTATGTTTTTGGCTTGATGAGCCTTATTTTCTCTCTTCATCGACTGCAAAACTCACTTAGAACGGTGATGTAGGTTTAGCGTCTGTTTACGTCTTTACTATTATTATTATTTAGCTGCTTAGTGTTGAAACTAGGTGGTGTTGCGCATATTTTTCGCATTATTACTTACTTTTCCTTGCGTGTGCTGTAGATGTGTAGTAAAACTAGATGTCGTCCCACTCACTTTGCATATCGTTAAACCTGGTGGTGGACAAAATTTACAGGTGGCCAGTGTTTTTGCTTTCCCCTTTCTTTTCTTTACTTTCCTGTCTTAAAATTCTTCATGTTTTAAAAAAGCAAAATTAAGAATTTTCTACGGTCACATGTAGGTCTTTGTTCAGCAAAAGCTAGTTCCGCGCTGCATGTGAACACGTAGACACGCTCTTTTAAATCAAAGGACCAAATGCCATCTGGTTTTGTGAACAATCACATACAACACGATTGTGCGGTCATTAGCAGTAACAACACTGTACTTTCTCTGAAATGGCCGATCTCGAGACCTCCATCCCTGCTAAGAGAGTAAAACTCCCAAAAGACCTGTAGCTATACAGGTTTTTCTCAATGTACTGACTGTGGAGGGCTGAATATATATTCAAACTGCACTTATTAGAACTTTATTTGTAAAAAAAAAAAAAAAAAAAAAAAAAAAAAACATTTGATGACCATGTATCCACATGTATCCATTTTCTTCCCATTTCATAATTATGCACTACTTTGTGTTGGTTCATCATATTAAATTTCAGTAGAAAAAGATCTCAGTGAATTTTGTGGTTGCATAACACAAAATACGAAATATTTAAACAAGTATGAAAACTTTGACAAGCAAGGCTCAAGAAATGTCTGAAAGTGCCAACAAAAATTTCACCAACAAGTATCAAGTCATGTTTGGCAGATCATCAAATACTTATTTCACAGAAATTATATTTTCTTTTTTTATGTCATGCATTTTTTCTGGATATTAGATTATTTAGTTTTCACTTTTAGAATGAAACAGCCATAAAAATTAGATTGTAAGACATTTCTTTGCAAGAGAGCTAAGTTTACACAATCAACAGGGGACCAAATGTTGACTGTCAAAACATTTATTGTCAAAAAGTAGACAGTCTTGTGTTCACAGATGGAGCAGAGAGACCAATTTTTATGCAAAAGAGTTGTAGTAGTACCACTACAAATATTTGCCCCAGTGTTGAATCAGTCCCCATAAGCTCCTTTCAAAGTATTCGCCTGTGTTGACTCACATATTTGCCTACTCACTGTCTTTTTTGAGTCATTGTGCTGCAGCCTACAAACTGAATCTAGTTACTGTCACTCTTCCTTGCTTCAGTTATTCTTAAACTACATAAAAACTGCCCAGAGGTTAATAATAACATTTTTGTACCATTGAATTATTTATGCACAGTGATGTCTACATGTTTGCTGGCATACTAACCAATACAGGAAGGAAGTGGTCTGTCCCAGACACGCCTATCACCACTCAGACAGGTAAGCGTACTGCTGCCATGTAGGGTATATCCGGGGTTGCAGGAGTACAGGACAAATGTATTGGCATAATGACCGTCGTCCTGGATCTTATACCCATAACTGGGAACTCCAGGCTCCTCACAGCGAACCAAATCAAAACCTAAAATGAAACACATATGGAGAGGGGGGACACAAAAGAGACAAATGAGACACACATACTATTTAGGTTTTCATGGGGTTTGTCCCGTAATCGACGGGTTGCTGGTTCGAACCCCGCTCCGTTTGTCTCCATTGTTGTGTCCTTAGGCAAGACAGTTTACCTACCTTACCTGCTGGTGGTGGTCAGAGCGCCCGGTAGCGTCGGAGCATGGCAGCCTCGCCTCTGTCAGGAGCTTGCCACCGTCAGCGTGTGAATGTATGTGACTGAATGTAGTGTAAAGTGCTTTGGGGTCCTCTGGACTTGATAAAGCGCCATATAAGTTCAGACCATTTACCATTTAATACTGTCATTTCTTGCATAATTTCTGAATCTGAAAACACTAACATGTCTAGTAACAAAAACAGAAGCAAGAAAAGTGCTGAACATTTTATGGTGTTCTACTTATATGCCTGTTTTTAATTTTAATATTTCAAAATTTAAATGTTCTCAAAAGTGTACACATCCCATTGAAAAGTTATTCTTATTTTTAAAAAACTAAGACTGCAAAATTTTAGAAATTTCCAGCGTAAATGTGACATAATGTATATCATGTATAATATTACCAAAAGATAAATAAAACAGTTTTCAGAATAAATATTTGTCTATGCATACTCATGCACATGCTTAAGCAACTACTTTGATTAAGCCCCTTTTAATTCATTTCCAGCCTTCAGTCTTCTTAAAGTCACATTTGATATTCGTAATGATAAATTTGTTTAGCCTGAAAAAAAGTTAAGATGTCCACTAATGTGTCATATATATATATATATATATATATATATATATATATATATATATATATATATATATATGTCCACAATGACACATTAGTGGCAGCATCATGCTATGGAATTACGTTTCTTCAGGTGAAACTGTGGGTTTTGACAAAGTGAAATAAACTATGAACAGTTTCACACAACAGTTAGTTTTCATCCAAAACCCTTGTGCACCTGCTAAAAAGCTAAAGTTGAAGACGGATTTATTTTTCAGTATTACAGTGATTGCAACCACATAGCAAATTTAACAAAAAGAGTGCTCCATCAAAAGAAATTTAAAAATTTGGAATGGCCTAGTTTAAATATGAATCTGATTAAAAAATGGATAGACTCACAACCTGGCAGCATTGCAGAACTTTGGTAAGGCAAAACATGAAAAAAAAAAAAGACTGAACACTGAAATTGAATGACAAGTTGCCTAGACAAAGAGGGTGTACTAATCTATGCAACCACATTATTTTTCGTTCATTTTTTGTATTTCTCCACTAAAAGATTTCAGGGGTTTTTTGTTGCATATTTTTGTTAAAAAATCTGAATATTTTTGTTAAAAATCTGAATTTTTTTTATCTTGGATTATTTTTTTCACATAAAAAACTGCCATGTAAAGTATTTTGTGTACATTTCTGAGATGTCTGAGTGCATATCAGTAGCACCAATCACAATCATGTGTACGTTTATGAAACAGCAAAAGTGGAAACATGGGTAGAAATACATCAAATTGTAAATTCAGATTCACTACAAATGCATGTTGATCAGAATATATGAAAATATTGGTAATATTATTATACCATAAGGAGAAACAAAAGCCCTTTCGCATCACTGACTGTTTTTCATTCACTAAGATAGTTGTATCAAAAAGAGCATTATTCCTCTCATTAGGGGAGCTGGAGTTGTCTTGACTTGCCAGCATTACATGGATCTGATGCAAAAGTGAATAAGTGGATTAAAAAAGAAAAAGAAAAAAAACATTATTCCCAAACATTGCATTTCATGTTTGTAAATTTATGTTGTAGAAGTTTGATGACCTGGACAACATTAGTGCAGTGAAGCTGCAAATACAATACTGTTGACAACCAGTCTTTTCTTTTAGCCAAAATGGAAAACAGGTGTCTCTTGTAAATGTGGTCTTGGATTTACCAAGTGGGACAACCTGTATAAACAAAGGTTGAATACAAATCAAACAAACAAAAAGCATGGGCACTTTTTGTATTTGTTTAAAGAAACTGAAGTTATTTTATTTTATTTTTTTATTATATACTGTTTGTGTGATTGGATGATGATATGCAAAGCAATAGGCCTAAAATTCACATAGGCCAGTAATTTTGCTATTTCATTTCTGAACCTCCACTAAAATCCAATGATTAAAACCAACACAGAGAGGAAGGTTATATGAAACAAAACTAGATTTCTTAACCTTTTGTCCAAGAAAGTCATGCAAAAACATGCAATGATACAAATAGCTCTTGAATTCTAACTCTTACACAACATGCAACTTTTTACTGTAAATTTAAATGAGGTTGTGCAGGATGTCTGTAAATGTCAGTCTGTTTCTGTATCCATTAAACAGATGCATTTCACTTCTGTTAACCTTTCTTGTTATTGTCTTGTATAGATGTTCTGTCATTTCTCATTGCTATATTAAAATATCCTTTAACACTGGACACTAATGAACCTTCTTGTTTCTCTCTCCTTTTGTATGTTTTAACCCTAATCTATCAATCACTCTTATCCATGCACCATCTCCTCTGTTAAAAGCAAAAACTCTGAGGAACATGCCACCATCTTCAGTATAATGACTTACAGATTGAGGGCAGTTTAATGGTTTTACTGACTTACAGAGGACCTATAATATCCATATACCATTTACCCTCATTTGTTTGTCCCACTTGTTCAGCTGCTCTGCCACTCCAGATGTGTCATTCTCACCTTCTTTAAATGACTCGCAGATAAATGTTCCTTTAATAGCCTCTTTGACTTATACAACGGCTGCTCTGAAGTTTTTAACAGGTTCTCTTTAAAGCCATTTAAATGAGTACGTGTATGTGTGTGTTTGTGAGCCAGAATGAGAGCCTGTTTAAAGCATTTATGTCCTAATTTCCTTTTTCAATGCTTGTTAAATTAGAAAACCAAAATAGAGTGGAAAACCAACTGTTTCCCTCTATTTAGTTGTTAGATTATAAGAACAACTATGTAATTTTACAAAATTATCAAGTAGGGCATGACATCAGGTCTTCTCAGCAATTTACAGTAGCACTCAGATTCACTTGACTGATACACAAAGCAGATCCAGGATTTTTTCAAGAGGGTAACATAACCACTTTATTAACATTCTGAGTTTCAATTAAAAAGATTTTAGCCTCCAAAATGAGCCCTTAAGATCATAGGAAAGGGTATTTTTGTGCATAAATGAAAACGTAAAAACTGTGTATGTAAAACTAACAAAAACACAAATGTGAACCAAATCAATCATAATCCATTCTTGTTACATCAATTAAAACACTGTAGCACTGCAGCTGATTTTTGGAAAATATCACGATACCATGGAATTAACTCACTTTTGTAAGTAAGGCGGAAGCCCTGATCCGTTCCAGAGGCATTGCTGTTGAACTCCAGCCATAAGTGATTGGATGTACTGTTGATGACACGACCCATCATTCCATCAAGTGTAAAGTTGCCAAGAAGACGGGATGTAGTGTTCTCTCCATCATACACCTGTCAATCGAAACACAGGAACAGTGTTGAGCCACATTAATAAACCATGAGTTGGAGTCATTTTGCTTGGCTTTGCATCAGAGTACGCTGCATGTCAAATCTACCGGATATCTTTTTTGATTTTTGTTTGCTCCAAGTGAAAACAAATAAAGCAAAAATAAATAAATAAAGCTGTTTTGGGGAATACTTCACATGAGTCTAAGCAGGTTATCCAGTAACTAGCAGCAAGAATAATTTAGGTAAAGCCTAAAAAAAATTAATGAGATTTTAAAACATATAAAATACGTTTTATCAAATTCTCCTCACTAATAGCTACAATTCTATAGCTCTAATAAAAATCCAGAATGCCAAAAAAAAAAATAAATAAATAAAAAAAAAAAATTAAAGGTCGTTATGACCTTTTTAAAATTAGTCTTGCCTTGAAACAAAGCCACTGAAATCTGCATATACATTTTCAAAATATTAACTTTTACCACCTAAAGTGCCTTTTTAGAGAATGTCTGTGATTGTCTGTAAACCAACTTATTTACCTGAATATTTGAGCTCAACAGAACATGACATAGCACCCTAAAAAGAGAACATGGATTTGCTCTCACTAGATTCAAGTTGTGGTATTTATAGCATCCAGCTTGGCATAACAAAAGAATTAAAGCAGAACAATACCTGACCAGCATTTTAATGCATGACTGACAACATAAGGACTTGGATTACATGCCTTTCACAATAGTCTTTGACAGAGTGGTAATTTGGGCTGCATACCTACCAAATGATAAAAAGGGTTTAGGTATAAGAAGCAAAATTCAGACTTTTAAAGGTTCAAAGCTCCACAATGCTTATCCCTGCTAATAATATTTTGCTATTAAGAATAATTTATTAATTAAAAATCAAAAAGAGTTATAATACATATATGCATTTATTGACTTAATTATCATGTTGACATTTCTCCTTTAATTAATAATAGAATACATCACATGATGACTGTTTATTTGTAAAATTGTTAACTTTATGAGGTCTATTCTGAGTAATGTTTGTTGGCAATGCTTTCTTCATTATTTTTGAAGTTATTTTAAAAACTCCATCAATAATCTATAAGTGGAGATTATGCTCTTAACAAAAACAAGAACTTCATAAAAAAAATAATAAGCAACATGGAAATTTTAAGATCGTGTAGACTTATTTGAGCAACAAACTTCTTCAGACTTCATACTATGTCGCGCATCAATAACTACTAAACAACTTACCCCAAAGGTACACCTAGCTTTTAAAGCAACAAAGTTTACACTGTTGAGTAATAACTTTCACATGAAAACAGTAACACAGAATTGCATTCATGATTCAGACTCCAGTTCTTCTTACAAAGTTTCCTCACTATATGTTGCCAACCCCCCAAAAATGCTGACCTGCCATAGTGATAGTTCCCTTCAGCACAAACACTAGGCTTTGATAAGTCACACTGCACAACCCTCCAGGGCTACTAATGCCACATACTACGATGTAGCATCTGGCATCTAACAGACAGGTTTGTATATTCCCTCAGGCACTTTCTTCTGACACACTTTGTGACACTCTCCCAAACTATAAGACCTAATGAAAACTAGCACCATATGACAGTGCTCTGCATTTAATGTTCTCATTATAATCCTTTAGACTTTAATTCCTGTCCAGTAGCTGTGAAAAACACTAGGGAGTCCACTTGAATATTACATTGGAGGATCTTGGCAGCTGTAATAAAAAGTTATTTTATTTTTCTATTTATGCTTTTTGAAAATTACATCTTGTTTAGGTGCAACTCATTTCTAAAATCTACAAATCTCCAACTCAGTGGGTAAACTTTTGTGAAGGTGTACATGACTGTTTTTGATATATTAAAATCAAAAAGAGCATTATAAAAGTCATTCCTGGACCAAAATAACATACGGTGGCTTTGCCAACATCATTCTCTTTGCTAACTGGCTATCTATCAACTTGATTTCTAAACATTATGAAATCCCTAATATTGTACCGCTTCATTTTTTCCTCTGCAGTCTGATTCCATATGTTCAATTGTTTAAAATTTAATCATAAACCTATGATATCACAATCATAAAGACAACAAACATAACAGCTGGAGACAATTAGTACTGCAAGACAAGTAGATCCAGGGGGTGAAACTGTAATAGTCACAAACCCTGCTCAAAAGTATTTGAGGGCCTATTCATTACAATACCGAGTATCTTCATTTCATTGATATGTTTAAAACAATAGATAATCTTTGGTCTTGTCCTTTCTAAAAGTGTAGATGCTAATGGGTAACGGATTAATGAAACAAAGTCCATGTTATTTATGGAGAATTCAGGCATGTTTTGAAAATATAAGAGCTGAAATGAACATTCAAACAGAGATTAAGATGGTGAATTGCTAACAAGTAATAGTGGATGTATTTGGGGGAAATTAGTGTTGAAACTTTTAGTGGCAAACATTAAAGCTTTTAGTATTTCATTGTGCAACACTATTTATTGCCATATCAAGCTGTTAAAGAAAAGGTAAATTGTTCGTGCTTGAACTCCTCAAGCTTATATTTGGCAGCCTGTGACATTTTCACAGATGGATGGTGACAGGTCTGCAGGTGGCAGGAATGCCAAGGAAATGGGCAAAGGTGATGTAGTGTTCTATCTTTACAAGTGCTGCCAGTCAGAGGAGACAAGTCTGCATGTAGATACAGTCTGTTTGAGTGTGCAGTTGTGATGGAAAGCACAAATATAGAGAAAGACAGTATGAAATGGTATGACAGTATCTGTAGCATTACTCTGCTAAATTTCATTTTCCCTTACATGTTCCTCTCCCTCAGGTTTCCTTTCAGTGCCTGCCCAATTTTTGTATTTTGCTTTCCTCTGTTGCTCTTTCTCTCTTCTTCCCTGTTTCTGTAAAACTCAGTATGGTTAATGAAAAGCCCTGCAGCTCATAAATCAACATGTCACCATCTGCCACCCCTCCTCTCTCTGTCTGTCTGACTCCCTCCTCACATGTTCTTCTGCCACCTCTATTTTCGTAACAATTCCTCCACATCGTTGTTTTGTTTTTTTCCCTCAACTTATCTCTTTATTTTTTGCAGAGGTCAAGTAAATCCAAGTTAATGTGGTCAAGTATTGTATTAGCTGACATTTTTAGTTAAATTCAGCTTGGTAAGCATTTTCTTTCACAGTGTCGGGGTAAAACCTTAGCCAGTAGCAAGAAGAATTAATGAGCTGGTTCACACGCTCAAGGAGGTTTTTGCCTTAAGCTGGCTGGAGCTGTCAAACAAATGATCTGTGTTCAGCGTTTTCAGCGGTGGTGACGAGAGTTAGCTGCATTACTGTTAGCCTGAGGAGCACCAAGCTAATTGCTTATGCTAGCCTAAATAAAGTTTTCATTTTAAACAGTTATTTTCTTCAGTAAAGGAAACATGTCATAGATGTTCTCAGATATATTAATAGAAATTGAGTTTAAAAGATGAAATCGATAAAAACTAAATTGCAGTGCATACAATTTAATTGCACTATCCCATCAAAAGATGACTTTTTAAAGCTAATATTCATGTTTTTGTCTATGTGGAGTGAATGCTACAAGTCAATAACTCAATGCAATCTGCTGGGTTTCCTTAGGTAAAATTTTTTTTCAACAACTTTGAATAATAATTGAGTTTACCGTACTATCTGATAACTAGGATCAATTGGAATGTATGTATGATTGAACTGAAATTATTTCTTTTTGAAAAGTGCCTTGAGATGACATTTGTTGTAAATTGGCGCTATATAAATAAACTGAACTGAACTGAATTAAATCTATTTTTTAAAATATGGATTAAGACAGATCTTTTTTATCACTTGTTCGTTAACAGTAAGAACTCAAAAAGCTCTCAGAACAGTTGAAAAAGCAGTTAAAAACAATCATTTTCTGCACAACCATACCTGTTATAACTCGGTCAAACTTCATATTTACACACTAGAATATAACAATAGCAAAAAGATAAAAATATAAAAATTAAATAAATATTAAAATCAAAAAGGGCACACAAATTAAAAGTATTTTGTAAAATTCTAAAAAGAACTTTTTCTGAAAAGATTTCAGCTTCCTTTTAACAGGAATAAAAATTGTCAATTAAATGCAAAAATAACAGAAAGGCATTCCATAGTTCACATGAGACTGTTTTAAAGGAGCTATTTCCAGAAATTTTAAAACAGGGTCTAAGGAACAAGCAGTATTCTCTGGTTAGCTGACCTGAGGTTGTAACCTGATGTTTAGTTCTTAAACAAGCCAGAGATGTAATTAGGAGCTTGACTTTGCAAAGTCCTGAAGGTTGACATCAATATTTTGAAGTGAACTCTAAAAGTACCCAGTGAAGAAATTTTCATACAGAAGTCAAATCTGTCCTTGTTATGGTTCTAGTTAGACACCCTTTAGCACGTTGTTGTACCATTTGGAGAGGCTACCAAGCGACCTATTTATTAAGCTTTTGCTGAGACAGATAAAAAGTCAATTGTGATTATCGCTTAACGAGAAAGAATAAAAGTATGGATGACTATCTCTTTTGCATTACTATTATTAGTGCAATACTTCTACTAACCTTCTAAGTTTAAGGATATTTCTCAAGTGAAGAATTTGTTTATGACCAGCTGTTTGGGGTGATTGCTTGCAGAGATGGATTGATCAAACTCAATACCTAAGTTCATTCAACTAATGGCATTCAATTTGTTATCTAATTTGAAAAGTCATGGTGTGAGGAGCAATGATCAGACAATCTATCTTTTCAGATTTTAGCTGAAAGTAATGGTCACTGAGCCCTGTCTTAATGTTTCACAAACTGTTCAGAAGGTTTGATTTTTTTTTTTTTTTACACAACCCAGATTCATATAAGGAATGAAACAGCGGGACATCATTTGGATAAATATGGTAAGAAATGTTATTTATTCTGCTTTTAAATTTGACCAGGAGACAGTATGTAAAGCAGAAACAGGATTGGTCCTAAAACAGAACCCTAAGGGACTCCAAATCAAGGGTGATAGAATCACATACCATCAATTTGACATGAACGCTGAGGTTCTGTTTGTAAAGTAAGATGTGAACTAGTTAAAAGGAGCAACTTTTAACATCACAACAACAACTAATCAATATACTGTGTTGTTTCAGAAAAGTACAAAGATGCCTAACCACTACCTTTTTCAAACTCCTAGAGATAAATAGTAATCTAGATACAGGTTGGTAATATTTAGCTTGAGATGGTTCTGAGATGAGGTTCTTCAGTACTGGTTCCACAACAACATTTAGCAACATAGTCAATAACAACAACAAGCCTGGTTATTCCACAGCTTGGATGATATAGGCTCTGCAATATTTTTCATAGCATCTTAGATGATCAGGAAGTTCTCTAACTGGTGTCACAGATGTTACACTCAACAAGCAAGTTTAGGCTGTTATGTAAGGTCAAATTGTTAACTTTTTCTTGACAAGACGTGAGACTTATGCTAATCACTTCACTCTTGTGAGCTCTTCATGAGCTCTCAGGGTCTTCATTAAAGGTGGCAAGAGGACAGGTAAGTGGACAGAGGTATTAAATAACGATGGATCACGGCTCAAACCAGACAGGTTGCAATGAGAAATTTTAGTCCCTGTACTTGTAGAATCGGTTTATGGTGTTAAATTTAGTTAAATTTAGAATATTACAAAGTTGCTGTAACTGATCACTCATCCTTATCAACTAAACTGGAGGACAAAATTTGTCCTCCTTAAATTTTGCAGTCTACAGATATAAAATCAATGCAGTTTGTGTATTGGTCCTTTTCGTTCATCACAAATGGATTTATTTATTACACTATATACCATGTTTTTTGAGGGAGAGAGCGAAATCTGCTAACAATTCAAGAGGCAGTCTCTTTCAGTCTGTGTTTGACTTGATTCATAAAATATGTATGTGTAGGCAATAAGAATAAACAGCACCTAAAGACAGCTGTATAATCTACACACACATCTTCATCCTGCCAGAACAAAAAGTGTTATAAAAATGGTACATTATACAGCTAAAAAGACAGCTCAAAAACACAATATCCTATCAAATCTGAAAGCTGGACAAAATCTCCTCTGATGCTGAGTTATGACCTTGCATAAAAACCTAAAGAAAAAAAGCTCCTTTTTAATTTTTTTTACAAAATATAATGGAAAGAAGTTAAACTTTGGCATTATGTGTAAATAATTACATGATTAAAACAGGATTCATTAATTAGGCATTGATATGAATGTTATTTTTTTTTCATCAGGCAATCTTAAAGGCATACCAATATATCACAGTGACTTTTGAATCTCTAAATCTTTTCCAACTTATGTCAGATGCAGTTAAAGAAATCTGTCATGCCTTTACAACAATGATTTGTACAAGCTGACCGTTATGATTATAAACTGAACATTTTTAGAATGTCAAAAAGATGTGGATGCTTGTATGCTTCTTGTCATGGTTTTCTTAGGAATTTTTTTGATGGATTATATTGAAAGCATTTAGGCTTATTTATGTCTGTTAACCATCTTAGTATCAACCTTTCTTTTCCTTTAGGGCATTAATTTTTATTTTTATTAACTTTTATTCCTTTTTAATACCTATCCCTCTGGGAACAGCTTTTACAATGACATTAAGCCTCTCTAAAAGTCAGGGAGAACTTTGTTCATGCAGCCTAACCACAGACAACTTCAGCTGATGCTTTCGGTCTAAGACTAATAATACACTCTAACCACATACCAGCTTAACCAGGTCCTTAGGCATAGTGCTAAGACACATTGTGAATAAAAACAGCAATACACAATGTCTATGGGACTCTGTCAAGACTAAATCAGGTCATGAAAACACCTTATGGAAATTTAAGTGAGTAAATGCAATTAAACACACATGGTCATGGTCAAAAGAAAGTACATAGTTATTATGAGGGTTTTACATATTAAGACATGATAAAAAAAATCAGTAGGTTCTAAAATTATTTGAATATTACATAGTGTACAAAATGCAATATATTTCAAATCATCATACACACCCAAAAAAATCTGAAGTAGAAAAACTGTATAAAAACAGTATACTCTTGCTGCTATCATTAGCCTGGTAAAAACCAGCCACTTGGTCTACACTTTGCTTCGTACAGAGGTTCTGGAACCTCAGCTACTGAGAAACGACTGCTTCCTGGAGGCATGGACTCTACTGAGATTTAAAATTTTACCCAGTCGCTAACGTTTTACCATGACGTATGTAATGTGCCAGTTCGACGCTATGAAGCTTACCGGAAACTGTCTGCGCTGTAAACAGCCATTTCCTACTGCAAAGAGAGAAGTGCTGAACGAGGAGGTTGTTAATATTAATTTAATATTTGGAAGTGTGGCCAACACAGACTGATTGATGTTGTTCAGTTCCTCTGCTGGCACTGCTAAAACTACAGGCAGACTACAATTCTAAAACGGTGCCGGAAATCAATATCATCGTTAACAACTTCTCCTTCTGTTTGCTGATTGGCCCAGTTTAAATTCTGCCGGAGGAATCCAAGTCAATGGGAGAAAGCCCAGACTGTGCTGTGAAGTGAGATTCGAATTAAACAGAATAGCGCAAGAAGGCAATGGCCAGCCTGTGCTACTATAGGATTTAGAGATTTAAGATGAAAATTGGCAGTCAGGTGTTGCTAGTAAAATGTATTTTATTACCAAGTAAAAACACCTTCATAAAGTAAGGGGTTTTGGCAGTTTGCTGGTCTAAAGTATAAAGGTCTATGTTAATAACACCAAAAACGGAAGACCACAGCAATGACCTTAGAGAAGCAATTGTTGATAGCTAGCAATGAGAGACTTATAAAGCCATTTCCAAGCAACATGAAGTCCATTTTTTTAAAAATGAGAAAGGTTATTCACACCTGTTAAAAAAAAAAAAAAAAAAAGTAAAGTACCCTGGAATGGTACCCTGGATTTACCTCAACGTCAGACCGCACAGTTCTCAGAGAAACTGCAGAATAACCCAAGAGGTCCATCTCAAAATCTACAGGGTTCAATCAGCATGTTCATGTTTAAGTTCATAACAAAGAATTTAGGAAAAAGTATGACCACAATGAGTTGTTGGCATCTCATCGCAAAAAAGAACATGTCTGAATAAACTTTAGAAGACTTCTGGGTGCATGATCTAAACTGTTCAAGGAGAGACGATATATTTTGCCATAATGCACAGAGCTATATTAAGCAAAAACCAAACAGGATGCCATGTTATGTAAACATGGAGATGGAGGGCCAGTGATTTGGGCTAGTTCCACAACCACAGGACCTGTTTACTGTACCGTCATTGAATCAACCATGAACTTTTCTGTATACTAAAATATTCTAGAGTCAAATTTTAGGCCATTTGTCTGACAACTACATCTCAACCAAAACAGGTTAAACAGGGGAATGATTGCAAGGACACCAGCAAGTGCACAGCAGAAAAGATGAAACACAAAAGAATTAAGGTCTTGCAATGACCCAGTGAAAGTCCAGACCTTAAAGCTGCAGTAGGTAACTTATATAAAAATGTTTTTTTATATATATTTGTCAAAACTGTCACTATGTCCTGACAGCATAATATGAGACAGATAATTTGTGAAAAAAAAAAAAAAAAAAAAAAAAAAAAAAAAAAAAAAAAAAAAAATCAAGCTTCTCTGTCTCCTCCCAGTGGTCCTAGTGCCATTTGCAAAAATACATTGTTCCTAGTCAGAAACAACCAATCAAACCCAGAAGAAATGTTTTCGCAGTCAGTCATGCTCCTGTACGTGCTGCTCACACCCTTTCCCTGCTTACCGTCAGTCAAGCGATTGGCAGTGTGTACCGCTGTGCTAACTGTCAATTTCTTGTGTTCATGGCAGGCTCCACTGCAGGGAGGGAGGACTATAGCACAGCAGAGAGCAAGGGGGAAGGACCAAACTGTGGATCAAAAAATGTGTACAAACCTTGATGAACTTTAGCGATGTCATGAAACGTAGTACCCTAAACTTCCTTCGTCAGAAAATAATTACTGAGCTTTATTGCTGCTAAAGGTGGCTCTACAAGCTGTTGAATTAGGGTGTGGTTAATTTTTGGCAACCAGCTTTTTAAAATGTGGCTTTATTTTTGTTTAATACATATAAACATGTTGGAATCTGTGTAGTTTAGTACATTTTAGTTTAGTTTTAGATCATTTTAGAACATGGTTAAAAAAGAGATTATCCTTCCTTTATGATGAGTAAAACCTTAGACTTGAAACGGTGTGTACTTTATTTTACCATGGCTATATACTTCAATGGCTAAATAAGTGACCTGTATAACACACCAGTCTGGTTACACCAAACAGTTTTGGTATTTGAGAAGAAGTATAGATGGTTCAGTCACTGGGAATTTATTTTTCAGATGCAAACACATTGAAGCTGTACATGGGGCTATACAAACAAGCTCATATTCAAAAGAAAGTAGATCCTATTTCAGTTCCAGGGTTTTGTTGCATAAATAGCTTGGTCTTTACCAGGTTTTAAAATGGCTTCAGGCTAACCCTAAGTGTAAAAAACACTCACACATACATCATGTTTTAAAACTATTTTCTGAAAATCACCACCACTTCAAGATGTGTTATACCTGTTTTTTTGTTGTTGTTTATTTTGTTTGTTTTTATGTGAATATGCCTTTAAGATCCTTTTATTGGATCGCTTGGTATTCTTGTGAGTTATAGCTCTTCGGTTTACTTACAGATACCACAAGCAGCAACAAATGAAAGTGCATAAAAGCCAAGGCCAGCCTTCAAATACAACAGTAATTCTCCAAAGAGTTAGTGGAGGCTGATTTGTTCCTTTTCAGCTTCTGCAGTAGCACAACCATCAACGCTAATAGAGAACATTGTTAATAACTCCCAGCAGGAATGTTTATTGCTTTGCACACAAATGTTCAATAAATTTAAAAGGTAGAGCAAACCTTGATAATACAAATTAGGTATATTACTGATCTAGGAATTCAAAGCCCTTACTGCAGTATATGTTTTACCTCCTGCCTTATTTTCAAACAATTCTTGTGATCACAGGTCCACATGGCTGGATCAAAGCTAACACAGGAAGTAGCAAGGCTCATTAATGCACTATTGAAAATACAGTTTTACTGATAGGAACTCCAGTATAAATAGATGTTTGCAACCTGCCAAAAATATCAAATTAGTTCTAGCTTTTCTGAGTATCATGAAACGCACACTAGGTAACTACCATGTAAGATATTGCTTAATTTTACACTAGCTAATCATACAACAGCTCTGCTGAAGCATACCCTGAGCCAAAAAAAGGTTATATTTCATAGTATACTGCAAGAACACACCTTTGGATGATATAATCTTGCATATTCACTATTTGTATGTGCATGTGTGGGTATGGATCTCTAAATAAATTAAACATTTATGGACTTTCCACTTCCAGGGAAGTTCATACTAACACACATACCTGGGTGTTTGTAAGAGACAAACGGAGAGAGAGAGAAAGAAAGATAGAAAGAAAGATAAGCATACCTTTAGATAGTCTCCATCTTGCAAAGAGAAGCTCTCAGCTTTCAGCCTGATTCCTTTGCCCTTTTCAGTAGTGATGCGGTAGATGCACTCATGGTTGTTATCGTAGCTGGAGGGGAAATTTGGAGAGAGCAGAACACCTTCTGGTCCTAGCGTGGAAGCTCCACACTCGGCTGCAGCAGGGGAGAAAATGAAAGAGGAAACAGTGCAGGTTAACAAAAATTGCAGCAATTCTGAATAATTATCTTTCATTGTCCATATATATCTCACTCAAACATGAAAAATAAATTACTGTACTGTGCATATCAAGGATACAGCGCCTTTAAAATGCATTGATAGCCCTTAAACATTTCTGCATTATGTTACATTCCAACCACAAACTTCAACATATTTTTATGATTACCAGCTCATATTGATGCACAATATTAAATGGGGGAGGAAGTTGGCACAGTCTAATTAGATTTGCACAATTAGAAATTTGAAATGCATATGTAATCACTCAGTTAACCTTAAATAAGATCTAGTGCAACCAACTGATTTCAGACAGAGTAAATAGAGTCCACCTGTTTGCCATTTATCCTCAGTATGAATACAGCTGTTCTGTAAAGTCCTCAGAGATTTGTTAGAGAAAAGAAGTGAATGAACAAAATTATGAAGAACAAGGAACACACCAGACATATCAGGGATAAAATTGTGCCGAATTTTAAAGCAGGGCATGTAAAGAGAAAACCTGTTAGAGGCAGCAAAAGACTTGGGAGGTTCACCTTTCAACAGGACACAACTCTAAACATACAGATCTATAATTACACGTTGTATATCAAAGCATATTCATGCCTTAGAATGACCCAGTCAAAATCTCCACTTGAATCCAAATGAAAATCAGCGGCATTCCTTAATATATTTTTCCCAATGCTCTACATCTCCAAAGGATCATCTTAATTGCGATGAGTACACTAAATGCAAGACACACTTTTCAGATTTATATTTGAAATCAATAAATGGTGAGAATCAGTTATCTTTTTCTTTTCTCTTTATAATGATGTGCTACTCTTTGTTCAGCTATTGGTAAACACAGTAATCACACTTTAGAAGTTTGTGGTTATGACATTTCCAAAAAATGTTTAAAAAATTGGAAGGTGTTGAGTTTAAGGCTAATCTACAGCCCAGTTGCAATCAAAAATACTGATTGCAATTTCTGAAGTAAGCACAAAAATAATCAATCATGTCATGTTTAAAGTACCGAAAAGAAATGAATGAAAAACAACCACATGGACCATGAAAAAAATAAATACAAAGGTACTGTGTAAAAGTAGGACAAGATTCATTTGCTAAAAATTTAGAAATTATACAGAATTATCTGGTAGGTGGGCTGTCTATCAAAGTTAAAGAATTAAATAACTGGTAATTCGGGCAAAAAAAGAGCTTTATCTTATGTAAATGAGTAAACCAGGGAAAAGAAAAAGGCTTAACAGGCTTTCTTCTCCCTCTAAGAACTACTAAAACAAGAAAATCATGAGAAACCTAAGACTGAAAGGGGTGGTGGAGAATATAAAAAACAAGCATGATGTAATTTTTATCAAATCTAAACAAATTTGAAACACAAAGCAAATTTTGCTTTGGCATAGAGAACAGAGTCGGCATAAAGTAAATTTACGGATTCAACCACCTTGTGATTCTCATAAATTAGTTTACATTTAAATCACGACCACATAGTGGGAGTTAAAGAAATAAAAGATTGCAAGAAGGGAAAGGCAGGGAATCAAAGAAGGCTGTAAGAGTGGAAAAAGAAGAAATCACTACAAAAGGAAAAAAGACAGAAAATATCCTTTTGAAAGTGTAGGAAATGAAATTAGAAGGAGAGTGGTGTAACAAAAAAATGCAGATTTAACTCTTCCCTTAAAATAGCAAATGAACTCATTATCTACCAGAAAACTGCCCAAATACAGAGGAGAAGAAGACAAAACAGCAGAAAAGTAATAGGGAGAAGGACAAGGCAAAAGATGAATGCTGTGTTGTTGCCAGCTGCTGCTAGTACTCCACTCCCTCTTAGTCAGGACTGATCTCTTGACAGATAATGCTATCATAGCATTTTCAGTCCATACTCTCTGGGGTTTGAAAATTTCCAGCAGCCCCCAGCAAGACTCTCATAAATTACCAGCAGCATCCTGAGAAACACTGATAGCCATCAAATTCCAGCAAATTACAACCTGCAAACAGAATAATCCTGGCAAATAAAACCAACAGTCCACCAGTCACATAACAGTAAATTACCACTGTGTTTGCAATAAAATACTGCCGAATTTACAACCCAGAAAATGCTGATACTTTACCTCCACGCGTATTCATGCAGTAAAGAAGGCAATTTGAAACATTTACCTCATCATCTACCTATCACAGAAGATCATCTTCACTTTATCGCTATAACAACTGAAGACAAAATGATATCTATGACTGTAAATTAAATTTATAGAAATTTATATAAAGAAAGAAATATTACATTGAAAAAAGTTGTCTCAATGTTTGTGTAAAACTTTCACTAATAAATTACGAGGCTGTGTAATCTCTCTATCATCTTACCTATACACCGTGGCAGTGTGTTGCTCCACACTCTTCTGCCACCTCCGAGACAAGTGATCTTACTGTCTCCCTCAAGTCTGTAGCCGTGGAAACAAGAGAAGGCAAGCGAGTCGCCAACTCCAAATCGAAATCCCATCCTCCTGCTGAATGCCGGCACACCAGGATCCTCACATGGCTCCAAGTCGTACTCTGTACATGCAGGCAAGAAAAATATTACTGAGGAGTGAATGGAAAAAGGTTGAATGTGTTTAACTCAACTGAGACTAGAAGAAAACTGAAAAAATCTTTATTTGATAGACTATATCGGTTGAGAGCAGCAGCTATATAATAAACTCTCCAAACGTTTTAACGAAGATGATAATTTAAATAAAAAACCAAACAGTTGGTTTTCACATAGCAAAAATCTCTCCTGGCATCTCTTGGTGATGAGCGATTATATTAAAAAAAAGTTAGATAAGTATTTTGCAGTTTTACTATTGTATCTGGAAAATGTTCACCTAATCACCATAACAAATAAGTTACATGGTTCCCCATGTTATTCAATCATTTCAGCAACCCTGGTTTGCTATTTCTTTTCTAGGGTATATTGCATGTTTGAAAACAAAGGTCAGTAGTGTAATTAGCATAAAAATGTATTCAATATGGCTTGGTTGACAGCTTACTATTCCTCCTGTATAAGTACAGTTTTTTTTTTATTCATTACAGATCAGACATATATTTAAACCCAAACATATCAATGCAAAGGATTTGGTTGCTTTAATCCCAACAAAGGATTTTCTATTAAGTATGAAGAAGGGTAGAAATTATTTCTGGCATGCCATTTTTCAATAAAATATAAATAAAAACAATTATTCTTTACATTATTTTCCTATCTTTTGAGAGATATATGTCACATTTACTATCAGAGACGAACTTCTTGGATTAAATAAAATCATTCCAATAATTTTGGGCTTAAATCTAGTTATGCCTTTATCAAAAATAAATTAAAGTGCATAGTACAAAAATAGATTAATATAAAGTTGTATATCCTTTTTAATATCTAATTAAACCCTTGAGCGCAGAAATATTTTCAATGAATTAAAATAAAGCTGGTTTCGTGTAAACAGTTTTTTTACTACTTTTCTTGCATTCATACCTGAAAATGTTATATTGAATCCTTCGTAACTCATGGAAAAATCTGATATAAATCGCAGCTGCACGCTGAAGTTTCCATAGAGTCCAGCTTTAACACTGGGCGGAAGCACTGAGCCAGTGAGTCGAGCCACCGGAGTTTGGAAGTTGCCATCTTCAATGATGGACAGGTAGTCATGGTTCTCCTCTAGATGGAAAGTATGGAAAACCAGGTGGACCCCTGCATGAATGGGTGGCAGATTGGGTGAATAAATGGATAGATAGACAGAGGAATGTACAATTAGACAAAGAGAATCAAATTGATACAAATAAATGAGAAACACAGCAGAAATAAAAATGGTTAGAGTAAACAAGAGTAGTACTTTAATCTACAATTTTGTAGGCACGTACATGTTTTGTAACCATTCAGATGACAACAAAAATCACAACAGTAATTTCCCAAGCACGGTTAGTGTTTTCACTTTGTCTGTGCATTAGTGTGTTTACCTTTTCCATGAGACACCTCTATAGTCCAGGTGCAGTTAAGAGAGTTAGGGTAGAAATCAGGAAAGCCAGGAGACAGAATTGTCCCTGTTTTACCAAAAACATAGCCTCCACAAAGAGCTAAAGTGAAAAAAAAGAGACAGACATAGAACATTGGAATAAGAGAAGGATATGTTCTATTTTAATGCATTACAAAAACACAATGAACCTTTTGCTGTGAGCTATAATACAATGTCTGAAGATCTTAAATTCGCAGAAATTTGTCTGTCTCTTCACACCATGCAGAACAAAAACAATGTGCCTTTCTTTGCATTGCAAGGTTACCATATAAAGACAGATTTCTTATTCTAAAAGAGCTCATGCTTTCTTGGAGAAAGAAATTAAAGATCATTTAATCTTTTTAAAAATTCTACTACTTGAATGATTTATAAACTGCAGGAGAACCTATGTGGTATATATTTTGAAAATTTTCTTGTGGCTTGGTTTATGTTGAATGAACAAAAAGAGATTTGCAGACTTCTGTAAGACCAGAAGCCCGCCTTATGTACACAAAATATTAACTGCCCAGCACTATGTGCAGGCCAATCAATGTCTCTCCAACATTGCTCGAGTTTTGCGAGATATGAAAAAAATCTCAGCTTTTTCAGCAGTCGACTGGATGGCACTGTTTTATTGATTTTGAGTTAGCTTTTGCATATTTTGTCTTGTCAATGTTTTAAATCATGCTCTGCTTCAAGTGTTTAGTGTTTATCTTTCCTTCATTTTGTTAGGTGTTGTTGGCGTGGACAGTGAATAATGTGGTGAGCTCCACTCTTTGTTGGGTGACCAGTTTCCTTGTAATTAGACTTAATCATGTCTGCAGTATCATCAGTTATTCATGTCTGCCTCTATGTTTGCACAATAAAAGCTGACAATTAATCAATGTGCTCCAAGTCAAACTGTTTGTCCTTCAACTCTTAAGCTGGGGGGTCAGCAAATGGTTGCTGGAAAAATACATTAGAGATGGTATTCCACGAAGCTTGGTTGTAACGAGTGGTTAATTAAGCAACTGTTGCCAATTTTTTTCATCTGTAACCAGTCTGCCCATTCTATTTTGACATTAATAAGCTATTTTCATCTACACATCTGCTGCTCACTAGACATTTTCTCTCTTTTTCAGATGGTTCCCTGTGACCCATGAGGTGGTTATCGTAAACTCCCAGTAGATCAACAGTTCTGAATTACTCAGGTTCGACTGTTTGGCACCAACAATCATGGCAAATCCCCTAGATCTAATTTTTTCCCTGTTCTGATGCAGTTGAATTTTAGTAAGTTGTCTTCACCGCATCTAGATGCCTAAATGCCTTGTGTCACTGCCTCATTACTTGCATTTGAGTTAACAAGCAGTTGAACAGGTGTACCTGACTGGTGACTGTATGTGAATCTGTGAAAGAAAACTCCTGAGTGAAGTCTAAACTGTTTTATTAAAAAAAATATATCTATAACAATGATGCTGATTACTCCAGTACATAACCTTACATTTATTGCACATCATGGAAATAAGTCTCCTTAAGGATTTCAATACCGTACATATGTTCAGTTATAGTAAAGGGATACACTTCATCACAGTAACTGATTTCAACAGTTTGCTTGTTTTATGGGGGAACTATATCTTTTTTTGTACATGTACAATAAAATAAGTGATATATGCACTAATTACACCGAGCTACATCCAAAGAAAGGAAGTAGGGCAGCAAGAATGAGACAAAGATTAAGTTTTGTTGTAACAGAGTGTGAGATTAATGTTTGTTTTACTGTACACTAAGGCCCACCTTTATTTGCACTTTGGTTCTGTCGCAGAGGATATTTTATTGTACATTTTCAACTGGTATTAGTGTTTATTATGTATCTATTTTTGTACTTATTGTGGGCTATAAAGTGTGGACATTTTCTTTTTTTTTGCCTAGCCCTATTGCAAATGTATTTATATTGCTGAATTTAAGGAGGAGGGTATTTAAATTAACCAAAGAGACCTATAATTTAAACATTGTACCAAGCAATCCTACTGCCAACTGTGTTTTCATCATTTACCATTACTAGAATAGCATGTCAACTTTATGTGTGATTTGGAAGCAACTTGCTGCACTGAGGATGGCCATGTGTGGTGCAACACCTGTGAGAGGAAAGAATATTTAAAATAAGAGGCACTCTAATATAAATTTGTTCAAAATACCAAATTGGTTAAAATTATTTTACTGCCTAGTAGCATTAGCATTAACCAAATAAAGGAAATCTAACACCAAAATAATGGACCCTCGGACAAAAAGGAATCATTTTCTTTTACCAAAATCTTTTAATTTGACAAAACTGAAGAGTGGAGTCTTACGAAACTTAAAGGGGTGATGACATCTCATGTAGCTGACATTGCTGCTTATGTCAATTCTCCAAAGAATTTCATTTAAAAAAATAACGTCATCTTTTTGTACGGGGTTGTTTTGGCAAGACAGATTTCCCTCCACGTTAAAAGGGTTGGTAAGCTAATATGTGACTCTACCTAGTTGACTTCACTTTGATTGGCTACAACCATGTTTGGGAAATTCTTCAGTAAAATGTACTGAACAAATCAAAATTGGGGTTATAATTGCGTGGTGCTTCCCCATAAATGAACTTCAGCCACTCTTCTCTGATTCTCTCATCCTTCAGGAGCAAGTGGAAACTTCCAGCCGTTTTTGAACACCCTTGGACATAACAGCTCTGCTTTTTAGTAGCCATCCTCTTCTCAAGTGGAGTAGCCAGACATGCTAGCGTGACTTAGCTCTTAAATTAGCCGATGTATCAGCTGGGGGGAAGGGCTGTTTGCTTGATGGTGTGCTCTAATTTGAGAATATGAATTATGTAGAAAGATAGTCTACATAGAAAGATAAACTGTTCTCTGATTCGTCCGTTTTTGAGCAAAGAAACAAAGCTGACCGCCTATGAGCAGGGATCTTGATACCAACTCTTGATATTCACACAGCCTCATCAGTGCACAATAGATCATATTATACCTCCTAAAACGACAGAAAAAGGATATTTGTTGTCATGACCCCTTTAAATGATCAGAAATCATTATTTATCAAATTAGATTCATTTTTAATACCTGACCAGGTAATTAACTTCAATAAAATATGCTACGGGCTGCAGCATCACAAATTACGGTCCTGTGCTTTTGGCAATTGCTCTACATCAACAGGTCTGCTCAGCTCATGGCTGTGCGTAAATTTGAGCTGCTCTTTATAGACTTCTCTGGTTATTACTGAAGTGAGTGTATTGTGCCCCGTTTTTAAAGATCAGTGCAGTTTTGGAATCTCATCACAGAGTTGAACCTTCCCACAGGTGCTCTTTATAATTTTACTGGAGGCCAAGATGTCCTGAATAGAAAATTTACCCCCACCAGAGCCTGAAACTGATTTAAAAATTAGACAAAACTCTTGCAGTACTCATATAGAACAGAATGAAAATATACAATAGTAAACTAAAAAGGGGATTAAGAGCATTAGAGACAGCTGAACCGACGCATTTTTGCTTTTGTTTACTACTTTTTCTTTCAGTGCTTTTTAATCAAGCTCAATTAAAATTAATTAAAGTGTTTTAATGTGTTTCTGTTATGAAACAGTCAAAATGTTTTTTCTTAGCTAGAAAGAAAGAAAGAAATAGATGCAAATACTTAAATTTCAGACTATAGAAGATTTTACAGGGGTAGCAGTGCGAAGGTATCCAGAGGGTTTAAAAGGTCAAAGTTTCAAAACCATATGGCTTAACATTCTTTTACTGAAATAGCCAGAATAACTGCCCAAATTATCTGACTTTTTACTGGCTATATGGAGGATATATTATCCCCTCCTCACATGTTGCTTTCCAGTGCTGGTAAGCTGGCTGATAGAAGGCTACTAAGTTTTTTTTCTCAAACTTAGACAAAATATCAATTGTATATGTTTGGAAATATCTCTAAGTGCAAATAACACAAAAAGCTAAGGTGTGAAAATGAAGGAAGTTCCACCCATCATTCTTATTAACAGAACACTCTTCTAAACCTGCAGTTTACAAGCTATGAATTGGCTGGCCAGCTGTTTAAAAAACAGACTGATGCATGCAATTCTGTTTTAGTTAATATCATGAAACCATGTTTTGTTTTGTTTTTTTTAAATCAGTGTTATCATACCATAAGAATCTCATAGCAGCTCATGTGAATTTTAGTAGATCAAAAACCACAAAATTCAGGTTCTCTTAAAAGTATGTCTAAGTACAGTATATGCCTTAAAAACTTGAGCTGGGCTCCTTTTCCATAAATAACTGAATCAATGCGGCGTGGCATGGAGGAAACTCCTGAGGTGTTCAGGAGCCACATTTTGCTTTAATAGTGGCCTTCAGCTCATTTGTATAGTTGGATCTGGTGTCTCTCATGTTCCTCTTGTCAATATTACATTTATTCTCTAAGGGGATCAAGTCAGATAAGTTTGCTGGGGAATCAAACTCAGTGATACCATGGTCATTAAATTGGGTATTTGTGTCAGGTTCTTAAAAAAAAAAAAAAAAAAAACGAAATCAGTGTCCTTATAAACCTTTTCAACAGAAAAAAGGTAGCTGTAAACTCAATAAAACAACTTATATGTGGACTAACACCAGCAGATGATTCCCCACATCATCACTGAGCATAAACGCTCCACACTAGAATTAAGGGAAGTATGATTCTGTGCCTCTTCATTCCTTCCAGACTCTGGGACCTTTGAAATGCTAAATTTACTTTAATCTGAAAAGAGGACTTTGGAGGACTGAGCAACACTCCAGTTCTTTTTCTCCTTAGTCCAGGTAAGATGGTTGGATGTTACCTCTGTTTCAAGAGTGGCTCAAACTAAGAAATGTGACAGCTGTAGTCCATGACCTAGATATGTCTGTGTGTGGTGACTCTTAAAGCACTGACTCAATCTGCAGTCCATGCGTTGTGAGTCTGTGCAAAACTCTTGAATGACCTTTGCTTCAGAGTCCTTTCTAAAAGGGGGAGGGATATTTTCCAGGCACATAGTGCCATTTTATAGCACAAACAAGCAACTTTGTTACCTTCAGTTGTTAGAAAAATGCTGTATATATCAAACAACTTAAAACAAATTTAACTTTGGAATTTGACGCCTTAAAATTGGCCTCTGTCTGTTTAAGAAGCTCCTACTCTTTTCGACACTACGTGATCAGCATGTCATCACAACAATGGTCCTCCATTATGCCATTTACAACCGTTCTGGGGAGCGTTGGACTGAGAAGTAGATGATACGCTCAGCAGACGTGCAGTTCCACCAGGTGTGTATAAATTGCTGCTCCTGCTAGTCTGGTGGAGCTGAGTTGGGGAGGCACAGTTGGAAGCTCAGATGGAGACTGCAGCTCCAAGGTGGAGCCTTGTGGAAATAGGTGGCGCTTTGTGAGAGCAAGCGAGCATGGCTCCCACAGGAGATTAAAGGATTTCTCAAACATGCATGAAAGTATCAAAGCAACAATCCAGGTATGTTTTTGATGAGGTAATAACATTATGGCATGATATAAAGCTCAAAAAAGTTGACTTTACACAATAACCCCACTCCCCCTCACCCCACCTTTAAGACTGTAGTTATACCTGTTGCCTGATTATCTTTTTCTTCTACACTTTTTCCTTCCACTCACCTTTCTGTTATATGGTTGGATAGAGCTCTCTGTGAACAGCCAACGTGTGACTTAACCTTCATGTTGAAAGTGTTTGCTGGACAACTGTCCAGTCAGCAGTCTTTTCCATGATTGTGTAGAGCATTAGAAGGTCAGCACATATAATTTCTGTATTAAAAATAATATTTACTCTTACTCTTCTATAATATTCTAAGTTTCTGGGAAGCTTAATTTGAATGTTGGGTTTTCATTACCCACAACCCATAAAAAATAACAAAATAAAATGCTTGAAATATATCACTCTGTTTCATGAAACTATATAAAACTGTAGTTTCACTTTTTTTAATTGATTTGCTCAAATAACTGATGATATTGTAACTTATTAGACGCACCTGTATGTCTTCTAGCTAAAAGTTAGAAAGATAAATATTTAAAAAGAATGAATGAATCTTTTTGATAGAAAAATACATATCATTTTTGCAAATTACTGCTTCAAGTTTGCAACTACACATTTAGAGATAAATAAGGGGATCTATCAGTTAATAGTGCCCCCCTCCCCCTCTGCATCCCACCCTCTATTCTATTGCACATTATATTTCAAAAAGATCTGAGTACCTGTGTCAGATGAGGTCTGTTCTCTTTCTTTCTGATCTGTAGGCTTGTGTAGTTTGGTAATCAGTACGAGTCTTTTTTTACTCTCATCAGATCTTAGGGGGAAAAAAACAGGGACACTGTCTGACTAAATGATTCTTGTAGAAAGTGGCTGAAGTGTATGGCTGTGTGTGCATTTTTTCCAGTGTATGTATGTGAAGCACTTTATCATACTTCAGCTGTATGAATGATCTGTATGGGTGAAACAGTAGATGGATCATGAAAGAAAGAAACTCAGAGTTCTACCACAATGCATGAAAGACTGAAAGATGATTCATGTCGAACAAGATTCAAGAAGTAGTAACACATTCTGGAAGAAAGCCACAAATATACCTTGTTTTCAGAGAAAAGAGAGGTAATTATTTAGAAATATTGTTATATAATCATTCAGTGTTATCTTTGTCATTTCTTTCACCAAATGGTCTGCTATGGTTAATTAACTCTCTCAGAGACAGTGTTGACATATTATTTCATTTAAAAGAAAAAAAAGATGACTTTGGTCACTTTTAACATGTTGTTGTCTTGCTACCAACTGCAAACCTTTAAAATGTCACAGCACTCTTTCAGTGTTCTCCCTGACACAAAAAAGAGCAGCCCCTGTTCTATATGATCTATTTGGCAATTTAGCTGACCTTCAGGAACAAGATGAGCAGTTTTGATTTAGTGGACTTTGTGGGATCACTAAAAGTGCATAGTGTGTAAATGCTTATAGGGTGTGCACTTTTTTTTCTGACATATTTTCTAAGGTTCATAGTGGTGGTATTAAGTGGTGACTTTGCCTCTATGACTTTCTTCTAACATAAAACTACTGATTTTAATAAGTGTGTGAGCTGCTATAGAATGTCTACAGTTCCCCTCTTTAATCTCTGCAGTCTTCTCTGAGTAGACAAAGTTCTGTGAAAAAGCAACTGCCTCCTTACAGATTTCCTATAGTTTTACTTTTTTGTCACTCGTAAATGTTTAAGTTTAAGATATAAAGACAACCTGAGTAAGTGCAAAAATAATTTTTTAAAAGATGATTTAGCTTATTAAGGGAAATATTTCCAAAACAACGATGCCCTATATGAAAACGTAATTGCCCTTAAACATAATAATTGGTTTCCCTTACTGGCAGCAACCACTGCCGTCATTACTGACTTGAGTCTTTTACAACACTGAGCAGGAATTTTGGTCCACTCTTACTTGCAGAATTGTTCTGATTCAGCCACATCAGAAGGTTTTCAAGCATGGATAGCCTCTTTAAGATCATGCCACATCATCTCAATTGGATTTATGTCCAGATTTTAATGAGGTCATTCCAAAACCGTATTTTTTTTTTTTTTTTTTTAGCCGTTCCAAGGTGGACTTGCTGATGTGCTTCAGCTCTGTGTGCTGCTGCATTACCCAAGTATGCTTGGGATTTAGGTCCCAAAGTGACACTTCTGTGCAAGACTTTCTAGGAATGAGCAGACTTTTTGATTTCAATAATGATGGCAAGACATCAAGGTCCTGAAGCAGCAAAAAGCAGCCCCAGGCCATCTCACTATTACCACCATGTTTGACTGTCTTTCTTATCGCTGAAACATGAATACTGACCTGGAGGCAGTTGAGGCCTCCAGTGTATTAGATGTTGCCCTAGGTTCTTTTGTGACCTCTCTGCTGAGTCATTTATGCCCTCTGGGATTAGCTTCGGTAGCCCTGCAACTTCTGGTTATGTTCTTCATTGTTCCGTGTTCCAGGTGTGGCAAGTGACACTAAACTCAGCTATCCAAAAATAACTGAAAGTGCATACTGAGTATCACATAACTTCAACAAACTTTTCTTTCACTGGAAAATCTCTGAACTTTTTTTCTCCCTTGTAACTGAAGTCATTTGAAAACTAAGTTGTGTCTAGTCAGGTTATCTGACATCATATGACATGTCATATGACATCCATCTGGTGACATGAAATTCTTGTTGAAACACACTGAATATGTCACACCAGTCATTTAAAAAATGTTCACATGATACAGAAGATGGCGTGAGACAAAGAGGCTCCATGTAAAATCACTCCAAAGTAGAGACATCCTGACTTTAGTTTTCAAATTGGATTTTTTACCAATCGGGAGACAAAATCGGATGTGCTGGATTCATCTCCTGTAATAGCATCAGCTGTGAGGGAAAAAGAGGAGGGTTACAAATCCCCATTGAGCATCTGTTTCTGTTGTGCTTGTTGAGTTTTTGTGATTTTACTGAATGAACATCTAACTTAAGTTATTACGGAAATCTTTTCTCAGGGAGTAAGGAGTGAATAATCAACAGTCCAGCTGCCGGTTGCAAATCGTGAAAAAGAAAGAAGACAAGGAGGTTTCTTCATATTCTAGCATGAAGGTTGCTAATGTCGTAGTAGGGTATCTACTTTAATCCAGAGCCTTATCTTATTTCCTCTAAATTCCCAACTTCTGATTTAATTTAAACAGTTAAAGTTAGAAAACTGTGAACAACACAAATGTGATGTGTTTTGGTATGTCTTGTGTACATTTTTTTTGGACTTGTTTATAAAATTGAATATGTGAAATTTTGTGATTATTGTTTTATTTTGTAATGAATTTGTCAACATAGTAATATAATGAATAATAAAAATATTACTGTTTAATTAAAACAAGCAAGGAGCTTCCAGGGAAAAGGTGCTCTTCTCAAAAAAAATTTCCAGAACACAAGATGACTATGTTGAAGCTGAGTCAGAGCAGTATATGACCCTGATGTTTCTGCAGCATTTGTCACTCTTTGCTCTGTATTACTATAAATAAAATATCACCACAAGCAACTGAGCTGGAACGGGATGGTGGGCACTTATCTTGATGTTTTTAATTTGTTTTATTTAGTTGATGAATAAATAGTAGAAAACCTTTTAGATATTTTTTTAAGCAGAAAGTTCTATGATGTTTATTAGCAAGTAGAATGAAAGTATTGTGAATTTGAATATGCTAAACAAGGAATTGGTTTTTACTGCATTTGCATGCACTCTATATGTCTGTTCTACTGACTAAAATTGCTAAAAAGTGTAAAGGTCAGAGTTAATATGTGCGCTAGGTATTAATGCTGTTACTAGCTATGCATATCAGATCATATCACTTCTATTTCCTGAAAAAAGAAACACCCCATCTTGGTTGAAAACAGGCTTTAAAAATGCTAGTGACAAACAGTGAATAACTGCAGAGATGAGGCAGAAAGCCATTGTATTGAAATACCTAGAGCAAATAACTACATTAAAAGAGCTTTGGACAAAACGGCCTTGGAGATCATTTGGATGGTAAACTATGGGAAGGGATGTTGAGCTTTGTATTGTTTGTTGAATATGCATCAGTTTGTGCTCATAACATCTATAAAACAAATCAGTTACAGTTGCAATTAAGTATTTACAAACACTGTATACAACAATAGATAATCTTTTCATCTTGATGTCTGACATTAAATCAGACCAAAACCTTTCCTGTTTTGTCAATTAAGATGACCTAAATTATATCTATTTCCAGAAAGCCAAACTATTGAGTTCATTTTAGATAATTGCTTATTCTTATTTTTGTATTTTATATGTAACGATTACTTTTTTGGTTGTTGTAAAATGTTTTGTTTGGTCTTTTTAAGTTGTTTGTAACATTGGCAATAGATTACTTGACTTTGGCTTGAAAGTCAGAATTTTATATACAGTGCACTAAGATCACTATGCTTTTACTCAATGTGGCAAAGTCCAGATGATAATGTCATGGCTTTGTGAGGGTCTGATAGATTGGGATGCACCACAAGTAAAGGAATTACGCATCACATCACTAGGTGGAGTTGTTTTTCCTTTTTGATAAACATACTTTCTCTACTTTTAAGACTGTTTAAAACTTTTCTTTTGGATAAAGGTTAAAGATCTTAAGCTATCCTGAGCTCTCTCTCCAGTTATGCTGCTACAGGCTTAGGCTATTGGAGGACATACTAACCACTCTTCCTCACTCTGCTACTTTTTCCTACTACTCTCCACTTTTGCATTTTATGCTGTTATCTCTACTTTTAACTTCATGTTCTATCTCCGTTTATTTCTCCAATAGAAGCTAAAACTGCCTAGATATTTTATTTGGCTGTGGCACCTATAGTGTGGGGCATCTGCTGTGCTACCACTGCCAGTGACTTATTGTTCTCTTCCTGTAGATAATACACCTGCCTCTGTCTTTCTTTGTTTAACCCCGTCATTCTCCTAGATAAAAGCTACTGACTGAGGTTTTGCTGCAGATAACTATATGTACTTTCTTTCATCCCATAGCCTTTAAAACTGGCTCTTATCTGCTAAGCTGTGTTTCTGTTCTAGATGAAGACACTATAGAAGCTACTGCTGTACTCCAGGATCAATTCTTCAGTGTTATTTTAAGTTTAATTTTTGTGTATACAATGTCATCTTAAACTCCCAGATAGTCAAGGCAGATAGTCTCTCATAATGAGCAAGGTTCTGTTGGAGGTTTGTTTGCATTTAAGGGACATTTTCCTTCCTGCTGTCACTAAATGCTTGTTCAGGAGGAGGGTCTGATGCAAGTTAGTGATTTGATGCAATTGGCTAGGTACATAAATATGGAGCCTAGGCGTAAATTGAATCTGTAAGACTCTTCAGCCCCGCCTGCATCATCCATCCTTCACGTCATGTGCCTCAGCTGCAACAGATCATCATCAGTCCATGTCTCATTGTAGCCAATTTTCGTGCAAGTCCCCCTTTTATAAGGCCCTCCATCCATGGCTCCATCTGCTCTTCAACCAAGCTACAACCCACCTCCACCCCTTCTCCACCCTCATCCTCTCGACTCCTCCAGGCTTTCTTCCTCTCTTTGGCCTCCACCACCAGTGTCTGGGCCCCAGGGGGCCATCTCTAATCCTAGTCCTAGGATGTTCATCCAAGTTTGTAGCAATTCTCAGCATCCACGTCTTCTGCCGGGGTCTGAGTGCCAATAAACTTTTACTTATTCACGTTTAATAAAACTTTCTAATAGCTACTTTCTCTCCGTGTGCGTATTTCCAGGTTGAAATATAAGTATATGGGTGGACTTACATTTAAATGTGGGCAACTTGCATCAGTGCAGAGACAGAGAGTTTATTTTAAATAAAACATAGATGTTTTCAATTTCCTAGCATACCATTAAGTACAGCTTTAAGGACATTAATCCTTTTTTACACCCCAGCCCTGAAGTGAACAAGTGAGATACAAGGGATTAGCCCATACAAATCCTGGTCGTGCCCATCCCCATCTTTTTAAGGTTGTCAAGCATGATGTGCACTCAGGAAAGCCGGGAGAGTAATAAGCAAGCGCCTAAAAGCATGTTTGTTTTTACAGTTATAGGTACAGCTGAATGAAACCACAAAAGAAATACGAACATTTGTGTTTGGTCATTTATTTCTTTGTTGTATCAGTGCATCTTGGCAATAAATCTTATATCATTGCAAACCCTTTTTGTCTTCCTTTCAAAAGGTGCCAAATTTGTAAGGTAAATGCACTTGTGAGTTTCGCAGAAGAACTGTGAATGTGGGTTGCTCCCAAAAAAAGCTTTTCAAGCTTTTTTATTCTTTTATTATTTTATTAAAAAACACCTAAAGTAACACTTATAAGATCAAAATGTGTGTAATTGGAATTGAATATAGAGATGGCCCTTCCTTCCAAATCTTCTCTTTCAACTTGTTGATTGCATGCACATTATTTCTTTAGCAATATCAACTGTATGGGAAGAGAAATGCAGTTAGCATTGTGCATCAAGCATCAGCACTCAAGTTGATTTCAGAAATGGGGCTTAAACGCTCCTTCCGCAAAAGCATAACTATGACTTTGCATTCATTTACTTCTAAGTTCAATTTAAAAACCACAAGTTAATTTCATGCAAACTACACAAAGAAAGACCTGCATGACTGAGCTTAGAATCGGAGACCAGTGTGGCTGTGAAATGACAGTGTTACACCAGCTAGCCTCCTAAAGTGTACTGAATACTTTGATATGTCACACCTGGTTACTGTAATAAACACAAATACTGCAAAAAGCCAAATGCACCCTTCTTTAAGGGTTATGTACAGCAAGTTGTAAATAAAGTTTTTAGCCTTTTTTAAAACCTTTTTTCAATAAGTTTGGGGTTAAAAGAAGTGAGACAAATACAATGATCTGCTGTGCCAATGCACACAAACTTTGTAATTTGCTTTGGTTTTCTTTACAAAGGTGATACAGTGTTCCTGACTTTACTATCTTTACCTGTTGACCACATTTCCACGGTTTCCATTTAAAGAAAGGAAGGTTTTATTGCACTGGATGAACAGAGCTGAAATGAAAGAAAAGAAAGATTCTAACCATCGCAGCTGGGAAGAGCATGACTCCACTGGTGACTCTGCTCACAAACAATTGGCTCCTGATCACTGAGTGTGTATCCAGGGTTGCATGTAAATGAGACGTGGGAACCAATGGAAAAGCTACTGCCATGGCGACGACCGTTGACTGGGATACCAGGATCGAGGCACGAGTCTGACTCCATCTTCACACCTGAAAAATCACATGGCACGAGTACAAACAGGGTAGAGTCAAGAGGGTGAGTGAATGAGTGTCTGTAAAAAAAGCATCTCTATCAGCCAGTTGATCGGTCTTACTTTCATATCTGATGCTGAAACCAGCTGAGGAGCGGCTGTTGTCGGTGGTGAACAACAGGAACAGGAAGTTGGATGTGGAAATCAGGAAATGAGGCGCTTGGGTGCCGTGGTATTCACCGATCAGTGGGGAGGAGACTGACAGGCCGTCTCTGATCTCCAGTGTGTCATAGTTGACCTCCGTCTGGAACCTATGCAAACAAACAAAAAGTATGCACACATAAATCAGACAATCACAAAGATACATGCAGAGAATAGCAACTATCTTATTAATTGTTTAACAAGATTTGAATACAGTGCTGTCAGAAAATGAGATAGTTGAGCAAGAATAATCTGGCAACTTAACTTGCAGAGCACTAAGCTAATTCAGCTTCAATGGCTTACTCATGTACTACTTAAAACATTTGATTAAAAGTACAGTTGCGTTGTACAACAATATATCAGATGGTATCCTTCTCCGGTTATAACCTAGGCTAAAATGGTATGGACTGCACAAAGCTGCCATATCAGCTGCTGTTGCATCATGTGACACCTCTGAACCAACATTCTTTTTTAGTTTAGTGTTATATTAAACAGTGTGTGTGTGTGTGTGTGTGTGTGTGTGTGTGTGTGTATGTATGTATGTATATATATATATATATATATATATATATATATATATATATATATATATATATATATATATATATATATATATATATATATATATATATATATATCCAGCAGATGAGACAAAAGAGAATATAACAATGCGGAAAAGTTCCTGGTCCCTTTTCTTAAAAGCAGCCAACCATAATTTTTTGTCATCTTTGAAAGTAATCTTGAGCATTGCAAGCTGTCTGAAAGCCTTTTTAAGTTTTAATTATGATCTCTAGTGTAAAAAAATAAACCAAAAACTTTAGTCTGTGATGCATTTTTTTTTTTTTGTACTTCAGGGCTGGGTGTGGTGGGGTGGATTCTGTGTATGCGGGAGTGTGTGGTTCAACATTTTATAACTTAATCAGGCACGCACGATTGCACCTCTGTTGCTACCCCCCCCCCGCACCCTTATTTTAAACCATCTGTACTGCAGTCTCAGTAACCTGCACATCAAAAGAACTACAGCAGTTCTTTTAGGACCAAAACTTATGCTGGTTAGCAAATCATTAATCAAGAAGAAACTGATTTCTCATATAGGCAATCAAATGCATGTTAGCTAAAAAATAATCAGGCCTTGAGAGCCAGTCATCCATCATAACAATATCTGACCAGCTCAATGAAAAATGAACTAGCCTTTGCCACGGACATGTGCATTACTTTGCAAATGAAATGCCTCGCAGGTGATGAAGATGACTTAAATTTTACATCACATCCCAAAAAGACAAATTTCAGCTGTAGCACTTTCAAGCTCGACCACATTTTTCCATGGCTTGTTTCCAGGAAAAAGATGTGTAAATAACAAACATTAATCATGGTCTGCAGTAACTCACCACCTTTATTTATCTCTATCTTACACTGCAATTGAAGCCGATCTTGCTAAGGAGTAAATAACTTACTTATATACTACCTGAGCAACCAAAACATACTATAAACTATCAGGATCATAAGAGCCCCATTATACTTTCAGGCAAAAGTGGCAAACCCTGTTTCTGTAAGCAAAACATTAAGTAACTTACTTGTCAAAGTGTATTTTTACAGCATGGTCTTTCTGTGCCTCAATGATCCACTGGCAGTTGAGGGAATCTTTATAAAAGGATGGCCAACCAGGAGACAGTACAACACCAGTAGGGGCTGTGAGATGGCCTCCACAGGGAGCTGGAGGAAGATTGAGACAAACACACACAGAGAGATGCACACACAACGACCATGAATAATATAATTAATCAGTTTTGCCTTGTACAAGCACCAAGATTGCATTTCATTAAGTATGAAGATTTATCATCTGCTCAATTTATTTTAGCATTCTAATCCTTTTTGAATTTCTTCAATTTGCACAAAAATGTTTACATCTGAAATTATGCTGAGCAAATCTTCTGGTAAAGTAAACAAATCCAAGTTTCTCCTGTTTGAAAATGCTTTAAATAATTAGATTATGTTAATTTATAGGGGAAATCAAGTATATTTGAGTGGCAAATGATGGCAAAAAAATGTATCCTTAGATCTGTGCAACTCATAAAACTGCAGGCAGCAAAATTTGCACTGACACGAGATTATAGATTAGAACACCTCATTAATGACTTATTGAAATTTAAGAAGAGTCAAGTGAGGTTTGGGTTTTAGTTCAAAACTTTAATTCATTTTAAATTTAAATTACCTGTTTTAAAATCACATGTAGACTCACGACTTCAGGGGAAAATGTGACAAGAAAATCACAGTTAAGAAATATTTCCCCTTAACCTTTGTACAACAAATCAGTTGCAAACAGCTTAATGCTGTCAATATTTTCCACTCCTACCTTAAAACAGTATCCTGACAGATTGCGACTGCTCTTTTGAATCTAGCCTTTTAGCAAGCCTGTAACTTTTTTACACACTCTAAATATCTATGCAGCAACACTTTGTAGATCCATGAGTAAATTAGTGAAGCTATATATATATAGTATGCAAACCTTTTGTCATGCAATTGAAGGGGATACCTCCCCCACCCCATCCCCCATACTGTATACCTAATGAGGTGGCGAACTCCTTCAGTTTCCTTGTCTCCACCACCTAATTTATTAAAGGGGATGTATTATGCATTTTCCAGGCAAACAGCAGCATTTTATAGAACAATTAAGTAACTATGTTTCCTTCAGTTGTTATAAAATGCTGTATATATCAAACATAACTTAAAAGAAATTTGACTTTGCAATTTCACGCCTTGAAATTGGCCTCTATCTCTTTAAGAAGCTCCTACTCTTTCCAACACTCTGCTTTCAGCATGTCATCAAAACAACGCTACTCCATTATGCCATCTACTACTGTTCTTAGGATCTTTGGAATGAGAAGTAGTTTGTATGATAAGCTTAGCAGATGCAGAGTTCTACTAGGTGTTTCCTAAATGCTGCTGCCACTAGAGACTGCAGCTGCAAGAAGGAGGTTTGTGGACATAGGCGGTGCTTTGTGAGAACAAGTATTTAGGCACCCCTGAAGTAAGCAAATTGCTCTTAAAAACTGTTCAAATAACAGTACATTCAGAATGCCCCTGTTATTACTTTAACATGTTAGCCTATTTGCGTGATATGAATATCTGTGTTTAGAAGTCTGAATATAATGAATATATACCCACATAACTTGAGGCAGTGTTATTCAATATAAAAAAATATACAGACATCCTGAATAAGTGTGGAGAGGCTAAAAGCAATTAAAAATTTTGAAATTCACACTACTGCTGAAGTGAGGAAATGCACTTCACTTGCACAGTGGGAGTCAAATAATTTGATACTTTTCCATATTTTAGTCTGGTGATATCATTATTGCCATTTACTCATACATACGGTGAAGAAATTGCAAGTTTATTTATGTTCACCTTCGCATCGAGGAACAGCGGCAGACCACACAACATTCCCATCCTGAATGATGCAAGTGACCTGATCCGACCCCTGGAAAAAATAATACTTTTTGAAATAATGTGCCACTAACAAGAAAATTGCTTTTTACAGGAGAAAAATAAAAAAAAATGGTATCTGAAGCTGTAGGTTATCAAATTTTTACCTGTGTCCTAATGAATCCTTGATCACAGCGAAAAGCCACCGAGCTGCCCAGCTGAAACTGGTCACCATATCTTTGTCCGTTGACTGGAACACCCGGGTCATGACACTCATTCTGACCAAATGCTAATAGAGGACCACAGCAAAAGAAAACATGATTAAAAAGCGGCATACTTAAAACCAAATTAACTTCTTCAAGCATAAAGAGATTACAGTGGATATAAATATATAGAGAAAATGCAGTACACACCTAACATGTTTTAATTTCAGGATATAGCGCATTAAAGAGGATCAAAAATATATCACATACATTGTGTGACAAAATATTTTTTTGGTTTTAAATAGATTCTAAGCCTAAAATTGGTTTGGATAGAGGGAAAAAATAAAAATGAAACCACTGGTTTATCACTGTCAGTGAATGTGACATCTCCATTGGTACAAAATAAGGGAATGAAATTATCTTTATGTGGCTTCAATCCTGTCATGTTAGGCTTAAATTATCCACATTCCACAGATTAACCTGATTCCAGGCAGAGCACATACCCAATGGTTTGACATGTCTCATGTTGATTAGCTACTGATGGAGAGGAAATGATGGCAGAATGAAAAAAATACAGTGGAAAAAAGAGACAGAAGAAAATGTGAGCATGCACACATTTTGACAAACTGCGACTATAATAGAATATATATGTGAACAAGGAAGCTCTATAACTAAATATGCTTAAAATAATCAAAGATCTGATTTAACTTCAGTGAGAAGTCAAGGTGAAAAAAAAAAAAAGACTTATCTCTCAGCCCATACCTACAAAACCAGAAAACAAAAGTGTTTGAGCGAACATGACAATGAAATGAGTCAGAGTGAAAAGAGGAAATTAATTTAAAGGATTTAGGAGGAAGGAGAAACACTTAGTAATGGGATCAAATCTTACTGAAAGTGAAATAAAAAGATAATATCAAACTGACAGTGATGGTGTTGAATCTCCATGTTTTACACCAAAGGAACTTGTTAATGTTCTTCACCATAAACATATTTTGAATAACATTACTGATGTTACTGATATCTAGTGTGGATTTCATGACAGTAGGACCTCTGGAGTTGTGTTCAGTCATGTTTGCCCACTGTAGTTATTTCTCTGACTTTGCTTGACTGTTCGCAATTTGTTTAGTTAAAAAAATGTTCATAAAGATAGCATTTATTTTGTAACAACAATCTACAAAATCCTACTTTGAATACAACATTTACAAGAGCAATTTGAGCATGAACAAGCATAAATGTAGAAGAGCTTTTATTCACAGGGACTGGGACTGAGTATTTGGCTCTGAAAACTGCCTTAAGCAGTCTGTGTGTGTCATCATCGTATTTGATTTTTTAAAAACATTATTAATTCAAGCACTTACAGAAACACCCTAAGCAACTTCTGTTAAAACTAATACATGCATTAAAATGTTAATAGCCCAAATTACTAAAACTGGAGAAAAAAATAGCTTGTATTAAGTATGTCAACAGGTATTTAATTTAAACAAATCTAAAATGTAATCATTAAAAATCACATGACTGGAAACGTCTTCCATGTCTATAGATGCAGTGGTATTCAACAACATAAAAATAAATAAATAATTGACACATGCATTAAGGTTACATGTGAGAGTGTTTTGTTTTTTTTTTTTTTCTTCAAATAAATATGCTAAAACGAAAAGAATAATCGTTGTCTCATTTGTCAAATGCCACCCTTAAAGGAAGAGCTGGAGACAAGGTCATTTATGGAGGCAGTGTGTGAAATGGTGCAAAGCCGCATGGCAATCACAGAAAATGAATCAAAATCAGTCATGCAGAACTTGCTCAACCTATTGCAGGTAAACACACAGGCTGCAGTAGTCAGTTTTAAAGTCTGACCGAATGAAGCAGGCTTTAACAAGGTGATGATGACAGGTCTGAAGCAAAGCTAATCAAACTGCTAATCAAACTGATGGATAATGTCAGCAGTTAGTCATCAATGTATCATTCTGGCTTGGTTCATTAGAGTTTTACTGGGCCCTAGAATCTTCATTTAAATATTTAGACTTAATTTTGAGTATTTACAGCTTTCAACATTGATATAATGCATCAATAACAAATTTTTATTTGCGCAACCCAGTTCTACTCATATGCACCTAATCGTTTATAAAGGTTTATTAGATTACTTTAATATATACATGGGCATTTCTGCTACAACTATATATGACATTTTACAATAGTGCATCTGAAATTAGTTTCGCCAAATGGTCTTTGCAAAACCATTCAAGGATTCAGTTTGACTTAGCTGTCACTTACAAATGCAAGGTCAAATTAGCTGATGTAGGCATGCCGCAAGAATTTACCAGAGCATATACATGACAAACTAATTGAAGGTCACGGTAAGAGACAAAAGAACAACCTGGAATAGAAAGAAATTTTTCAAGCAATTGCTACTCTATAAAAGTTGTCATGATTACAGCACATTGCCTAATAATTCGTTTTAAATACTTTTTTGTCCAAAAAAATAAACATTTCTATAAAACAAGGTAAATAAAACCTTACCTTGAAACTTGATTATTGTTCAAAGAATATCCAGTTCAAATATCTTGTCATTTTAAATTATGGATTTAAAATAAATCACTGTTAAAGAATCCTCAAACATCCAACAGAGACTTCACAAGTCATAACAGTGATAATTAAGGCTTTAAATGATGAACCTGTCATGATGTAGTTGTGGTGCTGTTGGACCCAAATGCAGAGAAGCTGAGGTGGTGAGCAGAATAGGATATTTAATGATAAAATAGATAACAAAAACATATAAAATCCACAAGAAATGTAAGGAACCAGAGCAGAACAAAAACAGGAATCCAGGAGCAAAAACAGTAGAGCATGACAGGGAAGAAACAGGTACGTAATGGGAGGATCCAGCGGAGAATGAGAACAAGAAAGGAGCTTAAATACTGGGAGTGTAAATGCTGAAACAATGGACTGAGGCTGATTGGCTAACAGTTTTGCAGGTGTGAGGAAAGAGAGCTGAAATCAGACTGAGGAGAGAGAGAGAGAGAATGGCAGCAGGGGGCGAGGCAGAGTAAACAGGGGAGCAAGGCAAATGACTCTAACAGTAAAAGAAGATAACTAGAGATAAGGAACAAATAATCATAATAAACTAGAATAACTAAGAAAGGACTGAACTAAAGTAAAACAGAAACAAGACTGATCTAATCAAAATAAAAAACTAAGGAACACAGGATAACAGTAATTAAAACTAGAATCAGAAGGATCAAACCCAAAACCACCCAGGTTCTGACAGAATCCTTTGTGGTACCCTCAGCTATGTCCAGTAACAGTTTGGTGTTATTTTACTGAACAGCTTGTAGAACACACATCATCAAAAAAACTGGCAGAAAAGGTTAAGCAGGTATGCAGTACATACTTGTATAGCTGATATTGAAGCCTTTCCCAGTATTGGAATGGTCAGACTGGAATTCCAGTCTCATTATATGTCCATTTGATGCAATTTGTGATGGAACATCTTTTCCTGAGAAGGTCCCAAATGTTGTTGCCTCAGACAGACCTAAAAAAAAAAAAAAAAAAAAAGATTTACAGAGATGCATGTTTAGACGAAATGTTCCAACAGATATCAATGAACTCATTAGATTCAACCAAGCAGGCTAAAGGAATTTGACTTAATAGTTCTTTATACTATTTCTAAAAAAAAACAAAAACAAAACAAAACAAAAAAAACAACAACTTTGGTATAATGCTCATTTTATTAAATTTTCCACTTGGAGGGTGACCAGAGAGCAATGTTTGTGGTCACCTTCTACCCTGAGGAGTTTTATAAAGTACACAGAACCTCACATCACTCACATCTTTGATACCATGCTATAGTGAAGTAATATGCATCGAGTATGCTCCGTTTGAGGAATGCTGTCACTACACTTCACAATAAATTATTCAGAATCAAATGGAAGAATGTAAAATGATGAGTGAGTGACATGAAATACTAAGTGGAGCATACAAACATACTTCCCTTTCCTATAATGGCGATTTGTGTATAATTAGTCAAACAGATCGTCTTTTTTTTTTTTTTTTTTTTTTTTTTTTGCAAAAATGTGGCTAGTCATAATTTTGTCAACCAGTATTAAGCTGATGATTTAAGTTACACTTTAACATAAACCAGACTAAGTTGATATAATATCAGATAAAAACAACCTTTTTGCTTCGAGACCAGAATGCTCACACAGACTGCTTGAAATATGTGACTGCAGAGGGCCTTGTGGTTAGCCATCTCAACATCAAAACCTCCAGACATAATCGCAGTGACATCTTGACAATACTTGAAGCGAATACTCCAAAGGGAACTATTTGTTTACTCAAAGAACCTGAGAGAATATTTCAAGTACAAGACTGAGTATTGGATCCAAAATTTTACCCTGGAGAGTGGAGCTTCTTAAAGCTGAGATTTACAGAAATGTTACTACACAATATAACTGAAATATAACTGCAAACAACATATTTCGATAACCCCGTGAATTAAATATGTAAATGTGAAATGATTTCTTCCCATCCACAAAACTAAATTTCATAAGCAATATGCAGTGAAAATTTAGTGATGGGCCCAATAGTCCTAAAAGTCCCTACTGGCCAGTAGCTATAGATTGCCAAGATTGTGTTATCGGTCCCTCAGGTCTACTGGAGCTGTTAGACAAGCTCATTTGAATATGTATTTTGCTTTTGCAGTGCACAACTACACACAAGCAAATCCAGGGATTAGTGACAATAATTATTTTGAGTTTTTGAGTCATCCCAAATGCATTTATGCCTAACCTATATCGGATAGACATTATTTTGGATGGGAAATAACTATTGAGATCCAGTGTGATTTTGACAAATTATGCAGAAACAAAATCCCTTCTGACAGTGCTCTCACATGAACATGATACTCTGAGGTAATTAGACAGTCTCAACCCACAAAAAGCAGAGAGACCTGATAATATCCTGGGATATAGTGTCAGATTTGCAGACTACTCGGCTGCACATTACCATGAGGTAAATCTTGAGTTTGAACACAGCCCAAAGGGCCTCTATTGAATTGAGATCTGGTGACTGTGGATGCAACTGGAGTACAATGGCCTCCCCAAGTTCAGTCTTGATGTCCAAAAATACTGAGCTGATGACATATAATTGGTTAAATCCCTTTTGTGTTAACAAGCAATTGAACAGATGTGCCTAATAAAGTGGCCCCTGAGTTTATGTTTTATCTGTTTTATGTTTTATTTCATAAACTGATGACAAAAACATCTATACTTTCCAAACTGAACATTTTTGTGTGAAAGGTTGTAACAACAAAATCATAGCCAAGGCATGTTTGGTTTGTTAATTAGCAGCAGTTTTAAAATGTTATGTGATTAATGCATATGTACGGATAGGAAGATCATGTTTTATGCTCAAACGGATGCTTTGCAAATCCCATAACCAGCTTGTTATTGATTTCAAAAGTTTTTTGGATTGATACTTGTATCTCCAAATGTTGCATTTGTTGTATGTAAAACAGCAAGAAAAAAACTAATGAAAGTTTTATCGGGTTATTGCATCATCTTGCCGGTTACTCTTATTACAGCTGAATGTGTCTTGAACTATGCAGTCCAGGACAATTCTGTCACCACAGTAGGAATGGTTTGAAGAACCCTCCATCCATGTGGGGTTACATGATTGCAGTGACTTTAGGGTTAGTCTCCACAGACTTCAAAGAACCCACTGTCAAGCAGATAAACGACCCTAAAACTCCCCAGTGGCCTGCAGAGCCCTAGCCTTGCATCACCTCTGTTCTTTATGAAACATTGTGTCAGAGTATCTGACTAGTTACTCAAATTGTTATACAAACATCAGCAACTAAACCACTGAAGAATGCAACAGAACAGCAAGGGAAGGACCAGAACAAAGCCCAGAAGGTCTGTAGTAATTCAGAGATGTAGTATACCCAATGTACAAATAAATGTACTATATCCACAAATGTGCCTAAAAGATTCAAGACCAGATAAAAGCTGGCTGGTGATGAATAAATAAATTGCCACTGTCATAAGTGATACTATATTCCAGATAAGAAAAATGATGAGATTAACCCTTAGGTACAACAATAACGATTAAACATAAAACAAACTGTAAGTGATTAAGAACGCTCTGTATCTAGATTGAACAGTTGTTGATATAGAGAATATGGTTCACTGCCCAAGGTGCCAGCTCATTCAGGGTGGTACAAGTATTTGTAAATAGATGAAAAAAGGTATATATTTTATTTTTTTACGTAATTTCTGCTCTGAACAAAATTCCCATCTCCAACTGAGGTAAACAACTTTTTGATTTAAAGCTCAGTCAGTGATTTAGATATTTTTAAATCATAGCTTTCAGCATATATGACTAAACTGAAGAGACTGACCTAAGTGTAAAGCCTGAGCTCTAAAGGTGATGTGATATCATAGTCCTTCACATATCCAATCATCCATCCATTCACCGTACCCGGATAATTGATGCACAATTATATAGTTGGGGTTGGCAAGGGTGCCTATCTCCTGTGTGAAATCAATGTTTCATTTAAAGTTAATTCAATTTTGTCTGTTTAAAGGGGCAGTATTATGTGTTTTCCAGGCAAATACAATCATTTTATAACACAGTGAAGTAATTATGTTACCTTCTGTTGTTACAAAAATGCTGTATATGTCAAATACATAGACTTAAAAGCAGGGGTGAAAGTAACAAATTACAAATACATTACTGTAATTAAGTAGATTTTTTGAATACTTGTACATTTATGAGTATTGTGTAATTTTACTCATACTTAAGTACAATTCAGACAATGTAATCTACTTTGCTACTTTTAAAATCAGAAGTCGCTACTGAGTATGCCCGCAATTTGAAATAATATTTGCAAGAAGCAGGACTTTATTACTATCTTATTAATGTCTGACTGAAAAACAAGCATCCGGTCACTAGGAGGCAGTAGTGTTCAAATTAATCAACAGATTGCCTGTTCAAGCCAGTAGAAGAAGTAGCCTACTCAGACATTGGTATAAATAGAGGAGGAGGGGCTCTTTTGAATATCTACCTTCATAGAGGAGGTAGACATGATAGGAAGATAGGAAGTTTGTGACAGTGAAAAGAAAAACATAAGCAGAGGTTAGTAAAGCAAGTATGACAGAGTATTAGGGCCAAACTTAGAGATTTTTTAAAATACAAGAATGAAATAATACAATAAAGTCATAATATTATAAGAACCAAGTCATATTATGAGAATAGTTATGCTGTTGGCAGAATAAAGTTGTAATATTGCTGGAAGAAAGTCACAAAATTATGAGAAAATAGTCGTTTTAATGAGAAAAGAAGCTTGGATAGAGTTTTTAAGATCTTACGTGACCAACTCAACAAGTCTGTAGTTCTTTCTTTGAAATGGACAGTCGATTAAACTGTTGTTTCAGAGTCCTGCAGCTGATAACTTGAGCTGATGTGTTAAAAGATTAAGTATTTCCTTTTGTGTAAAACCAATACCTACTATAACTTCGCTAGATGCTCATCCTAATTTTAATACAGTTCTCATAAAATTACAACTTTATTATTGTATTAAAGACTGACAAACAACAAAAACTCCTAGTATGGCCTTAATACTCCGTTGTAAGCAAGTAACTGTAGCTCACACAAAAAGGCCAGGAAATAGACGAAGCCTTTTTCAAATTCAAAAATTCAAAAGTACTTTATTTATCCCAAAGGGAAATTAAATGTTGATGTTACTCATTTAATTAAGGAGTGATTGTAGATTGGGACGGCTGTGGGCAGGAAAGATCTCCTGTAATGGTTCGTTTTACAACCAGTCTGAAGAAGTCTGACTGAAGAGACTCTGTTTTTCAATGACAGTCTCAAGAAGAGGATGGTGAGGGTTGTCCATAATTTTCTTAACTTTATGCAAAATCCTTCTTTGCATAATCATCTCCAGAGGTTCCACAGTCATCCCCAGAACACAACCAGCCTTCTTTATCAGGTTATTGAGCCTTTTTAGGTCCCTGGCTCTGATGCTGCTGACCCAACAGATGATGGCAGAGGAGATGGCACACTCAACAACAGACTTATAGAAGATCTGCAACAGCAGACTTATACATCTGCAACATCTTACTGCAAACCTTGAAGGATCTTAGCTTCCTCAAGAAATACAGTTTGCTCTATCCCTTCTTGTAGATGGATTGAGTTTCCTGTCAAGTCTGTTGTCTAGATGAACACCGAGGTATTTATATTCCTTAACCACTTCCACTTCTTCTCCCATGATGGAAATAGGGTTTGATCTGACCCTGTTTCTCCTGAAATCTACAATCATCTCCTTTTTTTGTTCATATTCAAGATGAGATGATTGTTGCCACACCATGACACAAAGCGGTTCACCAGCTCTCTGTACTCAGATTCTTGTCCATCTCTGATACATCCAACCACTGCAGAGCCATCTGAGTATTTCTGGAGATGACAGGAGTCTGACTTGTGCTGGAAGTCTGAAGTGTACAGAGTGAAAGGGAAAGGTGAGAGTACAGTTCCCTGTGGTGCTCCTGTGCTGCTAACCACCTGGCAAGACACACAGTCCTTCAGTCTCACAAACTGTGGTGTGTTTGTCAAGTAGTCATTGATCCAGGCGATGGTTGAGGCCTCCACCTGTGTCTCCTGGAGTTTCAGACGAAGCAAATCAGGCTGAATTGTGTTAAATGCACTGGAGAAATCAAAGAACATGATCCTCACAGTGATGCCTGCTTTGTCCAGATGACAGTGGGTTTGTTGAAGCAGGTGTATAATGGTGTCTTCAATTCCAACTCCACGGTGATAAGCAAACTGCAAGGGGTCCTGATATGTGCTCGTTTTCTTACTCAGGTGGGGCAACAGGAGCCTCTCCAGGACCTTCATGATGTGGGATGGCACGGCAACAGGTCTATAGCCGTTGATGACTGATGGGTGAGTTTTCTTTGGTACCGGAACCAGACAGGATGTCTTCCACAACAGTGGAACCTTCTCTTGGGTCAGGCTAAGGTTGAAGCGGTGTTGCAGAATCCCACAGAGCTGCTCTGCACAAGCCTTCAGGACTCTGGGTCTCACTCCATCTGGACCTGCAGCCTTGTTCCAGTTCAATCTCTCCAGCTGTCTCTTCACCTGACTTCTAGAAACAGAAAAGTGGAAGGGGGAGGCAAAGGGAGCAGCAGCATTTCCTGATTTGAGGATTTTATCCTCAACCTCAACCTCGAGGTTGAGGTTGAGGATAAAACATCTGAGGTGTGACAGGAAAGCTGTGGGTCAAAGGAGGGTGGGATGTCTATTTGGCTGGGGGCAGGAGGGGAGAATGATGAGCTTGTTCCCAAACTGAACCTGTTGAAGAATGTGCTCGGCCCAGACTTCCATCTCTCCGATCCTCCTTTTGCTTGAAGCCTGTGATATTCTTCTTCCCAGACCACACATCTCTGATATTGTTCCTTACTGTGAATGCAAAAGGCTTTGCACTTTTCATCTCTTCTGACAAGCTGAAATATGAGCAATATTGTTGCAAATTTTACACAATTTTAAAAAGCTATATACCAGCTGAAAGACATTTTTTGCCATTCTTTTAAACAAAATTACTGCTTTGTTGTTTACAAAAAATGGCCTTACTGTAATTTTCTACACTTTGTTTTCTTTTCTATACTTTATTATGTACTTTATACTATACTTTATTGTTCGTACGAAAAATATGCTTTGAACGTAGATATTTTTTACATGTAAATTGAATTGAATGCCTGCTATCAACAATGCAATAAGACATCCATTGGTTTAAAAGTAATTAATACTCCGAGTAGTTTTTGGGAAGTTTACTTTGTACTTTTACTTAAGTATTTTTTTTAACACCAGTACTTTTACTTGTAATTGATTCCAATTTATGCAATGTAACAGTACTTGTACTCGTATACAAATTTTCAGTACACTTACCACCACTGCTTAAAAGAAATTTGACTTTGTAATTTAACGCCTTGTAATTTGGCCTCTGTCTCTTTAAGAAAATCCTGCTCTTGCTCAACCTCCGCCTTCAGGAAGTCATCACAACAGTTAACCCTTTAACAATGTTTTTACCAGTGTTGCAATGAGAAATAGCTAGTATAATAAGCTCAGTAGGTACGCAGTTCTACCAGGTGTTTGTTAATTGCTATTGCCTCGTCTGAAGGGGCTGAGAGGGGAAGTCATGAGGGAGGGGGGCTCTGTGAGGCGGAAGCTTAGAAATTGCAGCTCTGAGGAGGAGCTGGGTCTCAAAGGTGGTGCTAGATCCATCCACGCATTTTGCACAGCTGAATGGCTGCCATGGGAGATCAAAGGATTTCTCAAACATGCATGAAAGAATCAAGGTAACACTCCAGGTATGTTTTTGATGAAGGAATAACATTACCCATGATGTAAACCTCAAGAAAGTCGATTTTACATAATACTGCCCCTTTAATTAAAAATTTAAGTTAATGACTATGTAGCAACTAAATTCTCTACTTTGACACTACTGGTTGCTAACTGTTTGTTGTTAGGCTTTGTTTTTACGGGAACTCAATCAAAGTTAACAGTGAAAATCTTTGTTTCCACTTATAATCATAAGAATAATTTATTAATTTTTTCAGTTTTCCAGAAAACAGCAAAACAGCTGAAATACTGAGTTCCTTTAAATCAAGGCTAAAAAGCCCCCTGTTTAGATTTGCTTGTGACCCATAATAACAGAAACATTGACCAACACATTTGATGTGTATTGATGTTTTTCATGCTGGCACTTGACAAAATGTAATGTTTGTTTCTGGTTTCACAACTGGTGACTGATGCGTTTATGATATTTTTATCTTTTCGTGATGTAAAGCACTTTGAACTGCCTTGTTGCTGAAATGTGCTATGCAAATAAACCTGACATGACTTGACTTTACAACATCTGTTTATCTTTACATTTCTATTTAGAACAAAGAAAAAGCAGGTAACTCTAGACTAATTACAGGTGAAAATCATTTTCTCCTTCTAATCAGCAACACCTGAACAGAATTACAATTGACCTTGAATAAGGTTGTACCTGCCTCTGCCGTAATCAATACATAAAATGACATAGAACTCCCTAGTGGTGATAAAGGAAAGGAAACAAAAGGCACAGCTCCTACAGACTATCTATCTATCTATCTATCTATCTCTCTCTCTCTCTCTCTCTCTCTATATATATATATATATATATATATATATATATATATATATATATATATATATGAGTATTTATGTGATGACTATTAAATGGGAATGCAAAAGTCTAGGTAAAATTAGGAACATAAAGTAAACAAATCTAAAACACTTCTGGTGTACCACTTGACTCTGCTGCCGTGGGCAATCCTCAAACGGGTTACCACCACACTTCTGTTAAATTGCACCTGGGGTGTGAAGTTACTGTTGCATACTCATAAAGACAACATATATAAGTAATTTAACAATAAATAAATTTTAAAAATGGTAAACTATCTCCTCCGCTCCTGTAGTATGTAGTTTCTTTCTGAGTGAGGACTTCCAGAGGCCCACCTGTCAATGATCAATAATGAGTTTTAATGAGTAGAGGAGCTGGACCAAGAAGGCATCCCTCCTCATTTGCACAATGAGGCAGAAATGCATACGGTAAAGTAAAAAGAGGAGATGAGGAAATGTAAAAAGAACAAACGCTTGTATAAGGAAAAGGCAAAACAAAATATATACATTTCTTGATGAAAACGCATGTATAAGGAAAAGGAAAAACTAAATATATATACATTTGTTGATGAAAAAAACATGTACAAGGAAAAGGAAAAACAACATATATATATTTCTGCTTTTATTTTTAATTATGTCAGTTTTAGTGCTGCATTCAAATGTAAATCAATATTTCCAAAAAGCAGATTAATCAGGAATCATTTTGCTTCATAAAATGTTGCATTAGGTCAATGACCAACAAATGACCAACAGCTTTTTCAGTAATTTTGCTGATGAATGGAAGGTTAGAGATTTTTAATTAACCAACTCAGTTCCACATTTCCCTGGACTGGAATATTTTCTATAACTACATAGTATTATGTTGAAATTTTGCCTTACTGTGCAGTATTTTTTATTCCTTATTCCTTAATTTCCCCATTGTGGGACAATAAAGGACATTTCTTTTACATTCTAATCTATTCTAGTACTGATAAGATTTCATATCATGCAAATTAAAGATGTGTTGTGTCCAAAATTTATGTCTGTGACACATGGACATCGGTCGTACATTACCAGTGACTACAAGCTGAAAGATGTTAAAGCAGGAACTTGTAAGTGACTATGAGCAAACCCCTGCAACAGCAGTAATTACCTTACTATTTTCAAAACACCTATACACAGAAAGAAAGAAAGAAAGAAAGAAAGACAGAAAGAAAGAAAGATGCAGAGATTTACAGCCAGTCAATTAAACACAACTTCATCCTGCCAGTCAAACAGGGGCTTAACTTGAATATGCCAAATCAATAATTCTGAAATGTGGAACAACAATATAATTGCTCTGTGTTTTACATGAAGTGAAAAAATGATCAATGTGATGAAATAAAACATAAAATAGCAATTATCTTTCAATCTGTTATTGACCAGTCATTCTTTAACCTAAACCCAGTCTGCAGCTTACATTGCCTGCTCATAAATACAACATAAAAAAGTGATAATTTCAATATTTTTTCACAATTTTTTTTACATGGCAATTCATGTTTCAGCAATAAGGCATCAAAACTTAACTGGAAGCCTAAATTTGAAATCTTTAAACTGATGAATGAAACTCTTGCAATTAAATGAGAAAAATGCATAAAGTTATCAGAAGATAATTACCTTCATCTTTAACCACCAGCCAATCAAATTGCGGCTCCAGGTCAAAGTCAGAGAAGAAGAGATGTATTCGACTGCCAGGCTCGGAGATAATCAACCACACGCAGTTCAGGTTGTTACCATACTCCTCTGGGTAGTTTGGGGACAACACAGTCCCTGATGGAGCCGTGAAGTTGAAGAAACAAGAAACTACAAAAAGAGAAATTGAAAAAGGGATCAATTTGTGACAATGTAAGCAGGTTAACAAAGACAAGTAAGCATAAAGGTACAAATGAGTACAGAAGTTACAAAAATATGTTTACTTACACACACAACTGGGTTTGTTTCCAGACCACTGGTTATTGTGTTGGCATGTGATAGTTTTTTCTCCCACAAGCTCAAAAGCCGATTGGCAAAAGAAGGTCAACACGTCACCGTGCTGAAAGCGATCACCACTTCGACGACCAAATGCAGGCACTCCAGGATCACCACAACCTCCTCTGTTAATTTCTGCAACACACAAACATAAGTCATGTTTCAGTCCTGATAACTCATGCCAGCAATTCGCATAGCAACAAAAAAGCATGATTTCTATTTTTTTAAACAGGCAGAACAATAACGATGGCATCCAAAGTCACTTGAATGATGATTGTTAAACAATGCCTGCATGAAAAAAAAACTGAATGGCATTCTATTGGCCTGCACATCACAGATGGGAATTACTTACAGATAAGATAATGTCAGAAAAAAAATCAGATAGTTGCACAAATCTCAAAAGCAACTTTATAATCCCAAAAGTTAAAAATTTTACAACACTGGCCTATAAATTTGTGCTGTTTTGGTAGAATGAGATAGTAACGTATTGCCGCAATAGGCTGAGTTTCCTATGATCTAACAGTGACTTAAAGACAATAGAGACTCACAAGAAAGGTTTGGTCTAAATCCAGACCTAAATCCAACTGATAATCTGTGGCAAGACTTGAAGTTTGCTGTTAACAGACACTTTCCATTTAATCTGACTGAGTTTGCAGGAGAAAAGGCAAACATTTCAGTGTCTACATGTCTAAAGCTAGTAAATACATACCCCAAAAGAAAAACAACTTGCAGTTACAATCATAGCAAACAGGTGGTTCTACAAACTGTTGATTCAGGAAGAAAGAATTTAAATCCATATCACACATTTTCTTTTTTTTTTGTTGAAAATTTATAATTATCATTGCACTTCACAGTTACATAAAATTCATTGATGTTTCAGGTTGTAACATAATGAAAAGTAAGACTTTAAAAGGGTATTAATACTTTTATAAGGCAATGTAAGATGGATATGTTTAATTTCAGTTTTAAGATCAAATATATTATCTTAATGCAAACATTTCTGTAGGATCTTGGAATGAAAATAATATATTTATTATATCAAGAGGAAGAAAAGGAATCTTTTATATTATTCAGCTGTGCAGTGATGTCATGGCAATCTGTGAGAAATTTATTTAATTGCTTCCCTTCTTACAGTTAATTGCCATCAGGGTAATTGTAGTGTAATTCTGTTTTAATTGTGAAAGACAAAACAATAAGCGGAAAGACACACACACAAACACACACACCCTCACAGACACACACAGACATAGTTTTTTGGAAAAAAGAAGAAACTTAGGAGAAAAATTTGGGACATTCTTCTCTTTTCCACTTAGCCCCTGGATCTGCTTCGGACAAACAGATCTTAATATAAGTGACGTATTTATGTTTGCATGTGAGTTTTCCACTTTTGAACTCAGCTGGGATGCAAGAACGCCCACAGGAAGAGAATACTTAAGGAAGCCTCAGATGTGTTTGTGGCCCACAGCTTTCTGTCACACAGATGACAACTGTCAGGATGGATTTCAATGATCCTGAGCCCAAAGTTAAGTCTGTCATTATGCTGGTAAGTGCCTCACTCTTTTTGCATCTGCATCTGTTGCATCAGTCATCCTTCTATTCTTGTCATTTTTTTTCTTGTTTCAAAACTTGCACAGTTCACCAAAGAGTAAAGATCTCAATTATGGTCAAAAATAAAATAAAAAAATCAGCAAATCAGATTTGCCATACATTGAAGACACATTTTTTAAAAATTATATAATAAAAATAGATACATGTTTAGGTTTTTTGAGGTGAATTTTACCCACAACTGATGTTATTTTTTTTTAGTAAATAAATCAATAAATAAATGCAAAACAAGTGTAATTCTTATTTAGCATGTTGAGATAAACATAAGTGAAGTTTTGTTTTTTGTTCAGCAATGAGGCACATACAATATTTGATAAAATCAGAATGCATATGTGCTAAACTGACAGAGTTGTGAAATACCAGTTTTAGTCAGTGGGAGGATGGAAATATAAACTCATAATTTGCAATGGTATTTTTTAAAGCAAACTACTCTGGTCAAAAATTTTTGCAGCTACATATGAAAAAAGCTTTAATTATCATAATGCTTCAGATTTGTTTACTATAATACTAATAATATTCCACATGGTGCACACAAACACGCTGAGATTCCTTGAAAAAGAAGCACAGTCTGACGCCATCTTTAAAAAATTGGACACAGATTTGGGTTGAAAATCTAAGACAACTCAGGAGGGTAAGACTGATCAAAGTGCATAAAATGGTGACGTTATTGCATTTGAAAGCATTGCATATACCCATGCAAGAACAGACATAAAAACACCACAGGCAGATGTCGGGTTGTGATGAGGGATAAAATTAACTCATCTTCAGGAGATCATTTAGTACTGTTTGTTTATTTTCACTTAACATTTCAGTTTTCTTTTTTTCCAAATATTTAAGTTTTGCTCAATCAGTCTGATCACTTTTTAGTTGTTTTTTTCCTCAACTAAGCCAAATTTAAAGAAGAAAAAGCTTGGATTACACCTTTAAAAGGATAAAGCCGTGGTGAGCCACCAAGCAACTCTATGTTGCCTTGGATATCTATTTATCAAAGCACATTTTAATTATGATTTCTTTTCAGAACTTCTCAGAAGTAAACTTGATGGAGTCAATAGAATACATTTTATTTCATCGTTGCCACTAAAGCATTTCAACCAGAAAGCAACAGCTAAGTTATTACCCACTGCAAGCCAGGTTATTTAAGCCCAGTGAAGTTAAAATATAAATCAGATAGAGAACTAAATTATGGTCGCTGTAACCCTATGCTTGGATAAAGAGCCATATTTTTTTACTTCTCATTGAACACTCTGTTCCTACATGTTCCTAAATGTGCCTTATCTTGGAGTTTCAAAAACCTAATTGCAGTAAACATAGCTAAATGAACACAGACCACAAGTTTTATCCATGTTGTTCCTCCTCTCCTGCCATGGTCTCCGTGTCACATTACAAAAGAAAGCCTAAATACAGGACTAAAAAAGTAGTTAGAGTAAAAGACTAAACCCACAACTACAATCGTGAAAAAAAATATGACACCCAAAGAAAGTTTTTTTAAACATATTTGGACATATGGATATTTAATATCAGTTTTACCAATGCTGAAAATGTAAAACCATTAAAAAATTAACAATAAAAACTGAAGAAAAATGCCTGTTTTAAAAATGTCTGTAAAATGTACAGTTTCTGATGAGTGATAAATTTGGACACCCTCACATTTAAAACACTGCGACTGATCTTTTTACGGAACAGGAAGTAAATTGGTAATAGAGGACATACAGAGCTCCCATGATTTGGTATATATATATATATATATATATATATATATATATATATATATATATATATATATATATATATATATATATATATGTGTGTGTGTGTGTGTGTGTGTGTGTGTGTGTGTGTGTGTGTGTGTGTGTGTGTGTAAGGAAACTGGGTGTATATACGGAGCCCTGATATTTTTGCCATTTGTCTTCCAAAGTCACATTATTGGATCAGTTAAATCTTTGTTGCCCAATTGTTATATTATCTCACCATATGCACACATGTTTTAAAAGGCCCCAGAGTCTGCTGCAACTTTAATTAACCAGCCCTATTAAGTAAAAACATCAAGGAGCTCAGGTCATAGAAAAGAAGTACACATTATGACCTGTTGATAATATATCAAAATATTAAAAGTCTGAAGATCCCACAGTGCCCCATTAAGTCCAGTTTTGGAAAAAACAGAGAAAACATGGTACTACAACAAACCAGGCAATTGGTGGAAGACCCCAAAACCCACTGAGAAAGAAAGAAGGGCATCAATCAGGGGTAACAAGGGAGTCAACGGTAACCTTAAAGGAACAGAGACTAAAAAATTTGTTTGTAGGATAGCTAGACATATATACATTAAGACTGAAATAATTGAGAAAGATGATTGCTAGCCTTTTATATATTCAGACTGGTTGCCATGCTGTATTAATCAAAGCATATAAAAACATTTTCTTCTGTTATGCACAGACAGGCAGTCTTTTCAGTCTTTGTGGGAATCTGTTGTAAATAATATAAGTCTCTCCCCTCACTTTAAACTTTACTATACCACCTTCTTTTTCATGTTAAACCATTTGTCATTACATTAACTGCTTCCGTTGAATTCTATCATATGTTACTGAATGTGTGTGGCATGATTAAGAGTAAAAGAAAAAAAGTGTGACTTAAAGTCTTGGAATCATGAGAAAGAAGACCTACCTTCATAGATTGCCTTGAACCCCGCAGAGCCGATTGTGTCATCTGACTGCAGGTGTAACCACATCTGATTCGACAAACTCACGATAAGATCAGGGACACTGGTACCAGTAAGTCTACAAAGAAAGTGGTAACAAGCATTACCTATGCATCAGTGTCCTGATCTTTTTATCCATTTACCATAGTGTATTGTGCAGGAGTTTTGGATTTGGATCAGAAAGAACATAATTAGTGCATATAAGAAATTCACAGTTTAAAATTTAAAAGAAATACCTGCAGAACAGCACCTCTGTCTCTACAGTTATCCTCATGATTGCCTGTATTAACTTGTTCTAGACTACTTAATGTCAGCTATAGAGAAGAAATTAGTACTGGTGCTTACACATAGAGTACCCTCCGAGTGTCTCCTATCTTTCCACCGTCTCCCACAGTCAGCGTATCATAGCCTCTCTCCAGATCGAACTCTTCAAATGACAGCTTTATAACCTAAAACAATGAAAAGCGAGAAAGCAGACATACAAATGGTTATAAAACATCAACATACTGAAAGCACTAATAGAATAAAAGAGCAAAGTAAATACAAAAAGCTAAGACGACATTATTTTTGTCATCATATTCTCTTAATTTTCCACCCTTACAGTTTCAAACAATATGAGCCTCTAATGATTATTTCACTATGGAAAATGGAAAGCAAAGAACTGCATGAGAGCTTCATAAACAACCACCTCTTTAACTGAACCTTAAATAATAAGACTTGTGTGCTTTATTAGATTAACATTGGCCCTGGCTATATAGATGGTCTCAAGGCAATTAAGAGGCTCAAGATGACTTTGTTATTCTAATCTGAATTTAAAAAAATAATTCCAGTCTGTTTAATTATGGGTTGTAGTTACATAAAACTGCCACACATGACATAATCTTTTAAGTAAAACCAAAAACTAACCTACAGTACAAACCATGTGACCACTGCACAGTAACAATTGTCTTAGTGTTAATGTTCATTTTAAATCACCACCAGAATGAACTGTAGAAATATAGCAAAGGTAGGTAATATCATTTGAAATATGTGGGACACCTTGGGAAAATAATTACTGTGAGTATGCCACATGTTTTCTTAATATATGTCTGTAGTAAAATGCTTTTAGTGATAATTAAGGCCTATATAAATATTTACTTGTCAAGTCATGTAAGTCAGAAAAATTATTATGGTGCATAACATGGGAATCAAAGCACATACTGTATATTTATGTAAAACAGCATGAAGTTCTTAAGCTTCATTTTACATTGGAACAGGAATAAACCTGAGGTATTCAGTCTTGTTGGGACCGTTTCTTTTTTTCACTTTCCGATTTTTCAACTTCCAATAGACCTCTTATTATAGGTTCCCTCTTAAACCAGCACCTAAAAAGCAAATCTGATTATTCCATTGTTAAATCTGCTGTTCACTGTGCAAAGCATGTTAACAGAGAAATTTGTTATGTAAGAATGTAAAAATAGCATTTTTTTTCTCTCTTAAAATAATAAGAAAAGAAATAAAAGCTCCCCTCATTAGCCATGTTTTAATTTGCTACCAGAGTTAATGTGAATTGGTCTTTTGAAAAGTTACAAGATTGATTCAATTCAGACAAATTTGCATAACAGGTCTGAAGCAAAGGAATCAGGCTGCAGAGGAGGGCAGTAAAGGCTGTGCTGCTTTTGGTAAGAAGTCAGCAATGATTTGCATGAACACATTCAAATGAGTGTGCTAACAAGTGGAGCTTACATTTTTTAGAACTTTGAACTAATTATTATTATTATTATTACTATTTTTTTTTTTTAATGAGTGAATGCAGCTTATTTTGAGAGAAAGGACCATTGCATTTCCCCTCAAGTCGCGTGCTGCATCTGTATGATCTACACTGTAACTTAGGCCTATATGTCTCAACCTTGCTTTAACAGTGACTATGCCTCCTTCGACTTTTCATCATATATAGATGAAGGCTCAAGCTTCAACCCTTAAAACCATCAAGTTACATTAAGGGGATTTTTTTGAAGATACATTTTTTTTATTAACATGAGATAGACTAAAGATGTGCAGAGAAGCAGCACCTTCAAACTCCTCTCTTTGACCTTCCTGCTGCTACAGTAACTAAAAGAATGACAGAGATGTACTGAATTTACATAACAGAGTGACTGACTTCTAAGTCAGTAGAAGCAGTGGTGGTTCAAATAAATACTATAAAGGATACACGGAAATAAGAAAGAAAGAAAGAAGGAAGGGAAGAAAGAGAAAAAGATCAAGAGATCAAGTGTATATTCAGAAATATACAGTCATCTGGTGCACCTCTTACTGTTTTGTGCTGCATGTGTACTACAAAAACAGGCACTTAAAACTCAATTAGAGAAATGATAAAAATCAGATTAAATGAAAAACACTCCAGATTTAATATACAATAATGTTCAGGTTCTCCCATTTCCACAACATTTTTATTCAATCTCAAATTATAGGATGAAAACCAAAGCAAAAACATTGGAAAGTGATGAAACAGATTCTGTGATCAAATCGTTGGACTCTGCAGGAGGATCCCAAATATGTCACAATATGAAAATAAATAAATAAATAAATAATTTATCAAAACATAATATGCTAATATGTTTATGCTCCTAAATAAAAAATGCTGGAACAGCAAAAAGGTGATGACTGGAACCAGTCTATACTGCTAAAACAACAGCCAGAAGTAAAAGGAAAAGTTGATTATCTTTAAAAAGTATTACAAATAAAATAAGCCTCAAGGTAAGCAAAACAATCAATCTTTAAATAATAACGGAAGAACAAAAAACAAAGTCCTGAAACTTAAAGACCCTTATTTATTTTTTTACTTTTTTCTTGGCTCCATCCTCAGCCTCATTCATAGTTAATCAAGTCATTTCTGGAAGCTACACCCTGCATTCACACCCTTTTGCTGTTGAACACAGAGTGTTGAAGGCCTGACTTACAGGCACCTTTCTGGCTGCGGTGGCATGCATACAGCATCAGTTCATCAATCTGCTTTGCACTCTAAAATGCTGCAATACTGGCATTCCATTATTCACTGCTTGTTCATTATTTATTAGATGTAGATCATATCCCTGCAAGCATGGATAATGGCATATCTCTGCTGTGCTCAAATATCCTTAGAGCAAAAAAAGTGCAGGTCTTCATAAGAGAAGACCCTTGTTTATTACTGCAGGGACCTGAGATGATGTGTGAACATGTAATATTGTGCATGGAAGGCCATCACATTTCAAATCACAGTACAGTAACGAAAAACCTTTCTGTGGGTGATAAGGAGTGTAAAAACCATTTCAGCAAGCCCGAATCGTCCATGCACAGCTAAGCCTTTGCAGTGCTTTGTTGAAATAAAAATGGCCAGGAAATGTTCAGATCATGTTTAAGGATAGGAGACGGTTTGAGGGATTAACTACCGTCATGACAGGAATGGCAATGAGGCGATTGTATAATTCTTTATAATCTGCATTTCTGTTTCAGTGCACCTTTTCATACACAAAAACAGCCCACAGTCTTATGCAAACAAGCCAAAATGTATTTTGTAAAAAGTAACACTGAAGATGCAGGCCAATCAGACTACTTGTAGAAAGTATTTAACTGTCCCAGTGTACACTGGTTGTTGCACCCCCAAGCAAAGTGTAGTCTTTCCAAAAGAACTTCAAATAATGGGAAAAATATGCAAAACTACTTGCTAACAACAAATGACTGGGCACATTAACATACAATGATGAGTTGATGCGTTTTCGTCTTTATAAGAGGGTTTAACAATTTTGTTTTCAAATAGGCTCAAATATAGGGACATTTTCTTTGTAAAGTGTAACTTTTCCTGTCCTGAAAAATACATAGATTTTTTATTTTTTTTTTGTCCTTGATGGGAACTTTTTGTCTCTGTTAAGGAGAACTGTTCATACCAAGGTGAGGATAAAGATGTCTACATATACTGATCTGTTGAAATCAGTTCTATACTTCAACAATCCTAGAGGTTTTTATATTTCATTTTAGATATCTGATTGTTGAGATTCTTTTCACTGTTACTTTATAATAAATGCGGAGAGAAATCATTAACTACATTGTTTGGGCCTTTTTTTTATTTGGCAGGGTTTATCGCTTTGATGGCTTTGATGGGGGTTTTTTTGTTTTGTTTTGTTTTCCTGCACTGTGAATGTTATCATTCTTTATATATACTGATGTGTAATATTAAAACTGTTAGTATAGACTCTTGGTCATCCAGGTCATGCTCATCCATGGAGTCTAAATGGAAGGCAACTTCTTTTTTTTTTTCTTGGAAATGTTTCAAGTCTCATCGGAAAGAATAAGAACTGAAACATTTTCTTGTGTTTGAATAAAAAAATTTCGAAAACTAAAATTTTGAAGCTCAAGAGTCACTTCTGATGCATTTTCTTTTTCTTTTTTTTTTTTTTTTTACATAATACCTATTTTAGAGATAAAGCATGTTATTTTAAATGTACCTGGATAACAAAGAGATCCTTCCTGTTGTCATTGTAATGGCTTTGAGCTGCAAACAGTGGTGACAAGTATGTAGCAACTACATCTCTCTACCTGTTGTTTTCATTAACATATGTCTTATATCCTTTGGTGTTTCCTTAACTTTCTGAACAAGTTATCAAAGAAGTAAAACTGCAACTTAAGTTAGGTCTGAACTTAAGTGGCATGCTTTCCTTTTTTTCAAAATCATAAAGATTTTGGGATTGAAACACTTCGTGTCACAATAGCGTCCTGAAAAGTTAAAGATGTCTTTGATATGACTTTGTTACCACTGATTTTTGAGAATCTAACCATAAAAAACATGAATACCTGCTTGTGACTATAATGCTAGGGTTGTTAAAAACTGTACCAGCAGCTCGAAGTCATAAAAAAAGAGAATGAAGCAGAAACCATGTGTGATAACTTGTGTTTGAGTAGGGGGTGGTTTTCTCAGGTATATCCGTCTTAACTAGTGAAGCAGAATAATTCAAAGACACAGCTGTTTTACTGAGTGTGTGAGTGCTCTCTAACTTTGTTTCCTCACATATGTGTTGTCTTTTGTCTATATTTTGCTTGTGTATGTCTTTGGATTCTAGTTTCTGTGTGTTAAGGTAGTGAAGGACAGATGCACAACAGCACACTTAAAGGAAGGAATAGAAGCATTATTATCCTTAGGTCATTGCCAAGAAATTCAATGCTCTTCAATAATTTCATATTAGGCCTGTTTAGAAAAACATAAACTGTGGTGCAACAAAAATCCAATTAAACTTCATGTATTCTTATGATATTGCTGAATTTTGGTATTACCTGTATTTGCCAAAAATTCAGAGTAAGGTATGCATGTTTAAATTTTAAATTGCATTTGAGGTCATTAGTAGAGTGGCTCAATAGGGCATTTTAAAAGCATTCAGAGAATTGAGCATCCCAAATCTAAAGTGAAGTCCCTGTAATAATTCATCAGGTGTAGTGCTTTGAACCTTTAGGTTTCCTGATGACATAATCACATACCAAGATCAAATAATTTCTAGGAATTGTCTGGTTTCTGCTTCAAAAGAATACCATAGCATCTAAAATAAAATAAAATAAAATAAAATAATGGTTTCAACATTACAAAAAATACCGAGAAAACATTCCTCCAGTTTAAACTCCTTAAGTAAAGGTGAGATATACTACGCATTTTGTTATAGAGCAGTGGTCTCCCTCCTCAACATTTTGGTGCAAGTCGTCAGTCAGCTGTGTATGATATCAGCAAAAAGGGAATTTATAGAACTTTATAGAAAATTTGGATGGATGGATGAATATATATATATAAAACATGTGACTAATAGTTACTATATTTCTAATATTTAATTGAATTAAGCCATGTGATTTGTTTTACATTTTGTTTCTTTCTTATACTATAACATCATGGGGGTACTGCGTGGCTCAGTGGTAGAGCAGGTGCACCATATATGGAAGCTATACTCCTCAACATAGCGTTTCTGGGTTTGATTCTCATCTCCAAGCTATTTGTTTCTTCTCATTAGTCAATGTACTAATGAGAAAGGTTAGCGTCACAAAATCTTGAAAAAATAAATAAAATGAATTTAAAAAGTAATGTAATATTACAAAATCAGAGCATTTTTGTGCAAGGATTTCATATCAACAGAATCTCAGACCAATCCATACACAATGATAAAAAAAAAATCTTTTGACTTTTTTGACTGTAAATTCACATTAAAATTTGTGTTTGGAAGTAAGATTAGAAAATCTAAAATTACTTTTTTTGGATCTGTATGAAAGTGTACCAAAACAGACAACTTTAACTGGATTCAAAACACTGTGTCATTGCAGCACAGCAACTCTGCATCACTAAAAAATATATACAGTATCAGTAAATTTATTTTGTATGTGTTCTTATATCCTCTGTGGCATACTGTCAGAAAGTGTGTTGACAAAGTTTATAAAACCAATGTGGAACACTGAGATTTAAATTCCCTATACACCTACAGAGATGTTTTTATATACAGTTTTCGTACATCAAATTGAGGCTTCTAAGGACTGGCTCCCAATGTTTTTGGTACTTGCAACATTGCTCAGCAGCTGGTTTCCTAAAAATGAATTTAGATTTGAGTAAGGTTAACATAGCATACATTTAATAGCTTGCTTTCAGTCAGTCATTCCTACTTTTACATAAGAGGAGGGGACCCTTACCAGACCACATTCGTTGGGCTTTATGTTATTGGTCGGTAATGCAGCAAATAACTACTTTATGGTCAATTTCCCAACACAGGGTTTTTAAACTATTTTTTGGATATTTCATACTTCACAATTTATTCAACATTTTAAATCACCTATCTGAATAAAGCTAACCTCTATAAAACAAACTGATTCCTCCTGATACATTTTAAGACATAGCAAAACCGTTTGTTTACAGTTTATGGTGATTTGAACACATGAAAAATCCTTAGCAGTAGGAGGTTCACTGTTCATTTACAATGGGACAAAATTTATTTACACCAATTGTTTTCACAGTAAATATATTTCTAATGGTTTGTTGGCATGAAATTCACACGAGATGTTGATAACAGCCAAGGTAATCCACACCGACAAATTAATCTAAACAAATTAATTCATCGATCAATGGTAATAAAGTCAAATGACACAGATTTAGTATCAAATATGATTTCTGTCATTTCATCAATACTTAGCTGAAAAGCCTTTGTAAGTGATGACAACTTTAAAATGTCTCCTGTATATTTATTTTAAGAAATACTCTCGTAGATTGCTCAAGTGTGAGCTTTACCCATTCTTCCAGACAAATTGTCCTCATTCAGGCAGCAATTGACTGGGTCATTCCAGCAGTTTTTCTCTAATACCAACTGTGAGTTTTTCTTCACTGGGTGTTTTGGATCATTTTGTCAATTAAAAATTCAAACTATCCATATTCTTGAGAAGAAAGTCTCAGTAAATTTCGCTATATACACTTCCTTCAATTATATCCCAGTGCCATATGCTGAAAAACATCCCCACATCATGATGTTCTCATCTCCCCTTTTACTGTTGGTATGTGAGTTTAAGGTCATTTACAAGGCTTTCCTCTCCACAAATAGTGTGCGCAATGATACAATATGGCATTTAAATTGTCTTTCTGAAGTTCTCTGCGAGTGGTTATTGGCTCTTTGACATCACATTGCTCTATCAGAAATCATCCAACTTGTTGTGGCTGGTTTATGATGACATTATTTTATTTCCACTTGTGGATTATTATCATAGGGTTACTGACTGGGAAGTTCATCATTTTAAAAATCTTTCTGTAAACATGGCATCAGTATGTTTTGCAACAGTAAGATTACAAAGGTCTTGAGGCTTTTTCTGTCACCGATCATGAGATACTTTTTGCCTGATACTTAGGTAATACAAACATTATTTTGGCCATCAATTAAGATTAAACCAACAAATATTTTTTGGTACTGATAGAGGTACTGCTTTCTAAAAACTATCAGATTCCAGTGATTTTGTTTGGCTATCTATGCCTTTTTGGTCCTAATTCATCATGTGGTTAACACTTATTCCTTAAGTCATTCCACCTATTTTCATACAAAACTGAATTTGTGGACTAATTTTTTTGTGTGTGCTTTTTTTGTATGTTGATTATTTGGTTTGTTACCAATATTAGTGTTGATTCATGTCAGTGCCCCCCCTTCAAAATAAATAAAAAAAAGATTTTAAGAAAAACTCTTTCTTGGTCCACACTTCCCAGTTGTACCAGATATACTAAAACAGCATTAGGATGATTAGCTAAGACTGATTTAGCTTAAGCTTCTAGTTGGTATAATGTTGTATAGATTACCTTTGATGAAAATTTTGGTTTATTCCTGTTATTACTGTTATTACTGTTTACAATATTTAGTACTATGCTACCTTAAATCTTTGGCAGACAATGGCATGGCTTGAATTATTTGTCAAATAACATGTGAGTTTTTAGGGATGAACATTATTTTTACTTTTTGTGTTTTGTTCCAAGAGAAAACTCTCTGGAAAATATTTGGGCCATAAACCGAGGTGACCCACAACCAGAAGCAGTCCAGACAGGGAATAGCTGCCCTGAAACCAAAGTCTACAAGATTTCCCTTGTAGAGATGAAGGAGTTGTGTTGAGTCACTGGAGAGGTGCTACAGTATAAGTTAACAAACGTTTTCCAACAGATAATTTTTTTTGGCTTCTATCAAAATAAACAAGTGTATGTTAACATGAACAATTTTTGAGAGGACAAATTATTGGAAGCCTTATTTGTGGCAAAATTATTTGGAAAAAATAAGAATTTGATCAGCAACCTGGCAGATTTTTAAAAAATATGGTTCTTTTTACCCTAGGCTCAATCCAGCCAAAATTTCCATTACAGTTTAACCAGAACTTTGGAAACAATTTGACATCTGCAGAAAAGGTTATAATGCATCTTTAAAAAAAGCGAAGTTACTGATGGACCAACAGGGGCAAAAACTGTGATTAATTCTCATTTGATAGTATGGTTCATTGACATGTAAAGCCCAGAACTAGCTTGTGCATCACTGTTTGATGTCATTTCAAGAATTTTAGCAACAATTTAACTGGAGGATCAATTCACAAGTTGGCAATGTCAGTTAGTAACATATTTCAGAAGTTTTGCTTGAAAGAGAAATTGCTATATTTGTGTGTCAAATGGCATTTTTTTCTGGTTCTTGTCTGATAAAAACAAAGAAGGAATCAAAGGGTTTGGGAATAAATGTTTGCTTGTTTTATTTTCTCAACATGTCAGGAGTGAGGGTATGTTACAATGTTCTTCAACCTCATTCTCAGATGTGGCGGTAGAGCAGCAGCCTTGGCAAATGTCAAGATAATTACAGGCCTAGCACAGATATACCACCTCTCTTTAACAGAGCTACATGTTTGTGCACTTTGTAAGGAAACAGAAGCAGACAACAAACTCTGAACTTAAGATGCAACAGACAGCAGTCTGTGAAGCTGCCAAGTGAACCTCTCTTCACCCTGCCTCTAGTCACAGTGCCACCTCACATTGAAACCTTTTTGCACACAAACTGAAAAACCAATTGAACATCATCTTTTTCAAATAGTGAATGCATGAAACAAAATGAGATCGACATTTCAAATTAAAGCATAGTAATGTGTAAGAGTGCAAAAATCCAACAAAAGAAATAACTGTTTCTTATTAAACAGCTGTGAGTTAAAGTGGCAACAAAAAAGAAAAAAAATAACAACATTCACTTTAATGATTGTCTTCTCATGTAATCTAATCTGACAAGTGGATTTTCAATATAACACATGGAGGCACTAAAGGAGGCGTGCCCGTTAGCAGTGTCTTGGAAGGACCCAGATGTGGCTCCATATTTGTGTGAAACAGTTCTGCTCTGATGTCATCTTTATTTTTATTTACATGTTGAAAAAAAGATCTCTACAAGTGTTAAAGAGCTTTTAACACTTGAATGCTGTTAGCTCGTACCTGGACACTATGAGGGTGACATGGGTTTCCTTTTTTTTAAAATGACATGGTGGAAATAACTGCATCAGGCTTTGCACATTCTAAACCAGATTTTTAATTTTATAATCCAGCTAAAAACAGATTATTTAAACAGTAAAATCCTAAAATTTACAAGTGTACTTTGTCTATATGATAACTTCAAAACAATTTTATATTGTTTCACACAGTATAACTGTTAATCTTTAGGCTAAAATTATAGATCAGCTGCCATCTTCAGTGGTGCAGTTTATTCTTTGAAGTAAGAGTCCACAACTGCAATTTTGCTTGGTGTGACATAAAAATTCTGTGTTTTTTTTAATGTCATGTCTGTCATTATCCCATATCAAAAAAAATAAATAAATAAATAAATAAATAAAAAATAAAAAAATAAAAAAATGCCACAAGGAAGGTCACAGACGCCTTTTGGCTGGGTGCTTTAAGAAAGGTCAGAGGCAGTAAAGTAGGCTGATGTTGACCCACAGCTGTTAGGCCCCTAACTCATCAAAAGAGGTACTGCCAAGTATCAGGTGACTTGTAAAATGGTAAACCAGCACTGCAGACCGAGTGTGTGATGAAGGGATTGCAGATGGACTGCGGAACCAGCTGATGATTTAAGGCAAAAATCTCGCTATAAACATACAATGAACTTGCCACTTTAAAGGTCACCAAGACATCACAGCTCACTGAACTTCAGCAAAATACAGCAGATTCATTATTAGCAGTTGTGTGTCACATGTGCCCAGCCTCTTAGGAGTTTTCTGATACTTATTTAACATCTGATGCTCAATATTGACTCTGGTGAGCATCACTCCAGACCTCATTTGGTTCCACAATAACGATTAGATTTTTGAGGCTCATATGGATGCAAGATCTTGCTGGTTTTATTTGTAATCTATGAATGACCAGAGACTTTTCCATTGGCTCCCTATCCATTCCTGGGTTGAGTTCAAAATCCTCCTGTTAACATTCAAAGTCCTCCATATCCTCCTTATGTTACTCATCTTCTTCACATTCACACACCATCTCACACCCTTCGTTACTCTTTTGATTCTCTCCACCACATACCTGTTTGTCCATTGTGGGACTTGGGTCTTTTAGCTACTCTGCTTCCTGACTCTGGAATACACTGCCACTGGATCTCCAAACATCATCCATGCACACTTTCAAATCTCTCTTCAAAACTCACCTGCTCAGTCTAGCATACCCCACTTGAACTTCCCTACTGCAAATACTTATTTGTATTTCATATGTTGTTCCCCCTGTAGAACTTTTAGACCTTTGTTCACAATGTGTTGTTTTTATGTTGTTGATGTAAGGCGACCTTGAGAGTCTTGAAAGGCACTTATAAATAAAATGTATAATTATTTTTTTTATTAAGTTCAAAAAAGGGACTCGTCTTCATGTGTTTGTGACTAGACCACTTCCAAATAAAAGTGTTGTCAACACTTCTCTGAAAAGGAGTATTTTCCAGCAGAATGGCCTCTTCAGATATTCTAAACTTGTAAACATCTATTGGGTAATGCCTGTCCTAAGTTTAATTTAGGACAGGCATAATTTATAAGTAGTTACTTATATCCGTAAAACAAACAAAAATGGTCAAAGCAGTGATTATACATTGTTAGTCAACTTATACAGAGAGTACAATTTAGAGAAAAGGTAAAAACTGCTTAATAAATGGTCACTAAAGCAAGCAAAAACCAAAACAGTAATGAACCACAGCCTTCCTTTAGATTTTGTTTACTGCTTTTATAAATAAGCTAAACAGATGCAATATGAGAAAGGTGCCCTATTTGGACGTGCATAACAAAGCACAGAATTTTGGGTATTATGTGTTGTCATGAAACAGCTTGAGCACTGATGCAAAACAATATACCGCTACTGAATTATGCCAGACTTTAACACATCCTGGCTGCTGCTTTTATTGGTTTTTATTGGCCTCACTTCCTGCATCAAGTAAAAATTAAGAGAACCTGACTGAATGTCACATATTGTACCGGCGTTAGGTTGAAGTGATTGTGATGATGCTTGCATGAAAATAAGCAACAATCCAAAAGCCCCCCCACACACAGTTCTGCAGTTGCTAATTTGTATTCATCAGAAAAAAGACAGCAATGATTAGAGGTTTAAAGGAGATGTGAGATGATGCGTTTCAAGGGTGTGTGTGTGTGTGTGTCTGTGTGTATGTGAGCAGCAGGAATGCTTCATATTTGAACAAAATAATTATCCGCTCTGAACTGATGAATCAAATGACTGACATACACAATAACACACACATATGCACGCACTGTCAAGTCCTTTTTCTTCTGCCCACCCAAGTTATTCCTCGCTATGACCCGAGAGCTGACAGTTCACCGTGCAACATATTTTTCACAATCGCTGGCAGTTAGCAATTAAGCTGGCAGACAGAAAACACACAGTCAACATCCATAAACTCAAACACAACCTCTCATATACAAATAACAACACAGGCAGGAACAAAAATAAAAGCACAGTCACAGTGTTTTGTTGAGAGGCTGACAGACAAAAACAAACCATATTGATTGAGGCACTCTTATTCAAAACTTAACAAGGTGACACAAAACAGCTGGCATTACTCATTGGTCATTTAAACTTGTGAAAGTGAAACTACATAAACAAGAAGAAGAAGAAGAAGAAGAAGAAGAAGAAGAAAAAGAAGAAGAAGAAAGAAGAAGAAGAAGAAAGAAAATGGTATGCACACTTCAATAAAAAAGTTATTGATGAAAGAAGTCATCTGGAATAACAGCTTGACAGAGACAGTGGTAGCGCAGGAGTAAAGAAGATCTGCACACCAACAAACAGTGACACATAAATGAAAAGAGAAAGGCAGACAAGTTTGTAGAGATATAGTTGTTACACATTTTAATCGATATTCTAACACAAAAAAACAAAACCATTACATTGAGCAGTCCATCTAACCCAGGGGTCTCCAACTTAAGTCCCGGAGAGCTACCATCCTGCAACTTTTAGATGCATCCCTTCTCCAGCACACCTGAATTAAATGAATGACTCGTAACCAGACCTCTGGAGAACTGAATGACTGAATGCTGATGAGGGAATTCAGCCATTTGATTCAGGTGTGTTGGAGCAGGGATGCATCTAAAACCTATTAGCTCTGGAGGACTGGACTTGGACACCCCAGATCTAACCTATGAATTAGGAATTTGGTCAAACACTTACCATCATTAAACATCTCATTCAAAACTTAAATCTCTTTGAAGTTGTAGGTCACCCCTATACATGGTTATACCCTGTACATGGGTATAAAAAGTACCAACTGTACGGTTTTGAGACTATGCAGTTATGCTTGAAGGAATGTACTTCCTGTGTAAGTTTCCTTCTGTTGCCTTTCGTGCTGAATAAACTAAGTTTGTCCACCAATATTGCTTGGAAAAGAATGGTATAGGAAGACTTCTGACAAATCTTATGTGTAGTGCTGAGTTTAATGAAGCACCGCGCCTTCTGTTATCCCACGCTGCCGGCTAAATTTCTGAAAAATGATGACAATATCCCATTGAAAAGCTCACATGAGTGAGGGATGTCAACAGTTTTATTTCTAATTTATGAATGGTCAGAGGAAACTCAGATGTGGCTCGTCTTTGCAGGGTTATAACAAAAATATGTTCTGAAAGAAGCCTTAATCTCATTAAAATTCTGCTGTTTTATAAAGGGCCAAATAAGTTTGTTAACGAAAACTGGTGTGTAAACCGCATCATGAAGACCAAGAACACACAAAAGACTGGTCAAGAATACACTTATTGAGATTTTTAAAAGCAGGGTTATGTCATAAAACAACATCCCAAAAACTGGACATCTCAAGAAGCACTATTTAGTCTGCCATCCTTGCAGTGTTAGGTTTGCACAACTGCAAACCTAATTAGATATGGCAAGAAGAGCATTAAGTGGCAGCTTAACCAAGAGGTCTATGATAGTTTGGGAGGATCTGCTGAAATCAACTGCTCACATGCGACAAACATTTGACAGAAAAAATGTTAGTTGTGCTCTACACGAGTCTCTCATGTAGTGTCAGAAATGAGACCAAAATGTAAAAGTTTGCTAATATGCAAAATGCTGTGTGGTTGGCCTACAAACAATCTGAAACCATGCAGTGGCAGCATCATCCTATGGGGATGCTTTATTACAACATGGAGAGAAGCTGCTAAAAGTGGTAAGGCAGATAGATGAATGGAGGTAAATACAGGACAATGCTTCAAGAAAACCTGTTAAAGGGTGTAAAACATTAGAGCAGCCAGACCTACAATACATATTCATCCATTAGACTATTAGATTGAGTCAGAGTCCAGCCTGAAATCCAAATGTGAGCCTGTGACAAGACTTGAAAATTGCAGTCCATAAATGACTTTCAAGCTGACTGAGCCTGAGCTATTTTGCAAAGATGAGCAGTCAGATATTTTAGGCCCAGAATGTGCAAAGCTGGTGGAGACCTACACTAAAATGTTCCTGGGAATGTTTGCACAGGAGCAACAGGTTCTGAATTAATATATATGAAACAATTTTCAGATTGATATTTGTTAATAACATTTTTAAAAACAAATATCATTTTCCGTCTGTTTTTAGATTATATACTAAATTTGGTTGGTCTGTCAGATGAAATCACAATAAAATATGTTGAAGCTTGAAACTGTAATGTGACAAAATGTCAAAAAGTTCAAGGTTAGTTTTGAAAAGTATTGTGACTTGGAAAAAGGGAAACCATTTAATGATTGAGCTTTTGTAAAAACTAGAGGGCAATGTCTATCAACAACATATAGCTCCAAGAACCCGATCATGATTAGTGAACAACGGAGGTTGAAGAAAAAAAAAAAAAAGAGGAAGCAGATTTCAGAAACACCTGAGAAAAACGTGTTTGGGCACTTTCTTAAATTAAAAACAAGCCAGGCTAAGGTGACAGGACCCATAACAATATACCAAGAAGAAAGACAGAGTCTATATTGCACTAAGTATGTGATTTAAAAAGATTAAGGAAAAACACCACCTGTTTGTTTCAAGAAAAAGAACATTTTTTCTTTCTGTAAATTGAAAAAGTATGTTTAAAACTACATTAGAAATAAGTAAAAATGTCTTAAATTACCTACAGTAATAAGATAAAATTTCAAGTTTTGCATAGGAGATAGTGAAAAACTATATCACAATTTAAAAATAATTTGATTGTATCCAAAAGAACACTATGTGTTTCAAGAAAGGATACCTATATGTTCAGTGGAGTAAGGGTTCATGAGTTGAAATGTAAAAGCCAATGGCAAACAGCCATTTACATTTTAAACATGTATACTTGCATGCATAGGTATTTAACAAGACGGTATACAGAGAAGACAAAACCCATTACATCTGCCTTAAGCTCAGGCTAGAAAAGTGAATATAAAATGTTGCCATTGCATTGTTGCATTCTAAAAGAAGAACCTAGGTGTTGTCCAACACATAGCAGTTTCACAATATATAAAATTTGCCATGATTGAACAGACACACCAATAAAGGAATTTCATCAGTAATTCTGGTTTGAAATACTCTTTCACATTGAAACAAAGATGCAGCTTACTCACCAGTGTAAACTGGTATATGCTGGTATAAATCAGATTAGGGACTTCATTAGAGGCTCATAGCAATGTGGATGATATAAATCTGCACAGTAATACAATGAAACTGCGTCATGGCCTGCCACAAGCCCTTAGCCACCTTGTGAAGAGCCATTTCTCTTTGCCAAGGTCAGAAAGACACAGTAGGGAGAACAAAAAGTCATTTTCTCTTCACTCTTCAGCCTGCCTTTTATATTTTCTGTGGTCTCCCTTCAATTATATCTCACAATTTCTCAGCCCCAGTCTTTGAGGGCTCAGAGGTGAGCGGACTCCATTTCTATCCATCTTTAGAAAAAACTTAGGTGTCACATGTCAAGTACCAGCTTGGACATTCAGTCCATTTTACTTCTTTCTTCCTTACCATCCCTATGCATGTAAAGTAGTTGGCTAAATATTCAGGTGCATTTCATTTTTCTATCCTCTAAGATTTTCTTTAATTTTCAGTGGACTCACTGACAAATTCTTTTTTTGACTTATCCATCTCTCTTCTTTCACCATTTCCAAACCTGGCATTTTAGAGATGCTAAAAGGAAGAAAGCATATACAGAAGGAGAAATTGGACTGGAAAAGTTTAGTGCAGAAGAAGTGAAGGTAGGAAAAGAGTAAAAATCACAGAAGCATGCAGAACGAAAATTGAAGACACATATAAAGAATAAAAAGAAATAGGTTGTGTTGTAATGTCATATACAAGGTTTAGGAGTTAGGAGTTTGACCATGGCAGCACTAAGAATCCATCAGGATTTTTTTCAGTATATATTTTAAGTAACACTGGTAACTTACACTTTCAAACTTACAATTCCACTTTCAACTGACTGAGGAGTAAATTTACTAATAAAGGCCTTTAATCTGGACATTTTTCCACAAAGAATTAAAAAAATGGCAGAAGAGAATTGACAACTGGTTATCTAATGTCTTTGTTCATTTCTGGTTGTAATTTAAAAAAATGTAATCAATCCATTTCTCTTTAAAAGGAGAAGGTGCTTATCAAACTGGCTGGTAGGTTCTGGATTTCAGAGTATTAATGCAAGTGAACTCTCTTTTGTTGCCTTTTCTGTCTCGCTCTGGTGCATCTCTGAATTTCCATTTACCACCAAAAGACTCCAAGCATCTTTTTCAGTTACATCTGGCCCCATTAAATCACACAGCTACAGACATTCAGGGTTTTCCATTTAATGAAAACATTTTCTGTAATGTTTGCTTTGGCAGAAACACCACCCTAAATTCAGATTATAAGAAAAGTGAGCTGAGTGCGGGAATAAAAGGTCTGCCTTTCTCTGCTAAAACTATATTTTTTGTTAGTTTTAGCCTAATCAAAGCTTTGCGGATATTAAAGTAAATAATATTTGAAGGACTGTACAATGTATATAGACTATTTCCTTGTGAAAAACACCTCAGCCTTTCATCTCTATGTGGATGCCATAGGAAAGTAATGCTCCCACACCACCTTTCTATGCTTTTGACATTATAGCACACACTATTTGATCAACACATGAACTAGTCAACCATTTTTGAGCTATGCTGCAAAATTTTGCCACATAAGCCATACAACAAGGAATGTTGCAGCACTTAATGCAGACAATTTACTTACCTGGGGATATGGTATGGTTCAAACTGAAAGTGAAACTTATGCCATGCCTTACTGTGTGATTATGTGGGCTTATAATTATCTGACCACATAGGGCCACTCATAGAACATCAAGTTTAATTAATTTCCAAGTTGTAGGTTGATTCTTTGAAAAAGAAAATTAAATATGATGGTAAAATCACAGAAAACTAACATATCCAGTCATGACGCAGCAAAACACTGAATTCCACACCCCTGATCTCACTATGCAGTACATGAACCTTTCAGAATTTGAGTGCACCAAAGCAACATCCATACTTTTTGTGCAACAAAATTTCCCTAAATTCTTCACCTTTAGTCCTACCTAATACATGATTTTAAGGCAAAACAGAAAACAGTTTGAAAGCAGCTTAACACAAAACAAGATCGGCCAGTGGTAGCATTCCAGCTGCAACAAGTTCAGCTCAAAATTTTAGGCCAGAATAGGACTCTATCAATCCAAAAGCAATGTTTAATGGCAATGTTGATGCTAGGGCTAAAGCAGACAGTGACCAAGGCATTTATCCTCTTCAGAACTTAAACTGGCAAGAAGTTGTTTTTAATAGATTGCTTTCTGACCATATTTGTCAGTCGTAAATGCTATAATCTGCTGGTATAACATGAACTAGTTATGCAAAAGAGTAGTACAACAGTCAAACAAATGACATGAAAATCTATCCATTGCCTATACCTACGTATTTGTGCAGTGGGGCCGGGTGACATAAAGATCCAATATAATACATTAAATACTCTGCAAAGTCCATAAAAGGAGAATCATTTTTTTGAGATTTGTAGATAGCTTATTCAGATGCTGTGTTCTAAAAGCTTCCATGATCACTTGTTATAATGCACCTTGCTTATATGTTGCAAATAATATATTAAATCATGTTCATGTGTTGTCATGGTGAAGCTAAATTGTTCAAATATAAAGTTATTTGGATAATCTTGCAGTTTTGCAGAGCTATTCATTTTTTATTTATTTATTTTTTTTTTTTTTTTGCAAAATTATCCTGAAACTTATGCTGTATTCTCACATTGGACTCAGGAGTTTTGCTGCAGCTATACATAATACAAATAAACTCCTCAAAAGAACAAATAAAATCACTGATAAAACACAAACAGTCAAACATCAAATGCACTAGCCATAATTCACAGTGCCTCAATCAGTAAAATGACGTCTAAGCCTGATATAAATGGAATGTGGAAGTTAGTTTGTTACAAGGTAACTATTATATCCAGGTAAATACTGATTTTAAATGATATAGCAAGGAAAATTGAGAAACTGACTGTGACTTACTCCTTTTATAGAAGGAGAACCATGATTTACACGAGTTTAAGTATTTCCAATAAGTTTAGAATAAGTGAAATTTGCTTACCTTTTCAGAGTCCATTGCAGTGATCACCCATACACAGTGTGCATTGTTCTCATATTGAACAGGGTAGTTAGGAGATGTTATCACCCCTTTGGGCCCTCTCAGATTACTGCCACAGGTACGGGCTACAAGAGAAATTTGAGATAAAAGTAATCACTTACAGTCTAATTATAGTAACTCTTACGGTTACCAAGTCTTGAAAAAATGTTTTTAAAAAAAAAAGTGGCACAAGAATAAAAAAGGAGTGTAGAGAAAAAATAAATCCAGTAAGACATGGTCAAAACCAAAGGCATCCTGATGTTTATTCCAATGATGGAGATGTCGCTGCACAAACTAGAATCTCAGAGGACAATTTATTTTATTCTACTTGTCTTACAATTACTAAATATGTAAAAACAAAAACAAAAAAGCCCCATTATTTTTATCTTTTTGTGTAATTACCTAACATTGTCTTTTTGCTGGTCAAGGAAACTTTACCAAAACCTTGTTGTTGAAATTAGTTTAATCCAGTGTTAGTATCCAGTATCAGAAACAAACATAAAATATCTTTAAGTTTGTTCTATGTAAACACAACAGAGCCACAGTAAATGATTAAATTCTATGAAAGGAACTACTTATGTTATGTTAACTGTGATTTTTTTATTAACTTAGTTTAAAATATTTTTGAAATTGTTTATAAATGAAATATTCCCAGTTATCTTATTTGTGAATAATTAAGAATTATTAAATAAGAATAAATAAAAACAACTAATAGCTATCAATGCTATGCAGTTTAAGCAGTATGAAAAAATTTACTATTTAATTTGAATAAGTACTAAATAATGCAGTAGTTTTGGTAGTTTTTGTAGCAGACTCTCAATCTACCAAATCAAAAGATTTTTTTTTTTTAAGTTTCGTAAACTTAAATTAGGAACCATAACAGAATCATTGCAATTGTTTCATTAAAATGATAGCAGACTAACAGAGACACGCCCCTCTAGTTCCTTTGCTGTAAGAGGAGTGACCATAAAGTAAACATGCTTGCAAACACACCAGATTTGAGAAGCAAAATAACATAAGGGACAGAGATTAGATGAAGATGGAGAAGGAGAGAAACTGAAAAATAGTACCGTGAAAATGGATGAAATGGAAAAAAGGAAATAAGTGAGGAAAGCAGGAGGCAAGAAAAAAAACAGAAAATACCAGGAGAGAAAGTGGAAGAGAGGAGAGGAATCCAGATGACTGATCAGACTGTTAATTAGAAAAGAGAGCTGAACCACATTTTGACACACACAGCTACACGGACACACAGAAACACATTCATTGCAATTCATCTTGGAAACCAGCTTCTAATTAACAGCAAAGTCTCAGCAGAAAACGAAAGAGGCTCACGGGTTTGAATCCCAGAAGAGTGATCACACCAGATAATACAATACACCAGAGCTCTAGTGTACAGGAGACATTTTTTAACCTCTGCCTTCCCATTTTCTAACAGTTAGTCCACTGATTTAGACTTTTATGATTCTCCAGCTTTCTCTTTCTGAATCTGCCAGTTTCAATTCATGCTTTCCTGATTTTATTGGGATTTATATCTAATCACTGAAATCAAAGTCAGAAACAATGAATATAATGTTAGGTGTACATTAATTCAAATTTCTTCCATAAAGAAATTTATTTATATATATATATATATATATATATATATATATATATATATATATATATATTTCTTGAATTTGAATTTTCCCACAAAATGCATTTTGTTTTATACAAATCTCAATGAGGCTGTATTTCTTATTTCATATTTTGAAAATATGACTTGAATTGAAACCCTACTGCACAATTCCAATGGGAATTTGTTACTATAGCCTTCATAATCATTTTACAGACTCTATGATAATACATTTATTTAATGCACTAAAGCAAAATCATTGTAGTCTCCTTGTGTTTTCTTCCTTAAAAGTGAATTTACACCTTTAGTATTCTGTAACATTTTGATGGACTGCAAAATGTACCAATCTTTCTGTTTTAAAAATTTTTTGACTTGTCCAGGGTGTAGCCTGATGACCGCTGGAGATAGGTACCAGTACCCCCACCCCCCGCACCACAGCAAGGATAAGAAGGTATAGACAATAGCTTGATGGATATATTCTTTTTTTTAGTCATTTGAAAATATGATTTGATCACATTTTAACTGAATTACAAAGAAAACCAGATACATTATACATCAAAGTTTTAAGATTAAGCTAAATTTGGAAAGTTTTCTTTCCATATTTCACTCAAATTTTCAATCATTTCTGACAGGAGGAGCCAGTATCATGACTTTAGGCATGTTTCCGAGGTCACAGACAGACATATATTTCACAATACAGGCACACACACATGCACACATACACACACACTGGTACACACATACGCCATAACATGATGTGACAGGGACCCTACAGTATGTGTCTGAGCGCAGGGACTGGCTGTCTGTCAAACACACCAACAGTTCAAGGCCAATATTGCTGCAGATATTAGATGTGTGACATTATCCTTTGGACACTTGCTGTCAGAGCAAGTGTGTTTGTGAGTGCATGTGCTCACATACTTAGGCGCATAAAACCACCATCTGCCTTTTCACTCTGTGGCAATAAAGCTAACTGGTTATTATCAGTAAACATGAGAGCAGTTTGCATCATTGCTCTGCCACATCAATAAATAAAATCATGTAAATCCAAAGGATACTATTCTTCATGCCTCCTTAGAAATACATTTATATAACACTTAGTCTCAAATAAAAACTTAACACCATAACCATTTACAGGTTTAACAGCTTTTCAAATACAGTGGGGTCAATAACAAAAGTTCATCACTTTGTAACATAACTTTTGTTGGCAATGACAGAGATCGAACGTTTCCTGTAAGTCTTCACCAGGTTCATCTGTGGTTTCATCTGACCACATGATATTCTCCCAATCCTCCTCTTCAGGATCATCCAGATGCTCGCTGACACACTTCAGACGGGCCTGGACATGTACTGGCTTAAGTAGGGGGACACGCCTGGCACTGCAGGATTTGAGTCCCTCTCGGCGTAGTGTGTTACTGATGGTAGCCTTTGTTACTTTGGTCCCAGCTCTCTGCAGGTCATTCATCAGGTCCCTCTGTGTAGTTCTGGGATTTTTGCTCACTGTTCTCATGATCATTTTGCCCCTATTTGATGAGATCTTGTGTTGGGCCCCAGATCGAGGGAGATTATCAGTAATCTTGTATGTCTTCCATTTTCTTACAATTGCTCCCACAATTGATTGATTCACACCCTGGTGCAGGTCTACAATTTTCTTCCTGGTGTCCATGGTTGAGTTTGGAGTCTGACTATTTGAGGCTGTGGACAGGTGTCTTTTATACAGATAACAAGCTCAAACAGGTGCCATTAATACAGGTAATGAGTGGAGGACAGAAGAGCTTCTTAAAGAAGTTGTTACAGGTCTGTAGTAGCCAGAAATCTTGCTTGTTTGAGGGTGACCAGATACTTATCTTCCACCATAATTTACAAATAAATTAATTAAAAATCCTACAATGTGATTTTCTGGATTTGTTTCCCCTCATTTTGCCTCTCCTAGTTGAAGTGTACCTATGATGAGAATTGCAGACCTCTCTCATCTTTCTCAGTAGGAGAACTTGCACAATCAGTGGCTGACTAAATACTTTTTTGCCCCACTGTACAATAATTTGTAATACAGCACATTACAAATGAGGACTAAAGTGTTATTAGATTGTTAAGCAAATCATTTTCCTCTGTGATGATTTTGGTGATGGTTATTGAGAGTGCTTGAATTAATAATTTTTACATGCATCAAAAAGATACTAATTTAGCAAAGGAATTCAGAAGAATGGCCCAAGAATTGTATACAAAGGTATCACAACATTCAAAGTTGGCTTTATTACAATATGTTCACTATCATAAGTATCGTTACTCTGGATAAACAAGATTATTTATTTTTTTAGCTACATGTATTATTTGTGTGGCTATACTCTAATAAAAAGATCATTGCCATGTAATTCCACTGCAACAGAGGAACTATTAAAAACACATTAAAAATTCATGATATCACATTTGGATTGCAGGGCTTTGCTTTATGATGAGTTTGCAGGAGTGGTTTTATTCCCATATTACCTACAGCACTGCATATCCAATTTAGCATAAGGGTTAACACTGCAACTTCAGGGTGAAAGTGCTTGGTGAAGTGTCTCATCAGGCTATGGTTAGACAAAATTATGCTTGACCATTCTCTGAATCTCATATATTTTACAGTTAACATATAAACATATGTTGTTTTCTTTTGGTTTATTTCTTCAAATTTATATTTGTCTTATCAAAGCTGAACTTTGAACAGCATATTGAAGTCATGTCACAGTGAGGAAAATAAGTATCATAATATAACTAAGTCTCATAATATAAATAAGTCTCATTATAAGTGTATCACACAAGAAGCATGTTATGATGGGTAGCACCACACACCTCTCTCAAGATCTTTGGAACCTTTTTCTTGCAAAGCACACTAATGAAATTGGTTACAGACTTATTTCTAAACTTATGAATGTCGCAGTGAGAATCAAGGGGACCATAAGCTGGAAATGCAAAGAACTTCATTTTACCATAAACTAGCCAGATGCTCTTTGCAATATTTTGGACAGAGAAGTCAAAAGACTTATCACCAGAGCCACTGATTCAAAGAAAATAATAACTTAATGCATTCAGTGCTTCTATGCACATTCACTGCACCGGACTCAGTTGCTGAAGGAAAAACATTTGCAAGTTTGCTTCAGGTTTGCTGCAAAACATTTGGACTAGGCAGTAAAATACTGGGAGAAAATTCTGGTCAGATGAGGACAAATCTGAACTTATTTGATAATATTTCATTCATCGTGCTTGGAAAAGGAATGGTACTCGACATCACCATACCAACAGTTAGGTTTGGAGATGACAATATCATGGTTTCTGGCTGTTTCTCAACATATGGCAAAGATAGACATTGTGTAAATGAAGGAAGGCTTATTGGAGAAATATACTAAAACATTCTTTAAAAGAATGAAATGGGATTTTGAGCAAGGTAATGATCTCCAGCACTGCCAGGGGAACTCTCAACTGGTTTCAGAGGAAGAAAATAAAGCAGCAATAATGGCCCAGTCTATCATCCATCTTGATTTCATTGAAAAACTACGGAAAAAATTCAGATCTGAGAGACCCTAAGGACCATGAAGATTTGAAACCAGTTTATGTGGGGAAAAGGGCCAAAACTGTGGAAAAATATTTTTTATTGTCAGTTTAATAACCTTTGTAGTGGTATTTTGCTTTTCCTTATCAAATACATAATAAGGAAGCTTTGTTTCTCCAGACTATTAATATAGGTTAAAAGTCAGCCATAAATGAAATGGTCAACATTTTGTTCAAAATTGGTATACTAACTGCTTTAGAACTTTCTTCTTATTTGTTTTAGTGAGATGAGACACATATTAACAATGGTTTGACAGTTTTCTGCATCAAGCACAGAAAGTTTGACTGAAAAGTCTCTCAGTGTTCAATGCTCGTTACTTCAGAATAAAATACCATTTAATATTCTTTAAATGAGCTGCACTCAGTCAAAGTTCTTCCAGGTAAAGAGCATGCTTGTGATATTCAAAGAGCTCTTGAATGGACTAACTTAAATCTGTTTGCACATCGGTCTAGTCCTCTTTTGGTTCCCATATTCTTTTGTAGTGGGCACAGCCTTCAAAATAATATAATGAGAAGATTTATTTTTATGTTTATATCATGAATTGCTGGATTTTGTGATGCTGAAAACATCTATGAACATGTTATTTGAGATTTGCATAAATCTGTTAGCATTTGCCTGCTTTCCTGCTTGTACTAATTTATTGGAATTTTTGTAAGTTGCTTTGGTGCTAATTTATTTATTGATAATAATATTTATTTAACTTTTTGTGATTTAAAAAAAAAACATTTTTTGGTTAATATATATTTATTTATTAGGAGTTTTGGTACCATATCTTTAGAAGATGTATTTACTTAATTTCAACAGATACCTAGTAAAAAAAAATAATAAATGAACAGATCTAAAGAAAAATCTTAATGCTTCTGGAAATACATTGTATTTCAAAACATCTATTATTAAGCACATATTTTACTTATTTATGCTTCTTTGCAGATTTAGATCTAGTCATCTTTTAGTTTTATCAACATCTTTCTTCTGACTACAAGTAATATTAACAAGCCCTCAGCCAGAGCTGTGACTTGAGTCTGGCAGAGAATCTGAGGAGTGAGTCAAAAATTAGGGTGATGGCAAGGAGACCTTCCAACCTTGGAGACTTGAAGCTAATCACCAAAGGTAAATAGTCAAAAGACCAGAGGAAACATGCAATTGCAAGAAAGGTGTGATTGCTATTTTGCCAATAAAAATTTCTTCATTGGTTATTAAGACGGGTATAAATAATCACAACATGCCATTTAAAATAAACTAAAAAAAAAAACAAAAAAACAAACAAAAAAAACAAAACAAAAAAAAAACAAACATGTTTTTTTTAAATATTAATTTTTTTTTCTCAATACATCAATATCTTTTTTGGTTGTTTGATTATTTTAAATCTAAATCTACCAGACGTATGAATAAATTTGCTTCTAACTGTATGTCACAACTTTGACATCTATGACACACTTAAAGAGATAAAAAAAAAAAATCTGTTTCAGTGAGAATCATCATAACTTACTTCTGCAGATGGGTCTGTGGTCACTCCAAGCAGCCAGCGTGTCAGTGACTCGTTGACAAGTGATACTTTTAGATCCATGCAGTACGTAGCTGTCATCACAGCTGAACTGGACGCTTGAGCCAACCCTAGAAACAACATCAACAACATGCGTTAAAAAGAGTGTGAGAGTGAGGAGTGTGAGAGTGAGAAAGAGAGTGAGATTTCAGGCTTTACAAAATCACTGCAAGGAAGATAGGCATTTTTAAATAATTGTTCGATTTAGGGTTTATGCCATTTTTTTCTGGTTTCCTTTTTTGTTTGTTTGTTTGTTTCAGTCCTCTTGTCATGTGTTCCATCTCCTCACTTTCCTACGATTTCCCACAGTGATGTCTGCCACAAAGGCAGAGATGGAAGTGAAAGTCTGTTTGGCACCTGTGTGCCATATGTGTGTGTGAATCTTGATGTCTCCACCTTGATGACACACCACAACTGACCACATGGCCGAAAATTCTCAACACAAACTCTGATTTACGATGATCTATGCCAACATCCACACACACGCACACCTGCACAAATCTTGCACATGGGAAGTAATGACCTCTCTAACTCTGGCATCTCAATTAATTTCTACTAAATTAAGAACAGCAAAACATTAAAATGTGATTATCTGTGAAAGTTTGCATGGCCTGAAAGCAATCTCAGAAAATAGAGAGTACAAAAAATGCCTGTCTTTCAGCTGCATAAGATGAAAAAATAGAGTAGTTTAGCTGCTTCTCATGCTTAACTGGTAAAAGGCAAAGAAAGATGATCATTTTATAATCACTTCTGCTAAAATGAAATGATATCTCCATTTCTGCTGATTACATGACAGTCACCATGGGGTGATTCATTGTATTTGATGAACAATTTTTTTAGTGGCTAGGCTCTCAGATAAGAACCCTTCCTTGCAGTTCTTTGTGTGTAGCCCCTGTATGACTGGACCCTGGAGAGAGGAACTGGGACATGAAAGTAGCCCTGGAGTTTGACCTGAGGCTGTAGCACAAGCAGGATGTGAACACACTGAAGCAAGGCTGCTTGAATACCCTAGTGTTACTAGAGAGTTTTCTACAAACTAATAAATATGTAATAGTACTACAAATCATGTAGTATCATTTACATTTGATCCAATGTGTTTTGCAAGATCTATTTCTGTCTTTTAACTATTAATACTTGGATAACGCTCATTAGATCCAGTCAAAGCATAAAAATAAAAGGATAGCTGAGAATCCTTCTACAGCGTTTGCAGAGCTGAATTTGAGCCTGAAATATTCTTTTGTGTCATCAGTCTGGTTAAAATGTTAAGCTCCCTCCACAGAGACGTCTTGGACCCTTTGCTATACTCAGTCGCCACTGTACTGAAATGTGAATTGTTGCTCTAGAGCAGGATGTCTCAAGAGTAGGTTTGGTTAAAACAATTAACTGCATTTGGAAGAAGTACTTTCAAAGCAGGAGGATGGTACCATAATTTTAACTGTATTTTAAAGTGAAGAAGTGATTTCAAAGCAGGAGGATGGCACCATTATTTTAACTGTATTTTAAATTCAATCCTTAGTCACAATAATGAGCATTTTCCTACATGGCTTCCTGTATTTTCTTGTAGTTTTTTAAATTCCAAAATTGGCAAAATTCTGGCCTGGTTGATATCTTATTAAATGTTGAAGGAAATCTCTGTTACAGTGAATGATGGATTCTCAGTAGCGTCTGTGATCAGAGTCCCTTATTGATAGACAAATCTGTTTGGTTGATTAGCCATTTGCTAAGTGCTGGTGTTTTGAAACTTTTTTTTCTCTCTGATTCACATAAATAAAAAAATACTGAAGACTCAATAAATGGTTTGATGTTTGTCTTTTTTACTTTTAATAAGCCTTCCAAATTATTTAAAAGGGAGGTCAGTGGGTGGGGATAGTGGAAAAATTCTATTAAATTTTAAAGAAATTAAAACTACAATATTTTCAAGTTGAAAGTAAAAGAGCTATGAATGCACTCTTAATTATCCTCAATAAGAATAGTTTTAAAAGACTATTAAGTTTTTTTTTGTATAACACATACTTAACTTTAAAGCATAAAGATCCCTTCTAAATTTGTTTTGTATGATATATTATGACACTACTCCCCACCTTCCCCCTGGCTCTCCAATAGATTCCACATACTTAGCCCAGCTCAATAACCTTCTATAGTTCAATATTTAGAAGCACCTCTGTGGTGCATTTCTGTTTTCTTTTGGACAATACTTCCTCACATTTCCTCATCCCTTTTTACAAAGTATGACATGTTCCTCATTGCCTCTTTTTACTTGCCACTGACACCCACCACCAGAAAGGAGCAATAATTGGGCAACTGTAACTCAGTGGTAGAGTAGTCGTCTAGCAATCGGAAGATGGAAAGTTCATATTCTGCTTCCTTCTGTCACATGTTGATGTGCTCCTGGACAAGGTACTTAGCCTCAAGTTACCTACCAATCGTCATATTGTTTGTGAGTGTGAATGGGTGAACGTGTCTGTACTGTAAAGTGTTTTGAGTGGTCAGCTTGACTGGAAAGGTGCTATATAAAATCAGTCCATTTGTCAGTGCATTTCTCTTTATTTGCTAAAACAAATTAGTGTTATTACTATTACTACCTTAAAACAATAACAGATTTATCCCTGAAAAACAATAGCCTAAAATGACAAAAAAGGTCATTATTTCCTTTCATCATAAAACTGTTTATGATGATAAAATTTGCAAGGTACCCAGGACTAATTCTCTTAAGCAAAAAGAAGATAACAGAAACATAAAACACACAATCTGTCTGAAAAACACCTTTTTTCTAAAAGTAATATGTGCATTGATCATTTTGGCAGCTAACATATACAGAGTGTACAATACTGGTAAACACAAGCAATACTCAAATATGTGAAAATATTCCTGTTTTATTTTATTTTCCAATTTATTTTATACATAATTTATACTTGACTTAGCCAAAGTGAACCCTTAATCATGTTGTTATGTGAGTCATAATGACAATAAAAACATTTTATTGAAAAACAATAAAACCCATTTTTGTTGCAAGTAGTATCTTGCAAAAGTATTCATAAGCCTTAAACTTTTCCAGATTGTGTCATGTTGCAACCACAAACCTAATATATTGAATTAGTACTTTATGTGATTTTACAAGATAGATCAAAATTGTGGAGAAGTTTAAGGCAAAGTTAGGTTATAACACATAATGTCGCATTTCAAACACCTCATAGAGCTCCATTTAATCCAGCACTAAAACAGAGAGAGCATGGCACAACTGCAAACCAACCGAGACATGACTGTCAACCTAAACTGGCAGGCTAAGTGAGGATAGCATTAATCAACACAGATCAAGTAAAAGAATCTGCCAAATGGCTGACCGTTAGGGGTGTGCTCTGTGTATTTAGCCTTTATGAAAGTGACAAGAAGACAGATATTGTCAAAACAAAGCCAAAAAAAGTCCTGTTAAGTTTAACTCAAAACATGTAGAGGACACCGTGAAAACATGTTTATGTCTACATTAAAAAAAAAAAAAGAGTGACAAAAAACTAACAATGCACATTGCCTCAATCACACCATCCCCATGTTGAAAGAGGTTGGGGCAAGCATCAAGCTGTGTGGGGTGGGTTTTCTTCAGCAGGGATAGGGAAGCTGGTCAGAGTTGACAGGGCAATTCTCCAAGAAAACCTAACATAGGCACCAAATGACTTGGCAGTGGGCTGAAGTTTACTATCCAGTAGGACGACTCTGACAATACAGCCAGAACTGCAATGGAATGGTTCAGATCAAAGGATATTCATATAATAGTCAAGGTTCAGACTTAAATCTATTTGAGAGTCTGTGGCAAGACTTGAAAATTGATGTTCACAGATGCTCTCCATCCAGTCTGATTGAATTAAATTTCAGTCTTATGATGTGCAAAGCTCATTGGAACATACTCTAAAAGACTTGCAGCTCTAACTGTGAATACAAATAGACACATGCTCCATGCAACACTCTATATCTCTTTAAAAAAATGTTTGAAAATCACGAATGCCTTTTTTTCATCTTCACAGTTTTTCACTGCTCTGTGTAGGGTTTATCATATAAAATTTCACCTAACCCTAGCCATGTAGCATCTAGCTGTCACAGACTGCTAAAAAACCTTGTTATGAGATAATGAGAGTTTGTTATATTATTAAATACAACTGTCATGATTTCTTTACTCATTCTAACTTATGAGCATTGATATAAAAATGTTAATCTTGGCCATGTGAAATAAAATATTGTCTTTGCTCCCTGCTCCTCTAAAAAACACTTAGTTGATGCTGGTAATGTTAATAAACTTTTCAGCTTTAACCAACATGAAATTGTTATTCTTTCTCAGTTCAGTGTCAGCAGGATTCTCTGATCTTCTGTCTTCAGACCATATCCCTGGTTTACTGCCACACTCAGTGGTGTGGTCTGTTTTTATTAGCTCCTAGCACTGCTTGAAACCAAAACTCTGACAGTGTAAAAAGAAAACAGTGAATCTTTATCTGAATCTCCTGCTGTAGTTTAGGTTTTATGTTGTTTTGAACAAAATCAGATATGGTGAGATAAGAGGTTAGACAGACTTTGGGTCAGCATGCTAGCCTAACAACATAAGAATGTTAATTAGGTACATGTAACAAAGTAAAGTAAACTCCACCTTCAACCCAGCAAGCCTACCTTAGCACTTTGTCTACATGTGTTTGTTGATTGTAGCTAAATATTTGCTTTTCTTTAGGTGACACAGGCCAATCATCAAAAGATTTGTCTGACTAACATGCAACAGATCTTTTTCAGAGCATTTAAAAGGCTAAAAATATAAATTAAATCAAAGGTTCTTTAAGCCTCGGTGGTTATATCATTTATGCCACATCTAAAAAGCTAGTGCTATAACAATAACAACACATCTCCAGCAAATCTTGATCATTTTTATAACACTTCAGTCTCCATTGGTTTGTTTGTGTGGGTAGAAACAATTTTACGTGGGTGGCAAGTGGCACAGGATGAAGATTTTGCCTGCAGAACGTTGCAGAGTTAACAGAATTATTAATTTTACCTGCCAGTGGTCATAGCATCCATTTTCTTACATTATATGATTCCATGACTAACTTCAGGTTAATACATGTAATCTACTCCAGTGTAATACTCGAAGACTGGAATGATCACCAAAATATTTGAGTCAATCTAGACATCTAGGTTTGAAAGGGAAATACAAAATGAACTTACTGGAAGACTGAACCCATCCTTTTGCCATTTTCAGGAACTCCAGGATCTGGACAAACATCACCAGCAAGACCACTCTGGCTCACTGAACAAAAGAGAAGAATATTGATTTGAATGTTATCAGGAAATCAAACAGGGCTAAAGAATATTTACAGGATAATTGATTTGAAATATCTAATCAGTGATGTGTGAATAGGCAACTGTAAACAATACATCAATTTGTGAAGACTATCAAGACAGAACACACAATTTGTAACAGTCCTTGGAAGAAAGAGAGGAAAGGTGAGGAGGTAGTAGAAGTAGAAGAAAGAGGAAAAAGAGATAAGCAGTTTTAATTTGATAGTGAGCATACCACAATAAAAAAACAAAAAAATTTACTACATCAAGTAAATAAGGTTAATTCAATTTAATTTTTTAAACATGCAGTTAGCTGTAAAAGGATGCTTCAGACTGACACAAATGATCAAATTTATGTAGCATCATGAACAAGCAGTCAGAGAAACCATAAAATTGCCAGATTAGACATTACCAAAAGTGTGATATTAAATCTGCATTCAATTTTCTAGACAAAGGGGAATGATATGGAAATATTGATGCCTTATACATAAAAAAGCAAACAAAAAACAATTGTAGGTTGTCTAATTCAGTTCAGTTGTTTTGTCCACTCATATTTATGGCCCAGTTTTATTCTCAGATGTGCACATATTGGGGAAAGAGATTATTTCACAGGGTTCAGAATATCCCCTATAAAAACAAACAGAGAAGATGCCATATTTTTATAAATAAATTACATATATTATTGTTATGAATTAAAAACAGTAATTTTGTTTCCATAGTAGAAAATAAATCAGCTTTCAAATAATAATAAACTTTATTTATATAGCACCTTCCAACAATGCCTTGCATTGACCAAAGTGCTTTACAAAATTAAACAAATACAGAGCACAAAAGAACAGTACTAGTTAAAATACAACCACAACAAAAAAGATAAAAGGAACATAAAATACTAAAAGTTAAACATCAAAAGCCCTTTTAAATAAGTGGGTCTTAATTTTGGCTTTGAACAAGACCAGGTGAGAGATGGCCCTCAGCTCAATGGGAAGACTATTCCAGGCTGTTGGGCCAGCAACAGAAAAGGACCAGTAACCCCTTTTGTTGGAACTAGAGCGAGGCACCTCTAGGAGATATTTACAGGCAGACCGTAAAGTTCTGCTGGGCTGGTGGATTTTCAAAAGTTCAGAAATGTAGGCCAGTGGCATGTCATAAATTTAATTTATATTTTGGGGGGGGTTGTGTATTTTGCTTTTAATTTACTCATAATTAGAAACAGCTAAGAATATAGTCAACATAGCCAGGTTTTAATCCAAAATGGAAATCAAATTAATCAGCAATTTAATTACTATTGTGAACAGTTTCTGAATGGATATGCAAAACGTTTGATCCAAGTCATACAGTATAAAGACAATACCAAATGGTAAGAGAATGTATGTAAAGTTCTGATTTGAAGAAAGTAATAAAGAAACATTCTTCCTCATTATTGTGGCATTTAGCAAATTTAAATAATTTATAGTGCTATCTCTAAATGTTCTCTAACAGGGAACATTTAGTCTGATTAATGTCAAAAAGATGGAAAAATGGTTATATGCCTTTTAATGTGGTGCATGCACACATCTAATGTTAGTTGTATATGTTTTTAACTGTCATAGTTTTAAACATCACATCAATGTCTAATGATATTTAAAAGTCATTCGAAATTTTGGTAAATTTGAAGTTTAGCAGCACTTTTCCTCCAAAATTTTCACTTTATCTTGTTTGGTAACATACTAAGTGTGGTGAATTCACAAAAATTAGTTTATCAAACCTACAAGCATTACAACTTATGTTGTAAAAATCTGATTTGAAAATGTTTTCCAAGAGAATTCATAAAAGAGAAAAATGCTCGTCACTAGCATATGCCATGGTCTTTGGTGGTTTCAAATTTCAACTTTCATAATGTTAATATTGTGCCTTTAGCACCTCCCCTCAATTTTATTCAGCAACAAACCTTTAGTATTTTTTTAAAATGGTAACTCTTGTGCAGCTCAAAAAATCTAGGGTGACAATGACACAAAGGCTTAATAGAACCAATGAAAAATAACTTCATAAAGGCTTTGCATAAAATTTAAATGACAGACTAACTGTTTCAAGAGATCTGCAGAGATTTGAATGAGAGAATGCTTCTCACTTCTTGGTCCAGTGTATCATTTTCTTTTTGAATCGTCAATCCGCTCAGAAGAAGTTTTAAGACAGCACAGATGCAAAACACATGATAAATTGTATCCATCTTATATTCAGAATATTGCATTGGTTTTAGAGCGGCTGGAAGCACCTGCGGCATGCCGAACATGTAATGTGAATGTAAATTAGATCAGACAACATGACAGAAACCAGTTTAGACCAGTTCTGTCATAATGGGACTCTGTGGATGAATAATATTGGTTAGAAAGTCACAAAAATTTCAAGGGAAAGGCTTGCTGAAAAGACAGCACATAAGTACAATGGGGAAAAACATATCCTGCAGGGTTTTAAATATGACCCGAGGAAAGAGGAATATCCAGCCTGTTTGGGCTTCCCTTTTTTTCCCTACAAGTTCTTTCCTATATAATTTCTCTTATTTCTTTCCACTCCATCCCTCTTTCTACTTCTGCATTCTCAGTAAGCCCAGCCTGTTTCTTCCTCTCACACACATTAGCTGCAATTTACAAAGGGAACCTGAAGTTTTGTGCATCCCAGCATAAAAGATGGATGAATGATTTGCAGTGTTTGTGTGACTGCATTCCATGTGTGCTCTGGGCTTTGTGAGTGTATAGACATTGTGTGTGCATGTTTGTGTGAGATATGATGCAAACAGAACAAGCTGTCTTTTTGCTCGACTGTGTTTTTGATGTTCTGTCCAAAAATCATCACACAAACATTCAAATGCACACTTTCTCTTTCAGCATCTCTCACTGCGCTCGTTCTATCTCCCGCCCATGTTCAAATGGCATTCATTGGCATCAAACACAAGGTTTATATTGCAGAAACAAATCCAGCTCATGAAAACAACATGAGATTGTTACAGAAAAAAGATGACAAATATGACTTTTGGGCTGATGTCAAAACTGCTCACGCTGACTTAATCCCATATTTGCACTTAAAAGACTATTCATCATTTAAACACAAGCTTATGATGCATGGGATCATTTCAATATCATCAAAGAGTCTTCAGCAAATGTTTCATCTCTAAAAGTCAACTTTTTAGGAATTTGAGAAATATTTTTCTCTTTGGTGAATATCTGTGCTGACCCTACTCTTTCGAAGCTTACATCATTAAATCACTCCCCTCCTGCTATTTGTGCAAACTACTCAGAATACAGCTTGGGTATAGTATAGTGAGGCGAACCTTTGGATCAGTGGTGCACTGTGTAAGCTCCTCCTTCCTGCTAATACCTCAACTTATTTTAGAGTTTTAATGACTGGTGATCAAATACAGCCCAAAGTCATTGACATAACACAGAAATAGCCTTTTATTGTGGTGGCAATAGCAGTTGAGAAAGCAACTTCAGTGACAACAGCCAGTCCAAACACATGACCATAGTGTGCAGATGTGACAGTGCACCATGAGGGTGGTGCTCACATCACATTGACTGGATATGAAGAAAAAAAAAAATCTATAGAAAAAAAATGCTTCGGGCCCAACTGACAGACCTATTTGTTTTTGAAGACTTCTTGTGCCATACTCTAAGAATTTACACGCTGGGCAGGATTGCTTGTTAAAACCACCACTGTCTATAGTTTTAGACAATTGTTGAACAAATCTAATCCTTCCAATCAATCCAATATGTAGCTGAACTTAAAACTTGCATTAGGATCTGGTTAATAGTCCATTACATTACAATGAAGTTCAAGAGACCAGTTTTAGGTGATTTGAGGTTTTGGTTGTGGTCTTGTCCATCTGTCCATCCATCAGAGGTGGACATGGTTAGCAACAATACTCAGGCTGTGTTATTAAAACTATGCTCAGTTGATACCAAGGGGTAAAAAAAAGCCAAGGAAATATTCCCCATACCATTACACTACCAACAGGCAGGAAAGATCAACACTTCAATGTTGGTGCCACTAAATTCTGCATGATACATACTTTGCTTATTTGAGCTACTGCCTTTCTTTCATCACAAACCAGCATGCTCCTTCTCCTCTAACATCTTGACATCAAGTCACTTTTGTTGACACAACTGCCAAACAGCCATGCCATGTTCAAAGTCACTGAAATCCCCTTTCTTCCCCATTGTAATGCTCAGTTTAAAATTCAACAAATCATCCTAACCCTGTTTATGCTTAAATACACTACTGTGCATCTGACTGATTCCCTATTTGTCCTAACAAGTTATTGATGAGGTGAACCTAATAAAGCTGCAGATGCGTGTCTATATACTGTTTACATTTACTGCATGCTTCTAAAGATTCAAAAACCAAAACACACGTGTGATAAATTGAGGCATAGTTATTCTTAAGGCTAAAAACAGAGGCTGAATTTTAAACAGTGATTAATGGAAGAAGTAAAGAAAAAAGTATGTTTGTGTGGGTGTGTTTGTGATCAAATGAGGTATTCAAGGTAAGAGCTTTCAAGGTGCTCTTAAGATGTCTGTTGGATGAGGAGAGCAATATGTGAAGTGTAGTAAGATCATATGCTTCCTCTGCTGACTTCTACTTGCGGCCTCTTATTCATTCCGCCTTCTCTCTCTCTTTTCCACCTTCTCATGCTCAGAAGGTCAATCGACCTTGAATATGAAGTCTACAGTCATATATTTACCTGGTATCTTCAGGAAAAAGGGTTATGAAGCCATGTGCATTTAAGACACAGTATTACTATAATATTCTAATGCTAGAGGAGAACTTATCTTGTACGGCTTTTCCTGCAAAGGCTCTACCTGGGATGTTGTTCGATCTTGTAATTTTTAATTTGAAGTGGTCATTTATTTAAGTGGACTGCAGAGTAGCACCATGTTGCCTGAGTATCCTGAAGAAGACCCTCATTATAAATCACACTCTCGCAGTGATGATTCATTATAGCTCTAGGTCATTGTCTGGAGAGAAAAACTCCTTAATCATAATCTTTAAGCCTCTCTAATTATGAAACATCCACAGAAGTGAGATAACGTTACTGTTAGGGAAGGTAAGAACAAAAGAAGTTGCTTTTAAATTAAATATGTTATATTCTGTTACTATTCAGTCTTTTCTTTTAATGTTGCTACATTATATTGCTTTTTAGTGCTGCTTGGGACTCTACCAATTAAACTTTTGAAGAATTTGTCATAAAAGGCCCTTTTTAAACATATAACTCTCTTTGTGCTTATATCTATTAAACTGTTCTTTAATACAGGTAAGGGGCTAGTGGAGACATTCTTTTAGATTATGATTCATATGCACTCGATTCTCTGGACAGATAAAACTCATTATCATCAGCTTGTGGTTCTCTATAATGATTATGTATTGTAAAAAGACTATAAAGTTTCTACCATAGAGCCATTATATTGCCACTGGGAGAGACACACTGTACAAAAAGTGGTGTTCAAAGACCAGTTCAAGAGCTGAAGTTGACCTGACTTTACTTTAAGTCTTATTAACTTTGCATATGCTCTGGTAATCTCACTATCCCAATATGTAAGCCTTTTCAGCTTTGAGATCCATGCTAAAAGCCATATCTTTTATTTTTGCACAAAGTTAAATTAAAGCTTAATGATTCAACAGACTGCTCAGTATCGACATAGTAATCGACATTATCATTGTTTTTTTCATTTCCACATAATGATTATAGATAAGAAAGTACAATCATAATTGCACAAGTTTAAGACATATGCAATAAATTCTGGATTAATGGGTGCCCTACAACTCATGATCATATAATAAGACCAAAAGGGTGTATTTTTTTTTTTTTCAAGTAATATGAATATTCCCTTAAAAACAATATAAAATCAGATAATAAATATTATTAATAATGGTATATTCTGTTTTAAGTCAAGTATTTCTATATTGTTCTTCCCCCAAAGCACTTCTATGCTTTTGGTTTATTCATAAAAATATGAATGGCATACTAATTTTTACATCTTTGACAAGATTAAGACAAATACGAGCAATAAATGAAGTAATGTTTTTGATTAAAGAAACTACTAGGCTGTAGGATCATCTCCCACTCCTCTTCAGACCAGCAACAAGCTGACCATGGCAGTGACATAACCATACATTTTTTCATAGATGTTTCATATCTAAACAAGTAGGATTAAATGTCATCTAAATTAAAATTCTAGCTAAAAACAAATGAACTTCATGCTGTGTAAATGACATACCGTAATGTTGTAGATCAAACCCAGCGAGATTTTAAGATGCATTTAATTACAACTGGAACCCAAACATAAAAGACCTTCATAATGTTTTCCTTGCATCATACATACTGAGGTTACTTATAAATAAAATGAGTCGTTTATGGACAACTCAAATATTTTTGAAATTATAACGTATCCAACAGCCAAACGTCTTAATTTTAATTTTTAGCTATTTGTACACACTACTAAGATACATAGTTTTGCATATTGCTAATATGTTCTGTTTATCACCTGTAGCCCTATCATGATTTTTTTTTTTTTGTCTATAGCGTATCAAAAACTAGGACTTCACACATTGTGAGAATATAATATGATATAAGGGGCCCTAATTATAATTTTATTTGGGATCTAAATTCGAGATCAAAATGTTTGTTAAATAAACAGTTGTAAATAAACTGTAGAGACAAGGTTATTCCACCATAGACACATTATGTAGCAAACATGATTAAATTAATATTATTTAACAGGAAATATAACCATCAAACTATGGGTTAATAATTATGTTCTTTATATGATTACCTAAATTCTATTTAGTTTAAATGTTAAAGCCATTATTTTTTGACACTTTAAATGTAACTACAGATTAAAAAGTTTGAGATGTAGTGGGATGATCAGGGAATTAAGTTATACCTGAGTGGACCACTTTCTAGTTTCAAGAAAAACAGATTTGCAATTTGTGGCATGACTAACTACTAGTATTCAGTTCAATTCAGTTTATTTATAAACCTCCAATTCACAGCACGTTATCTTATGGTACTTTACAAAAAAAATAATTTCAATTCAATCAAACATACATTCAAATTGTACTAGTTATCAAACAGTTCAATATTTAAATTAGTTTAAAGAGGTGGTATTCTGTATTTTCCAGGCACATAGTGCCATTTTATAGTGCAATCAAGTAACTATGTTACCTTCAGTTGTTATGAAAATGCTGTATATATCACAAATAAATTAAAAGAAATTTGAGTTTGTATCACATCTGTACCTGACACCTTGAAATTGGTCTCTTTAAGAAGCTCCTGCTCTTTCTGACAGTCTGCCTTCAGCATGTCATCACAACAATGTGTCTCCATTATACCATTTATAACTGTTCTTAGGAGCGTTGAACTGAAAGATAATTTGTTTGATAAGCTCAGCAGATGCACAGTTCCACCAGGTGTTTGCTAATTGCTGCTGCTGCTAGTCTGGTGGGAGGCACAGAAGAGGGGTGCTCTGTTGGGCTGGAACTTAGCTGGGGACTGAGCTCCAAGGCAGAGCTTTGGGTAAATAGGTGGTGCTTTGTATGAGCAAGGGTTTAGGCACCCCCAAATGGCTGCCATGATAGATTCAAGGATTTCTCAAACATGCCTGAATGAGTCAAAGCAACACTCTGGGTATGTGTTGGATGAGGGAATGACATTATAACATGATGTAAGGCTCTAAAACGTCGATTTTGCATAATACTTCCCCTTTAAAAAGTTTTCTACCTGAGGAAACCCAGCAGACTGCATCAGGTCATTGCTGGAGTCACTCCTCCTGGATGAGCATGAAGTGATAGTAGATAACCACTTTCATTGTATCGTTGACTTTACAGCAATCCCTCATACCGAGCATGCATGTAGAGAGGAAAAACTCCCCTTTAACAGGAAGAAACATCCAGCAGTAGCAGCAATACAAGCAGGTAACAATGTATCTCTCTCAATTTCATACATTCAGACACTGAACAAATATGCTGACAAATAGATGTTCAATACTATGTGTGCCACTGGTTTAAAGCTATATCAACCATCAGACAAATTAAGACATAGTATATACCTGCAACTTTATTTTATTTTATATGCATGGTAGTCATATTGAACATTGAACTTGGAGCTGATTATAAATCTCTGGCTTTCCCAGTTGGAATTCTGATTTCAGTGGGCCTTTTTGTTGCAATTTCCAACTTGGAAATTGAGAAACCCAATTATGGACAAATATTCTGTGTGTGAGAGAAAAAGGTTTTGAGGACCACTGGTAGCTTTGGTCCCAGAGCAACAGCTGAGTTGGCATATGTCATGAGATGGCTCTATTCAGAGAGACTCTTCACCTTCAGGTTCTCCTTATAAAAAATACAACACATTTGAAACAGCAAACTGACCTCAGGTGACTCCTAATGTGGAAACCGTTCTTTGTGGATGAACACTACTGTGTGTGTGTGTGTGTGTGTGTGTGTGTGTGCGCATGTGTGTGTGTGTGTGTGTGTGTGTGTGTGTGTGTTGATCTTTCAGCAGGCACTGTTTCACTAATCAACTTATCATACTGATTTGCCAGAGGAGGTGATCTCAAAATTGTACACATGGTCAAGTAAACTCAGAAAAGTGGTTTAAATTTTTATTGGTGCAAAACATTAAGGTATCCCAAAATACATGACCTCTACAACATGCGTACACACATCAACAAAAAAATTAAAAAATAAAGTGATTTTCAGATCAGCAGTGAATGCTTGGTTGAGTTTATAAATCGGTCTCATTATGTATGAGGGTTTTAACACCAATTTTCATTTCATTTCATGCTACAAAATGGATAAGGAATGAGTTTTGGTATCTGTGATCATTAAAAGCCTTTTGTCACATGATCTGGACACTGTTTCAATGGTATCTTCAAGCTGCTGGGAAACATGGTTAACAATAAAAACTTTCACCTGTTTGTTATATCTACAATTCATTGAAATAACAAGTTTAGTTTTTCTGTGTTCTCCCTCTTCTGCTAAATGACCTGGATGACTGATATACTCTTTTTTGGTGATAAGAGCCTTATAAGATGACTCATTCCCATTTAATATAATCAAAATCTAAAACTGAAAGAACGTAAGAGTTCAAATACAGGCAGCTGAGGGGTTTGTTTTAAAAACAATAAGACCTAAAAAGGTTGACTTACTGTAACATCATATGCAATTAAACAAACTGGATTAATCATCAGTCCTCTTAAAAGTCCACATTGTGTGTCTGTGTGTGTTTAGTTTGAATCATTTTTATTTTCTCTTCTAAAAAACAGTAAAACTGTAAGGACTCACTAGGAGGACCCGGAAATTCAACCACACACAGAAGTACGTAAAGGAAAAACAAGTTTATTTAGAATCAGGAACTGGTAGCAGCTCAGGAAGAATCGATGAAGGTCTCCACAAGGGAATCCAACGCAGTACCAGGGGGTAGACGATAATCAGGCAGAGGTTATACACGGAGAGGCAGAGAGAGCAAACTTAACTAGAGGGTCAGGCAATACTCGGTGGTCGTGAAGCGGAGCTTGAGTCAGGGTCCAGAAATCCAGAACCAAAGGAATCTGTAACGGGCTTGGCAGGAGGGGAAGATCCGTGGACGGAAATGGGTCGAAGAAACACCAGAAGGCAAGGCATGAAACGCTGGATTTCTACTGGCTCGTGGCTGTCGATAATCTGGCAGGGAGGCAGGGGCTGAGAGGAGTTAAGTAGAGCAGGGCCCAGGTGGCACAGATCAGCAATCAGGTGACACAGGTGAGTAGAATGAAAACTAATTACAGCATGGGCAGGACCAAACATGAATCATAACAGTACCCCCTCCTCAAGGTCCGGCTCCAGAAGGACCACCTGGCTGGTCAGGATTGGACCGATGAAATTCCCTGATAAGGGATTTGTCCAAAATGTGTAGGGCCGGCACCCAGGAGCGCTCTTCAGGCCCATATCCCTCCCAATCCACCAAGTAATGGATGGACCGGCCCCAACGTCTGGAGCGAAGGAGGCGGCGCACCGTGTGAGCGGGACCCCCATCAATGATCCGGGCGGGAGGAGGGGGCCTGGAGGAAGGAACCAACCGTGAAGAGAAGACAGGTTTAACACGTGACACATGAAAGGTGGGACAAACTCTGAGAGTCCTGGGGAGGCGGAGCCGGACAGCCACTGGGTTGATAACCTTGGAAATCGGGAAGGGTCCAATGAAACAAGGGGCTAACTTCCGGTTTTCAACCCGCAAGGGAAGGTCCTTGGTGGACAGCCAGACCTTTTGACCTTCGGTGTAAGTGGGTGCCGGAACTCTGCGACGATTTGCAAATCTAGAACATAAAGCAGAGGACTTTAGAAGGGCCCTGCGGGCCTGGCGCCATACCCGCTGGCACTTTAAAGCAGAGGCATGAGCAGAGGGAACTCTAGTGGGCTTCTCTTGAAGGGACAAGACTGGAGGCTGGTAGCCATAAACTGTGTAAAAGGGAGACAGACCTGTGGAGCTAGAAGGGAGTGAGTTGAGGGCATACTCCACCCATGGAAGGTTCTGTGACCAGGAAGAGGGATCATGTTCACAGAGCATGCGCAGCTTGGTCTCCACCTCCTGGTTGACCCTCTCCGTTTGCCCGTCAGACTGAGGGTGGAATCCTGACGAGAGACTTACTGTGATGCCCAGGAGACCACAAAATTCTTTCCAGAATTTAGAAATGAACTGGGGTCCTCGATCAGAAACAATGTCAGTAGGTAGACCATGCAAACGGAACACCTCACGGGCCAGAACCGCTCCCAGCTCCTTAGACGAAGGCAGTTTGCGAAGTGGTATCAGGTGGGACATCTTAGAAAATCGATCCACAACTGTGAGGAGGACAGAATGGTTATCGGAAGAGGGTAAACCAGTAACAAAATCCATGGATATGTGGGACCATGGGCGGTGAGGAACCGGGAGGGGCCGCAGAAGCCCAGAGGGTGGTCGACGGGATGGTTTAGCCTGACAGCACACTCTGCAAGCCTTGATAAACTCCTTTACATCTTGCAGCATAGTCTCCCACCAGAAACACCTCCTGATCACAGCTAGGGTCTTAGTGACTCCTGGATGACAGAAAAATTTAGAGGCATGACAAAAGGATAGTACCTCAGGTATTAGCTGCTCAGGGACAAATAGTCGATTCTTAGGACAGCTCTCAGGGATGGGGTTTTGCAGATGGGCCTCTCTGATTCTCTGCTCTAGCTCTAGCCTGGAAACTGCTAGCCGCGCAGATGAGGGGAGCACATAGTCCACCTGCTTAGCCTCTTGACTCTCCTCCATAGTCTCATGCAGCCTGGAGAGTGCGTCTGGCTTAGTGTTCTTACTCCCAGGTCTGTAAGATAGTGAAAAATTAAAGCGACTGAAGAATAGAGCCCACCTGGCTTGCCTGGGGTTAAGTCTCCTAGCAGACTTGAGGTACTGCAGATTCTTATGATCAGTCCAGACCACGAAGGGTTCCTTAGCTCCCTCGAGCCAGTGCCTCCACTCCTCGAGGGCCAGTTTGACTGCCAGCAGTTCCCGGTCACCGACATCATAGTTGGTCTCTGCAGAAGACAGTTTTCTAGAAAAGAAGGCACATGGGTGAATCTTCTCATCAGTGTTTCTCTGGCTGAGTACGGCTCCCACCCCAGAGTTAGAAGCATCCACTTCTACAATGAATTGGCGAGAAGGGTCCGGTGCGCGGAGGACAGGAGCGGAGGTGAAGGCCTTTTTAAGGTGGTCAAAGGACTCTGCAGCACTCTTACTCCAAACGAACTTGCACTTGGATGAAGTAAGAGAATGAAGTGGAGAAGCAACAGAACTGAAATTGCGGATGAACCGTCGATAGAAATTAGCAAACCCCAGAAACCTCTGAAGTTGTCTACGGTCTTGTGGGCAGGGCCAATTCTTGATGGCGTCTGTCTTGCTGGGGTCCATGGAAATCCTGTTAGGAGAGATGACGAAACCCAAGAATGAAGTGGACGATTTGTGAAACTCGCACTTTTCTGCCTTGACAAACAGGTTATTCTGCAGCAAGCGGAGAATAACAGAACGGACATGAGTCTGATGGGTAGTGAGATCCTTAGAAAAAATTAAGATGTCATCCAGATAAACATAAACAAAACGACCGACCATGTCCCTGAGGACATCATTGACTAGAGCTTGGAACACTGCAGGAGCGTTGGATAGGCCAAAGGGCATTACCAGGTATTCATAATGGCCGGTTGGAGTGTTAAAAGCCGTCTTCCACTCATCCCCCTCCTTGATACGGACTAGATGGTAGGCATTTCTGAGATCGAGCTTGGTAAAAACTGTGGATCCCTGAATCAGGTCGAAAGCAGTGTTCATTAGGGGAAGTGGGTAACGATTCTTGACTGTGATGTCATTCAATCCCCTGTAGTCAATACAGGGTCTCAAAGAACCATCCTTCTTGCCCACAAAGAAAAAATCTGCACCAGCTGGAGAGGATGAAGGGCGGATAATGCCTGCCTTGAGTGCGTCACAGATATAATCCCTCATGGCCTTATCCTCCGGGCCGGAGAGGGAGTATAGACGGCCTTTGGGAGGAAAGGTTCCAGGAAGCAAATCAATTGCACAATCATAGGGCCGATGGGGTGGAAGGGAAGTGGCGCGATGCTTATTAAAGACTTCCCGAAGGTCATGGTAAACAGCCGGTACCTTGGATAGGTCGGGATAGGTTTCCTGTCCCGAGATAGGGACAGAAAAAGGGACCGAAGCTGCTAAGAGGCAAGTGGAATGGCAAGATGGTGACCAACCCAACACCTCGCCCTTCACCCAGTCAATGTGGGGGTTGTGTTTTCTTAGCCAAGAAGCCCCCAAAATGACAGGGAGACCAGGGGACTCTATTATCAGGAAGGAGATAAGTTCATGGTGATTCCCAGAAATACTGAACTTAATGGGACCCGTTTCATGGGTGATCTGGTGAAGTACATGGCCATCAATAGCCAAAACTTCAAGACACTTAGAGGTAGGTAAAAGTTGGATGCCCAGAGATTCGGCAAGACCACGGTCCATGAACTCAGTATCTGCTCCTGAATCTATAAAGACTGGGAGACGCTTGGTTTGACAATCAGCTTGGAGAGTGGCTTGAACAGAGAATGAAGAGGATTGCCATCGCTTTTGACTCAGCAGGAGCCTCTTACCTCCTGCTGAGCCTGGCCTTTTACAGGACACCGACTAAGTAGGTGACCCTCTCCACCACAATAGAAACAAAGGCCTCTCTTAAATCTCCGCTCTCTCTCTTGTGGGGACAGGCGAGTTCGACCAATCTGCATAGGCTCCTCTCCCGGAGAGGTGGGTGAAGAACTCAAAGGTGGAGCCGTGACTGGTGGCTGTGATCTGGGAACAGATTCAACATGGTAAGTATGACTGAGGGAACTCCTCTCCAACCTTCTCTCATGGAGCCTAGCATCAATTCTGGCGGCCAGGGTCTCCAGTTCCTCCAGGTCCTTGGGAGCGTCTCGGGTAGACAGCTCATCCTTTATCTCCTCACTGAGACCCTGATAGAACGCATCACATAGTGCCTCATCGTTCCAGTCACTTCCTGAGGATAGAGCATGAAAATCGATAATGTACTCAGTTACTCGCTTCCTGCCTTGTTTGAGTCTGAGCAACCCACGTGCAGCCTCCCTCTGAGGCAGAACAGGATCGAAGACCCTGATTAGCTCCTTGGAAAAGTCCTGGAACCGATAACAAATGAGGGAGTCCCTCCGCCATTCTGCAGTCCCCCATAATTTGGCTTTTCCCGAAAGGAGGGAAATAGCATAGGCTACTTTAGCGCGTTCAGAGGGAAAAGATGACGGCTGAAGTTCAAAGATTATTTCACACTGAGTAATGAAGGGACGACACTGACTCTGCTCACCTTTAAACACCTCCGGAGGAGACAGGCGGGGCTCAAAAATGGGTGAGACCTGGAAACCAGACGTAGCGGCTTTGAGGCTGGGAGAAGGGGCTCCTTTAGGGGAGGGAAGGGAGGACATCCTATCAAGCATGCTCATCATTTGTTGCATGTTTGACTCCAGGCGGGTAATAGCGTCTTCAACACTTGAACGCCACTCCTGTGTGGGTGACGGGTCCATAGTGGCCAGATTATTCTGTAAGGACTCACTAGGAGGACCCGGAAATTCAACCACACACAGAAGTACGTAAAGGAAAAACAAGTTTATTTAGAATCAGGAACTGGTAGCAGCTCAGGAAGAATCGATGAAGGTCTCCACAAGGGAATCCAACGCAGTACCAGGGGGTAGACGATAATCAGGCAGAGGTTATACACGGAGAGGCAGAGAGAGCAAACTTAACTAGAGGGTCAGGCAATACTCGGTGGTCGTGAAGCGGAGCTTGAGTCAGGGTCCAGAAATCCAGAACCAAAGGAATCCGTAACGGGCTTGGCAGGAGGGGAAGATCCGTGGACGGAAATGGGTCGAAGAAACACCAGAAGGCAAGGCATGAAACGCTGGATTTCTACTGGCTCGTGGCTGTCGATAATCTGGCAGGGAGGCAGGGGCTGAGAGGAGTTAAGTAGAGCAGGGCCCAGGTGGCACAGATCAGCAATCAGGTGACACAGGTGAGTAGAATGAAAACTAATTACAGCATGGGCAGGACCAAACATGAATCATAACAAAAACTCAGTTTTAGAAATAACATCTGAAATATTCTACCCATAGTGATATTTTAGGTATTTAATTTTAAAAAACATTTTGTTAATGTTGTAGTTTAAAAATCACAGTAACACAATTGCTCTTGGCATGTGTTTGTTGTGCAAAATAAACAATAAGAAAGACCCATTAATGCAAAGGTTGACTTTGCAAATCCTGCTTCTGAAATTTAGTATAAACAGCACTGCATGCCAGGAAGGAGGTGTCTTTCATCAAAGTTAGAACAGCTGATTCTCCTTCTTCTTTGTATGTCTGGACTATTTTACTGTGAATGTGTTTTTTTTTTCTTTTGCACTGTTTGAAAAAAAAAATCTCCAACCAGACTGCAACCTAAATCACAACCAAAAAACACAAAAAACTATTAAATACCCATGTCACAACAGTAGGTGACAAAAATCCGAGTAACAAACAGCATACTGGGAACTGGAATACAAAAGAACATTTTGTGCACAGCTAATGATTACCCATCAAACTCTTGTAATTTGTTTTATCGCTGACATTGTTTCTAATCTGAGTCATTTGTCTTTTCAACACATGATCAAACTTTAATGACAACAGGGTTAGAGAAAATCAAAAAGGATGTCGGAAAAACTAAATAAAGTGACTAGTGTTGTTTTAGTCTCCATTACACAAAGCAATATCAGGCATGTGCAAAGTTGCAACATCCAGCAAGTCCACATAGGTACACCTAAAGCTATTTTTTTCAAACTCTCTACTTTGAAAAGAATTTTAAAAAAAAACTAACTTTTTTCCCAAAAACTACATTTCAGTCTGAACAAAATGTGCAAATGTTGAAAAAAAGTAAGGGCTAATATCTGTTAGTATGGAAAACACCAATACTAATTATTTTACAAGGTTCGGTTGAGGTTTAGTAGCATTCTTGCCTTGATCAAGGCTTTAGAAACTATCCATTCCAAAGACTGGAATGATCAATTTAACTTTGTTGGAGACAAAAATGCTGTCAGATACCTGAGATGTATGACATTTGGCAGCTTGAAAATGGCTTAACATTTTTATTTCATAGACAAAAAACAAACAATAAGGAAAGTGTAAATGAATAGCAACATTAAATTATTTTCTTCAAAGTCCTAAAAAAAAAGGTGTCCTTGGCACATTAATGAAAAGCAAACAGGAGAGAAATGTTCAAAATAATTAATATTGAGTAAACTGGCAAAACTAAAACATGTTTTTTTTTTTTTGCGGGGGGGGGGGTTGTTTTTGTTTTGGTGGGGGGGGCTGTTTTTTATACAGCTTGTTTGTCATTATATATCTCATTGCATCACACACTGTCTTTGAGTTTTGCAAGGGTTGTTTTAAGCATGAACTCAAATAATCTACAAAACAATGAAAGCAACTGGAAGAAGCTGTGACTTATGCTATGTGCCCTGTGCCCTGAATCAATATGTGTTAATGTAGAATACGAGTGGACAAAACAGACATTTTGCTTTTGCACTAAAATGATACTTTTATCAATACTTGTCCTCTTAAAATCCAACATTCTTGTCTTATCTTTTTTCATAAGTACTGCATTTGTTGCTTATTAAAATGTAATCAAAGGGCACATAAAAACATCCCTGTTTGGTTTTAGTGGTTGGTATGCAGGTATTGAAAAGCAGGAATTTTAACAGTTCAGTTTCCTTTCTAGTTGAAAAAAACAAAATATTTCTTGCAGTAGCACAAATAATGAAAATATAAAATGGCTCCTAATTCTTATCTCAAAGAAGGTCATCTTCTCTGAAAAATAGATGAAATCTCAGGCTCTGGCACATAAAAGATGAATGTACCTTGTGTTCTTCTGTACACTGTCTGGATGTTGCCAGATCTGTTTCGAATTGAGCTTAAAAGGTCTAAAAGATAAATTAAAAGATGGAAAGAGTATCTAATATCACATATAATATACAAATAATAGAGTACTTACAGACAGCATTTTTGTGACTGGAGTCTTTACTGGGCATCATCTTTACCCCTCTGGACTTCAACTCTATGGCTTTCTTCACTGCACAGATGAGAAGAGAAGGGGGTTATACAGTACATTATAAATCATATTCCATTAAACTTTAATTGCTGTACATCTTCCCTTAACCTCCTCCCCCCTAGGGTGCCATCTGCTGTATTTCACCTATGTATAACAATCCAGTTTTATGATCAATGTCATATCTAACACACAGTACATACAATGTTGGTAAGATGTGTAAAGCATAAAAGGGAAAATATGAAAAACAATTAAAAAACAGGGAAAAGAGAGGAAAAAAGTAGGAAAGAAGCATCATCAAAATTTATTCCATCTGTTTTATCCTAAGTGGCACCACTGGAAAGGATAACAGAAAAAAATCTGTGTTACAACTACACTACATTCCACTGAGAGACAGGATTGGCATGAAAAACACGTCTCACTTTCTCTTTTTCTATCTCTCATGCTTTAGCTCTCTCTCTCTCTCTCTCTCTCTCTCTCTTTTGTACATGCACACGCACACATAAAGAAAACCACCAATGGCAAGAGCAACAGACCGATAACTAAGAAAAAGTGAGAAACAGCGTAAAGAGAACGAGCCCAGAAAGGACATTAGTTAGACTGAATGACAGACAGGATTTGGTTCACCTTGTTTAATGTAATGGGGGTAACCAATTAACCTGACCAGGCACGTGGAGACTAACATGCATTTTTACATATCTATGTTGAGCAATCATATGATTATATAACAATAAACAGGCTAGCAAGTTCTATGATTTAGGACATCTAGCCTTCAATTAATGCTCTCAATGCAATGTAGAGTATTAATTGCAATAACCACAACAACCCATTCTTCTTTATTCTTCTTTTTAATGTTAAACATAGTATGCAATAATGTTTAAAGCACACTTGACTAAATAGGTTTAGTGCACACTTAAAACATTTACGCAGTGCTGCCATTAACTTTCATACAGCAGTGATTAAGCACACGATTATGCAGACAAATGATGAAGTGTCTCCTTTTATTGGTTAAATTTTTCTCATAATACTGTAGCTAAACTCAGAGCGAAGATACATCTTATTGGAGATTATTTTTGTCAACTTGGTCAGCAACCTTTTCAATCCAAAGAACCATTTTTGCCTGTACACCTACAAAATAAAATCTATACAACCGTTTACAAGAAAATATACAGTTGAAACCAGAAGTTAACATACACTGAATAAAAACTCACCCACAACTTTTTTCTCATTGTCTGAAATTAAATCAGACCAAACTCGCTAGAATTGCTAACATCACTTCTATTTGCTAAATGCCACAATAATGAGAGCAATAATATGTCAGAGATTTATTTATTAATGTCTTTTTAAAATAAAACTTAAAAAGAGATTTGTGAATCTATGATAGCAAGAAGGTATCTACTACAGTATATTTGAAAGAAAACCCACCACATATGTAAAAGATGTGATGCAACAGAATGGTAAAGCTTCCGCTGGTGAAACTTTAGACTTGTTAATGGGATCAGATTTAGATTAATCACATATTGGAATTATATTAAATTCAGAATATGACATACAGTCAGTATACAGTGTATATGTTGCATCTTAACCTAACTAATTATTTGTAGTTCTTGATTCTTAACTAAATTGGACTTTTTAAATTGCCTATAATTTTTCTAAACATCAACATTTTTACTCTTCTTGCAAACAAAATTCTGTCTCACTATGTAAACCCGAGGCCAAAAACTAACAACTTATAAAAGTGAGAAAGTATAACATACCTTGATACTGAGCACTAAATCCTTTTCTTCTATGATTGCTGTCTGAGGTGAAGTGTATCCGAAGCCAGTTTTTATTCGATATCACCGGTGAGGGTAGAGTTGTACCTGTCAACCTGGAGGAAAAAATATATATTTCACTATTAAAAACAAAGCAAAATCCCTTGTGGTCAGCAAAAGAAAAGCTAAAATTTATTTTACATATAACTCAATATCTGGAATGAAACAGTATATTGTGAAATACTGCTATTTTATCCAAACAGCACTTTGAGAATTCAGAACAAGATGAGAAAAAGGGGGAAAAAACCATAATAGAACAAGACTGAAGTTGTTCTACAGGATCCAGCACAGCCCCTATATTCTGCAATATATAGCAATATGTCATTGTTGTGCAGTGTAGTTCTGCCTTTTTCTACAATGGTGAATATCATGCTTAGACAGAAGAATAAACCCTCCGTCAAGGTGAGGGTGGAAGCTCGGAGGTCTTGGTTTTGAATGAAAGACCATCTTCATATATTTCAGCTTTAGGTACAAAGGAATGCACACAGAGTGCAGGAAAATGGTTGGAGCGAAGAACTGCCATGTAATTACAGATTGCAGCATTATAGATCTAGGAGGGATTGACCACTGCTGTGAAAAATGTTCTCAATTTATATTCTTCACAAACAGGAGGAGACACAGTGATCATGATGCAGAACAGAAAGGGGAATTCTGTCATCTGAGGGTCCTTTTCTGTCAACGTATCTATTAAAAGTGTATACAACCCTGTTAGACATTTCAGGTTTATGGGATGTAAAAAACTAAAATGATGATAAATCACAACAAAACCTTCTTTGCTGTTATTTAGAAATATTTCCTCCACATTCAAACTTCAAAACAAAAAGACGCAAAAATACTGAAGATAAAAAGATGCAATAACCTAGAAGAACAAGTGTGCACATCTTTACTTTGTTTTATTCACATTTTGATTTAGCTTCATTCAGTCTTTTTGGGTACACTTAACATCAATTACAATGGTTCTGATTAACCTAAAAAAAATGACAACTATTTGGCTTTCCTTGCAGAATTTGATTGACATTTGCTTATTTACATCATTTATTTGCTCAAGGAGGCTGTCAAGAAGCCAAGAAATCACACTATGGTCTTACTCTACATGAGATGACAATCTCCAGGTTCCTGTGGATGTCTTGACTTGGATGCAATCATGAACAGCTCCAAATTCCAATCAGTTTTGACTCCAAACTTTCAGGTGTCTGATAGAAAGCTGAACATGAAGAGGAATTTCGTTTTTCAGCACCACAGTGAGTCCAAGCATACATCCAATTCAACAACAAAAGGGCTTTATCAAAAGAAAATCAAAGTTTTGGAATGGCCTAGCCAGAGTCCAGAATAAATCTGATGGGAAATCTGTGGGGTTGCCTATGGATAAGAGATGTCCTCACAATTCAACAAATTTGAGGAACATTTGCAAGGTAGACTGGGTAAATACTGCCAAGTCAAGATGTGGTATGCTGATAGAATTCTGCCAGAAAGACTGAACTGTGTTTTTGAATGAAAATTATGTTAAACAAAAGGTGTAAACACTTCTGCAACAAGATCAATGCAACATTTTTTTTTAAAAAATATTTGTTCCCTCCATGTCATTGTCGTATTTTCCACACTATATCATTTTCCAACAGCAATACAGCTGTTACTTTTGTAGAATGTACAGTGTATCATTTAGGAATGATACACTGTATCATTCCTAAATGATACAGTGACTAGAAAGTAGAAATATTAACCATGTGTGTTGTGTATGAAGTCACAGTTTTCAGTGGCTCTCTTTTAAACTTATGAAATCTTTATGAGAGAGAACACAAAATCTGGAGCAGTTTATTTTCAGAGTTTCTGGTCACTTTATTTATGGAAAGCACAATGATTTTTGTGATTACCTTGCGATAAAAAAGAACCTATAACAAAAGCAACCATGGATAAAAATAGTGTTATTTTTCTTAATTTCAGAGTTGGGCAAATACTTCATATCTCCCTTATAGGTCATTCTTGTTTTCATGAGGTCACCCTTCATCTGTAAGTGGTTCTATTAATCAATATCCAGCAAAAAGTATCAAAAAGAACAAGCAAATTTGACTAAAGTGTATGAATTTACATCAAGGAGCAACATATATTTCCCTTTCCTGAAAACATACACGTTTTGAGATACAAAGTTTATGTCTGACAGCGAAGTTATGGCTATATCAGGAGAGGAAGTTGAGTTGAATTCAAATAAAATGTCTGACAGATTTTTATTTCATATAAGTATTTTGTATTTATTTATTTAACTTTGGAAGAAGACACAAATAACCAGCAGCTATTTTTCTTCATAACAAAACAGCTTAAGCTGTTCTGTTATGAAGTGCATATCTCCAGGAAGTTGGAGCAGATGGAAGACATAAAACAGCATCCACACAATCAATATCAGAGGTTGCAGAGGACATATAATTAGATTTTATATGGTCTACTTAATGGTCTTTTTGTCATGCTCCTATCAATCAGTCGGTCACACATTGTAGAGAAGAGCATAATGAGATGTGGCTTCAAAGGTAAGCAAATCATTCCCACGATTTGTAAAAGATGATGCTGAGAAGTCGAGAAATAACCAAAAAAGCATTTAAGATCAAACATGTTAAATTAACAATAATACTAGAAGCTTGTATAAGCTTCTTAAAAAAATTTGTGGTTAATGTGATTTATGAAAATGTAAACACAATATTGCATTTGATTTCAAATATGCAAATATATAGATCGATAGGCGATTAAATGCGCATGCACATTGTCATACAGTAAAAATATGGTATGTCTAGTTTTAGTTTTTTAGTTTTTTGTTTTCTTGTGGAAATCAAAACTGTTGACCCCCCTTTAATGACTTTCAGGAGTTTACCTAGTAATTTTTGAAAGCAGAATGCAAAATTGACCAAACTTTATACATTTACATAAAAACACTTCTTGAAAATGCATTTTTTGGGAATTCAAGGTTTCTGTCGAGTAGCGAGGACATGCTGAGATGTAGTAAAAACAAATAAACAAAAAAATCAGTTTGATTTGAATTTATATAAATACATGTACAAACTTAATTTTGGTTCAAGAAAATAAGCTTTATATCTTAAATCAGTAGAATGTCAAAAAAGCTGCCTTTTTATCAATTTGCAAAAAGTCTGTGGAAGTATCTGGTCAACAAAATTAGAATCGATGTACTTGTATTCCAGTTTCAGATTTCTGGAGTCAGGAAAACTTAACACTTAAACTTCTGTGTTTTTAAAGACTGTTGTACAAAATAACAAAGTGTGTGTTTTAATAGTTTACAATACTAATGTTGTTAATCTGGTTCTTCAAATCCCAGAAAAGTTATTCCAAATTCGTCAAAAGTCCTAAACCTCACCCCAGGAAGAAAATGTCCTCTCATGTACTTAATAGTTATCATAGAAATTCTATAATTTTACAGTTGTCCATTTTATAAAATTTGAGTTGTTATTTTATTTATTAACAAACCAAAATAGGAAAATAAAAAGTTCAGCAAATGAGGTAAAAAAGAGGCAGAGAAGTAAATGAAAAAAACGTCCCTCACAACAAAATCTGCTTTATAAGGACTAGAACAAAAAAATGATAAGTGGGTATCCTTCAGTATGTACATGTATTACATCAGCTTTAGCTTTTTGCACATTTTGTTACTAAAGGCAACCTTAGCAATAGTAATAAAAATAAAAGAAGAGGGGGACATGGTGCACAAAGGGAAGAGGGGACATGATGTAAGAGAAAAAAAATTATGTTCTACCAACCCCCCTTAAAGTAACAAAAGCAACTACAGTGACGCTTTAATGTGCTGCAAGTCTAACAAGTGGATAGGAAAAAAAACAGAGTAAGAAGGAAAAGCTACAAATGAGGAAAACTTTACAAGCAAAATAGGAGAGGTGGTGAAAGAGCAAAAAAGATAAACCAAGTGCATTTTTAAAACACAGTTACCAGGTTTTGTCACTGTGACAACAGCTAAGTATACATTTGAAATAAACAACAAATTAGTCCACCAGCAGTCTTTACAACCGTGTGTGTTGAAATACATGTTATCTGAGAAGCTCGAGAAAAGCTAAGAGAACTGATAGGGGTAAATATCTGCTCAGTCAATATAAATTATTGGGGTAGCCTGTTTATTATTTCTAAATGTATAAAAATCTGATCATGGAATATGTTGCGTACAAATTAAATAAAATCAAGAGCAACCAATGGCCTTTGGAAGTCACCCAGTTATTAACTAGTCTACCTGAGTTGAATTTGATCACAATATAAATATAGATGTACAGTGAAAAGACTGCACGGTGGCACTGATGCCTTGCACTGCAAGGATCCGAGGAGTTTGCATGTTCTCCTCGTGCATGCCTGGGTTCTCCAGTAACTCCAGCTTCCTCCTACAGTCCAAAAACATGACTGTTAGATTAATTAGTCCCTCTAGATTGCTCTTAGGAGTGAATGTGTACATGTATGGTTGTTTGTCCTGTATATTTGTGTTGGACTGACAACTTGTCCAGGGTGTAAAACTGCCTCTCACCCAATAACCCTGTAAAGATGAGCAGGTGTAGATGATGGATGGATGTTCTGTGAAGGCATCAGAGGTTTGTGAAGGAGCAGCAGTGAGCAAACTGAGAATTTAAAACTTAGGGTTAGGTTATAAAACGCACCCAATTAAGAACTGGCAAGCCCGTCACTTGAAAATAGAAAGACTATAGCAGCATTGCAAATCTACATGGGTATCCACCTAACCTGAATTAATCAGAGAAGCAGGCATGGTAACTCTGGAGAAGGTGAAGAAATAACTCAAGTAGGTGAATCTGTGTACAGGAAACTATTGGCTGTGCACTGGATAACTTTGGTCTTTAAAAAAGTGTGGCAAATGCAAAGCCATTGTTGAGCCAAGGTTACATAACAAAACTTTTCATTAATGAATCATTTGTATTCGATTTGTCAAAGATTTTGGTTGCTATACCGAAATCTTTGTCCCAAAAGGATTATGGCTGGGCAATGCAGCCATGATGGAGAAATATGAATAATGCATTTGAGACTAGGGAGAAGGTCCAACTTCTAGCAGGACGAAGCAATACAGCCAGAGCTGCAGTAGAATGGTTTAGATCAAATTACATTCATGTGTTAAAATGATCCACTCAAGGTCCAGAGCTACATCAAGTAAAACAATTTTGGTAAGAATTGAAAACTGATGTTCAGATATGTTCTCCGTCTAAACTGACCGAGCTATTCTGTAATGAAGAGTATAAATATTTTTGTCTCTAAATATGTAAAGTTAGAAGAGACATACCTAAAAAAAAACTTGAAGCTGTAATTGTAGAAAGTGGTCACAAATTCTATTTCTGAAATATTTAAAATCAATATATATTTTTTTGATTTTACTTTATTTCTAATTATGCACTTTATGATGGACAATCACATAAAATACAAAATCATACACTGAAAATTTGTTGTTTCAATGTCTCAAAATGGGAAAATGTTCAAGTGGAACACTTTTTGCAAGGCTCCTGTTCTAAACAGCCTAAGCAAAATCCTTGTACATTCAAGGATTGAGACTTTTGTGTCACAAGAAGCCCATATTTTTCTTTCTTAGGCTAGTTTACCCTTAAGTGCACTTTAGTCCAAAAAGTGAAAAATGGGCTTTGTTTTTCCTGTCTGACATGTTTATTTCCCTGACATGGTCTGATCTGTCTTTCCTAAAAAAAAACATAACGAAGAAGTGTTTTTCTTTGTTGTGAGTAAAACAGCTTTCCACCCTTCACTTTTCAAGCAGCTCACAATATAATTGAATGTGTGGAATTTATATGTTATCCCTATGCATGTATACATTTTCATCAAATACACTAGCTTCATTCATGCACTGTAAAAATACGTGTTTCTCCTCAAACATAAGAGTGCAACAATCTCAACATGTTCAGTGAATTAAGTTTTATTTTGCCTTGATTGTTTATATTTAGAAAAATTAATATTGGCGCATTAGCTATAAATAGTTATGGCTCAGAACAGTTAGATCCTAATGCACTCACTACTTTTTGATCCTGATTATGTGATATCTTTCTCACTATTACTGTGTTGGGCATCCAAACTAATGAGGGAGTAATTTAAATGCTACTGTAGAGAAAAATGGAGATGTGTAAAGGGCAAGAAGAAAATGAGGAAAATTGATTATGACATGTTGATGAACGATGTAGCTTTGCTAAACGAAATAGATAAAGTCATTAAGTGAGAAGATCAGCAAGATGGGGAAGCAATGTATGGGGAAAAAAAAACAAAAACTCCTACATTCAGTTCTTGATTTCCATTATTTAGACTAGTGCCCTCACATTTGACGATGAAGGTAGAAAAATACAAGTCAGGAAAAGGAAAAAGGAATGACACTCAGAGAGAGAAAAAAAGAGCAGATGAGGGATGAAGAGAGAAAAAGACTGATTAAAAAAAGAAAGAAGAGGGACACATTGAAAGAAAATGAAACAGGCTACTCAGCGAGATTCGGGCGGCAGTAAAGATGGACAGGAGAGCATAGACATGAAGGACAAGCTTGAAAAAAAATCTACAGTCATTTCTATCTGTCAAGAGAAGGAGAACTTGTCAAAATCAAAGACAAGGCCTGAAAAAAACAAAGAAAAACACTGATGGACGAAACACATGTGAGAGGAGGTGATGGGGGAAGGGAGTAGCTTATATGATCGAGAGTAGAGATGTTACTTAGTAGCTGTGAGCAGAGGTCAAAAGTGATAAAAGACGAGACAAAAAGGCAAACCTAAATGAGGTAAGGCATTGCTAATGTCAGACTGCCCAGAACAGAGATAAATGAGAAAGAAAGTGAAGTTGGAAGGAGACAAGTGATGGTAAAAAGGTGAAGAATGGACAAAGAAGAAAAACTGCAAGAAAGAACTTTAACTGTTAGGTAACTAAAATTGTGACTGTTTATGGAAAATTAGAATTGAAAAGTATTTCATGTTTTGAAATTTTATCCATAATAAAGAAATGTAAATGAAGGTATCAAATCCAAGCTGACTGAAGTATGCATTAGCATACACATATAGACCGACAGTTATGTGAACAAATTAGGACATCCTCATCTAGTGTGTTCTTCTCATATAGTTGAGATATGTTAAATGTCATATCAAATTTAATAACACAGACAATTTCAGTAATATAAATAAAGAATGAAATCCAAAGAAAACACTTTTTTAAATGATGTGGTAAATGTAATAAAAAAGGCATTCTTTTCTAGGGAATCAATATGGACACCCCCCCCCAAGCCACACACACCCACACTTTATTAACCTTAAATGGCTAAAACAAAAGCCTATCACATTAGATGCACATAATTAGAACATCATTACTCAGCATTTTGAAGGTTGTCTGCCCTGCTTAAGCCTTAGAGCTTTTGTGTGGTGTGCTCCTGACTGCTGAAGTGAGAGTAAACATCCCGGTGAGGTAAATAAAAAAACCTGTCTGAGGCCTTCAAAAAGAAGTCTGATTATGAATCTAGTAAGGGATTTAATGAGGTCTCAGAAGAATTTCAAATGAGCTATTCCAATGTACAGAAAATAGTCCACATAGGGAGAATATTTAAAGCAAATTCCAACATGTCCAGGTTTGGCTGTCAAAGCAAGCTCATCCTATAAGCAGATGGAAAGACACTAAAAAAAGTCTCTAAAAACTCTAAATTGTCATCAAAGGTGGTTATGGACAGATGGTTATTGCCACTGCTGATGTTAAAGTACATGCCTCTACAATGATAGAGAGACTGCACAAGTTAAATTCCATGGGATGTATGCAAAGAGGAAAACTGCTCTCTAAGAAAAACATGAAAGCCAGAGAAAAGATTCTAAGACACGACATAGACAAAAGACTCATGCTTCTGAAATCATATTCTTTGAGTAGATGAGTCTAAAATGTAATTATTTAGACAACAAAACACAGGAAATGTTTGTTTATAAACCTATTAAAGTCTTCCAGGTTTGGGGATACTTTACTGCAGCAGGATCTGGCAAGCTCACCATCATAGAATCCCCCATTAATTCTATCATTTACCAAAGGATGTTTTGGGAAAATGTGAAACTTTCTGTAAAAAAAAAAAAATAAATAAAAAATAAAAGGCAAAACTGGACCCTCCAAAATGACAATGATCCAAAACACAGCAGTGAGCTTACCTAACTGGATGAGAAACAAGAAACTGAAAGCTCAAGGCAGATGTCAAAGCCCAGCTCGTGATTCCTTTGAGACGTTGTGGAGTAACTTGGAATGGGCTGCACATGCAAGAAATCCACAAACATCTCACAACTAAAAGTGAGGAGTGGGGCAAGCTTTCCTTAGACCGATGTCAGAGAGTGGTAGATGGCTGCAAGAAGGCTCTCACCGAAGTTATTACAAGCAAAAACGGTGACACTAACTATTAGACGGTAGGATGATTAACTAAGCGAATACAAACATTAAGTTATTAGTATTAGTTATTACAACCATGTTAATTCTTGGTGTTAACATATAAATAAATTGCTTCCTCATTCAAAAAATAATTGTAAAATAAGTTTATACATCAATTTGTTAAGATTACTTTTGAAAGAACTGAAAATTTAATGTTGTTTCCTAAGCTTGTGGCATGACTGCATAATTTGAATGCTCATAATTATCCATTAAGTGATCATACAGATCCAGGCTTCAACATTACTCTTATCTATGACAAGTACATCATCTAAGAGAGACTGGACCAGAATTATTAATGAAACAATTGTTAGCTTATTTAGTTCAAAGAAATTCATTTGAATTTGAATTATAAAACAAGCCCAGTCCAAATCTAAAAACACTTATTCTAGTCAAACTTTAAGATATAATAGAACTCATACTCCACCAGACATTTAATTTCTGGTCAAACAGACAAAAAGTCTAGGAAAGCTATGAAATTGTATGAAATTTTGAGTTTATTGCAGCCCTCTTCCTAAGAAAGTAAGGGGCAACAGTAGAGAAGGAAAACTCCACTTTTAGCCAGAAAAAACCTCCAGAAGAATCAGTTTTAGGATGGGGAGAGAGAGAGTAGGTCATGGAACAGGGGTAGTGAACGAAAAAAATCCAACAATGAACTAAGTGGGATTTTTATGCAAGGGTTGAAAATGACAAAGAAACTATATGACCTAGAGGTGATGAGGAGAAGCTGTGGCAGAATGCAAGCAGGGAACTGAGAGAGAGAGTAATTAACACAAGGGACAAATAAGTCTTAAAGAAACTACAAATCAAAGGGAAAATAACAACACTGATCAGAGGAACTAAATCCAATTGCACAAAGCATAGAAGAGAAGAATAAATTAAAAAAGAATAAACACAAAGGAATAAACTCATGTGGCAACACCATTCTATATTGTAATAATAATGAACACAGAAAATGAACACAGAACTGAACTGAATATGGCAAGACCTATAAAACATAAATGATTGTAAAAATAAACAGATAAATATTGACAGCTCAAAACTAACTCATCGAGGAAAGCAAAAAACTGAATGGACCTATTCATGGGAAACATTATTGTAAGACTAAAGCCAGAGAAAATTAAAGACCACAAGAGAGAAATAGAAACAGAAAATGAGAAGCCCAGTCGCGAAATAAACATAGAACAAAGGTTATAAAATACACATTTCTGTACAAACACAAAAGTTGTCTATTGAAAGGCTGTCAGCTGTCTGTTGAAACATGAGCACAAAGAAAGAGACATAAATTTCTATCATTGGGGTGCAGTTTCTGTGTCTGTAACTTCCCAACTGACTTTGGCTCCTGGCTATATGTTACTGCAGCCTTGTTTCATTGCCATACTTATTGCTTGTCCCTGTAGATATTCACATCTATAAAATGACAAAACATAGCACTATAAAAATAAATGAGTGTATGCAAGTCAGAAAAGTTAAAAGACATTATCCACAACAGATAGCTGTTTGTTTCAAGTGTTCAAAGCAAAACTGGGCTACAAAGCTACTTTTAATCTCATAATACACCCATGCATTTACACAGAAAGACACACACACACACACACACACACACACACACACACACACACACACACACACACACACACACACACACACAAAGGCAGTAAACATGATTTAAAATGTAAATGTAATAACAGGACAAGTGTTGCAAAAATGAGAAAAAGAGTAAAAGAGGACTGGTAGTAGCACAAAGGAGGAGGGGAGATAAAAAGAGGAGAACTAAAAGAGGAAACAGCAGGAGAGGGTGAGAAAGCTAAGGATCTAAGGGGAGCAGTGAAATGAGATGTAACAGAGGAACAAGAGGGGAGAGCAAATGGGAAAACAGGCAAGATGCATGACAGAGAGTGAAAATGTCTAAGCCCATCTCTTCAGCAAAGCTTGGGTGGAACTGGCGTGAGGGTCCCAGCAGATGGACAAGGTTACTCAAAATGTGCTATAGGACCATTTCTGAGCTCTGTAAATTTAATATAAATATGAGTTCTGGTCATACGGTTAGCATTCTCACAATAGCACAAGTTCACTGAAGGTTAATCTTTGCTGAGTATGAACACATTACCCACTTTAGTTATTTTATTCTTTTAAGTTTCTCTTAAACTGTTTTTGGACACAGGAACAGAAATAAGAAATAACTCTGGAAAGAAATTTTCAGTTGATCTTTTATGAACAGTTGGTGGTCTATTTCAGGGTAGTTAGACCCAGATCTATGAGGCTTCTCAAGTAGAGGATCAATCATTGTACTTGAGGTACATGTTAAATTTAAGCACCAGAAAAATACAACAGTTGTAAATAATAATAACGGTATAAACATCCTTAAATCTTTGATTTTTGCAAGTTCATTTGAAGTGCTATTTACATTATTTCAAGAATCACTGATGAGCACAAAGAAAGATGGAATTTTGTTTTTCCTATGATCACAAGGATTAACATATTACAATTTATTCATGACATTCAAATGTATGGCTGTAAGAGATTACAGAACCAGGTTCAGAAGTATAAAACTATAACTGTGTTTAGCAGTAATGACAGATGTAAATCTATTCATTCTACTCTCTAGATTTATGAAGCTGTGTATACATAGGCCATTTTTCATAAATATTATTTTTTGCCATGATTGGATGTAGAAAGTCTCCTTGTAGATATTTGCATAAAAATGTACAGTGTGGATCTCAAGGAAATATTCATAAATTTTTTTTCATTCAATCTGATAAGCAAAGATGCAGCTTGGTTTGTCTCTTAATATAAAACTCAACCATTACTTAAGTAAAGAAACTACAATCTGTTTCACTTGGTTCCTCAGTTATGGAGTCATACCCAGACCAAAAACACCTGAATACAAAAGTCAGGAGAATGGATCTTATTTTCTGGCAAATAATGATGTTAAGATAAAATAAGAAAAGATTGGACTGCAAATCATATGTTAAAAACCTGCATAAGCAGATACAAAAGCAGATACAGGGCTTCAGAGAGGGAACTTGAAACTCCTGCTTTATCTTTAGTGGATAAACTAATAGCTTGTGCATTATGCAGCCTTGCTTCAAGATGGTCAGAAGAAAGAAAAAGATGTACAGGTGGATCATGGTGTGTGTTACCTGTTTTCTAAAACTGCATTCAGAATCCAAAGGCAGCTGATAAGAAAATATCAGCAACCCTCGTGCTTGAAAATCTGAGCAAACTTTCAACACCCTCACACTGTGAAATAGCAAGGTCCTCTAAAGCAGTTTTTAATGGAACTCACAATTAAGTAAGATTATATTACAAAAATAATACTCATGAGAAACAAAATAATTAAAAAAAACATAACACTGGCCATGTTCTGTGAAACTACATATTTATGAAAATTTTTATCAAATTTAACAAAAATCTGAAAACGTGAGTGAATAGGAAGGGGGAACGCTAAGATTCTTCCTGTCTGTTTAAATCAAACACTATCTGTCTTTATGAAAGTTTGGCCTATAGAAGTAACAATCCACAGTAGCAATTTAGTGAAATGTCAGCACTAAGAAACATGTTTCAACAAATCTGATTAATGCAGGTATCATCATGGAGCAAAAGAGAAGGATGCAATATGAAACCAAGTTGGTCATCCAAGTTACTATTTGAGCAAACAAAGGATTCTTTTTCAGTTGAAAAATTGACTGTAACAGTATTATTCTGCCTTGAAATCCTGAAAGGGAAGAGAATAAGGAGACAAGAAAGAGATGAGCAAAGAGGAGGTATAGCCAGGGGGAGTGCTGGGAGAGCATAGGGTATGGGAAAATATTGGAAAGGTTAACAAAAAAGAATAGAATCTAAAGTGATAGGTAGAGGTTATAGTGTAGAGACAAAGGAGAAGGGATTCTAAGTCTTAAACCATAACACAGACCTTAGTTAAATTCTTATGAAAAATTATGTTCATAACAGCTTATATGATTGCTGTTCAATGCTTTTAATGATAAAATTTGGATTAGTTGACCAAGAAGTAACCAGGAAAGACCTCATGTTATGCAATAAAACATTCCATGGACTAAAGCAATAATTGAAATATTATCATTTTATAAAACAAACAAACAAAAATCAATAAATTGTGATATGTAATTTAATACTGGCATGCTACGTATATGCAAACATCTTTCTTTTTGTATCGCCATTTTTGGTTTTTGGAAAAACAAATTGTACTTTAAATTTGGCTTTGTTTTTGCCACTTCATGTTTAATTTAAGAGCCAATTTGTGATGGGTAGGCAGTTGAATTTTAGCATCTCTACAACTGGAGCTCTTGAGGAATGTTGTTTATGCGCAGTGGTCACGACCGACCAAGAGTGGTTGAATGAAAGAAAACAAGTGATGACAGATTCACTTGTCACTGGCTGTCCCTGACAGGGTCAGGAACCTGCGTTTCTGACCTTGTCATGGAAAAGTACATTGATGTACGTGGGAAGCGAAAGCTGGCCTCTGTTGTCTTATCCAATAAGAGGTACTGCTGCCTAAATTGGCAAAAATATGACTGCTGGATCCAATTAAGTGTCAGAACAGAAGTATAAGAAAAAGCCAGATTTGATGAGCAAGGGTCAGCTTTCTATCATGTAGATGACTTGGTCCTTGTGTGTCATTGACCTCCAAAAGTGAAGCACTGCCACCCTTAAGGTAAAGATCTATTGGGAAACCTTGAGTCCTGCCAATCCTGTGAACTTTTAGGATGTTTATAACACACATTTTCATTATATTTGGTCACTGCATATGTCGCTTTTAGTTCAACAATGTGGACTGCCATGCACTGGAAACACTGTTCAAGGATTGACTCAAGGAACCAAACAACATGGTTGAGGTTCCTCCAGAACTTAGTCTAGTCCTTTAGAACACTTGTTAGATATGGATATAAACATATACAATCTGCAAAGCCTCCAACTTCAAACTTGAAAAGAAGTTCTATAGTTATCTATTTACTATGGATTAGAAAAAAAAATGTCAAGAGACATGTAGGCTAAACTTGAGCTGTTTGGGCTAAATGTGGAAGTCAAGGTAGAAGACCTCAAAAGTAGATGTCTATGTTTAGCTTAGTGAGAATAAATGTAAACTGCAATGAGGAACTGAGCCAAATAACCAGCCACACAGTTAGAATAGTCATCTACGCTGTTGTAAAGTTTTTATTGTCACTTATTGTAAATTGTCTGTTGTCTTTTAATGCTCAAATACACATGCATATTTTGAAAATGTTTTAAACTAACCTATCCAGTTGCACATTCCTTTGGACTGGAGTATGCTATTTTTAAGAACTGCACAATATTTATGTTGAAATTTTATTGTTATTGTACAGTTTTTTATTCTTTATTCTGTTTTTATATTTTAAATTCTATCTTAGTGTGAATCTACCTGCTTTGACTGGCTGTCGCTCTGTTGTTGGTGCATGCAATTTCTCCACTCTGGGACAATAAAGAAATTTCTATTCTATTCGAAACGGACAGAAGTTATTGAACTTGTTAAAATCTCTTCCAGTTTACTTGTTTGTGCGCAACAAATATCAGAACACAAGCACAAAACTCCTGGAGGTAGATGTGGGCTTTAAGTGATGGCTATGAAAAGACGCGGTATTTAAGTCATGTTCATTGCCTTGAGAGATATAACTTAAGTTGTGTGAAGGAGCCCAAAACCCAGTCTGTCAAGGATTCTTTGGTTTTATGTTACGTTTTATGTTTCGTTCACATATTTGTAGGTATGTGTATGTGTATATGACAGCTACAGCATCACATCAACCCTGCCAGATTTCAGACAGGAACATGAAACAGGAAATTGCTTTTGGGACAACCAATCAGAAGAAGCCCCAAATAAACAGGAAGGACCTGTCAGAGTGGTCATGTCAGGTGTCAGTCATTTTCAAAATGGCCTGACCGCATCTCTCAGTGAAATGTCGATCAACTTCTAATGCCTCCTCTGTAGAAAAGTGTGCCACACATTGTATCAATATGTGCTATATGGCTCTTCAAGCGTCTGAGTGATATCACTACTATTTTGAGATTTATATTGTATCTACCTGTAGTTCAAATCTTTTTGTTTTTGAGGCATAATTTTACACATTATCTTGGCTTGTCAAATGGGAACAATAGATTGATAATAGGGTTTTTATCTAGTTGACAGAATAAGATGAATACAAAGGTAACTCTATGTTGGGTGTAATCTCACTGCTAAAGGTTGTATCTTCTCCCTGCATCGCAGTGGGTGGGCTGACAGGGGTCCCTTAATATTACACTGTCAGAACCAGGCTTTGTGTTTGAGTAGTTGAGTGTGTGTAATCTGTCAAAGTCTGGTGAAACGATCAACAACTCACCCTGTCAGAGGGCCACTTAAGACGTGACACACATCAAACATGCACACACATAAATATACAGTGGTATAAAGTTAAAACAGTGGATGATGTGTGTTTCTCTGTTAGCAACAGTGCTTAATGCACAATTATTCTCCCTTCCTTTTGTTTCCATTTACTGCTATTCTTTCTCTCTCCTTTTGGTCCACCGATTTGTCTGTTGATAAATTTCATTCTGTTTCTTTAAGAGGACACAATCATAAACCATTTCTACATATGGAAGACATTATTCAGAGTCACAAGAGTAGAAAATTGTGATCTTTAAAATTAATTTTACACTTGCATTCAAAACTGTGGAAGATTTTATGAAGAAAAATTTGAAAACATGTTGCAGTTGCATTACGTTCCCCCAATATATTTTTCTGAAAAAACAAAACAAAAACATACATGGCAGGATTTAATCTGAATTACTGGATTAAAAACCAATTTAATCTTTCTGTTGTTTTCCAGTGCTCTAATGATATTTTGGATAACTTGAGCTTTATGTTATAACTTAATTTAAACACACTGGATGATGGATAAATTCTCTTTAATTCAAAAATACTTTATTTATCCCAAAGAGATAAATGGGATAAATGTTAATTTAACTCAGGAGTTAATACAGACAATACAGTCCCCTGTGGTGCTCCTGTGCTGCTAACCACCTGGCAAGACACACAGTCCTTCAGTTTCACAAACTGTGGTGTGTTTGTCAAGTAGTCATTGATCCAGGCGATGGTTGAGGCCTCTGCCTGTGTCTACTGGAGTTTCAGACGAAGCAAATCAGGCTGAATTATGTTAAATGCACTAGAGAAATCAAAGAACATGATCCTCACAGTGATGCCTGCTTTTTCCAGGTGACAGTGGGTTTGTTGAAGCAGGTGTATAATGGTGTCTTCAACTCCAACTCCACGGTGATAAGCAAACTGCAAGGGGTCCTGATATGTGCTCGTTTGCTAACTCGGGTGGGCCAACGGGAGTCTCTCCAGGACCTTCATGATGTGGGATGGCACGGCAACAGGTCTATAGCCGTTGATGACTGATTGGTGGGTTTTCTTTGGTACCGGAACCAGACAGGATGTCTTCCACAACAGTGGAACCTCCTCTTAGGTCAGGCTAAGGTTGAAGAGGTGTTGCAGAATCCCACAGAGCTGCTCTGCACAGGCCTTCAGGGCTCTGGGTCTCACTCCATCTGGACCTGCAGCCTTGTTCTGGGTCAGTCTCACCAGCTGCCTCTTCACCTGACTTCTAGAAACAGAAAAGTGGGATGGGGAGGCAAAGGGAGCAGTAGCATCTCCTGATTTGGTTGAAGACAAACTCGTGGATGCAGAACAGTCCATGACTGAGGTAGAGGATAAAACGTGTGAGGTGTGACAGGAAAGCTATGGGTCAAAGGAGGGTGTGATGTCTGTTTGGCTGGGGGCAGGAGGGGAGGATGGTGAGTGTGTTCCTGAACTGATCCTGTTGAAGAATGTGTTCAGCTCATTTGCTCTGTCCAGACTTCCATCTCTCCAATCCTCCTTTTGCTTGAAGCCTGTGATCTTCTTCATCCCAGACCACACATCTGTGATATTGTTCCTCTGCGGTTTACTCTCCAGCTTCTTCCTATACACCTTCTTGATGTCTTTGATCTTGACTTTGCGCTGCTTCTGTATACTCCTCAATAACTCCCTGTCTCACTCCCTAAAGGCTCTTTTTTGCTGTTCAACAATTCCTTTCGCTCACTGGCGATCCAGGGTTTGTTATTAGGAAAGTATCTCACTGTTCTGGTGGGGTGGTGTTGTCAACACAGAAGTTTATATAGTCGGTCAGACACTCAGTCATGACATTAGTGTCCTCTCCATGTGGCTTACAAAGAGAAATCCAATTGGTAGCATCAAAATAACCCTGTAGGGCTTCTTCAGCTTCCTGAGACCACTTTCTCACAGTCTTTTTTGTTACAGGTAAGATAATTAAGTTTTCCAGGCTAATATGATACAACAACATGTGGATTTACAGTATAGTGTAAGTATTCAAAAGACATTGTATTATTTTGAGAATCACTATTAGCAGTTGAGCACAAACAAACACTAAAACTGTATAGAAAATCATTCATCTACTGTCAGTCTTAAAGCAGATTTTGTCCAAGAGCTCTGTTATTATACAGGCCAAACATCCTTTTCTGCTTTTCGCACACAAGATTTTCTCAGTGAGTTGAAATAGTGAAAACCCCTTTATGCTTAAACATGAGCATGTCTTCTCGCTTCCACAGCCTGTTCTGAGTCTTCGATGCATATGTGTGATACTCTGAGCAAACCAATGTGAATTCCAGCAGTGCTCTAAATTTGAATAGCAGAATGTGTTCTGAAGTACCAATTTTCAAACTCGACCACAGAAAACGGCAGTGAAAAACATGACAATTCATCGCCAGCTCTATAGGACTTGAATAAATCATGAAAATCAACACGACTCCTGCTCAGCTAATCAATCAGCACTTGTATCCAACCAACCCAATAACGTCATTAGTTTTCTTTTAATAATACAGGTCCCTCTTAGAGTGCATGTGATCAAGAAAATTGAACTGAAAAAGGTTCTTTTCACTGGTAAAAATATTTTTGAATAGAACAAGGTGTTTTTTTTAAAGTTGCACCAAACCCTTTTCTTCTGTGTTAGTAATAACCACTGTAATTTTTTGATTAATAACAAAACATGCAGTAATATATACAGTAATTAACCTTCTAAATGTCAGTGGTGCTTGTGTACATCAGCTTTCGCTCTATGTGTACAAAGCTCTCAGCATGTGCTGGGCAAGTCCTGTTGATTCCCACCAAGACTCTTGTGTCCTTAACTCTTTTTTTTTTGCTTTTCCCTTAGCACTGAAATTTGTCTACGACAAGAGTCTTACCATATGCTTGGCGCTTCTGTCCCGCTGATTTCCAGAAAGTCATATTTGTCTTCTAATAGGAAGTCATTGAAAACAAGAGCGATAGTGTCCCCAGGTTCTGCAAGGATTGACCATGTGCAATCCAGGTTGTTGTCATACTCTGCTGGATATCCGGGGCTGGTGATTGAACCTGCAGTGCCTCGTAACGTACCGCCACATGCTCCCTCCGCTGGTAAAAGATGAAAGACATAAACAGAAAAATAAGCATAGAAAAGGGAACTTGGTAATATGTGGCAAGCTGGTTTTTTCTTACATCATATATTGTGATGTAATATGTTCTTAAGTCAGCTTGTTTTTTAGGTTTATTTCTTGATTTTGTATCATCTGTTCGACATGGTTTGTTTATATGGAACAATTTTCTAACAATTACTGAATCTTTGTATTTAGTTTACACATTTTAAGTATTTTACTCTTTGTTTGTGCTGTACAAGAGTCTTGATTTAGCCTTCACTTCTTTCTAATTTGCTTTTAAGGACTTGGGAGTGCCTGTAAACTTTTAAAGTGATCTTCATATGTATTTAGCTCAGCTTTCTGGGGTTACTCTGTTTTTTTTGTTGGACTTAGACTGTTTTTCAGTCATATATTTATAATTCAGTGCCTAGCTATTTTCAGAAGAATATTTTTGTTTAGTAAAGTCACCAGTTTGTGAATTTATCAGGCACAAAAAGACTCTTGAATTCAAGAGATTAGCTTTCATCAGAATACCACAAAAATTTCAGATTTTTTTTTTTTTTTAAATTGGAAGTGTAGGCTTTTTGTTTCAAGGAGAATGTCACAAAGACACAATTTCTTCACATTCTCTCCAGTCTACAAAAACAATAAAAATAAGACAGATATTGGAAAGTAAAGACAGTTTATGTAAATGTATATGTAAAGCTAAAAATTATTTGCTTCTTTCTCTTGTTGAATGAACTGGAGAAGTATGGTGAGATCATTCCAGTTTCATGCAATCTTATAATAAATTGAATAAATGAATAACTAATAGTTCTTTTCCACAGAAGTAAAAGGGACTGAATAAATAAATGAACACAGAATCTGCACATTTGAAATGTGTTTCCCCTTTTTTCATGAGTGATTAAAAATAACAAATATTGAAATACAGTGTATGTAACCAGTATTGTGATGATTGAATAATGATTTGATGTTGATTTTAAGCATTTATTGATATATTAAATGATTGTAAATCAATTTGAGAATATTATGAGTGTAACAATGAATGTGATCAGTTAAAGATGAGGTTAATCACAGTTAAGGTCAACGGCATAAGAAAAGAGGAACAGGAGAGAGCTTTAGGATCAAATTGGGGAAGTAACTCTGGCCGACCGTTAAGGGTGAACGCCTAAAGTTGTGCAAAAGATCATGCAGTAAGGCACCCAAGAAATCATGCGGCAAGTCACGTAGCACCTTGCCATACACAACAATGGGGTGGAAAAGTATAAAAGCCCATGAAAAAGAGGAAGAGCTCGCTTATTCTCCGCGGACAGAGTCGAGTCAACTTGGAGCGCAGAAAGAGGAACCAAGAGGACCGCACCCAGGAGCCACGGAGCAACGGAGGACTCTGCACCGCTGGACCAGGGGAAAAGCCAACACCCTTAGCTGTGGTTCCAGATCGGGCTGCTGTTCCTGGACTTCTGCTAAAAGACACCCCAGCAACCTCTGACAGACTTGGTCGATGGACTGTGTGCAGCATGTGATGGAGGACTGCCTGCTGCTGATCTACAACACCAGATCTTCACACATTCATCGAGAGGAGGACATCGTCTAACCAAGGCACCCTCCACCCAAGGACTTCAAAGAGTCAGCCGTCATGAGGACTGTTACATCCGGGGTATGAACTGGAGTTGCTCCCCCCAAAAGCTTCTCCATTTTAGATGTAGGGTGTCAGTGTTAGGGAAGAATAGTTAGATTGATTTATATATGAGTGTTTATGATGATTATGTTTGATTTCCTGCTGATGCCTAACCCTGCCAAAGCATACTAAAATAAAGAAGCATAGAAAATTCTAGAAAAGTTGTGGACATTCAAATTGATTGAGTCGTTGAAGTTCTGTGATGAGTGTAAAATATACTATGGTACATGGTTCTAGTAATGTTGGGAGGTTTTTAATGGTTACCTTAGTGGAATAATAACAATACCCCTGGAACTCAGACCGAGTTACTAAAAATTATCTAGTCTGTGACAAGTGCACGTTGTTATTAGAGGAAAAGCTACCGTTAACAGGTGTGGTTTATGAGGTTGAGCTGCCGTTGGGCTACTTGGTGGGTCGCTTTGTGAACTGAAAAGGGGTGTGGCATCTGGATCTGGAGGTAGTGAGAGGCTAGACGTATTTTTCTCGTCACCAGCTTAAACAGATTATCTTAGAAATCTTAATGTAGGGTAATACTTAATAAGTTCTAAGATTTTCCGGACCCGTTAGATGGAGAGCTGGTCATAGGTCAATCTCATAGGTTGGGCAAGGAGAAGGAGGGGTTGGCTTATGCGCAACAACACTCTCTTATTTTTTTTTTTTTTACAAGATTACTATAGTTAATATGTTTACTATAAATAGTTCAGACCAAAATTATTCATATTCCTGGCAGATTTAGATTTAAAATTATTTTCAATTAACTAAGAAATTGCTATCTGACAAATAAAAAAAGGAAAAGGAAAGAAAAGAAAGAAACAGGCATGTCTCAAAAAGTACATCCGTTTGGGAAAAAAACTGTTTTTATTTATATTTTATTAAAGTCCGTGTAAAGTAGAAATAAATGTGTGTTCTGAGTTTGTCACACCACAGAAATATATGTTATTAATCACCCAGCCAAATGTGAATGATTAAAAACACCACTAAGTATATATAATTTGGTCTCAAAAGTAATGAAAAAACATTAGTTTTCTCTGCTCTGAAACGCTGGGGGCGTGTCCGCTGGAGGCACTGAAACCACGCCCACGCACAGGAACTTGTGCAACTTTCCGTTACATTATTTACATATTTCATTACTTATATCATACCCAAATTTATTATTGCACATTGGAACGAAATGAGAAATCTTAATTACAGGAACTCCTGTTGTTTGATCATCAACACAAAAGCCTGAAACGACCAGAGATGGGACTGATGGATTTCAGCTCCACATTTTCTCTCTCTGCACCTGGCTGATGGATGGGTAGGACCCGACTAATACCTGGATGCAGCCCAAAGAGTATGTCTCATGCTCCAGCAGCACCTCCTCCCCACATCAACTCATTCCCCCGTTTCTGTGTTCTGGGTTGTTCCTAAAGTTTTAGAATGTTTGTGGTTATACCCACAAGTAAAACTGTGCATCGCTGCTGTTTGAGGAGCTGAAATATTTCCACAAATGACCACGATACTTTGGACGTATTGATCAGAGATCAGTGAAGGAGCGGGACGCTACTCTGCTTTATTTCGCATATGAAGGCAGCTGGTGGAAGAATTAGTGGCTCCTACCTATCATGCCAGTTTAGTTACTTTCAACTGTGTTCATGTTAATGATAATTATGTATACGAAAATTGCATTCAGTGTGAAGATCGGCTCTCAACTATAAACAGTCATTGTGGGCAGGCTTCATATTTACATTTTCATACTCCACTAGTCTTCTCAGAAGACCAAGTAGTGGAAAACCATTTATTTCACGAATATTATTATGCACACAGCTGAAAAAATACTGTGAGGGATAAAACTAGCTGAGGAGCTTTGTACACATAAAAGATTACCTGTGAATTAACAGTGCGTGTTGTCTAATGGACTCCACCATATGCACTAAAATTGGCTCACAGTAGGTGAACATGACAAGATACACGATATAAAGTCAAGTTATAGATTTGCACATTTTGTAATGTTTAGTAGTTAATGGCCATTGAATCACCAACACTTAGAATATTTAAAACTTATAAACACACAAAGCAAAGCTGCTACCCTGCACATTGTGGCATCCAGGAAAGATGCATGAAGGAGGTGAATGAGGCATAATTGGTTAGCTAACTATCAGCAAACTATCGTTGGCGCAATCTGTGACTCGCAAGTGAGTGTGGCTACTGCACTGGACACACCCACAAAAGACTGAAACAGAAATCCTGAAACCCAAATTGAATTATAACCCCACCATTCAGGTCTAAATGATTGCGAGATGTTTTATATGTTTAGAACAATCCATTTACAACATTGATAATGAGTTTAGAAGAAAATGTTAGAATTCCCTTTACACGGTGTTTAAAAATTGGCTAGTTGAAAATTAAGCAAACAATAAAAACATTGCATTATACAGAAATAGTCTTTAGCAGGGTTTCCCCCAGCATATCATAAGGATGGCGGGCTGCCAGGCTATTTTACTTTTACATGTGACCAGGGCTGGCATAAGTTTGTATGGGGCCTTAAGGAAAATATGATTTAAGGCCCCCTCTTCCTGTTAAGAATATCACCACCACTAATAGCGTTTCAATACAGATTTGGTGGAATCTGGGAGAGGGGGTCAAGTTTAAAAGATGATACTGCAGTAGCAGTAACGACAAATTGGCAATGTATTGTTAGGCCCTACACCTACCATTTGCAACAACAAGGTGATTACGGAAGAGAAAAAAGAGAATTTGGCATACAGTAGATGATCAGCTGAAGGGTGACAGACCTCTTTTAGATTTTATTTTACTATCCTTAACATATGAATTCCAGATACTGTTCAGCTGCTATAGATGTTTTTTTGTTGTTGTTGTTTTCCTTGGCTGCACAGTTGCCTTGCAGCAAGAAGGTCCTGGGTTCGAATTGTGACCTGGGGTCGTTCTGCATGCAGTTTGCATGTTCTCCCTGTGCATGCGTGGGTTCTCTCTGGGTACTCCGCCTTCCTCTAACAGTCCAAAAATATGACTGTTAGATTGACTGGTCTCTCTAAATTCTCCTTAGGTGTGAGTGTGTGCATGCATGGTTGTTTGTCCTGTCTGTCTCTGTGTTGCCCTGCGATAAACTGGCGACCTGTCCAGGGTGTACCCTGCCTCTCGCCCAATGATCGCTGGAGAAAGGCACCAGCCCCCCTCGTGGCCCTGCAAGGGTGGTTAGTTGGTTGGTTGGATGGTGGTTTACTTGCTCATTTTTAAGCACCCTACACAATATACGGTCATGGTAAGGTGCAATAATTGGACAGAGAATAAGTCAAAAAGCAGCAAAAGTGTAAGTAAAATATTTGAAAATTTTTCAGAAAGCCTGAAGTACTATTAATCTAAACTTTGAGCGTACTGTAATATGTTTGTTTATGCTGTGTTGGTTCCATTGGTTATTCAGTGGCTTAAGCTCACATTTCTTTTGAAGAATTGACCAATCTTAAGACAAACTACTGAACAAGAACACCGTCTCCCTGTGATAGTACTAATATTCACATATGTGTTCTTGCTTGTGGAGTGCCAGGTTATTAATAGGGATTTTTACTTGGGGATTTTGGGCTCTATCCAGTTCAGACTGCAGTTTGTAGAATAATTGGAGTCAGACCTTTATGAGTTTTAAAGAACATCAATACACTAGGGCTTCTCATATTTCAGCTCATGACCTCATATTAAGGTCCTTCAATTCTTATGACCTTCACTATATATCTTATTATTATACTTCCACCAAAGTTTTATTTTACTTTTAAAACTAAATGCTGCTAGGGAAGCATGATTTGGTTCCACTGAAAGACATTTACCAGATTAACAACAATCCATTTTCACTCAGTCAAGGATCAATTTTCACTATCACTGTGATAATATTTTAGAGGGAATGAAGTAGAAAAAGCATACCTCGACAAAATGGTGATGGGAAGTCCCACTGTGCTCCACTGCCAGGTGATACGATGCATGTGAGGGTACTGTGACCTTCCAGCACGAAACCCGACTCGCAGCTGTATCGGATCTTGTCTCCCATGTTGTATCTCGAACCATGAATAATTCCATTCGGAATAAGGCCAGGGGTGCCACATGTGTGGCTGGGCAGGACTAAAATGCAGGGGGGAGGAAAACAGAAGATTGCTCTGAATATTTTACCTTGAAAAAACATTTTATTCCAATAAAAAATTTCACACACAACTAAGTTATACCATCTAAGAAAGACAAGTTTGCCCATGTAAGATGCTGGACAGTCGACTGCCTTCATGATCATATTTCATTGTCTTAAAACTTTTCACATTTGATGAAAAAACCAAGATGTGAAGGAATCAAAAGTTGTGTCTCTTCTATACAGATTTCTTTTTGACCTTCAATTTGTCATCAACAACAGTGTCCTTATTTTCCAAATTTACAACTGCTGAAACTGATAAAAAACCTAAACAAAGAGTCAGAAATGCAAAATAACAAAGATAAGTGAGTTTGGTTTTCTAGGATCCTAAAAATATTCCAAAGTCACTGTGTGGTATTTAGATGTCTGGCTGGCGTTTTGCCTCCGATGTGCATCTGTTGTTGCCCATTCTTAGATGACACAGCTAGCTCTACAGTGGGAGCTGCTACAGGCAGCTCATGGTCTAACTAGGCCAAAATCAACTGTGACTGTAGCCAACGTGCCTTAGCTCCACAGAAGTGCCAGATACACAGTGGCTGCAATACAACCTGGACAAACTCCACAGGCTCTAACCTCAGCGTACGTTGTGTGTATTTGTATAACTGGAGCATGTTAACTTGCTTGGTGTGTAATGCGTGTATTTAATGGCTCTGATGTGTGTGCCTATCTGTATAGGATAGAGAGCTGAGTGTGTCTGCATGTAAAGGGTATTCACCAAGTCAATCTGTGTGTTTGTGTGTGCTGTTCCAATTAAACGCCAGCATGGTAATTAGACAAAGCTTCATCCTGGAGACCCTGAGAACTAGGACGGAGAGAAAGAGGAAGGGAAGGGGTGGGAGGAGGATGTAAAAAAGACAGCAAGAGGTTTTAACCAAAACGAAGCAACAGACATGCAGTAAGAAGTGAAGGACAGACTGAAAAGAGACTGAAAGTGGAAAAGAAAACAGGATAGGATGAGGAAGGAAAAAGATTTCTGACAGAAACTAAAACTTAGGTAAACTAATTGCAATGGACTCTAAGCATTTATAATTTACAATGGACTCATTAGTTGGATTGTATGTAGTCATGCATCAGAAGCATGTTACTCACAGTGACTGACCATGCTATCTTCCGAGCAAACATGGTGCCTGCCTGCTTTGTTTTAATAGGGTCAGGCACACAACCGAACAAAGAATTTACACTAAAGCTGAAGCGCAGGGCAGCAGGTTGGAAGGAAGTAATGAAAAGAATTAAAAAATAAAAAGAATCAGCAGTCAAAGTCACATCGTTAGTCACATACTGGACAGCAGAGTCCTGTTTCTGCCAAGTTGGTGTGTTAAAAGGAAAAAATATCTGTCTTGTGCACAAAGGATTTCCCCTCATTTGAACAGAGGAAGACAGCAAAATGAATCAGGGGGGATTTCTGTAGGATATAGTGCTCAAAAGTGTTGCTACTACCTTGCAAATCCTGTGCAGAGCTACATATGCCTTTTACTCCAGATCCACAAAACAATGCCCTGTTGTCTCAGGTGGATAACCTGCAGAGCTGCTGTACAAATTCCAAGCTCAGGGACAGAATGTTAGGAGTGACCACTTTGGGATTATTATGACAAGAACTGAAAAAAATGATTTTGTATTTATATACATTCACTGTGAAAGCAAACAGCTTTACTGGTAGATGCTCTTTTTCAGCAGAATATAACATAAATCCATAATATACTATGTGTCTTTCTGAATACTTGTGTTTTTGTTTCTTTGGAAGGGCCCCTGATCACTTCAGCAAATCTCTCCACATAAAAGAAAGTATCTTCAGCATAAATAAGAACTGAGTACATCAGAGGTCAACTTTCTCCTAAAAGAAACAATAGTATCATCCTAAATTTGGTGAGTTAATTTCTCACTCACATTGCTGATGTAAACCATGCAATCCTTCTGAAATGCAGTAAATTTTAAGTTATATGTGAAAAACACATTTTACATATGAAGGCCAATTGTTTTACTTGCTAGTGAAACAGTTAAAAACATCAATATATTTATTTAATTCAACTGTTAAAAATGTTTCTATACACAGTTATTACAAGTTGCATTGTATAATTCTTAATTTAGAAAATAAATACAGGAAAAAGTGAAATAATCTTTATAAAGTCCAACTTCAGAATGAGTTATAGATATCTATACAGAAAGCAGAACTATTTTTTTACATTACTGCCAGAAAAGCTAATGAGAAGAAGACTTTTAGCAAGACAAAAAAACAAGAAAGAAAGGCCATTATAGCTTTCTTAACACCATCGGTGTGCTGATGCGTTTCAGCAAATGTGTTGAACAGCTTTCAAGAAGTTAGCTTGTAGCACTTAAATATGTGAACTAACATTGAAAAAAATAAACTGACGCAGGATGCATCAATTTTAACAAGGTATGGACTTCTAAATATTTCTGTGCTAAAATCGACCTGTAAACGAGCTGTGTGCTTATTGTGTGCTTATTATATGTTTTTCTTTACATATTTTTTAAAACTGTCTCTATGTTGAGACAATATGGTATGAGACAGATCATCTGTGAAAAAAAATCAACTCCTACCACCTCCTCCGAGTGCTACTGTTGCCATCTACAGAAATGCACTGCTGCTGGTCAGAAACAACTGATCAGGGCCAGGAGGAAGGTCTTAGTGCTGTCAATCACGCTTCTGTGCATGCTGCTAAATGTGCTAATGCCTGAGAAACAACTTACCTTTACAGGAAAACTTTTTGTCAGCCATCATCGGTGGTCATGCTAAATAGCCTGAGCATTCATGATTGGCTCTGCTGTCAAGAAGAAGCTCTAGCGTAGCAGAGAGCAAAGGTGTGGTGTGAGCAGCATGTACACAAGCATGATTGACAGCGCTAAGACCCTCCTCTGTAGAGCAGGATGAGGATCAGAGGACTACTAGCAAAACTAAGAAAGCAATAAGTATTTTTTTTTTTAATTTATTTTTTTTTTTTTTACAAAGTTCCACTCCTGGGATGCAGCAGTCAGGAGGACCTTTGTTATATCTCACAAAACTGCAAGATATGGTAAGCTATTCTCTAATCGGGAGTTTTCAAGGACTGTTTGGTGTAGCCTGTAGAGCTAATTTGAGCTGGAAAAAAAACAAAACAAAAGACACGTTTACAGATATGTTTCTCCACGCACCCAAATGAGGCGGATCAGCTGCAAAAGAAAACGGACAATTTTGACTTGTTTTACTTGGCTTTGGACGAGAGTTGTGATGTTTGTGATACAGCCTGGAAAAAGACATCCCAGAGCTCTCAGATGCACGCTGAATGGCAGATCTGCCTTTTGTTGTTCATGTGATGCACTAATTTAACTAACGTTAATTTGATTTAACGTTGCAAACACAGTGACTTCTAAATGCTAAATGCTTCTTATGAATGTTCATTAAATACATCATAAAAAAACATTAAACCTATTTAAATAAAGCAGAAGTAGCCCAGGATGAAGATTTACACAGCTGGTATAGAACAATAGGGTCAGTTTGATGATGATAGAGCTGTTGAAATGAATGATGCAACCAGATCTGAGTAGATGGCTAACTAAAATGGAATAAAGCTAATTGTAGAGCTCCAATGCTTAGGAGAGGTCATCATGACACTTTCTCAGTTAATACTTTCGATATTTATAGCACCAACATTCATTAGTAATCATTTATTCTGTTTTCACTACAATTTAGGGTCTGGATTAAGCGCTTATATTTTTCGCTTATATTTTTTTAATATCCCACCTACCCCTATGGACTGAGGTGGGGACATAAAACGAATCAAAAATTTGACATGCCTGGACAATGCTTTGAATTTTGAGCTCAAAAAGAACTAACTCGCCCTTTGCAGATGCATTTAATTGCAAAATTATGTTGATTGTGTTATGCTAAATTACTGTTTCTGTTGTGTCTGTGATTTGAGATCATTAGGGTTTATTACACAAAAAGAAAGAGACATGATAAATCTGGACCAAACAGTACACAAAAACTGGTCAGATGTTTTACAGGACCCGTTGTGTGGGTTGTGTGATCCTGAAGAGTGCTCGAGGTAATTTGGCTTCTAATCTTCTAATTAAGCAGATTTTGTGGAAATAAAACATCCAAACTCATAGAAACAATGTTCGGAATTGTAACATTATTTGAAATGTACATTCTTCTGTTCACAAACCTGTGTTATTTTTAGAAAAGTGTGTTGTCTATCAAACAAAATAGACTGAATTGTCAAGGAGTAATTATGTATCCAAGTAATCTAAATCTGTAAAACAAATACTGACTTAACTAGTACTGGATGGCAGTTTCATCTAAAAAAAATGCCTTCACTCTCACTGTTATCCCTCCAGTGTACATTCTGTTCATTCACATGCTTTGGCAAGGAAGCTTAGCAACACAGTGTACTATGGCAGCCACAAGAACATGACCATCCTTTGACTTCTCAGCCAACAATTTGATTTGGGAGTTGGATCTGCAGCTGTGTGGTCTGTGAGGCAATGAGGAGACATTTTATCCATTTGTACCAGCAATCCTCAATGGAGAACCTGACCATCAACATGTTTATCTCTGTGCTTTTGAGGACATTCCTATATTTGTGTGTATACTTGTACTATCATTAGGGTTTTTTTAATTACAGGTCCCATAATGTTCATTAAACACTTAATTGATGAGTTAGGCCTCGATTAGATTAGGGTTAGACATGGAGTTATGGTACATCTCTACAGCTCCTCTGTTGCAGTGCCAGCTGTTTATAGCTTTAGGGCAGATCTGTATGTTTCTGTAGTAACTCTAAGCCAGGATAATATTTTAGAAAGGATGTGAGGTTGATGAGAAATGAAAAAGAAAACCAGAGTGGTATGAGTTAAAATAACAAATGGATAGACAAGTTTTATTGAAAAGGTGAGGGGAAAATGAAAGATACAGGAGAAAATATTAAAAGCAAGGAAGGAAAGAGTGAAAATATATTTTTTGAAATCATGAACAAAATATTTTCACTGTCTATTAAGATCATTTACACGGAGTATTTCAGTTTATAATTTTTTTCCTCCACATGTACATTTTCAGAGTTTAAAGTTGATTGTTTAAGCAGTTTTGTGATGCCCTTTTATTTTGCATATTTACTATACACATACTCCAAAGATTGCATTTCATAGCTATTGGTAAGCTGAAAACCAAGCATATACTTTACAAAAAAGTAGAAGACATGCCGGGCCTACTTGCTAAAGCCAATGTTCACTATGCAGACAGCTCAGATGTGTATCATGTGAAGCAGTTAGTCTATTACACAGGCTGTGATTGCCAGCTACCACAAGACCATCTGTCTGCAGATCTGTCACATGCCTGCAGAAGATGCTTAAGTAGATAAATATTAACAAAAAGTCAAGGTGCTGCTGAAAAAAGCAAGAACTGAAAAAGAAAAGTACTGGAAAATGTCACCTCTCTGTCATGTACTCTGGATTGGGCATTAATGGAAAACGGCAACAGTGGCATAAATAGATTATGACAATGTTCTATGTGCAACACTACAGTTTTATGAAGTATGATGATGCATCTGTTTCATGTTAATATCAACAGAACTAGCCTTGCTACAGTGACACAGAGTAAGAGACAGAACAAGTGAGAGAGAAAATGGTGCTGATGAAGTTTCAGAGAGAGTTGTGGGGCTTGGGAAAGAGCACTCTTTCCACATTGATCCGCTGATCTCTGCTCTATCTCCAGCAATTTGATGAATATCCTGAGTCTACTGGCTGCATGACTATGGGCAACAGCACAAAATTCAACAAATTTCAACTGTAATCGATGCACAGAGCAACTCCACTAAGATGCATGCAACTCCATAATAACAGGTGGGTCACTCTAGCAGTGCCCTTATGTGAGACATGTACAACAAAATGAACACATACAACCAAAGGGTCTTAAAAAAATGTCTAAATGTAACATCAGAGTTCCTAAAATAGTGCCTTGCAAAATGATCTCATTCATCAAATAAAGAAGTTGATCTTTTATTTGTTCATTAAAATTACATTTACTAAAAATGAAAATAAATGTGAACAAATATCAACTGCTGTTTGATGTGGTCTGTAAAAACTGCAAATATTTCTAATATTCTAGTTATGAATATAGGAATTAAAATTCTCTCCCAGTCAAAACAATTGTAGTAAAACGTAGAGTATTTGTACCCCTAGCCTATAACGTGCCACAAGCCACAGTTGGAACAGATGTACTGAGTGATGAACTTGGCAAAACTCACACATTTCTTATTAAATTTCCAGAAGGCTGCAAAGTTAAAATCAAGCGGAACTAGAACAAATGTCAGGCGGTGTGCATATTGCCAAACAGGAATATGAGAAAATGATAGCATTTGAAATTAATCTAAAAAATAATTTAAAATATCAGTTTTTAGAGAGCTCAAAACTTAAGCAGATGTAATTCTTTATAATGAAATAGCTTTTTAATTAATTTCAAGTTCATATCAAAGTAAGATTGTCTAAAATCCATATTTTTTTAACATCATTACTTTTATTTTTCTAGCAATGCTTGCACTGTAAGGGCAATTATTAGTATGTGTATTAAGCACATTTTAAAATAAATTGTTAGTGTCCTAATAAATTTACTAATAGCACAACTCTTTCCATTATAAACCTCTAGTGAATAGCTTAAATGAGGTAAAGGAAACATTATCTTTGCAGTGTAAAATGTACAGAGATCCCGCAGTAGGTTCCATCCATAATCCATCAATACCTTCACTCAGATCTCGTAGTGTATATGTTTTATTAAAATAGCAATCAGCATTCTCCTATAATCTGTGATTCTTGATGTGGAGCTCTACGGCTGGAAAGATGTCAATGCCCCTGAGCTAAATGGACTTTCCTACACAGCAGGTCCTCCAGTAGTGTAAATGTATTAACAGCTTCACTGACATGTTGTACTTAACAACTCTATGCGAGCAAATTGCAGCGTGGCTTTTGGCCAGTTATGACTTCAAAACATAGGTGATGGTGATCAGAGGCCTCTCACCACCTGCTGATTGCTGCTACTTTTAGTATGTCAACAACTGATGTGACACTCTAAAATTTGATAACTACGCTGGTAAAATTAAAGATAATGGGAAATACTAATCTGTAAAGAAACAATTTCTGGTATTTCAACAGGAATTTCAGGGAGGTTCAAGTAGTACATTGGGTGAGATATTTAAAGCATTATTCTTTCTTTCTATTTTTTTGCTGGACCTTTAACAAGTATTCCATACTTGTACTTTTCCTATGCTGATGTGTGGTGCTTTTCCCAAGGACTAAACCAGTGCGGCTTTCTGGTTACCAGTAGTTGTATTTCCACCTGAGAAGCACTGGTTCTAGCAACAAAATAATCTGTGTTATATTGGCATCAACTCCTGGAGATTAATTTATAGAGGATATATACCAATCACAATGTTGTGAACCCCATGCTCAATATTCTAAAGATGGTTTCAATTTAGTTGGAGTCATATTTGCACAGAAATAACAAGCTCTATCTCTTGTCATCCGGCTGTTTGTTTTATTATTCTCCATACAGTTCCTAATTTATGTCAGTGTGCCGTTTCCAGCTACAAGTGCAGATTGCAACATTTACAAACAAGGTTGGTTGTTTTTAATATTTGTTGCTGGTGTTTATAAGTCCTGGCTGAAAAAGTATGTGAACATCACATTTGCATCACTGTTTATGAATAAAATCAGATGTCAGAACTGTGAGTCAGTACTGTAGTGTTTAAAATAGCATTCAGAACTCACACTTGTAGCATAAAGAATTTTTTAAACTAGTAAAATAGGATAAACACCCAAATCTGTGTAGATAAAATGTCTTCCTTAACTCTGATTCTTTACAGAAATTCATAATATAACAGAAGAAAGATCAAACATCTACAGGAAGAGATTTTTTTTTTTTTTTTTTTTTTTTTTTTTTTTTTTTTTTTTTTTTTTTTTTTTTTTTTTTTTTTTTTTTATGACATCTGCTTAATCACATTTCCTGGGTTTATTCCTATCACTACTACTCTCTTGGTACTCTCTAATTCAGGGAGTAGCTAAAATATTCCACTGAGAAATGGGACACTCCTTCCGGGAGCATGATCAGTTTTCCCCAATTTCTATAACACAAAGAAATGCACTTTAATACACTCTGGCTAGCACCAAGAATGCCAAATTGATTTTTTGTGGTGATTAACAAGAATGGCGCTGCTAATCATTACTGAGCCTTTTTTTGAAACTTTTATTTCTATTTTAGGGTGTTTTTGGAGATATGGTCTTAAACTTTTGATCAGCTGATAAACAGGCTGTTTCAGTTTAATGGTTATTTGAAATAAAATGGTTACTCTGATTTTTTTGTTTGTTTTGTCTCACTCCCATTTCTTCTTTTTGCATTTTGAAGCTCTACTTACGACTTTCTTGAGATCCAACAGTGCAAAATTTTGCTCAGTAGTGTATATGTAATGTGTATGCAGTTATCAATCCTGCAGCACACATTACTTTCCTACTTGATAAGGAACAACAAAACTGCAATGTCAAATGTACTCTAATAATAAAACAATTTTAATGTGTTTCAGATTATGGTAATGTTCTGCAAGCATACTGGTGAAAAAAATATAGTACTTGGTTTAGTTATACAAAAATAGCAGACTTTAACCAGTTTTGGCTGGAAATTGGCATGCTGAAATGTTGACTTTGGCATAGATCGACTCTAAAGAGAGTGACCTAACGTTTCTGGTTTATTTCCTCAAATGTAGCTGTTTCCAGTCAAACCACACAAGTGGCTTTGGATTTGCCATCATGTTTTTTTTGCATTATTTCCAAAAGATCATTATTAAGGAAGGACTGACTTCACTTTGTTCTACAACCAACAGAATAACATATCTCAGCCAAATAAATCAAGCTAAGCAACACTGAAATTGGGTGTGAAAATTTAAATTAAAAACATCTGTCTGTATATATGCAGTCTTCTAGCAGAAGACAAACCCAAAACCCTATTTATCCCCTAAAAAAGGTACAGTCCTGCTCGCTTGGAGTAGATGTATTAGAATGTATTAACACTGCCTTTCCTATGCTCCCTTAGTGGAAAATGTATTAGCAAGGCAAGTGACATTTCCAGCAGTGCCTCTCATCAATCATCTGCTAAACAGAGTAATCACTGTAGCAGCGACACTTTGTTAAACACAAGCTCTCCACAGCCTTTCCAGCTTGACTAGGGAGCCAGGATATATAAGATGGTAATGCACAATATCCCCATGCTGGGAAGGCCAGCACCATAATAATCAGCAGTAAGAGAATCAACAAGTATTTACCATCAGAACAGAGCACAGAGGGACACATGCCTACTGTGACAGAGAAGCCTCTAAAAACAGTTTGCATTCAAAATGTCTCAGCCTTATTTTTATCTGCTTTTTATGAACGTGTTTATTTTGATTGTAAAATCATGGTAAATCATCAGCAGAGTAAATGTAGTGATAATTAAGATGCCATTTTAACATCATAGACTTTGTTCAAGATGAAAAATGTTCCCACCTCAGCTCCATACCAGCTCAGAGTTATCAAAAAATAATCCATAACTTTCTCAGACCTAAAGCAGCACCGAGCTAAGAGAACCATTACTTCTAGACAGAACTTGTTAAATTGAAGCTTGGGGGATTCAGGCTTCAGGCTTTTTTGGCTTTCACACTTCAGACCTGCTTTGCTCTGTTAAAAAGAACTCTGCCACCTTTCTCCTGCTCTCTTCGTATGCTTCTTTCCTGGTTATGCGATACATTTCTCCTTAGCCACATTTTTTTTCTTATTTCATAACAGGACTGACAGTCATCCAGGCTCCATTATGATTTTTTTTTTTTTTTTTTTTTTGGATTCTTATTACCACCTCTGTTCTGGTAACATGAGGACAAAGGGTCGACCTGCATTGTCATGCTCAAGATTAGTTTATTTAAATTAATCAAATTGATAATCTCAGCATGTCGTTTGGGATAATTATTTTCATGCTTTACATTTTGAGGCCCCAAGCACAAAGTTTGCAGGAAGCTGACTGAAGATGTCAAAAGACTGCCCTTTAGAAATTATAATTACTTTGTCTGTGTAATAGCAATGAAACTTTAAAAATGACTGACAAGGAATCATTAATAGCAGTAATACAATTGCCCTAATCCACTGAGGTAATATGTCAATTCTCATTAGCAGTCAAAATTTGGGTGAAATGAAATCTTTGCTTTTGACGGTTAATTGTACTATGAATATTAATTGGAATGCATACAGATTCTATATGAATTGATCTTTATTATAATTTCACTGTACTTTATTAATTTATATTTCAGCATATTAGAATAAATATCTCTACATCTCTCTACATAAGCAATATGTGAAAATATAATCTGTGAACTAACATGTTTGAGAATTTTCTTTTTGACAACAAATCTGGCTAACAACTAAAATGTTAGCCAGATTTTCTTGTGCCTAACCTCATAATCATAGTTAATAACAAAGTTAACTCAATTTGAAATGACAGTGATTCAGATCTTTGACTAACACAGTATTTTTGGCTATTCGTGCATGCAACAATAACAGGACACTTTTGGGAACAATCATCCTGGCTGGTACAGCAGTTACTATGGTAACAGTGACCTAGCCCCAGGCTACAGAGTGCTGGAGGGGACAAAAAGAGAGAACATCAGTAAATCCAGAGGAGATTTATGATTTTATTTCCCTGTACAACACAGAATGGTTATCCAATTATTTTTTATATTAAAAGAAATCTGACATCTGGAGAGAACTAATTGTCAAATTTCATTTTTAAATATTAAACAGTTTATATGACTTTTGTAATTAAATGCATTTAGCACCAAAGAATATGAATCACTAAGCTCATATCTGGAATATTTTAGAAGAAGTATGAATGTAGATATGGGATGTCATGATATTATATTCTTCAAATTCGTTACTATACAGGCTATGAGAATTAACTATTTTCTTTGCAGTTTTCATTTATTCATAATAGTGGCTAATGGCTGTCATGTGTCTTGAATATATCTCACTTCTTTTCCTATTTACTTGAAATTCAGTAATACGTTTTCACTCTGAAATGGGCACTCCAGAAAAATGCATTTTTAATAACAAAGATTAGGCTGCATAACATATACTCCATTTATGTACAAAAAAAATTGTTTCTGTGAGAACTATTACTTAGAGAAAGGTTAAAGCAGTTAAAGAGCATGTTTATCCTTGAACCACAAAGAAAATTCTGTGCTTGAAAAATGAACTTTCTAGACCTGGTGAAGACTCGCTCTTTTTATTGGTGCATTACACAAACATTTACAAGTGCATCACAGAGATGAATTGAAAAGAAAATACCTAAAATGGGCAAACTAAATATCTTTTTTCTGCAGGCTTGTTGATTTTTCTGTAAACTTTTCTTAGAGATTCATGAACCTTCCAGAATGACTATTGAAGGTCCTTACACATTTCTGACACACAGTCCAAAGTAAAAGAGGAACTGCTCATAAAATAGCACCCTATTCATCCATAAAAAACTCCAAATATCTAAAAACCATATCCATTCCCAGACTCTCATCTTTTCTGGTTTCCAAAGAACGCTGCCAACACATCCTGTTCTTTTTTTCTTCTTGTCATCATTGCTATGACAACCCTGACCTGACCAGAGTTGTGATGGTAAGAGTGTCCTGCCCTGAGGCTGTGTTATGCCAGTGAGGGAAAAAAAATTTAAGAATCAACACCACTCACTTCATCAATACTCAGTGACAAAGACAGGTGTGACACGTTTGTACAAATCCATGTGGGCATAGTATTGGAGCATGAAATGTGTGCGCTTGCAGTTGCGCATTAAATCTATTTTTAACTTGCTATGATTTTAAGAAAAATGTGTGTTAAAATAAAAAAGAGATATCTATCCACCTTATTCCTGGGAGGGTTACTGTAGGAATGATTATGGGTTTTACTTGTGGTGAATGTTGGAAGTAGCAGTAAGTCTTTGGTTTGCAATTAAATGTAATTTTTATCATTTTAAAAATTCATGGGTAAAAATAGATGATGGCAGGCTTTTTTGACACAATTAGTCAAAATGATGGATAACGGGAAAAGTCTCGTGCGACCTATCCTCCAAACTACGGACATTTCTTCCCCCTAAAGCCATCTCACTTCTCCCATCTTCATCTGTTTTTTTTTCTTTGCTTTTTTTTTTTTGTTTGTTTGTTTTGGGTTTTTTTTTAGGATCAGCAAATAACTTATTGTTGTACCTAACTACCACCTAGTACATAGTGTGGTTTAGACATTGAGCTGCACCGCAGCGCAGCCCAGGAGGAAAATCCAGCAGAAACGTGGTATCGGTTTAGAGTATCTGCTTGCTTTTACGAGTACCAGTACTTGACGCTGATATCGGTCCACTAGTAAAAAGTGTCCTGTACTGACATGGGCTGAAAGGCCATCCCTCAAAGAGGAAGCCATTACTACCATTCAAACATAAAAAAGCCAGATAGCAGTTTGCAAATACACACAGGGACAAAGACCTTCATTTTTTTGAGATATGTTCTGTGGTCTGATGAAGCTAAAGTGGAACAGCTTACATTATTATATTTGGAGGAAAAAGGGGGATACTTGTAAGCTTCGGAACACCATCTCAGTTGTGAAGTATGGGGGTGGTAGCGTCATGTTATTGGGTTGTTTTGCTGTAGGAGGGACTGGTGCACCTCACAAAATAGATGGCATCATGAGGAAAGGACATTGTGTGGAAATATTGAAGCAACATCTAAATATATCAGCCAGGAAGTTAAAACTTGGGCACAAAGGGGTCTTACAAAAGGACAATGATCCTAATTCATTGTTTTGGCATGGTCATCACAAAGCTCAATCCTATAGAGAATTTGTGGGCAAATCTGAAAAAAAGCATGAGCGAGTGAGGCAACCTACGGACCTGACTCTGTTACACCAGTTCTGTCAGGAGGAACTGACAGATTCCAGTATTGGAGAAGGTTCTGGAAGGAAACTCAAAATGTTTGATCTTAAGTCATACAGTTCAAAGGCAATGCTACGGAATACTGAGAAAATGTATGTAAACTTCTGATATTGAAGACAATAATACATAAATCTCTGACAGAGTCTCTCTCTCATTATTGTGGCATTTAGCAAATATAAATAGTTTTGGTAATTCTACTTGACATAAAACAAGAGACATTTAGTCTGGTTAAAGTTCAAACAGTGAGAAAAAGGGTGTATATGTAATTTTATTAGCTGTATGTAAACATCTCGTTTCAACTGTATATATCATGTTATCAAGAGTGAAACTAAGCCTGTCATTAAAGATTACTTGAGTTCATAAATAATGTTGTCAGCTCTGAGTTACATAGTATGTACATAACAATGAACTGGCTGTTATGGTAACATTACACATAATATGTCAGACTTCTTTGTAAAGTTTCTAAGAAATGTGCATCAATAGAACAGCTCAACAGCAGCTTTAAAGATGGTCTGTTTTTATATAATGCTACCATCAACCAAGTATTTCTCACTCAGTGAGCCACGGAAAACAGCTCTGCCAAAAATGTGCTTAGCCACCTGTTAAAGAATGCATTTGATCTATTAACCAGGAATGTTTATTGCTATTCATGGTTTATAGATTCAAGTTTGCTGCAACATCATAAAACTGACCACAAGGATATCTCTCAAACTGAGCTAGGTATTAAATGAGTTTGGGTTTGTTCAGAACAAAGTAAGCTCACCTTATCTCTGACATCTTATTCTCTTTATTAAGCTGTTTGATTCATTCAGAAATTTGTAATTAACTGGTATTAAATGATAATATTTTGTCTTTTGACATGAATGCATGTTTGTATTTTGGGGTAAAAACTACGTGTTAATACCTTTCACAACTTTTTATAGCAGTTAATGTTTCTTACATGCTGGTTTACCTGTTTTGAGAAAGATAAAATGTTAAATTTCCATGGTTTAATTTAGACCTAAGGATAATGATATAAATAAATAACCTACAGCGATTTTTTTGTTTTAGGCAGACAAGACAGTATGCGTCAGCTCTGAAAATGTAATTTTAACTCAACAGAGAATGTAAACTTGACTCGGTCTTGAGCAGAAGTTTTGAAACTTCACTTGAACTTGGAATAAATTACCTTTTAAGAACTCTGCAGAAGGAGATTTTTCATTTTTTAATTATCTGTGTAGATAGTGAAGGCGAGAATAATAAAAATAGGTTGATTGTGGCACTAAGGTAATGCCCAAGCATTGCCCTGTTCAGTAGTTCAAGGGAAATTAGAATATCATTTTCATGGGACACAGAGGGAGAAAAGGAGTGTAACCCAAGAAATGTATTAAACATGTTCAGTATATTTTGGATGTCTTGAGGTGTTCCAGCTTAACTAAACCTATCAAAAGCTAATAGAAGCATATTACATAGAAATTCAATCAAGACGGCTGTAGCTGATCCCGAACACTGCTGCTTACATTCTCACTAAAACTAAGAAAATAGAGCACATGTCCCCAATTCTAAAGTCCTTACACTGGCTCTCTGTAGATCAGAGAATAGACCACTCAGACACTCCCTCTTTTCCTCCCTGCTATGCTAGAGCTGGATCATAACAACATGCCTGCCACGAATGCTAAGCCGAGTTAGCATGACCACCGATGACGGCGGATAAACAGCTTTTCTGGAACTGTAAGTTGTTTCTTCCCCATTAGCACATTTGGTAGTCCCTACACAAGGGTGACTGATAGCGCTAAGACCTTCCTCCTGGCTCTGATTGGCTGTTTTTTGGTCGGGAGTGGTGCATTTCTTTAGAAAGCAATAGTAAAAGTTACATACTGCATCTTTAAATCAAGGCTACAAACCCATTTGCTTAGAGTTGCCTTCGATTAATATTAACTGGAACATTGATTAATTGTTGTCTGTCTTTTTAGTACCTTCCCTTTTTTTCCCACTGCAAATCCCACTGCAAATTAATGTTTCTTTGTGGATCAGACTGTGGGAGTATTCAAAGATAACTTACGGTAATTGTTTTCTATTTTTATGCATATATATATATACAAGAGCACAAATAATTAAAACATCATAATGTCATACTTACGCTATGTTGGAGACTAGAGTTTAAATAGGCTTTTGTTTTTTTATGTTTGATAATACCTCAAATCTCCCATCTACATATTTATACATGGGAGATAGGCGAGCCAAGAATAGTACAGGAATATGTGTTGATTGCTCGGATGTTTAAATGGACATTAATCATGGCTGTCTCTGTTGGCTGTCCTTGTTTTCTTTTTCACACACACACACACACACACACACACACACACACACACACACACACACACACGCACGCACGCACGCACGCACATGTAATGTATCTTCATTTAGTCCTGCTGTCCTTTGGGCACATTTACATTTGTCAACTCAACATACAAAATGGATGGATGGGCCTGTGGTTTGTGTGTCTTGCTTTATGCTGCCAAGTGTGCATGTATTCCATCAGTCTTCCTGTGTGGGCCTGTGTGTGTTTACCTTTGATTATATTTAAACATAATTTGAACTGCATGTCTTTCTCTGTGTACATGTCAGAAGATGCATTCTCCCCTTTAATGGTCTTTGTATTTAAACACTAAACCGGGTATGAGCCTGTGTGTAGATGTGAGTGGCTGTGAGTGTTTGTGCATGTGTGTAAGAGTCAATTTCCTTGGTGGGTGACAGTTCATGGTCCCCTGGGCAGTGCAGAAATGTGTGTAAACTCAATGTCAAAACTATTGCCATACATCATCAGGGTGGCACAGACAATGACAAAGTCAAAGAAAATGCAGAATATTAGTTGAGAAACATTGGCAATTGGCAACATAAATGTAGAAATGATGTGACAGTCAATTTTCCATACACTTTGAGTTATTGTTTTACTGAAAGTGACACCTTGCTTTCTAAGACATTAACAAGGTCATAAACTAAAAGATTTATAACCAAAGTCATGAAAAGGAGGACAGTTGAGTATAATCTGTCTCATCAAGCTATTTCATTAAATGGATTCCAAAAGAACTAAAAGTACTTAATATGCCCTCCAGTATTATGATAAATTCTTGTATCACCCCTGTAATAATGATAATTAACTTACAACCAGTGCATCATATAAAAGGTTTTATTTCTTTGTTTCTAAAAGTGCTTACACAAATACAAGGCATGGTCTGAGAGATATAATTGACAAGGCACAATTGCAGATTAATCTATAATACGCGTATGTCCAAAAATCCTTTATTATACAGCATGACATCAGTCAAACCAGCAACTGATGTACACAGTAGATTTTGCTGACTCTGCTTCAGCACTCAAATCTGTCACAGACATTGACCTGTCTAAACACAACTTTTATTGGACATATTGAGTATTAAACTCTACCTGTTTAAGTTATTTCCTGAATTTTTAGCTCCACCATAGCCTACTTTTGAAAAACACTGCCTCATTTCGCTACTTACTTTCATTTTACTGCTACTTCCATGCAGTTTTTCAACAGTCATTATGTTAGTTCGGGAGCTAAGCTGGAGGAGCATCATTGTTTTTCTTTTCCACTCTGCTGAAATCCACTGCTGGTATTAACTCAACACTTACTGCAAGTGTGTTTAACAATATATGTGAAAGCAGCAGTGGACCTTTTTGAACTTCTTTGAAAATGTTGATAACGCCATCAAGGTTAGCTACCAATAAGAAGTCAAACTGAAAGTCTACTATTAAACATACTGTAAGTACTTTGTAACAAATACCTTTTGTTTGAGACAGAAAAAACTTTGACACAGTTTATTCTTTAATTTTCTGAACCTGGTTTGTTCTGTTCAGCATGGCAGTGCCACTGTGTGAGAACTGGAAGATATCCTGAACAGGTTGTCATCATACCTGAGATAAAATGTCATGCATGCTCACTCCTGGAGTCAATGCAGAATCACCAATTAACCTAACATGTATGTCTCTAAACTGTAAGAGCAAGCTAGAGTACCCAGGAATGCACAGTAAGAAAACGCCTGCACCAGATGACAAAAATATGGAAAATACTTCCAGTCAGAGCTAATTATTATGAGCTTTTAAGGACAGAAGTATATATCTGAAAAACACAGTTTATATCACATAGTATTTATTAAGACATAAGCCAAATCTATAAACTGAGAACCATTTTAACTTAAGAATGATCTTCCTTTTTTATCTCTGCTAAGATAAGAAAATATTAGGTTAATACTGGTGTAAAACGCGGCAATTTTGTTAATTGCTATCAAGCCTTACTTATCAAGGACAAACGCCTTGCAGGTTTTCGTTTCCTGAACATGACTGAGAAGTAGTTCATATATGAAAGTAAAATGTGGCTCATGAAGTGCCTTAGAGGAATAAACACATGGACACCATGACCAAAAACAACGTAAGTACTTTTGCAAAAAGTTGATAAAGTTATTATTTACTGCACACTTACTGACTACTAAAGAGGGTAAACCTTTTACTGCTTTTACAAATGCTTCTATATGGAATAGATGCAACAAGGTTTTAGAAAATATTGCTCAAAGATTTTAGTTCATTTTGACATGACAGCAAGCATTTGATATAGATTTATCACGTGTACTTCCATGATGCAAATCACCTGTTCTACCACATCCTAAAGGAGCTTTACTAGATAGAGATCTGATGACTACAGAGGCCATCAGAGTAGAGTGAGCTTATCTTCAATTTTAAGAAATCTGTTTGATGATTTGTGCTTTGTCACATGGTTTATTACCAAGATGTGTACAATGTAATTGTAAAAGGATGGACGTGGCCAGCAACAACACTCAAATTAAGTAGGAAGGGGTGGGGTTTTAAGGATACACAATTTGTACTAAGTGTGCCAGGAAAATATCCCCCACACAATGACACCACCAACAGCAACCTGAACTGTTGATAGAGAGTAGAAACAATCCATGTTTTTTATGTTTGCATGAAATTCTGACCAAGTAATGTTTTTACAATCTGTTATGTCCAATTTTGGTAAGCCTGTGTGAATTCTAACCTGAGTTTCCTGTTTTAGCAGACAGGGATTGCACCTGGTGTGGTTTCCTGCTGCTGTAGCCCATCTGCATCAACATTTGAGGTTTTGTGATGTTTATCAGGTGTAATTTTTCTTTTTTTACTGTAGACTCTTAAATACACTGAGTTTTTGGCAAATGATTGTCTGGTTCATTGTTTGTGTTAGCAAGCAACTTAACTGGTGGGGGGTGTTTGATTTATGTTGTTGATGCTCCTCTACACAGGCGTTTGAGGCGCTGAGTGCCCTTCTGTGGTTTTCCTCTTTTAAGGAAGCATAACATCGCTTCCCTTACTTGGAGTGATCCTTCAGCCGGCATCGTAGACATCTAATATCCATCTGTATCCAATGCTAATAGTATATTCCACACTGTTAAAAGTCAAGTATGTGTTTCTCTTTGGAATTTTCAGTTTGAGCCATTTAAAAAGATAAAGGTATTGCCTGCTTAACTGAAGGCACAAAACCTTTACAAAGCTTCTTCTCAACTCACCTTGTCATGGAAGCTGTGTGGTGTGGAGGACTTAAATGTAGGGCAAGGCAAGGGGGTGAATGAAATGAAAAATGAAATTATATATATATATATATATATATATATATATATATATATATATATATATATATATATATATATATATATATATATATATAGCCTCTTTTTCTTGTTATATAGATAGATAGATAGATAGATAGATAGATAGATAGATAGATAGATAGATAGATAGATAGATAGATAGAAAAAGACACACTCTAATCAATCATGGAATCGGTCAAAAGTACAAAGCAAGGCAAGACTTGTAACATGGACAAAACAAATCAAGAATGAGGATATGACATTCCTTACTAAGATATATGACTGTTACTACCACAAGGTCCTGGAGATTTTGTTGGAGTATAGTGAGAGTTGTTTTTTTTCTGTATTACTCTTTCGCATCTTAAGAAAGAAAATGATTGCCACCTGAAACCTAAAATATTTTCTTGGCATTTACTCAATACTCAAGACTAAAGGAGACATTTAACTTTAACAATTACAAAAAGCTCTGAATCGATTTTACTTTGTACCTTTTTTCATGCTGAATGATATAAAAACGGCCGGTATTCAAACCCAGGACCTTCTTTCTGCAAGGCAGCAGTGCTACCAACTGTTACACTATGTGGCCTATGTTTTTTATTATTTATGCATTTACTATAAAAAACAGCCTTTTTTCCAGTTAAGTTAGACAGAAATCAAAATTTTAATCATGTTGGAAAGCCTCTGGAACCTTTATAAGGACCTGCTCTTCAATTAATAATGGAATTAAATATGCTTTGCTTTCTAAGCACATGAGCTTATTCAAAAAGCAACATTTTTTTTTTTATCTCAAATGAAACAGCTACATAGAAGCTAGCTAAATTCCCCTTTGTGTCCTATAACCATATCGCAGACAAAGCGTCCAAACTTTCTGTAATGCCAAGGAGGACAAATTTAATAACTGCATTTGGTCCTTGTCTATTTTAGGAAATAGCTTTGATGTAGCTGGCAGACTAGCTGCTTAACTGTTGCAGTGTGTTTCTGCATGTCTGTGTGTGTGAACTCACTGCTCTTGCCCAGCTCTCCCGTGCTATCTGCCCACCTGTCTGTGTGGAGGCATGCTCTTCTGAGGGTGTTAACCATAAAAACAATGTAAGCTCTGTTAAACCCCCCATATTTCTATTTAAACACTCCCTATCTTGGGTAAATGTGTGTGTTCAAATTGTTGTGTGTGGTGGAGAGAATGTCTGTTTATGTATTTGAATCTGTGTGGCTTTGTTGTAGTTTCTTGTATTCCAGATCAATATATGTTGTGTTTGGGGAAATAAACAACCTTTTATACAGATTTTTGCACATTGGCTGGACACACACCCACAAGCATACACTCACAAACAGAACTCCCCCCACACACATGACCTGACTGCGCCCCCTTAATGTGTAGATTATCTACTAAATTCAGAAAGGAACAAAATTAAATATAATGTCTCTTTTTAGTTAGTTTAGTTTCAAAATCACTTAAAACTTCCTGCAAGCATCCAATCTTGAACTCCACGTAAGTTGGAGACAGAGATGTTCACAAGTATTTTTTTTCAAGTCCAAAAGTCTGAAGTCTTTGAGGGGCAAGTCCAAGTCAAGTCTCAAAGCCAAAATGACCGAAATAAACATATTTTCATCAAATCTATGACATCTAGGTTACCTCTGACACTGCAGTAGTGTAGGTTATAATTCCAAATCTGTGCTTTTTACCCTTAGGCCTAAATTACCACATGAACATTTAATAATTATCTTTAACTCTCTTAATTTTCAGAAACCATTATATCTTAATCTTTCATTATTTAAGTTAGCCTACAAATTCCTGCTAGAATGCTTTATATTATTTAGAAAATGGATCAAGTTCACTATTTACCATATTAGAAAAGTAAATAGGCATATATGCTCTAAGAAAAACAGAAAGAGATTAAAATCTGTTAATATTTCGATGTAATGTTGAATTTCTGAAAAAATGAAGCTAAGTGCTTTTTTGTCGTCTTTGTAATGACTTAACACTTGTTTATCCCCGTCTTAATATTGTCCACACCTTCGCTATATATTGCACTATACTGGGGTTTGTAGAGTTTTCTTCTCCTCATTCTAAGCAGAACTATTTTTAATAATATTGGTAAATCATTTTCTAGATCCACATTTAAAACCTTCTCACTTCTAAATAGTGAAGATGTTCAAATGTTTAGTATAAATTACAACACGATTACCAAGATAAGGTGTAGTAAGAAGATGACAGCGTTAACTTCTTTTGATTATGAAGATAGTTATGATTAACTTTGCTGTAAAGGTTTTCATTGCTATTTTATTAACTACCCCTGTCTAGGAATGTATGATACAAATGGGGTTTAAACGTGCCCTTGAATGGAATGAATTAACTATTTGGAGTCTTTACAGTCTTAATGCAAACATTTATTTTCTCTCTCAATTTTTTTCTCATGATACTTTCTTTTCTCTAACTCCTTTCAAAAGACAACGAGAATCCTGCTACTGATTGTCATAACAGCCAAAAATGCTGGGCCATTTAAAATTATAATAAATGCTGGAAAGGATGTCAAGGTCCAGGATAAGATTCCTATTTGATAATCTGTGCTTTGTATTTTTTGCCGCAGCTTTAAAGTATACATTATAGAATCAAATCTCTCAACTGAAAACACATTGTAAAGGTTTAGACTTGTAAAAATAACATTAGCAGTGAGCACGGTAAAGTTTTTAACCTTACTGAGCTGTACCCAAGTTCTGTATGAATATTTGTCATGGGTACTCAACTATCTTTTCTTAATTTGGGTTTCAATGAGTAGAATCCTGAATCGACATCAAGGTCTCTGATTTGTATATGTGAGTCTTTACATCTGCACTTTTGAGGCAGTGTTGTGGTTCGGCTATTGTCTAGTTGGCAGAAGGACATTCTACAGTGACTCCGCATCCTTATGAAATTAAATTACGTTTGATCTGACTAAATTCCATTAGAATAAGTTTCAAAACTGCCCCAAAACCAAGGAGAAATTAAAATGTTGGTCCTGTGGTAATAGTCAGATACTATATATGTAAAAAGTTTAGTGGAGAATTCATCTGTATGCAAAACCTGATCATCTTTCAGAGTCCTTGTAGCTGTCATCAATTTATTTCCTTCCTCTCAGACAGTGTCTGTCCAAGTATATGATGTATATTTTAGACCTTACATATTTTTTTTTAAATGTTGAACGTTGGGTTGTTTTTTTCTTTCTTTCTTTTTATAAAGACCTGAAACACACCAAGTGCAATTAAACATAAGAAAACAATTTTTAAAAGTCATTAAACATAGAACAAGTTATAAAAATGTGAAAAACAAATAGTACGGTGGGTACTCAAACCTCAGCCAGTGACATTTCGATTTCCCAATAGGATTCATGTACAAAGGACTCTTAATAAAGCAGCAAGTTTATGTCAGAAAATAAGAGCTTTCTCTCTACAGGCTTTTCCTCACATTCCTACATTGTTGCCTTCGCTCACTCTCCTCGTTCCTTATTGGTGTCATCCACTGGTCTTTTATTTTCTATTTAAGTATTTCCTTTCCCCTACATCCTTTTCCCAGTTTCTTTCCATTTTAAACATATGTTTAAAATGGAAACACCACCCATTTGTTTCTGACAATCACCCTTTTCTTTCTGACATAATTTTGTACTTCATGATCCTACTGTTCTTCCATTTGTCCTTTCCTTTCACTTTCTTCTCTTTCTCTTCCTTTCTCCAAGGTATTCTCTGAAAGATGGATGGATGAAAGACTGTGGTTAACGAATCAATGAATGATTGTTGATGTGCGTATATGTATGTATTTGTAACTTTCTGTGTTTTATTGAAAGTAATGGACTGAAAGTGAGAAAGTGTATGCTTGTGTAATTCCCTTTTGTCACTGTATGAGTATGTCAGAGTGTCATGGGGTTACTGTATGTTATATAGTAGTGAATGATCGTCTCTATCATATGGCATGCCACAGCTTGTCATTATGTCAAACATACTTTGTCTAACAACTATATGTATGTGAGGGCATTCATGCTCTGGTGTGCCTGCTTGTACAGATATGCCTGTGTGACATATGAGTTTCTTGAAGCATAGAAATCATTTTCTCTAACTGAACACTATTTAAATGGGGATACTGTACAGTGCTGTAAAGATTCAAGTACTTTATAATCAGAGGTAATTCAATGTTCAATAACTTCATAGTCCAGGCTGAACAAATCAATCATCTGAGATCATCTTGACTGCTGCAGTTTACAGCTTGTGCATACATGCTGAAACAATCTTTTGTGATGTCTTTTTTTGTTGTTGTGTTTGAATTCTGCTGATACTCATTGCCATGTTGGACTTTAATATGTATGTATCTATCAATTAATCTAAGCTGTTCCTTTTATCTCATATTCAAACATTAAGCATACTGAAGGTACTGTGTCTTGGCAAACTGGCACACTGGACACACTTGGCACACTGGACAGAAGATTTAAAAAAGTGTGAAATAAGATTCAAAGTGGAAGCAAATAAACTGTATCATAAAATGAATTTTGTGGCGCCAACAAATTCCAGAGAGAACAGAAATCGCTGGTCACACTTTCAGAGATAATGCATTAATCTCAGTAGCAGTGAACCCTAGCTTAAAATGACAATTCCATGTCTTGACTTTTTTTTAATCAAACACGTCTGTGTGAATTACATGGGAAATGGAGCACTTTCAGAATATTATATAAATTTTGCCACACAGTAGTCTTGGTGCTGCCACTGGTGTATCCTGACATAACCTAAATACAAACTTGAGCATGCTCCTTCTGTTAAGTAATTAAGTTTCTTCAAGTTTTTCTCTTATTTTTTGAATGTTTCAACAATTAAATTATCTTTACTTGTATGCCACAACTAGCCTATTAAGAAAAGGGACAGGAAACACACATTCAGAATACGGAATAGGGCTGTCAAACATGTTTTGCAAATTGTTTTGAAATGTTAATGAGGAGAACATTTCCACTTAATGATGATCATAACTAATAACCCAAGAACTTGTTCTAGGTGTAAATGTAGAGTGCTGGTCTTAAATAATTTTTATTTAGTTATTTAGTTATTTTACAGGGGGGGCGGGGGGCTTTGATCAAAACACAACACAATAACAGCTCTGACACTTTTTCAAATAGCCTGGAATGATATTAACAGAAAACAAATGTCTGATGGGATTTACATACAAGACCTTTGCTATAATTGGTTACTATAACTGGATGTTGCAATTTGTACTTTTTTTGACTACTAGTGAAGTGTTGACTTCAGTTTTCTAATATAGATACTTAAAATACAGCTTATAAACATCTGCTGCACCAAAGAGCTCAATGTTTTTGCAAATCAGTTTCAATATAGGGAAGAACATTTTCCAACCAGTTTTCTTTTTGACACCTTGTATTAGATGGACTTAAAAAATCCCTACAACAAGGTGACTCACAAAGCAAAAGTTATGACTATTTATTCTTAAAGCCACTTAGTGCCAAACAAGATACAGCCTCTAAGTTGATTTGAAAATCTGGGACATGACAGCCTTCCTTATTAGCCATGGAGCAGTGATGTGTGAGTGCTATAATCTATGTACTCATACTAAATACCTCGAGATCACACACACAGGCGTGTACACACACACACACACACACACACACACACACACACACACACACACACACACACACACTGCAAGATTGTGAGCCTGTCACAGAGACACATATACAGATAAAAAGTTTGAGATACCTATATATTATTCAGGTTGTCATGCAGGTAGACTAATCCACCAAACCATTAACTTGCCAACTAACTCTTTTTTTGCCAACATTCCTGTGACTTTCTCTTATACTGTGTAATTTTTATCAACCAAGAGGTTAGCATTCAATCACTTCACAGATCGACCGATAACATTTGATTTTGTTTCATTTAACAACCTTTAGAACCTGGATCCAGAGTAAACATGCAGAACTCTTTGTTGTGTTTAAACTATTCCTGATTCATTTTTTAACCTTTTTTTTTTTCAATTTGAACATGAATTTTCAACGGTGCATTATTTTTCTGATATAACCCACTGCCATTAGTTTATAGGTTTGCTTTCAAAAGGTGTGCTTGATCTGCAGCAGTGTTTTTGTTGGTGGTATGTATCAACAGCAATCTAAGATCTGAGCAGTGTATTTTAGAGCACTAACAGAAAAATTAAGTCAAACAAGGACAATTAAACATATTTTATGTTTCCCATGAAGAACCAAAGTTACTTGTAATTTCAACCCTTTGAAGAATGCATCTGGCTGAATGTAGCTAATTAAGATAAGATTTACATAAACAGCTTATTTTCATATTAGTAATGTTACAGCTGACAGTAAAATTAGACAACCATTATATGAGGTTTATTTTTACTGGTTGCAAATAAAACAACATGAATATGATGGACTGTGACAACAAAGTGAAATGAATGTGGACAGATAACCTCAACATTTCACTTGCTGTGTCATTTGGGTAAGGTGCTGCTTACACTGTGCTGGTTGGGACATAATATTCTGAAAGTATACTTAATCGTTCACTTTTCCTGCTCAGATGTATCAAAGGTGTGTGTATGTTTGTGTATATGTGTGTGCACCAAAGTGATTGTGTGTCCGTCAAAGTAAGGTCTTTGATGTATGATGAAGGATTCTTATTGTTCATGGCATGACCCAGGCTAACATAAACACAACACTTCCATCCAACACACTCAACTACAGTCACATGAATACACAGAGACTTGTGTACACCTACATTCATGCTCAACAACAGAAACATAAATTTATATCTATTATCGACCGATTGCTGAAAAAGAAACAGATGAAATGCAGAGAGAAAGGGAGGGGGTGAGAAGGTCAGCCTCTGGTCACATTTTTCATCTTCGTCTTTGTCCCATCTCTCTTGATCTTTCTCTTTTCCCGCCACCTCATCTTACTATCTCTGAATACCTCATCTTCCCATGTCAGTGTCTTCTATTTTCATTCTCTTCTTGAATCAGCATTAACCTTTCAAAGCTTTATCTCCCCATTCTGTTGCATTTCATATCTTCCTTTCATAAACTGACTCCATGTATTAACTCACTTAGCATCTTTGTATTCATATTGCTTCACTTCCAATTCTTACGTTTAAAGAACTTCTAAATAACTAGACTTTGAGTGTCATCTCCATGGACCCCATACATCAGACTTCGCTCTCTCACTTTCCATTTCATATACCCTTCTAAGTTTTTATCATTTGGTGTTTTCATTTTTTAAAATCATATCCCAATATGATATTAATCTCCAAAGCCTCATCCACAAGATTTTTTGTCATTAATCATGCTTTGTGATTTTGTTTTCTCTTTCTCACTCCCTCCCTTTTTTTCTTATTCTTCTGCTGTTCACCTTTCAAACAAACTCTAGATCTCTTTTGCTTTCAACTTCTGTTTAAAAGACTTGGCTTTTAAATGGTCTCTTAGTTACTAAAGCTCTAAGGTAATCTCTTTGTTCCCAACACGTATTTGTGGCTTCTATTCGTGGTTATTTTTCTACACTTAGATATGTTTGAAATAATTTTGATCCGACTTTTTTCTGTCTTGAGTTATCACTTAATGGATTTGAATGTATGTTGTGTCTGTGTAAATCTGTGTATTTGATTTATCAACAAGCTTCTTTCGGAAATTTAAAATCCCAATTGCAACTGTTTAAATTCAAAAGGAATTTCTGCCGAACAACTGAGCTTGAATGCAATAATTTTCTTTTACTATAATTTGACAATGAGTTTAATAACGAAACTACAAATTAAACCTTACAGACTTGGTGCTAGGAGATCTTGCTGACAATTGCTTGATATGACAGATTCAGTGTTGTTCACACTAAATATCTACATAATATTCTGTCAGGTAAAGTGATCTCTTCGTCATAAGGCAACATTACGTTAAGCTAAAGGAACCAGCATTTTGACATTCACAGGGACATTTCTTTGACACTAGTCATCTATTGAAATGTTTTATTATTTTGGGGATTTTTTTTGGGGGGGGGGGCGCTTTTTGGCATTTTAGGCTGAGGCAAACCTTAAAATCACAACAAATAGTTCGGTCATCTGTAAAATTATTTTTGTCAAGCACAGGACTAGCATTGAATGGATCCATATTATTAATAGTTCTTAATTTGTGTGAAAATTTACACATCTTTTTTTCCAATTTGCTTGAATAGGTGTATGTAGCACGGGCAGAGGCATAAAAGAAGGGGCTCCCTTAGGGAACATTTTTTTTCTTCATAATGTCTTTAATTCAATTACTTTTTTATATCTAGTGCATCATCTTGATATTTTTAAATACAAATTTACTTTGTTAATATTTTGCACAAATAAACATTTAGAATCAAAATTTCCTCCCTGATCTTCATCATTTTGATCCAAACTTTTTTGTTGACAAGTTATTTACAAATAAACGTCTTTAAGTAGTTTCCAGAGGTTTAGTTGTTGGAAACACATGATGTTCCTTGAGCCTTAAAGTTCTTTGATCCAGTTCATCTTCCCTCTGCTTCCTGTGAAATTTTCTTAATCAACAGAGTTTAATCTTAATGCTGCAATTGTGATTTCAGAATGTTTCCTGTCCATCAAACATACATTAAACTTGGCAATCCTTTAATTTTAAGTCATGGAAACAGTACAGTAGATTATTATGATTATTATGAACGACAGAAAACTAAGCTTTGTTGTAACATAATGAAACAAACTGATGAATTGTGTTAGTGGTCAAAACTGAAAAGCCATTTACTGTATATTAATACTGTTTTCCAATTATTCCTCAGGGAAGAAGTTTAATTCAGAAGGAAAATATGATGTGTGAAATATGAGCATGCAGTTCCTAGCAACTCCGTTTGGGTTGTAGAAAGTGCAAGTAAGGGTGTCACAACTGGGAATGATGAGTAATATATATTATATATGATTTTATTATTATTTGAAATTGTGTGTGTGTGTGTGTGTATATATATATATATATATATATATATATATATATATATATATATATATATATACGCGCGCGCGTGTGTGTGTGTGTGTGTGTGTCTGTTTCTCCTTTTTCAATTGGATCCCATGTGTGTATTTGTGTGTGCATGTGTTTTTCCTCATTTGGATGAAATTGCACAGGCATCGTGTAGCTTGTTGGTGTTCAAAAGCATGTTGTATTGATTAATACATGTTATTCCTCCTCAGGGGAAATGTTTATGTAACAGCGGAAGAGTGTGTTGTACACAAACAGAAGAGGCCACAAAGATAGGATTACTCAGACAAATGAATACAGAGGCGTAATTCAGGAGAGTTGTGTGTTTTCATCACAACACACTTATAGTAGGAGTTGTTTTGCATATGAATAGTTAACATTTCCTCTCTTTTTGTTTTTAATTATGAAATAAATTCAGCACATTAATGTGCACCATAACTCATGAAAGCCATAAGTGTTGAAGATAAAAAATGTGTTTCCAAAAGTATCACTGAAAAATAAAAGTAGTTTCACAAAACATAACTTTGAGTCTCATTAATGGTTTCCCAGGAGAGGCTGACTGCAGCACTGTGATGTAATATTGTTCTGATTAGTATTTTAGATTTTCTGCATTTGTGTCTCAATACATACACCAAAAAGAAAAAATACAAATAAATGCATTCTCTGTTTGGTGTATTTTGTAAAAGAAAAATACAATAAAGAATCTAAGCCCAATATGATTTTATTATAATTAGAAGCAATGTGTATTTATCTATGCCACTCAAGAAAAAACAGTGTCCATCCCTCCCTCTCTCCCTCAAGGTAACAGTTCCAGGAGGAAAACCTAGACCTTTCTCTCCCAAGTTAATTCTCCAACTCATTCAAAGGATTACAAGATGTGCTAAGCCAAAAGGGAGAATTATTTCCTCCAGTGAGTTTTGGGTCCGCCCAAGGTTTTCCTCCCAGTTAGAGGATCTCCAAAGGAAGTTATCATGCAGGTATCCAGATCAGATACTCAAACTATCTTTACTGACTCCGTCAGCCTATTTTTAAGGGTTATCTCAGCAACTTGTATGCGATATCTGGGTTTTTCAGTCATGATCTATATGTCCTGATTGTAGATAAGAATTGGAAAGCACAGTACATAGATGATTTGGTAGGTCAAAAGCTTTAATTTTTGGCTAATCACTTTCTTTACCATGACAAATATAGGCAGTATTGTTTTTTTGTAGATGGGGCCCATCCATCATTCTCCCATGCATTATTCCCGATCACATTTTTCAACAAGCATTTTTTATGCTCCATTCAGTAAAATAAAACAAATGTGTACATATTACATTGTAAGAACGCTGTAAAATTTTATTTTAAATAATGAGTACTGGTACGTATTTTCAAAAGGTTTGTCATATGGATATGAGTGATATGGTAAAAGGACAATATTGCAAAATAAAATTCAGGCACAGGTTTTTAAGTAATAAAAGAAAAATAAACTTTACCTATACAAGTGAAGGTAAAAGTGGGAAAAAATAAGACAATGCAGTTGAAAAGATAGGTAACCATTAGCATTATAGTGGTTTGCTACAAACTCAGAGCAAGCGTGTTTGGATGGAAAAATATAAAAAAACACTAAAAGACTGAAAGAAAAATGGAAAAACAGAGCAAGAAATGTAAGCATTAAATATAACAAAAAAAGCACTTAAAATCTAATAAAGTCTAAAGACCATAACATGCTTATTTAAAGTAAAAATGTAAATTTCAAAGAGCCAGTCAAAACTATATTCTTCTGTATTTCATTTTAATGCTATCTTGTCTCTAAAACACATTAGATCAATAATTTCTCATGTCCCTGCTGAATTAATAACACATTAATTAATAACATTACATCAGAGTTATTTAGACCTTGACATTTTTGACAGACTATTATTAGGCGTGGTGTGATTTCTACTGTGTTCCTAAATTTTCTGTCTACCTGTTTTTCTTTCGTTGTCTTTCTAAGTGTCAGATGACTTTTGAACACATTGAACAGAATATTAATTGCCTCCCTAATTTATGCAAATTTATGCTAATCTACACACTCATCTACTCTCAACGGGCTCGTTATCCAGATCGCTCAGAATGGTCAGGAAGAGTTTCAGACTATGTGACCCAGGAGGTTGGCAGTTCAATTCCCAGTGAGTTGAGGCTTGGGGCAGTAGCAACTTAACTTAGCTCCAAATGAATTGGTGTCAAACTCCGCACTTAAACTCATTCATTAATTGACAAAAAGAGCCAGGCCTCCAGAGGACACAAACAAACACTCTGTGTTCAACGGTAAACCATGTCAATTGTGATACAATCGGTAATTCAGGTACAGGAAACTGCATTAAAAAGCTGGTGATAAAGTGCATCCTTAACTCTGAGTCAGATAGACTTAAATTACTTAATTAATTTGAAAGAAAACTTTTTTTTTTCCTGTTTATTAAAATTAACATTTCTTTCTGTTTCCTTTTATGGTGTAAGCTGTATATTTTTTGCAAAGAAACATGTGTAATGAATTCCAACAAAAACTAAACATATAGGCTTCTCTTAGATGCTTAGTCAAAACATATAGGTGCTCGATCAACAGGGATGAAGAGAATCTATAATGTTATACAAACACAGAAGGCTGAAAGCCAAAACACATGTGAAGAAGCTCAGTGAAATGAAAACATTCAAAAATAAATCAAGTTTCATCAACAAAAATGGTGTAGAGAAGTTAAATCCTGTGAAGACTGAAGTTAGGTAAACAGCCTTGTGTAGATGGAGGATGTTTGTCATACCAGGTTTCAAATAGCAGGGAAAAAAAGAGAGAATCAAAAAATGTTTTAATTTCCTTCTCAAATGAAAGTCTTGCCCTTTGATTGTTAGTGAAGGTTTAAAGGTTGGTATTGTGTCCACTTTTTGGAAAAAGTGTAAAAGGTTAACATAGTGTAGCTTAGATAATCCTGAAAAAAAATGAGCATGTAATCACTTCAGTTTTGCGATTTAGCCTATGCGTGTTATGAAGCACTGTCAGTTTATACTTAAATGCATTCTTAAAAGAATATTCTGAACAAAGTAATGCATGGAGACATAAGTAAGTAATCCTTTTTAATCATTTTTCAAAAGAATTTTAGGGTATCGTTTTAGAAACTCTCCTCAAATATTTGCCTAGTTTTTCCACATTTTGCAACACATAAATGCTTTTAGGGGTGCAGTCTTTTGCAACAGAAGGTGTATAGACCCCAGCCAATAAAGAAGGCACAGGTGTACATTAAGTCAGTGCGCACCAGTATGTGTGACGCACTGCCCCCTCTTTGTGTTGACACACACATTTTTGGTCTTCTGTCAGAACATTTGGTCAATCATTCTTCATACACCCTTTTCTGGTTTGGCATCATAGTAAGCTGGAGCCTATCCCAGCTGTCACTAGGCAAGTGGTAAAGTAGAGTGCAGCTTGGACAGGTCAGCAGTCCTTTACAAGGCCAGGACAATGGCCAAAGTCACTCAATCCTAGGGGCAATTTAGCATCCGCAATTAACCTAACATGCAGGTTTTGTGCTATGGCAGATATGTTGAGTACTCAGAGAACAGTACCACAGCAAGAACATGTAAACTCCAAACACAAAAGCCTTCACTGCCAAGTTTCAAACTTAAGAACTTCTTGGTGTTGAGAGGCTGTCTGAACATCTTTCCCAACTAGAGAACATAAATCATATAAAAGCTTTACTTTATATTTATACACATTCAATATAATTAATCATTTTTACATGATAAGTAATTTTAAATTCCTGGTTTTACAAACAGTTTGGAAAGCTCATGTAGTATATCACTGAGCATAGAGACTGCATATAATTCTGACCAGTTTGGCAATTTACTACACAAATTATGATATGCATGCTCCAAACACAGTAAACATAGAGCAAGGTGTCGCCTACTGACCGCTGACACAGAAGCCACAGGAGGAAAAGTTTTCACTTAGAAGTAGGGAAAGTTGAAATACTAGTGCGGCTTATAGTCATCAGCATAGTACTGAAACCTATTGAACCCATCTCTCACAATAATCAACCATTTAAATGATTGCCGCAATACAAAAATAAATATATCCATCATAAACGATTGTACCACTCTTGAAAACATTGGGTCATAGGACTTTGAAATGTGCAAATGTATCTTTCATGTTCAAAGTAAAATTTGTTAAATTAATGAACAAAATCAGAACCATAATTAATCACCTGTGTATGTCTTGCCACAGTTAAAATTGTATACCTATTCCAGTGTGCACTAAATAGGGCTTACAGAATTTTCTTTTCCTCACTCTGAGTTGCAGATTATTAGGAAAACTAAATTTAAAATCCTTTTGTTTAAAAGTCTAAACAGTATGCATGTTCTAAGGTGCATTAAAAAGAGAAATGCAATGTAGTGAGTTAGCAAGTGACAGAGTGCCCAAACATCAAGTCATGTCTAGCCTGGCCTGCACAATTCTGCTCAATTCGAATCTCACTTCACAGCACAGTCTGGGCTTTCTCTCATTGATTTGGATTTCTCTGGTAGAATTTTAACCGGGCCAATCAGCGAAGGGAAGGAGAAGTTGTACACGATGACGTCAAATTTCTGCGCTATTTTAGAATTGTAGTCTACCAATGGCAATGGCAGCACAGGAAGTGAATGAAGCCATTTAGTCTGTGTTAGCAAGGCTCCCAAATATTGAGCAGTTAAAGTCAGAGCAAGAGAAATGTTTTAGACATTTTATTGATCCAGCAATGATGCAGTGGCCCTACTCCCCACAAAATCGTTTACAGTGCACGCAATTTCCGATAAGGTTCATCGAGCTGGCACATTACATAAGTTATGGCCAAATGTTAGTGACTGGGTAAAATCATATCCAATTGTTTAAAACTGCAACAGAGTCCACGCATCCAGGAAACAATAATATCTCAATAGCCAAGAGCCCAGACCCTCTGTATGAAGCATAGCGTATTGCTTCGTCTGGTTTTTACCAGGCTAAGTCATGTCTAGACTACAGCTTTTTTTTTCTTTTAAAGATTTTTTTAGGCTCCAGTGGACTTTACTTAACAGTAAATGGACAGGAAATAGGGAATACATGCGGCAAATGACCTGAGACCAGGAATCAAACTCAGCACAACCACATTGAGAACTATAGCCTCTGTGTATAGGGTGCTCTCTCTACCAACTGAGCCACCTAGAGCCCCTAGACAAGAGCTTTTTGTGGAAGATATCAGGTCTCAAACCTGATTCTCTAGCTGTTACTTATACAGTTTGCTTATTTTTTTTTAAGTATTTTTTCAGCTCTAGTGGCCTTTATTTAAAAGTGAAATGACAGAAGGTGGGTTGTGAGAGAAGGGGAAGACATGTGGCAAATGTAAGTGGGCAGGGACTCAAACCCGTGACGGCCGCGTCAAGGACTAAGACCTCTGTACACAGGTCGCGCACTCTATCCCTACGCCCGAGTTTATTTAATTTTGATGAAAAATTTATAGTATGTAAGTTAAGAAATATGTTTACTTGGTCTGTTAATGTTTCATTTGCATTTTTCAATTACTTTCAATCATTTCAGTACAAAAAAACCTGTAAGTCCAATTAGATAAATTGTGGGTTCAATCAGATTTTTGATTTGTGTTTTCTCTCGGTAAAAACAAAGCTTCCTTAATGAATTCACAATCTAGTGTAAATACCCTCTGCTGTAATCCCAACTAGATAACTTGTTGAATATAATCATTTGGACATTCTAATTTTGAGTTTCATATTAATCACATTATTGAGCAAGCTGTGAGTTTAACTTAAGCTCAAAAGCTTTTTCCAAAGCATGGTTAGCAACAAAATGATTAAATAAGGTAAATACAAGGTTAACACTGAATGAGAATAACTATTTATATGATACTAAAGACTGTACCACTAGTCATAGACATGCATATACATTAAAAACAAGAGAAAGGTGGCAGATGTGACTGCATTCCTACTGTCACTATTTCAAAAGCTAGGAAAAAATTACCTTTTAAAACCATAATACTGTACAGACAATGTCTGTAGAACAACAGCCTGCATTCTTCATTACATTTCCAACCAAGGCAGAATATATCTAATTTTAGGTCTTCATTTTGAAGAGTTTTATTACAAGCGTAGGTGCACTCACATTTGTCTGTCTTGCTATTGCTGCTGCGATGACCTAATTTCTCCACACATTTTATTAAAGTTTCATCTTATCTTGTCCAGTCTGGCCCTCCTGTCAAGAGTACGGCTCAATAAAGGTGTTTAATTTCAATTTTCCCAGCTACTGTGATCGCCACACTCGTATATGACACATACACTCTCACTTAAAAGCCAACAGCAAAATCCATTCACAGATGTTTTTCAATTTCTGATTCGATCAAGCCAATAGCAAGAGACACACATAGATAGCTGAACTATCACAATCTCATAATTTCAGAGGACATCCTATGTCTAAACTTTCCCTCAACTTTAGAAAGCCTTCATATTGGATAGGTAAAGTGTGAACGCTAAAAAATGAGAGCTTTCGAAAGATGTCTTTTTGTTCTTTATTTTGGCATGTCAAAAGGCACTCTAAACAGTGCTGGAAGAAGTCGGCAATAAACTTCAGAGTTTTCCTTTTTTAAAACATTATTTACACTTCAATTTATACACCCATCTGTAGAGATTTTCCATACATGTTGATGTTATTCAGTGGTGTTCAAAGATACGTGGCTGCTGCAGTAATTTTTATTACATTATTTATTAACAGAAATCCATTAAGTGACGTGTAAGACTAGCTGTTTTTCAATCCCAAACACATTTGTAATATACTAGACTGAGAAAAAAAAGAAAAGATTAATGAAAAATGAATTAAGCTACTAGAAATATTTTTTTCACTTGCAGAAGTTTTATTTTGTTCACAAATGTGCATCTATGTCATCCATTGAACTTAGTGAGAAGGTAAGCCGAAACAGAGGTAGGCACTGAAGCATGACGATGTTTAGGGGTGTGTGCAACGGAGGATTTGAAAAAAATCTTACTGCTCCATTCTTTATACAACAACAGAAAAGCAACCACCAGAACCAAAAATAATGAATTTTACATTAAGGATCAAGGACTGAATAATAATACGGGTACCCGATGCAGAAAAGAAAAGAGAAAATTGTAACAAGAAATGGGTGAAAGGACAAATGCTGTGGTGGAGTAAAACTCGAGTTTGTCTCTTGTCTAATGTTGTCTAGTTCACCTGATGCCACTGATGTCGACTTCTCTGTCTTTTTCATTTGATGTGTTACATCCAAATTTCACAAATGGTGATATTAGAGATGTTAGACAGCAATTGGGATGTCCTGTTAGAGGTCAGGAGCACTGAAGGGCAATTAAACTGAAACATGCTGGCTCTTTCACAGCAGGAGAGTGACGAGGGTTCGTAATTACCTCGCAAGCGTGCTGATCTTTAAAACTCAACACTTGCTATATGGGTAAAGACAGTCTTCTTCCACAGTCCAACAGTTGTGACTCTTAACTGTCCCCTGTGGAGTCATTTTGACTGATTTTATCCTCTTCATCATGTTCTTCTGGGGGGGTTTGAATTTTGAGTAAAAAAAAAACAATCAAAGTCAGTCTTTATATGTTAACCCCCATGTCATCTGTTTTGCATAAAGTTTTTATCAGTGAGGCACACTGATTTGATTGGCTGTTGAACATTCCTGTAACACTTGAGGAAAAGACAAAATATCTACTTTAAATTCATAGCAGTGTGCATGTTTCTATGACATATTTGGAAATATGTATGAATATTTAATTTCAATTTTAACAATACTAGGAAATTCAAGTGATACTAAGCAAATACTCTTAATTTTCTTGGGAAAATTTAAAGATGTGCACTAATAGTACATTCTGTTGTTTATCAAATTGTATTTCACGTAACTAATGTAATGCTCTTATGAATCATCTTCTGCAGCTTAAGAGATTCTCCTATAGTGAAAATAGGGTGAGAGCTTCTCTGAAACAACTCTCTGCCTCTGGTGCATAAAACCCAACACTGACCAGCTTCAGACAGACACAAAAGTTCTGAAATTGTTCATCCTACTTCCAAACAACTCTCCTCTACAAAAGAGGAAAATATGCGATGAATGTATCTACAACGAAGCTGTAGCTTTATTGTCTCCCATTATGCCTAAATTAAACCATATTTTGGTGGGGAAAAAAGGGCATAAGGCTACCACCAGTCTTGACAGGTAAAAAGTTTATAAATGTCTGTAACAAAACGGGCTTGTATTTAATATCAAACAAATCCCCCTCACATACCTCTTCCCACTGACCACCATGAGAAAATGAAAGCTGTCCACTGTGCCATAAATGGAGAAAGCAGTTGATATATTAAATACGTTTTTTTTCTTTGTAAAACTCATCTATATTTGGTCAAAATCTGGCCTAAAAAGTCAACAGCAACAAATATTTTTGGAAAAAGTGGAAAGGCCCATTGACTGGATTTAACTTTTAGTAGACCAAAGGTAAACTTTAAAACTGATTAAAACTGAGTAGACATGTCAGTTTTTATTATAGATTTTGTTCTTTTGTTCTGTTTTAAGTCCCCCCAAAAGTCAAGAGAACATATAATGGATGAATTTCTCTCCCTCTGTTATCAAAGAGAAACACATCAGGTAACAGAAATGGGAATCTAGAGAGGCCTGGTTTAAATGCTCAAACACAAAAACCTAAATCTATATTTGAAGGTTAACTATCCTCTACTCTACTCTCTACATATATGCCCTTTTGCTGTTGCCTTCGTATTTTTTGTTTCCTGCTTTTTCCCTCCTCTGTATGTCTGCCTTTTTTACACATAAATTCGCTTTTAATTTCCCTCATACACAGAGACACGTGGTTTTTGCACTGTCTTGCAGCTTAAGCAGAGATTTTTGTGGAGTCATGCAAAGTTTCACCTAAAGAACGTCAACCAAGCACGTCAGATTACAGAAGCCTGGCTCCACAAGATAGAGCACATGCATGCCAGCACACACACAAGCAAACACACACAAACAAAGAAATGTACACTCATGCACACAAACACATCAAACATACATGTACACTCTCCAGGACTCATACACTTTGATTTGCTAAGTTCTTGACTGACTGACACATCAGACATGAGTGGATGACAAGGACAGCCAGAGAGAGAAAGAGACTAAAAAAAACAGAACTGGGGACTTCAGAGTGAGAAGTCAGAGTAAAAGGCTATAATTTCAAAGGAAAATAAAATTAACTATGAACATAACTGCATTAATTGCTTATCAAACCTCCACTTGTGTCAGATATACATAAATGAGGATTTCAACCATGTAAAAGTCTGTGTTCACTCCTAACAACTATTGAGACGCTTAACTAAAAAGTCCAGCTAATTCATTCATCTTCCTCTGTATATTTTCTGAGCTTAAGCTGGCATGTTAATACAGCCCAGCAGATCAAGGCGGTGTGAGCAGAGGAATAAACTCATATTTTTTTTCTCTTGCTTTAAATAATAAAAAAAAACTTTGGAGTTTTGCTCTGAAGGTTGGGAGTGAAAGGCTAAACAGACACTGATTGTAGTAAATACATAATAAATTAGACTGAAGAAAGTAAGTTAAGTCATTTCCATCCAGGCAAGGGAGTCCTGAAATATTCAACACTGTATGTGAGAACAGAACTGGCTAAACTGGCTGTGCAAGCAGTGACTGTGCAAGGCCTCTTGTCCAAGTGCAGTTTGCAAAATCTTGGGCTGTATCTGGATGTGACTGGTATGGCAAATTTTCTCACAAAGTCATTGGAAGCTTGGTTTATGCTGGTCATGCTTGATTTTTTTTTTCCCTTTTTCATCCAAAAACACAAACTATTAAAAACAAGTCAAAACTACAATTCATGCTTATCTACTGAAAAAAAAAAATGTTTGTAGACAGCACATGTTACAGTCATCCTTTCCCAGTGCAACTAGCTGGAAGTCAGAGAGTAACTTTACACTTTGTATACATCCAAGGAGACACATAAAGCAAACATTACTGAGCTAAAAATAGTATTAGACTTGATTTTTTTTTATTAGAAGGTAGATTTATGGTTTCATGGATACAGAAACTTTATTTCCGTTTCTACTAAAAATGTTACTACAATTCACATATTTTTTTGTCTTTCTGTATACACCCACATCTGAACAGTTCATCACATGACTGTTATGTATAGTTATGGGTACACTTTTATGTGCACCTGTTCAATTGCTAGACTGGAAATGATAAACATTCAACGCTAGCTGACAAAACTGAAGTATGTGGAATATCATGTCTGAAAGCACAATACATTTAATCCAATAGGTAGAGGTGGGGGTAGTGTTATAGTATTGAGGATAGTTTCTTTGCCCCTAATACAGCCTGTCTGAGTGTTGTTGCTGACCATGTCAATCCCTTTATGACCACAGCGTAGCCATCTTACACCATATCACAAAGATCAAATCATCTCAAACTGTTTTTTTGAACATGACAATGAGTTCACCATGTTCAAGTGGTCTCCACAGTCACTAGATCTCAATCCAAAAGGAGCACTTTTAGGATTAGATAGAACAGAAGATTCTCATTATGGATGTGCAGCAACTGCATGATGCTCTTATGTCGGTATGTGCTGTTTCCAAAACCATGCTGACTTTATAGATGAATAATTAAGACAAAAGCAGTTTCAACCTGGTTCTTGCAAGGTGCACCAAATGAAGTGGCCAACTGTGTATATCACCTTTATCTGGCTCAAAAATACATGGTTTCGCCATAGTTTGAGCAAAAGCACTCAGTTATACTTGTATTTTAACAGAGATGGTGATATATCCAATGTAATGTGTTGTGCTTAGTAGGAGTCGAGTTTTGGCAATGAATATTTATAATAATTACTTAAGGGAATTATTATTAAAACTAGTAAATTAGATCAAAATTACTAATTTGGAGCACCACTCTTATTATAGAGAAAATAGCCAATAAAGTTCAGCCTCTGTTATTATTTATCAATACCTGCCTGATAAGGCCAAGATTTTAAAACAATAGATGAAGGCACAAATCCAACCCTGGTGTTATCTGAAAAGCAGGATGCTACACATATACATGGAATAAATACAGACAAATTCTTTCAAATATACAAGAGTTTATTAACAAAATGAATTCAACTTCACAGTTAAAACATTTTATTCAATCAACTCGCTAAGCAAGTAACATACAACTAAAACTACTGAGAATGATGAAACTAAAAAGTCAAAGTGTTCAATGATATCCACACAAATACAGACTGGAAGAACCACAGTGTTGGTTTTGTTAGACCTCGGCGCAGCATTTGACACTGTTGACCATGATATATTATTAAAGCAACTGGAGAGCTGGGTTGACTCTGGTACACTACTCAGTTGGTTCGAATCCTACCAAAAGAACAGAAATTTCTTTGTGTCAATAGGCAACTTCTCATCAGAGCGGACAAAAGTCACATGTGGAGTACCCCGAGGTTCAATCCTAGGACCCCTCCTATTAAATATCTACATGCTCCCATTAGCTCAGATTATAACAAGTAATAAGATTAGTTACCACAACTACGCAGATGATACACAGCTCTACATTACCATGTCACCAGGTGACTCCGAACCCATCCAAGCGCTGAACAGATGCTTTGAACAAATCAATGCATGGATATGCCAAAACTTTCTGCAACTGAAGAGAAATAAAACTGAAGTTATTATCTTTGGACCTAAAGAGAAACTATCTCGAGTCAGCATGCAGCTTCAGTTATTACAGCTAGAAACTAGTGATCATGCCCGAAATCTGAGTGTAGTGATTGACTCAGACCTGAACCTTCAGAGACACATAAAGAAAATTACAAAGTCAGTTTTGTATCACCTGAAGAACATCTCCAGGATCAAACGACTAATGTCTCAACAAGATCTCGAGAAATTCATCCATATGTTTATCTTTAGCCGCATAGATTACTGCAACAGTGTCTTAACAAAAAAGAAAAAGAAAAATCAATCAGACAACTGCAGCTGAGCCACAACACTGCTGCTCATGTTCTCACTAAGACCAGAAAGCTAGATCACATCACTCCAGTTCTAAAGTCCTTACACTGGCTCCCTGTAGCTCAGAGAATAGACTTTAAAATACTTATGTTAGTTTATAAATCACTGAATGGCTTAGCACCAAAATACATGAAAGACCTGTTTTCTTTGTATCAACCTTCTGACCACTCAGGTCTTCTGGTTCTAGTTGAGTCTGCATCCCCAGAACCAGAACCAAACATGGAGAATCAGCATTCAGTTTTTTTTCACCACAAATCTGGAACAAACTTCCAGAAAATTGCAAAAAAGCTGAAAAACTGAGTTCCTTTAAATCAAGGCTAAAAACCCACCTGTTTAGAGTTGCCTTTGATTAGTAGTAAGTAGAACATTGAACTATATTTGCTTGATGATATTTGCTTGATGATCCTTATGATTTTGATGCATTGATATTTGCTCACAACTACACAACTTTTGGAAATCAATAACCCTTTTGAAAAATTGATTCCTAATCCATTTGTAAGTTCCCACATTGATAATTTAATAATTTGGAGTGGCAAAATTGCAAAACGGAAGTGGGTTGCCACTCACAAAATGGCGTCTTAAGTGGACCTAAATAATCAAATATTTTGCTGTTTAAACAATCTCATTGATGTCAATAACTGTCAATAACAATATCCACCATTTATGAACATCATCGACCCACTGTGGTCAACTATGCTAGCAGAAAAGCTATGTTTTGGAATGTGGGAGCCCTAAATGTCTTTAGCATCTAGAGGTATACCTTAGCTTGAAGGAAAAGTCTGGTAAAACGGAGTAAATTGGTGAATCGGTTTTGGAATGCTATTTTTTATTCTTTTTTAATAATAAAAATACTTTCTCTGATGGCTTTAGTCAATCAATCATAAAACAACACAACAGCTAATGCAAGCAGCTTACACGTACTAAGAAAACATAAATATTTTTACAATCCGGTAGATGATCAACAAAAACTGGATAATTTGAAGCTGTAATGTTGAACTGATGTAAAACAAAACATCACACGTCTTTTATGAGGTCCTATGCAGAATCAAGCTAAGCTTTATTCTGCACCAATCTTCATTATGCAGAACTTGACCTCTGTCACCCCAAAAGTCCATCTTTCTGTCTTTGAATATTTAAGGTCTACCGTCAATGAATATGTAACAAAATTTAGTTATCAAGGATTCAGTGTTTTCTCTGAAAGGATATGTTGACTTAATGAACAGAGAAGCCAATTACATATTTAAAGTCGTAGCAGTTGAGGTGTAATGACATAAAATGAAAAATAATGATGAACAATAATAATGTTGTTTTTCAAATATACACCAGCATGTTTATGAAAATACCCAGAAAAAAATCTGATTTGTTATTCAAGGCAGTTAAAATAATTAAAAAAAAACATTTGAACATGTATGCTGAATACATAAAAAAAAAAAAAAAAACATTCAGAAGAGCAAAGATAGTAATTTCTCATATGCTGCTGTTTAACTAAGTTGAAGGGTGTTAAACCCCTGCTGCAGTAGTCCTGCCTATCAAGATCAACAAATGCCTTATCCCGCTGCTACCCTGGTTTATGACGGTAGTATAAGCTGATTCTTCCCATGTGAGAAAAAACATACATACTTCAAGAACCTAGTTTAACTGAGTTTAGAGTTTGGAAGACCCAGTATAATCTGACTGACTGATAGAAATCTGTCCTAAATATACATCGGGAGTCGGGATGGGAATTGATTAGAAGTTATCAATAACAATTTCATTATCAGTATCACTTATCGATTCAATTCCTTATCGATTCTTATTGATTTAGGAAATGAACTCTTTAATTAAAAATATGCATGTTGTATTTGATTCAAACAAAACTAAAGCTGGCTTAAGAAATAAGAATCCCTCTGTCAAATGAAAATTTTAACATGAAATGCAACTTTTTGCATATCAACAGTCTTTGTGCTGACAAATTTGCATGTTTGTGTTTTCAGGAAGAATCTTTCAAGACTTAAGGTGTCTCCAGCTGTGCAAAACAACCTTACAGATGTTATTTATTTTCACCTCTGTCATTTTACTCTTCCCTGCCTCGATGAAAGAGGTAGCTAAAAGTATATAAAAGCCAGCATAACTCTGGCAGTCCTTGTCAACTACAGTCATATTCAATAAATTAGAATGTTAATGGAAAGTTAATGTATTTCAGTAGCTCAGCTCACAAGTTAAATATGTTATATAGATTAATTCCCCACATACGGAAGTTTTAAAGCTATAATTTGTTAATGATGACGATTTCTTGTTTACAGCTAATGAAAACATAACATATAAGATTAGAATATTACATCAGATCAACAAAAAAAGCATTCTTAATGCAGAAATATTGGTCTAATGAAAAATATGTTTAATACCTGCTTAAAGGTTATTTGCAAAGGTGCTTTTAATCTGACAAATGAGCCTCATTCTCTACAAGAACTGGTTCTTGATCTCATCCCTAATCAGGAGACATAAGCAGACTACTTAGACCACTGCCAAGCAACTTGATAAAATTTCCATAAGAACTAGTCCTGCCTTATCTAATGTGATAAAACATGTGATGTATTAAAGCACCAGAAGTGAACATATGAGAAAAATAAATTTGTTAAGGTTTTATTGGTCAAAAATAAATTGCTTACAGAAACTATTCACAAAGTAAAAGTTGAAGAGATGCGATAGTTGAGCTCCAGTGAGCCTTTATCTTTTCAAAGACTGATCTTAATGAGAAGCTGTTATTCCTGAGCAGCAACAGCAATAACCAGTATTTGGCTAGACATAATGTTGTGTTCAGCTTTTAGTATAAAATCCACCTGGCAAATAATCCCATTATCGAATAAAGAAGGAACTAACCTGATGCAACGACCTAAATCCTCACATTAGATCATTTAAATTCCTGAAAAATCTAAAAATGTACAGCAAAGTAAGTCCTGTTAGTTGAGATAAATAAATAAAACCAAGTCAAGGCCATATTTGTTACACATTATTGTAAAATAGATATACTAAAAAGGAATGTTAAGGAAGTGAAACACTTTGAATTTCATTATTAGACAGTTATGTAATTCTTTCCATTGTTGCAGTGGCTTTACTATCACCACAGTTGCTGTCATTTGCAACTAATTTCTTATTTTTCTCTCTGTGTTTCTTGGTTTCTCTGCCATCACTTGTACATGATTTTCACTGGGTTAAAAGCCATGTCGTTTAAAGAACTGAAATTAAATCACTTACTGTGTTTACTTGATATCCTCAGAAAGCTTGTTCTTGACTCGCCTTAGGGGTTTATATTGCAAACATGCTGTTATTTTTGGTTTTGTCCTTAGAACATGTAGTCCTCCCCTACAGGATCTTTGCAGTTGACACAAAGACTCATATAACATCAAAAGGTCAGAAAAATAAGAAAGAAGGAGGCCATAATGAGCTTTAAACATCAACACTTATATCATAAGATCAATTCTCCAAGACCCTGGAAGCCTGTGCCGTGAGGCTTTAAAGGAACTGATTTGCCTTCTTCACACTGTTTTGCCCAAATGTCTGGCACATGTACCACCTGGAGCTAAATTGGGTGAGGCAAGAGCATTGAGCTGAATCATTTTCTTAGCTGATGAAAAATGAACTACACAACTTTTGGAAACAACTTCACATATTTTCACAAAAGGGAAGCCAATGGAAATATTTATTCAAGCACAAACTTGGAACAAAAGTAAACAGACTCTGAGTTGTAAAAGAATTTAAAGAAAAGTTTTCTATATATCTTGACAACAGCTTCTAAAGCTGAACAGGTCATCAGCTAAACAATCACATGCCTCTGATTAATGTGTCCTAAGGAAGAACATGAAGAAAGATTCCAGAGTTAATCTTTGGAGGATGTTTCAGCTGAAACCAGATGTTCGAATGTGTCTTGTAATGTTGCTTCAACAGTTCTACATAATATGCTTTGCTTCTGATGCCAGCTATTTTGTGAAGTTCACCTGGTTCTCCTTCAGCAAAATATCTACTTAAAATGATGCTGAGTGTACTTCACAGGTGGGATGTTGTTCATAGGCATATAAGCTTCCCCCTTTTTTCTTCAAATGTAATAATAGTCATTATGACCAAACATTTCCATTTTAGCTTCATCAGACTGGAGGATATATGTCCAGAAATTGGGGTCTTTGACCTTGAGTGTATCTGTAAACTGTAATCTGTCTTTTTATGTTGCTTTTTAGGTCTTCTTCCATGCTAAGCCTTTTAGTCCATGTCATTACCAGAGTGCAGATAATGACACTCTCTTACTAGTTTCAACCAACATCTTCAAAACGGTCTTTTGCATTCACTCTGGCACTGACTGGCACATTTTGCATCAAAAAAAGTTCATCATTTGGAGACAGAACCTATCTATTTCCTGAATGTTATGAAGAGTGGACATTTAAGTGGTGTTTACACTTGCATATACTGTAATTCTTTGAACATGGCACCTACAATCTTCTAGAAATTGTGTTCCAGTATTAATAAGATTTTTGGAGGTCACCAATTGTCTTCCTGATGGTTTCCATATCATCAAACAAGAAATCAGTGGAGTAGTGTGTTTGAGGTGTTGTCTGAACACACATCCAGAGGTGTGTCTACAATCAACTCAAATGTTGTGAATTAATCTGAAGCTTACAAAGCCATGATATCATCTGAGCTTTCCCAAACCATTTGAAGGCATGTTAATTGGGGCTGCACAATATGTTGCAAATATATCTTTATGGATAATATCACTATATTGTGAAGAACTGCCAGGACTGCAATAAATGTAAGATAATTATTTTAGTACCATGTATTCAAGAAGCAACTTTTAAATAAAACTTTGTTGTTAAGATGGAAATATTTTTTCCCCAAAAACTAGATAGAAGACTCATTTACTTGCTATGAACCCAAATCATTAACACTTTTTTTGTATTTAAATTTATCTATCAGAAGTCACATGATTATTGCATAATCTAACCAATATTATTATTGTCCCATGTTATTCTAATATATGCAGTGTGATAGTAAACTTACTGTAAGTAAACTTCTGATTTTAAATAAAGCAATAAAAAATCTCTCATTCTGGCATTAAGTAAACAGAAATACTTTTGATAAACATAACTAACCTCAAACAGTAAACGTTAAGGTTGATTTGATGTCAATACGAAAAAAGTCTGAGTCTTTTTACACAAAAAACATTTGTTTTTAACTGAATGTATAACCTAATCTAACCCCCAGCCCCTTTTTGGACTGCTCTGTCGCACTGAGTGCTCTATTTTTCTGTCAGGCATTTATGCCATTAAATTGTGTGAGTGACAAGAGTTGTTGAAAATGTTTCTCCTCCACAAAGTGCAGCTGTTACATTGGACACCAAATTCAGAGATTTTTTACATTATAGCAGTTTTCCACCATTGTGTTGATACCAACTATTTTTATCTGCATTCCAATCACTTCAAAAAAGATTTATAGTGAAGCAAAATCGTGTACAATTAAGTGTACAAACCATACTGGCAAGAGAAATGTGACATCCTGTTCAACCCTTTCAGATCAGACAGCATCTTCCATGTCAACACTTATCTCTTTCCCACATATAGCAGTCAAACTTACTCTATACAGTTTTCAATCCACAGCCTTGGGATAGCATTCATTAAGTAAAAGAGTGCTCTTTAGTCCTGCCACAGGCCAACCATTTTTGGCGTTTTGCATTACATTGGTGTGGGCTATTTTCTCTTTCACATTATGTTGAAGCGCCTCAAAACGGTTTAAAAAACTAAAGGTATGTGGTCTGACATGGAAATGTCTGAAGTATTTTAAGCCCCTAGTGTTTATTCCTTTGGCTGGAAAGAAATAAGAGCAACAGCTTTCCCTACTCGCAAAAATTGTATTTTGGCCCTGGTGGCTCTGGTGTCAGACCTCTTTTAGATAGACATCTCTGGTTTGCTGACTAGCCTTAAATGGATTTGTTGCATGAGCAGGCAGAAAACAGCTGAGTGACTGCTTGCAATCTGTTGGTTTGGTTTTCACACGTACAGATGCACAAAACACACACACACACTTACAGCAAAACTCACACAAAAACACACACACAGAGGACGTGGAAAAAAGCCTTAACTGAATTCAGCTCTCAAAATGAAAGCTGTCAGCTCAGGCCACATCTCAACAATCTAACCAGCAGAACAGTGCCAGAGAAGTTTGTGCAAGTGTATTTGGGAGGCTGTTGTGGTCAGTGATTTTGTTGCACTTCAGTTGTGGAGGGAATTTGACTGTTGATATGCTCATTGCAGCCCAGGGCAAGACAAGTGTGTCAGACTGTGTGGGGGACTTCTTGTGTAGGCTTGTGTGCATTACTTATTGTCGGTGAGAGAAAGTGACATTTTGGTAGGAAGGAATTGACCTGTATCCCCAACACCACCGGTGACCGTTAACACACATATACACACACACACAGATACTACCTCTATTCTTGATTCTTATATCATCACTTGTTTCATTGTGAGGCCATGCTTGGATGAACCACAGCACAATACAAGCAGAAATTTTGCAGGAAGTGGAAGAGTTAACATGGTTTGCTGATAGAGTTTGGCTTTAAAAGAGTTTCAGTAAAAAGGAATATTCAGTGATATGTGAGCTAATTAAATCATCAGGAAGGATGTGTGAGCAGTCTGCAGGCAACTGCATGCAGAGATATTTCAGATTATAAGTGCTATGTACAGATGACTGTTATAAAAACTGAGCTGTTTAATATAATGAAAGATGTGATTAAAATTGAACTTTAAAACCTTGAAGTTGCATGGATGTGAACAAAAGCAATGCCTTTCTTTTTTAACAAGTCACCTTGAGGTCGTATTGATAGATTGTCTTATGATCCTGTCAGTAATGCAGTGAAGAGAATGGAGGAACAATATTTAAGCCTATTTTTCGCTAATATTTTTTTATGTCTCCTGTATGAGTGTTTTTTTTTTTTTTTTTTTTTAATCAGTGTGAAAGACATCCATTGAGTGTGCCTTGTTGTGTCTGACTAACGGATGGCCCTTAAGGCAAGAGGAAGTACGTATGCATTATACAGACTGAGAAAGATAGAAAGAAAAGGGAAAGGAGAAAGCTTGTCTTTGTTTGGAATGGCTTCATTATAGCAGAAAAGCTTTTTGCAGACTTTAAGCTTAAAAAAACTGTGACAGGTGGCCTGTAACTGACCCTTAACAGTGATTTTAATGTTTAACTTTTAAAATAGCCCAGTGTGCAAATGCTCATCCTCAATTTTGAAAATTTTGATTTGGATTTCACTTTAAGTGAAAATTAAGCCCACATTGAAACATTATTTGTCATATTTACCTTTTTAGGAAAGATAAAGATCATAGAAAGGTCTGCAGTTATTTTTTGTCAACATTATGTTTTCCTCATATTTTGTCAAATGTCTTTTCTAATCCAGTACATTTTGACTGTGCTGTTGCAATTGATTAATTCAAAACATTAAAACACCCAGTGCCTTTTTGTACCCATTTTGCCCAGGAGAGGCAGCAAAAAGTTCAAATTTAACTTTTGTAAATCATTTTGCGGCAATCAGGTCGACCAGCTGACAAGACTTCATACATTTTTTTACAGTGAAACTTCCATTTTCAATGCAAACATCAGCTCTTAAAAAGTAACTTAGACATTTTTAGCTATCTTAAAAGAGATTTTTAAGATTGTACTTAATGTGATCTCTTAAACATATTATACATCAGTCAACAAGAAAATAGCAATAGAAACCTGTTTTTTTTATTTAAATAATGTCATATCAATTGAAACACAAATGTACTATTATATTACTTTTGGCCTGTTAATATTGACATTCTTTTTAAGTAAAATGCAACAGTTGCCCTGGAATATACGTCCCATCTTGTCTCCTGCCTACATTTTAATTGATTGATTTTCATGGGGGGTTTTTTTGTCACTGTTGTAGAATTTATCAAAATTAATTAACACTACAAGCTTTAATACCTATAACTAGAAAACCACTAGAAAGACTTTATTAGCAAAGCCAAAGTTTTAGAAGTTTCAGTAATCATGATTGTGATGGCCAAATCCATGGGCACACTCCACTAAAGTCAGTAACTCTCATACACCTTCATTTATTCTTTCATCCAAACACAATGACATCCTTCAGTTTGCAATAAAAGTTTGATTAGTTGAAATGCATTTGTTCAATTCAATTCAATTCAAATTCAAAAAATACTTTATTTATCCCAAAGGGAAATTGAATGTTGACGCAACTCATTTAATTAAAGAGTTATTATAGATTGTGATAGCTGTGGGCAGGAAAGATCTCCTGTAGCGGTCCATTTTACAACCAGTCTGAAGAAGACTGGTTGTAAAACTGTCATTGGGAAACAGAGACTCATGAAGAGGAAGGTCAGGGTTGTCCATAATTTTCTTAATTTTATGCAAAATCCTTCTTTGCATAATCATCTCCAGAGGTTCCACAGTTGTCCCCAAAACAGAACCAGCCTTCTTTATCAGGTTTTTGAACTTTTTTAGGTCCCTGGCTCTGATACTGCTGCCCCAACAGATGATGGCAGAGGAGATGATGCTCTCAACAACAGACTTATAGAAGATCTGCAACATCTTAATGCAAACCTTGAAGGATCTTAGCTTTCTCAAGAAGTGCAGTCTGCTCTGTCCCTTCTTGTAGATGGCTTCACTGTTGAGTCTCCAGTCAAGTCTGTTGTCTAGATGAACACCGAGGTATTTATATTCCTCAACCACCTCCACTTCTTCTCTCATGATGGAAATATTCTATTTATATAATTTATATAATATATAATCTTTCTAGCAGGCACTTTTACTTATGTATTTTAGCAACTAATTTCTCATCTTTGGTTTGTGATTATGACTAATTCTTGTTTCTTTTACTGGTTTCTTACCTGCTGTGATCCATGAGAGTTTGCCCAGACAAAAGATAGTAGCCAGGTCTAAGAGCACCTAAATACATGGAGAGGATAATTGGACTGCTCCACTAGTTCCTGCTTAAGAGGGTGAACTTGTATTTTTTTTTTTTTAGTTAAATTACCATTTGGTATTTTACTAAATATTTGTATTTAAAGTTTCATACTTTTGATTTCCTCCTTCCGTCTTTAGTTCAACAGCAAACACGACTGTACTGTGTTGTTGCTTGTAGTTAGTGGTTGTATTGTGCTTAGTTAACCCTATTGTGCCATAGTGATTTGATCCGTCATTATATATAAATATATTTGTGTGTCAGTTCTTTGTTAGGTCAACTATGTTTGTGCAGTCAGTTAATTTGTTCTGCTCACATTTTGCCAGATTTCAGTCTTATTTCTTTGACCTCTTTTATGAGCTCCGCATTCATGGTTTTTGTAAATACAGCTTTTTGGGTTGAGATTTAAAAATATATACATATATTTTTTTTAAAAATAATTACTGTGTCCCCTGCCCCTCTTTTCAACTCAGTCTATCACAATGATACTTATCCTTTGACAACTGGTTGCAGATATAGTTGGCACTGAAGAGGCTAATACTACCTATATAGTTAGCTTTGTCAAGCACAAAAAATATAGATAAAATGAAAATGGCCGGATGTCCATCTCTGTCTGGAGCTGGCTGCTTAAGGTGGATCCATCTGTGTTATGCCTCCATCTCTGATTAGTAAATGACAGGACTCAACGAAAGCTGGATGTGAATCTTGGCTGACAGGCTGGCAGGGAGTCCAAAGCTGCTCTAAATGAGATTGTTTAAATGCAACAAGGGGCGATGTTAAACTATTGCTTTTTTTTCTTTCATGTGAAGATAAGCAAGGTGTTTAGAATTCCCTTAAATGCCAAGATCCAGAATTTATCGGTTGTTTTTGTACCAGAAAAGAATGTTTATATAGTAAAGTGGAGAGGGGGTTTTAATCCTGAATAAGAGAAATTCATCAAAGGTCCTAAGCCGGGGGGGGGGGGGGGGGGGGGGCAATAAAGTCATGACAAGCCTGGTCACAAGGGTATTTTGAGTATTTAGTTTGTTATTTGGAGTAACTCAAAACCAAGAAGTCTAAAGTATTTATTTTACTCTTGCTTTTCAACAAAAATTGTTATCAGATTTTACATGCAAAGCTCTTTTACTCAGCCCATATCCTATTTCTGTGGGTCTGTGTGTTTTATCCTGTTCCAATCATTGGCTCTCTGTACATTGTTCTAAACTGATCTAAATCATGAAGATGACAAAAAACTGTTTGCATTTCTTGACTCCCTCATGAATTCCACAATCATAAGGCATGAGAATCACAGTCAGAGTGTGTCATATTGTCATATAATGATAAAATCAGGTGTTGGATTGACAATTACACTGAGAAGGTTGAGTCAGCTTATCAAAACTCATCTGTCTGTGACATCAGCTTTCCAGAAAACTGTCCACAAATACAAAATAAGCTTTAGTAGAAAGTAATATTGTACAACTGTGTGACAGTGAGGAAAACTAGGATTCTAAAATGTATTGCTTCTACATATCATTTTGCCAAACACTGTAATTTAAGTCTAAAGTTGGAGGGATTGAGTAAGGAACCTAGACTGGATAATGGAGAACACATAGGGATTGTTACATCCCTAATAAGGGAAGAGATGTCCTATTCTATGCTGTAGATCCTCCTCCTCCATAACTAGTTGATCTTCACACCAATTAGCAGTCAACAGTGATTGCAAAAAGTCTGCAAAGTCTGAGCATTTTTGGCCACTTGACCGACATACACCATGTTAGTTGTTAAGGTTTTAATGGTTCATGTGAAATTCTTATAACTTTGTAAACCCTTGATCATACTTTTCTTTGTTAGGGAGCATTCTGTTTAATTACCATATTCTCCTATTTATTTGTTTGTTAGACAGGTTATTTGTAAGCTGGTATATTTTTGTTTTCTCTGTGGTTAGGTAAGTTTCATTTTAATTTTCAGTTAATGATGCTATGCTAATGATGTTGGCCTGAGCTCTCCCTGAAGCTAAAGCCAAATGACTTATCATTGCCATAAAGAGAGTGATGTAATGCTTAACTCAATACTATGGAAGCGAATAGCTGTCACGGAGGAAAATACGTTTTTGAACAGTTTCACATTATAACATGATAACTATATTGTAAAAACATGATACTTATGTTGTACAAGCATGATAATCTATTGTACAAACATAATAATACATTATACAAACATAATATTATATTGTATAAACGTGATAATTATATAGTACAAACATGATAATTATATTGTACAAATGTATACAAAAGTATATTGTATAAATGTGATAGTTATATTGTATAATTATCATGTTGTACAAACATGATAATTATAATGTATAAACATAATAACTATTAAGTGCCGGTAGTATGCTTTTAGGCTGTATTGACGAGACTCAACTATAGGAAGAAGTTGGCATACCAGCTAAACTTGGAATGCATGTAATGAGAAATGAGTGGCTAATAAAAATATGGATAGCCCTTTGTTGCTATTCCTACGGAAACCACATCGTAGGACATTAGGTCCAGGATTTTTGGTAAAAGGGTTATCATTAGGGTTATTAATTGTATGATATTGCCAAATTAATGAGTCACAACTAAATAAGACCTTTGCATTTCTCACACATGTGGCACAATTGTCCCTACTCAGCACCAGCAAAGTAGCCAGCTTTCTGCCCCGAGTGCATCTGTATTCTACATGCAGATCATTAGTAATGATTCATGAAAATGAACGGCCTTAGGATTAACATCACTAAGGCAAAATGGTTGTAAAGAAAACCAGTTATCCTCACATTCAGAGTTCCTTGTGAAATGATGTATAAGAGTAAAAGAAAGAGAGAGTGAGATGGACAAAGAGGTAGCCTCACCATAGAGAATCTACAGTATGAGGATGATTAGGTACTTTTGAAAGATATGGCAACATAAAATAGTTAATGGCTGCTGGCATAGAGAAGTGGACTCTTTACATCTTTCTTTTCACTCCTATTACAATCATGAAAGGATGATATCATATTTTCATGGCTCTATGCGAAAGACTCCTCAGAATACTCATGATATCAATTTGCCGCAGGAATTACATGGAAATGACCAAGCAAAAAAAGTAATGAGTAACACAGACAAGTGAGTACAACACATGGCCAACCTTGTCAAGATTATGATTTTAACTGAACTGTCAAAAGACATCCTTTAAGTTCTGCCTTTTTTGGTTATAACTAGATGCAACTGTTTTTCTTTTTAGCTTTTGTTTTGTCTTTTAGCTTAAAAACAAAAATATTTCTGTTATGTCACAACAATTTTAAAAAATATCACAGTCAAGAGCAAATATTAGAAAAGAACAGACTGTTGAGTCAGACTTTTCACAGTCTTAATAGTTTTGAAAAAATATGTCCAGTGGGTTGAAAATTGGATGTATTGTAAATGATTTCAAGGAGATGCAAAATTACTATCACCAAGCTATTGAGAAAAAAAAGATGGTAGTGAAGAGAGTCCAACGTCTTGATTAAGAATGTGCATCCCCAAACCCCTGTGATTGTGCTATGAATACAGCCAAAATGAAGGCAAAGGATGGCTCTTGTAAATGCCATACAGTGATTAAACAGCACAATTTCATTCTTGTTTGGAGTAAAAATAATCACATTGAGATGTCATTGAAAAACACGTGACTTCTGCTTATCCTTTGAAGTTTAATTTTTTAATCCTGAAATAAACTTAAAATAGGGATTAAATGAGAAGGATAATTTTGTTACTTTGCAAAAAGGCAGAAATCATCTAAATTAAAAAAACATTTTTGTAACAATAAAAATATATGTTGATTTTTAAGGGGTCCTTCATTTATTCATTCATTTCCTTTGTCTAAACAATTTTGTTCCATTGAGAACTCTATTTTGCGAAGGAAAACTGGCTAAGAAAGCAATAACAGTTGAAATACAAACATCATATGAAAGAGTGGTAAATTGGCCCTGAGCTTTAAACTCAGAGATTTCAAATTTTCCAGATAGATTTCAGATTGAACTCCATTTGAGGCATCAGGTCCCAAAAATCCAAAATATAAATGAGATACTGTACCATATCAGCTGATCTGTATCAAGGCAAGCCAACTTTGTAGGTGTTGAAAATAATGTAGTGATGATATATGGTTTGTTCAACCAGCTAACCACAGGATTTAAAAGATTAAAACAAGACTTATATCATTTCCCAACAGAAAAGTAATAGGTTTTGTTTAAAAAAAAAAAAAAAAAAAACTGAGGGGACTTATGACACTGAATTTATGTGTAGTGTTGATGTCAATGATCCACTACACCTTCTGTTGCCCCACACTACCAGCTTAATTTCTGCAAGCTCACAACTGTGCGAGATATTGTGATTAAATACTTTTTTTTTTTTTTTTTTTTTTTTAGCAAGTTCAAGATCTCTAATTAATTAATCAGAATGAACCTGTTCATGTCCCTTTCCCAACAGTTTTATACATATACAAAATAATGGCCTTGCTTCATTCTAATCCTGCATAAAAAGGCTAACAAATTGTGCCAGTCATTTAATGTTGGACAACCTGCTGTCTTCAGTCTGTACACAGGTGACTGTAAAGTATACGTCTTACCTTGCATGACAGTGAGTGGACCCTGGGGAATAGTGTAAGTCTCTAAATGTGTCCGTGTGTGTGGTCTATTTTTAGGCACCTTTCAAACAGAATGCATCTTGGGAAAAGGTACAAGATCAGCCAAGTGAGCATGATTCGTTGAGTCAGATCTTCTTTTTTCCATCCCCTTTCCCTCTCCTTTACTATCACTTTTCATTACTTATTTTCCCACCTTGTTTATCCTCCTCTACCATCTTTCCTCTTGTTTCCAAAACTATAGCTTTTCTTGCAGAAATATTTTTGCAACAAAGAATTATCTAATTAAAACAAGCCATCTAGCAAAAACACTCAAAATATATAGGCATCAGTCATTTCAGGTATACAGTCTGTTCTTAACAACTTGCAGAGTTTTAATTTTGAGTGAAATGACTTGAAAAGCCTCTAAGCATTTATTCTCTTTGGTATTCTAAGGATGCTTCCCATCTTTCACTGCAACCCTTCCTCTACTCCCTGTTTTTTTTCTTTCAGAAGGAGAAATATTTGGTATTCCAGGGATTCCCTGCACTTCGTTCCTCTCCAATCTACTTCCCTGCTTTTCAGCTCTCTCTTTCTCACCCTTTGAAATAAAACTTATTTATTCTTCCTTCTGCTCAACTGATCTGTGCATGTATATAATCTCTGCTGCTTTTATTCTAGGATTAGCACTGATGATTAGCACATATACATCATATGCAGTATTCTAACTTTGTTGAATCCCGTGTTCTGTTTTATCATTTTGAATCAATGTGAAGTTAAACTAAGACTCTAAAACAAATGAGCAACGCAGACATGCATAACTCAGACCAGCAGTAATGTGGACTGGCTGTCACAAAAGATACGACATGTTTTAAGCCTTTAGGCACTAATGTGATTTTTAAATAATTTGTTCATTGGATTTGAAGTTTGAAATGCGCTAAGTTTGAGAGGGGAGAAGAGCTTTTTCTGAAGGAAACCAGTCAGGCCTGAAGAAAAAGATTAATGGTATCTCATGAGTAGAAATGTGAACATGTGCAATAGATTCATCAAAAATTCCTAAATCCACTGCAAAAAAATTTAAATTTGGATTTCTGCAATATACTTAATTCTAACTGCAGACTAGAAACAATTATAAATTATCAGAATAATTATAGAAATCTGCAGACAATTGCAGTTTTATAAAGAGATAGCCAGCAAATGCTGAATTTTAATAATTTCAAGATCTCTCTAAAGCTGCTGTCACATTGTTTTTTATATTATCACATATTGTATCTATCTGAAATGCTTTTTATGTTGATTCCAAAGTGCTTAAACAGATAAAAAGTGAATAACATTTTTTTTAATGCAAGCAATAGTAGGATGGAGAAAAGAAGAGATGACTTTAGGCTTCATCTGCAATAATCAGAGCTCTGCTCCTTTCTGTCTGTAAAAAAAAAAGCTAACCTAGCAGCAACGTTTTTGATTTATCACTCTGTCTATCTTCTAACCTATACATATGGCTATGTGAAATAGATCAAGACTGAAAGAACGAGATTGCAGAAATTTTGGCAAGATCTCTTCTTCATGCCTCTCTTTAGATACCATCCAGACAAGTCCCAATGGTAGAAGACCCTCATCAGACCCAGAGCTTGATACAGTGCCAGTAAAAAAGTATTCACCCGATTAGACATTTCACCCTTTTTATTGCTTTTACAACTCGATCATGATCAACAAAGTCTTTAATGTCAAAGAGCAAACTAATTTCTTCAAAATAACGACGATTAAAATTTTTTTTTACATAAAAGAAGTTATTGTATAAATATTCAACCCCTGTAAAGTGACTGCCCTAATTCAACAGAGGTCAAACCAAATGGTGCTAGTGGTCTCACAATGGTCACCTGAGTGCAGTGAGTGTGTCACAAGTGTCTGGAAGATCCATTCACTGGGTAATCAGTATTCCTGCCTACCATTACAGCATGAAGACAAAAGAACACTCCAAGCAAGTCTGAGAAAAGGTTACAGAAAAGTATAAGTCAGAAAAAAAAATCTCTAATGCACTGAAAATCCCCTGTCGTTCATTTAAATCCATCAAGACATGGAATGTTCTTTGGTTTGGCAAGACCAAAATGAAGGTTTTTGGCCATCAGACAAGACACTATGTTTGGCAGACACCGAACACTGCACATCAGCACAAACACATCATCCCCACTGTAAAGCATGGTGGTGGCAGTATCACGTTGTGGGGGTGCTTCTCGGCAGCAGGCCCTGGAAGGCTTGTAAAGGTAGAAGGTAAAATAAATGCAGCAAAATATAGGAAAATCCAGGAGGACAATGTTTTTTCCATCTGCAAGAGAACTACAGCTTTGGAGAACATTCATTTTCCAGCAAGACAAATACCTGAAGCATCCAGAACACAGAAATGGTTCGCAGACAAAAAGGCAGATATTCTGGAGTGGCCAAGTCAAAGCCTTGAAAAGGGCTATTCACTGCTTGAAATGTTTTTAAAGACAGAATGAAGTAAAATTGCAGTGTCCAGATGTACAAAACAGATTGAGACCATGATGTGATTGCTGCCAGAGGTGCAGCTACTAAATACTGACTTGAACGGAGTGAATATTCAGGCAACCACTTATTTTATACTGAATATTTTTAGTTGATTGTCATTATTTTATACAACTTAGTTTTTACTTTGGCATTAAAGGGTTTTGTTGGTCAATTTTTTTTTTTGTCAAAAAAGCCAGATTTTGTTGCTTATGGATTGAAAATGCCTTGATACTTCCCAGAATGAGCCAGGGACTGTCACTGAGGAGATGGATGCTTTTTGCTCGTAAAGTGTTTTTGGGTGCAGATACATATATTATACATATTTTGTAACACATTAGATTTAAATCTACAACAAATCATGTCTCAGCCTTCAGAAAATTGTTTTTTCCCAGATTATGGTATATTTACCTTTAGATTTTCCTGCTCCAGGTTCACTAAGAGGACTCTGTTCTTTTTTTTTTTAATTTTTCAAAGGGAAAAAAGGATAATTCTGTTTTAATTCATGGAGAAAATTAAACTTCAGTTCAGACTTAATACTTTGACCCACATTGGCTTTTTTATTTGTTCATCTCCAGATGGGACTGAGATCGTTGCAATGGTTAAAAAGCTGAAAAAAAAAAAAAAACAAACAAAAAAAAAAACAACTCGTGTGAGAGTGAAAATCGTTTATACCAGCTGTTACTATATGCGACTGTGCTTGGAATTTGGTTGGCCCATGGAGATCAGGTACATTTCATTTTGCATTGATGACTGAGATGTGTTATTGTCCGTTCTACATGCTGGGAAACTTATTACAGAATCACAGGACACACAACATGTGCATGAATGATACTTTATGGCTCTTTGCTCCAACAACCTAATCTAATGACAGCTGCCTAACTGAACCCTTTTCTGCTACTCCATGATTGTAACACCACACACACACCTCACATATTCTCACACAGCAGGACAGTTGACATTGCTACTTCAATCGATACAGTCGACTACTTCTGGCGTCAGTGCCAACAGCGTTATATGACACACTCCCACAGTGAAGAGCTTCCTATGGTGTTTCAGTCAATATGGGTTAATGGTGTAAGGTACAACTTTTCCCTTTCCTCTCTCACCATCTCTCATTCCATTAATCTCTTCACCTTGCCACTACACATAAACACACATAGACATAGCAGCACCTGACTGTCCAAGTTGACAAATCCTCCAGTAGTTCTTCCTTCCTTTAATGATTTGCTGTGTTTGCTATAGAAGCCTCCCTGCTGAATCCACTTGCTTTAAATAAACTCGCCAGCCTATTATTTTCAATGAAGTGCACACAGATTTTGTCAGGAGCAGGGGATACCAGGTCGATAGCATTTGATTTTGTACACTTTTAAAAAGGTATGATTATCTTTTTGATTCTTTTTTAGTTTATTTTCTTCGTTAAAGTTAAAATGTAAAACCATGTTGCAAGAAGATTTGTTTGATTTTAAAATGCATCTATAATAAAATAAGGCTGACTTCCTTTTTTCCTGCAGTGACCTTAAAAGAGCTCTGTGAATTTACTTTGGAAACTTTGGACTGGCTGGTTAGCATGAGAATAAAAAATAATTTATACTGCAGCACTCTACAACACAGTTTAAAGAATGATAGAAACATTGGAAATGAATTCTGTTTTTGATTTCAAACAATAATTTTACTATCAAAGTGTAGTTCATGCAGCGCACAGTTTTGTGTTTGTTCTTCATACATCTCACTGAACATATGAACCTCCATTTAAGCAATCAACACATTTCTAATAAATGAGCATCAGAGGACCCCCTGTGTTTTTATGGTCCAAGTATTGTTTTTCTCCTTTTTTTCATTACATTTTCACAGCAGGAAGTCCTTTCAGTGAGAGCTATATGTTTTGAACTTAATAATTGCATATGTATGACTGATCAAACATCCAGTTTTACTTTCAGCTTCAAAAGTAAGACATACATTTTTTTTATGACCCATGATGATAACTGAGGCATCCAGGATGATGGCATCCTGAAAAATCAGTTAAACAGTTTGATCCTTATAGGAGCTTATACAAACTTTCCTTTTGTCCAGCCATTTGATTTCACTCAGTTAGGCAAAGGCCTTTTTTCCAGTTATTGCTGACAATAGAAAAGTGCACAATGCAGAAATAAATGACTGAGTTTTGCTAAAAATTGTAGAGTCTATTTGAAAATAATCTGATAGCCAGTTTGATTAGGTAGAGCCATGTGATTTAATGTTTAACACATAGCCTAAATTGTGTGCAGTGGTTAATATGTATGAATATTGAAAAAATGTATTATAAGTCTACATTTTAAAGTGAGAAGTTAAATAATTCAGGAATCAACTGGGGATTTAACACAACTAGATAATGCAATGACTGTGTCACAGTAGATGCTAAGTTAGAGCATACATTAAATTTTTCAGAAGACTAAGACAATTAATTTTTTTATTGCACACAATGTCAGCTTCTCTAATGTGTTCATGTTTCTTTCACACTAAACATTAAATACCCAAATTCTTCAGACAAAATTCCTAATTCTTATATTTAGAATGACACCATAACTTATGTCTAAACATGGTTGTATACCTAAACATAAAGTAAATAGTTTATCATAATTTTAACAATACAATTTTGAACCTTAGAACAAAATGATTCAGAATACAGAAATTTGTTAAAGGAGAGGATTTTATTGTTTGAGAAAATAAAAGTTGCCTTTTTCTTGTTTTTACATTTAGAGTCATGCTTTCAAACAAAAACAAAGTATGCTTCAGAGAATCAGTATCATGGTAGAATATTGAAGGTCATGGCAAACATGTATTTATGTTGTGGATTTCATATTTATCCTAGGCTAAAGTTTTTAAAATGCTTCTTTTTGTGTTTTTACAAATGGAATAAAGATTTCAAAAAACACTAGGTCTGTTTGAAGCAGAAAGTTATGCTTCACATTTGACAAGTATGGCTATTTTGGACTTTGAGGTGATCAAATGTGGTCCAGATTCCAGCAATCTAGACCTTTACTACTGTGCAGAATAAGAAACTCAAAATCCGATGGCAACTTCAGCATCATTAGTCAGTTCTTCCAGGAAGTTGTGATGCTGCGATTGCAACTATTAATGCAAATTCACTCATCATTTGCAATTTTTATGCGGACTTTCTATTTTCACCAGTCATTGCAACTTTTCCACAAATCTGACCAATGTTCTCTTACATGTCCACTTTTAACATGATTTCTGGAATTTCACTGATTGATTAAAATGTCCAGGTTTTGAAACTGAATGGCGAGATGCATGGAATAAGACAGCCTTTCTTTTTAGACGTTTTCCCTGAGCTGCTGCCTAGTGGGTGGCTTGGAGTGAATGGTGGCAAAGTGCATGTCAGGTGGAGCAGAGATGCATGCAAATAGCAGAACACAACTGGAAGGAAACAGCCTTTTTAATTATTTATCTTGTGCTTGATTTGCAAATGAACCTTTGAATGTTTTCAAAATCACTTACTGCTCCAACAAACAACACTTGACATAGTACCAGGCATTAGATACTATGCAGTATTTAGGTAGCAAGTTCATCACCCTGTGATGAAATGGCAGCTAATCAAGAGTGTACCCATCCTCTTCCCCAGTGATCACCCCCCACCCCACACACACATGGGTTAAATGATTGGCAAAAATGAAAAACCAAAAGATTCCCCCAGGAACCCATTCTCATTTCACACATAAAGTACTTGGCACCTCGTCTTAGTGTGGATCAACATTCAATCTCTCATACATGACACAGACAGGTAGGTAGATATCTCAAGCATTAAATGTCTATCAGAATATGATTTCTGATCAGTACATATGGTTAAAAAAAGATCTGCATTAAAGATGTAATAAGGCATACTGTCAGTTTAAGAATTGACAGCTACTGAACTTTTGCACAACTGACAATCTTGCACTATTTCTATAATGATATTAATAATATATCCCCATTCATTTTTAAGATCAATCCGCTGCCATTTCTGTCAGCCAAGGAACCAACCATTTTGTATTCCTAATATGTCACTATTTCTTTCTAGAATAGTGCAATTTTCTGCAATAGTTATTTGTATGCCTTTGAGATTTTCACAAATCAAAACTCTTTGAAATAAAACCAGTACAAAGAAAATGATGTGGATTGAGGCCTTGGAAAAAAAACAAATGAAAGAAATCTCTCTCATGTAACACATCATATATAAGGAAACAAAATCCCCAAGTCACAATCCTACGATGATTTTGTGTCTTTTTCAGTCACAGTTGGCTATTGGAGTCTTGCCTGTGTCTTTGCAAAGCCATGCATCAATCAGCGAGAGTTGGAAGCTCCTAGAAGTGACCCTAATGGATTCTACACCAGTCAACAACACGCTTAGGGACAGAGGAGGTGGAAACAAAACACTGTGCCAACACCAAGGGGAATGAACTTTCAACATTTTCACTCATACTCATGTAAAGACACGTGTTTTAATTAAGCATAAAAGTGGCACTCTAACATACACATGCTTGTTATAACAACCAAATGGGTAAAAACAATACAAACAAAAAAAAAATGTGATCATGCCCACATACTGAGCAGAAAAGATCTAAATGGCCTTAAAAAAAAAAAAAAAAAAAAAAAAAAAAAAAAAAAAAAAAAAAAAAAAAAAAAAAAAAAAAAAAAAAAAAAAACTAATAAAAGGACCTAATCATTTAGATTTAAACAAAAGAAAGAAAATTTGTTCTCCCTTATTTCTCATGTAGTTTTACTTAAAAACCACATTCTCAAAGTACACACAAACGAAAGTCTGCTCCTAAAATAGCACCACCAACCAGTTACCCCTATTTATAAGATTTACTTTACATGTGGGGTGTCCACACTTATTGGGGCCTGCCATACCAATGCAAGGAGAGCAGTACATTGCCTCCCTTGCATTGCATGGAGGCACCTATCGTTGTCCACCTTGCAAAAACCTTCGGAATGTAATGCGGCTCGAACTGTACCATGCAGCCCCACAATATCTATATCAAAATGTGTGGCTCGATCTCATGATGTGTGCAGTTACTTTTATTGGCAATTGTAGTTACCATGGTGATGTAATTAGCCAAAAAACATGGGCCAAAAAAGCCATAGGAAGGAACAGTAAGGTCTTCAAAAATCCAGAAAATCTACTATTTTTAAGCATTTGCTGTTGTCATAGTTTCAGATAGAATCACTGTTTGACTTTCAGTTTGTAGAGAAATCAATGCTCTCTTGAAGTGAAGACGGTATGTTGATACCTCTTGCAGTTTTTCCACAACCTGCCACTAAGCACCCCAAAGTTTGAGGCAAAAGCTGGATGTCAGAGTGTTACTGCTGATCATTTAGAGTGAGGCAGACTGTAATTTTTTCACTGACAAAGATTTTTTAACTTCCCCTCATGGCTACAAATTTCAGTCTACTGTCATGATATTTGGTCATGTTATAGCCCGTCCGTCAGCTTTCATAAAATATTTTCGGGATTGCTCTAGGGCTGACGGTTTTCTGTCAAAGCTCTTCAGAGCACACTGATATCGGAAGGAAAAGGGGACTCTCAGTCATTCATTTTCGGGAGAGTTTCATGATCTGAGGAGCCTACACACACCATCTCTCTCTTATCAGTGCTTTCAATGTGAATGAGTTACAGGTGTGAACTGAGGCACAATCGAAGACGAAAGAGCTTTGAAAATTTTTCAATACCACTATTAGTTCCTGAATGGAAAGATGTTCCTCAGATCATTTCTTTGAGTCAATTTTGCTGCGTCTTAGGAAGAGAATTCTACCTGCACCTGCTGTCACACTCACAGAACAGCTCAATAATTACCATAGCAACAGAACACTGACTAGGGCTGCCAGTGCTCATAACTATGAAGATGCTAGCTTGGCAAGAGAACATTGCCTAGAGGCAAGCTAGCAAGAGAAAAAAGGAAATAAGCTTCATATGACTCATGAGATTTGCCAACCTAAACTGACAACCACACTAGACTTTCAAAATAAGACCAACACATACCCTACAAAATAAAAGCTTTCATATTTTACACAGCAAGTAATTGCAGCTTTGGGCTTTATATGACTGGTTTAACCAAACCACTGTTACACATGGGATTAGTTTGGTCTTTGAAATGAAGTTTACTGAAATTTTCAAAATAAAAGCCCCACTGTTTTCTTACACACATGCATGTCTTGCAGCAAGAAGGTCCACACATGTCAGGTTAACTGGTTACTGTAAACTGCCATTAAAAGTGAGTTTATACAGGTATGGCTGTTTGTTCTGTATGTCTCTTTGTTGTCATGTGGTGAACTGGCAACGTGTCCAGGGTGTACCCTGACACTCAATGACCACTGGAGATAGAACAAACAACTGATAATAACATGATGTATTTAAAGTTAAGAAAGCATATGTTTCTTTTTTTTACGTTGGGTAATCTATTGTAAATTAAAATAGTTAAAATGTTTAGGGGCTATGTATGATCATTTTAAAATGTTATTCATGATTGGATAAATGTTTCACTGTAACATATGTTATACAATCTGCAGTGGTGCAATAAAAAACATCAACATTGGGTTTTTTTTGCTATAGAAATACCATTGTGAGCATGATTCCTTCTGCCATGTTTGTGGCTGAAGATTCCAAGATTACTTTTATTGTCATTGTACAAAGACTCTATTCAATAAAACATCAGTCTACCAGGCTAAATATAGCTCTCATCTTAAAATAGTCCTGAAATGCATGAGCTACTAAAATAAGTAAAGAAATTATATTAAATAGTGACAACACCACACACTGCAGCACTTGTGACCAAGGAGAGGACGGTTATAACCTAAGGCAAAAAATGAGCTGCAGATTGCTTTAATTTTTTGTAACGGATGGGCATGTTTGCATCTAATTCAGTTCAATTTAATTTAATTTCAGTTTATTTACATAGCGCCAATTCACAACAGATGTCGTCTCAAGGCACTTTACAAAAACAAACAAAAAAAATCAGTTCAATCAAACATACACTCCAATTGATCCTAGTTATCAAACAGTACAGTAAGCTCAATTAATTATTCAAAATAGTTCAAAAACTTTCTAAGGAAACCTTGCAGATTGCATCGAGTCATTGACTTGCAGCATTCACTCCTTCTGGACGAGCATGAAGCAACCACAAGGCATTGTGTCGACTTTACAGCAGTCCCTCATATTGAGCATGCATTTAGTGACAGTGGAGAGGAAAAACTCCCCTTTAACAGGAAAAAACCTCCAGCAGAACCTGGCTCAGTACAAGCAGCCATCTGCCACTGGGAGTTTGAGAAGACGGAGCAGAATGCACAAGAAAAACAAATGAACTGATATAGGATTATTTTTGATGTTGATAAAAGTAAAAAGTTAATAGCAGGAGAAGGAGAATGATTAGATGATGGGAGCATTATCTCAGCTGAGGAAGTCATCACAGCCAAACAGAACACCAGACCAGGTGTAGCTTCTATGGAGAGAAAAATAACTGAGAGGAAACAAAAAGTTAACAGCTAAAATAACAGCAAATGATGCAAATTGGAGAGGAGTAGAAGAAGAAAGTGAGAAAAGGTGGTCAATTTGTCCTCCAGTAGCCTAAGCCTGTGGAAGCATAGATATAGAAATAGCTCAGGATAACCTAAACCAGCTTAAGTATAAGTTTTATTATAAAGGAAAGTTCTAAGCCTAGTCTTAACAGTAGACAGGGTGTCTGCCTCATGGACTAAAACTGGGAGTTGGTTCCACAGGAGAGGACCCCGATAACTAAAGGATCTGCCTCCCATCCTACTTTTAGAAATTCTAGGACCCACCAGTAAATCTGCAGTCTGAGAGCGAAGTGCTCTGTTAGGAACATATGGAACAATCATATCTCTGATGTATGACGGAGCTTAATTTCCCTTTGGGATAAATAAACTACTTTTCAATTTTGATTCTGATATATGAGAAGGCGAATCTTAAATTCTATTCTGGATTTAACAGGGAGCCAACAAAGGGAAGCTAAATAGGATAAATATGATCTCTCTTTTTAATTTTCATTAGAACTCTTGCTGCAGCATTTTGGATCAGCTAAAGGCTTTTAACTACATTCTGTGGACTTCCTCATAGTAAAGAATTACAGTAATCCAGCCTTGAAGTAACAAATACATGGACTAGTTTTTCAGCATCACTCCTGGACAGAATATTTCTAATTTTGGCAATATTCAGGAGATGAAAGAATGAAATTCTACAAACTTGTTTAATATGGGACTTAAAATACATATCCTGGTCAAAAATAACAGCAAGGTTCTTTACTTTATTATCTGAGGCCAATTTAATTCCATCCAGATCAAGCAATTGACTAAGTAGTGTCTCTTTCAGAGGTTCTGGTTCAAAAACAACCACTTCTGTCTTGTCAGAATTTAAAAGAACAAAATTTAGTGTCATCCAGGTTTTAATGTCCTCAAGACATGCCTGTGATCTACCTAACTGATTGGATTCATCAGGATTTATGCATAGATATAGCTGAATATCATCAGCACAACAGTGGAAATGTATCCCATGCTGTCTGATGATTTTTCCAATTGGAAGCATATATATATAGTAAAAAGAATTGGTCCAAGCACAGAGCCCTGTAGTACTCCACAAGTAACACTAGAGTTAGAAGATGATTTATCATTCACATGATTAAACTGGAATCAATCTGACAAATAAGATTTAAACCAGCCTATTGCTGTTCCTTTTAAACCTACATGTTCAAGCCTTTCTAAGTTAATATTGTGGTCCACTGTATCAAAAGCAGCACTGAGGTCAAGCAAAACCAGAACAGACACAAGTCCATTATCTGAGGCCAAGAGAATGTCATTAGTAACTTTCACAAGTGCTGTTTCAATGCTATGATGAGCTCTGAAACCTGACTGAAACTCTTCAAACAGGTCATTACTTTTTAGATGCTCACACACCTTGATTAGCAACTATTTTCTCAAGGATTTTTAGATAAGAAAGGAAGATTAGATATAGGTCTGTAATTTATTAAGTCATCTTGATTGAGAGGAGGTTTCCTAAGTAAAGGTTTAATTACAGCTATCTTAAAAGCCTGTGGTACATGTCCATTAACTAAGGACAGATTAATCATATCAAAAATGGTGACAGTAATCAAAGGGAACACCTCTTTAAATAATTTGGTTGGAATAGGGTCCAACATGCAAGTCAAAGGTTTGGAAAAAGCTAATATTTTTGATAACTCAGAAAACTCAACTGACTCAAAACTGTCCAAACACAAATCACATTCGAGAGTTACATTCAATGCTGCCTCACTTACTGAGGATTAAGTAATCACATTTGGGAGGATGCCAACAATTTTATTTCTAATAGAATCAATTTTATTTAAGAACAATTCCATGAAGTCATTACTGCTGAGAGCTGGGGGAATTGATGGCTCAACAGAGCTATGACTGTGTAAGTTTGGCAATTGTACTAAAAAGAAACCTAGGATTATTCATATTCTCCTCTATTGGTGATGAAAAATACAACGTTCTAGCTTGGTGAAGGGTCTTTTTGTACAGCAGTAGACTATTTTTCCAAGTTAAGTAGGACTTCACTAGATGTGTACAGCGCCATTTTCTCTCAAATTTCCTAGTGTTCTGCTTCAAAGTACGCAGGTCTGAATTAAAGTAAGGAGCCAGCCTCCTATGGGCAATTACCTTCTTTTTAAGGGGGCTAAGTTGTCTAATGCCACACGCAATGAAGAAGTAACTCTATGAACAAGAACATCAATTTGAGAAGGGCTGGAGATTAAACTGCTGCCTTCTACTGTGTTTATCAGAGATTCTGAGGAAATTAAACATGGAACAGATTCTTTCAACATTTTTACAGCATTTATTGTCTGATAAAGCTCTTCTATAGTGAAATTTTTTTCTCAGGTTTGAAAAACTCAGTTAAAATAAACTCTAAGGTTATTAAAAAATGGTCAGACAGCACAGGGTTATGGGGAAGTACTGTTATTTCTTCACACTCAATGCCATATGTCAGCACAAGGTCTAAAGTATGATGACACGAGTGGATAGGACGGTGAATTCTTTGAGTAAAGCCAATTGAGTCCAAGACAGCATTAAAGACTACATTTAGGCTATCACCCTCAATGTCAACATGAATGTAAAAATCTCTCAGTATAATAATCTTGTCAGTATTTAACACTAAATCAGATAAAAAAATTTGAGAAATGATCTAAAAATTGAGAGTAAGGGCCTGGTGGACAATAGAAAACAAACAAAAGTGGTTTTACTGCTTTGCTACTAGGATGAGGAAAACTCAGGGTTAAATCTTCAAAAGAACTGTAGCTATTAATAGGTGTAGGATTAATTAATAAATCTGAATGAAAAATAGTTGCTACTCCTCCACCTCGCCCTGTACTTCGACAAATGTGAAACTTTAAATAATTAGAAGAGGTTGACTCAACTGTACTAACATAATCTTCTTGCTGCAGCCAGGTTTCTATGAGACCGAACAAATCAATCTGATTATCTCCAAGTATATAGCTGAATATGAATAGTGAATCCAAGGTAGAAATAAAGCAGATGAAAAAAAAAATGGAGATTGCAAAGCTTCATAAATTCATCATTTGTTCATTCTTGCTGAATCTGAGACCTCAGCTGCTAAACATGTGTTGAGATTGCTTTGATTCTTCCATTAATGATATGCTCCACATTTTCATAGAAGACAGATCAGCAAGTCAGTCATGCTGTGGGCATTGACACACCCCAATGCCTTAAAGCAGACAGCTTTAGCACTTTTTGCAAATAACATGATTCTCCACTTTAGCATGTGGAACTTCTATTTTTCCCAAAAGCAAACAAAAATGTCCCCACATCTGAACAGAGGACACACATTACTCATCTTTTTACCCATGTGAGGTCAGCTTGTCCTTAGTATGCTTGGCAGAAATTACTTGGAGAGTTATTTTATGAAAAACCTTAAGTGAACTCCAGATTTAAGTTCTTTTATTAGGCAAATCTGAGTATGGAGTAACAATCAGTTTCAGAGATGATCCCATGTTTACTATGTAAACAGCATAAACTCCCTAAATCTTTTCACATATTGAATCATGTTATTATATTATCATCCTTATTTATGTTTTGCTTCTTTAAAAGCGTGAGCCACAAAGCACCTTTGTCTGGAAAGGTTAGACCTCTGTTCAAGCCGATGTCATAACCCGAAACCAACTTATTTGCTGATTAGTGTTGGGTGGTTCTCGTTTTTCGACACAGTTAAAACTTCCTAAAATTGTGCTATTTTATAAGTTATTACTGTCTATTTAGAAAGGTTTATAATGATCTCAGGGATTGTAATTTAGTGTTTATTAATGATTTCCAATGTACTTTTGATATTACTTTCTTTGTTTAATGGTGTAAACAAGGAAAAAGTGTTTTATTCCTATTGCATCACAAAACAAAAATACTAAGATAATAAATAAATACATAATGACTTGACATTACTGTAACATTACAAAAGACTTGAAACTTTCTAACCGAAAGCCTGATCAGGAGGTGTACTTTTAGTGCACACAGAAAAAAAGTATGTTTTGTTCAATTTCCATCCCCTTAATGGAACACAGGTTCTCTACAATATCAAGCTCAGCCCATTTTGCTGAATTTAACTGGAGTACGCCCTGAACAGGTCACCAACCGAGCACTGGACCAAGAAAATTTTGTTTGTAATATGTAATAATTTTTGACGTTTTTATGTGGATCTTTAAGATCAGGACACCAATACATTTGTGCGAGTTGATGAATTTAAATTGGGATTTCTCTTATATTATTCACCACAAATTACAGATTCCTGAACATGTCAAAAAAGAATAGTGTCATACTACGTTAAAGACTCCACAGCAGCACCAAGAGCAGCTTTCAGACCTGTTGACAACAACAAATAGTTCAGTCATTGAGAACAAGAAAGTAAAACATCAGGGTTTCTTTTACTGGTCAAAGCACCTATCAAACACTCAAGGGAAGTGTGGGTAGAGGTTCATGTTAATTACTAAGTGGAAATTCATTTGAGGTGAAGCAGCCACTTACATTTAAAATATTTATAACTTTGCACATTTAGTATCAAGGGTACTGAACATGTGTTAAGCTTCTAATTCCCAAAAAAATTAGCACAAAGGCATTTTTGACAAAAAACATTTTTAAAAAAAAAAACAAAACGCTGCAATGGGGATCCTATAGGACACACTAGCTTAATGCATTTATTTTCAAACAAATGTATAGCAAAGGCTGTATGTGTAATAACTCATTAGGCAGCAGTGAGAGAGTATAAATATTTTAGATTATCCTACAAGTTTGTTTTTCTTATTGCAGGCTAAACAGATAGAGATAAAGAAGAATTGCTAGTGTCAAAAACAAACCTATTTTTCAGTATATTCATATATAATTACAACCTCACCAGAATCTGAAGACATGAGACTTGATTTTTCTGTGCTGTTTAATATTTTTTTTAATTTTATTTTCATATAAAAAGAATACTATTTACCTCATTCCATCTACTGTCTGTCAAGTCATCTCTTCCCACACCTTTTCATCAGGGGGTTATCTCTTTACACCTCTTCTTTCTCTTGATATCGCTTTCTCCTCCAGGGGGTATGAAGTGATGACTATCTTGTCTTGCTTAGCTACTTTTCAAACTTTTATTTATCTTTTTCTACCATATTGACCTTCCTTTATTTCAACTTATAGCTTTATTTATATCAGGAAAGGACCTCAGATTTAATCAAAACAGTCATTCTGATCCAGCTCCTTTACAGGTTGAATATTATTATATATAATATTATAATATTATATTATAATTTTAAATATATTTAAGTTCTATCACTCTTTAAATGAAGCCCATACATGGATAGTAATTAGATGTACTTTACATCTTAAAAGTCTTTTTTATGGACAGGTCAAAAATGTTTGCTCAAGAGTTAATTGCAGTTTTATAGCAATTTTAAATCTTGCTTCTGGGAGAAGATTTAAAAAAGAAGGTAGAGGTAGAGATGAAGAGATGTCAAGTATCACTAACTATATATCTTAACACATGTCATTAGCTATATAATGCGCATTTATTTATCAAAATAAATTATGGAATAGGTTCGACTAAGGATGTGGTTTATGATCATTTTAACAAGCAAATTAGACCGACCTGCTATAAAAATAGTGGTTTGAATAGAAAAGCACTTTCCTAAATAGAGTGCAATTCATGTTTCCTTTGATTCTAGCAATAACACTCCAAATTTAAACTTGAAAGTGGCATTATAGAGACAGCATAAAACATGTCTGTTTTCACTGGCTCTGTATCATTGTTGTGATCAGTCTCTCACTTCTATATATGTACTAGATAAGCTCTGGCTGCGCTTTCTTAAACATACACAGATATGTACATACATCACTCAATATTTGATGTCCCAAAAAGTCTATGTAGATAACATGAAAGAAAACCTTGACTATAGCCTTGAAAGCTATCTGTCATTTATTTCTTACATGGAGACATTAAAATAAGTTTCTGTCAAGGAAATAAGCATTTTAAACACAACTGGCAAAACACAAAAACCTTCTCAAAATAAAGTTTCATGGCTGCCAGGTTTGCTTTTAACAGAATCACTGACACACATCCAGAAGTACACACGCACGTACTCCCAAACACAATGTTCAAAATACGCTGACAAAATGAGAAACAGCAACACACCCAAAAAGAGACCATAGTCATAGTGTATTTGTTGCTTTTTGAGCTTGTCTTTGATATTTAGAGTCCATGATTCATGGATAAATAGTTACACAACACAGTGTGTGTGTGTGTGTGTGTGTGTGTGTGTGTGTGTGTGTGTGTGTGTGTGTGTGTGTGTGTGTGTGTGTGTGTGTGTGGGTCTCTATAAAAGGTCAGAGTAAGCTTTCACATTGCATCCAAACATGGAACATTTGCTATATCATGCTTACAACAAAAAATATGAGACTCCGTAAAAGACGGGCTGATATATTACTGCAAAAATATGAACAGAATAGAATAATAGAAACAGCCTTTATTGTCCCCCAGAGGGGACAATAAAGAGAGAGGTGTTACAACAGCAACAGATATAAAGTTTCACACAAAAAGCTCTTAAAGTGTAAAAAACAATAAAAAAAAACAAGATTAACAATAATAATAATAATAATAATAATAATAATAATAATAACATACTGTACAAGACCAGCAGAAAATACAGTGCAGTTATTCGAAATAGACATATCAGACTTACGATCCCAGGGCTGTACAACTGAGTCGATTAACTTTTTCCAAAAATGTACATAATGTGCATGTGTATTGAACATTAAAAAAAGACACAAACAATTTATGATACAGTATATCAGTGCAAAAAAACAGATGTGCAATAACAGCAGAAATGTTATTTTAAAATGAGTAAGAACAGAGTAGATGACTCTGTAAATGCCAGAAGGGACGTAAACACTTACTGATTTTGTTAGGAGCAGTGATGGTTATAAAATCTAACAGCTGCTGAGAAGAAGGATCTATGATAACGCTCTTTTGACCATTTAGGATGCAGCAGTCTGTCACTGAAGGAGCTCTCCAGTTCAGCAACAGCTTTATGTGTGATAGGTTGAAAAACTACTACTATAGCTCCTTTGAGGTTCTGTGATTTAATACACTAAAAACGTTTACAATACATAATTCATATTATTTCAAATAAGCCTATAAACAATGCAAATACAATAAGAAAATTGTTAAAAACTTATTTTTCATGTTGCATTGTTTGTCTTATTTTATTTAAGGAAATTGCAAGCCATACATCAGTAATCAGCTAGAAAGCCTTTTCTGCGATAAACTGGTAATGCCTCATCGACCACTAGGGGCTTCTACTATCTCCTCTCATTCCATTCTGCTGCATGAGAGAAGCAACTGAAAATCACTCTCGTTATTCTTTCTCCCCTCTTTTCAGGGGTGTAACATTTGGAGGCACCGCTGGGATTGCTGTTTAGATGTCCATTGCTCACAGCCTGGACATTGTAATCCAAGGCAGCTAAATCCCCCGACTATAATCCGGGCAGACTGCAGTGCGGAAAGTGTTGCTGTCGAGAAGAGCTGGTAGCTGTGTTTCATCGCATATTTCCTGAGGCCAACTAGAGATCATCAGGGGCTGCAAAGACCACTCAGTTCAGCATCACCTGTGCCTGCAAAACTCCTCCTGTCTACTGCCAGAATGTCTTCAGTAGAAGAGCTACGAGAAGAAGTTGTGCGTGAAATGCACAGTCTGTCCAAAGATAAACTAGTTTCAGTCTGTGAGTTCCTTGGCATTGTAGACAAATTAAATGTTAGCAGAAAAACACGTCTGTCACTTCTAACACACATCCAAATACACATTGAAAGAGAAGATATAACAGTACTCGAAGATGAAGGAATGTCAGAACTGTTGTTGCTTAATGACAAGATTGCTGAAAAAATGAAGGAGGAAAATGTTGAGACTAAACAAAATTAACAAAATGCAAAAGAAAGGGGCAATAATTTAGGACACAGAGAGCAACCAAATAACGCAACTTTAGTTGTAATAGAGGCAGCTAAGGTAGTGGCTACTCCATACTCCTAAGCTAATTGCTCTATCACTAACTCACCTGTGTCAAATGTTCCCCAGCGACCAAGCCCTTACTTGCAGAAAGATTTCAAAATATCAAGCCAGATTGGAGAACCAGGACAAAAAGATAAACTGACATTTTCCAGTCTTGCACACCAGATTGAAAATGGATTGAGTGGAGGGTACTCAGAACTTGACATTGTAGATGCTGTCATCAGAGCTATCTTGCCAGGTCTACAGCTTCGCAGCTACTTGGAGGGAAAAGCTCAACTCAGCCTTCCAGTTCTACGCCGCATCCTCCGCTCCCACTTTTAGGAGAAGAGTGCCACCGAACTCTACAAACAACTTGCCACTGACATACAGACCCCAAAAGCGACTGCCCAAAGTTTTCTGATGAGAGTTTTAGATCTAAAGCAGAAAGTTTTCTTTGCATCCCAAGAGTCAGAGTCAGGACTCAGATATGACCCAGCTTTAGTTCAGCATATGTGCTTGCACACCATACTCACAAGCTTTCAGAATGACAGTGTCAGGATAGATATGCAGCCACTTCTGTTAGATTCTGAGACACTTGATGAACTTCTGTTAGAGAGGTTAAATGTGGCTTGTGCTAATGAGGCAGAAAGGAAAAACAAGAAAAGATGCTTAGCATCAGTCTGATACAAGTGTGCGTGCAGTACAGTCAGATTATGTATTACCTGCTAAGAATCCTGTGAAAGAAGTTAGCGCTAAGATACCACCTGAACTTTTGACTGAGTTAGCAGAGCTCAAGACAAGCGTAGCCTCTCTGAAAGGTCTCAGTGCAGAGATAGCTCAAACTAAAGAGACTACAGCAGCCAGTGCCTGGTCCTAAGTCACATGTCCCACCACCAGTTAGGCAGTACGACAGGGACCAACAGCAGTGCTTGAGCTTTCAGGGTCCCTGTCAAAGACCACCACCCCCTTAGTATTTAGCACAGCACTACCCAGGTTATCCAACCCACTGTGATAGGAGGTGCCATGTCTGCCAGCAAACTGGAGTCAATGAGCGCTGCACACACCGCAACCTCTGTGGGAATGAGGAACACTTTCAGGCTGGATGTAAAAGCAGAAGACGAGACCATCCAAAGAGAGATATTTAAACCAGCAATGGTTACTGCAGAGGTACGAGTGTTAACCATGTCCATCAACCAAAAGTCCCAACAATGCTCCAACTGCAAACAAGAACAGTCAGGTAACAGCCTGAGGTAGTCTTCAGCATATAAAAAGCATTTTATTATTCAAGAGCATGCCAGAAACAATACTGGAGACAACACAAGTGTCATAACACTAGATGTCTCTAATCCTACTGACCGTGAAATTATCATTTCAGTTCAGACAATTGCAGCTATTTTACCTGCCCAGATATTTGAAAAAGTCACAGCTGTAGCTACTGTTATCCAGACGAACACACAAGCCTAGTGTAGCTCTAGTGAAGAGTGGGACCCACCTGTAGACCTTAGTCACCTTAGTGAAGAGCAGAAAGTATTTGTGAAACAGATGCTCAGAGAGGAATGCCAGTCTTTCTCTAAAACAGACAAAGATATAGGCTGAAAATTTGAAAATGACTATTTCACTCGAAGACATGAGCCAGTTAAATGCACATATCTGTCAGTGCCATGGCCACTCTACCAAGAGATGAAAAGTTACCTGTATGATTTAATAGCACAAGGCTGGGTCAGAAAGTCAGACTCATCATACTCCTCACCAGTTGTGTGCGTTAGGAAAAAAGATGGTACTTTAAGATTGTGCATAGATCACAGAGCTTTGAATAGAAAAACCCATCCTAAACGTCAGCCTATTTCACACGTCCATCTTATTCTGGACAGTTTAGGTGGACACTCCTGGTTTTAACTTTTAGACAAAGGGAAATCATACCACCGGGGGTTCATGTCAGAAGAAAGTCACCCACTCACTGCTTTTGTAACCCCCTGGGGATTGTATGAGTAGTATGTAGCATTTCAGCACTGTATGGAAGAGTGCTTGGATGGACTTTTGTGATAACATCTGCATCCCCTACCTGGATAACACAATGGTCTACAGCAAAACATTTCAAGATCACTTGGAGGGTGTGAGAATAGTGCTCCAGAGATTAAGAGACTTTGGTATAAAACTCAAGCCAAGTAAGTGTGACATGTTTAAGCCTGAGGTGTGCTATTTAGGCAGTAGAATTGATCCTGCAGATTTTGAAGGTGTCAAAGCACTCAAAGTTTTAAAACTACATGATGTTGGTCAGTTCAGAAAGCTGAAAGGGCCTTCTTTTCTACTACAGATAATACATAAAGGACTTTTCCAGAAAAGCGAGCTGTCTGTATGAACTGTTAAAAGCTGACAAAGACACAGAGATCACAGACAACAAAAAGATGACAAAGATAAGACCAAAGAAAGCCAGTCAAGCTGTGCCCTCTTCAAAACAAATCGTGTGGACCAACCAGCATCAGATTGCACTTGAGGAACTAATAGATTGCTTTCCCACCACTAGTGCTTGGATTTCCAGATTTCACAAAACCATTCATCGTTCACACAGATGCTTCACACAAAGGACTAGGTGCAGTGTTGTACCAAAGACAAGATGGTAAGCTGCGAGTAATTGCTTATGGCTCCTGTACACTGACAGCAGCTGAAAAAAACTACCACTTCCATGCAGGCAAAGTAGAATTTTTAGCTTTGAAGTGGGCCATCATGGACAAATTCAGAGACTATTTATACTAAGCTCCAATGTTTACTGTTTATAGCAATAACAACCCGCTAACATACATTTTGTCAACAGCCAAACTAAATGCAACCACATCAAGATGGGTTGCAGAGCAAATTTTCAGGGGTGTAACACATGTATGGGGTGGGAGACTTTGTCCATCAGTTCAGTGATGTTAATTTAGCCAGAGTCCTTCTGTCTCCTACCACCTGCACTGGGTTGAGGGGGCATCCCAGCACAGAGCTGGCCTTCCTGAGGACCTTATCTAACCGACTGGTCAAACCTGTTAAAGAACTGGTTCAAGTCGTTCCCCCATCCCAAGTCTCCTCCAACCTGAGGGTTTGGTTTATGGGCTGAAATTGACTTCAAAGCTCTCCAAACTCCACTGATGTTGCTGTGCTGCAGCTGATCCTCTTCCTGTGGATGTTTTTTTCCACCCCTAATTTTCCTTCTCAGTTCCTTCTGCACAGCTCTAAGATCCTCCTTGTTTCCTGATCTAAAAGCTCTCTTCTTCTCCTTCAGGAGAGCCTTTATTTCATTGTTGGTCCAGGGCTTGTTATTGGAGAAACACCATACTGTCATGATGGGTGATACTGTGTGACACTTTCTATGTCCTCCCCATGAGAAGCACAGAGCTCTTCCCACACAGTGGAACTGAAACAGTCCCCCAGAGCTTCTTCAGTCCATTTCTTCACTGTGTATGTCATGGCTGGTTCTCTGTGTGAAAGGGGTTTATACACAGGCTGGAGATGAACCAGGTTGTGATCTGAGCCCCCCAGGGGAGGGAGAGATGATGAACTGTATGCCTCCTTGGTGTTGGCATAGAGTAGATCCAGTGTATTGGTATTTCTGGTGTGGCAGGTGACATGCTGGGTGAAGTGGAGGACAGGGAGACATCATTAAAGTCCAAGGAGACCAGAAAGAGGGCCTGTGGGTGCTGTGTTTGGAGTCTGCTGGTAGTAGTGTGGAGGACATTGCAAGCTGCAGCAGTGTTAGCAGAGGGCAGGATATACACAGTTATCACAATAACATGTGAAAACTTATTTGGAATATAATAAGGCCCCATACTAACAGCTAGAAGTTCAATGTCCTTACTGCAGAATGTCTCTTTGATGGTTAAATGTCCAGAGTTACACCATCTATCATTCACAAACGCAGCCAGAACCCCACTTTTCTTCTTACTGCTCCTTTGTTCTGTCAGCACAGACTAAATGAAAGCTGTCCATGTTTATATGAGAGTCTGGAGTTAGCGCAGTTAGCCTCTGTCAGGCAGATGAGGCAAGTCTTCTGGTAGCTCCTCTGATGGTGCATTGGAGCCGCCAGCTCGTCCACTGTCTTGGGGAGAGATCTCACGTTTCCCATGATGATGGACAGAATGACGGGTCTGTACCTTCTTCCCTGGTTGCAACACCAGATGCCCACACATCTCCCATGTCTCTTCCTTCTCAACTGGCAGGGAATATCGGGTCGCTCAGTGGGAGGCAGTACAATGGAGCTACTGAGGGCAAGCAGCTGATCCCTGGTGTAAACAATGGACACATGGCCGCTCACACCTTCTCCAAACAAAAAAGAAGTAAAGAACGACGATAAAAATAGAGCTGTCCAGACAAAAGTCAGCTCCATTGTGAAAAAACCAGTAGTGAACAGAGAAACACAAAAAAACATAAAAATAGATTTTTAAAAAAGAGAGAAAAACTAAGGAGTTAGTGGAAAGCTGCTGAAACTGGCTGCCAGTTCACATGGCGCCGGAAAATATGTAAAACATACAAAGTACATGTCAATAGATTATTAAAGCAAATTTATATAAAATATTTCTAACCAAAGAAGACAGCACCTCTGAGATGTGAGCCAGCATTTTCCCACTTAAACACAAATGGTTATTCTATGTCTTACAGCTTCACCTGAAGCCTGGAGAAATGTTGGAGATGTAGATCAGCGCTTGATCAACAACTGTTTACATGCCTGAGTACTCAGGACAATACAGTGTCACACCTGACTGAGACCAACAAAAAAACAGCTTCTCTGTGATTCAAAGCTAAACAAAGTAATCATTTGGTTAAGTAGTGACACAAAAGGCAATCTGAATTGCAGATCATTACATAAGTATCAAATAAATTATAGATAATTAACTCTTGTTTGTATGATTTATAAAAAATTATTATTTCTAATCCATAAGGAACGGTAACTTGTGTGTGTGTGTGTGTGTGTGTGTGTGTGTGTTCTGGTAACTCTGGTAACAGCTTCTGAAGAGGACAGTGATATGCTTGACAAGTATTGCTACAATGATCTGTTGGAATAATTTGGGGGAAAAAAAGATTGAGATTTTTTTTCTATCAGAGTTTGGACGGTCCCTCTGCTCAGAAAAATACACAAAACCACCTCAGATTAGGTCGCCCCACTAATCCCCCCTGATGAGAAAGTCTTATGTGGATAATATTTTTGAATAAATAATAACTTAAGAAAGAAGATAAATAGCTTCAATTAAAATTATTTTTGTGTTACATGTTTTATATTTATGTTAATATTTGATCTTCATGTTATTAGTCTGCTATCTGTCACTGTGTATTACAGCTCTGCTTCCTGCTTGGGTTTTCACTTCAGTGTGACACCCCAAGATCATCACTGGTCCCAATTTAGTCCTCTTTGAAAACTTTCTGGATACACCCCTGCTCAGCAGTCAAAAGGAGGAATTTAACATCAACAATGCTTTTGTAACCCCCTGGGGATTGTATGAGTAGTATGTAGCATTTCAGCACTGTATGGAAGAGTGCTTGGATGGACTTTTGTGATAACATCTGCATCCCCTACCTGGATAACACAATGGTCTACAGCAAAACATTTCAAGATCACTTGGAGGGTGTGAGAATAGTGCTCCAGAGATTAAGAGACTTTGGTATAAAACTCAAGCCAAGTAAGTGTGACATGTTTAAGCCTGAGGTGTGCTATTTAGGCAGTAGAATTGATCCTGCAGATTTTGAAGGTGTCAAAGCACTCAAAGTTTTAAAACTACATGATGTTGGTCAGTTCAGAAAGCTGAAAGGGCCTTCTTTTCTACTACAGATAATACATAAAGGACTTTTCCAGAAAAGCGAGCTGTCTGTATGAACTGTTAAAAGCTGACAAAGACACAGAGATCACAGACAACAAAAAGATGACAAAGATAAGACCAAAGAAAGCCAGTCAAGCTGTGCCCTCTTCAAAACAAATCGTGTGGACCAACCAGCATCAGATTGCACTTGAGGAACTAATAGATTGCTTTCCCACCACTAGTGCTTGGATTTCCAGATTTCACAAAACCATTCATCGTTCACACAGATGCTTCACACAAAGGACTAGGTGCAGTGTTGTACCAAAGACAAGATGGTAAGCTGCGAGTAATTGCTTATGGCTCCTGTACACTGACAGCAGCTGAAAAAAACTACCACTTCCATGCAGGCAAAGTAGAATTTTTAGCTTTGAAGTGGGCCATCATGGACAAATTCAGAGACTATTTATACTAAGCTCCAATGTTTACTGTTTATAGCAATAACAACCCGCTAACATACATTTTGTCAACAGCCAAACTAAATGCAACCACATCAAGATGGGTTGCAGAGCAAATTTTCAGGGGTGTAACACATGTATGGGGTGGGAGACTTTGTCCATCAGTTCAGTGATGTTAATTTAGCCAGAGTCCTTCTGTCTCCTACCACCTGCACTGGGTTGAGGGGGCATCCCAGCACAGAGCTGGCCTTCCTGAGGACCTTATCTAACCGACTGGTCAAACCTGTTAAAGAACTGGTTCAAGTCGTTCCCCCATCCCAAGTCTCCTCCAACCTGAGGGTTTGGTTTATGGGCTGAAATTGACTTCAAAGCTCTCCAAACTCCACTGATGTTGCTGTGCTGCAGCTGATCCTCTTCCTGTGGATGTTTTTTTCCACCCCTAATTTTCCTTCTCAGTTCCTTCTGCACAGCTCTAAGATCCTCCTTGTTTCCTGATCTAAAAGCTCTCTTCTTCTCCTTCAGGAGAGCCTTTATTTCATTGTTGGTCCAGGGCTTGTTATTGGAGAAACACCATACTGTCATGATGGGTGATACTGTGTGACACTTTCTATGTCCTCCCCATGAGAAGCACAGAGCTCTTCCCACACAGTGGAACTGAAACAGTCCCCCAGAGCTTCTTCAGTCCATTTCTTCACTGTGTATGTCATGGCTGGTTCTCTGTGTGAAAGGGGTTTATACACAGGCTGGAGATGAACCAGGTTGTGATCTGAGCCCCCCAGGGGAGGGAGAGATGATGAACTGTATGCCTCCTTGGTGTTGGCATAGAGTAGATCCAGTGTATTGGTATTTCTGGTGTGGCAGGTGACATGCTGGGTGAAGTGGAGGACAGGGAGACATCATTAAAGTCCAAGGAGACCAGAAAGAGGGCCTGTGGGTGCTGTGTTTGGAGTCTGCTGGTAGTAGTGTGGAGGACATTGCAAGCTGCAGCAGTGTTAGCAGAGGGCAGGATATACACAGTTATCACAATAACATGTGAAAACTTATTTGGAATATAATAAGGCCCCATACTAACAGCTAGAAGTTCAATGTCCTTACTGCAGAATGTCTCTTTGATGGTTAAATGTCCAGAGTTACACCATCTATCATTCACAAACGCAGCCAGAACCCCACTTTTCTTCTTACTGCTCCTTTGTTCTGTCAGCACAGACTAAATGAAAGCTGTCCATGTTTATATGAGAGTCTGGAGTTAGCGCAGTTAGCCTCTGTCAGGCAGATGAGGCAAGTCTTCTGGTAGCTCCTCTGATGGTGCATTGGAGCCGCCAGCTCGTCCACTGTCTTGGGGAGAGATCTCACGTTTCCCATGATGATGGACAGAATGACGGGTCTGTACCTTCTTCCCTGGTTGCAACACCAGATGCCCACACATCTCCCATGTCTCTTCCTTCTCAACTGGCAGGGAATATCGGGTCGCTCAGTGGGAGGCAGTACAATGGAGCTACTGAGGGCAAGCAGCTGATCCCTGGTGTAAACAATGGACACATGGCCGCTCACACCTTCTCCAAACAAAAAAGAAGTAAAGAACGACGATAAAAATAGAGCTGTCCAGACAAAAGTCAGCTCCATTGTGAAAAAACCAGTAGTGAACAGAGAAACACAAAAAAACATAAAAATAGATTTTTAAAAAAGAGAGAAAAACTAAGGAGTTAGTGGAAAGCTGCTGAAACTGGCTGCCAGTTCACATGGCGCCGGAAAATATGTAAAACATACAAAGTACATGTCAATAGATTATTAAAGCAAATTTATATAAAATATTTCTAACCAAAGAAGACAGCACCTCTGAGATGTGAGCCAGCATTTTCCCACTTAAACACAAATGGTTATTCTATGTCTTACAGCTTCACCTGAAGCCTGGAGAAATGTTGGAGATGTAGATCAGCGCTTGATCAACAACTGTTTACATGCCTGAGTACTCAGGACAATACAGTGTCACACCTGACTGAGACCAACAAAAAAACAGCTTCTCTGTGATTCAAAGCTAAACAAAGTAATCATTTGGTTAAGTAGTGACACAAAAGGCAATCTGAATTGCAGATCATTACATAAGTATCAAATAAATTATAGATAATTAACTCTTGTTTGTATGATTTATAAAAAATTATTATTTCTAATCCATAAGGAACGGTAACTTGTGTGTGTGTGTGTGTGTGTGTGTGTTCTTTGAAGTACCACAACCGATATATCTCAATTCATTTAGCCAATATTTCTCAATCTATGCTTTTACTGCAACTTCAAAATATGTTCAAGCAGTGTTTATGTATGAATACCCGCTCTGACAAATGTTCTTACCTTCATATACAGCTTTGAAGCCCTGTGCACTCACAGCAAAGTCTGTTGTAAACCACAGGGCTAGTATGGAGCCACTGCTGACAATAGGAGAGGGCAGCATGAATCCTGACAACCTGCAAATAGAAAGCAGTATAATTATAAATAATGCATCTTGCAAATACGTAAGACCACTGACATCACAAAGACAAGAAGTAGGTCATATAAAAATTGGAAATCTGAGGAATTATTTAAAATGTGTGATTGCAAAATTATATTCTGTGCAGTGCTGGTTGTTACCAAGGTTATATAAAGCGCATTTTCAGTGCAAGAACCTTTCCAGGATTCAGTACAGTTTTCTGGGGCAATTTTTCTTACCCTATCATTTCCTCTGTAGGAAGCAGGACCAAATCAGACATCCAATGCAGAAATCTACTCCAGAAAACCGCTTGGAAGGTTGCATCTATTGGATGGACCGTGAACTGCTGGTAGAGCTTTGTCATAAGAGGTTGCTGTTTCTTGTATTTTATTTCATTTTAACTGAAAAAAAACCTTTTACAAAATAATGTCACATACTTGAATGTGACATTGTTTACCATATATATGAGTTTCATTTATGATGCAAATGTTACATATATTGCATGTGTATTGGGATCAATGGTTTTCATTTAAACTTTGTCTGGTACTGAATAGGGAAAACGTGAGTTTTACCTACTTTATTTATATATTCTAAATGATTACATGGCCAACTTAGCCAGAAAACAGTGGAGGATAATGTCAAAAAAACAATTCACTGATGTCTTACAGGAGCAGCTGTCTGGGCCAGTGTTGTTTTAATACCCACAGATAGAAAAGAAAGAAAAAAAAAATACAAAATACAACAAAAAAATCTGAAAATAACATTTTGTTGCTCAAACAAATTATGGTGATGATCTCTCTCTCTCTCTCTCTCTCTCCCTCCCTCCCATAAAACAGCATCTACTTTGCTCCTGGAGGTACATTTGCATTTTGTTTGTGTCATCCATGAGTAAGAGGTTTCTTTTTTGATCTAGCAGCAGGTAAGTAGATAAAGTAAACATGAAAGTGCTGCTGCCTAATCCACAAACTCTCATTGGTATAAAAAAGGGGTCTTTAATTCTTTAGTTCTCAAATGGTTTTGTCAAAAAAGACCATGTATGAAAAAATGTCTTTAGAAGATTCAAGAATGGACATTATTCATGTTAAACTGAAAGTGTTATGACAAACTGAGATATTTTACATACAGAGACTATAAAAGTCTACATAATGCCAGGTTTTTATAATGTAAGAAATGGGACCAATGCAAATAATTTCAAACCGTGGTCTCCTTTTTTATGACCGCTATCCTGCACAACTCAAGTAAAAAAACAAAATGAAATATTTCAGGACAAAAAACACAAAGAAAAAAAAGCCAAGGTGATTACAGAAGTGTGTGGACTGCATTATAACTGGGAAAGTGACTGTGTTCAAAAATAAAACCCACACTCAAACTAATTATAAATGAGAGTCAGTACACACTTGTCATCATTTAAAGAGTGTCTGATCAACCTCACATAAAGTTCAGCTGTTCTAGTAGGCTTTTCCTAATATTTCCTTTGTCAAATCTCACAGCAAAAGTCGTGATCCACAAACAGTTTTGAAAGCAACAAAAGGAGAAGAGTACAAAACAGTTTTTAAGGTATTCAAAATACCTTGGAACAAAGTGAACACAATCATCATCAAATTAAAAGAATATGTTTCAGCAATGAGATTACCAAGGTACTTGGATTTTTCTCCCAAATTTATAAAAAAAAACAGAATACATTTTTGAAAAAACACATTTTAGTGCTCAAAAGCATGTAGGAAATTGTATTGTGTTGTGATGAACCAAGGATGGAATTTTTTTGTCATAATTCCAAAAAGATAATGGTGCAAAAAAAAACAACACTGCACATCATACGTTCACTTAAGCATGGTGGCAGAGTTTGCAAAAACTTCTGCTCTACTGAGCTTCTGACACTTCCACGTCTGCCATTTTGGCAAATGTGGAAGTATCTCATGTAGGACATTTTTGAAACACATTGGACAATTTACTCACAGGGTACCGATGTGTATCTACTTAACTGAGGGTATTCTAGTGACCTCTAACCTTTGCATATTTTTACACTGTACTTTGATCAAGGTAGATAAGACTTTAATACAAACAATAAATTACAGCTGCTGCGGTTATGGTAACAGCTTCTGAAGAGGACAGTGATATGCTTGACAAGTATTGCTACAATGATCTGTTGGAATAATTTGGGGGAAAAAAAGATTGAGATTTTTTTTCTATCAGAGTTTGGACGGTCCCTCTGCTCAGAAAAATACACAAAACCACCTCAGATTAGGTCGCCCCACTAATCCCCCCTGATGAGAAAGTCTTATGTGGATAATATTTTTGAATAAATAATAACTTAAGAAAGAAGATAAATAGCTTCAATTAAAATTATTTTTGTGTTACATGTTTTATATTTATGTTAATATTTGATCTTCATGTTATTAGTCTGCTATCTGTCACTGTGTATTACAGCTCTGCTTCCTGCTTGGGTTTTCACTTCAGTGTGACACCCCAAGATCATCACTGGTCCCAATTTAGTCCTCTTTGAAAACTTTCTGGATACACCCCTGCTCAGCAGTCAAAAGGAGGAATTTAACATCAACAATAATATTCAAGCATTAATACCTTTACATTTTCTGAATATGACGTCCTAAATTAAAACTTACTCAAGGGTTAAACACAGCGCGTCTGATGCACATTCATAAATTTGTTGTTAATTCAAACTCTCAAAAGAGTCTCTGTTTCTGATTTGGCTAACTTTTGTTCTGTCGATCAAAAAGCTCTCCATAGCTGAAGTTCATGAACCTCTGCGCCACAATCCTCTCAGCTTAGATGCGTTGTGTGTGCTGCAATGTGGAGTCACACAAATGCTGACACAACAACTGCAGACTTTGGTCACAACATTGTTGGAGACATGTGACATCAGCACAATACATCGCACATGCACAGACAGTTTTTTTCACCACAAATGCAACATTTGTCACACTGTACAAATATTTTAAATGGCATCATATCTGAGAGGTTAGAGGAGAATTACGTCGGTCAACATGTCCGTTGATTTTAAGATTTTCGTCGGACAATATTAATTGACGTCAGTAATGTCTGACGGTCCAATGTGTTTTCACAGACACTGATAGTGGTGGCAGTATCATGCTTTGGGTCTGTTTTTCTTTAGCTGGAACTACCTCAGTCAAGGCGAAGGGAACTATGAAGAGGTAATGCTGGCACAACACCATAAGGTGTCTTGGAAAGCTGAAGATGAAGAGGAACTTAATCTTTCACCATGACAGCCCAAATAATACATTGTAATCAAAAACAGAATGGCTTCTGGAGAAGAACATTAAGTTCTGGAGGACCCGAGCAAGACCCAAGACCTGAATTCAACTGGAAATCTGTGCTGTGATCTGAATATCGCTATGCATAGAAGATGCACACACAGATTTGACCATATTGTCAAGTTAGGATGTGCCTTGCCGATAGACAATGACCTCAAACCATTGATTGCTATCAAAAAAATCTACATTTTAGTTTAGAGTGGGAACACTTTTGCAACCACATGATTGTATATTTCCCCCTAAAAAGTTTCAGTTGTTTTTTTCATTGAGTTGTACAGTTATACAGAGTTGTAGATCACTGTAATGGTGAAAAAATGCTTTTTCTACATTACAAAAACCTTTCGTTTGAATGAAACTGTGTAGACTTTTTTAACCACTTTAGACTTTATACTAATTTGACAAATTATAAACAAATAACAGCTTAAATTGGCTCAATAAAACTAACAAAAAGAACCATATAAAGTAACTCAAGCATGATACAGTGGCTTTAATTGGCAAAGCTAAACAAAGGTTGAATTAATGTATCAGAAGTCATGAATAAGACTTAGGCTAAGCAACACTTGTAGAGGGTCATAAAAGGCCTTACAGCAATATATTACACCTTTTTCATTATATTATTTTCCCACCCCTCCATTATCTAAACACGCTTATCCTTGCAGGGTCGCGAGGGGGAATGGTGGCTATCACCAGCGATCATTGGGTGACCTGTCCAGGTACACCCTGGACAGGTCACCAGTCCATCGCAGGTTATTATTTTAGTTTATTTTTATTAGGGGTTTTTTACCAATAAGACTTTGCCTGCAACATTTTTAAAGACTAAGATAAACAGAGCAGTCTTTAACTTTGACACTACGGTAGATCCTAACTACAGCCTGGCCTCCCTTTAAAAGATGAAAGCATCTTAAATAAATTTTTGAGATACCTGTAAAGGACTGAGAATATACTAGTCCTAGATTTTGCTTCTCTTGCACCGTTCTCACCTCTATTTGAACTCCCCAGGCCTCACAATGCACAGTACTAGTATTTCATCATATTCTTACTTCCTTTTTTATTTCATTTCAGCATTCTTTGATATTAGAAATCTTCTGGTTTAAAACCATAAACATAATTAAGTCACACTCTTTGTGGTTACAGTTTAGTTCTGTTTGTTATCATTTAGATAATAAAATCCTTTTTTTTTTTTAAATACAGCAGTTCCTTGAAACAATGGTGCATTTCCAGAGGTTTATAATATAATAACCACCACATAGGATTAATAAGAAATACAAATATATGACAGAAGGTCATGCTATTTAGTACATTTTGACATTTACAAATTGTGCATGAAAAGAATTAAACGCTTATAATCATTCAAATAAAGGGTCCAGTAAAGGAGGTTTGACTTCTCTTGACACGACAGAAATATCAACAGAACATGCTGTGAGATAATTGCAGTAAGTACTTTTTTTAACAAAGCACAGAGCAGAACAAAATGGTAACTAAAGGCAATGATTTTCATTCATTTAATAAAGCACGAAAGCCAAGTTCTAGCAGAAGAAAGTGGGTGAAGAAAACTGTCTACATCTGCTCCTGATCGTTTGAGAAAATACTTTTCGCTTTTGTCAAATGGCAAGTTTGAAGGAGAAATTTCTTGTGTCTGAGACCAACTCACTGGAACAATACCCTTGCTAATTTAAAAATCAGGCACTGAAAAGGAAATGGGACAAGAAAAGGTAGACAACAATGTTCATCAGGATGATTTGGGATCTAAAGATGAGAGCAAAGCAGAGTAACCCAGGATCTCAAGACAAAGGAAATACTTAATCACAGATCATTTCTAGGTGCATATTAAATGCTCAAAAATGCTAATATGAACGTGACAACAAAAGCAGGAAATATTTTGGTGCCTCTTTGGCTGGACCACCTTAAAGCTTCTATGCCTGCCACAGAAATATTTGGCAGATACACAGGGAGGGTAGATACTGGCTGGCTTCAAGTGATCATTTGGCAGGGCTTCAGGTATTAGACATTTCTTCTCTGAAATAGAAGAGGTGTCAATGCAGTTGGAGGAAGTGGAAAGGAAGCTGGGCCCAGTTAGCAGCAGAGTACTGCTGTTTTAACTACAATGTGAGGATGGAAACGAGTGATCTTTATCTTTTAAGACTGGATGAATTGCTAATTAACTAATTAACAACATTAACCATCAATACCATAATTAATATCATTTTTTTAGGAACAGAATCGTAATTTTTCAGGATCAATAGAACACCAACAGATGTGCTGACACAATATTATGGTTGTCCTCATCTGATCCCAGGTGGCACATCATGGCTCTTTTTAAATAAACAGTATCAGGAGTCCCTGAGGAAACCATGTCTGATACTGCCTATGATTACATAATCTGCTCCACCCAGTGGGATAAACATTTATGTTTTGCTAGGACTACTCCTAACAATAGTTATTTTCTTATGAATAGCTTCCAAAACTGTAATATTGAGGACATTATTTTATAGCCTTATTTTTCTGATTGAATCTGGATTTTCCACTTGGCGCAGCTTAAACACAATTTTTTAAAATATTAACAAAAAAACACTAAGATTTAAGCAGGAGAGCAACTTTTATTGGAAATTCTGTCCCCAAACAATTAGCTGGAACCACAATGAAAAATGTTGCGAGACAAAGCAGTGCTTATTTTTTTTTTTAATACTGCACTCATCAGTCAGGCCCTTTATAATGAACACCAAGTTACAACAGAGGACAAGGTTTAAAGTGAAAAATAAAGGGAAAAAGGAGGAGGCCATTAAAAATACTGAGTCGCATGGGGGACAGTTAAAAAAACAGACATCAGTAGAAAAAATGAATAACTTTAATTCTCTGGCCTCAGAGCAAGGACACAAAGGACAGACAAGAACAGATGAGAGGAGAATACAAAAAGCAACAAACTGAACGGGAGATGGAAGTCAGAGAGGGAACAGAGGAAATGAAGGAAATGCAAAGGAAAAAAAAACAGACAGCTCCTCCTTCCTATTAGGGTTGTTTTGTGTTTTTGTAACTCTAATTTAAGCTTCCTGTGGCTAGGTTAATCAAATATTGTGCAATGCTTACAGCAGTAAATGAACAAATACTCCATGTTAAATTTGTCATACTTACAGAGCAAATAAAATATCAGTGGAACTCATGCATGTAGAAATTTAATTAAAAAAAATTTAGGGAGACAGATTTATGTCTGAAAAATATGCATTAGCTACAATTTACACGAAATGGACTATCAGCTAAGTTTAAACTATAATACATTTCAAAGTATTCCATGGATACTTCACCTATGATCTTCCTGTACCTGCATGGGTTTTCTCCAGGTACTAAAGTTCCCAGAGAGGAAAAACATGCATATTACTTTAACTGTTTGTTTTAAATTGCCCTACAATATGAGTGCATGTTACCAGGGTTTTTTGTTTTGGCTGAGCAATCGAGCCTTGACTGCTGGGATATGCTCCCGCTTTCATGCATCCCTGAATATGAGTAGTACAAACTGTTGCCCAACAGCACAAGCAGATAAGAGACTTTTTTTCGATAGGGAAAGATTTTCACAAATAAATCTTCTTAAAATAGGAAATATTGGCAGAAAAAAAGTATTTTTTTATTAATCACATTTTTTGTTTTAATTTTTATTTTGTAGTAAATAGCAACACAGATATTCAGCAACTTTTTCCACAAAATTAGAAAACTATTCCTTTCTTTTGATAATGCAAACAGCAGTCCTGGAGTATTTTCCAACAAAGATTAGACTACTTGGTCTTATTAAATCATACATGTTTAGTTTACTAACAAGAACATAATAAAACAAAATCACATGAAAATTATTTTTGAATTTTTATTTAAAAAAGAAAAATCTATTTTTAGATCCCAGGAGTGATTTCAACATTATGACTTTGGCCCTCATGGCAAAATGTTTGGACTCCACCGGGTGTACACAGTGTGCAACATCACCTAAATCCATGGTACATGTCAAAATGGCATCAACACAGATGGCAGAATTCAAGGTTTTCCAGCAGAACACATTCCATTACTTTCACTCGCATGCCTTCTTCCCACAATAGTTTTGTCAAGATATGTTAAAATTTGGCTACAATTACAACTTGGCTGTATTCTCACTTGCGCAAATCCTTACGCATCAACTCAAGCACAAAGTATTAAATTGGTGTGAAATATACCTAAACTAACAGGTTTAATAAATAGATGTACTTCACCTGTCAGTGATCATACTGTTATAGCTGATCATTTCACGTAGGTTAGGCCTTTATCTAAAACTCAGATCATTATCATATTTAGATTAAGTAGCTGACTCTAAGTTTAATAAGAGTGCTGCTCAACTCATTCACCTGTGTTCACTCACTCTCATGATGTGAGTCTTTGCATCCAAAATGTTGACTTAAAATTGACTATACATAAGTATGATTATTATAACCTTGCTTGATCATAGAGCTAAAGTGATCAATATCCCAACAATAACTGATATAATTTTGCAGCAGACTTCTTAATAGTTGCATTTTTGTTTATAAATGAAAGCCAGTCGTTACATTCTTGCATTTTTAATTTATAAAGTTGGTTTTTTTTTTTGTAACTACAATGAAACAGTGGCATAATTCCTTAAAGCTATCATTTTGTCAGAATCTCTTACCAAACCATGCTTTGGACATACTGGCTTACATTACTCAGAGCTTAATGTTTTTCTTTTATCATAAGATCTTTCCATTCTATAGAATTAACATCTTTGTTATTTATCTTTGTTTTTATTTTTTTAATTAAATGTTTAAAGCAGAAAAAAAAATCTGTAAAATAACTTGCTACAATAAACCACCTTGGTTCCTCCTAGGGGTCAGCAGTTACATTAACTCATGAATATTTCACCACCCAACATATAAGAACAAAGTGAAATTATAAAAAGCATAGTATGACCCTGTATTAATAATTTCAATATAACATGAACTTTGGAGAGCATTGTGCTCTGGGCCAAAGTTGACTTTCATAACTGGTGAAAAACTAGAGATAGGCTGGCTACATTACGTACAGCCCTGCTATCGATCAAAGAGACACAGGCTACATTATAGAGCCACCATGGCTGATAACCACTGAAGTAAAAGTGTTTGTGAAGAGGTTTCAGCAAGCTCTGCTGCTGACTGGGGTAAAATTTCTGCTTTAACAGGTTTAATAATAAATTGTTTATTGATTGGTAATATATGTAGTGCTGCAGTGTGTTACAATAATTTAAACTAGATACATATGAAAGACACCGTAAATCAATGTAAGCACATGGAAGGAAAATGTTTTAAAAAAGGGCAAGTATTCTCCCTATTCTCAGTCAATCTGAGATTAATTAGGAGAACAGTGATATTTCTTGATTGTGCATGCATTCAAACAACAACACAGGACTGTCAGTTCATCAGTCAGGTAATAAGCAGCAGTTGTCGCCAAACTGAATGACACAATTTCAAATCCATGTCTTGCTCTGTTTCATTCAGTTTTCAGACTCTTTTTTATCAAGCTTTGCTTCCTAAGCAGGCAAACATTGATCCCACAGCAAACATAATAAAGAAGCAAGGTTCAAATTGTTTAACTGTTCAGTCAGTTGTCTTTCTAGTCAGTCAACCAGCTTATGTAATCAGACAGCCGCACAGTGATTTTAGGCAGCTGGCCTCCATAGTCAACCAACGGGCCAGCTTGCCTGTATTCCATTCTGCTGCTTTGTCCATCTGTCTGACTGCCCATCTGTATCTGTTTCAGTGATTCTCTCACTCTAGCTGCCAGTCTATCTGTCAGAATGTCCCATATTTATATCCTCTTCTAAAGCAAAGGTTACTGTTTTGACTAGAGAGCAGTGCTTTTGTGATAGGGCATGTCAATATAGATGAAAGCAACATGTTCAAGTATGTGATGTTATGCTGCATTCTATTTTCCTTTGACGTTGAATTGGGAATGACATCACACAAACCCAACTGTGTTCCTGTAATAGATTGGAAAACCAGAATGATTTGATAACTTAAATAACCAGGCTAACTATTATTGCAATACAAGCCAATAAAGATGTATTTAGGAGCATTTTTATGATTTTAAACATTTAAGTAAAATGCTCACAGAACATTGTACAGTACCATGAGTGCCACTGATTTAATCATACACAAGCTGTTAGATGTGCAAATAAACAGTTTATTTTTACAAGTTTCATGATGTTTTACAAAGGCAATAGCAATTTTGTGTTTTAAACTTGGAGTAGCTTGAATAATACTGATTGGAAACTTATAATTTTTTTTTTTTTTTTTTTTTTTTTTTGGCCACCCCTGGAAAAATGCTGGCCAGTTCGGAGAAGGCATAGAGAGCCATCCTCTTCAATCAAGCATAGATTTAAAACCCAATGATTAAATAAACACTCAAAAGTTTTTACTGGCCTTGTCTGGCCACCCAAAAATTTCTGGGGGCGCCACTGTTAATAAAATAAAATAGACTGTATTTCCTAGTCATACTGCCTGTAATAAAAAATACCTATAAAGTTTGAATAGAGTAAAATGTTACATCCACTTTTTGGCCACTGCACTATGTAAAACAATTGCTTGTTAAAACAAATAGTGACTCAGCATATCACAAAACAGGAATTCAATTTATTTAGCCCTTTCGATGTGTGAAGCTGACTTGCTAATGTTCAAACCAGGCACCAGAGTAGGGAAGAATGGGGATTTTAGTAAACTGAGGCAACAGTTTCCACAAGGTCACCAAAGTTAGACAAAGTATTGATTTTAGCTGTAATTTGAAGATGACTGTCAGAATTTAGCATAAATAACAGGAATGCACTGCTCCAGCCAATGTTGTACCAAAAGTTCAGGTTGCTGGTGGTATTGTAATGCTGTGGAGAAATTTTTCTTATCCAATAGAAGGCTCCTTAATGCTAACTGGCCACAGTCTACCAGAGTATTGTTAGTGACCATGTTTAAAATTATTATGACCACAGGGTACCAATCTTCTGATTTCTAGTTTCAGGAGGTTTATGTATCATGTAAAAAAGATCAAATAATCTCAAACTGGTTTCTAGAACATGACAACGAGTTCACTCTACTCCAGTGTCTCCATATCTCAATCAATAGAGCATATTTGGGAAATAGTGAAACAGGAGATCCATCCAATAAATCTGCAGCAACCTTTAGATGCCACCATGTTGATTTGGACATATGTCTCTGAGGAGTGTAAATCTGTACTGAAGGAAAGAAGAGGTCCATTCATTAACATTGTGTACCTAATGAGTGGCCAGTGTGTGTATATACATTTAGATATACATACTGTAAATATTTAAATAAAATAAATACAATTTATTACTACACATTCCTACAGCAATACAATTTTACTAAAAGGACAGTGGTATACATCATAGGTCCAGGTCACAAAATTGATGATTTATGAAAATCTACAATTTAGCAATCACCTAAAAGGGCTATAAGAATATAAAGGCTTGAGTGGGTATTGATGGTGGACATTCATCATGTATTGGGTCTTTCCCAGAGAATAAGTTGACACCTCCATAGAAACTTCATTCTAATAATCTAATCTATGACCACTGTCTACTTCAGGTAAGATACAATAAGTTTATAAGCTTTCTTTTCAAACCTCCTTCAAGATATGTAAACCATCTCTTTACATTTAAACATCTGCCTATTTGGATTATGATGGATTCTAAACAATAATGTAAAATGAAGTACAAAAATTACCAACTGATTTTATGTATTTTAAAGCTTATATAATGAAAGTATGATGTAACAGTGGCTCAACTGTAAAAAGAAAACTTTCATTCTAATGACTTAACACAAAGATGATTCGTTGTTTTCAGTAGAAATAGGTTACTTGCTCAGAAAAATATAGCAAAACAACCCATTTCCAAGTCTAAAAAACACATTGTTTTTGGTTTCAACACTGGCCTTCTATCACTGAACTGACAGGCTGAGAACATTGATTTATAATTGAAAACAACTGCTCAGCTTAGAAATGCTCTTTCTGCCAAGCACAAAATGTAATACGGTATGCTGATTGAGGCAAACGTGTCAATAAAGTAAAGCCCAGCCATTCACTTACATCTTTTCAGTTTCACATTTGTGTATTTATCACATAGAGGTCATTTTTCTTTATCACACTGTACATCTAAAAGCGATTAAGGCTATAAACACAAACCTACTGACAGTGATTTGTTTTGGGCTTTTTAATATTCATTTATATTTTCAGACCAAAGCTGTAACCTTTACCATGCACTTACAGTCCAATAGTATATTTGGCTCACAAGTTGCTCACTAAGCAGAAAATGTTAACTTTTAAGCTTCCTGAGTTGATTCAAATGGCTCTCTAAAGCCTTCTGCATTTCAGTCATCCAGCTCAAGTGGAATAGATTATATTCGAATGATAAAAACATGCAGCACTGAGTTTTGGCGCCAAGGCTCTGACCTCTTAGCTCCCCACAAGGAACCACCAGGCAGGGAGTAAGTCTTTCAAATGCTATGTGACTCACATGAGGGAAGTCGCTGCAGGCATGCAGCAGTAAAAGAGTGAGCCGTGGAGTGACGGTTTAAGTACATGCCATAATAAAAAGCTTGAAATCGATATATGTTTCGGTGAGAGGAGTTGCCCGTGTGAGCGTAGCTGGATGGGGATCGTCTGCCTGAACTACCTCAGAGGCTTCATAAGATTTCAAAACAACAGAGAAGAAAATAGGAAACATAAACATATAACTTTAACAGTGACAACATTTTGATTACACTTCATACTTCTCACTAGAGTTGCACTCTTCTAGACTGTACCTTTAACTGAACAGGTGCTTGTAAGATATAGCTTGTTTGGTGTTTGGAATTGGATTTCTGTTGTTTGTTTTATTGAGAAGAACTCCTTATTTTTATGTCAATGTTAGTTTCACTTCCTCCCTTCGTGTCTTCCTGTCTTTTTGATTGCCTGTGCTACTCTCTGTCTTCAATTAGACTGTTATCTTAATGCATTCTTTTTTCCTGCCTTCTGTAACTTTTGTGAAAGTTAATTTTTTGTGTCTTCCACTCACTTGTCTGTTGTGTGTTTGGCATGTCAGTTTTTTAACCAGAAAACTAAAAGACATTAAAAGCACTCCTGAAAAAAGAATGATTAAAGTGCATGAAAAAGCAACCTGTCCTTGCATCTTTACATTTAGTATAACACTGTTAATATATATATATATATATATATATATATATATATATATATATATATATATATATATGTGTGTGTGTGTGTGGGGGGGGGGGTGTATGTGGGAGTGTGTATTTTGTTTTGATTGTTTAGTTTGAACATTTTAGTTTTATAGAAGTCATTTAAAGCAGAAAGTGTTGTAGATTTACATCAGCTATAAATGTTAAAATGCTTTAGGGAGCTGTTTTTGCCTCATCTCTGCATTCTATTAAATAAAACAATTAAATTATATACTGGTGTTCCTAAATGATAGCTGTAGTGCTAATAAATATTTTATTGTTGATCTTTCTTCTCTTTTCTTTTAGTAGCTTTATGCCATTGTATAATGTCTAGCCCTAGTAATCTTGTGATATGTACCCCTATTAATGTTTACTATTATTATTATTATTATTATTATTATTTTTTTTTTTTTTTTTTTTTTTTTTTCTTCATTTTGAATTTGTCTTTTATAAGGGTCGAGTTCTGAAAAGCAACATTAATGAAATTCTCTTTCCAAAGAGGTTGTGACATTTGGGAGCATTTCACTCATTTCCTCACATCTATTGTTAAAATACCTATAGGGGCTCTAGATGTCCTATCTTGTTAATCTTGAGCATCCGTACATGCAATAAGCCTGCCTGATTGCAATACATGAATTTGGCAGGAGTGTAACATGGATCATGTAAAATCTGACCTTTACAGCTATGAAACCCATACAAAGTCCTTTGATCAATTATGAAACAACATGACAGTCCACTGGAAAATATGACCTGTTTTCTTCCCAGAAAAGCTGACTTTTTTAAAGAGATGGCAGCAGTTAATATCTTGGGTTCCTAATATATCTACCACCTCTGACATTTAGAAAAACAATCTGTCACACACAAGCCAGAAGCAAGATCAATGTACACGCGCAAACAAGTATTACTATTGCCTGCCACAGTCTCAGAGAGCATTTGGCTTCTATTTGCCAGTGCTAGATACAAGCCGCACTTGTACAGTAGATGTATGCCTCTGGTTCAAGCTATTTGTTTCAACCCGTCATCCTGGGACATAATCCATTTTTTAAGAATTTGCAGTGGAACAGTAGTCTGTCAGTGACACAACACAGCATGGAGTAAATGGAGGGACAAGAGGTACTTCTTGTAGAGGAGAAAGAGAAACAGAGAGAGAAAGAGACAGACAGACAGAGAGAGAGACACAGAGAGCGAAAGGAGCACTACTGAGAAAAAGGTAGGCAGATGATTAAAACAGCCTTAAAATGCAGTAAAGAAAACAAACAAACATAAGTTTTTAAAGGTGGATGATATTTTCTTGTGATGGCAAAAAAGGAAATTGAAAAACAACAAGGTGAGAATATGGACAGAGTTTGGATATTTGTTTTAAACTGTGGTATAAAGTAGAGAAGGTAAAGAAGTCACTGTGGTTTAAATCTTTGTTGGGTGGATTCTGAATTTGTTGAAATTTGTGAAACAGTAGTAGGCACAAAATTTTCACTTAAACTTTTCTAATTGAACCTCTGAATAAAAAAATGCATAAAAAGTGCATAAAACAGCAAATTATCGACCGAAGAGGATGCAGTTAAAACTCCACATCTCTGATTGAAGCGAGATTGTTCAGCTGAGCTAAAAGTAATATGAATAAGAACACATGCTTGACTATGAGGTGCAAGCAGCTCACTTACACAGAAAGGTATAAATCACGGAACTCAGTCTAATAAAGAAATTGGTTGGTGGACCTATGCAATTTGTGTATAACTATATCAGTTCGAAAACAAAACAAAAAAAGTGTATTAATTCTTCAAAGCTATATTTAAGGATAATTGGTATATTATCTTATTTGCAGATCTATGACCACTCTCTGTTAGTTTACTAAGGCACGCTAATTTAGCCTTAAGCAACTTTTTTTTTAAAGTCCCAGCTTTAAAATGCTGCTAAGTTGTTTGATGGTGTGCATTTTCTCCAGAAAAAAATATTGAAACTGTTTTCACAGGTCCTTCTCGTTATTCTGAAGAGCTATTACTGTTGTTTTGCCTCTGGGAGACTAAGTTACTCGCTAATGTACATGTACACACAAACAAATACACAAATAGGATAGAGATGGGAAATGAGAGGTGCACAATATGACCCATATCTTAGTCACAGCATTGCTGCATTGCTGTAAGGAATTAAGTGCCTTGCTGAGGTGCACTGCGGCAGTGGGCGGCACTTGACATGAGCCATAAATGTGTAAGGATCCTGCTGATTTTCTGCTAGCCTTAAGCAACACCTTCATGCGCAATTCTCATATGTTTAAAGTAGGAACTCCACAAAAGTTTGACAATGTTCTCTCACCACTAGAGGGCCATTTTCTCCAGAGACACCTTCATGTTTCTCATGTGGAAGCTGGTCAGATACTGGTATTATAATAGCACACCACAACAGAAAGTAATGGAAAATTGATCAGTTCTACTAAAAGAATAAAAAGAGCATTTATATATCTTAGAGTTAAACTTCTTGTTTGAAATTCAGGATCAAAGCTTATTGATTGTTTAAAAAGTTTTTATACAGCAGTCAAAGTAACCCTAATGGATATCTTTCACATAGAAAAAGTGAGAAAAATTTAAAGTAATTTAAAGTGTAGCATACACCACACTGTAATATATAATTTAATTAACATTATCAAAAGTTACTATTTCACATTGATCTATTATCCCATTTAAAATACTACAAAATTTAATCAATGGGGAGCATTTTTTTTGCTTTGAACTTTCTTGTCATAAAATGTAAAAGTTCAACCCTTGAGTATTTCCACAGGGTTTCGGTGGTTTGAAGTGCTTTTATTATCAGCGAGAGTGATTAAATATGAGCCAATCTCATAATACAAAGCTGCAGTTACACTCCAAATCACACTTCCGTTAACTACTGACTCAACACCCTTTTTAGCTGACTTGCAAGTAATACAATCACATATTAAAGTGTTAATTATTTTACCATATCTGTGAAAAGTCACAATAATTTTAGGTTACAATAGGGCCAGATAAGTACAATAAAAATCCCAGAGGGACCAATTTGTTGAGACTGTTGTAAGGAACAGGAGTAAGGAGTAGGCAGGTGGCGCACAGCCACATTTTATTGGGTTGTATGACCATTGTTTTTCTAATTGTAGCATGAATCATTGTTTTATTCCAATATGTTCTCAGAAATTGGCATTTCATTGAATGTGAAAATGAGGTGAAAACAATTGGAAAATGAATGGAGGTTCAATGTGATTGAGGCAGAGACTAATTCCAAGATATGTAAATGTTGGCGTTTATCCAGAGAGCATGAAAACATATTTTTTTATGTATATTGACATTAATGAAAACATGGGACATTTTCTAACTTAAAATGAAAGTTATACCCAGCATTTCACATTTGGGTATCAGGGTCAAAATCAGTAATCCTGATGCTAAAGCAGAAAATATTTAAATAAAGCATCAGACGTTGTGGGTACATTAATAAACACCCAGTTGGCCTAGCAGTATCACTGAGAGTTTTTAAGTTTCCAAATTCTGGCGTTTAGCCAAGTCCCTGGGTCCTTCAGATTAAACTTTTTGTTTTCTGTTTCTGTCTCTGTCCTATACTAAGCTCCTACCTCCTTGTTTTTTCTGTTCATAAAATTACACAGGCATAGCACATATATTGTTCACTAGCTGCTTTCTCACAAACAACTCTGTTACAGTACATCCATCTGTTTAGCATAACTATAAACTACAAAGTATTTCAAAAAAAGGGCAATTTGTTATAGGCAGAGTTGAGCCTCACACGTAATCATTTTCTTGTGCAAACATTCAAGACAACTTCATTTTTAGGTGACACAATCATTTAAGAACATAACACAAACACACACACACACACATATATATATATATATATATATATATATATATATATATATATAAAATTCCCTTCTCACCCTCCACGGGTGGTCTTTCTCAACCTCTGAGCTCGGGTCCTCTACCAGAGGCCTGGGAGCTTGAGGGTTCTACGTAGTATCTTGGCTGTGCCGAGAACTGCGCATTTCTGGACTGAGATGTCTGACGTTGTTCCTGGGATCTGTTTTAGCCACTGCTCCAGTTTGGGGGTGACTGCCCCGAGGGCCCCGATGACCACACTGTGGTCTTCACCTTCCAGGCCTTCTCCAGTTCCTCTCTGAGGCCCTGGTATTTCTCCAGTTTCTCGTGTTCCTTTTTCCTGATGTTGCAATCGCTTGGTATTGCTACATCCACCACAACAGCTTTCCTCTGTTGTTTATCCACCACCACGATGTCCGGTTGGTTCGCCATTACCATTTTGTCTGTCTGGATCTGGAAGTCCCACAGGATCTTAGCTCGGTCATTCTCCACCACCTTTGGGGGTGTGCCCCACTTTGATCTCGGGGCTTCCAGTCCATATCCTGCACAGATGTTTCTGTACACTATGCCCGCCATATATATATATATATATATATATATATATATATATATATATATATATATATATATATATATATATATATGACCCAGTCTTTATAGTTCATAAGGACTGGGGCAAGGTGCATTGAGCATCTTTATTGGTTATGTTACTGTTTTGAAAATAATCTTCTTCAGCAGCAAAATGTCTTTCAGTATTTCTACATCCATATGTCAGTGACACTACAGATGTCACTGGGGCACATGACAATGTTGAAAAACAAAGTTGGAACCTGGCTCTGAGCCTGAGATCGGCTCTTTTCCATTAGTTATGCAGGGCACTTGGAACAAAAACAAAAGAGCTAACAGGTGTGAATGTGAGTGAAGGATCAGTGCCAAACATGGTAGCACTTGGAAAATTTGTTTACCCAAAGAAGAACAAACAAAAGAGAGAAAAAAAACAAATGTATAAATTGTGCATCGGTGATCAAGAATTAATGTTGATTGGGTAGCTGTTAACAGCTGGGGATGAATATATATATCAATCCTTCAGCCACAGCCACATGGTAGACTGGATTATTTTCCAATTGACAATGTGCCAGAGACACGGCAGTCTCTGGGTATTCTATCCTATCACAGATATAACTTAGAGAGGCCATGCATGGTAATGCTCACAACTATAGCAAAATTCATCCCTCAAAATAAAGCGTTTATGCCTTTGGACTGGAAAACTAGAACATCTGGAGAAAAACAATGCACCCACAAAGAGAATATGCAAAAGAACCTTTCCACTTTAAGGCCACACAGTGATCCCCTTCCTTCACCTCTTCTGTACATATTACCAGTATAAGATTGCAAATATTGACTTTGTAGTCATTTTGCACATCTATTCAAACATGGATCTCAACAGATTTTACATGCTGTTGGTACATAGGCTTCAGTTGACATTTTCAGAAGATGATTACACGATGTAGTCATAAGCTTCAAGCTGCTCTTTAAGCTACCTTGGTCAAAGACTGGACCCAAATGCATGCATTTTAGAGGGCGGTTCTAAAGGTTCAGAGCAACTCGTGATGAACTAAGTTCTTAGAAGCAAAACCAATGGTACTTTATGCCTGCAATTTAGGCAAAATTGATTAACTTCATTACTTTTCATGCATTAACAAATAAAGTGCCTTTGTTTACACACAAGAACAGAGAACAAAAAACTACACATGAAGTGAAAAAGGACTCGAACATAAAGTAATCTGGGGTATAACTTACACATACCCAGAGACAGAATAAATAACAACCTATTGAGAAAAAAATGGCCCTGTCTGCATTTAGTTATCTGTCTAGGCCCAAGGGTTTTACCTCGGATCTTATGAAATCAGTTTCGGATCTGCATTTTACAAATGGTATTTTATTTCTTTTTCCAAAATTCATGTTTTCTGATGGTTTAATCTTAGAATTTAATGTTTGCTTTTTTTCACAAGTTAAACACATTATTTATCCAGTTCAGCAATCATTTTAACAGTTTTTTTTAGTTCTCAATAGTTTACACAAATTTCTTTCCTCCAACATGCAGGTCCATATCCAGAACAGATGTGACTTTGTGAATTTTTTGTTTGTAAGAAACTTTTCAAGATGGCTGGAGAGCCTATGTAAGGAAAAAAGAAGGCTTGAGCTGTCCTTTCTAAGTTGGAACTCAGATCTGGGGGTGACTTTACATTTGAGTTTGTTTATGTTTGTTAATGCTTATGGAGAATGTGTAGCATGTTTTAAGCGCTCCCTTCACATACAGTGTTTGTGAACTAGGACAAAGGTGCCGATGTGGGTTCAAAGGTAAGTAAGGTCGCTTCTCCATTGTGATTCTCACTCTAACCGGTTAATGTCTGATTCAGTTTTACCCTAGTTTGGATAAGGAACATGGGTGGGCTGTGAATGTGCAGGAGCTGTGGTTAACTCTCCAATTTGAGTAATGGAGAACCTTGAGGTTGTGGTTTTGATGGACTCAAATAAACCCAGATATTTCATTTTGTCTTACAGAATTTCATTGCTGGCCCAAACATAATGAAAACAGTTAAGATTAGCTGATTATTTTGCTATACATATAAATATATCTATATTACTTTTTTTTTTTTAACGTGAAACCTTTTGGATTTGGGGTAATGCAGTCAAAAGATGTAAACTAATATACACACGAACTTTATTTAAAAGAAAATTCCAAACAAAGAATAAAATGCATATCACAGCAAACTAATGTTATGTAGCTCCAGTGTTTCAACCGACCAGCGCATAACTATAAGTCTAACAGATCGCTGACCAGAGATGCACCATTTCTCTCTTCTGCATTGCTGCCCATTCTTCAGAGACATGGTGCTTGGAGGGTTGCTAAATCATGGTCATTCCACTCCAAAAGTTGATGCATGTGCTTCTGGTGTTACTTAAGATTAAACTCATAAATACGCTTCTCCACACTGTGCAGTTCCTTGATGGCAGACTTCATGTCCACAGGTCCACTGTGGTGGTTGAAATGTTGTTTGGAGTTTGCAGTGACCAAATCAACAAATGCAATCTGCTGTCAATCAAATCGCTTGCGTGCAATACACGGCTTGGTGCAGCTGGTACTATCCATGAAGTGAGTACGAAAAACAAAGAGCTGAACAGGATCTGCTCATGGAGATGAATCTGGCCGAGGCGTATTGGGGCAGAACCGGTTAAAGCCGGTCCAGTGGAGAAGCAGCATAAGTAAGTAAGTTAAGTAAAACTTTATTGACATAGCACTTTTCAAGAGGAACCTCAAAAAGTGCTTCAAGAAACAGAGCATAAAACATACACAAGACAAAATTAAACAAAAAACAGATTTAAAGAGAGAAGTTTTTAGCTGGCATTTAAAGGAAACCATTTAGTCTGCTGATCTCAGAATCTGAGGAAGGGAATTCCAGAGTCTTGGAGCCACAGAAGAGAAAGCCCTGTCTTCTTTAGTTTTTAATTTTCTATGCTCAATGCAACAGTTATGTTTGCCCCTAAGTGGTAAATAGCTTAATTACTCAAAACAGGAGCGGCACATCTGCTGCCATGTAAGCCTTTCTATGCTTTCGACATACCAAGGTGAGTGAATCTTCATCAGCACAAACAAAGCATTTGCATAGTTAAAATCATGAGATTACATCTTGTCATTGGATCATTGCTACAACTATTTACAAACCAACTACAAACTCTGAGTTTTAATCCCCAGTGCCACAGCTTTTTCCGATATGTACAAGAAACAAAAAAGGAATAAATGCTTAACTGATGGAACATCAAGTACCTGATGCAGTTTTTATGAGCTATAGAAATGTAAGGTGGATATCCTATTGTGTTAAAGGAGTATTAAAAAGATCAACAGTCAAAGGCCAGACAGTAAAATACATACACGAAGTAAACATCTGTGTTCTTTACCTACCTCTATTCCTTTACTTTTTTCTCTTCCTGAGTCAGTATTTTTTTCTTCTACCTCCATACTAGTACTCATTCTATCTTTCTTATGTTGTTCAGTTGTGTATATAGGGTGTATAAGGAACAATACATCAAAAAGCTTACAGGTGACCAACTGTTACACACACACTGCTGTTGTGCTTGAGATATATTGCTATATCCATCACTCACTCACAAACACACACACAAACGCACATTCTTTGTATAAGGTGTTTCAATCTTGACTCCACATGCACACTATTAAATCAATTTCACACTCTTAGTCTCACACAGATTGTTCATAACTACCCTTCAGAGTCAAATTGAGAAAACACACACAATCACATATTAAGTCACTGACACACATACAGAACCGGCATCATAAAAAAACTAGCCAAGCCAAACAGAAAAGACCCATTGAAGACATGGTTCATTGAGTGTGTTAACACGTCTACTGACATAAAATGTTAAACAGATAAACTATGTCACACACACAAGCACATGAAATTAATTCTGAAGCTGTAGTATATTAAACTGCACACACATGTGACCCAGAAGGACTTCTTTAGGGTGGAAAATGTACACCATTGGCATGAACTGGATGTAAGCTTCTTGCTGTTTTGATGAAATAGTAGGCTTGTGTGTCGACGTGTGTTTCTGTCATCTTTGTGTAAAAGCCTTCACAGTTCATGTATAGACATCTTTGTCCTTCACTGTGTGTGTGTGTGTGTGTGTCCTTTCATTGTCTTGGGGATGTGTGCCTAGTGTGCATGTGTATTGTTTTGTGAGTGTGAATTGGTGTGCTTGACCACATTGAAAAGCATATAATCCGTCGCTATGGGCAATATCAGCAGTGAAAACCACTGTGCTAAAGTAGGCCAAGCTTCCCTGTAAAACCCCCACACACATACATGCAGCCTGATGCATGCACGGCTATCACAAATACCACTTCACCAATCCACTGTGGAGGGGAAAAAGCATTATTTGACAAACCATCAAAACTGATTCTCTATGCTTCTGAGAGACACTGAGAAGGAGAGAATAAGAGAAGGGGCCGATTAGAAAGAGGAAACGAGAATTAGGAGGACCCCCCCTTCCCACCCTTTTCTCCATTACCTCCTCCACCTGCTCTGTTGCTCTCTCACTCTTCCCTCTCTTATCTCTGTCAGGGTTGTTTAGAGGCCCATGACATGTGTCCTCTGCATGGCTGCGTTAGTGTGCAGTAACTGAAAGATTCCTGACAAGGTGTGAACATTAAAAGCTTCTACAGTCGCATCCATACAGGGGCCTAAAGGAAGGACACCTTCAGAGACTAAACTATGCACATGGCTATTCTCATAATTTACACAAGGTATACAGATAAAATATTTTATTGTACATTTAACCTACATACAAACACATAGGTGGATCAAAAGTCAACTGAAATCATCATTTAACAGAGATTCACATGACACAGATATGCTGGTTTACTGTATCAAAGCTATGCTAAATTTAAAAAGTCCACTGTTTTTTCACATTATCCTGCTCCAGCAGTATGAGCAGCTATTTATTGTCCCTTATTGAAAAAAAAAAAAAAAAAAAAACCCAGCAAAAATACCTCGGGCTGTGTGTAGCGTTCGAATAACACATCAAGAAATGGTGGTGCAAGTAGTCAGTCAGCTGTGTGTGATGGGAAAATGAGGTGAACATCCCTTGAACTTTGCTGCAGTTTGAAAAAGACACATTTGTCTGTTTTCAGCTACTAAGAAATTCCAAAGCAACCCTAGCTTGCAGGAGAAGTAGGAGAAGACAATATTACAGCTCAGATTTAACCACCCTTTCTTTTTTCCTAAACTCAATGAGAGTTAATATACCTGAGGTAAAGAGGTGCAAAGAAGTAATAAATTTAAAAGGAAAATCTGCTTGTGTTTTAGACCTAGAGTTAAATTTAGATGGGATCCCTTCTATACTTTTACATGATTGACTTTTTTTGTGATAGTGTCGTCACATACAGCCTGCAAAACTACGGGTTCAAACTAAAAATTACACTTTGTTTTCTGCATATGTTCATCAACATTTCAGCAAAAGAAATGGCATATTATTATTATTATTAGGATATAAAAGCACATTTCCTTAGAGTAGGCTATGAGTGGAAATGCACTGAGATGCATTAGCTGGTTTTTTCAGCAATAATATTTCTTAAGTATATACATAAACATCTCTAAACTTTGGCTAAATCAATGTTTTCTATCCCTAGTTTACAAATTCAAGCACTACTGGCATAAAATCTTCAAACAGAGTCAGTGTTGAGCATTAATGTAACAAGTGCAGCTGACCACGAGGCAGTTTTCCATGTTAGCGCAACTCTGGTCACATATGCTGAGTGACCACAGATAAAAACAGAAATTAGTCACCTGGCATGGACACTTTGTTAGCTGTATCATCTCTGTGCATGGCAATTTGTCAGCTAATAATCATTGCTATTCATCATGACCATCTGTGTGTGCTGGTTTGTTTACAATTCAAGTCTGACTTAATGACAACTTGACAACACATTTACCATAGTTTATTTATTGTGTCAATGATGATGATAAATTGTACTGACAATATGTAAACCAGGAATTAAATATGACTGTTTATCATTTTTTTAAGGATTTCTTATTGTGTGTCTTAGTCAGGTGCTGTAAGCAGACAAAAGCCGGTAGGGTTTGAGAAAATTAGAGGACGCAGATTTTTTTTCTAGTTGATCATGGCATTCTTACAAAATATACAGTGTACTCACTTTACCTGTCACTGCTCATAATGTTGAGGCCGATCAATGTCAGTCAGCTACTAGGTCTTCCTCTTAGTATCCTGGCAGTTGCTACTCAGATCAAAGCTGTCCTGACGAATACGTAAGTGTCACACTGGACTGCTGATCAAGGCATTTTTGACTGATCGATATCTGAGCCACTGATTGCACTTCAACTTCTTAACTTCAACCATTTAAATCCCCCCACAGAGTTGTTCAATGAAAAGTGAATATTATACACAGAGCACATGCTTTTCTTGCATGAATAAAGAAACTGCAACACACCAATATAACCAAATCAATACACATATTTTCTGGTCTTAAGTTGTTATGGATGCATGTGCAGCCAGGGGGCAAATACACAGTAGTATTAGCTTTCTTCAATAAACTAACATTTTTATTGTTTAGACATTTTTGTTGACTAAGTAGTGAAACAGTTTAATGATAAAACTGGATTTCATTATTTTAATTCAGGCTTTTGAAAAATAGATCCTCTAAATTTAAGCTAATATTTTAAAACAATCTTTTCAAAGTTGTCATGGTTATGGGCATTTTACGGAGTAAAATATTTAAACCCTTTTTTTTAAGTTTTGATGAGTGTGGCTTAGAGAAAATGAAAATTTGAATACTGTGAGAAAGTGAAATATTGCAAACTCATGGTGTCACACCCTACTCAGCTAATCAACTCAAAACACCTGCAATGGTTTCTCAGGGCTCTAAATGGATTTCTCAGTCTGGGTCAGTAGGCTACACAATCATGGGGAAGATTGCTGACTTGACAGATGTCTACAAGACAGTGATAGACACCCTCCACAAGGAGGGTAAGCCACAAAAGGTCATTGCTAAAGAAGCTGGTTGTTCACAGAGTTCTATCTCAAAGCAGATTCACAGAAAGTTAAGTGGAAAGAAAAAATGTAGTAGGAGAAGGCACATCAGCAAAAGAGATAACCGCAGCCTTGAGAGGATTGTCAAGCAAAATCCTCTTTAGAATTTTGGGGAGGTTTGGGACAAGCTTCATGAAGATGCCGATTTTATTTTCCAGCAGGACTTGTGCCTCCCCACCCCACCAAATGTAACAAAAGCTGGTTCAGTGACCATGGTTATACTGTGCTTGAAAATACCAAGAAATACAGGCTTGAAATATTTCACTGTATGTGTAACAAACATAAATAATATTGAGTTTCATTTTTTGAAACGAGTGACAATAAATATTGAACTTTTTCACAATATTATCATTTTTCAAGATTTACCTGCTTACACACACATTACATACTGATGAAGACAATACTGATAAAGACAACATTGGCAAAAATAATTGGAAAGTTTCTTTTGCCACAATTTATGGCACTGAAAGAGAAGAATAGGATCTTCTTTGATCGTCATGTCTTACTATAACCATCACTGAGATCTCCTGAGCAGTTTCAGGGAATAACATTTAACTAATTCATTAGTAATTGATGAAAAGAAGAACTGGATACAAATTATAGGAAAGGTTTTAAAGGTTTTAAATTCTGTTTCAGCATTCATGACAAACCTTTTAATCTTTAGAACTGTTAATTCCCAACAATAATCTTGTAATCTTGTATTGACATCTGTTGAGTGGCACAAAAATTGATCCTTCTAATTATAACAATTGCAAAAGAAAGCTCAAATAATGTTTCAGCTTGTATCCCAACAGACCGATCATATTGACTGAATTGACCCATCTCTGTATCCCTTTGCATGTTGAGTCTGCCGTGGTGCATTTTGAGTTAATAATTTATTGTGTTGCCAATAAGAATCTGAAAGTTCAATGTCAATAAAGACAGTAGCAATAAAATAAAAAAAGTTAAATTACTGGTGAAATAAAAGATGCCAATTCCTGCTGAACCTCTTCTCTGGGGTATAAAACATGACTGACAGGAAAGAGATTCCCCTCCACCATTCTCTCGCTCATCCTTGTTTGATTGATTGCCACCCTTCTGTTGCAGCTGTAATCCTTCACTGAGCTTTCCAACCCAGACAGAAATGCTGGACAGGAAAGATTTTTGTGTCGTGAAAGGCTTAAAGTGGAGACTTGAAGCCTCAAGCTATTTGCATTTTTGAATTTAAAATCAACTTTGTAGCCATTTTTTTCCAACCTCATTTGTCTTTGCTTAAGTTTTATGTATTAGCTTTGACAATACAACTATAATATAGGTTATTTACTGTGAGAACAGCTTCCTATGAACTATGAAGGTGTGTAAAACATATTGTGACATCAACCAGTACAACGTATCTCATATTAGTCAGCTGGATATTTTCTGGATTTAACAATTTTGCAGAAATGAATAAAAAAATCAAATATTCTTATGTTAGAAGTATCCAATAAGTCATAATATGAATTCTATATTTTAACCATGCTGAGGGGGGATTTTAATTTTAAACACAAAGTGATGTTAGCAATGTACTAAAAGGACCAAAAACTTTTTAAAGGCAGCAATTTTGGCACAAGTCAAATATTTTATTCTTTATTGCTGGACTGTAAAAAATAAACTTACTGCTGCTTCTGCATATGCAAAGAACTGAAAAAAGACCTGGACCTAAAATGACAAAAGATTTATCATGAAAACGCTCACAAAATGACTCTGTTTATCAGGCTGTGACAAAGGTTGCAATGAGAAATTAACTCTGCTTGGAGCATAGCAACGATTCAACATTAGTCAGTGTTAGCATGATTCAGGCGCTCAGACCTTAAAATGACTCAGAGAAATCCTACGCACACAGTGTCTATCATGAAACTGATAGATATCGGAGCTAAGAATCTGTCTATCTACATATGTATCTAAAGTGGCTCCCAAAGCATACAAAAATCTAGACCATCATAACACATTTCAAAATATTTCCCACCTTTAATTTGACACATGTTCTGTACAACTGACCTGAAGAAAAAAATCTGTTGGGGAAAAAACATGTAAAAAATATAGAAAGGCACAATGACTGTGTTGCATAAGTGTGCACACCATTGAAACTTTGGTCAAATTAATTTTGATTAAATTTCAGCAATCTGTTTCTTTAGCTCACACCTGCCATCACTGTCCTGCAAAGATTTTCATGACAACTAAATTCTTTAGCAAAAGTCATTGTGCACAGAGCTCACAAAAGTTCAAAGTAATCTAATTGTACTCACTCTCCATACCTTATATTAATGGAAAAAAGGCTCAACAAAGTACTGAGTGCATCAACATGAACATACTTTTCAGAAGCCTGACATTTCTGTTTAAAATATCTTTTTTTGATTGTATATATTATAATTTAATTCATTATCTGTAAGCCATAGTCATCAAAATTACAAGAAATAGAGGCTTGAAATATTTAATTCTATTTGTAATTAATCTATATTATATATGAGTTTCAATTTCAAAAAAATTAGTGACAAAAAAATTATAAACCTTTTCACAATATGAAATTTTTTCATCTGTGCTTTTATCTGTCTATCTGTCTAATGAGTTCTTCACCTCTTTTGTCATTTCAATCAATCAGCATTTCTTTTCACCTCATAAGCTTCACTCCCTCTCATTTTCCCCTCTCAGGTTTGCTTCAGTCCTTCAATTGTTTCTCTCTTGCCTTCTTCCTTTCATCATTTTCTCTTTCAATTCTTGTAGGCCACAATATGTGCAGCACTACTCTGCTATTTTCCCTTGTCATCTTCTTGTTCTCTGACATTCCTTCCTTTTTCTGAATACATAAGCAGAGGAACAGGTTCAGGCAGGAAGATAAAGAGATAGAGAAACGAAAGTGGGACGCATCAAAAATCGACAAATGAACTGACTATCACCCCCAACGTGGGACAGAAAATAGAATATCTGCAAACACGTTTCTCTGGTTGAGTGCCAATGGAAAAGTAAGAGTTGTGAGTATGCACTGATCTTCATCTGGCAGATTTGACCAAGCACATGTAACACATACACAGAAGTTTGGTAGCTATGCTGACTTTATTCATTCTGAATTTGAATTCCTACATATAACTTGTCACATCTAATCACGTAAATTAATCATTAGCCACACATTGTGGTAAGTGCCTGTACTGTTGGTCTAATGGGTAATATTGGTGGGTAGACTTAAAGTTTATTTTGTGAGCAATGTAAAAGACAGTGCTAGTCAGATGTTTATGTGCATTACATTTTGTATTTCCTCTTCTCTGCATAGGGGCAAAATTATTTTTGCAGGTGTAAAATATATACATACACTGCCACTAATATTTACATAAATGTCCTTTGGCAAGTTTTAGAGAAATGGCACATTTTTTCACCATTATTCTGATATTTGATCACTCTTTATTAGAAATACAGTAGGATGGTAAATGATCTGTACTTGTAAAGCACTTTAACAAGTTCGAGGACTACAAAGCACAATCAGTCATTCACCCATTTATACACACACTGACGGTGGCTGTCCTGGGGCAGACTGACAGAAGGGAGGCTGTCTTTCAATCGGCACCACCAGGCCTTCTGACCACCACCAGCAGGCAAGGCAGGTGTCTTAACAAGTGTCTTAACCAATGACACAACAGCAAACTGAGACTGACAGAATGGGGATTTGAACCAGCAACCCACCAGTTACAGGACTACCTTCTAAGGCACTCCTTGGAATTGATGTTGTGTTTGAACAGTTTTGTCCAGGTTTCAACCAGCTAGTTGTTGATTTCAGGTGAAATGTTGGCAGTCGTGCTTGAATTTGCTGATGTTAGAGCACACATTTTGTTTCTTCAGTCCAAATACTTCAACTGGTGTTCCAGCATCTTCCAGTTCTTAGTAAGCTGGAGCCCTAGTGGTTCTAGAGTGGTTATTGAACACCCTAACTAATTTCCTTTCATTTCAGCTGAAGTTTTTTGTCAGATGGTTAAACTTGAATGAAAATTAGAGTTCCAACAGAACAACAATGCCAAACAGACAAAATTTTAAAAGTCACTGATTTTGTATGTTGCATGACCATTCCACCATGTAAAAAGAATAGTTCAAATCCATTACTGAGAGATGAAAATTAAAGGGGCAGTATTAAGTAAAATTGACTTTTTTGAGCTTTACATCATGTTAAAATGTTATTCCCTCATCAAAAACAATTGTAGAATGTTGCCTTGACTCTTTCATGCATGTTTTGAGAAATCCTTTAATCTCCCGTGGCAGCCATTCAGCTGTGCAAAACACCTGTGTTGATACAGTTCCACCTTTGAGGTGCAGCTCCTCCTCAGAGCTGCAGTTAACAAGCTTCCGAGCTTCCACCTTACAGAGCACCCCTCCCTCACAACTTCCCCACCCAGCTCCTTTAGACTAGCCAGCAGCAATTAGCAAACACCTGCTGGAACTTTACGTCTCCTGAGCTCACTATACGAGCTGTCCGTGCTGGGGGGGGGGCCCACTGGGTGTCTGTGGCTCCAGTCATTCTCGTGCCGTCCGCATGTCCTGGGGGTTGTATCTGTGGGCCCTCACATTTACTATCAAATATTCTTAGGGATAAACCTCATAGACACAAGCATACTCACACACACACACACACACACACACACACACACACACACACACACACAGGTGTCTAGATTCAGGTGTTTGTTAGATACACTCTCAGTCGGGCTACGATTGCCACAAATACATCTTGTACTACTTTGTAGTGTGGATTTTCCATTGAAGTTATAACTGTTATTATTATAAATGCGTATGTTGTTTGTGGTTGTGGATTCTTGGTTTTGTTTTTTTTTTCTCTCTCCTCAGGTCTCGAGGCAGACTTTAAGGGTGTTGACTTGTTTTATCTCTGTGCTTTTTTCTCTCCTCTACTTCTATCTCCTTTTTTCTCTTTAAACCTTTCCTCCATCTTTCTCTCTTTCCCTTCCCCCTTTGTTTTCTTTTTCGTCTTTGTGTCCATTACATCTGAAATAAACCCAAAGCAATTTTTAATAAAGTTTCATATATATATACAAAGGGGAACATCATGGCGAAAGCCGTAATGCTCCGCTTGTGAAAGCAAATCTGTTGGGCCTTACCTTGACATTCAGATGACAATTCTGAGTGCCACACTGCTGGACAAGACATATTAAAAAATAAATAGCTATAAATAAATAAATAAATAAATAAAAGAACAACCAACATTCACATTTCAAATCATGTCAAAAATAAATGAATCATATTGTGAAAGCTTCTTCACTATCTTTTAAATAAAGGATTGAATTTAACATATAGGATCAAATTCAAAAGTGAGTCATTCATGTGATTTTATTGAAGGATGAGGCTGAATTGCCCATTTAAGTCTTTAGAACCCAATCTTACTACTTTCTCTTGTTTACTTAGAGGTGTGAATTTGTAAGTAATAATTTGAGTTGATGTCAAATATCTAATTCAGCTAGACAGAAACTTCAATAAATTAAAACAAGTTAATTCTGTTTTGTTACTTCAATATGATGATTTTCCCTTGTTCATTTTCAAACAGATGTTCCAGCACAAACTGGATACATACATTTAATATTGAAATGTCCTTCAGTAAATGGAAGATAACATGTATTTTGATGTTAAATTGGTATTTTCTGTCAAGGTTTAGAGTTTAGCTTTTTGTGTCAATACATATTTTCTTTCATTCCTTATAATTATCCTAATTTGTTTTCAAGGTTTGTGAAGTTGAATCACAGGTACAGGTTTTCTGAAGTAAATGGATTTGGCTGTAATCATAGTTCATTAAGACAGCACTTTTGAAATGCAAGCTGTCTGAATAGGAGTGAGGTGTGAATGCCTAGGTCCTTGAAGCTAACAAGTGGATCCTGCTAAAACTCGTAAGCAGGGCAGCAGAATAGCAGTGTCCTAAAGAATGGGAAATTTTGTAGTGACCGTTAAATAGAAAAATTGAGGACCATCATGCTAGATTGGTTTTAGATTTGTTACCTTTCCCCAAAAAGGTATCTAATTTAAGTCTCCGTGGATTTTTGTGGATTATTTTTCTCCAGATACTCCTCCTTTGTTGTGTCTTTTCCATAGTCCAAAAGTTAACAAAGGTAACCGGTGATTCTAAAATCGTGAACAGGGCAAATAAAATTAGGAAAATGGATAAGGAATAAATTAAAGTGAATGTGCTTGTGGTAAAAGCTTCCACAAGCTCATTGAGTTATTAGTTATATGCATTTTCATAGGTTAACTTAAAATAAAATAAAATAAATATGGCACATCAAGTCCACAGACAAGTGCCCCACATCCATCTGTTTATCATTAGCTGCTATTGTTTAGAGTCACTCCTGCATTTTTTTCCCTGCAAATTATTACCTTTAATGACGTTAGAAGATTTTCTCTAATGGTATATAGCAAAAGTGAAGGGTATTTCTGTTAAACTGAAGGCTGTGAAGTAAACAAACATCTTAACCTTAACCATTTTTTTTAAACCTGTTTTTATTTATTTTTGCATACCAATCTTTTTGTATTATATCTCACTAGAATCTGATAAAAATGTCTTAGAAACACTGTTAAAAAAAACCTCACATTCAAATGGCTGGTGAGAATGTGGAATGCTTTTTCATCTCCAGCAGGTGTAATTTATAGGTATATCCCCTAATTTAAGTGCCTAAAAGGAACAGAGGATTAATAAATCAGCTCATATTAAATAAGCAATGGGAGAAATATTGATAAATGAAAAACATTCAATCATGCTGTATTTAATTTTTTTGTCTGAAAAATTTAAACTAGCAATTTCATAAATCTGTTTTGACTATTGCCACCTGTTTCATCCTGAACAAAGTAAATTAATCAGACAGAACACAGTAATAAAAGATATATTCACAGACTTTTAATCAGTTATACTTTTCTTTCTTTAGTCACTGTTTTTAAAATCCTCAGCGTGACTGAGTTTGGACCTCCTGAGTGTAACTTTATGCTCTCTTTTGACAATATTATCTCTCTTCTTTCATTGCCTCTTCTCAATCCCCCAACCCCTCTTTTTTCTCAATTTCTCGTCCTCTTCTCATTTTCCAAGAAGATTGCCCTAAATTTCTTTGAAATTTAAATCGGATTGATACATAAACATTCCTCCATAAACTCCTAAGTCAGTCTGAGTCCTAAATGTGTTCTAACGCAGAATGGAAAAGGCAAAATGAGCCAACTTTGAAACAGGAAAAATCTTTATATAAGAAAAAGATAGTACTGGAGAGAAAACTGTCCATCTAGGTGGCTCTTTGTGTGAAGTTGATCCATCAGCTGTCAATCTTCAGTCAGAAATATCTTTAGTTGCTATAGAAACCATAACATCTTCTGGAGAAAAAAAATGCATTATACATTCAAAGTCCAGCCAGGTGCTATGCTGTGCTGTAATTAACCAGAGGGCTAAAATTATGCAAAGCAGACTGACTCACTGGCAGATATGAGTTCAGTTTTGGAAGGACTGCACTATTTTTCTCGACTTATCCAAAGGACTTTTTCAAACTGGCAAACTGAAGGATGCCTTTTTATGTTTTTCTCTGCATTTGCTCGATCTCCTAGTGAGAAAAGTTAGTTCAAATCACAGAAGTTAAAAAAAAAATTCAGTTCTGAGAAACTATCAAGCTAGCAGGTTTATCTCAAATGCAGGAAGAATACTTCCAGTTATCTCTGTATTCGCAGGGTATTTCTGTTTTCACGGACATTTGCACTTGTAATTATGGAGTGGATAAGGTCCAGCTGTGTAGTTTTGTGTGCTGATATGATCTATATGGACACACCTGCTTACAATTCGCACAGTAATAAGGAAAAACCTAGCTAGGTTGAGTTCATTTTATAAGCCTGTAATTAACAACGAGTCTTTCTAAACAAATTAGCTGAGAGAGACAGAGATAGAAATAAACTAACATGTGTGGACACATCCAGTGCAAATACACACATACACACACACAGCACGGAATTGAATGTTCCAATTATCCACAAATGTAGGCCCACACAAGCCAGTTTGACATTTAAATACTCCTACGATATTTTCTTTCAACGTCCACCAACATTTATAAATATGGCAATATCTGAGAAATAAACATTTATTTAAAAGAAAAAGACAGCCTTGTCCAGGAAAGTATAATGGTTAAGATAGTTCACAAAATGCAAAGGTAAAAGAAAAAAAAAACTACTATCTTGTATGGAGCCAAAATGACCAAAAGATTTCAAACAGTAGATGAGGGGTTCTCAAACTTTTTAGTCAAAGGTAAAAAAAATCTCATTTCTAGAGAAGGTCATTTTCTACAGAAGGTCAATTTTTTCAGAAATTTTGTCTTAAACATAATCTGTGTCTTGTTGACACAAAATAAATAAATGGAACCTAAAAGAGTACAAGACACTATAATATCAAAATTAGCTAGGTAAAATTTACAGATACTCAGATAAAGTCATGATATAGAGGAACCTTGTGTAAAAATGAGCTGGATAAACCTCGGGACATAACTTTTTTTCTTTTCCAAATGCCATTTGATTTTTTCTTCAAAATCTTTTTTTTTTCCATTTTTAATGTTCAGAATTTCCTGTTTTACACTGTAAATGGATTGAATGTATATAGAACTTTTCTAATCATACTGACTACTCAGAGTTTTACACGAGAGCCACATTCACCCAATCACACTCACTAATGTGCACACATTCATATATATCAGTCAGCAACTCAGGGTTAAGTGCCTTGGCTTGCCCATAGATATGTGGCAGGAGGAAGATGGAATCAAACCCACAACTTTTGGATGACTACTCCTCTCTCTGAGCCACAGTTCTGCCATATAACATTCTTTACCCTAAAATAGAATCCAATCACAGGGTTAATGGATACATTTTCAACAGCTGACTATAATAGAATAACACAAATTTATTGGAATTATTTTAACATTCTTTAAAATCTATCTTAGCAATCTGTATTTTAATAATTAAATATCTGCAGACATGCTTCATATGAAAATTAGGAAACAATTCTGTTTTGTAAAATAAAGCTTCCCAAATGATATAAGCACTATCTAACCCATCATTGATGATGTTCAGGCAGGTATTTTTGACCGCACAAAATATTTTCTTTCCAGAAACCCTCTTTTGCTCCAACAGGCAGGATTAACTAGGTTTTAGTTACTTAGGTTTACGCTGCTATAATATTCTAACATTGCTTCTCCTAAAACACTCATAGCTTATTCAATTAATTCTAAAAGCCAATGTGACATGCCACATATGAGTACAAAAGGTCTTCAGTAAATTCAAGCTTTCCTCTGCTAAGAGCTGGCCTTGCAGAATGGGCAGGCTAACATTAGAGCTTATCATTTCTGTGGTGACGTGCCTTATAGGTAGTTTGACCCACGTTTTCTTTGTAGTTTCAGACAGGGTCTGGATATACTTCTAAGGATATTCGGAAAAGTTGCAGTAGCTCTTTCTCATGGGAGGCATGTTGAATAGTAATAAGTGCATAGGCCTGGGACAAAGTGATTGTTTTTAATGACTAAGTAATCTATGACCTATGACGGTAGAATGCAATGTTTATTCACGACACCATTTGTTGTGAACTAGTGCTATATAAATAAATTGAATTTAGTTGCATAAATGTGTATGTTCTTTTATGTCATCCTAATATGTCTAAAAGAAACATTTAGATTGTGTTAGAGAGCTGCACTTGATTTGAAAGTCCCTTTGTCTTTGTGAGCTTGTGGAACAAATAGCAGTAAACAAAACTGAGGCAACTTGGAGAGTAAAGAAAACTAGGACTATTTTATGTTATACTGTAATAGATTTAGCCAAAAACTAATTAGTGCGCCACTGTTTTATCCAAGCAACAATAGATCCATGTAGAAAAAGAAAAAAAAGCCCAAACTGTAAATTATTTATATCATATTCAAAGAAAGAAAGAAGAAAAAAAAAAGTTTTTATATTAGGTGATATGTATTGTCATTTATTAACTTTTTTTCTGTTTGTTATTTATGTGTTTCCTAGAGTGAAGCAGGAATCAGGGTAAGAACTGTTGTGGAAAACAGAGAGCATCATTTGATATTTGCCTCTCACATCAAAGCATTTTCCTGTTTGTACATTGATGTTACTCTCGGAAAAAAGGTTTCTTCTGGGTGGATTTCAAACTGTAGCTTTCTACCAGCCAGCCGTTATACCTTGATATATTTAAAAACAAACGACCCTTTTTTCTTTTTCTTCTTTTTATCCGTATTCTCAGGAAGTGTAGATTCTGTATTATTGTTCAGCAAATACCCTGCGGGGGCAAAAACAGCAGGAGATGTTTCTGGATAAATGCCAGCTCAGATGTTCTGAATTGACAGCCAACCATTCAGCCAGCTGGTTAGTCAGCCAGTCAACCAGTGTGGAAAGAAGTGCCAGAGGCCTTGCGTTGAATGCCTGCAAACACTACAACTTATGATGTATGATTTTTATTTTTCAATGCAAAACATAAATCAACAATTATGCCTGAGGGACAGGGCAAAGAGAGAGAAATTGTTCTTTCTATAGATCTGTTACCTTGTAAAGTCTGAAAATCACAAATTACATGGATCTGAGGTAATTTCTGACTGGAGTCTCCAGACGGAAATGAGGATGTTTAATATGATAATACATCCCTCCCTGTAGGAAATTCACTGTTTTTGTTTATTTCACTACAGGTAAATCAGAATGCAGGCCTGTTACACAACCACCAGCTCATGAAAAATACTGCTCAGTAAGGATCACGACAGTGAGCACAGTGACCTTGTTGGAACCAAAGCCAAACACTTTGTTTTGGATTCTAAGTCATCTTACAAATATAAATTACAAACACGCTATTAGTAATAAAACATAATTTTTCATTGAACTATTTGAAACTTTTATTCTTGTTACTAAAAATGTTCTATATTCATTAGCTCTTTTTGCACTAATCCTAACAATTGTAAAACATGATTGCAAAGCCCATGTCAAAATTGAAACAATTTAAAGGATTTCAAAACTTACTTAATTTCAAACTTTGAAAACAGTGGTGACATTAAAAATAAATGGAAAGAAACTCCATTAAAAGCAACACCGTCAACAAAACGTTACACCTAGCAACATGAAAGGCAATGCAAACGTCATTAAAATGGAGGCATTGTCCTTTAAGTAACATTTGGTTTATGATTACTATATATAAGAAATATGGTTATTGGATCACATTTTCTGATTCTTAAACAGTTAATTCAATGAACAAAGGAAAATAACTGAAACAAAAATCTGCGGAAAAGTCTCAGTAATAACATTGACCCTGGCACCACTTGTACAGAAAAAAAAAAAATCTCTACAAAAATGAAAGTCAAAGACTGGGTCTGGAAATGAAACAAACAAAACTGAGTTTTTCTTGTTGAATATTATAAGTTGGATGTTGGTCACCTTCTCTGAGCAGAGACAATTTAATTCTGATATTCATATACACTCAACAACCACTTATACAGGGCGATGGCCACTTATTAGACACCTTGCTAGTACTGGGTTAAGCCCCCTTTTTCTTCCAGAAGTGCTTTAATTCACTGTGGCATAGATTGAACAAGGAGTCAGATTTCTCAAAAACTTTGGTCCATATTGACATGATGCTTTCACTTAGTTGCAGCAGGTTTGTCAGCTACAAGTCCATGGCGCCAAAGTCCAATTCCACCACATTCCAAATGTGCTTTATTTGACAGAGATCTGGTGACCGGAGGCCATTGGAAAACAGAAAACTTTTCATTGTTCAGTGATATCTGCTTAAGGTTATTTGGACTTTGTGATATGGTGCGATATCCTGGCAGAAGGAGCCATCAGAAGATAGGCACAATGTGATCATAAAGTACATGGTCGGCAACAACACTTGAGTGGGCTGTGGTATTTAAACAAGGCTCAGTTGTTACTATGACACCCAAAGTTTGCAGGAAAATATCCCCCACACTATTGCACCACTGTCAATACACGGCGATCCACTGTTTCATGTTGTTTAAACCAAATTCTTACACTACCATCGGAATGGCACTGTGGAAATCAAGACTCATCAGAACATAAAATGTTTTTTTCTAATTTGCTATTCTCCAATTTCGGCTAGCCTGTGTGAACTGTAGTCTCAGTTTCTGATTTTGTCAGACAGGATTCAGCACTGGTGTGGTCATCTGCTGCTGTAACTCTTCTACTTTAACACTGGATGTGTTTTGCCTTCCAGAATTGTGTCCAAAAGGCCATTGTTGTAAATCACCACATCCAAAGTCACCTGAATCACATTTCTTCCTCTCTTCTGATGCCTTTCTCTGTTCTCTTGCTTTGAATGTCGAGTCCATATTGTGCAGTAAGTTTTAAAATATCTTATTGTATCTTTCACATATTTAGCTATTCTTTATTTGGAATTCATTGAATTTATCTTCTAAATTTATTTTATGAAGTTTGTGGATCTCATAACTGTTTATCATGTGTATTAGATTTCTTTCCTTTCACAGCCTTCTTTGCTAATGGTACAACTGAATTTCCCCACTGAAGTACAATAAAGGCTATTTCTATTTTATTTTATTATTTTATTCTAAAATTTCTAAATGTCTAGAAAGCTGTTATATGAATAAAGTTGAGTGAAGTTGGGGACAGTATAAATAAAAAACATATGAGTACAAAGAGAAGACACAGGCAGCAATGAGTTTATAACTACATGACAAGTAAACTGAGTCACACTGCTCAGCTTTTCAAGACAGTTTTCTGCTGAGGAAATCTAAACCTTGTTATTTACATTGATGCTCCACATTTCTTATTCGTGCCTTAGAGTTTAAAGGATCCAGTAGACCAGCAGTTCAACTGGATCAGATGGCTTCAATGAGAAGCATATCCAGTCTAACAAAGAGCCCAACCAACCATCTAAGGCCCCAGAAGAGTCGATGCAAAATTCATGGTACAGGACACCCCAGCAGATCCCCAGTTGTTCTTTGAACTGATTGTTCAGAGGTGATTTAACGTTAAAAAATGAGACCTAATCAACATTAGGTTGGTAGTTAAAATGGTATGGCTGAGCAATCTAACATAAAGACATGCCAATCAGACTGCTTTATGAAACAGCTTGATCTGGAATTGTTCTATAAAAGATTTGTGAGTTTTTTTGAGTGAGTTTTTGAAACCACTGCAATTTTTCTCCTTCAGTCTGTTTTCTTCATGCTGTATTTGCTGACCCACACTTCTTGCTCTTGCTTCAGTGCCCTTTCACTATCAACCATCAATCATTATGTTCCATCTAAGTGTTAAAACTAAACTGAGTCAGATGTTTTGCTGAAGTAAAACCTCAGTGACAGAGCCAAAACTAAATCCGTGGCAAATAATAACCAGTGATGGTAGCTATCTGTGTGTGTGCTTGTGTGTGTGTGAATATAATATTTTTGTGCAGTTCAGGTCAGAGTAAAAACTAGCTTCTGGTATATGCTTTACATTGTCTTTTTTATGTTTTCCCTCTGTTTCATCCTTACTCGAATGGTATCCCTCCACTCGCCTAAATCTCAGTTTTTCAGTTCTCTCTCTACCTGGATTTTTTATTTTTTTTATTGCTTCATCTTTGCTTCTGTATCACTCACCCACCTGCTGTCTCTCAGCAGTAACAGGTGTTTGGTGAGGCAGGGAGTCTGCCGATCTAAATGTTCTCATCAGTCCCACAGTCCAGCCCAACAGCTGATCTCAGCATCAGTCCACAGCCTGCTACAGCGACCACAGATCCTTCCAGCCACAGTCATTCTTGACAATAATACAATAAATTCATCTTTGTGCTGACAAAATTCTCCTGGTTTTGTTGGAAACTGGAGAATCATCAACAATGCCATAAGTGACACCAAGGGGTCCTTACACGCCACACCGACGCTATTTATGAAAGGGCCTTTTGAACTTCTGACTTTATGTCTTTAAAAGACAACAGTTGTGAACTGGTAATAACATTAATAATAGAATAATAAAATTAAACCAGTTCATTGCAAAGAATCAAGAACTTTATGTTATTAAAGGACATACATACTATTATTTTTTATTTGTTTTTTTGTGAAATTATGGAACCAAAATTTTATTTATGTTTTCAGACTTCAAAATAGGAGTGAGCGATATGGACTTAAAGTTTTATCACGATATTTTGTGGTACTATAGTGATAATGATAAAAGTGACGATAAGAACTATTTATTACTTTTTTTTAGGTAATATATGGCTATGATTGCATGGCACACCAATCATAGCCCCACAAACACAAATATTGCTGTTGAAAAACATACCAATTTAAAATACTCTTCTTTAGGACTCCAGTCACATAAAGAAGTGTGATTTGTATCACTAAACTGCACACAGTAACTGCATTTAATCTTTTTTTTTTTCCACATTTATTGATATTTATTGATGCACCTTTATTGAACAAACAGTGGAAAAAAAGTAGTAAAAATAACAATCCTGTCAATAAGGCCAATTTTTGGGATTTTTAAATATCATTAATTGGAATTTATCGTTACAACGATAAATCAAAATCTTAATGTAATAAGAAATGCATCACGTTAAATTATGAACGATACAATAAATGCCCACCTCTACTAAAGAAATACAAACAATTTTTACAACAATAAAACATTTTTTGGTACAAGACAAACTAAACCTCTCTCTATATAAAAATAAAGAATGAAATAAATAAACAAGGTAACATAATTTATAGCTAAATAAATCAACAGGACTGAGCAAAATACATTATTTGTTCATAACTTTTAGCATTATTATACAAATCTGATGCATAAATTGAAAGAAATTAAAGAAAGAACTGCTAAAAACAACCTTTCTTCTTACCTTTATACCTGAAAAAACGTTCATCAATACTACTGTATATCAGTCTCTGGCTAAAGTTGTTAAGAGCCGGTGTGGACGGTCTAAAGAGTCATAAGGAGCAAATCCCAGGTCTAACTCAATTGGTCAAACATGCCTTTCCTTTATTTTAATTCTTCTTTAACCACTGACTCATCATCCCCTTATGAATAAATTACGCCTACTGGAACAAAAATGATCCTATTTACTCATTGTCTAAACCAGCTTCTCTCTGATAAGGTTAGAAAGGGGTGGTGGTTGCTGTTTTGTGGGAAGGGTGGGGTGTCTGGTAGCTGTCTCGAGCAGTCATTGGCCAAGAGGCAGGGTACACTGTAGAAAGGTTTCTAATTTATTACAGGAAACAAAATTATGCATTAATATCAAAGGGTTTTTATACCTACCATCATTTTCACCAGTGTAATTTTTACAACTGTATATTTATTATCATGTACACTAAGCAAAATGTGTTTCTAATACCCCATTGAGACCTCATACTTTGATCAGTTATGTGTAATGGGATTATATCCAGAGGGTGAAAAACAGTTTGGGATGCTCCTAAAACATTCCAAGACGTTTTGAGGACAGTTTCTATGTGGTATCCAGCCTGACTCAGGAAACCACCTCCAGAGGTAGTCTGGGGTCTTTCATCTGCTTTAGTTTAACAATCTTAATACAATCCATTCTGTGACACATTTAATGACCACCCACTTGCCTTTAGTGATTCCTGTCGTAGTAGTTTTCTACTACTGGGACAGCTCCCAGTACCCAGGATTGCGACAGTAAACTCTGACCCAGACATTTCAGTTAATTTAAAAAATCTAACAAAGGGAATACTCTGAAAATAGGATTTATTTCTGGTCAAACGTTTTAATAAACTTGTTCCTTTACCCATTGTTGCAGTATGGGTGACCTAGCATAAACTGATAATGAACCTGATATCATTGTTTGTTATTAGTTCCCATTTTCCAAGTGGTGCACTGGTAAGTTATCATCATCAACAACTTTATTTATGATTAAAAGGACTTATTTTAGAAACTTCTTAATGTTTGCTCATAATTATATAAGTTCCTACAGTGAACAACAAAGGTTTCTGTAATGTAACAGAAACATTCGCAGACCTGTTGATGTCCTGAGTGATTCGAATACATATTTATTTGCATGTAAAGCGGGTCACTGAGATCTGTCACTTTAAATGGATTTAATGCCTGGTATGAATGGTCATTCTTAGTGAGGTCAACTTTTATTTGAATTAGCCTGGAATGTCTTAGGGTAGTACAGCGGAATCAGATGACTAGACAGTAATGACAGGCATTTGGGTGAAAATCTACATTACCTTGAAAGCTGCTACAGTTGCCAAAGTTCAGCTACACCTCAATCTCATCAGTGTACCAAGTAATTCAGTGAACTAAATCTTTTCGAGCTCAAAGAGCAATACAAGAACATGTCTGAACACATCCTGAATCAGAAACTACAGCTGACAACCCAGACACAGATTCAAGGCCAGGCTGGGGCTTAAAAGATACTTAGACAAACTGTGAATCCTTCACTGGGTTCACCAATAGAAACATGACGCCAACTTAAGTGCAGTCAGTTTAAAGGCAGTCAGTTAAAAAAAAAAATCATGTAAATTCCAAACACTAGTGGTGACAGGCAGTGTATACAAAGGACATATCTCTTCTGTCTGAACTTGATCTGAACTATTGGTTTTCTGTTTTTTTTCCTAGCATTTTCTCATTAAGTTGAACATCACCATAGTAGCCAGAGCCATTGCCATATAGCTAAAAGATGCTGGTTTGAATCTCAATTGGAGCCTTCCAGTGAGAGGTTTGCTTGTTTTACACAAATAGGTTTGGACTTTCTCTTTTCTCTCAAAAGGCAACAACCATTCATTTTAGGTTAATTGGTGATTGAGAATTACCTTGAGTGTAAGTATTTGCTTGTACAGTGTATTTTTCTTTGTTGATAATATAATTTGCACCATAACAATAACCATTTGCTGCATTCCAACAAAAACATCACAAGATGTATATAAATTGACATATAAAGGTTGGCACCCTGCAGAAATAATTACCTGCATAATATACAGGCTCATTTTGCATACTTTTGCTTGAACTGAAGATTTAGATCATACTGAGCATTCATGTGAATAGTAGAGAGAGGTTTAATATGCCACAGGATTAAATGTATTAAAATTTACTGCAACTGCTGTGGCTCTATACTGATTGCAGCTGCCAATCTCCTTAAAGCAGCTATCTACACACTTTTCTAAACTTTTCTTTCAAACCTAAAATAACGTTTGACATTCACAGCATAAGTTTCCAGCCAGACTTTCGTTAAAGACTTCTTGTGACGAATATAATTATAATCTTATTAGCCACACTAGCTGCAGAACTCAGTTGGGTGGGCAGCTGAACAAATGAAGGAACAAGAAAATTAAAAACATGCTTATAAGGTATAAATCATGCATCATGCAGAATTTCAGTCCCTGTTTAACTGTCCGCACAACAGTGAAAGTGTACTCAACTTTCTGATGTGTTGGTGACAAGTCGAAGCAGCTTAGAGAATTATCAAAGATACAATAGGACACAGACAGACGGACAGAACTACCAAGCGCAGAGGGACTTAGTTCTACTAGCTTTAGTATCCTCCATCTGTGTGTATGCAGTGTGTGTGTGAGTATGTTTAAGTCTTTCTCTGGTCCTGTGTTTCTCTTTTCCTCTGAAGTCCTACCTTCATCCCTCCTCCATGTTCTTTCTCCTTTACTTCTCCCCTTCCCTACCCAGCCGTGCTCCTGGATTAGTTCCATTGCTTGGTTATCTAGTGTTGGCCTATTTTCCTCAAAAAAGTGTGTCCTTTTACAGTTACTGTAATCTTAGTTGTCTGTGAGCATAAATGCAATTTGTAACTAGATGTGATCAGTTCAATTTTATTTTCCACTTCCAGAAAAGGCGGTATCTAAACTTGAAACATTGTATTTTTTATAGTTTTCCTTTGTGCCTTCAGATTTTACTGAAGTATTCAAATGTATAGCAAGTAGCTTTCGTGTGAGACCATCCATAACATGTTTGTAACAAAGGTAAAAAAGAATAATTGTTGTTATTGAACAAAATCTCTCATTCCATTGTTAACTGAGTTAAGTATGAGCTAGTATTAGAGAAAATATTTTAGATTGACCACCACATCAATGCTTGTGTCATATAGTTGTTGATGAAACCTGGTGCAGTAATTATCTAGTTACTAAATATTACTAAATGTTACTAAATAGTCACTAAAACTAAAAGACAAATCAAAACATGGTTGTTTGACTAATTGTCTTCAGACTCTGAACTCAAAAAGAAGAATCTTGTTTTTATCAGCCAGTGAAATGTTTTTTCTTTCCATCATTTTACTTTACGTCAGTCAGTGTTTTGTTTGGAAAATTATAACTTTTGAATCTCATGCATTGTTTTCAACAATTAAACTTTACACAGGCTTCTGGCTGAGAGCTTGGTTTCACATAGACATCTTCTAATAGTTACAGCACACGCAGGTTACTTTAGACCTAAGTTGATCAAGCTAGAGCTGATTATAGTCTTGGTTTATATGAGTCTTTGCCAATTTGGCTAGTCATCGATCCATAAGAATGGTAATTTTCTGTTTTTTTTTCCTATGTATTACTGGTTATCGCTTTAATTTTAAAGCATTTTATTTTAGCTTAGATGACTATCTTTTTTTCTGCTTTTTCACATCTTTAAATGTTTTTCTCCCTCAATTTGACTTGTTAACCAGAATATGCTGTTCAACTCAACAATCTCTGGCACCATAACCAGCATGTATAACATCTGCTGCCTTCATGCTTAAATAAGGGCCACCTGTTTTTCACAGAATGAATTAAGTAAATGACTGAACTTCACACTCCTATTTTGAACAGGATTTTTTTTCAATAAACGATTTAATTTCAAAGAATCCAGAGCATACATGGCATGAGCTTTATCTTTTGTTTCTATTACTCGACAGTACTACACTTACTGCAAAATTATTTGCGATATAGAAATATAACTTCTGCCAAAAACATGTTTGACCTGGTTGGTGATGTTGGACTGCAGCTATTTTGAACACAACTTTACTGTACATGTGTGTATTTTTTTGTTGTGTGGTCAGTAAAAAAGGAAGCTGATAATATTTATTTTCATCTATGTGTTATTCCAAGTTTCTAAAAACCTTTTCTTGTTCCCTTATACTCTTTCCATTATGTTTTACGTATTTCTAAGTCTCTTGAAAAATACCAAAATGATCTCTTTACCAGTTTGTCTTTATTATTTCTCAAATATTAAGGGAAAGTTTGCACTTTGTAAAATTATGGAAAAATTCCTTTAATTTTATGATTGTATTTGTAGCTATATTTCTACATGTCTATGATATTAAGAAAAAAAGCATTGCATTCCCAGGCAATACTTTTATGTTTCCTTGCAATAGGTTTTGCATTCCCTCGCAAACAATGTATTTACTAATCAGTTCATGTGGCATCTTGAATACTGAACATCTTTTTGCTACAATATAAATGAATACGTGTATGAACACACAGTTAATAGATCGCTTAACTGTGTGATACAAACATTACATTTGCATCACATTACCTTTGATGTAATTGACTTTACATGTATGGAAAAAAATCCAAGGTACTGTACTTGAGAAAGGTAAACAAAGAAACCCTGGTTATCAATAAATTTGAGGTAATTTGGAGAGAAAAAATTAAGTAAACAAGAAGTATTCTAATACATGGCAGGGACAGGTTTTCATACAAATATAACAACTGAAACATTGTTTAACTTTATAAATCTAAGCAGCAAAATTTAAATGTCTGGCCAGCTGATTTTCATATTGGCATGAAAGGAAGGACGATTCATTTAAAATTAAGTGATATTTTTGGTTATTTTGTCACATTACATTTACAGCTAAAATTTTATTACAACCATTCTGCACGACTCCTACATTGTTGTCTTGTCTTTGACAGATGTTCCCCATTATTAAAAGGTATTTATAAGACTTTGAGGTCACCGACAAGGACAAGCATGTCCTGTAACTGCTAAATCTTCAACAATTATTCAATAAGTAGACAGTCCACTGTTTTGCACATATTCTCAAAAACCTTACTTGTTTTGTTTCTTTTTTTTTTTTTCAGTCTTTGTTTTCCTCCTTACTGATTCTGATCTAAAAGTCATTATCAGCAAAAGATTTCAAAGAATAACCCAGAGCATAAAAGAGATTGATGTTAAGTCTGAGAAAAAAAAAAAAAAAAAATCATACCTAGCCATGTCAAAAAAAAACCCCAAACAAAGGTATCTAAATTTAAGAGGTCTAAGTTCTCAAAATTTGAAGGAAAAAAAAAAACCAAAATGGGGCCTTGTCACAGTAGCTAAATACACTAAGGCTAACGGTAGGTAAACTATGTTTTGCAATGACAGTACAATTAAAATAAACATTGATTTAGCCAAAAAAAAACATTTAACTACAGATAATTCACATAATTCCTCCACCTGCCAGGAACCCAACACACTGCGGGGTGGTCAGCGTCCATACAAACAATGAAACACCAAGGTAAGTACACAACACCAGTCCACCCCAAAGAAAGCAGAGGCAGGAGCAAAAGAGGTCCATGTTATAATGCTACACCTCCTGCACTCAATCTCCTCATGTTTGTCCCTGTTGTTCACATGGGTGTCTGTGTTATGTGAAATTTTGTTGTGAATGTATTTGTGTATATCTAAAGTGCAAACAAACAAAATAGAATCCACAATAAAATGCAGAATTTCACAGTTAGCTGATATTGATAAGAAGGAAGGATATATAGTAGGTCCTGTAGTGTTTTGCTTGCTGCAGCTTTTGTATCCACTGTTACCACCCCGGGTTTACACTGCATGTGTCTTCGCTACACTCTTCACCGGTGGAGCGGAGCCATTCCTGGTCACTCTGATTTACACTGAATGTAGCTCTGTTCCACTGCGAACCCCAGAAGTGCTCTGAGAAGCAATGAAGATCACACCATAAAGCCAGTGATAAAAAGGATGGGTGGTGTCATATAAAATACTGTAGTTCTCAACTTCCAAAATGTATCTTTTTCTGTATATTGCTCTCTCACTTTGTCTGCATTAACCAAAGCCCTACTGCGACTTAAACAAGAAAATTTCATTTCAGAAATAAGTCCACGTTTTGTGTGTATGCATTGCTGACAGCATATATGTATAAATGCATATATTCATTAATATAGCTAGTATTTTGAGTAAATGTAGTCTATTTTGGTGAACTATTTTGAAAATATGGACGTTGTGCTAGTACATTTTCCTATTGGAGCTGTGTGATCTTTGACGATTGACTCCGAACGTCTGGCAAAAATTAGCCTCGCCATTGCCTTCCTACACAGTTCCACTCGATTTTCATCTCCCTTCAGTGCTGTCTGGGCTTTCCCCCATTGAGCTGGATTTTTCTAGTAGAATTATAACCAGGCCAATCAGCAAACAGAAGGAGAAGTTGTGAAGAATAACGTTGATTTTCTGAGCTGTAGAAATGTAGTCTGCCTGTAGTTCGGCAGTGGCAGCAGAGGAAGTGGACGAAGCCATTGAGTCCATGTTGGCCACGCTTCCAGATATTGAATTAACATTATAAGCTATCTCATTCGGCTCTGCACTTCTCTCTTAGCAGTCGGGATGGTTGTTTACAGTGCGGGCAATTTCCAGTAAGCTTCGTAGCGTTTAACTGGCACATTATATATATCACGACCAAATGTTAGCGATTGGGTAAAATTTAAAACTTCTTCAGAGTCCATGCCTCCAGCAAGCATTCTTTTTCACAATAACCAAGGGTCCAGACCAGTGGTTCTTAACCTTTTTTGAGCTACCGAACCCACCAGTTTCATATGCCCACTCACTGAACCCTTCTTAGGTAAAAAATAAAATATGAATTTTTTTTTTTTTTTTACAAATTCCAAATTTAATTTACTGGTGCACAAAATGAGCCGTGCATCAACATCACCTTGCTCAAAAAACAAAACCAACACAGTGCATGAACTCACAACAAATTATGGTATTACTTTATTCTGGCCCCATACGAGTTTCAGCCCCAAAAAATATTTTTGTACTATTTTTCTAATTAAAAATAAAATAGGATTTTTTGAAGAATTTAATTTTTAATTATTTATTCATTTTTTATTTAATTTGTATTTTGTCGTTTTGAATACACAAAATACTTTTTTGGGGGCCAGAGTAAAGCATTGATCAAATTACATACCTGCAAATCAGTGTGACTGCTGCTGTTGTTTCTGGGAGGCCAGTTCGGATATGTGTGGCTTCACCTTGGCAAGTGCTACTCTCATGTCATCTTCACAGCAAAGTCTGTTCGTTTTCTTCATTTTTATGTCCAGCATCCTCGAAAAGGATTGCTCACAAAGATATGTTGTGACAAATGGTATAAAATATTCCAGGGCTTTCTTAGCAATAACTGGGTACTTTTCCATTTGTCGACACCAAAACGTTGAGAGTGTTGTTGTTCTGAAGAGCTGCAGTTGAACCTGGCTCTGCTGAATTTCAATGATTTTGTCGAGGTATTCATCATTGACATCCGCTGTCTCAACAGCAAACATAAATGGCTGTCTCAACCATGCTGGATAGGACTCTCCTGGAGGGAAATATCCGTCCAGAGACTTTGCAAGGTCATCTAAGTGCGTGGCAACTGTTTGCTTCAGTTCCATGGATACAGAAACGTCTCCGATTCCAGGCACATCTTTGATCTTAGTTACACAGTCGTCCAAAAGGGGAAAGTTTGCGAAGTTATTGTTCTCTGTTTGTCGTTTCCATAATGGCAGTTTTTTTTTTTTTAAAAAAAAAGCCTTCAGGCTTTCTTCTGCTTGCATGATGTTGACACCACCACCCTGCATCTGCTGATTGAGAGCTGCAAATATATCAGCCATGTAAGCTAAAATCACAATGAATTCAGGATTTTTGAAGCAATCTGCATGACGATGTTGCTGCTCTTGCAAAAACAGGGCTAATTCCACAGGCATGGCAAAAACACGATTCAGCACCTGTCCCCGGGATAACCACCGAACATTAGAATGGTACAGGAGTACCTCGAATTCAGAGCCCATTTCTTTACACAGCTCACTGAAGATGCGGTGCCTCAGAGCACTATTTCGCACATAGTTCACACATTCCACCACCGTTTTTAATACTTCTGCCATTTTTGGAGGCAAGGTTTTAGTTGCCAACGCATGCCTGTGCAGAATACAACGCGTAACAATGATGTGTGGAGCATCGGCTTTAACTAGCGCACCAAAACCAGACTTTCTTCCCAGCATGACTGGAGCTCCGTCCGTACAAACTGCAGAAACCATATCCCATGAAAGATTGTCTCTGAAGAAGTCATCCACAAGCTTCTTCACATCGGCTGCCTTAGTTGTTGTTGTAAGAGGCTTACCAAATAAAAAAAATCTTCTTTTATCGTGTCTTCTTTCACATAGCGCACAAAAACAGCAAGCTGGCTTAGGTTAGAAACGTCTGTGGTCTCGTCAAGTTGAAGGCTGAATTTTGCCGGACTTGAAATTAGATCTGCAACTATTTGAGCCAAGATGTCTTTACTCATGTTCTTTATTCTGTCGCTGATGGTGTCATTTGAAAGAGGAATTTGGGATAATTTACCTTCGGCCGCTGTTCCGAGTAGCAGATTTGCCATCTTTAACGCAGCTGGTTTTATGAGTGTTTCACCGATGGCGTGTGGCTTACCCTGCTGTGCTATCAAGTAAGCAACTTCGTACGATGCTGTGAGGATCGGTTTGCTAACGGGTACAAATCCAAGAGCAGGCAGAGTGGCCCTTTCATCGAATCTGGCTCGTTTCACCTTGAATTCAGCAAGCGTTGTGTTCTTGTATTCCCCGTCTCCATGCAGCTTCATGAAGTGTTCCTTTAGTTTTGCCGGTGCGAGAATAGAGTTGCTCAACTTGGCGTTGCATATCATGCAGAGAGGACGCTGACTCCCATCCCGTTCCGTGACACACGTGAATCCATGTTGTACATATTCGTCCAACCACCTTCTTTTTTTGCTCGACATATTTAGTGTATTAAACTATTAAGGAAAAAACTACACGACGTACAACTACGACAGCCATTGAATACTGCGCGCACTAAATTCCCCGGCTGCAGCCAATCACGTGATCCTCTGCACTGTAGAGGATGACTCTGCAGCCATCACTTGCTGCAGGGCCAAGCGGGGTGTGTCATCACGACTTTACACAAGTGTGTCTTTACCTCCGCTGCAGAGGCTCCGCCGAACCCCTGAGACCGACTCATCGAACCCCTGGGGTTCGATCGAACCCAGGTTAAGAACCACTGGTCCAGACCCTCTGTATGAAGCAAAGCGTAGAACAAGGGGCTGGTTTTTACCGCAAAAAAAGGTTCGGTTCTAATTGTGATGAATGGTGATGCGTAGGTGCTGTGCACTGTGCTGCCATGTGTAGCTGTGCAGAGGCAGTGTTAATGCTCTCATTGACTATAATGGGTGTGTTTTTACTGCAGAGTCCATTCTGTGGTGAAGCGGAGCGGACCGGAGCAGAGACGCAAGCAGCAGGACGGGCTCGCCTCTGCGTCTGCTCGGGTCTCCTCTGCACACACAGAATAAACCGGTCAGCCATGGTGAAAAAATTCTCGGAAACACCGACATCTTACCAAAAGAAATTGACAAATAACTCAAGCTTACCACAAGTTTCAAGGACAACAAGTTTTATGAAACGGGAGAAAACCTTTCTGTACATTTTGTCGGTTGACTTGAGGCGCAAGGATACGACGAGAAAGTTAGAGGAGAAGCTAGCTGGAGCCAATCATGTCTGCTAACTCTTGTATATTTAAATAAATCAGTAGAAGAAAGAGTTGAGGGTGCTTATTATTCTGTGTCCCAAATTAGATATGCCTTTAGGAAAAAAAATGAAACCAACTTTAATCATTTTTATATTAAACATGACATTCTTAGATTTGTACATAATGTTTGAAAAAATGAAGAGGAAACACTTTTTAACACCTTATAAAACCATTCAATGTTCTGTTGAACCACAGGCTGTTATATTTGTGAAACAGAATGACAGTAAATGTTGACCTCTAGCTATTGATTTGTTCTTTTTTTCCATTAACACCATAATAGCATACTTTTTGGGTTAATAAATATGGTTAAAATGGAAAAATGGAATTCATTAAAAAAATGGAAGAAGTGGAATTTGGGGAAAAAATAAAACAGAATTTAGAAAATAACAAACCAGATTTCATGGGACCCTAGATGGGGCCAAGCAAAGATGGGAAAAAGCACTACAATCCTAAATTTGAGATTTGTGCCAGTAATAACAGGAAGAGTGATAATCACAGTGAAACTGCAGTGTATGAGAGCCACAATGAAAAATAATAATGACAGTAATAAGTATGGTAACCTGCTCACTATTCTTTAACACAAGGAATGACTGTGTCTGGCTAAATGATTAGCTACATGCTATAATTAGGTGACAGGATACACCCTTATATTTGCATCTTCACAGAGTCTTCCTGCTGCAGAATGAGTCCAAAAAGCATAATGCTTTTAAAAAACTACCTGACAACAAAAACAAATAAAGAAATGTATATTTTCACAGATTTTCTTCCAAAGTTACCAGATCTAAGATCTGGTAAACATTTATAGAGGTACTCGAACAGTGTTTCCCCTACCATTATCCAAGGGGAACGCCCTGCCCTGCCAACGAGGCCGACCGCCCTGCCAAGAAGATCACAGCATGTAGTAATTGTAATGTCATTAATTTTACAAACCAATCTAAATAACGTTGGATCATGTTGTGTGCTATATCTGTCCCTATGTGGTCGATCCTCCACTTTCAGCTTTCTCTAAAGCTAGGTTTATAGCTGACACACTGAACTGGGTGTGAAGGGTGAGCGTCTCTACACGGTGGCCCAATTTTTGTAACTCAGCGCGGATCGTGCATGCCACCTTTCACTCAAACTGGATAGTTTGGAAGCAGCTTCCCTCTTTGAGGGCTCATTTTCGGAGAATTCTGCACCAATGTATGCATTAAATATAAGGGCCACACCGCTTTCTCGGCTTGCGCACGTTAAAGGCAAACTATTAAAAGCGCGAATAGACTCAGCCTTTACTCTCCTGCTAGTAGTAAGAGAAGTAACTCTCTTACTTCTGGTACATATGGCAAAGGTCCAAGTATACAAAATACCCCAAGTGCTTCATGCCCTGCCCCTGACACGCAGCAAAAATCCAGTCATCACTAAATAAAACCTTTTTGACCTGGCTTGGCTGTCGGAGGAGATATACTCCCCCTAACTGTGTAAGACTGAGCTTGTTAAGGAAATATATAGAAGATAGTTAGAAAGAGGATGAGAAAGATACAGTAGATAAAGACTGGAAGATGGTGAGAGTCAGATGAAGAGACAGATAAATGAAGAGAGAGATATAAATACAGTACATAAAAGACGAATAAAGAAAATTTTCAAGTTTTTTTTTTTTTCCCAAAGGAATGTTCTGTCAAATATGTAAATATATTGAAAACATGTTGAGGTACTTCTTCAATAACTGTTGAATATATATATATATATATATATATATATATATATATATATATATATATATATATATATATATATATATATATATATATACACACACACACACACACACACTTTTATTAATGGTTGGTGATTACAGCAATCAATTGTTCTACATAGTGATTGCTATAATTAAAAGAACAGAGGGGTGCTCTTTTCAATTTTCTGTCCAATCACCTATTTTTCTGACCTGCTGATTCCGATTTTGGCCGATGCCAATTATTTTTTTGTGCTAAATTAGTGACAAGGTTGCTAGGTTTGCTAGGTCCCACCCCCCCACACCCTTCCAAAAGACCAAGTCCTCAGGGGGAAAACGAAGGCAAACGATAACCATTAAGTAAAACCACAAGAGTCTTTTGTTAAACACTAAGATTATGGTCATATAACATGACCTGTTGGGTTTGGCAACAACTTATATATTCCATGAACAAACACTGCAGTGTATGTTCCCCATGAGGAAAAAAACCCTCGCGTTTGAAATCAAATGTTTTCTAATTCATGCCAAAATTCTACCTTAGGTCAACTTAAGTAACCAAGGATAAACGATTTTAATTTTTTTTTTTAATTTGGCAAAAAATAAATAAATAAATAAAATATTTTTAAAAAGACATGTAGACATTGCATTTTACTAATCTCAAAAGATGGATCCACAGCTTCTTCCAAGAGGGCCCACCTGTGTTGCTATTTCAAACAGCATGAGAAAAACTGGAAAAATGTCCTGACAGCACAGTGCAGGTAGAAAACTTTTCTTAATTACATTTTTATTCATTATGCTATTCCAAAAGGAAGGCATTTCACTGACGCCAACTTAAATCTGCAGCAGGACACATATCCGTCCATTAAAGCAAGAGTTACATCCTTTTTTACATCAACATTAACATTTTAATATGCATGCAACAAGTTACGTCTTTAAACTATAACTGCCTCCCTTCCTGTAAGCATGAATACTATGAGATGCCATTTCCCCCAATTTTGTAATCCATGTTGGACCACAATTTCTGATCTGCACAACTTTTTTAGATAATTAGCCTAGTTGATTATTTTTGACTCTGCAGGGAAGTCAGCCCACACAACAGGGTAGAGAGAGAACTGAAAGCTCATTTTTGTAAGGAGTTGGTTTCGGTTAGTTTCACAGCCTACATGTGAAAACTTATAGTCTAGAAACGTGTGTTTCTGTTCAGAAAAACTCAACTGTGCCCACTGTTGTATAGCCTTAAATGTAGAAACCTTGTCAAATTTTTTGTGACAAGGGTGCACAAGATGTGTGTACCGTTCGGGTTGTGTTCTCATCAATGTCAAACTGGAATGAAGCCAGTAAAGACCTGGAACGAGTGCAGTGTGGTTTAACACATCAATATTTTTCCTATTGTATACGATGGATTCAACGATTAGGCATGAGCAAATGTTCACAGCTTGTCTGACTATTGAAAAGATTTTTTAAAGTTCTGTTGGAGGTATGATTCATATCACACAACCTTGATCTTGGAGGAAAAGAACTGAAACCACTTGAGTCCACAGAATAACTGTGGCATCTCCACCCAGAGGCTTAGAATAACCTACTTGACAAGCTCTTTGAAGAACTTGGTACAAGACTTCATGCAGGTCCAAGAGATTCTCTTCTGGGGTTTTCTTAGATTGTTGAACCAAATAATACAGCAACTAATTTTGATTTATTTATGATCATTTTTACATTAAAGAACTTTGCTGGAATGTAAAAGAGCACATACACGTAAATTTCTGGTACATCTGAGAATAAGAGGATAGTGGTGGTTACCACCACTATCCTCTTATTCTCAGATATACAAAAAAAAGTTTTGCATTTATCACATTCTTGTCATTATACCTTTGACAAAAGCATGTTTTCAAATAGTTTCTAGTCTTATGACTAAGATTTAGCAGTGTTCTTCAGCAGCGTGGTGCTTAGGGAAGATTTAAAATTTTCCTCCTTTAAAGAGAGAAATCTGTCCAAGCAAACCAGTTTTTACAGAACTATTCTTTCACATAACCACATAAAGTCGCTTATTTCTTGTCAGAAAGGTTAAAAAAAAATTGAAATGAAAAAATCATGTAATTCAAATAAACTACATTTGTAGGGCTCAGAAATTTATATTTATGTAAAAAAAATAGCTGAGAGTACCTTCATTTTACTTCTTATTGCTATGAAAAAATCTGGTTTTGATTTTAGACTAGCATACTTGAAGTATTTGGTAGTGAAAATTGAAACAAATATGATCATGTTAAATTGAAATAACAGTAAAAATTAAAATGTCCAACAGTTTCTCATAAAAAATAAGGTTAGGTTTTAACAGTTTAGAAATAATTTTAAATTATACCCCAGATTTTTATATTTTACTTGTTCACTCACATCATGCTTACATCTAAGAAGGAGGGTTACTAAATCAGAAAGTTAATTTTTAATTCAATAAATAGACACATTTTTGTATAATTGAGAAAAAACATCTCTCCAAGCCATTCTAAGTGTTTTTCAAAATTTCTGCAACAGTGTAACAAGTTCTACCAGGAAACAAAAGTGTGATAATATCTGAAGGTCAATATCAGGAACCAAATCTGTGAGATCATTTACCTACAAATTAAAAAGGGATGGGACCTAAAAATCATTGATGGGCCCTGCATTTGGTACCTGGGCCGTCAGAGGAAGTTTACTGATTTCATTCACCACTATGCCATTATAATCATACAAGCCACCAACAAAAAGCACAATATAATAAGACCTGGTCTTAGAGAGGTCCTGTTCAGCCCTGGCATCAGCATTAGTATTGAGTGATGGGATTTCAACTGTTCTGATCTGAATGCATCATTCAGATCTGGTATTTAAATGTGTCCTGAGTGGACACATGGATCTGGATGTCACTGTACTGTATGCACATAAACACAGAGAGAAGACTGCTAGAAGACTTTCTTAGGGGGATTCAATTCTGATTTTATATATATATATATATATATATATATATATATATATATATATATATATATATATATATATATATATATATATATATATATATATCCAGATCCTGTGGGACTTCCAGATCCAGACAGACAAAATGGTAATGGCGAACCAACCGGACATCGTGGTGGTGGATAAACAACAGAGGAAAGCCGTTGTGGTGGATGTAGCAATACCAAGCGATTGCAACATCAGGAAAAAGGAACACGAGAAACTGGAGAAATACCAGGGCCTCAGAGAGGAACTGGAGAAGGCCTGGAAGGTGAAGACCACAGTGGTGCCTGTGGTCATCGGGGCCCTCGGGGCAGTCACCCCCAAACTGGAGCAGTGGCTAAAACAGATCCCAGGAACAACATCAGACATCTCAGTCCAGAAATGCGCAGTTCTCGGCACAGCCAAGATACTACGCAGAACCCTCAAGCTCCCAGGCCTCTGGTAGAGGACCCGAGCTCAGAGGTTGAGAAAGACCACCCGTGGAGGGTGAGAAGGGAATTTTTGTGTGTGTGTGTGTGTGTGTGTGTGTGTGTGTGTGTGTGTGTGTGTGTGTGTGTGTGTGTGTGTAAAATTGTCATATAGCAGAAGGATGTTTATGAGACGCACAGAGACGGAGGGAGGTGGGGAGCGAGCGAGAGGGCACTGCGTAATTTGCACAGCACTGTTTATTATGAAGGGCATTTCGCGTATGAAATACTATTGTTATTAAAACAAAAAAATCAGTTAGGACAACTACAAACCTTTACACAACAGCCACAACTGTGTCATGTATATAAACAAAGTACATAACAGTTACTCTATAACTGATTATTTCTTTACAGACAAAATCCATCCTCCCGTCTTTACGCAGGAAAACTTTCATTACTGTCATACTGCCATGATGTCTGCGTTTCTGTTCCATCAACAACTGCTTTTCCATGGCCATGGATATAAAGCGCCAAGGCTGCGAATCACCTCTGTCCTGCCATATTCCTGGCAAGTTGATCACTTGCAAATAGCAGGCATTCATCCAAAGCCGAACAGCTGATACGCAGTCACGTGGTTGCAGACCATTCATATTCACACATACCTTTCATACACCTGGGGGACACCCCTCCTGCTTCAGTATATGTCACGCCGCTACCTGCCGGGGTTCCCCATCCCTTTCTGCATTTGCAAAATGTTCACAGAAGGAGAACCACACTTTTGTGCGGACAGCCTCCTCTGTGAACAACCACGTTGCAATTTCTATCCAGGAGTTTTTAGCCATTTCACAGACCTATTCATATAGTGAAGAACTGCACAAATGTAGATAATTCCTCACCGCGTCAGATAAACGTTCCTCGAAAGTATTCATGTCTCCTGCAGATACAAAAAATGGATAGTGAAGCAGACTAGTTGAAGAGAAATATCAACATTGCTGTCCGAGTGCATTTCCGCAAACATGGCAACAAACTTATGACCAGTTAGAAAACATTTTGCACAGAGCCCTGTCGAAATAGTTTGACCAGGTCCTGGTGTCAAGTTCGGCAGGCAGATGCCTCTCTGCGAACAAAATGACGCAATTTTCATCATGCATCTACATCAATGAGAGCTGATTTTGGCACTTCGGATGAAGTATGTGGGGGTCTTTCATCTAAAGTTGATTGAGCTTATCAATAGACTAACAATTAATTGATAAGCGGCCATTTTCTTAAAAAATCTGAGTTTTCTCTTGTATCAAGCGGGTAAAACACATATAGGTAATAATGTCTGGGTAAGAGAGAAGCTCTTCAGTTTGAGATAAATATTTTCACACTGTTGACATCAGGCATCAGAGTGAGTGGGATGGAGCAGAGTTAGTGCTGCTGACGCACAGCAGGGACTGGTAAGAAGGAGCCACAGATACAGGTTCAACAATTCTTCTATATCTGATATTGCAGTGTTTCCCACACAAAATTCTGAGGGCAGTAAAACTGGTTACTGCAAAACGAAGATAGAGTATATCCCATGACTTGTGTGCACCTCTGTTTGAGCAAAGAAAAAGAAAGCAGCTCCTTAAAGCTTCATTGCGCTGTCCATGTCGACAGCTTGACTAGTTCATATCAGCAAGCCTCACTGTATTCAGAAAGAAGTCGAGAGGAGGAGAAACAGGATTTTTCAGCTAACTGGCAACAGGAGCTTAGGGAGACAAGTAACCACAGAAGGATAATTGAAATCAGGTCCTATATGGTCAGCACAATTTATTTAACGTAAAGATAAGTTGCGGTCTTTAATGGTAGACATAAATCTAAGTATATAGCTGGACAGAACAAGAGGTGGCCTTAGAAGATGGGTTGGTGCTTTGGCTGATGTGACACAGCAGCAGAAAGACCCCAAGGGCAAAAAAGAAGACTGGTTAGTGGTTTCAACTAAGCAATATGTTACTTTTCCCCACACAGTGTCTTCAGAAAAGTGCTAACATCAACAGAGAGCTATATTGAGAAAATAGAGAACCTTTTACGTGATCTATATAGCTGCGAGAATGGGCTTATCGTAACAGCTCACTGCACTTAAGGCCAGAAGCTACAAAACACTGGTCCTTTACTAATCTTTTTTACATGGAGGACCTGGAGGAACATTTGAAATACTCTTGGCATGTTTGTTTTGCTCTAAAAAATGTAGGTGCCAAATAACTCTGGTGGCTGTTGACATAAATCATAGAGCCACCAGACTGGTAAAAGGTTGCAGCTGCCACCTCTTCTCAGTTCACTTGCCAAAGCAGTTATCTGCAACACTTTTTTTTCTCCTTTCAGTAATGAATTGGTAGTTATGTAACAATAAGCAGGCTCGGGACACTCTCATCAGAAGAGGGAGGAAGAAACAACTTTGACATGCTGTATCTTCGAACTCTGAACATATCCCATAACATCAAAACAACTCATTTTAAATCTCATTAGATAAAATGAGTATTTGTAACTTACAAAAGATCATTGTTAAAGAAGCTGACTGTTCACTGAGTGCTGGATTCCCACATATTAAAAGCTGTATATGGAAAGTTGGGTGGAAGGATAGCATGTGGTAGAAGAAGGTATGCAAACAACAGGCGTCATCACAGCCTTGTGATGACAGTTGTAGCCCTGGATCTGGGCTACAACTGCATTCCTTGTTTTAGGCTGAATCAGAAATAATGTCAGAAGCGTCTTACCTAAGCTAAGGACAGAGAGGAAATGACTGTTGTTTATTGGTCCAAAGCCTTTTTTTCAGATAAATGTAAAATTTGCATTTGGTTATGACATCAAGGTTCCAGAGTATGAAGCAAGAGTGGAGAGGCACAGAATCCAAGGTGCTTGAGGTCCAGGGTGTAGTTTCCAGAATCAGTGATGATTTGAGCAGTGCCTGCTAACAATGGCAAAAGGTACCAATTCTTAGTTTAATAATCATTGTATTACAGTGCTTTATTAGCCAGCAAAGGGCTCTGACCTAAACCGTAAAAGATCACCCATAGCCCTTTTCCAAATATGTTTAAAGATGGGATTAAGGAACGTTTTTGTCATTTCCATGAGTTCTGTGAAAAGGTAGAAGTCACTGACACCAAGCAGGGTAGTTACAGCCCCACATCAGCAGACTTATAGGAGCAAGTTGGCTACTATAAGTATTTTTGAAATATGGTATGGCGATCAGAAGGTGCAGGATTTAAAAGTGTCAACATTCAGTCAACATTTCGTCTTCTCATTTCCAATGAGAAGATGGAATATGTGAGATCTTTTGCTTTGGAAACAACACAATTTCTACAATGAGTTCATCTGCCGTCATTATTTTGAGAAGAATGGTATGGGGAGACTTTCAACACAGATTTTATGCGTAGTTCTGTTGTCAATGCCAATGACAACACCACCTGCTGTGCCACACTTTCTAAAAGGTTACATCTTTGCAGGATATCACTATCTACACTTGTGATTTATGAATTGCCAGAGGCAGCTCAGAGGTGGTTCATCTTTGCAGGTTTATGATGAAAATGTTTTGTTTTGTCACTAATGGGGTCAAGAGAAACATGAAAGACACCAGACAAAACAATGCAGATAAGCTATAAGACACTTATAAAGCAACCTGGGCTTTCTTAACAACATAACAGAACCACAGGCTTATTGCCTCCATGCCACACAACATTAATGCAGTAATTTATGCAAAAGGATCCCAAACTATGTATTGAGTGCACATACTGTACAGTTTATGACATACTTAAAACATTTTTGTCCCAAAATTCTTATTTTATTATTATTTATCTAAGGTAGCATTTAACCTTTCTGAGAAAATGAAGTTTTAGTTTTCATTTGTGGTTAGATATAATCATCAAAACTAACATAATTTAATGGCTGAAATATATCACTCTGTGTATAATGGACCTATTTAATAAGAGTTTTACTTTTAATTTAAGTACTGAAATAAATTACTTTCATACCATACTTTATTTTCAATGAGATACACCTATATTTAAAGTGGTGCCCACATATAAATATGAATAACTTAAAAAAAAAACCTTAAAATCTCAGATATTGTTCGTTCTTTTTTTTCACTTGCATCATTTTATTTTCACATCTCTTCTTTGGCTTCTTTGATTCCCTTTATTCTGAATAGAAAGTAATTTCAGTAACTACAATGTTGGATTTTTTAGAAGCTATTTTGAAAATAAGTAAGTGAAGTGGCTAATAAGTTAATGAATCTGTATTGTGTCTCCTGAGACTGCCAATCTAAGGAGATAATCTTGCTGTGGCTCATCGGGGCCAAGCAGCCAAGTACAAACAAATCCTTTTTAGTCCTGTCAGCTTGTCGTGCCTCTAAAAAGAAGTAGAATGTAGAAAACACAGCATGCTTAAGCCTTCTCCCAACCCTACTGAAATATTAATACTATGATTAAATGCAGGTTAATAAAATTAGCTTGTGCCACCATAGATTATGATGAGGACTAAGATTTTATTTTACTCTCCTACGGGACTGACACAAATATCATATCCCTTAAAAGGCTACAAACACGCACTGATGTTTCAGAGAGTTATTCTTTTCACATCAACTATTTTTCAGCTTTAGCACAGAAGAGATGATGATTTTTTTTTTTTTTTTTTTGGTCTGCCAGTTCACTAGTTTAACTGCTAGTGTTTTTTATTAATTATTGCTGAAAGAATGAATTACAAACAAACTGTTTGACAAATGAATGAGAAAAAAGGTAGTGAAAAACAATATAACTGCAGGAAAGCAAATGGTTGATTTATTGAAATAAAGCACACTTTAAAACATCGTTTATACACTTGAGTCAAGAACAACCTCTGTGTTGATGGAAGCTATTATCTTGCAGAAAAATATCGTTCTATATTATCCTTCAGCAGTCTAAGCATTCTATAACGCAAAACAGGGCCAAGGATCCTGATCCAATCTGTTTTTTGTTTTTTTTTTAATAATCAGTGTTGTACATTATATTCTCATCTATACAGAAAAAAATTATGAAATGCTCCCACTTTTAGGTCTTTTAAACACTGACATGTGACATAGCTGTGAAATTTTTTCAAGGAAAAATTCAACACTATTTAGTGCATTCCCAGCTTATCCCTCCTACACACACAGAGCAATCTGAATAAGATTTCCAGCTCTGTACTGCATATTTTGTTCTCTTTGCTTTTTCTGAAGTAATATTAAAATTACTACCTCTTTCACCAAGCAGGGATGCTGCCCATTCATCAATAACTCATGAATCCCTGAGCATTTTTGTTGATCATCAGAAGAAACAACAAAAATAATTCCTTTTCTTTCACCTAGTGGTATAAAACCTTGGGGGATTTTTAACATGCCACGCAAAATAAAAAGTTGCACTGCTGTAGTGAAGTCATCCATGTCCTAAAGCATGTTAAAATTTGGTTGTATCATTTGTATCATACGTTTATATGCTAAAGCCTTGGTGATAGAATTAAACTTTAGTTTAATTTTCAATTCTGAATGGTTTTCACAGTCACTAAAGTTATTCAATAAAAAAATCATTTTAAAATCAAGTCTAAGGTGTGAAATGTTTGTTTCTTCTACAGTCTGAGAAAATATATGTATAATTTATACAAAACAGCTGAAAAGTAAATCCCTGCTATTTTAATGTGCTGATTTATGTGGATTAAATGAAAACAATGACACCTTAACACCCTCAACCTTTATTCAGTATTTGCATTATTGGTAATGTAAACAGTGCCTTGCAAAAGTGTTCAGACCCATTGAACTTTTTCACATTTTATTATGTTATAACCACAACCTTCAATGTGTTTCATTAAAATTTCATTTCTCAAAAACATGACCTGATTATGAAGCGGAAGGAAAATGCTGATTTTGAATTTTGTTAGGAATTAAAAAGTGTGCTATACATTTGTTTTCACACCCCCCTAAGTCAACACTTTGTAAAACTACCTTTTTTTTAAGGTAAAATTTTGCAGATTATTTTTTGCAAAATAGCTTAAATTGAAAGAGATTAGATTGAGAGTATCTGTAGACATCGATTTTCAAATCTTACCACAAATTTTTAATAGTATTTTTGACTAGGCCTGAATACACTTTGATCCAAACAGGGCCATTCCCATTCATTCTGTTTCAAAGTCACATGGGGTGACTGTGGTTCAGTGGGTGGAGTAAACATCTTTCAAAAAGGTTGTGGGTTTGATAACCAGTTTACCTCCTTGTCACACGTTATTGTGCCCCTGAGCAATGCACTTAACCCCACATTACAAAATACTGATTGGTATATGAATGCGTGTGCGCTACAGAGTGTATTGGATGAATATGGCTATAGTATAAAGTGCAAAACAGGGGAGTTTCTGTTCACGTATTCCTTTTGTGGGGCTTTAATGTTTAATGCAGTGAGCTCAGTTTGACAGAAAGTGCTACTGGGTGTTTTACTTTATCTCCACTGGGCAATTCTGTTATTTGAATTGTCCTCATTCACTGGTATACTATTATGTTCTAAACCCCTAACACACTAATATCTTTGTTATGATTCATGTTATTTCCATGCCATGCCTATACTTTATTTTTGCTTCCACGTCACCATAATTTTCCTGACAAGTCTTTATACTTCAATCAGCCTTATTCAGCCCACCTGAGCCATGTCTAATTGTCTCTCTGTCTCACCTGTCCACTGCACTACTTAAGCTCTCCTCAGTCTCTGCCTCTCTGCCAGATTTTCAACAGCCTTGTGCCAGTAGAAGTCCAGTGTTTTTTCCCTGCTCTTGTTTGTTTTTTGGTTTCCAACCAAGTTCATATCCCCAGATTATTCCTACCTTGCCCATGATGGATTTCTACAGTCATTCTGATATCTGGACTCCTGCTCTGATTCCTGACCATCAATTTTCTTTTTTTTTTTTTCTTACCTTCTTGCTAAGTATACCAACATCTGGCTTCCTGTGTATGACCCTTTCTTATGTACTGATGATGCTTTTGGATTGTGGATTTTCATTGAGGAGTTTTTCAGTGTCTGTGATGCCCACGGAGAAATAATGCACAGATCGAAGAGGAGCACTGAAAAAAACATCCCCTCTCTTACCAGTGCTTTTCTAAGTGATCTGACTGTTCCTCTGAGTTCCCAGTTTTGTGCCTTCTCTGACATTAACATATCTGCGGCTTTCAGGCCTTTCTTTTAGCACTGCAGGTTAGTGAAGTTAAGCTAGAGAGAAAGAAACAAGTCAGAAACATTGACCAAGCTTGTATAGAAGGCTCCATATTTTCTTTGTTTTTTTTTACATTGAAATGGAACATATTTTCAAGTTAGACTTGTGCTATATTCTTGTAATTAAACGCATATTATGGCGATCTCCAGCGATACTTAGCATGGTGAAACTAAAGAGAGAATGAAAATCTTTTGTTTCAGAGGACTTTTTGCACAAAAATGCCCAACACCAAATGATATTGTGCATGAAATCAAAAAGCACTGACGGTGTGACGAAGTTTATTTTAAAAGTCAAGAACAAACTTTGATACTATGCATTAGCTTATCAAAACATAAGGTTCTTTTGAGAAAAAACTGAGTGACTTAAATACTTTATGTCCACATAAAGGTCCAAAGGGAAGAATGAGGACTATTTTAAAATGGCTAACTTGTACTGATATTTTAACATTGCTCACTATTTGTTAGCCAGGCAATGAATGTCTTAATGCACTAAAAAGATTTCCTACTATAGCTGATGGTGCAAAATGTATGTCTTGCAGAGTGTGAGAATAAACATGATCATAAATGTAACAACTGTCTTACACTTAATGAGGTTATTTTTGTTTAATAATGTTATTGTCATTAGCAGTTTCAGTATTTATGTCTCCCTTCTTTCATCACTTCCTCTGGAGTTATTTGACTCCCTGTTTTTAATTTGTCTCAAAAGCAAAATTTATCCACAACAATGGTGTAGATTTTGGCTTTGTAAATTATTCACTGATTTTTATTGTCAACAGAAGCTCACTGAAATGTAGCCTGTTGACAATTATAAGTTATTCAAGACAAACGGCTGGTGTGCTTAAACTGTTGCTTGGTTAAATTTTCGAAACAATGGTAAATTAGTTCTGAAAAAAATGCAAATGAATATGACTCTTATAATTTTGCAGCTTGAGGGAGTAATTGCAATCAGTCTGTTTTTAGTGGCACAATAAGAGTGCTCATTGTTAATAATTGATACTAAAAAGCTATAATTCTTTCTTCAAATAAATATTTGCAACTTTACCAAATTCTTAAGATCAGAGACTATTGTAAGGATACAGGCTGTTTGACACTAATGCCACACAGCTTGAAGGTTGTTGGTTTGAATCTCAGTTTGCACTTTTTTACATGGGGTTGACATGGATGGGTTATCTTTTCTCCAAAAGGAGAGCAGGTTACATTAAAGCTGCAACATGTAACTTTTATGAAAATGTGTTTTTTACATATTTGTTAAAATTATCATTATGTCATGACAGTATAATATAAAACAGATAATCTGTGAAAAAAAGAAATCAAGCTCTTCTGCCTTTTCCCAGTGCTCGCAGTTCTAAATGCAGAAGGACACCATTCAGTCAGAAACAACCAATCAGAGCCAGGAGGAGGGTCTTAGCACTGTCAATCACCCTCATATACTTGCCGCTGACACACTACCCCTTGCTCTTTGTCATACGAGAGCTGGATCATAACAACATAGCCTGCCATGAACGCTAAGGCTAGTTACCATGGCCACAGATGACGGCGGATAAAAAGTTTTCCTGTTGTGTTGTTTCTACACTATTAGTACATTTAGCAGTGCAACACTATGGTGATTGACAACGCTAAGACCTTCCTCTTAGCTCTGATTGGTTGTTTTTGGTTGGGAGCGATGCATTTCTTTAGACAGCAATAGTAAAAGTTACATACTCCAGCTTTAACTAGCAACACAATATGTAGGTGTGTGTCCATGACTGTTTGGCTAATGCAAGACTTTTTTGGACTGGGAATCTGTCCAGGTGGTACCCCACCCAACACCCCTATGATTGTATTAATGCATAGGCCAAGATTTAGACAGGAAAAAAAGCAACCTTTGCCAAGCTTCAATGTCTGTCTTTCTTTTTAAATGTCACGTTTTTTTGTGTATATTTTTTGTACATAGTTTTGTCATATTTATGTCACAAAAATGCTTCATGCTTAGTGGATAGTTACATGTAAAATTAGCTAAAAATGGTCGACAGTACTTTCAGATTAGATTCAGTGTTTTTTGACATGATCACATCTTATTCAAACCTGTAACTATAAACTATATTTTTATACTATGTAAGTATAAAAATATTAACTTTTCCGCAGTGGCAGTTTTTGCATGAATGGTGCCTTGGGTGAGGCCCCTAATTCTACAACTCCACCCAATCAGTCAGAATACAGCAAACTATCTAAATTCTTTAAGTAGGATAAATGCATTGGAATTCTGCTCATAGCATAGCCTCCCTATTCACAGCAGCAAGCAGAAGGTGCCAACACCCCATTCACTGCATGTGCAAAAAAACCAGAAAATTAGCTGAATGTGCAATTGACAGATAAGTTGTATAAGTTTGGCCACATTAGGCCATTGGCCATATAGTCCATACAAAAACAATATTTTTTATGTTTAAACCAAACAGAAGTTGTAAAGATTTGTAGGATAAACTCAAAATGTGAGTCATAGATTATAAAGCAAGAAGGAGGGACAGAAAAACAGTAACAAGAGAGAAGGTAAGAAGATCAAAATAATGGAATTATTTCAAACCTCATTTTTAAGTTGCCAGGTGATGGTTGTCCATCATAGACTGATACAATATCAAAGTCTTCCTCCAGTGCCAGTGTAACAAAGGTGAGCTGTATTCGGTTCCTCTCCCCTGTGATTATCAACCATGTGCAGTTGGCATAGTTGGGATAGCCATGGGGAAAACCAGGAGACTCTATGGTCCCATTCAGGCCTTGGACTACACCACCACAGGAATCAGCTGGAAAGGGAGAGATGAAAATAAAACATATCAGAAGTTTTTGAGAGAAAACATTTATCCTACTACATAATGTACAGTCCAAAAATAATCTCATGGTGGCCTTGCAAAGCTCTGATTTAATATATAGTTCATTATCTTATTAGAAAAGATTGTATATAAACTATAAATGTTTCAAATTCTTTGTAAACATGTAATAATTGAATTATACAGGAATAAAGTGAGCACAATTTAATATGTGGTAAATTAAACATAAAACAATACATATTACCTCTTTAACAAAATATATAAAAGCATTTTTGTCAGTTTACAATAGTAGTAATTTATTAGTTAACACCAAACCGTTTTGAATATTATCTTTATTTGTATGTTTTACTCCATAAAAGATTTTTGAAGAAATCATTTGCAACTTAAGGCAGAAATTTAGGGTAATGAAGGCAAAAGGGAACACATTCCTCTGAAATACAGTAGAGGATAATGTGACAGTGTGGGAAAACAAAAGGTGTCACAGTGTGACATGCTGTGCCTCGAGTCTTTGAGGTTTTATTTTCCTCTTTCCCCATATCAACAACCCCTTAAAGCACTTATTCCCTCCTTTCTCCATCATTTTCTGCTCTGGTACTTTCTCCTCATGAACACCCGAAATAGACTTACATCTGAGCTATAGACGGAGCACGTAGCACAGTGTGTGTGAGGAAATCCAACATAAAACCCAGCAGTAATTGCTTCTAAGATAGTGATGACTATTGATCTGATAACACTGGGGTCAGGGAGAAAACACCTTTCTTTACTCCAATGGTCAGATATTTTGTGCACTCAAGGGGTAACAATCAACTTGGTCACAACCCAGTCACATAAATACAATCAAAATATACTCATCAGCACCTGGTAATGCCTAACACAATACAATATCATTTATTAAGATTCCCAAAGGAAGATAATTCCGTATTTTGTTAACACTGAGGTCATAGTTGGTGGTTCTGTCATGCACAGCAAAAAAATAAATAAGTGTTGAAAAATGTGGTTAAATTGTGTGTGTGTGTGTGTGTGTGTGTGTGTGTGTGTGTGTGTGTGTGTGTGTGTGTGTGTAAGAAACAATTATTCTGAATTATTAAGACAATTATTCCTGATGTCAACCAAATGTATATAAATTTCTGAATTCAAAGAGAATTACAAAAAAAATCTCTAAAAAGTCTTTTCCTTATGTTTTCTGGCATTTAGCAAATAGAAATAATTTTGGTAATTCTAACTAACCAAAAACAAGAGAAGTTTGGTCTGACTTAACTTCAGAAAGTGAGAAAAAAATGTGTATGTGTCTTTTTATACGGTGTATACAAATATATGGTTTCAACTGTATATGTAGCGATGTGATAGATTTTGGTGCATCAATGTGCCTGCTTTTATGGGCTGTTGAGCAAACATAGGAGATACTTTCCATATGTTTTTTGTCTTTCTTCATGAAATAGGATCAAAACAATGCTCATTGTAATAAAACAGATGTTCTCACTGATGTGAAGTAGCACAAAATCCACAAAAGCTTATAAATACACAAGCTACTGATCTCTATACACAAGCTAAAATGGACAAGCTGCCAGTTACAGAAAATCATGTATACATGTGTGTTCTCATATGCACACATACACAAACTTCAAGCCATCTGGAGTGTCCAGATTAATTTCAGATTGTTCTCCGCTGTCTTTCCAACCCAATTCACCTCTCCCCCCTGTAGTCATATTTGTGTTCGTCTCTCATTCTGCCTTCAGTTGTCTCTCTTTCGTTTTGCCATCCCTTCCGCTGCTTGATCCCCCTCTGCCTCCTCTTGAGCAGATGGGATAAGCAGAATTCAGCAGACACTTGCAGCAAGCCATATTGTAGCACCATACTTAGGGGATTTTAAGAAGTCCATTGCTTAGTTTCTAAGTAAATCTAGCATCAGGCTCTTCTCCTGTTTTTCAGTTTTTCTTCAGATGTTTTGGGAGTGTAGTTTTTTTTTAGCACAGATTTTTCAGCATCGCCAAAGTCAACTTCTTGTCGCAGCTTAAGAAAGTCTTTTGAGTCAGTATTTAAGGACCCTTATTAATGAAGAGCAGACATGGGCTGATTTCTACTTTCAGGTTGAAAAACAATTTTAAAAAGTTATGGTTCCAAACAAAAAATTGCATCACAGCCTTCCAGTGGTTTATTTTCATTTCATTAAAATCCAAGAGACATCGTAGCCTTTTTACTGCTCCCTCTCAGGCAGCTGCAAGCTGTCAGTCAGCTGTATGTGATAAAGAAACTGGGGGGAGATTAACTTTTCCTATTTGAAAAAGTAAATATTAAGTTTGGAAATACTGTATTTTTGGTTGCAATAAACAGCCTTGTCTTGACTATTGGAGGAGCACAATCCCATACTCTCTAGTTAATGCTAAATTGAAAAATACACTGGCAGCTATCAACATGTTAGGAAGTCTGTCAATGAAATAAACAGCCTTCTTGCTAATGAGGAAGGTAATTAATTTAGATAACATGAGCTTATCTTGTCTCTAATGTTACTTTACAAAAAGCTAAATCTTAGAAAAAAATGCAATATTCCGCACAATAAGCATGTTTTCTTTAGAACAGGGGTCTCTAACACCCAGACTCTGGTCCAAATCTGGACCCCAAGAGGATTTTGTCCAGACCGCAACGCATTTTCTAATTTACCATGTAGCTGGATTCAGACATTTTATTCCTGCCAGCAGCGGTGTCTGACTTTTGAACAGGCGTAACAGACAACTATGCGGGTCAGTGAAATCCTGGGGGTCCTTTAAAGCGGGTTGCTAAGTTACGAGCTTGGAAGCTTAGACACAGCAAGTTGGCGGTACAATGACTTCATGGTCCACAGATAAGTGAGTCAAAGAAGATGGCTTTGTCAAAAATACGTAAAGCGGACTACAAAAATCGTACATTTAAAGATAAATGTACAGAAGCATTCATTTTATCTTTGGGTGCAGAGGTTATTTTTCGTTGTTCATCCTTTTGACTGCTGGGTCAAAAATTCCCATCATAACCTATATTTACCTGTCAATTTTTAAAATGACAACAATGACATTTAATTTAATTCAGTTTAATTAATATTCAACAAGCTGAACTGAGAATCGACATTGTGTCATCACACATTAAGCAGTTGAATATATATATTTTTTCACTGCAGTGACAAGTTTTGAACTCAGGGAATCTTACTTTAAGTGTAGTGATCAAAAGTTGCCAAGACTCTGAATGAGGCTACCTGGTCCCACAAACACTCAGCAGGAGGAGACTTCTGCAGGTTAAGCTGCAACAGATGTGCTCCAATTTTTTTTTAAGTTTAATATTGGTATTTAAATTGGATTGCACTTTTTAGTTCAGCAGATTATTAAATGGGAATATGAATAATTGATCAGTAGCTAAAAAAGATACAATCTGTATTGTTTACTAAATGTTAAATAAAAATGAAAAATTAAAATATGTTTTGAGGGTTGTTTAAAAATGTTCGGACCCCAGGTTGTTTGGATGATCGAGGCAGTGGACCTCCTGCTATTTTAGTTGGGGATCCCTGCTTTAGAACTACTGTTAAATTTAGCTAGTGTTTCTTCTCTTTTTGTTTCTTCACCCTCTTTATTCATGAATTGTTACAAAAAATATAAATATATTTTAAAACATATAAATTAACACCGACTTAAGATATCTTTTCATTACTCAAGATTTAAGTCAAAATTTCAAAAAATGATCTTCAACAAAATCTATGAAGATGTACTTGAGTAGGAACAGTAACAGCATTATTTTGCATTTAAATTATAGCAATTAGGCCATCCTATAACTTTACACTTTTTAGTGTTTATTTAAACAAATTATTTACCATCAAATTATAACATTGTTGTTAAAGGTAATCCCACCATCATACCAGCCCAATAAATCTTTTAGCACACAATTTCATAGAATCAAACTAATCAACTATCTTTTTTGTATGTCTAGACAATTTGTACCATCTTTCCTACGACTAGAAAAATCTAATGAAAAGTGTTTTGTAGATGCAACCATCAAGCACATGCTGCTGGATGTCATCAGTCAGTTCATGATGAGGTGACCTTCCTCCTAACAAATAGGAAACCATAAACAAGCTCGATTTTCACCTTCTTTGGCCAAAATAGGCACACTCTGCTGTTTTGATCATTACAATTTGACAACTAACTTGTTGAGAAAAAAATATCTGACTAAAAATCAGCAAGCACACTTATGGTCTGACACTGCTTCTGTCATAAAATAGATGAAAAATACAATATATACTAAAACTGTGCAGTCGTTCCAGTGTTTCACCCTCTCTCAGTAGTCTTTATTTTTAACCTAATATGCCCATTTTCTCATTATATTAAAGATCAGATAAATACAGTTATTTTTTTTGCTCTATTTTTTTGTTTAGTTGCTTCACTTGGACAGAATGTTCCATCAGAGCCATCAACAGGTAGGAATGGGAGAAAAGTACTCAATATGAGCGTTGTGTGACATCAACCAATATTTGTGTCTAAAAGATGAGTGTGAAATAGCCACTCCAAACACATGCAGATAAGTGTGCTGTCATTAGCACATGGACACTCAAGTTGCAGACATGAATTCATATACAGCACATGGTCTGAACCAGTCTTCATTAAAGCACAGGGCTAAACACTTTGTTTTTGCTTTACCCTCCAAGCACAACACCTTCTCTGTTCTATTTTTGCTGTTCAGATCATTTGACAAGTGAAAAAAAGTATGTTGCATGTTGACAACAGCGGTTTTGATTTGTAGTTTTGATATGAACCCAATGAACCCAATGGACAGTTACCCAGGGTTGCAATAGAAAAGGAGGTTCATAAGAAGTAGATAAAAAAAAAGTATAATCACTTGTGCCTTGCACACTTTCTATTGCTTTTATGGATGTGCGGGCAATAAGGAGTTGGCCTTCCTGTGTGTTGAGTAGGTTCCCCTTGTGTGCTACTGGGAGTAGGGAGACTAGCTTGCATGGCTTGTGAGGGACTGCCCAGAATCTCATTTTCTCATTTTAATTGTTGATAGAGAGAGAGGCTAGCCCTGACTGCTATTCATGTAAAAAATACCACCAGTCAGCAATCAAACCAAAGCAACTTGAAACCAAACCTTCAGCACCTAAAAAATTAACATCTGTGCAACAACTCTAACTAACCATTTGTGGTTTTTAAAATGACTGCGTTATTGCATGAATCTACATTTCATTCAGGCTGTTAAATTTTAGTTGCTGAGATAAAGCAAAAGAGTTGAGGTGCCCGAACAGAACCTGACCACAAGGTCCCCTGACTCATGAATCAAATGCTTGCCTCTTCTTTCCACAGTGTCCTGGGCCACAAATCAAATGCATCTTTCCAAGTTATGCAGTGGAGAACTATTGACTGCAGTGATTCAATACTGGCAATGAAAAAGTAGAGAGGAGAGGACAGGACAAGAGAGGAAAGGAATCTGCTGTCTGTTTTTCTGGTATCATTGTTTTATCTTCCTCATTCCCTCAATACACCCATCGTCCTGTTTGTCAGCCCCATTCTTGTTTTCATTACCTCAGAGTCAAAATCATTGTTTTTGTCCCATGTTATGTTTATCTGTGCTCCGCCCCCCCATTTCCCCACTCAATCTGTTGTCCCTTTCCAAACCCCTGACCATACTCTACTCTTTATTACACCCATATTATCACCATCTTTACTTCAATGTGTCTCTTCCTGCTTGCAGCTCAGTGCCGCCATCTCCATTCCCCCTGCTGCCGTCGTCCCTCCCCTCCTCTTCCTACCTTTGTCCTGCTCATCCCCTTATCCCTCCTGTTCTCCCTGCATTCTACTTTCACCACAATTATCTCTGTATTAGTCTCATCGCAACCCTCCCTAAGTGTCATTATGTTTCCTCCTCGCTGCCTCGCTATTATTATCTCTATGTCATATTGCCTCTCTCCCAGTGTCATTATATCTTTCTTCTGTGTTTCCTCTCTTATCCTGCTAGTGTTGGGTTGTTTTTATTCCACCCACTCACCTGCTATATTTATCACACAATGAACAAATACCACAACCTCTCCCTGTCTGTCTTTCTCCAATGCCAGCACTTGCACTCTCTGACAGTCCACTGTCAAACTGTTTAAAGTGTGGGTAACTGCAGTTTGATTTGGGCCATTTAGGTTGTTCACCATGGATAAAAGCAGGTCTTCATAGTCAAATATCAATGTGAACCAGACTAAAATAGTTTGGAGAAATATATAGATTATCTTAAAGACAATTACTGGTAAAATTAGTAGGTAAATATACTTTTTAATGAGTTTAGAGCAATATTAGGCAATATTGTTTCTGATTATCTGAGTATCTTTCAAATTTCATTTTCATGTTATGTGTTGACTTTAGTCCCCTCCGCCCACTTCCTATAGTCTTGACATGGTTTGACTTAGTACGTCAGCTTTTCAGTTGATAATATGAGACTTTTTGCCATCATTCTGGTAATTTCTCTTGCACCCTGAATCACCTTGAAACATGCAAGTTCATACTTTTTGTATACTCCGTTTGATAGAAAATAAGAGTGGAACAGTGTGAGTCCTTGATAAGCACTCTGAAAGCTTATGTTGATGATACTAAATTTAATTTCTTCCCAAACTAAATTGCAAAACTTTTTTTTGTTGTTTTAAAAAAAACATGCGTGGAGGTTCTCTGTCACCCCCTGTTTAACATTTTTTTCTAACTTTATTCCAGTGTGCACAAAATATTTAATTCAAGACATGTCATCTGTTTATGGGTGTCATTGTGCAGAAGATGCCATTTTTTTCTAAATCAAATCTCTACAGTGCATGCAAAGTTCAACTTTTTTTCAGTATTTGAAATGGTTTTTTTTTCCAAGTAACGCACAAAGGCAACTCTGTGTCCTACTTCAGTGTTTTACACAATTACATTGTCTTCTAGGGTTCTAGAGTCCAGTGACTCCAAAACTTTATGTCCACATTTCCAAATCTAATTTCAAGATCAGGTCAAAGGTCCTTGGACAACTAGTGATTAGAAAATCACTTTTATAAAATTTGTTAAAAGCTTATAAAGGACAGAAATTGCACGTTGCACATTGTCTGAATGTGACCCAAAGCTGCCCAGATTTTTGAAAGTCAAGTGCAATGAGTAGACAAATGTTATAGGAAAATTTAATTACTTTTCATGCCTCAACAAACAAAGCACTGCTCTTTACACATGAGTAAAGAAACTAAATAGACTGGACTTAAATTGTAACAAGACATTGGTACACCAAAGCAACTGAGGTAAAAGTCAAAGGGACAGTTATAATGCACAGCAACCTAATGTGAAAAAATTATTTTTTTCTATATTTAGTCAGTTGCCTTACACTAGGGCCCTACAAAATTAGTTTTATTTTTTTCTGTCTTTAATTTTCAGAATTCCAAATTTCAATAAGTATCTAAAAATGCATGGAATGTATAACATTTCCCCAGTTAAAATTACATTTATTGTGAATAATATAATGGTTTTGCAAAACTTTTAAACATCTTCCTATTAGTGCCTGTAAGTGTTTTTGTAATTAAAAAAAAAAAAACAAACATCACACATGTATAAAAGTAAATAAACTGTCTCCATGGTCTGTCACAATATTGTGTAGCCAATAATCATACTAAAACACTGAAATTTTTCATTTTGTCTCCCTGCAGTTTCTGAACAGTCCTTTTTGCTCCAACACGGAGACAACTTAGCATCAGAAAGCTGCTCTAATGTTCTGACAAAACAAACCTCCTCTACAACACTCTTAGTCTTATATCTGAATGACTATCTGTTTTCGCACATACAGCAACAAAAGAACTAATAAATATGCGTCTGGTTCTTCTGATGATCTTTGCAAAAGAGGTGTTTGTTGAGGTGCCTCCCATGCAATGCATGGGAGGCACCTATTACTCTCCATCTCGAAACTGCTTTCTCCGTTAATGCGGCCCGAACTGTAGCGTGTGCCCCCACTATATATATATATATATATATATATATATATATATATATATATATATATATATATATATATATATATATATATATATATATAGATAGATAGATAGATAGATAGATAGATAGATATCAAAAATTCCGGCTTGTTCTCGAGATGTGTGCTAATACTCAACTTTTCGTTTCGAGTTACCATGGCGACGTAATTAGCAAAAAACTACCCCATACAAAGTCAATGGAGCGAGGTCCTGAAGACATCCTAATAAACACTATTTTTGAGGATTTACTGTGTCATCATGGTTTCGCCTACAAATACCATTCAACACTCAGTTTGTAGATATGTCTGTGCTGTGTTCAGAAGTGAAGACGGTATGTTGACACGCACACTTTGGCAGGCCCCTTTTAAATTACTTCAGAAATTTTCTCGTTTCATGTTTTCTTTGCATTGGTAATTAATTGTCCATAGACAAGACTCATAGAATGAGTTTTTCTCATGCTTCATAAACAGCAATTTTCTTTGAACCTTGTATTTATGAATGCATAGTGTTACAACAGCTTGCTATGTTGTGCCCTGAAAATAAGTTGTGCACTGTGTCTGTATTGACTTCTGGTCTGTCCACAGCCAGATCGAAGCCCAGAGTTTGAGATTCACAGATCTACAGTATGTCATTAAAGGTGTATTCACACCAGGAAAGTCTTTTGGTCCGCTTTTTTGGTCCGGACCAAAAGTGGACCTTTTTTTTTCCTTGGTTGTGGTTTGCTTTCACATTGTGATTTTTTTGAAAGGGGACTGTAATTTGGGTGATGGTCTTTGCTTGCACTTGACAGAAAGGACGGGGGCAGGACAGAGCACAGACCTGGAAAAAACAAACTTTATAAGTCCTGCTTGCTACATTTCTGTTGTGAACATTTGTGCTGTTACTACAACTGCAATCCCATTTTGAATGTCAAGAACAGCTCATATAACGATGGTTTCGCAATGGGATATTTATAATTTTTGAATGGCATCAGAAAATGCGTTCTGCAAGCTGAATGAGATGAGATCTGGCAGTATCATTGCTAAACAGAAAACAGCACATCAGGCACAATTTCAGTACATACAGCATTTTTACCATAATGCCCAGGAAAGGTGACTTATGAAGTCCCAAAAGACGTGTATTTCCTGTAGTTTGTTCAGATCGAGGCTGGTCTGTATTCACACCAGAAGTGAACCGCACCAGAATTCGTGGACCGAGACCACCTCATAAAGTGGTTCTTGTTCAGGTTGTTTAGTCCGCATGAGTGGTATTCACACTTGCACAAAAGGTCCGGACCAACAGAGGAAACAAACTCTGGTCCATTTAAAGCAGACCAAATATGTCAGGTGTGAATGTCTGCCAAACTGACAGATGTCAAAATGTCTCATGCAGGACATTTTTGAAACATGTAGGACAGTTTACTCATGTGACACAGATTTGTATCTACTTAATTGAGGGCATTGTAGTGACCTCCAACATTTGCATATTTTACACTGTACTTCAAACATGGTCGATAAGAATTTAATACAGACAATAAATTACAGCTGCTGCTGTGGTTACAGCTTCTGAAGAGGACAGTGATGCACCTGACAAGTATTGCGACAATGATCTGTTGGAATAATTTTGGGGGAATAAAAGAACATCAACGCGATTTTTTTTTAAAAGTTGGGATGGTCCCTCTGCTCAGAAAAACACACAAAACCACCTCAGATTAGGCCACCCCACTGATAACCCCTGATGAGAATGTCTTATGTGGATAATATTTTTAAATAAATAATAACTTTAGAAAGAAGATAAATAGCGTCAATTAAAATTATTTTTGTGTTACATATTTTATATTTATGCCAATCTTTGACCTTCATGTTATTAGTCTGATATCTATCACTCACTTTGTATTGCAGCTCTGCTTCCCGCCTGGGTTTTCATTTTGGTGTGACACCCCAAGATAATCACTGGCCCCCATGTAGCCCACTTTAAAAACTTCCTGAATACACCCCTGCTCAGCAGTCTTACGGAGGCATTTAATATAAACAACAATATTCATGCATTAATACCTTTGATTTTTTTGAATACAACACTAAATCAAAACTCACTCAAGGGTTAAACACAGCGCATCTGATACACATTAATAAATATTGTTGTTAATTCAAACTCTCAAAAGAGCCTCTGTTTCTTTCAGATTTTTCTCCATAGAAGAAGTTCATGAACCTGCCACTGTGTGCATCACTGTGGTGTGCACAGCATTGAGTGTGTTAATGTGATCAGGACCGGTTTGCTTTTCCCCTTAGTGATACCAGAACCTGCTGCAGAGCTCTGACATATTTTTGCTTTTATTTTATCATGTACACCAGCAGTGGTATGTTCTGCTTCACTTTCACCTCTGTGCCACAATCCTCTCAGCCTGGATGCATCCCAAAGTGCGCTGTGATGTGAAATCACACAAATGCCGATACATCTACTGCAGACTTTGGTCACAACATTGTCGGACACATGCGACATCAGCACAATATGTCGCACATTCACAAACAGTTTTTTTTTTTTCATTGTAATGGAACATTTGTCATACTGCACAAATGTTTTAAATGGCAATACATTTGCAAGATTAGAGGAGAAGCACGTCAGTCAACATGTCCAGCGATTTTAAGATTTTCGTTGGACAATACTAATTTACGTCGGTAATGTAAACGTGTTCTCACAAACACTGAGTAGGCGAGTAGGCCTATAGGCCTCCCAGTATCAGTTGGATTGTTTCAAAGGGGGGGTGAGGTGGGTTTGGGTTCCTCGATTTTGAGTTTTGAGCACATCATTCATAACTCAAAAACAAAATGTAATTTGACCACCGGGACTTAAAACTGTTAACTGGACCTACAGCAGGTGGTATCTGGGTGAGGAGAGTGTCTATGTTTTCACTGGCCACATGATAAGCTTTTGATATTAAGAGTCATTTATCATGCTCACTTTGACTCATCCACATACACACAAAAAGGGCACATACAAAGAGAGGCCCCAAAAGAATCACAGCTACCTCTGGAGTAAATCCCAAACACTGTCAGCATGGAATAAGGTTTGCTGTCTGAGATAGCACAGAATAGTGAGGATTGATGATGATGATGATGATGATGATGTTTGTGTGTGTGTGTGTGTGTGTGTGTGTGTGTGTGTGTGTGTGTGTGTGTGTGTGTGTGTGTATGTGTAGTTTCTTGGTTTTGTGAACTTTCTGCATAAATTTATTTATCTTCTCACCCTGAAAATGTAAAACTTCAGAAATTAAAAGTCAGAAAATGATGTCATGTGATTGAAGTACAAAATCTATAACTCTCAATAATTTCACACAATGACTTGCAACCACAGGTGGGTAGAGTACCTAAAAATTGCACTCAAGTAAGTGTAACATTACCTCATTAGATTTTTACTCAAGTAAAAAGTAGTCATCAAAAAATTACTCTTGAGTAAAAAAGTATTTGATAAAATGCCTACACTGAGTACCAAGTAACTGATCACATCTGATTTAATATTATATTAAATCATACTAACAATATAATAGCAGGCTCAGCAGATATAAAATAACATTAAAACAATGAAGCTTGTGTAGACACAAAAAGTCTCAGATTACACTGTGCTCCATACAGCTGAAAAGACCTTTGATTTACTATGGGAAGTATCAGCTTTTGATACAGGCTGTAGAAGTTGGTTGGTTGTTTGCAGAAAGAGGGGCTAACCCAGGGCACCAAATAATGTAAGAACCGTAGGAAAAGGATAACAAAAAGCTTAGGTGTTCCAAAGTCATGTTTTTAATGTTTAGTCTTCCTTTTAAGAGCTATTTTCCATTTCTATTTCTGTATAGTCAAACATTATTGATCCATTTGGCAATGTCACTTTTAAAGCTATCATAGAGGTGATTCCTTACTATAACAGACCAGGGACCAGTGTACTGGTTCCCATTTCATTATGTCCTTAAACTTGCAATTCATGATTTCTAAGCTATATGAGGGCAACCAAAACCAGTCTAATCATTGGATTTATGTGTTACATTAATACAACTTTGAGCCAACGCAACTTTAATTGGAGGTAGCGCGTGTTGCTGTTTCTGATTAAAAAGTCACACTCTTTGGAGTGTTTTTATTCCTTAGCAACTCCTTGGTGAAATACCTAACTTTATAGCTGCTCAGTGCTCTACCATATTTACCAGCTATTCCATAACGTCTGTATGCCGTAAAAAGGTGTGTCCTTGAAAACAGCTGCCTGTGGCGGCAGGAGATGACACCATGAGAGCAAGTAACTGTGAAGCATAGCAGTAAAAATGCTGGCCTCAGTGCTAACAATGACCTAATAAATGCTTCTGAGAAAAACTTTAGAGCCAAGTAAACATTCCCTGAGTTCCTGTGCAACATTGTATATTAATCATTGTGAATGTAAAAGGAAAGCAAAGGTTGACAAAAACATAAATGATTTTTCAGTAATCTGAATGTATTGTATTCCCCTTATTTCTGAACAAACTCTCACAGATTTCTCCATCTTATAGGGATCTGCATTAGAGCCAGTGAAGGTTAGCCTATCCAGAGCCATAAAACTAGATTAGATGCGATAGTAAAAATCACTGATTCCCAACAGCAACTTTTAGTGAGAGGTTGTATTTACCTTATTGTGGAGATAAGCTTTTAAATTCCTCTGCATGCTTGAAAGGTTGACCTATAAATGCGGCACACACACACACAGTCCAAACGCACACACTCCAGCAGAAATTCTGCCGCTCGAGGATAGGTGGGAATATCAAATTCATGAACTCAGCAATCTGCCGAACATGTGTTAAAGCAAGGCAAACAAAATGGGTGCAGTGAGCAAGCAGCAGTAAGTAGCCCTCTTTATGTTTGTGAAACGTGTGTATGTTTCTGTGTAGACACATGGCCTTGGATGTATGAGGAGTGTCTCTGTGATAAACTATACTATAATGCTGAGTTGTTCTAATATACTATAAGCTAGAACTAATGGTCAACAGTGGGTCAATCTGTTATTGCTGACAGAACACAAACACAGCACTGAAGACTGACAATTTCCCTTCAGCATTTCCTTTCATCTGTATTCTTTGTTTTGTTTTTCCTGTTTTTTCTCCCCTCACACCATCTTTAATCTTCTCCCCTTCTCTACAAAGATATTTTCTCTGACAGTTGAAATCAATCGCTTGTTTCATCTGACAATAACATGCTTTTTTGCTGCAAACAGTCAAACAAATGAAAGCAATTCTCTTGCCTAATCCCAATGACAAGAAGCAATTGCTGTTTCCTTGTTTTTTAAATAAAAACAAGTTGCTGATCTTTTTTTCCATCAAAGAGAACAGACTTGATTTTGTTTAAATAAACCTTAATAGTTTTTGTCAAAATTTTAATTGGAAATGTTTGAAGTCCAGTGGTTTCATATTAAAGCATCATGCTCAGCTTTGTTTTTCAGGGCTGAAAATCTCTATATGCACTTCAGTTTCTTTATTTACAATATCTTGATATGCAGCATAAACAGGAAAATCATAATGGAAAACTAAAGACAATAAAGCAGCTTAATGCAGGTGATTAAATTTAACATGGTTAAAGAATAAACTAACATGTCAGAAATAATAATGTGTATACAATGCACAGAATTAAGCTGTGGAACTGGCTTTGTGTGTTTCTGCCTGAATATGTCTTCCTGTCTATTTGCAGTCATTCTATAACAACAACATGCATTTTATTATAATTCCAAGCAGACTATATTCTTCCTGTGAAAGCTACATTTATTATGAGCTTTCAAAAGTAACAAGACCCTTTTATCTTTTTCACATTTTGTGATGTTACAATGATAAACCTCAATATATTTTTGTTGTAATTTCTGTGATATATTAAAAAAATGTAGCATGTCATTGTTTTGTGAAATTTTTATAAATACAAATCTGAAAAGTTCATGATGCACTTCTATTCAATACCCTTTACTTTCTGGTCTGCATGGAAAGCACTGTAAGTGGGGTCAAACTAACAATGCATAAACAACACATTCCACCATGAGGCATGGTAATGGCAGCATCATCCTTTGGGGGTGGCTTCTTTCAGCAGGGGCAGGAAGGTTGGTCGGACTTTAAAGAAAGATGAATGGTACTAAATACAGAGCAGTCCTAGAAATATACTGTAAAAGGTTTCAACAGCACGACAGCAACTCTAAACATACAACTAGAGCTATGGTGAATTGGCTTAGATCAAAGTATGTTCTGGGCTTAGAATGACCAAGTGAAAGTTTAGACTTACATCCAATTAAAAATCTTTGGGAAAACTTGAAAACTGACACTATCCATCCTATCTAAAAAACGTGATTTATAGAATGGGTCTCTGAATGTTGAAACCTGGAAGAGATATACCCAAAAAGACTTGCAACTGTAATTACTACAAAATTGTGGTTGTAATTATTGACCCAGGCAGGCTGAGTACAAATTTACCCCACACTTTTATGACTGTTTTTTTTATTTGCAAAAGCATGAGGAAGGCAGGTTTTCTTTTTGTTCCATTTTGCCACTTTACATTTGTCTATCACATAAAATCTCAATAACCTACAAAGTAGTAGTAGTCGTTGTACTGTGACAAACTGTTAACAGACCTAAGCAGCCATTTAACTTTAATTAAATATAAAGTATTACCAGCAGACCATTTTAGCAGTATCTTGGTTTTTAATGTATTTCTCTAAGTAGCAACTGTCACTGTGAACATAAATTTTAAAAATCCCTTTCAAAATGCCCAAATAATTTTCTTCTTGATCAAGATTAAAGCCCCACATTATTTGCATTTTAGAGTGAATGATTTATGTATTTATTTAGTTTATTAACATTTGCATTTGTTTGCTTATTGCTGTGTTAATCTCTGTCCTCTTGGTCTGCATTCAGAGCAGAAGAGATGCAGATAAAGTAATTGATGTAGTTATTTTTTCATCTAAGTTAATCATTGAAGTAGTTGTTGTGGATTTATTTTTTGTGTTTTTTCTATTTAAAAAAATTGAGAGTTTGTAAAATTGAATAAATTATGTGGCTTGTGCCTGTAACAACAATGAAGAACAGACCAAACCTAAAAACTGTTTTATTATAGCATCTCCTTATTTGTCATGTTGAATAGGGATTTTTGGGCTACATTGTTGAGTTCTGCTTTTGCAAGATGCTGAGGGTCTTTTTATGGGAATTTTCTAAAACAAAGTTTGTTGTATATCCAAATTAAAAAATTCACCTGCATGTTTGGGCTTTCCTTATTAAAAAGGCTGCATACAATTCAGGATTTTGACATGTAGAAAGTGATGTAGACATTTTTCCAGTCAAACATGTAAGCTTGCTGTGAAAGTTTTCTGGAGTCATGAAGCCCCTGTGCTCAGAATGATGGGGATGCTGAAATGCTTCAAGAGGGGAAAAAAAACTGTTCTTTCAGCTGGCGGTTTAAAATTTAAGAAATTATCAATGCAGCCCGTCTGGACCTAAATATTTACATTTAAGTTAAAAAGTATGCATATATTACGTTTTATGAAAGAACAAATGTAGCAGAAATTATCCTTTTAATCCTGGGTTATAAACACCCTAGCCACAGCACATTGTGTCTAAACTGATGGCTTGCTTTAAGTAATTCAGCTGTAAATAATTCCGCTTCCTTTCTCCAGTGAAATAAATTGGCCTTTGTCACTTCTAGTATTTACCTAATCAGTTAGACCTGCAGTGCTTTATATTTTACAACCCCAGTCGAGCTTCAATACAGGGGTTACTTTTTTTCTCTTTTTTTCTGTGTTTCGGTCTCAGGAGTTTATTGGACATTATGGATTTTTGTGTTAGCTTTGTATATCAGAAGGAGAGACAAGAAAGTGAAAGAGTGATTAGAGCAATAAATGAATGTGCCTCAAACTGTGCAGCCAAAAGTGATGTAGTGCTCTCACAAACACAGAAAACTACAACAGCTGCTTTAGCTGGCCAATGTCCATCAGAGTTATGGACATTTGGATTTAGCCATGGATGTTTAGATCTAAGTTTGATGAAATAATTCCTTTCAAAGAAACATGTTTCCTTAAAAAAACTTGCCTGTCTTGCAAATGCTAAAACATACTACCAAATACGTAAAGCCTTAGTTAAATTTGGAGATAAAAATCATTAAATTATTCCTTGAATGTAAATTGCTACCTTGGCATGAGCCACAGTGAGATAACTTTGAGTAAAAACCTTGAGTAAAAATACTAGTATCACCATATTAACGCAAACATTTAAAAGTAAAATATGTATAACATAATCTAATTGTTTTAATTAAAAGAGATCAGTAATCCAGGGTTTCCCCCAGAAAACTTGCTAAGCCCGGTGGTAGGGGCGCTTGGGTAGTCGATCAGCACCCACTGTGTTTTTGTTTTAAAAAAAATGTTAAAAGTTGACAGGAAATGTAATAATATGACTAAGTAAGTATAAGTTATTGGAAGACATTATTGAAAATACTTAAACACACAGCTATAGTCTTAAAAAAGAACAAATGCAAAAAATACAAGTAATATAAATTTTATATATTTGCACTTCAGTTAAATTCTAATTAAATAATCAGCAACTGGTTTGTTCTTAAAGCAAAATATGTAATACTAGCCACACTCATAGCTGACTAAGCAGCTGCTCAGGGCCCCTCAGACCTTCAGGGCCCCCTATAAATGGTTGAATTTTAACACAGACCATAGAGCTAGCATTTTAACATTTGTTTATTGAGAATGACAATGCTATTGAATTTGATATAATGGTCTCAACAGAGATAAATTCAAAGATTTTAAATTGATTAACATTGAAATTTAAGATTTAAAGGAGTTGGTAAGTTTTCTTTTTAAAAGTGCAAAGAATACTCTTCATAGTTTGATTGTTGTGTTACCATAGATTCAGTCTGATGCTATGAGTTTAATCTTTGTGTTTGAGCTCGGTTTGTTCACAAATCCATCGCAGCAAATAATAGACAATTATCACAGATTGCTTTTAAGCTTGGCCACTTAAACTTGGCCCACTCTCTCAGATTCCACCAAATCTCTATTGAAATGCTGTTAATTTATAGAATATAATTATCACGTTTGTGTACTATATTGATCACGTTTATACAATATTCTTATCACGTTTATTCAATATAATATCACGCTTGTGCAATATAATTATCATTTTTATACAACATATCACATTTTCACAATATAATTATCACATTTATACAATATACTTATGTTTGTACAATATATCATGTTTATACAATAGAAGTATCATGTTTATACAATATATTATCATGTTTGTAGAATTTGTTTATGCAATATAATTATCACGTTTACACAATATAATATGTTTGTACTATATAATCATCACGTTTATACAATATACTTATGTTTTTACAATATATAATCATCTTCGTGCAATATATCATTACGTTTATACAATATAATATCATGTTTGTACAACTTAATTATCACATTTGTACAATATAATTATCACATTATAATGTGATAGTGTTCGAAAATTTATACTCCTCCATGACAGCAGTATGCTTCCACAATATCTACCTATTAAACCCTTTATTAGCGTTTAAGCAATTTTAGAAGTTAATGTTTTTTAGGCAAACAGCATCCTCTAAACTAACTCTAGCAATATTGGGAAATACAACAGTCATCCAGCTCCTCCTGCCTCAGGTTTGCTTTTGGTTAGACATTAAAGAAGCATTAAATGGGAAATTTATTAATCATTCTAGACTCAACCACTTTAAACACCTGCTTTCATCTCAAGGGCACACAGTAAAGTGATGAGCCCAGAAACCCACTAGAAGAAGCATGAGAACCACTCACAACTAATGAGATTTTTAGGTAGAGTAATATGCACTAACATCTTCAACTTTAAAATATTTTCTTTCATCTACCGAACAGTTCAGTACATTGTCCAGATAATGACAGGTTAGGGTAACCCAATGTTCCATTTGTTATCGCACTCCATTCTTCATCAGCAGATTAGCAACATGCAGTTTTCTCAATGGTTACCCAGGAAGTACTATGACTTCCAATTTGGGGGTAGCAGCAGCAAAATGATGATAGCCACTCAATGCATTGAGCAAGAAAAAAAAAAAAAAGATTTTTTTTTTTTTTTTTTTTTTTTTTTTTTTTTGAAAAGCTTTAGATTAGCATTAGATGAAAATGTCACAATGCTGGGATTATGTTTTCATTTACTTAGGAGGCATACACTCCAGATAATTTATTCATGATGATTTTTGCTTTCTAAACATCTATAAACTGCATCTGATGCAAGCAAAACTTTTAATACTGAAAGAATATTTCCACACATTTTTAAAATGTGTTTGTTCTCTTGCATGTTAAAATATAAAGTACCTTAAACTCTGAAAGTTGTGGCAAATTTATTCTCATCGACCAAAGTGTCCAAGCTTATTGTTAAGATCAATATTATAATATATTATAATATATTATAATATTATTATTATTATTATATTATTGTTTATATCAACACATGATATAAACAAACATAACGTCATGGTGGAGCAGTTTTTTTGACAGCAGACTTAGACTCGGTTGTATATTTCCTTGAGGCCAGTGGATAATTTGCTGCCTGCATGGGTTCAATATGCTGCATCTTGCAGTGCCTCTCTTATTTCGGTGCTTATTCATTTGCCTCTCCAATATTAGGAAAAGGGCACAAATTAGGTGGGGTCAAAAATTACTCATTGTTGAAAGGATAGTCATGAAAAAACTAATTTGTGCCAGTGTCTGCTTGGACCAAATTTTAATTTAAATGTCTTCTATGTAGTGCATTTCACTGTATGTACAAGCAATATGAATAGTGATTATTGAATTATTCACAAAGATCGAGGATTTGCAGATTTTCACTAGAACTGTGAATTATATGTTATGGTTTTTTAACAGTCGGATGTTTTAATTTCCAGAAAAAAAGCTTTTTAATCTTAAAACCCTGCAGAGTTTTCACCCATAAGGCTCCACAGTTGACTGCATGCTGGAGGCTAATTTTCCAAATAGGAAAGCCCAGAGATATTGTCTCTATTATCAAATTGTGTGGTGGAAATAAACATCTGGTGCTGATGAAAGCAGATTTAGATGTTCATTATTAATAATAGCTTTTTCATCTTAGTACTGTTTAGTTTTGCAGTAAATCTACAGGTACACTGCTGGAGGTCTGTGACCTCTGGTCCTGATATTACACAAAACCCTGTCCGTTGTGGGAAAATGGACTCTAATTCAATGAATCTGAAACAATAATGGTATCTTCAGGAAGGAGAGATGGGAAGACTGAAACAAGAAACAGAGAGTCATAAATGGAGTAGAAGTGAAACATGAAGAGGGAAAATAGAGAAAAAAGTTATCTCTCAAAGAGAGAAGACAGAAAAGAAAGCAAAAGAACACAAATAGTGAAAGCCCCTTTCCCATCTCACACAGAAATAAAAAATTGTCGTTACTAGGGAGGATGCTTTCATCCTGGTGTTTCTATAGCAACAGTTACCATTTTACAAAGAGCAGATATAATTATGCAACTTGTAAGAAAAAAAAAAAAAAAAAACCAAAAAAACAAAAAAACAAAAAAACAAAAAAACAAAAAAACACAAAATGCTAAAAACAATTTGATAGGTGTGGCAATTACATGTTGGGTGCACTAAATCAAAAACTCAGATATTATGCATACAGATTTCTAGTCAACGTTGACCTGAAATCCCCATCCATGTATTCAGCAGTTTTTGTTACTCTGACAGAATTTTTTTTCATAATAATTGAGCTGTATGATTGCAATTATTTCCAAGTACTTTAGTTTGACTCTTTGTAACAAATAGATGCAATGGCAGAAAGCACAATGAATGTATGTATATGTATATGTATACGTCAGCATCAAGATGTTAATTAATTTTTTATAACTGCTCAGCTCTTTTCATGTTCAATTATGAGCTTCCAAAAAAATATCTTCGCACAAAAATATATTTCCTCTTTTATTATAAAAAAAAATTACTTTTAAAGTGACTGAGAGCTCTGTCAGTGTTAATATCTTACATTCTTTTATATCCTGCTATTTTGTTATTCTCCTTTTTTCTTATGTACTAATATGAAGCAATAGCTTAGTGTATTAATTTCTTAGCTTGTGCAAAAACTCCTCTATGACTACAAGATGTTGCCATTTTCAGGAAAAAAATTGATGCAGAAAGGTTTAGCCAAAACCTGAGGCCATCCATCATCTACAGCCTGCTTGTGTGCATCCATGTCTGCAAAATCATACTCACAGCTCTTTAACTAACTACGTCATGTTCATGCGTGATTTAGCGACAGATTTTAAACAGAGGCACGCAGGATCATTAAACTTAGTGGATGCTGCATTTTGCCTTTAGCACATCCCATGACAACAAAATGCTGTCAACTCTTTTGCATAACCTTTATTGTTGGTGCAGTAATTGCCGAATAAGAGTCTATTAGAAAAACAAGAATAAACCAAGCATGGAGGCTGAAACAGAGAGACAGCATAAGAGGATGACAAAGGAAAAAAGAGGAAAATGAGTAAGCACTGAAATAAAATAATACAATATCTGAAAAGTGGGAGGGAGCGATGAGGGGCACAGAAGTGTCAGCAGAACTATGGATAGTCAGCATAAATTGTTCCTAATGACAGGCTATTGTAATTAGTCTATTAGAGAAAAAGTAATCATGTGAAGGATTCATATTTAGATTTGACAGAAAAGATTTAAGAGCTCCAACAAGTACACACCACACACACACAAACACACACCTGCTTTCATTTGCAAATTTAAACATCCAAAGTACATAAAGTATTATCAAGTATCAAAGAGTTTTAAAGAAAGTGTAAACTTGCAAGAGTCACAGCTTAGCTCAAACAAAAACTGCCCAAAGCAGCTCTCTTCAGCCTTCCTGTGATTTTTGGTCTCAGAGGGGTTCAACTCCTCAAGAGCCTGACGTCCTGTCACCACAGCCACCCTGAGTACTATGCATGAAGCCCACTTTAATTTGAATCCCCAGGCACAGAAAACTTTCTGCTGGCATTATTGGTTTTTTTAGGCAGAGACAGTGATTTTTCCTAAAGTCCCTCAGTGAGACTAAAAACAAACATCCATCTATCCATTATAATCATAAAGTTATTAAGTCATTGTAATGTCAATTGATAATTGATAGAGAGTCAGAGGAGGGAGAGGAAAGAAATGGATCAACAGAATAGAAGGATTGGTACTTAAAAAAAATTAAAAACTGAACAGAGACGAGTAATGAATTAATTGAATACCCATTAATAATGAGGTGCACCAGGATGAATGGCTGTGTTGAGAGAGACAGGGAGCATACCTCATTCAGAATTATTTACATGATACTAAAATATGAAAAGGAGCAACTCTCAAGGATAAATCTGAACACTGGTTATTAAAAACACATCATTAAAGGATGTTTGGAAATAAAATATAAATATCTTTTAGACAAATCACATAATACCCTTAAAAGAACATAATATAATATCACAAGTCAATGCCATATTTAACAACAGTGGGGGAAATGCGTATTTGATACACCGATCATTTTTCAAGTTTCCCTACTCGCAAAGAAGGGTGAGGTGTGTGAATTTTATTGTAAGTACATCTCAACAGTGAAAGACAGAATCTAAAAAATAAAACTTAAATCCATAAAATCCCTTTGTATCATTTTTAAATAAAGAATTTCCATTTTACTGCATGAAATAAGTATTTGTTCACCTACCAACCAGCAAGAATTCTGGCTCTCACAGATCTGTTAGTTCATCTTCAAAAGCCCTCCTCCACTCATCGCCTGCATTAATTGCACCTGTTTTAACTCGTTACCGGTAAGACACCTGTCCATACAATCAATCAGACGCCAACCTCTCCACAGTGGGTAAGACCAAAGAACATGGGACTTGGCCTAATAGGGGAAGAAGAAGAGGAGGAGGTGGAGGAGATCGAAGAACAATAACAAGGTAAGGAAAAGGAAAGGAAAAATCAACAAACTCTCCTTTTCCTTACCTTCTTATTCAATTCTTGATCATCATAGTCTTTTTCTTCTTCTCCTATTAGGCCAAGTCCTGTGCTGGCTGTCACCAGATTTGAGCTGGAAATCCAGCCAAATCAGAAGAGTTATCGCCCCCTATTGACAAATATGCCATTAAGCACAGAGAGGCAGCACAGTATTCTGGCAAGATTGTAAAGATTGGTGGAGGAAGCATGTTTTATCACTAGCCATGCTGCGTTCATGGGCCTGCGAATAAATGGAAATGCAGCCATGATCAGAGTTATGCGCTCTCTCAATTAATATATGGGCAGTTGTGACTTCTTAATTCGTTCCTCTGGGTTTTTGGCAGGAATGTGACACCATACTAAGGGCACCAAGGACAAAACTGTAGACCTGCACGAAGCTACAGGATGAATTAAATTCTGTCTGCTTTTATATATATATATATATATATATATATATATATATATATATATATATATATATATATATATATATATATATATATATATATATACACTGTTTTTTCCTGGTAAGATGATTTAATACTAAGACCTGCCCAAATTAAAGAAAAACTTTATATGAAAAGAAGTAACATGACATGACAGTTTGGACTAGAGCTTATTTCTAAGAGCATTCATTCCTTTTTATTTATTTATTCATTTTCTTCCTCTTTCCTCCAGTTATTCATTTTTACATAATAGAAACACAAATCTTTAAGTAATATTACTTTAGAATTAAATAAAGTATATCTGTCCTTTGATGTTATCAGTCTTCCTTGCCCTAATATCAGAATTTTCTTGCTAAACATACAAAAGCTAAAATATATTTATGTCAGAAATTTAGCAGGGACTGTGTTATCTGAAAAAAGAGATAACATTTAAAAAAATTTCATTTTTAACACTTCACTTTTTTCTTACTTCAAAGCTTTAAATGTAAATCCGTCCCTTAATTTTTCCACACAAAAGAAGATCTCTGGAAGGTTAGTCCCATTCAGTGAGTTTGTGCTTGATTTTATTCTCTTTTACATTTTAACCCACTTTAGAAAAGAGGAAATATTATTGCATTCTACATGCATTGTGCACTGCTTACTGTTTAACTATTTCTTTACTTAATACATGTCCATTCAAATGTAGCAATGTATTACTGAAGCTCCACCCTTCTGTCATTTTCTGGTTTAAGTTAAAGTTATGTATGGACTAAAATCACACGTTCTGCCTTCAGATCTGAAGGATGAGTTTTGTTCAGATTGTGCTAGAGTGTCACCATACAGTCACTGCCTAAAAGTAAACATCAGTGAGATTAAATCTGCAAATTGTTCTAACTAAACAGTATTATCAAAACAACCAAAAAATGTTAAGAGAATGATAAATGTTCTTGACAAGCCTCAACTAAGTATATTTTCAGATTTTCTATACTTGGTAAACTGAAAGTGAAAACTACCCTTGTGTTATGTTTTATTCAGGGTTTCAGTGCAGCCTGAGTTTTACCAGCTCTAGCGATTTATGATGGTATATTTTTAATAGTCCTATTAAGGTTGATGCAGTTTTAACCCAAAGCCAAAAAACCCCCATAAAAATAATAAAAAGAAAAACTAAAAACAGCTTCCATCCATTACGCTTATCCTTGCAGGATCGCGAGGGGTCTGGTGCCTATCTCCAGTGGTCATTGGGCGAGTGGCAGGGTACACCCTGGACAGGTCGCCAGTCTATTGCAGGGCAACACAGAGACAGACAGGACAAACCACCATACACACACATACTCACACCTCAGGAGAATTTGGAGAGATCAATTAACCTAACAGGTCATGTTTTTGGACTTTGGAAGGAAGCCGGAGTACCTGGAGAGAACCCACTAATACACAGGGAGAACATTCAAACTCCTTGCAGAAAGACCCCAGGCTGGATTCTAACCCAGGATCTTCTTGCTGCAAGGCAACAGTGCTACCAACTGTGCCAACCTAAAAACAGCTTGAGTTGGTTAAATAAAGAAAAATTGTTTCCTTGTTTAGTCAACTTAGCCATGATATGTTTGACCAAATAACAATAAATTCCTGTTAAGCTTCTACAAAATACAGCATTGACCTAAGGAGAGAACTCCATAAAATCACAGCAAAGTCTACAAGAAAACAATAAACTCATACATACACACAGCTATATGTGCTAAGTTACTCAACAGCCACTTTTTTTAGGCATGTCCGTTCAATTGTGATAAGTAATCAGCCAATCACAAGTTAGCAACTCCCTATATTTAGACATCTAGATGTGATGAAAATGACATGGTGAAATTCAAACTAAGCATCAGAATGTAAACAAAAGACAATTTAATTGACTTTGAACATGACATGTTTGTTGGTACCAGACAGCCTGGTCTGAGTAGTGCAGAAACTGCTGTTCTAGCAAGATATTAATGCATAGCCATATCTTGTGGACCAAAATAGAGAGAATATCCAGTGAGAGACAGATTTTTATCATGCATGTGCAGGTGACAAATCTGTTGCAGCTGCTTGATGCCATCATGTCAATATGGACCAAAATCTCAGAGGAATGTTCCTAACGCCTTGTTGGATTTTAGCTATGAAGAATTAAGGCAATTCTGAAAGTAAAAGGGGTTCCAATCCAATACTACCAAGGTATACATAATGAAGTAGCCAATAAGCCAAGAATTAAAAGAAATTTACTTTTAATTTAACTTTAGATCTTAAGCTCTAAAGTTAATTTAAGATTTTTTTTTCCAACTCATGGAAACTAAGGTAACTTTACAAGCACATGCAAGTGTCTATATCGATGATCTCATCCAAGAATGCTTCCGTTGCCGCTCTGTTGGTCATAACTTTGTGGACCAGCATTATGTTCAACCATTCAGCCAGCCAGCTTGTCGGCCATCTAGTAAGCTGTTCCATCAACCAGAACTAAGTCTTTCAGCCATATATGCGGTCAGTTAGTCAACTGACCTTAGAGCCAATCAGTCAGTGAAAAAGTCAGTCAGGAGAGAAACCAATTAGGTAAAGCCTGCAGCTGGTCACTGGTGAGAGGAGATGTTTCAAAAAAATAAAGCAAAGACTACAAAATGTCATATCCATCTTTCTTCTTGAGAAATTCATCATTGGCTCATTTATTTTTCATTTTTCCTGAATGTCTTATTAAGCAAATAAGAAAGCACAAATTTATATGGTTTTGAAATCATAGTAATTTACATGTGTTGTTCCTTTGTAAAATGGCAGCAGGGCAGAAACAAAATCCCGACAAACACCAGCAAAAAGGAATCATATACAAAGTAGGAGTGCCTGCATTACATTAGTTTTGTTTAGCTTGACAGTTTGTTGACAATACAAGCTTGTTTTTGATGCTGCCAGCCGATTATTCATTTAGAACTGAATCCAGTTTGAACCATGAAACCTATTAAATTATAAACATTGAATAGAAGTGCTCCAGCCACTTTCCACACATTAAAGCTATATCGGTATGTGACATAAGAAGTTGTTTCAATTTAATCTTACAGCACTGAGAGGCACTCTACATCTGGTCAAGATGTAGAGGTTGCTGGGGGCACATTAAATCATAAATGGCATGTTTTCTTCTGTATTTAAAGTGAAGAATTACTTTACTGGCGTTCACTGGGGTGATCCATTTAACAACTCCCAAATTAACTCCGGGAACTTTTGTTGTTGGTAAGATGTGACAGAACATGAAGAGAGATGTAATTTTTTTTCTTTACACCCAATAGATTCTTGTTTCTAGGAGTGGAGTTGTTGCGAGGATGAACTCACAAAAGGTTTCAGGAGTGGGGAGACTAAATAATGCAATGGAAGGGAGTCCAATGACAAGAGACGACAGCGAAGGGACACGCAAAGACATTTTGTTGATACTGAGATTTACCTCATTGTGACAGAAATGGCTTTTATTTCACTTGTGACATTCATTTGATGAATTATTACTTTAACATGTGGCAAAACTAAATCTGCTGTTTATATTTTAATAAAAATGTTTGCTTTACTAGCCATTTCCACAAATATTTTCACTAAATACAGAAGAAGTAAAATATCCTATTTGCAATTCCACCAGTTGAGAGAAATTTAAATGCCGTGAAAGAATGTACTTTAAAACACTGGTAATCTTTCAAAAACAAGTAAACCAGGGACTAACAAGACAAGTTAGTCTAGAATCTCGGCTTTAATTCAATATCTGTTATTTTGTGCTTTTTTTAAGGTTCACATAAAGTTGCAGGGTCTAAGTTTCTTGATCAACTTTGTGCAAATCCAGAAACAGAATTTGTATCACTGTTGTCTGAGAGTCCAACAACAGTAAAAAATGCAATGGCTATACACATTTACCAAATGTGTATTGCAGAAAGATTGGAGAAAAATTGCTTCATGACAACATTTTTTAAAGATCATTAAGTCAATTGGTTCTTCGAAGGCTTTTTACTTATGAAGCTATGGCAAAATCTAAAACCACATTCAAAAAGGGGAAATCTTGTACTCCAAAGATATAACTGTGCAAGTGGTCTCCAGGTTGAGGAAACTGTGTTTCAGAGATGGATCAGGAATGCACAGATTCAATCATGGTAAAGGACTGCATCAGGGGTACTGAAGGGGTGATGGCTAAACAGTAAGACAAACCCTTTACAAACCCAAGAGCATGTGTGACATCCAGTTGGACTGTGCAGTTCTGCACAACACTCTGTTAGACAATCAGGTTCAGCTTGATGATGGGAAGCCAGATACCTTGTATGATCAACACAGTCTCATTTGAGTGCTGTCCAGACTACTTCCAAAATGTGACTAGTAAATATCTGTTTGCAAGCATCCAATTAAAATAAAAAAAGACATTACACTAAGTGAGTAGCCTGGCCATTGCCTTCCTAGGCAGTTCCACTCGATTTTGATCTCACTTCACAGAACAGTCTGAGCTTTCTCCCATGGACTTGGACTCCTCTGGTAGAATTTCAACCAGGCCAATCAGCGAACAGGAGGAGAAGTTGTGACGATAACGTTGATTTTCTGCATTGTTTTAGAATTATATTCTGCCGGTAGTTTTAGCCATGGCAGCGGAAAAAGTGAACAAAGCCATTCAATCTGTGTTGGCCATGCTTCCAAATATTGCAATAACATTAACAGCCACTTCGTTCAGCCTGGCACTTCTCTCTTTGCAGAGGAGGATGGTTGTTTACAGCACAGGCAATTTCTGGTAAGCTTCATGGCATCAAACTGGTACATTACATGTGTCACAGACAAATGTTAGCAACTGGGTAAAATTAAAAACCTCAACAGAGTCCACGTCTCCAGAAGGCAATCATTTCTCAGTAGCCGAGAGTCCAGATCCTCTGTACAAAGTGAAGCGTATAACAAGGGGCTGATTTTTACCAGGCTACTGTATGTGAGAGGAGATTGGATTATTCCTCTGCCCTGATCCTGCCACAATCAGCGTAAGAAAAAAAAATTTCTACCAATGTTTCGATCATGAGCTTCCGGGCTAGTTGGTGGGCAAAGCCACCAAAACTGTAAGGGAAGTCGAATTTTAATGATTGCTTCCAGCTTCCAGATTTATCAACAGCTTTTGTGTGCTGCAATTGGTCAATACACAGGGTTTTATAACTTCCATGGAATAAGGGTATCTGCACCTGAAACTACTGTTGGGAATCAGAATTCGCATTAGTGTTTGACTTATGTAATTATTAATAATTATAATTCATAATATATTATTAATTATTAATAAAATTGAAAGTTCTTTAGTTGAATCGGGGCACCACCAGAATCTCTGGAATCATAAATCAAACCTTGTCAGTCTCTTGTGAAGGAATGTATTCAGAACTACAGGTAGAAGAACTGTTCACACAACGAGCAGTGATCACTGACACGCTTATTTCTAATCAAGTCTGGGAATTTATTAACAAAACTGCCCGACCTTACAGCCGAGTTATTCTGCAAATAATCTCTTTCTTTAAGTACTAGCATGCAATCTAACTGCTGACGAAATATAAAAGGAATATATGTGAAAAATAAAAATGGGAATCAAATCAGGTTAATGAACAAACTATGGCAAAATGAAATGGAATATTGAAAAAATTGACTTCAAAACCGATTAACTAAGTATACAAGACAACAAGAAAAATCAGATCTGCAGAACCATATATGAGTGTCATAAAACAGAAAAGAGTAGACCCCCCCTCTGAGAGTGGTGGGGTGAAGGAAGCAAAAGAGGAGGGGGTCAGATCACTTTCAGATTCAGACCCCCCCTCAGCTTTGTAATAAAGAGCTATAAAACTCAACCATGTCGCTTTGGGCCCTGTACGACCACAAACTAGATATGTTTGGGGAGATCAAGAAAAGAAGAGAAGGGAGAAAATAAGAAGCGAAAAACACAGAGCAAGTGGCAGAGAGGAAAGGGATTGGCTGCAAAGAGAGCCAATGAAATGCAGCAGTGCTGAATTCAATTTTTCTGGATGCAGAGAATCCCTTAGTCTTAGATCAACACAGCAACACAATGTCACAAAAAATATCACAGCATATAATCAGCAAAGCATTAGCAAACATGCAACAAAATGCAATTACAAAGCCTTGTTTAAGATACCTAATTCAGCCCAGATAAATAGAATGGTTTCACTTGAGTCAGTCAGTCACTCGGTCAAGGCAAAATGTCCAGAGATCCAAGAAAAATTATGAAAAAGGAAAAGTTGTCCTCAGGCAGGTGAATGAACGAGCTGGCGTCCCAGCTGTGGGTTCTCGGCAGAACCAGTGGTACTGTTGGTTGAAAAACCAGAAGGATACCTGTTCGTCGACAGATGCAGAGGCCTGGCTTCAGCAGGGCTCTGGAAATAGACATCAAAATGATTTTGAACGTCTAAAGAATTTAAAAGCTGGATACATGGACAGCTTCTTTAAAGTTCTCCAGTTAACACTTTGAAGGTTTTAAAAGTCCTTATTCCTGGCCAGCAGGTTCAAAGGAATCATACGCAGAGCTGCTGTGTCTTCATTGGAGGTTGGCTCCAAAAGACGAGGGTTTTAAAGTCAGGAGTTGGTTTTGTGGCCAGTTCTTATCTGATCAGCTCAGATAAGGTCAGCTTTATTCCAGGGGGAGTTTTGGCTGTGAAGTCTCCAGCACAAAGTAAGTGATGTGTAGAAATGTGATCTGATGAGTTTGTGAATAAAAATATGGATTCCAGCACGACACAGTTTTTCAAAACTGAGCACCAGATTAAAATTTTACAGCACTAAAAGCAAGTCAAAAAACAAAGTCAAAACAGGTTTTTGAAACTTGTTTTTCCTAAATTCTGCCTTTGACTTCTAGGTGAGTTGAATTGTTTCTGACATCTTTTAAAGCTCATTTCACTGAGTAATTCACAGATTGTAGATGCTGATTCAGTCAAATAAAGAAACTAAACTGAACACAGCTGTTTTATTTACTTAAAAAATTCAACTAAAAACCCCAGAAGTACAAGTGGTCATATTATTTATTTTACACCTGTGACAAATTTCATGTGTGCAAAAGAAAATAACATTCTGCAACATGAACACATGGCCTAGGGGCAAGCTATTATTGAAAGTATTCATGTTAATCAGGTAGAAAACAAATATTGCAAGAAGAATTGTGATTGATTGTAATAACAATAAAATCTTATTGATGATGCTTGGTGTTGAAATAACTGAGAGCCGACTGAATTTCACCTTTCAGTCAAAAAGATTGAACAGAGATCAGAGGGCTTTAAGAGAGACCATTCCTATCATGTTTTAAAATTAAGTACTATTTACTTATCCTTCATAATGAATAATCAGAAAAATTTATTTATTCCAGAATAATGTCAACAAATTAATCATTTTAACAGTCATTGAAAATCTTCCTTTCTTAAAGGTGATTAGTGTATTATGATGATACAGACATTAGGATGATGCTACTCCGAAGACAAATATGAGAAAAAAGGCGAGATTTGACAATTAGATGGTTTTAATATAACTTTTGGGGTTTTATGATTTTTGTTTGTATTAGATAAATAATAGTTAATTATCTAAATTTATTTGAGCAGTGATACAACTATGTTAAATTTAAAAGAAACAGGCCTTCTAGGTAAAGGCTAGTTTGTAGAACCAGTCCATAATTAGGCTTTCAGAACTCAGCCCTTGAAATTAGTAATACAAAGAAAGATTTAAAACAACAGGATAAGACTTCAATACTAGCAATGAGGTTGTACTCAATTATTTTTTCTTATGAACCTTACTTTAATCTTTATATGTCTATATCTAAGCAAGAAGTAATAATCAGGGAAAACTTGTAATGATGGAAAGTTAATCTAAGCTTTAGGGGCTACATAATAGACAAGTTAAAATTGTAAACAGTCAATAGAAAGATGATTTTCAATAACTGTAGGGAATTGAATGTTTCAAATATCAATAATAAATGATGTTGAATAAATTAGATCAATAACCGGTAAGTAAGGTGATGTGCATAGTAATTCTTTGTGATTTAAATGATGTTCCTATGAAAATGTATAAAATGGAATAATCGGTTATAAGGGACAGGAGATGACTCAGGTGTGGCATGAGTGAAAAGGAGAAGTTGACCAGGACAGAGAGGCAGGGGGCAATGGAACAGAAGGTGAAGGGATCATGATAAGTTATGACCTGAGCATAAAGAGGAAGTTCATCCAATGTCAGGGATCAAGCACCTGGAAGTAATGGGAAGGTCACTGCAAGATCTTGCAAAGATGTGCAGACTAGCTCTAGTGTGATGCAAAAATGACAAATAGGGAAAAGAGGAACTTAAGTTCTTAGATAGCTGATACATAATTAAGGGTCAGAGGTACTCATGAAGACACACAGGAAACATGTCGTTATAAGGACCACGAATGAGTTAGGATTCCAGTGGAAGAAGCAGTCATGTACAAACAGAATCATGTTAGGCTTTGAGAGTATATAAGAACTACACTTGGAAATATTCAGTGGTTGTGCCTCAGGGAGAGTCATCGCGTTCACATCAGGAGAAGAGATTGTGAAGGACTAACCATCAGGGTTTTGAGAGTAGAATGGAGCCTCAACCAGACTGGAGAACTGCACCCATGCCGAGGCCAACCCACAAACCAAAGGTTGAGGTTTCAGAATTTGCACTGCTACTTCACGCAGGGTTTTTAATTTTTGCTGATTACAAAAACTTTCAAGAACGAGTTCAAAGATTTTTATTTGGATTATTGGAATATACTATGTTTTATGTTATGTTTTCCACACAAAGAACAAATGGATCAGTCCAGGACAGGGCTTCACACACATATATATAACAGAGTCTCTTCAGTCATAGGCTTCTTCAGACTGGTTGTAAAATGGACTGCTACAGGAGATCTTTCCTGTCCACAGCCATCACCATCTATAGTAACTCCTTAACTAAATGAGTTGCATCAACATTTAATTTCCCTTTGGGATAAATAAAGTATTTTTGAACTGAATTTGAACATATATATATATATATATATATATATATATATATATATATATATATATATATATATATATATATATACACACACACACACACACAGACACAGTGGGGCAAAAAAGTATTTCGTCAAAAGATGAGACACTGGCTATGCAAGTTAGTGATTCATCACAAAATATTACTTTCATCCTACCATCCACAGTCCATGACTACTAATCCTTAACCCACTATGATGCTGTTGTCATGTTTCACTCTCAGGCTGGTTTTGGATTTGACTATTAGGTAAGAAACCCCTATTTTACTCATTTATTTTCTTAAAGTTCAGATGCAAATATTGACTGCTGTTTCTTTCCATTTATTTTGTATTTCTTCTCCTGTGTGCTTTCTATTTTAGGTTTAAGTTAATTGGTTTGAGATTTCTGTGCTGATCTGTGATTTTCTTGCTCTATCTCTATGTTTCTATTATGATGCAAGCCCATCCATCTTCTCCAAATTTAAATACTAGCAGGAAAATTTTTTTTTATGTTTTTGCTATACGCCGTGCTGATCTTAGGTAGATCTCAAGGTATTTCTAAATCTTTATCATTTTGTTTGATAGCTCTGTTGTTCTATAATTATCTCTTCATCATTTATTCCTAATGAGCAGGTTTTTTTCAGCTATTAAAAAAATATTTTACCCAGACAGGTTTGATCCAATTAGAAAATAACAGCTGACTAAGCAAAAGTCTTAAGTCTATTGTTTAGATTATTGTAACTCCCTTTTTACTTGTTTTAACAAATCTGCTGTCACTTGTCTCCAGTTGGTCCAGAATGCTGCAGCAAAGTTTTTGACAGGAACTAACAGAAGGGCACACGTCACTCCAGTTTTATCTTCTCTACATTGGCTACCTGTGAGATTTGGAGATCATTTTAAAATTTTAGTCAAGACTTTTAGAGATTTAAATGGACAGGCACCCAAATACTTCACCAAATTGTTGATCCCTTATTCTTCAGGCCACATTTTTCGGTCCTCGGCTCAGAACAACCTGAAGGTCCCTAAGACCCGTTTAAAAAGTTGGGGTGACCTATCCTTTCAGGCAGTAGCCCCCAGGCTGTGGAATGCTCTGCCCCATTGCTCTGTGTGATCAACTATTGATTCTTTTAAAAATCAGTTTAAGACACTTTTATTCAGACAAGCTCTTAGTTAATTGTTGCACTCATTGTTTTTATCACCTGTTCTTACTGTCTGTTTTAAATTAAGCCTATATTTGTATCTCTGTAAAGCATTTTGTGATTTTATTTTAAGGTGCAATATAAATAAAGTTTACTTACTTACTTCCTGTTTAATTTACACAAATTAATGGGAATGGATTAGCACTTTAAAAGTGGCAACTAAAAACCTACAGTAATCACAATGCTGAAATGAATCAGTTCAAACCACTTCAGTAATCCCACTGAAGTGACTGATTTTAGGGCAGAACACGCTTGGACAACAAACCTGGCAAGACATATGAGAAGTTGAGAGCAAGAAAACGTATGTGAGAAAGACCAAGGCATGAGTCCAAACAGTAATCCAGCACAACAGAAGTGCTGTCCAGATGGTCAGGGCTTATTATGTGGACTGCATGTTTCTGTAATGAGCATCACAACCATAAGCCCAGCGTGTGACCCACATATATTCACAATCTTAAATAACTAACTGAATTTAGCCTTTGATTATGTTTTACTTATTAAAAAAAACAGTGTAAAAAAATGAATTGAATATCATGATGCACATGTATTTGCACAGCAAAACTACTTTATTTTGGCATACTAAATAGTTTTGTAGAGACTGAAAAGATATATGGTGGTGCTATCCTGATTCATGTCTTTTTACTCTTTATTGTTTTCTTAGGCTGTCTCTTGGCCTTCCGTCACAGTACTGACAAACTAAATTTGACTTCTTACTCCCTCTTATGAGTGCTGTAGATATAAGCAGCCCTTTGGCTATAATAAAGTCTAAAAATACCCATGTGAAAAAATGTACTTTGAATAGTGATGGCTGCAAGAATTGTAACCTTTATTTACAGCCAAAAAATATATCAATAATGACAACTTGTTCCAATATTCACTGTCACTTTTGCAATTGTGTACTGAAAAGTGTTGGGGGTTTTTTCTTTGTAATTTAGTTTAGGTGCTTCACTACAACACTGTTCCTGGACTGTTAACAATTGGTGTTTTAATTTGAGGGCACTGTGTGCACAGTTTAAAAAAGGTTTGGTGCAATTTTCCCTCTAAAATCTGTTGTGGGAATAGGTAGGCATTTTTGTTATTTAATTTCCAAGAAGTGGTAAATAAAAAAAAAGACCAGTTAAAACCATCTGACACAAAGGGGACATTGATCCAAGCTATATTACTTCATATACATCCCTTAAGGATAGTGTTTCTCAGTTATTGTACCTCCTTGCAAGAATTGATATTGAACAATAGGGAGAGTCATGGACCCCTTGGGCAGTTTTTGTAATATTGGATGTTGATTATCCTTGAACGTCTACAGTACACAGCAGAAATGAGAATACCTTGTTGCAATATTGCTCATATGTTAAACGAGTCAGAAATCATCCCTTAATTATAACACCATTTACAAGTTGTCAGAGTATTTTCTCATATAAACAAATATGAACACATGTTCTCAAAAAAAATGTCGATAAATAAAATGAGCACACTAATTTTAAGACATTCACAAGTTTGAAGAAAGAAAGTATGGACGTGGTATTCAATGATCACACCTTGTATTTCGGTTATGTGTCAGCCTGTAGAACTGCAATTATTTAGTAAAATCCAGAGGAACTATAAGTGCATCAAACTCTATAAAGTTGGAGAAGGAAATTTGTTTATCACCAAAGCAAAATCAAGATTCTGAGCAACAACAACTAAAGAAAACAATCTGTAGAATAATAATATATCTCACTAACTGCTACAAGGCAAAAAAAAAAATGATTTTAGAAGGAATCCCACATGAGTTTTAAACTCCAGATTTTGTCAGATTTTGTAAGTTCCTGATTCACCTGTGCTGTGCTGCACCTCACTTGTACATAAACAAAGAAAATGTGGTACCTTTATTGTGTGTTAACATCTCAACATCGTATCCTTTGCTTTGGTACTGGCTGCTGCTGCTAAAGTGCAGGTATGTTTGACCTCTTAAAATGGGAGCAACATGAACAAATTGTCTAGACAAATTGTGCAAAAATTTAAATTTTATTATTTTGAGTATTGTTTTTTTAGGTTTAAATCTTTCTGCTGCGTGTAAGCTGGTATCATCTAGCTACCACCAGAGTGGAGGTTGCAGTATTCAAGACCTTATGTTATCCTTCCAGGGCCATTGTGCAGCCTTTGCTTGTGTCCAATGGTGAAAGTATGAGAGACAGGTAGACTCTGGACAGATCCATAACAAAGAAACAAAATATACAGTCATGCACACACACATCTAAGAATAATTTTGCTAACATCCATATTTTTTGATAGTGGAAGGAAGCTGAACTGAACTTCACAAATTTTGATTTTTTTTAAAATTTTTTAATTTAAGCAGTGGCATCACGGACATCTGGAGATCCACCAAAATATTAGCTGATAATGTGACTCCCTGCTTGCAGAGGCTTAAGAAAACAGAGTATTACAACATGGTAATGATGTAAGGCATAACCCAAAAACTTTGACCTTGGTTGCGATTTTAATGCCATACCTTTGGGATGTTAAGGTTTTGCGAGAAAGATAATAGAACAAAACCCTCAAAGCAAAAAGCAGTTGAGTGCAAAACTAAAAATGTAAAATTGATATTTAATTTGGATAGGTTTTTTAGCTGGAAGTCACTGGGGAACTCTGTGAATTTCTTTACAAAATGGGACTTTTAAAAGTTCTGTGCTTTTGGAGTAAGGGGCCTCATAAAGAGCAATTATTCTGTGATAGAAGAAAAGTGGGGTCTCCAATATTTTTTTCCAATGCAACCCACACACACAGCATCATGTTTGTGTGTATGTTGGCACGTGTACATATGCAGCTTTGTGGGTTGCTGCTTTTTCCACCTTTTGCTGTTCCCAGCATCAGTCCCCACTCACTGGATTAAGTGGTGAGTTTTGTCAATACACTGTAGAGAGGCACAGTGTGAGGGGGAACGAGTGCATGCGAGAGAAACATGAAAATGAGAAGGAACAGTTTGTGTATGTGTGTGTGAGTGGTGGATAGTGGGTTGGCGGGACGACACGAAGGACAGTTTTCATTTAGATAGAGAGAGACTGAACGAAACACAATTGAGTGCTTCTGTATTGGAGTCTGTGTTTGTTTTTGGTCCCGGGTTTTCCATTTGATTTTTATAATTTCATGCAGCAATTGTTGATAGGAAAAACATAAAAAGGGGCACTGCAAACAGTGTGCCAGTTTGTTTCTATGTGTCTGGGTTGTACAGGTTTTCCATTTGCATACCATATGCTTGAAAAGGCTAAGCATTTTAAAAGACAGGTTGCAGAATATCTTCCACATGCTTGGAACATTTACCAGACAATAAATTATTAAGTAAGTATTTACTGTAAAAATGCCATCAGGCTTTATAAACAGCAAAAATCGTTCCTGCAGCATAACTTATAGAAACAGGAAAAAGACAGAGGAGGATAAATACATTGTGGGGGTGGAAAGAAACAGAGGAAGCAACAAAGGGAAAATGAATTAAACCCAGGCTCATGTATTTACAGCACTTTTTCCCAACAATTGTGTTTGTCTTCTTTGCTGGAAAATACCAGGTTAAATGACCTTTTTTTGAGATCTGAAAAAAAAAAAAAAGAAAAAAAAAAAAAAAAAAAAAAAAAAAAAAAAAAAAAAAAAAAACCAAAAAAAAAAAACCAAAAACACTATAGGGTCGATTTTGAACAAAGAATCTTTTTTCAAATCACACCTCTTTAGAAATCTGCCACCATTTTGATGTTGACATCTTACATAAACCACAGCCTGGTTTCCAAATGTCCTGAAAAGATTTCCACTCAATCTATTGAAACAGAAACAGTATATAAACACAGAGACGAATAAAGGAATGCAAGTTATGAGGGGTTGGGAGGAAATGGGATGTGTTTCTTACTGGTTTGGCTGCTTAGGATGGAAAATGAGACAGAAAACAGAAAAAGAACTAACTAAAATTCACCCAAAGTCTCTCCAACTAATCACAAATCATCTTTTTTGATTGTTTATAACAATTCCATTTAATTTTGTCATACATAAACTGTCATGGTTTAAACTTCTTTTGCTCATAAAAACAGCATTCTAAATAAAGATTTAAGAATAGACTCTCAGATAAAACTGCAAGTAACCATTTTATGCTTTTGTGAACCAAAAGTTAACTGCATCTTATTTAGAAAAGACAGAGGCTCAAGAGAAGGTCTCCTGACATATGTATCTTCAAATTTGAATGCAGAACTTATTTCACTAACAGTGAGTTCTCTGCATTTTGAAAGCCCTTTTATTGGGACCTGCCATAGTGATGCAGTTCTTGCCTCCCATGGAATGCATGGAGGCACCCATTACGCTCCACCTCTAAACAGCTTTCACCGTTAATGTAGCCTAAACCGTAGTGTGCACCCCCACAATATATATATATCAAAACATGTCCATCTCGATTGTGAGATGCGTGCTATTACTCATGTTTCGAGTTACCATGGCAACGTAATTAGCCGCCAAACCCCCCCCCAAAAAAAAAAAAAAAACAAAAAAAAAAAACAAAAAAAAAAAAACATGTAAGTCAATGGAGTGAGGTCTTGAAGACATTCTAAATGGAATAATTCAATGTTTGTCACATACTGGTGATTAGCCCACATTGTACTGGTAGTTTCAGCATGCTAGTGGCTCAACATGCTAATGATAGCCCTCATGCTAATGTTAGCCTTATAACTAAAATAAGCATTTTAGCCTTTTTTTTTTTTAATTAATAGCTAAGTTTAGCATACTAAATTGATTGAGTCAATGTTAGTCAACAGAATAGTGACATGCTACTGACAGCATTTAAGCTAACCTTAGCATTTTGACTGATTTTAGTTCATACGCCAACGTTTGCATACTGAATGGAGTAAGTCATTGTTCGTGAACATTTCAGTGATACAGCACATGCGACTGACAGCATTTTAGCTAACCTTAGCATTTTAACTAATTTTAGCTTATACACTAATGTTTGCATACTGAATGGAGTAAGTCAATGTTAGTCAGCATGCTACTGATACCCCACATGCTCCTGACTACATTTTAGCTAACCTTAGCACTGTTGCCAATTTTTAGCATCAGAATGCCTTATTCGTGTCCAACCAATACCCACACTTTGGCAGGCCCCTTTTAAATTTCTTCTGAAATTTTATAGTTAAAATTACTCAACATCAGAATAAACAACTTCTTATACGTAATATTTATAAACCTCCTAATGCACCAGGTGATACAACTGCTGGTATCATGTCTACTATTAACTCTCTAGATTGTACTAGTGAAAAAAAATCATGTTAGATTATTTCAATTCTACCTGGGCAGATAACTCTTCTTGTAATGATTGTAATCTATTTAATCGCATAAACTTAATTTATAAATAAACCCACCAGGGTTGGCCCTAACTGTTCTTCCTTACTTGACTGGATTTTAGTTTCCCATCCTGACAGAATCATAAAATCTGGAGTATTACCTGACTAATTCAGTGATCGTTCCATAGTATTTGGTGTTTGGAAAATTAGAATTCCTTATTTTCACCTAAACTTATCAAAGTTAGAAAAACTAACATTAATTTAGAACATTATGTTCAAGATATATTAAATATCAACTGGGAAAGATTTCAGCTAATACCATTTGTGGAAGAAGCTTGGAATTACCTTTATACTGAGATGGTAGAAATAATTAATAAACATGCACCCTGGACTATAATAAAAGTCAAGGGTCAACATTTACCTTGGATAAAAGGAGATCATATACACTTATTCAAACAGAAAGATAAGGCATGGAAAAAACATTGTGCAACAAATGATCCTTCAGATCTGAATGCTTATAAAGTGTTAAGGAACAAATGTAAAACTAATACAAGAAATGCTAAAGCAAATTATTATCAGGACTGTTTGTCAACTAACTTTAAGAATCCAAAACAATTCTGGAAGAGAGTTAGTAGTGTAACCAATAAATCCAATAAAAAAAATTAATAATCAAATTAAGATAAATAATAAAATTGTTAGTGCACCATAATTAATTGCAGAGCCATTTTGCGATCACTTTCTACAATTGTTAATTCATTATCCAGTCATCTGTACTCTGATTGGAACCAGGTTCAAAACAAATGTGGCAGATCTTTTGCCTGCAGAACTATCACACTGCTTGAGGTTCAACAGGTTATTGATGGCCTAAGTGCTGGGTGCAGTATTGGCCTAGATGGTCTGGAGATCAAGTTTTTTAAACTTGCGTCTCATGTTTTATCATTTCCATTATCTGATTTGTTTAATTTCTCTTTGGAAACTAGTCAAACCCCCTCATCATGGAAATGTGCTAAAGTAACTCCAATCTATACAGGGGGTGACCCTACAGACATTAATAATTATAGAGCTATTGTAATTATTAACAGTATAGCACAAATATTGAAAAACTTATTTTTAATCAACTTTCTAAATATCTTGATGAGTTTAATCTGTTATCTCCTTACCAATCTGCATTTCGGCCAAATTATTCAACAATCACTGTTCTTCTTAAATTTACTAACGACATATAATCAGCTTCTGATAGCAATATGCCTACAGGTGTTGTATTTAATGACTTGGCTAGAGCATTTGACATGGTGGATCACTATCTACTTTTAGACAAATTATATGCTTTCAGTCTCTTACTGATTCTTTGCTATTTTTTCATTCTATTCTTCATTCTAGAACTCAGTGTGTCTCCTTCCGGCGTGTCTCCTTGCTGGAACAGCATTACGAAAAGTTGATGAATATAAATATTTAGGCTTTGGCTTGATTCCTGATTATCTTTTAAGCGTCATTTTCTTTCTGTTTGTAAGATAGTATGTGGTTACCTACAGTCACTTTATCGTTCTGTAGAATGTTTTTCCCTTCCAGTTCACATCACACAATTGGTGCTGCCAATTCTTGATCATGCAGATGTTATTTATAGTAATACCACAGAAACTAATTTTCGTCCCCTGAATACTCTATATAATAGTCTTTGTAGATTTATTCTGATGTATCCATACAGGACTCATCACTGTCGTATGTATGAGTCCTAAAACTGGTTGGTTCCTAAGGCCAGGAGAACCCAACAAGAAAATGTATCTATTTTAATTTTCCTGTGTATTTAAAACAATACTTAATCCAATTTAACTCACAATATAGCCTGAAAAATAGTGATCAGTTATTCTTCTTCACACCAAGAATTAGGAAAGAAATCAGATGTTGAGCATTTCAGTTTAACTGAAATGCTCAACATCTGATTGAAATAACTTTCCATCAGATTGAAATAACTTGCCTCCCTCGCTTAGAAGCATCACCTCTTTTCATATTTTTAAATTGTTTCTACTTACTCCTTGTCAAACATCTTGCTCTTACTTTCAGTAAGAACAAAGACTCACTTACTTTGGACTTAGTCCCTACAAGAATATGCGCAGGCACTTTGCATGTGTATGTAATATTTTATTTGTGTCTTGGTGCTGAGTGTATGAACCATATAGTTTGTCTGAATTTATATGTACATGTATTTTTTGGTATACTAGCTGGCTAGGTTCAGGGGGAACATTGAGTATGCGTAGCTGTGAGAGTGTGAATGAGTGTGAGTGTTTCGGAGCATGGTGTGGGTGTTTCTGTGTTGAATTGTCTTGTATTATATTTAACTTATTATCATTTATATCACTGTTGTTTATTTTTGTTTTGTATGGACCCCCTAGAAAATGAGATGGTACATCTCAAGGGGTTATCCTTGAAATAAATAAATAGATCAATAAATAAGTTTATATATACAGTACATATATATCATATACAAATGAGGCCACATAAGGCATTTGTGTCTGTTATAAGTGGTGTAAGTCAGTCAAAGGTGAGACTCTACTGTGAGAGAAGCCAGATAAAGCATTAGAAGAAGTCTGGAGAAAAAATAAAAAGCTTTTTTAATGAAAAAAATAAAAAATAAAAAAAAAAGGCAGACCATTCCGTTGCAGTTCTTGCTTGAATGGAGCCCCGGGCAAACCCTTATTTCTTGTGTCCATCTAAGCCCTACCCACTCTACCCTCAGCAATATTTATGAGAAAATCAAGAAGTAAAGGTTTTACAAAGGACTAACTGTTTGTAAAAAAAAATCTGCACACAACCTGAAGAAAAGTTGAACACAGGTATTTAGGAGTCCGTTCACTATATGTCTAAGTTAGTCCTAATGCCAAAAAGGCAATTAAAAAGCTTTTTTGTGTTTTCACAAGTTGTGTTTTAAATGATTTCTGTTCTGTGTACAATAATCCATTTGAGGTTTGACCAGTCTATAGTTTAGAGGCAATCAAATGCAGACCACATTCCTCAAAAAACTGTTAACTCTTTTATTAAGGGCCTAATCAAAAGCTGTGACTTGGATTTCAGAGTAAGTGTTCTTACACAGTCATGGTACACAGCCATACATAATCCTTGCTGTGTGTACATCATAGGAGGGTACCGTTTTCTACTGACTGGAAATTATATGAAGCAACAGAAAACTTATTTGGAGCAAAGCTGTCAGAGGATTTTCTTTTACCGCAAATTAAAAAACGGAATAATCAATATTTCAAAACAATACTAAAAAATAAATTTTTATAGATCCTCATTTGAGTCAAAGTTGGGGTTAACAACTTTGTACAGCAGCACTGCATACAGAGACACTGCACCACTCCTCTACCAGCAGAGGTTCACATAAACAATCATAACTGAAAATCAAAACAGCGAGTTGCTACTGTGAGTTTTAAACTTCTGTAGTATGGTAAGTACATCTGGAGAAGGAAATGCAGAATACATAGCTCCACTGAGTATTAAATGGTAAAGTGGCAAAATTACTAATGAACCCATCTTCCATTACTCTGCAGTTCAGTTGTAAATGAATTAGCGGGTAATGTGGCTAATAATAAAATGAGTAAAAGTAAGCAAACAGTTGACCCTGACTGAAGATGACAATTTGAGCAGAAAGGAAACAGAACCTTTGTAACCTACCCTCATGACTCTAGCTTTCAGCAAAATAACCTGAAAGACAAAAATGGAACAGGGCTGCTGCTTAGAACGTTTGCATAGACTGGATCCATGTTTACATTTTAAAAGCATTTGTGTAAGAACTTTATCAGTGTTTACATTTTAATAATCTATTTTCTAATTATTGAATCCAAGTTGCATACTTCTATAAAGGATATTAAAATGTCTACCAAGTGTTTTCTTGTCTATCATTTTTCTATAGAGGGAAACAGATTTGTTCTAAATTCTACTCAATGGTTTTGGCTCAGATAAGGCTATAAAAATCTTGCCATACTGTAATATTTTTCTGCTCTTTCTTTAAAAAAGAAGCCTGTGCCTTCAAAAAAGGTTACCAGGGAAATGAAAATGACACTGAGTATGCCTAGTATTGATAACAAATTTGAAATATCAGTACCGTGACAACGCTACACACATCTATTTATTTGAACTTTCTCCGAAAGTTTTCTGAACTCATAACAATTTTGGCATCAATTTATAAACCAGCCAGCTTCATGATCATCTCACTATTTTTAGAAGTGCTGCTTTAACCCTGTAAGACTCGGTGTTGTAATATTACAACATCTTTATTTCAAACAAAAATGTACAATTGTTGAATTTTCTTCTGTTTTGTGCATACAAACTTAGAAATTGAACCCTATTGTTCAGTCTTGAAACAGTATTGGACAGGAAATTTGCATATATGTTCGCCACACAGGGTCACAAACTAACACAATTTGAAAAACTGTGGCTGAGCACAGGGCCATGAAGAGACCTTTGGAGAGGTACATGCTCAAAGTTAAAAAGGGGCAAGTAGAACAAGATCTTAAAACGCCTTACAATAACATAACAACAACTGATATTCATCAGCAATCTAATATGGAGTCACATCGTGCTATATAATTGTCATCATGTGAGGACAATGTAAAGCAAAGGGAGCATGTGTTTTCTTTGATGGGTATAATGTTGCTATTGAGGGGTTGCTTCTCCTGCAGCAGATAGTGGTGGAGTTCTGTGTTGATCTTGGGCTGCAGTTTTTAAAAAGACCACAAGAGAGATGGTCACTGATTATGAAGTATACTATGAAATAATCTAAATTGCTGCTGTGTCTTACGAAATAAACCTTAATAATATCTGACTGATTAAAATCCACAGCAACTCAGTGGCATATTGTTTTAAAGATCAAAATAGCTTAGATGGGCTAATTCTACTTTTGCATTGTAGTGTTACCACCTCAGAGATTTAGATTTGTAAGTTGGAGAGATAAATTATATTTCAACCTTCTCAACAAGATCTAGAGAAACTCATCCATGCATTTATTTTTAGTCGCACTGATTACTGCAACAGTACCTTCACAGGTCTGCCAAAAAAGTCAATCAGACATCTGCAGCTGATCCAGAATGCTTCTGCTCGTGTCCTCACTAAAACCAGGAAGATAGAGCACATCAGCCCAGTTCTACAGTCCTTCCACTGGCTCCCTGTAGCTCAGAGTATAGACTTTTAAATACTTCTGTTAGTTTATAAATTACTGAACAGCTTAGTACCACAATACATTAAAATGTACTATACAAATAAATTTGCCTTGCTTTTTTTTTTGTCTTCAGCCATGAAGTAAAAAAATATAATAAACTTTCAAATAAGTTTGATTTTAAAAAATCCTATTCAGCAGGGTAAATGTAGATTTGTTTGACAATGAATCTCAACTATTATTAAAAATTCACATGTATAGGTATTAATTTTGAAACATCTTGGTTTATTTAATTGTTGAACGTTTAGCTTTATGCTGCAGTCCAATATGTTCAGTTCATTACTGTTTATGTGACAATTTTAGATATGAGCTCCAAATGCTATGTGCCGAACCTTTCTTTTGCAGTTAAGCTTCAACAGCAGTAACTTCATTCTATTCACAGCCGCTCACCTCCAGCCCAGATCCTGTCTGCAGCGGTGAGGACGTGCCTGCTGGTAGTAATGTTAGGTGAAAGTGGAGCGGAGAGCAAACCGAAAGCAGGCGCCAGCGGCACTTTGAGGTGCATTGTGGTGATAGACGCGGTGCCATCCCTTTACATCAGGCTGCCTGACCCAGAGTGGAGGGACCGACTTGAGGCTGCGTTTTCTTCTCCCTCCCTGTAGCGCACCGGGGATTTAATCCAGCACTGGGCAGTCTGATAAACTCAAAGTTAGAAGTTTGCTCTGTGGCCTAACCATTCTGTGTTTTTTTTTTTGTTTGTTTTTTTGAGGGGGGAGGGGGGTGTCCAGACTACTGAGACTACTGGTCAGAGGCAAAAAGATAAGAAATCAATCAGGCAAATGAAACATGCAGTTTTTTTTTTACTAAGATACAAATGTTCCTTCCACGTTATTCTGGCAATGAGAAACTGTCATCCAACTCACCCAATGTTGTAATAGTACAACATTTTCATAAAATCTTACAAAAACAAAAAAATATATCTCTGAAGTACTTCTACAAAATCTTCTAAAAGATTTAACTTTTTTTCATGTTTTTCTATGTCCAGGTCTTCGAGGGGTAAAAGTTTAAGCAGCAGCTAACTGATTGACAATGCCTTCCTTCCAGTGTGGGCAGAGTTCAGCCTTTTCAACTAATAATAATAATAGATTAAAAGCAACACAAAGAAGTATGAAAAGAAGTGAGTGTGTGGTCCTTTTTGTTATACAAATTGTAATAAGCCAATAAATTCTTTGTTTGTGGATTTCCTCAAACACTTCAATTAGAAAGGAAGTTGAGCCTACAGTTTACTAAATGACAAGTATGTAGCATAAAGGCACTCTGGCGCTGGCTTCATTTTATGTTGGTCTTAGACTGTGTGGAATCCAGGGTTATGTCCAATCGTGAAAAAGGTGCACAGTAATTTGGGTATGTGAGCTCCCCACGGTTATGTTTGACTCAAAAATAAAATAAGTAGTCATCCCTTTTTGTAACTGCCAGCTCTCCATCATAAAATGCACGTTCGTCCTTTTACAAAAATGAAAGTGCACATCACTGACAGTGCCTTTTATTTTACAGTCCATCATCTGATACCCCTTGCTGATCCAGTATTTTGATCTTTTTCTGCGTGTGCCAGCGGGAGACCGAAAAGTCTCAGGGTTTAACATGAAAAAGCTATTACAGTAACACAAACACTGACTCAGGGATGTCTAATTTAATCAGGAAGGCTCTAATAAAGTTGTATTACAGGAACAAAACTTTCAGAAATATGCTCATATGAGACAGAGCTTTACCTGATCGCACAGATGTCTAGCACATGTGCACATACACAAACACATCCACACACAACCAGCTAAACATCTGTCCCCAAGTACCAAAATGGTGAAAGATGCTCATCGACAAAGTGATTGATGCTGCTGCTGTCATCCTCTGACTCTGTGCATTTCATTCTCTCTCTGTTCTGTTCTCCAAAAGCAGAACCCTCATAAGTAATGAATGTTGGTCCAGATGTCCACTGAATTTCACAACAGATGACATGTCAATCTAAAAGCGCTACACACATGACTACACACAAATGCACTCTACATAGATTACTCAGCAATGCAAACATTAAGATAAAGAGCAAAAAAGATCACATACTGAACTATAAAGGAATAAAAATGCAGAAGCAGTTATACCTTAATTATATTTAGACGTTTAACAGTTTTCTCCATCCCCATGCATCTATAATTAAAGTTTTTTCTACAGAGATAAAATGCAAATTATTACTGTTTAGTGTATTGTGACAAACAGTGGAAAAGTTATTTTGGCTACATCCACTCTTATAAAAAAAAATTAAAAAAAAAAATTTAAAAACTACTTTTAAAACTGGTTTTCCTCTAATCTGTACATTTTTATTTTTGTGTGTTTGGGTGGGTCTTTTTTTTCTGTCAGTACAAAATGTGTTGATTTAAACAATGTTGACTCTAAAGATCTTAAACTGTCAATGTGCAAGGGATAAGGTATCTAAACAACTGACTAAAATATAATTATCAACATTCCTCTATTTCAACAGATCTGACAATTATCTACCTTTTCAAAGCTTTAAATGGGACTTTGAAAAACACTGTTATTAATGGAAAATACCAAGTGCTTAGGACATAGCAAATACTTGCTGTTTCCTGTGACCAAGAAATATTACAAAGGAAATAAAAGGAAGGTTTCAGAATAAAACATAACAAAGCCAGGAATAACATCATACAGAGAGAAACAGATCTTTTTTAAGTAGGTTTTTAAACCAACTGCTCTAACATAAGTTAAATTGGTTCCTTATTCCAAATGTAACTCAATTCCATGTATTGTGAGGATTATTTCATTTACTGAACATCCAGCATATGTGGAAAAATGTTGAAGAATTTCAGAACACTATGTTCTAACAGTGTGTGCAGGTTCTTTCCATGTATGCAAGAGTTTATTAGGCTAAGAAGAGATTCCAAGGTGGGAGTGTTTGGATGTTTGCCTGTCTGTCTCATCAACCATGTACAAAGCATCCTGCCCACTGTCTGTTCAAGGTAGGCACCAGTCTCCACAGAAACTTGCCCGAATCACGTTCATTACTCCCTTGAGGGAATTATATTTACAATGTGAATCATGTTTATGTACTCTGGTTTATATGGCTGCCTGTTTTTCAGTTGTATGAGTTTTGAAACTAATTAATACCATATGAATCCTTCTTGGTCGAATTCTCTAGGAAGTACTTAAAGCACAGATGGCACACATGTATATGTTTCTTCAGATATCACCACCATGAAAACTGTTTTTTCTGTGTTAACAGGTGCTGGTAAAAAAAAAAAAAAAAAAAAAAAGTTGTGTTTAAATGTTCAATGGCAGTGCATTGTCCCTTATCCTGCTAGAAGTAGCTATCGGGAGATAGGTGATACAGAGATGGAAATGGTCAGCAACAATACCCAGGTCGGCTGTGATATTTAAACAATGCTTAATTGGTACCAAGGGGTCTAAGGTGTATGAAAAAACATCCCCCATACCATTCAACCATCATCACCAGTCTGAACCATTAATCTACAGACCCATCTTAGTTTTCACTAAGTTTATATTGGAATCACAACATTCAGTATTTTTGTATTTAATTTTGTTATTCAAATTTTTTGACCTTAAACTGATATTATGGAGTGCACATATAGAAAAATCACATGGTTTTAAAATGGGTTCATGTATCAATTACGTTTTTCTTTGGAGCTTGTAGTTTGGATGTTAGGTCCTTCCTGGATGAGTAAAGGGTGTGGCCAAGGCCTGAAGTCTCTAAAATCTGAATGCTAGTCCATTGGGCCATACCAAGAGCTTAGCATTTATGGGGTGCTTTGGTTACTGTCAGTTAGGCCTGTGTTTAGCTTAGACTTGATGTCCACCTGCGTGTTTCCCCATGTAATTGAGCAAGTAATAAGTACCTGTTTTTTTTCTCAACATTAAAATTACATCTGGCCTGGTATTTCTCCTTAGCTGTGATGCCTTCCAAGAGAGAGCCCTCTGCTGAACTACTCCTGTCAATAACTGGATGTTCTCTCTATAGAGGATGCACTTGACCATTTCTTTCTGTGTTTGACTGTCTCTCTTCATGGTAAAGCAAAATAATGAGATATTAATGCCACTAACTATATGGACTCTGCTTTTCATCCCATACAGTTTCATACTTGCTCAGAGCTTATATGTTTAGCTGTGTTTTTCTCTAAGATAAAGCCACTAAAAGAATTACTGCTTCCATTAACTCTCATCATTGACATACAAAGTACGCCCGGACCAGTGGTTCTATGTTTTTGTTGATCTGTTCTGTCTTCTCCAACTCCAAGTCAGTAGCATCACAGCCTCTCACATTTCTGTTAAAACAGAGTTCTCCTTTCCACTGTCGCCATATTTAGGTTTAGTATAAGGGTGTGCTGCAGAGTTAATGCCTCAATGCAATTTTGTGTCCATTGTTGCTAAATGCTCATTCAGGTTGAGTCAATGGAATCAGCTAGGTATTCTTAGATAGAAACTGTTTTACAAATAGTAGAATAAACTGAACTAGACTGTAGTGTTTTATTACTAGGACTGAAGAGGAATGAATGTAACTGACTTCAAACCTGTCTGCATGATTGGACTGAACTGACTATATATTTTAATATTTTACAGAAAATGGATATTGTTTTGATAAGTGCCTTAATAAGACATTTGTTGCAGATCAACATAATTGAAACATCCCGAAAGAAATTTATGTTTGAGATTCATTCACAGTTGCATTTTCATTTCATGTTTGCAATTGTTTGTGTGAATTGTTCCACATATGGACAGTGAGAAAACTAAGAAAGAACAGTCATTTCAAGAAAATACCACAGTAATACTATGTAGGTTTTATCTCCAGCAGTAACACAAACTTTGCCTTGGAACGAAGGGCTAATAGGTTGAAGAGGTTGAATGACCGCCTTAATGGATGGGTGGCTGACTTGCTGACTGACTGGGCGACTAGCATAGTGACTTTCCATCTATCCTGCTGCCTCTCTGCTATCCCCTACACTGTGTGTGTGTATGTCTGGTTGTCAGGCCCATTAGCTCATTAGAAAGACTGTGTGATTGGAATAAGAACTAAGCTAGCAGTAATCTCTACCCAGTGACACACAGAGGAGCTCACCAATCTTGTCTTTGTCCCTCTTTGTCTGTACTTGTCCTTTCTTGGTCCTCCCGCTGCACCCTCTCTTTTATATCTCAGCTCACCCCTCTTTTAGGTTATTGCGATCTTTTTTTTCCTCATTGCTTAATCCTTCTCACTACTAGCATGTCTCTTACTGTTTCTTCCTTGTTTAGTTTCATAATGTGTCTTGCAGTTTCTTTGCTAATATTGGGTTGGCAAAAGTAGAAAAAAGGCTGAGCTAAGATATTAGATACAGCTGCATAATTGTATCTACACAGTTGCAATGGAGGATTGAGTATTCATTACACTGAAAGATCCCTTTCTAAAAATTTACTATAATTTTCTATCACAGAAAATTGTCAAAATTGTCACAAAAATAAGCAAGTAGTTCCTACAAGTGGATGCAGCTGGCAGAATTTGCATGCCTGGCTTAATTCTGCACAGGGCATAAGTATCCATCTTCCCATTACGACCATTACGCTAATATACAGTATACATTTTTTAAAAAGCTACAAACTGCTACTGTGAGCAGCTGCCAGTAAATATCATATTGAAAGCTTTACAAAGAAAAATTAATTTCTATATTATCAACTTTTCAAAAGTTACTTTCCATTTCACCCTGTCTACTTTTAAGACCAGACTTAAAACATTCCTTTATGATAAAGCCAGTAGTTTGAGCAAATTTAGGTTATCCTGAGCACTCGCTGTAGTTATGCTGCTATAGGCTTAGGCTGCTGGAGGATAAACTGACCACTTCCCCTTGCTCTGCTGCACTCTCCTCCATCTATCTAATTTTGTACTATTTGCGGATATTTCAACTTTTAACTTTATGTTTACTGTTTTTTACTCTTCATAGAAACCAAATATGGTCTGCCATTCTGTTTCGCGGTAACACCTTCCTGGAGGGCGGGCATCACCTGAGCTACTGCTTCCAACAACTTAACATTCTTTTTCTGTAGATGTTGCACTTGATCCTATTTCTCTCCTAAACAAAGTTACTGGCTGAGCTTTTGTGGTAAATAACTATATGTTCTCTCTTTCATCCTATAGCATTTTAAAGGAAGCTCAGAGCTTATCTGTAAAGATGTGTTTCTCTCCAAGGTGAAGATGCTAAAGGAGCTACTACTGCCATTAATTTCTTACTTTTCTCTAACATAGAAAGTATTCCTGGATCAGGGCTTCTGTTTTTTTTTTTTTTTTTTTTTTTTTTTTTTTTTTTTTTTTTTTTTTTTTTTTTTTGTGGGTATGCTCTACTTTCAAACCTCCAGTCAGTCATGGTACATGGCTGTTCACTTTGAGCCAGGTTCTGCTGGAGGTTTATTCCTGTTAAAGGGGAGTTTTCTCTCCACTGTTGCTACATGCATGCTCAGTATGAGGGATAGCTGCAAAGACAACAGCACAATGCACGCAATTATCCATTGTTACTACATGGTCATCCAGGAGGAGTGAATACTGGAACTCAATGATTCAATGCAATCTACTGGGTTTCCTTAGATAGACAACTTTTAACCAATTTGAATAACAAACTGAACTTGACTGCATTGTTTCATAAGTAGGATCAATTGGAATGTATGTATGATTGGATTGAATTCATTCTTTTTTAAAGTGCCTTGAGATGATATGTTGTGAATTAGTGCTATATAAATGAACTGAACTGAATTGAAACTGAATTTCACATGTGGCATAATTACCATAAATACTGCTGCACTGTGGTGGATTCCACTTTCACCAGTGGACTATGCAAACTGCATCTCCCAGCATTCATTGTGTTGTAAATATCACTAATAACAAACTGTCCCCCGCTATAAAACCCAGAGCTGGACAGATAAGAGCCATCTTTGGAGTCAGCCTCCAACTAAGACACACGTGCATTGTGGACCACATTTTTCTTCTGACCTGCCGGCCAGGAAAAGGACTTTTAAAAACTTCGAAGTGTCAATTGGAGAACTTTTAAAGAAGCCGTTCGCACATTCTGCTCTCTAAACTCCATTGAGTCGTACAAAATCCCTTGCCATCTGCCTGTAGAGGCCTGCTGCATCCGTTGATGGAAAGGCGCCTCTTTGGTGTTTCAACCAATGCTACTGCTGGTTCTGCCGAGAACCTCACCCCCTCAGCAGGGACCCCAGCTTACCTGCCGGACAAGAACGAGTTTTTTTTTTCTTTCATCATTTTTGCCAGATTTCTGGACATTGCTTTGATCTGAGCAATTGAGATTAACGCATAATAAGAGATCACTTTGTTGTCTGGGCTGAAATAGGTAGTTAAACACTGATGCACTTTACAGGAAGGGTCAGAGCATACTCTACCTGCTGAGGAGGCTAAGGTCTTTTGGAGTGCTGGGGCACTCCTGAAGACCTTCTTTGACTCTGTGGTGGCAACAGTCATCTTCTATGGGACTGTATGTTGGAGGAGAAGCTTGTCTATAGCTGAGAGGAAGCAGTTAGACTCCCAATGACTCCCACTCCCATGCATGAAGCTGTTGCTGAGCTGGATTGTCCCATTTACTTTTACAATCTATGAGCATAAAAGAAAAAGAAGTCCAAAAGAAATATTGAAATACATATAGACAACTTGACCATAACCTGCAGATTTTAGCATGTGAATCCTTGCAGTACGTTCCTTGAATGTCTCATCCTGCACATTGCCATGTATATGCTCAAGCACATATTTTCACAGACCATCAGGCTGGCAGCAAAACAATACCCCTGGAGAAATGTGGAACTCTCTGCCTTGTTCAAGGGCACTTTAGAACTGTTTTGGTGAGCAGTCACTTCTCATTCTAGAATGCATCTTTTCAAAAACTTGTTTCACAAAAGATAGAAGAGAGGGTTGGCAGGTATAGTGCAGTGTCACTAGACTCACTTGTGATTCAGCTCCTCGTTCAAGGGCACTTTTACAGGCAGCCACTGACTAGACCCATCATACACTAGAGGGAAGAGACTTGTTAGATCTGGAGATTTAACTAGCCCCTGGCCATATCAAGCACTGTATCTTGGGAGCTACTCTTATGGGTAATCTGAAATTAAAGTGCAAGGTCACAGGTATTTGGGTTACAGGGCACTTGATGCCTCCAGAAACCAGTATTACTATAAAACTATCTTAAGTTAAATTCCAAATTAATACCAGGGTTAGAAGTCATAAAATTTGTTATAGCATGTAATGGAAATCTTTACTAATATTCAGCTTATTTCCTTTTTATACATTAATTTACATTTGTGTAATTTTGTGTTGTGTTCTTTAAGATGGACATGTGGCAAATAGGAAGTAAGCCAATGATTTTGTCTAATATTACATAAGTTAAACTGGAGTAAGAATACTGTTTGCATACAACAGGAGTGCATCAATGCATGGATCTCATGATGCTAATGTCACAGTCTGGTGCATGGAGTCAGCTGAAGACTATATTAACCTTAGGCGATAACTACACTCATTTAGAACATGGCGTCCACATGCGTTTAATTTGGTTTTGCTAAATGCAAAAACATAAGAGAAACAGAGGAAGCAACTATTCAAAATGCTGAACACAAAAGCAAAACAATACTGACAAATTTATATTGACTTGCATACACCTGAATATTTTAATTAAAAAGTGTAAAAAAGGTTTTAGGCCGCTGAGAAGAGTGAGTAGTAGGTAACATTGTCTACATCTGTAGAGTGTAGATATGTCAAACACTTAAAGGACATCATCACCCATGTAACTAAGTTTGGGAATTAAAAGAACACTTATGCTAGTTTAAAAAAAGTAAGTTCAATACTTTACTTTGTCTGAATGAGCCAATCTATAGTCCTAGTCCCATTGCCAAATAACCCAACCCCAAAATCAATGTACACACCAAACCATGAATTATGTGTACCGTTACACCCCTAATTTAGATTAATTTATTTCCAAATACAAAAATTTTAAATAATAACATGCTCTTTACTTTGAACTTTCTGAAAATCAAATTTGAAATGTTTTTTTCCCTACTGCTTTAAAGTACAAAATTAAATATTTGAGATCTAAATCCAAATTTGGCCAGTGCAAACGCACATCTTCTTCTTTGCATTATGTGATGGATTGACAACTTGTCAATTATATCACCCATCCTCTAACCATAGTACAGCTGGGATATGGTCACCTGGCCAAAGTCTCTAAAAAAAGAAGAAGAAAGTACGGAAAAGCATGATAGTTGTATGAATAGTTTGAACCATCTATGTTTATATGTCTTCTGCAGATTAGAGTTAAGGCCCAAATTATTCATTTCCCTGGCAGACGCAGATTTAACATTATTTTCATTTAAGTTAATTTCTCAAAGAGAAGAGACAGGCATCTCTAAAGAGACTATAAAACAATGTAAATGTATCAATTTAGTATCAGTTTTGGAAAAAATAATTTCTGTTTTTATTTACATTTTATTTAAAATTATCATGTCAAAAATTACTAATACACTTCTTGATATTTACAGGAAAAATCATTATTAGCACATAGCAATCAGCCCCTTATTGTAATTGATAAACATCATTTTGGATTTATTGTTGATGATCTGCTTGCCATCACTCTAATTTTAGGTCTCTCCACAGATTTTTCTGTCAGAATCAAGTTGGGACTCTGGGAAAAAACAACTTGAGACCTCCATCCCTGGTCGAGCCAGTCTAAGGCTCGGTCGCTCTACATGCAAAACTCACGTATTAAGTGAGTTTTAAACTGCTGGTTAAGTCTTAACTAACAGCTGATGAAGAGAAAAAATAAGACTCATCAAGCCAAAAACATAAATTCAGTCTTACCTTCGATGTTTTATGATCATAATCCACGTTAGAGAAAATATTCCCACTTGGCTCCTGTAATCTGTTGTCCCTGCGTCATCCCTGTTGGCCACATGATTATTGTATATCCCACGGATTCTACTGGTTCTGATTGTTTTGGAATACCCCCTGTGAGGCAATCTGCATGCTTGCATGGACTAATAATAGTATTAAAATGCCTAATAATTTATTAATATGTCCAGCATATGTGTTTTTTTAACATCTGATACTCTTCTCAATTGCTTTTATTCAGATGATAACAGCAAAGTTTTTTTTTTTTTTTTTTTTTTTAAATATGACAAATCTTTATCAGCCTAATCTTTCACTGTTTTTAAATTTATCATACAACTATTGTGAAATGTAGGCTCATTAATTCAGTTTAGAGAATGTGTAACAATGTATGGCTGTATTTAATAATCTAAGTATTAGTTTATTATGACCATTATTAATTTAATACTAAGAAGTGGCTTTGGTTGAGTAATTAACTGTTTTTCCAATAATTTCTGCATTTTGTGGTGAACAAAAAGCAATGTCCTGAAATATTTGTCGACATTCTAAACATTCGGCCTCAGTCTTGGTCTCGGAAGAACCGGTCTTGACGCCATCCCTGGGCGTCAAGACCAAATGTTATTACTTCCAGTCAAAAGACATGTACTAGTCAAATCTACCAAGAGTATTATTAATTTTAGTCTTAAATGTTTTTGTAACAAAATATATCTAGTTTATACTCATACTTTTTTAAATAGTCTTATTGACTTTGAAGTTGATTTGTTAACAGGGCAATAAGGGCTGTCATGACAAGGTTAATGTCTGGTATGCTAATTATCACCATAGAAACACAGTCACAGCAGGAAGCAAGAAGCCAGTGACTAATGACCCACTCATCTGATATCCCATTCAAATTCTTTGTCACTCTCTTTCTCACAGACTCATGCTCTTTCGTCCTGCTGTCATTCATCTCTGCCCTATGCCTTTGCCTTATCCCCTTCTTTTATTTGCCTGTGTCTCTGGACTTGTTTTTTTTTTTTTTGTATATTTCTAACACGTATGCTTTTTAAATCATTGTTGAATGGGGGAAAATTAAGTAGCACTGAAATATGCAGGTCACAGTGAGGCAACAACAGTGCAGAGGAACCAAGGACAGCACACAGAGACACAACAATAAATAATGTATAACTTTAATATCTTCACAAGAACTAATTTCGCCCACTTTCTCTGCACTGGAAAATCACTCTGTTCATGTGCTCAGACACATTTGCATATCTTTGTCAAGAAGTGACAACAGAATCACAAAGGTCCCTTTAAAGTATTAATAAAAACAGAGTTTCTTCTCGTGCCCTCATAACTTCCGATATCTGCCAGTGTCTTATCCCAGACTTTCCATTACAGTCTTTATGACTCATAGTTTATTTGACAGCTCTGCAAACACACAGAGATAAGAGGCATCTTGTTGCTTATTAGGATGTTAAATACTTTGGCGACAGGCACGCCCTCTTCTACATTCAAAAGGTAGGGCAGGGGGATTATAAGATATCAAGTGTGTGATGCTGATAGCACACAATGCTTAGGAAATGTTAATGACCAGTTTAGATAACCAGAGATTTACCACAACAGATGAGATTAATTGGGATCATCTTAACAGCGGAGAACACACAGTTTCATACACCTAACCTCTATATAATTTTAACCTCTATATAATTTTACCATCCCAGTAGGAGAGTAAAAAGTTGTTCTTTTATGTCTCAAGAAAGCATGGATAGAGTATATTTCCAATGGAGCTCATTTTCACTCTCATCTCTCTGCAAAGCCATATTGGTAGAGTTCTCAGTGCTGTTTTATGTGAAACTGATCTTTCCCAAATGTCGAACTAAGAATTCTGGATCTCAGTTGTACCCAAACTGCTTTAGTGCCTAAGCTGATGCAAACAGTGACTTGGAACAAAAGCATGAGCTTCTCATTGAATTTAGAAAATACATGAAAGACTTGTCCACAGAAGAAAGCAAGTCAAATGAAAAAATTATGATCATACGCAGAAGTCAAACTCACTGACTGGACTTTCCATACTTGAAGGAAAACCTCAAAAATCTGTTTAAACTTATGTGCCACACGGCTTTTTCAGCGACTGACAGATGGTTTCCTCCAGCTCAGTTACAGAGCAGATGTCAAGAGAAGCAGCAGTAGCAGAAACAATGCGACCTGCCTTTTGATCTACAAACACTGCACCAGAGCACTGACCTGTCATACGGTGGGTATTTTGTATGAGGGCTATGTTAAATTAACCCTTGGCAAAGCAAGAAGAAATTCAAAAAAAAGAGATGATCCATAAGCTATCACAATCATAAGGCAAGAAATGTTTGCAACTGACTTTGACCAGGAGGAGCAAAATAACTAAGAGCCCAGTAAATTTCTTTAATTGTCATACCTTGCAAAAATATTAATGCCCGTTGACCTTTTCACATTGTCACATACACACCACAAACTTCAATGTATTTTAATGAGACTGAGTGATAGACCAGCATCAGAAATGAATAATTGTAATGTGAAGGTAAATTATGCAAAGTTTTTTGATTTCTTTAGGATAAGTATCTGAAAAGTGTGGCATGCATATGTATTTAGCCTCTTTTTATTCTTTAAAATAGTTAGACTTGTAACATATTGCAGAGCACTAGGTGTGTGTGTCTGTGTGAATGTGTGTATTTGTGTTGGGTGGGTGTATGTGAGTGAGTTTGTCACCTGGAGGTGCACAGTTCTCAGACTGGCGAAAACAGTCAAAAGCCTGCAACATTCAGCACCCATGTATCAAAGGACATGTGAAATTGACTACGGAAGACCACAGCAGCCCCAAACAAACGAACACAAGGCATCACCCCAGGGCAGACGTACACCCCTCACAGAGGTAGGTCGTCAGTAAAGTACAAATGCAGCAGTCTCCATCCCAAAGAGGTACAGGATGAGACACAGGGCACCAAGCTCTTCCAACCCAGCCATACTACCATCTCCTGCCACCCAGGTCAAGCCAACCAATTCCATCAGTGGCTTAGACTAACTCCCGGCAGCAATACCACCCAGCATCAAGCAAGAGAAACCCCACTGGGGTCCCCAACATGCCAGAGATGTACAAGCCCACCAGAGCAGCCAGAACTCGGGAGGTTTGAGGTAGGGAGGGCATATTGCCTTCCCAACTGGTGAGCTAGCCCCTGGGAGGTCAAGAGGAAGGGATGCCCAACAGAGTCCAGCGTAATCCATGTGGCCGAAAGCCATAGCCCACTTTACAGAAATCTACACCTCCAGTCCCTGCTTAACCAGCACAAATATGTGGGATGGAACAAAAGTCAAGTCAAATTTATTTGTATAGCACATTTCAGCAGCAAGGCAGTTCAAAGTGCTTCACATTATAAAAACATCAATCAAGTATACATCAAACTCATCGAGCAAATATCAATGCATCAAAATCATGAGGATAATCAAGCAAATATAATTGGAAAATATTGATCAATGTCCCACTTACTACTAATTAAAGGCAGCTCTGAACAGGTGGGTTTTTAGCCTTGATTTAAAGGAATTCTGTGTTTCGGCTGTTTTGCAGTTTTCTGGGAGTTTGTTCCAGATTTGTAGTGCATAAAAACTGAAAGCTACTTCACCATGTTTGGTTTTAGTTCTGGGGATGCGGAGTAGACATGAACCAGAAGACCTGAGCGGTCTGGAAGGTTGATACAATGACAACAGGTCTTTAATGTGTTGTGGTGTTAAGCCGTTCAGTGATTTATAAACTAACAGAACTATTTTAAAGTCTATTCTCTGAGCTACAAAGAGCCAGGGTAAGGACTTTAGAACTGGGGTGATGTGCTCTATTTTCCAAGTCTTAGTGAGAACACAAGCAGCAGCGTTCTGGATCAGCTGCAGCTGTCTGATTGACTTTATAGGCAGACCTGTTAAGACACTGTTGCAGTAATCAATGACCTGTTGTCATTGTATCTACCTTCTGCATCCCCAGACATGGAGAAGCAGCATTCAGTTTTTATGCACCACAAATCTGGAACAAACTCCCAGAAAACTGTAAAACAGCCAATATATTACACACACACACACACACACACACACACACACATATATATATATATATATATATATATATATATATATATATATATATATATATATATATATATATAGATAGATAGATAGATAGATAGATAGATAGATAGATAGATAGATAGATAATACAATTTGCAATTATCTTTACAACATATGAAGCCCTTAATAATCAAACTCCACCATACATCAGAGATCTAATTGTTCCATATGTTCCTAACAAAGCACTTCACTCTCAGACTGCAGGTTTATTGGTGGTGCCTAGACTTTCCAAAAGTAGAATGAGAAGCAGATCTTTTAGTTATCAGGTTCCTCTCCTGTGGAACCATTCCCAGTTTCATTCAGGCAGACACCTTGTCTACTTTTAAGCTCATAGTTAGTGTCTTAGGTTATATTGAGCTATCTCTCTAGTTATGCTGCTTTAGGCTTAGGCTGCTGGAGGACATAATAACCACTTTTCCTCACTCTGCTACATTCTCCTACTGATGTTAAAGGGGAGTTTTCCTTTTTGCTGTTGCTTCAAGCATGCTCAGAATGATTGCTACAAAGTCAATGACACAATGCAAGCAACTGTCCACTTTTGCTCCATGCTCATCAAGGAGGAGTGAATGCTGCAATCTACTAAGTTTCATTGGAAAACTTTATTCAAAATTAATTTTGATAAACTAAACCTGACTGCATTGTTTTACAACTAGGATCAATTTGGTAGTTTGTACTTGACTTGGAATCTGCCTGTATGATTCCGTTGAACTGACTTTTTTTTGTAAAGTGCCTTGAGATGACGTGTTGTACACTGGCACTTTATAAATAAACTGAATTGAACTGAACTGAACTGTAAGACAAACATAGTAATGTATATCAATCTTCCAAAGGTAGATCAGTTTTTTCATGTCTTTAAACTGTTCCATGGAGCCAAACCAACTGTATCAGCCCAACAGACAACATAGATTGTTAGATCTCCATGGCTACTGTCAGTCTTCCAGTGTTAGCTTTTTAACTTTTTCAGCACAAAATCTTGATTTTGTATGAACTAAAACGATAGTATATTGCTTTAAGAAAGTGTATAAAGATTTGTATTTGTATTTTCTTTCTAAAACCCTATTCTATGAGAAAAAGACCTTGAGTGCATTAAGCACATAATTTTGTTTCTTTTAGTCATCCTTGAATTAAGCTCAACTTTGCAACAACTGTTCTGACTTTGCAGAGCAACCTCAGATTCATATAAGACCATCTTAGGACATGAAAAATTTCAAAAACCTGTTTAAGGCAAACCCTTTTTCACTGACATTTGATTCAAGTACTGCTTGGTGTACTTGTGATTTTTTTGTGCTTTAAATTTGATTTTTAACTATTTTTATCACTTATAGCTTGATTGGAATTTTTCTTATGCTTTCAGCTCTTACATTTTTAACATTGCTCCTGTTTTGTTTTCTTTGATTGTTCGGCACTGATTCAACATCTTTCATCTTATCTATTACAAATATAGTATGTGTGGGCTAAATGTGAGATTGGTATAGCAAAATCTGAGCTTCCAAAGCCTGAGTACTTGCATTACCAAACAACTGAAGTTAAATAGCATTTGAGATGTAATGAGGGAAAAACACTATGGCAAACAGGAATTTTCCAGGCCCTATGTGGAGCAAAAAATCTGCAGTCGGTTTTGATTGGAAAGGGCAGTGCCTCTTGTGAAAGCTGCAAAGCCTCAGTCACCCGTCTCCTGGATGGGTTGTACTGGAATTGTAATTTCCCCTTGGGGTTGAATTGAATGGAATTGAATGTATTGGTGGATGACAGTCAGCATTCAGTTCTTACAGTGGCCTTCCATAACTCAGTGAGTTTTAGGGCATTACAGTAAGACTTTCATGCAAGCAATCATCAGTACTTTCATTAGTTTATCATATGTCACTGCAAAACAGCCTGAAATCTAAAGCTGAATGTCTTTTTGAAAAGTTGGACCATTTTTCTACTTTTGTTATAAAGCAGTTTTGAGCAAAGGCCCAGTTCCAGTCCTCATAGGTTGGTGTCATACATGTATTAGAGGCTGCTGTAGAGATCTGATCCCGTCATTCAAGTCAGGTGTGTTTAAACAGAAAACATGAAACAGGTATGGGACCAGCCTTTATTAACCAGACCCCTGAAGAGGAGCTTTGTAGAGGATTGTGAAACAATTTCCCTCCTCTGGACAAAAATATATAGATGACTCAGAGATGTTCATACTATCTTGTGTTTATCTGTATACACAAACATGCATCTCAAAGCATAGGTTAAATCTCAGCCTTTTCTGATGCAGAAAGGAGAAAGACATTATTTTCTTGTCCTCTCTACTGTCTGTTCTGTTTACTGATTATCTGTTTCTTCTTTCCATCTATCTTTGTGTCTCCTTCACTCACCCTTTCTCTAGCCTCGAGCAATATCGTGGTAATAAAAGCTGAAGAATACCTTAGAGTTTGGACTCTTCCTATTTCTTTCGGCCCCCTACAGCCTGCCATTATACCACACACACAAATGCCAGCCACATACTCACATGCTCTGATATGTACAGTATACACACAAACACACGTTAGTATATCAAGTTGTGACTGAATTACGTTTTGACAGATAGTGCTCTTGAGGGCAAAGCAATGATAACTCACCTGTATTTGTGGGTGGGTGGATATTTGGCTGGTGAGAGTACCTTTACTTAGGTAAGGACAATCCTGCAGGATTTACTTGCACGTGTGTATGCGTGTGTCATTGCTTGGGGCTACAGTAATAAAGGGTAGAGGTAGCCTGAAAACTGGCCTTTGTGTCTCTGCTGAGGCTCCTGAGTTTTGCCAACACAGCTAATATGAGGTAAAATCTGATGCTGCAGGGATAAAGTTTCTTTTGTTTTTGTTCACATTGTTTTCTTCTTTTAGGATTCTCTCTTCTATTCTTTCAGTCCATTCAATCATACACACTCATTACTAGCAAGATGCTAAGGATGTTTCTCCATCTTGAAAATTTTAAGATGAATTAATAGTATAAAATCTAACTTCAAATATTTTAAAAACATGAACACATTCCCTAGATACAATACACTGAGGGACAAATTCTATGTAAATTAATTGTGAATATGCATGTTTTATAAGCCTTTGTAGCAGTGCTAAGTAACACAAATGTAGGGTGTTACTATTCAGAAAAATGACAGCTAAGCAGAGTAAAAGAGTGGAGCCAACATACTACTGAACAGAGTGGGCTATTTTCACGACACTGATTAGCATATCGTATTATATGCACATTAAATAAGCTATTAGTTAACCAGTAAACTCAAACTATGGTTCTACAGTTGCAACCAGCTAAACACATTCAAAGGTAAACTATGTATAGTACCAAAATCTTGGTTAGCTTACCATTAATTTAATTAAATTTATTTATATCGTGCCAATTCTCAACAAATGTTGCCTCAAGGCGCTCTACAAAAAAAAAACTCTTTTCAGTTGAATCACACATATATTCCAATTGATCCTAGCTAACAAACAATATAGTAAGCTCAGTTAATTATTCAAAGTAGTTTAAAAAGTTTTCTATCTAAGAAAATCCAGCAGATTAGATTGAATCATTGACTTCCAGCCTTCACTCCTCCTGGATGAACATGTAGCAATAATGGACAGTTGCTTGCATTGTGTCGTTGACTGAGCAGCAATCCCTCATACTGAGCATGCATGTTGCGACAGTGGACAGAAAAAACTTCCCTTTAACAGGAAGAAACCTCCAGCAGAACCTGGCTCAGTACGAGCGACCATCTGCCACGACCAACTGGAGGTTTGAGAAGACAGACCAAATACACAAAAAGAAACAAATGAACCGATGTAGGATTATTTTCTATGTTCATGAAAGCACCATATTTTCCAGAGTGTAAGTCAGTTTTTTTCATAGTTTGGATGATCCTGCAACTTATAGTCCAGAGTGACTTATATATTTATTTATACCTCTTCATGACATATTTTTTTCACCGATGCATTACATGTTTATTCATACTGAGAGACATGAACCAAGGATTAAATATTACTGTTTGCAGTTGCGAGGAAAGTTGAACGCAGGCAATCTTGTGAACGTGCAGTTACGTCTTCGCATCCTGGTAGTTGCCAAGGGGGTGAATATATAACTTTCTAGGTGGGCCTTCTTGGTGCATCTGCTTCAGTGAACACAACCACCTCTCTATCACCCGGGATTAATATGCTCACAAAATTAAAGGAAACACTAAAATAACATCCTTTTTCTCAATTAACTAAATATTCTCATTGAAAAACTATATTATTAAAACAGTGGAATTGATTGAGAAGAAAATAACACAAAAATTATCAATGTAAATCTTATTACACCATGAAGATCTGGATTTGGATTCATACTCAATATCAAATTGGAAAATAACATGACAGGCTGATTCAACGTCAGTGAATATTCCTCAAGATAAGTCTAAATGAGGCTCAGTAGTGTGTGTGGCCTCCACGTGCTTGTATAACCTCCCGACAACGCCTGGGCATGCTCCTGATGAGACGGCGGATGTTCTCCTGAGATATCTCTTCCCAGACCTGGATTAGAGCATCAGTTAGCTCCTGAACAGTTTGTGGTGCGACGTGGTGTTGGTGGATTGACCAAAACATGATGTCCCAGATGTGCTCAATTGGATTCAGGTCCGGGGAACGAGCAGGCCAGTCCATAACATTAATGCCCTCATCATGCAGGAACTGCTGACACACTTCAGCCACATGAGCCCTTGCATTGTCATGCATAAGAAGGAACCCAGGGCCCACTGCACCAGCATATGGTCTCACAATGGGTCTGAGGATCTCATCCCGGTACCTTATGGCAGTCAGGGCACCTCTGGCTAGCACATGGAGGGCTGTGCAGCCATCCAAAGAAATGCCTCCCCACACCATGACTGACCTACCACCAAACCAGTCATGCAAGCAACATAACATTCTCCACAGTGTCTCCAGACTCTGTCACATGCTCAGTATGAACCTGCTTTCATCCATGAAGAGAACAGGGCACCAATGGTAAATCTGCCAATTTCAGTGTTCCCTAGCAAACACCAATCATCCTGCACGGTGTTGGGCTGTAAGCACAGGTCCTATATGCGGATGTCAGGCCCTCATGCCGCCCTCATGGAGTCTGTTTCTGACAGTTTGAGTAGAAACATGCACATTAGTGGCCTGCTGGAGGTCATTTGGTAGGGCCCTGGCAGTGGACCTCCTGTTCTTCCTTGCACAAAGGATGAGGTAGTGGTCCTGCTGCTGGGTTGAAGCCCTCCATGTCTCCTGGTGTACTGGCCTATCTCCTGGTACCTATTCCACGCTCTGGATACTGCACTGAGAGAGACAGCAAATCTTCTTGCCACCGCTCGCATTGATGTTCCATCTTGGATTAGCTGATCTACTTGAGCAACTTCAGTAGACTGTGAAAACCGCCTCATGATGCCTCTAAGCATGACAGCATTGACAAAATGAAAAAGTGACTAAAAGTTCAACCAGAGAAATGATCTCTGGTCACTACCTGCAGAATCACTCTTTCATAGGGGTTGTCTTGCTAATTGCCTCTCATTTCCACCTGTTATATGTTCCATTTGCACAGCAGCAGGTGAAATTGAGTCACAATAAGTGTTACTATCTAACTGGTGACATTGATTCCACAAAGGTGTGACTGATTTGGAGTTACATTGTTTTGTTTAGGTGTTCCCTTTATTTTTTTGAGCAGTGTATTAACCCTCTGTTGGTATAGTTAAAGGAGTACATATTTCTTCCTGTGCTCCTAATGACACTTTTTACTTCTAAGTCTGTTTATGTTGTTCATATATGTTGTTGGACTAGTATTCTGCTCCACCCATGCCCCATCACAGCCTCCGACCTCCCACCCACAGCATAGGTGGCTACCCCACCAGGAGCCAGAGAAGGCCCCAATGCCACCAGGGACCAGCACACAAGCCAGAAGTGGCAGCAGGCCAGTCAAGGCAAATACTGAGTTAAAGGGGCTTAATACAAATACATGCAATACTTTTTTGTTATTCATAAAGACTTTTGAATATGGGTTGTCATTTTCCTTCTTTTTGACAGTAATCCAATTTATTGTGCTGGTTTATCACATGGAATCCCAAAAATATATATTAAAGTTTCTGATTATGAAAAAGTTTAATGGGTGTTAATACTACTGCAAGGCACTTCCAAACATTACATTTGTAATGATCCACCAATTCAATTAGTAGTTTAACACACCTCTCTGAAGCCTCTCCAAGGTTACCCTCTCATTATCCCATTGAGACAGTGGCTAGAAAAAAAACTGCCACATATATATATTTTGGGCTACTTTCCATGCTGTCAGACATTTCAGGATGTCATAATTTAACACCCCAAACCTGATTACCATTTAACTTGTATGTCAGGAAACACCAACAAAACACTTCTTGTTCTGCAAACTAAGATGACACTGTCATAGCTGTCCATTGTTTACACAGCTATGAAAATCTTCACCAAAACTTGAAGCCTCAGAGAGGAAAATGATGGGCACCGTGTCATCCCATCCCATCGGAAAGCCACCAGGGAGGGTGCATCCCTTTATAACTACAGTATATCCATCTTCATGGCTACTTCTAGCAGGATAAAACACCATGACAAGAAGCTCAAATAATCTTAAACTGTTCACCTGAGCATGACAATGAGTTTACTGTACTCAAGTGGCCTGCACATAAACCAGATCTCAATTCAACTAAGCACCCATAGGATGGAACACAAGATTTGCATCATTGATGTGCAGTCCACAAATCTGCAGCAACTATGTCATGTTATCATGTCAATATGGATCAACATCTCTTTTGAATGTCCCTGATATCTTGTTTTTTCAATGTGTTCTTGAATATCACTGTCACCTTAATTTGCAACGTTCATAATTTTATATATCAATCAAACTTTCTTATTCTGTGACATTAACTTTAGCTCGAGCCTGCAATGTGGAAGCATTGTACTTTATTTTGTACTTTAATTTCGTAACATCTAGACTTGATTTATTATAACTAAATGTTTTGCTTACATTAATTTACCCTACTGAATATTTTACAGCTTAAACTTTAGTTGGATATTTCCAGAAAAACAAAAAATGATCCGTTTCAGAGCACAATTGATTTTATAGAAGAACCACAGTGTTGGTTCTGCTGGACCTCAGCGCAATATTTTACACTGTTGACCATGATATGTTATTAAAGTGACTGGAGAGCTGGGTTGGACTCTCTGGTACAATACTCAATTGGTTTGAATCGTACCTAAAGAACAAGGATTTCTTTCTGTCAATAGGCAACTTCTCATTGTAGAAGACAAAAGTCACATGCAGGGTACCCCAAGGTTCAATCCTGGGACCCTTTCTATTCAATATCTATATGTTCCCACTAGTTCAGGTTATAACAAGAAAGAAGATTAGTTACCATAACTACGCAGATGATACACAGCTCTACATTACGATGTCACCAGGTGACTCTGAACCCATTCAAGTACTGAATAGATGCTTAGAACAAATCAGTGTGTGGTCGTGCCAAAACTTTCTCCAGCTGAACAAAAACAAAACTGAAGTTATTATCTTTGGGCCTAAAGAGGAACAATCTAGAGCCAGCACACAGCTTCAGTTATTACAACTACAAACTAGTGATCAGGCCCAAAATCTGGGTGTAGTGATGGATTCAGACCTGAACCTTCAAGGACACATAAAGATAGTAACAAAAGCAGCCTTCAATGACCTGAGGAACATTTTCAGTATTAAAGGACTAATGTCCCAACAAGATCTAGATGATGGCACTTGATAAAAATGTTTGTTACTGGTTTCACAACCAGTGACTGATGTGTTTATGATGATTTTATGTTTTCATGATGTAAAGCACTTTGAACTGCCTTGTTGCTGAAATGTGCCATACAAATAAACTTGACTTGACTTCTTCTGTTATTTCTTGGTGGATACTGTAAATTTGTGCACTTATGTTCAAAGACTATAAAAGGTCTCAGTGGTATGACAGAACGGGGAAGGAACAAATAAAAGGTAAACATTATTTAGCATGCAGCTTATTCTAAAAGCAAAGGCAGGAACATAGAGGCTGAAAGCAGATTTCAAGATGTACATACAATTTCACAATGCTGTGATAGTGAATGACAAAGCAAGAGATTTGAAGATAAGGAAGTAAAGCTGTGCTCCACTGGGCTCTGGCCCGGTTTAGCCCATCAGTTTAAAGACAGTCAGTGAACTGAGTGACTTTACATAAAAACAAAAAACAGTCTGCAACTGGTTGCAACATGCCACTTTGTATGGGGACTGCTGTCATAAAAATCAAAGCTATTACTGATAATAAGAGTTAGCTCAAAGATAAAAATAATGAGGACAGTGAGAAAGATAAAACTGTTGGGAATCTGGAACAGAGATCTTAAGTTGTCCACTGAAGGGCTGTTTTCTGTATCTGTAGAACCTTTCAGATCACAGTCCATCAAGAAACATGCAATAATAAACCGCCCATTAAGGATGATTTTGTCATCCACATCAAATAAGTTGATCTGACGAGATCACAGGAGTGTTTATGCTTTCATAGCATGCAGGTCGGAATGCAGACTCAAAGTGGTGTGGTATAAATCTCTGGCATGAGCACGGCATAAAAAGTTTGTCATGCATTTGACCTATACCCAGAAATATCTGGCTGTACTCAGATTTTCTGTGCTTCTTATTCAAGTAGGATTGCTTTGTGCCATCTCCATTATGTTGTTATCTGCATCTGATTGCGCTGCTCAATGTATTTACCACATTAAACAGACAAGGAAGGATGTAATGGTGATTTACCTACACCCCACAATCTGTTGCTGCCTTTGCATTGCACTTGTTCTCCAAACCCATCTTAGAATTAAATCTCATGACCATTACTGCTCTCTGACTACCTCCCAAGGCAGATCAGCTGATCACAAGTTATAGAAAACCTATGTATCACGCATTAACACATGATCTGAAAGAGGCTTTTGACAGCTGTTTTCCTCTATTTTGTTTTCCCCTTCAGAAAATAAGAAGCAGGTCTAATTCCCATTGGAGACATGAACAAAAGCACAAAACTTAATTGAATTTTTCACAACACAGTCTCAAAGGATTTACATGGCCAGTGATATAAGCGATTTGACATTTGCAGTGGGTTTTTTTAACAGGAGAAAATTTACTTTTAAGTTATTTTGTATTTCAGCTACTCAGAGGGCTCCTCAATAAAAATCCCTCATATACCTAAAAAGTACACATTAGACTAAAATACTGAAATATAATTCAGATACCAGCACATTTTAAGATTTGCTGCAGAGTATACATCTTCTCCCCCACAAGAGTGGATTGTCATTCCAACCAGATTCAATTTAGTATTTCACAGTGTCACAGTTATCAAAAGCAATCATTCAGAAATGATTACAATTTTATGTATATCTACACTTAGCTTTTACATGCTTGTGAGGGTTATTAACCTAATGTTATAAAGTAGCACTGATTTTAAGACGTATTTAATTTTTGGTTTCTTGTTTTGTTCAAGTCTTTGTGGAGGAAACACTGACTACACATGGTCCATAGGACTGTATTACTAGAGTATTATGTGGCAATTTTTTAAAATAAAATTAATTGTTTAATCTAGCTTTCAGTGTCCATCCTTCCTTTTCTTTCATACTTACCCAATCCTTACTGTCACAGAGGCATAGGTAAGCTGTCACTGGATGGCAGGGCATACCCTAGACAAACCCCCAGTCTATCACTGAGTAATACAGACACACAGGACAGACAATGCACATACACATCTATGGGTAGAGCAGTCCAGTTCCAAATGACAAGTGTCCTGCATGCTTTAGATGTGCCTTGGCTTCAGCACAGCAGATTCATTCATTCAGCAGCTTATTTTCTTGTGTTTGTACTAGGTGGACATTTAAAAAAAAAAAATAAAAATAAAATGTCTAATGCTCTCATCCTATGTAAAAACCTAAAACAATCTTTTCTTGAACTTCTTTCATCCCTGCTTTTTTGTGTTCAGTGTAACATGGGTTGTTGAAGTTTATAAGTTTGTTTCAGCAATCATGAGACAAGAGACCCGATATTTTCTCTGATGAACAGCCAAGAATTTAACTGAAAACCTTCTCGTTGTGATACTAGGGCAAAGCATACATACTGACTCCTGGTAGGAAATATCTTTTTAGGTGACACTATAACACAAACAAAAACTTTTATGTCTGATGGTGTATTTATAAGTAACTGAACAATGTTAACAGCTATAAAAATTTAAAAAAACAAAAAACTTTAAAAATAATTTCCGTTTTATTTTTGTCAAGTAACATCAAACTTTATACCAACAGAAATAGAAGCACAAAGATGTAGCACAGACTGTGTTTTGTTTAATCTCACACTGAGATGTTCACTATGCATTTTGGCCAATGCCGATTTTGACTGTCTCTGTTGACCCACATGCACAATTGCAGAACTTTTACCTGCATGATACTTTGTTGAATAATGTATTCTTTGCATGATAATGTAATAGCTCAGTTACTCTAATGGGTAGCTGCCTTTCATTATAAAGGGTTAGGAAGATGCAATGCTGTCGGAAAATAATGCTCTGGCATCACTGTATAACACATTTAACACTGTAACTTACACAATTTAATCACTAAATAAGCCAGGTTACTGAAGACCTTTATGACATCATAAATTACATTGCATATGCTACAGAACTGAGACCACTGGGAGTCAAATATGGCAGCAATGACCCAATTATAACATTACTCAATCTCTCTTCATTCACGTATCCAGACAGAATGCTGAAACTTGAAAGTGAAATTGACATTATCACTTGGTTTCTTATGAATATGGCAAATAATTATCAGACCAGATGGGAGCTCTCATAGACCATTGACATGCCTTTACAAGACAGTGATGTCACTGAAAATTAATTTGCCCAGTCATGATGCAGATGAACATTGTAACAAAAATCATGCATACCTTAAAGATGTGCAGGGCTTGATGTTCCACAAAACCCCCTAACTTCCTCAAGTCAAGACCCCCAAAACACTTGTTTCTGAAAACAAGATCATACATGGCAAAGAAATACACGCAACAATCATTGCACAAATTTTTCCCATTCATTAACTATAAACTTCACTGTGGTATCAGACAAATCAGAGGTGCTTAATTGTTTAAACAGACACTTCATTGCCTCTTCATCTTTATTTGATGACATCACTGGTGCTCAACCTCTAACTTCCTCTGTGAATCAACCCCTCAACAGAAACATTTCCTCATTTTCACATGTGTCTGTCAGTGAAATTCTTAAGGCACTGAAGGGTCTTGATCCTCACAAATCTGCTGAACCTGATAACCTTTCTCACTACTTTTCACGTTTGGCAACAGACATTACAGCTGAACCAGTCTCTTATATTTTTAATCTATCTTTGCAAACTAATGTAATTCAAGATATGTGGAAGGCTGCTTTTGTTTTCCCCCTATTAAAAAGTAGTGATCCTGGTATGGTAAACAACTATCGTCCCATTTCAAAACTTTGTATTTCATCCAAGGTTTTTTGAAAAAGTAGTTTATAATCATCTTAAAGAATATTTGTGGGCAGCTAATATCTTGTCATGTCATCAATCTAGTTTCCAGAAATAGCACAGTACAGTTAAAGCCACTGTAGAAGTTGTAAATGACATCACTGAAACCTTGGATGCTAATCACTACTGTGCTGCTCTTTTCATTGACCTGTCTAAGGCATTTGACAGCGCTGACCACACTATCCTTTATCAAAAGCTGTCAAATATTGGTTTATCAGATAATGTTGTAAATTGGTTTTCTAAATATCTGTCAAATCGTAGACATTGTGTGCAACACAGTGGTCTGTCATCAGATTACTTAAATATCACAAAAGGTGTACCACAGGTTTTCATTTTAGGTCCAATTCTGTTTTCAATTAATGTAAATGGTGTTGGTGAAAAAAATTACTGATGCCTGTACACATTTTTCGCTGATGACACTGTAGTTTACTCCCATGTAAAAGCTGTTACTGCTGTGCTTGGGCATCTACATTCTCCATTTGACACTATTCAATCTGACTCAGTTTTGCTGAGACTAATCCTAAATGCTGTTAAGATGAAGGTCATGCTGTTTGCTAACAAGAAGAAAGTTCCACAAATTCTCCCTCCCATAGAAACAATGACAGGTATACCAACAGAGTAGGTTGAGACGTACTACTTTGGAATAGAAATCGACAATATGTTTTCAACTAAGTTGCATATTGAAAATGTTGTAAAGAGGCTGACGACAAAACTAAGCTTTTTCTTTAGAAATCAGTCATGTTTTTCCTTCAGTGCTAGGAAGCATTTTGCTTTAATGACCCTCCTGCCTCTATTACATAATTGTGATGTTTATATGAATGCACCTGTCACCTGTGTACATATGTTGGATGCTGTTTATTGTGGTGCATTAAGGTTCATAACAAGATGTAAATCTTTCACTAACCAATGTAATTTATATTCTCAGGTGAGCTGGATATCATTATCAATTCGTACACTCATGTATTGGTACATTTTTATCTATAAAACTATCCTTGGATTGTTCCCGCCCTACTTGTCCTCATACCTTTCACTTAGACAGTCCTGTCACAGGCTACACTCTCAGGACTTGCTCTGCTTCAGTGTTTCCTTAGTATGGTCAGAACTTTGAAAAAAAGCATTTTATTACTCCATTCCGTCAACGTGGAACACTCTACAGCAGGACCTGAAACTATCCACTTTGACTTTTTTGGGACAATTCAAATTTGTTTTAAGGCAAAGAGAAATTTTCTTCTGAAACTTGCTCTTGTTTATAACTCATATTTTATTAGCTTATTTAATTGAGTCAGATTTCTTAATTACTTGTATTGTTGCTGTGTTTGTATTTTTATTTTTTATTTGTTTTATCATGATAGGTCTGTCTTGTAAATGAGATCTTAGACCTCAATGAGACAACCTGTAAAAACAAAAGTCAAATAAAAATAAATAAGAACTACTGTGACAGCAGGTTTAACTAATTTCTGAATAATGATTCAAAAATCTGGACCAAATTTGCTGAGCGAATGATATCTTCATTATGGTTCCTGGCTTAATCATTCCTCACAGAAATGCTAATAAGATCATTGAGGTGGTTTTATGTTTATGTACAGCTGATGTGTATACCAACAAGATGAACAATCTGCAACAAGACTAAGATAGATACCTACAACATCAGAGTAAAATACACAATTTTAAAGAAACAGATAATGTGTCTGTGTGAACAAGCTGTTTGTTAACCCCTATTGAGATAAAGAGTCTAGATATTTAAAAAATATCATTGAATTCATAATATTATGCATGCCTAAATTTGTTCTCCAATGCACTTCTGACACAATTAACACATCAAACTGCATTTAAGCAATAAGAAGTAAGGGTAAGGCTAAGTAATTCAAAACTTGACTGGTTGGTATTCATATGATACTTATATAACTATACCAATTGTTTCATTTTAAAATTTTACTTAAAAGAGTGTTTTTAATTGAATAACATAGTTGGCTGTGTAGAGTATGAAGTTTGATTCAAGTCAAAAATACACCCACGCACACACAAGCACGTCTTTTTGTCACAGTAAATCATTCTGCCACTAAGCCTCATATCTCTATTCCTTCAGATACACTGAGAAAAAGATTTAATTACCACACATACACACAGCCATAGGTAAAAACATGAAGCTAGATTCAATTATCTCTCAGACCCACACACACATAAACACAGCAGGGGGTGGTAAACCTTAATTGCAGCAACATGATGCTGAACTGAAAATAAAACAGTGATCCAAAACCTCAGGAGGCAGGGCTCATATTATCTGAATGAAAACAATGCCATACACACTGTAAAACCTACACATACAAATCTTGTTGTACAGTTTTTTGTCATTTACTCAATTATTTAAATCCATCTCTTTAATTCTGTTCTTCTTTATCACATTAACTGACTTGGTTTTTTTTCTCATTGGCAGATTTTGCTTCAAAATGTATCTTTGGGCTATTCATTTTTTAGGCCATTTAGTAGAATTGTTTGTATCTCTGGTGCTGACAGTTGTTGCTTAAATGGTCAATCAATATTTAACGACTTCATCAATCACCCTGGTTCACAGTAATTGACTTCAAAAACACTTTGCATCCATTGCATAATATTCCAAATTTCCCATTTTTATATTGCAACCCTAAAATCAAGACCAAATCTTAAATAATTAAAAGTAAATCTCACTGATGACAAAATCACCTTCTAATTTAACAAATAGGTCTTGCACATGTGATGTTAATGTCGATGTTGCCAATGACTGAGAAACACAACAATGGTTTTGTGCAGCATTGAACAAAGTGGAGTGGAATGCAGCACCCTTCTCAGTGGAGCTTGTGTGGGGCGTCAAGCAAAGCTGAAGAACTTTGAACTTTGACTGTAGAGTGCTGTAAAGCAAACCAGTGCAGCCTATAAAACATGGGATATATTGTTGGTCGAAAGTGAGCCTGACAACAGTTCGGTCATACAGTGGGGCAAAAAATATTGAGTCAGCCATTGATTGTGCAAGTTCTCCTACTGAGAAAGATGAGAGATCTGTAATTCTCATCACTTCAACTCTGAGAGGCAAAATGAGAAAAAAAAAAAATCCAAGAAATCACATTGTAGGATTTTTAATGAATTTTTTTTGTAAATTGTGGTGGAAAATATGTATTTGGTCACCCACAAACAAGCAAGATTTCTGACTATTACATACCTGTAACTTCTTCTTTAAGAAGCTCTTTTGTCCTCCACTCATTACCTGTATTAATGACACCTGTTTGACCTTGTTATCTGTATAAAAGACACCTGTTCACAGCCTCAAACAATCAGATGCCAAACTCAAACATGGCCAAGACCAAAGAGTTATCGAAGGACACCAGGAAGAAAACTGTAGATCTGCACCAGGCTGTGAAGAATGAATCTACAATAGTCAAACAGGTTTGTGTGAAGAAATCAACTGTGGGAGGAAATGTAAGAAAATGGAAGACATACAAGACAATTGATAATCTCCCTCAATCTAGGGCACCATGCAAGCTCTCATCCTGTGGGGTCAAAATGATCATGAGAAAGGAGAGCAAAAATCCCAGAACTACACAGAGGGACCTGATGAATGACCTGCAGAGAGCTGGGACCAAAGTAACAAAGGCTACCATCAGTAACACACTACGCCGAGAGGGACTCAAATCCTGCAGTGCCAGGCGTGTCCCTCTACTTAAGCCAGTACATGTCCAGGCCCGTCTGAAGTGTGTCAGCGAGCATCTGGATGATCCTGAAGAGGAGGATTGGGAGAATATCATGTGGTCAGATGAAACCAAAATACATTTTTTTTTTTTTTTTTTATTAAAAACTTAACTCATTGTGTTTGGAGGAAGAAGAATGCTGAGTTGCATCCCAAGAACACCGAGTTGCATCCCAAGAACACCATACCTACTGTGAAGCATGGGGGTGGAAACATCATGCTTTGGGGCTGTTTTTCTGCAAAGGGGACAGGATGACTGCTGTTATGATGAATTATGATGCTGTTAAGGGATGAATGAACGGGGCCATGTATCGTGAGATTTTAAGCTAAAACCTCCTTCCATTAGTGAAAGCATTGAAGATGGAACGTGGCTGGGTCTTCCAGCATGACAATGATCCCAAACACACCGCTCGGGCAACGAAGGAGTGGTTCCGTTAAAAAGCATTTCAAGGTCCTGGAGAGGCCTAGCCTGGAGAGGCCTAGCCTGTCTCCAGACCTCAACTCCATAGAAAATTTGTAGAGGGAGTTGAAAGTCTGTGTTGCCCAGCGATAGCCCCAAAACATCACTGCTCTAGAGGAGATCCGCATGGAGGAATGGGCCAAAATAACAGCTACAGTGTGTGTGAACCTGGTGAAGACTTACAGGAAATGTTCGATCTGTCATTGCCAACAAAAGTTATGTTACAAGGTACTGAGTTTAACTTTTGTTATTGACCAAATACTTATTTTCCACCAAAATTTACAAATTCTTTAAAAATCCTACAGTGTGATTTCTGAGTTGTTTTTTTTCTCCCTTCCTCATTTTGCCCCTAGTTGAAGTGTACCTATGATGAGAATTAGAGCTCATCTTTCTAAGTTGGAGAACTTGCACAATCAGTGGGTGACTAAATATTTTTTTGCCCCACTGGGTGTGTATGTGTACATAGCATGACAAATGATTTAATTTGAACTGTAGAGATTTAATTTTATCAAGAACATCTGTATATAAACTTTGACCTATATGTGTGTATATATAAACAGTATATTCCCCTTGCTGTTAACTGATATCAGGACAAAGTCTCTACAGTTCAAATGAAATCATTTGTCTTATTGTTTAGTGCATATTTTCAAACAAGGACAAAACAAGTACCGAGAGGGAGCATGTTCAAATCCCCCAAGGAGCATGATTGATCATTAAGATAAGTTAAAATAGATCTGTGAGCTGATGAAGTGGGTCTGTTTCTTATGATAATTAGAAACTGTGATCTTGCTCTTGAGTTCAATAGAGTTTCAAGCATGACCCTGAGACAAAACAACAAAAGCACTGATTCCGGAACGTGCAATCTTTCTTTTTTGGATGGAAGTCAACAAACAGCAAGTCTAATAATTATTAATTTGTTGATCTAAAGACACAAAAAAATGTTTAAATTGAAACTTTTGTCACTTCTGATAAACCTGTAAGAAAGCAAAGTGTGTGTATATTGAGTACAAATAAAACTGTAAAAGAGAAGGTACTGATAAGTTGTTGGTGTGGCTAAAATTACTCTAATGTGACACAAGCAAAGTCAGCTCCGGTACTTCAGCAAAGTTGTCTGACCTGCTAAACTGCATTAACATCTTATTTGTCTTAAGGGCAGAAAACTTAACATTTCCAAAGCACCACCAGATAATGCCACTTTGTATTTATATTATGGCCATAATCACCTTCTTATGCCTGAAACATTCTTTCACACAAGTGATGTAGAACGACAGCGTGGATAATGATCTACTGAGCAAAGAAAATCACACCGTCACATGTGTCATCCTTCACATAGTGCTCAACAAGCAGTGCAGTCTCTGCTGCAGGAACTCTCCGGTGTGGGATGTATTTTCCTGGCATGGTTAAGCTACAGTGGATATCTTTGACGGCACATTAAATGTGTTGAGTAAGAGAATATGTTCAATCTTCCAGGTAGATAATAGCTGCATCTACAGGGAACAAAAGGAAATTGGTTTGATAAGCCTAAGAGCGATGTAAACTGAATCCCAAAGCAGCCGCTGGCACTAAATCTCAATCTAGCAAGAGAGCCACTGGTGCCAAAGACATGATTTCTCCAGTCAAAACACTAAATAATCAAAGTTCTTGTAAAAACAGGTGCAAAAGATGTCTATACTATGTGCAGCAGTTCACCATCCTGTTCCAAACGTCATCTCTGAGATAGAACAAACATTAAAAAGGTAATTATTTTTCTTTAACTGATTAAGAGCGCAGAAGATTTTTCTTTACCATTCTGTCATTCATTTTATATTAGGTATACATTTTTCTTTTGTTACATGGCCCCTACCTTGGGGTTTAACTGTGTGGAGAAAGCCTTTCAATCTTTCTCTTCAGTTGGGATTAGGAATGTAACAATATGAAAATGCTCTACCGTTATGTATAAATTGATCATAGCTATCAATAGTATTAGGGTTTTGTTTAGAAATGTTAAATGTTTAAAAGGTACTGTCAAAGGTGAGAGTCCCTGGGAGCAACTATGCCTCAGTGGGTAGCATAGTTTCCTTGTCTTGTGGGTTCAATTCCAGCTTCCACCTGTCACATATTGAGTTCCTAGACGAGGCACTTAACTGTAAGTTGCCAACTGAAAGTGTATGAGTCGCTGTAGTGCAAAGTGCTTTGAGTGGTCAGTGTGACTAGAAAAGCGTTATATAAATTCAGTCCATTTAACCCGTTTTGGACCACTATCACAAATTTCCATCAGTGTGGTTCTGTTTTAAATATAAACAAGTTTCAATTAATATGCCACCCACCCAAAGGGTTCTTAATAGAAATAATTTTACTCATTTAAAGGTTGAAGTTTGAACTCATCAGGTTCATGAAAGTGGAGGTGCTCACTTGGCTTTTCACATTTTCACCACATTAGGCATTAATACAGTGCAAATTAATAATATTGTATTTTAGTAGAGCTATAGGAAACATAAAAATTGGAAGGGTCCAATTTAAATATCTATTTAGATTTTTAACAAAAATAAATAATTAATGCTGAATAAATAATTCATAACTGATTAAATGACTGAAGTACATAATTACACTATTTTCATATTGTGAAGAAGAGGGTGGAAGCTACTGGGACTGTGAAGAAAAGAGATTTTTCAGTATTTTGGTTGCGCTATGACAATATTAGAATTGTTGAGGGTGATTTTTATTTATTCCACTTGTTTCCAAAGTTGCAAATTTGCGTGATGCATTCATGACCAATCTAATTAATTTAGCATCTGATTGTCAGCAAAAAATTATTATTTTTCTCTGTTTTCCTGGAGCATAAATGTAATAGGTTGTAATATGAGTGCAGTTTTAGTAGTAATAGTAACAGTAGCATTTTTCATCAGTATGCTTAGTCACCTGTTGACTCTAATCAACAGACACAGAATGTCTTCTGCATTACCTATTTGTATATTTTACACACACATGCACACATACACACCCACATATTATATATATACATACATACACATTATATATATATATATATATATATATATATATATATATATATATATATATATATATATATATATATATATATATATATATATATATATATCTCCATCCTTAGAAGTCCAAAAACTGCTGTTTGTGAAACTGTATCTGAGTGAAAGTCTGATTTGCCTGGCGGACATGACATATGGTTCAGCAAGGTTTTGGGGTCATTTCATTGGTTTTTTTTTACAAACACTGATTAGAAAAGTGGGCTGAACAGAGCCGCAGATGGTAGCACTGTTTTCTTGCATCAAGAAGGTCCTGGGCTTGAATCCCAGCCTGGGGTCTTTCTACTTGAAGTTTCCATGTTCTCCCCATGCATGTGTTGCTCTTATTCTACTTTACGCATTCGTGCATGTTTGTGTCTTGTCTCTGTGATGGACTGGTGACATGTCCAGGGTGTACCCCACCTCCAAAGACTACTAGAGATAGGTACCTCAGTCTCCCAATGACACTGGAAGGACAAGCAGGTATAGGCAACATAGGAATGGATGAATGGTTGGAAAAGTTAACAGATTTGACAACTGCCCTTTATTAAATGATGTTTCACAACCCACTATATACCCACAATTCAGACTGACTTGCAGAGAGGATACTTTTCTTTCTTTTAATCAGCTTTGAAAGATCTTAGTTAATGTCAAGAGTGTTTCAAGTGCAAGGCTTTTATTATGAGTGAAAGTTTTTAATTGTAAGGGTAATTCTGTATGGCTTTATTGATAATTTTATTGAAGAACAATAAAAAAAAAAACGTTGGGAAAATTTATCATGGTAGTACAAAAAGAATGGGAAAAAAAAGAAAATAAAAAAAAGAAATAAATCCATGTTCCTAAAACTCAGAATAAAACTGGTAATGCTTTTTCCTCTATATGTGATGATGTAACATTTATTTGATAAAATGTGGTAAAATCTATGATAAAATTAACATAATTTTCTTCTATTAATTAGTCAGTTCTGGGAATGTTTACTTCAATTCATATGTAAGGGTTAATCACTGCACAGGAAAATGAAGGACTGTTGTGGCTTTTGCTAAAGGCCTGAAATAGTTATCAAGGGAACATAAAGGTGAAGTAAGCCAAATGAGTGACGAGGTGAGCAGGTAACAGACTGGCTCTGTTTCAGAAAGCCATCTGCCAGGAGAGGCAGGCATGTGACGTTCTGTGGTAACAAGGGGAGAAGAGGCCAGGTGAGGTGATCTACAAGCTGAGCAGAAAGACACGTTATCAGTACGGGCATCCTGCCCTCTAGTAAGCTCTCTGATCCACCCTGAGTGCTGAGATACAGAGAAAGATAAAGCCACTGGCAGGAAAAGAGAGAGAGAGTATCCTGTGTTCCAGTAATTAGTCGGTAGAAAGTGAGCCTGACTATAATTCGGTCAGTCAGATGGATGTCTGCCCTCCAGACATTAGGTTTAGCCATTATCTACACTCATTCCTCCACTGTCCATCTATCCATCTCTCCCTCTCAGCCTCCCTGTTCACCACATTCATCCTTGTACTCTTTCCCACCATCCATCTATTTTCCCCTTCTACTCTCACATGTCCTCCGCTACTCCTCCACACATTAGACCTATCTCATCATTTATGCTCGGCTCCTCTGTTTCTCTACCCACTCATGTCTCTCTTCCAACCCTCCTCTCCTTTCCGTCGCCAGACATCATGTCGAACCATATTTTAAATTTGTCCCTCCAGTGCTCTCTATCAATACATCCATCTTCTCCTGTCTCCATCCCCTCCCCTTCTCCTCTGTAGTCTTCTGCTCTCTCCCTTCGGTCTCTCAGAAGCCCATCATTGTCAGTGGATAGTACAGTAAACTCATCTGAATCAGATTATGTGTCATGGGTAAGGCATGTGCTTGAATTATGTGCTAGAATCTGTCTCACTGGTATCCAATTGGAAGCAACACTTTACACTTAAGAGTGTTAAATTCACATTTAATATGTCATGAGGTATACAGAAGTAGCCCCTGAATGCCATTAAACAATGTGTCTTCAAAACAAGGCAAAAAATTTGCACAAAGCATACAGGTATTAGTTATTTTTTATCATTTTACAATTTCCTATTTATCTTGTTAGTGCCTTTTCTTATCAGTCTAAACTCATGTTTCAAACTGAAGGCCTGTGGGAAAGATTTGGTTCATATTTACAATTTTATCAGGCCTGGGAGATTATATTCCAAATGTTACAGAGCTTGCCTTCGGGTGTGCCGTACAATAGATACCATAAATACACCCAATTCCCAGAATGCACTGAACCAGGTGGTACATTGTCATGGTAATCAAAGTTTTCAAATCTACCTTCCTCCATCACTCTGATAATGAACAAAGATGGACTCTGATATCTGAGATTTCAGACAGAAAAGCTAAAGCTATCTTTTGTGCAGCAATGATGTGGCCATAAATAAAGATATAACTGCATACATTAATAAACAAGAACAAGTACACAGTGCACAGCTGTTACCATACAACAGAAACTAAAAAAACTTAAAAGTTTGGTGTCAAATAGAGGTGGAGGATAATATCTATTTTTTATGTATCAAAATGCAGACACGGACAATTGTCAGAATTGTCAAAACTCTATTGTCTTTATGTTAATTAATAACCTAAGTTTAATAAAAACAAAAGCCTGAACAATGAAGTATATCTGTGGCTTTCAGAGGGTATTAGGTGAACATATGACAAAGCCCCAGAGGAGGCTGAGCAACAAATACAAGCTGTACCCTGTGCACTGAACGGAAATAACTTTGACAAGATGCACACCCTAAACAACTGTGCAACATATATGCAAGTGTACACCATATGCAAATTGAAACTAAGCTGAAATATTTTGAAACACAACAAACATGAGGAACTATATTATACTGTTCCACCTAAAGGCAGAAAATAATCAGCTGATTGATGGGCCCCTGCCACCATAAACCAGAGGACCTCTGAGCAAGCAACGTCAACTGAGAAACACTTGAAGGAGATGTATATGCTGAGAAATACTGCAGATTCCTTTTATGCAGCCAATTCATGATAGAACAAACCTTTACCTCTTTGTAAGGCCATATGTTGCTGAAAAATGGAAAACACTTAGTGCAGGGCTCACTCTGCGATTTGCAGACTTTAACGCCCTGAAAATTAGATTTCAACTTCTCAGTAATCGGTTTGCCATTGATGTGAAAAGAGCACCTTTGAACCTCCGAATGGAGCTGATCGAACTCCAGGGCAATGACATGCTGAGGCCAAAGTATGTGAGTGCTCCACAGTTTCACTGTTTCACCTCTGACAAAATACCCTAGTTCTGAATGGAAGCTGCTCAAATTCTCTTTGTTTGGCAGCACATATGCCTGTGTGAGCAACTTTTCCTTGTACTGAAACTCATAACTCACATATTTAACTTGCAGCCAAGATTTCAACCCTGATAAAGAAGGCTGGTTTTGTTCTGGGGTTTGCTGTGGAACTACATGAGATGATGGTGCAATGAAGGATTCTTCATAAAATCAAAAAAATTATGGACAACCCCTGAGCATCCTCTTCATGAGACTGCTTTACAACAACAAAGTGTCGTTAGTCAGCAGCTTCCTCAGATCCGCTTTAATATCTAATCCGCAACAGGAGATCCTTCCTGCCCACAGCCATCAGCATCTACAACAACTCTTTGAAGAACCTTGGATAATATGAGTTACAACAACATTTAATTTCTCAGGATTAATGAAGTATTTTTGAATTGAACTGAACTTAAGTTTGCAGTTCTGTATTAATTATTTTATGGAATGCATCTTCAAAATATGGTAGGTCTATCAACTTTTGACTATGTTTAGTCCTTGTAAGTGTTAAATTCAGGCTTCCTTTGCATATGAATATGACATCTCTGATGTAAACTCATGATCGATGGAGCTGATCATCTACACTCACAGCAGATTTCAAGCACATGTTCCAATTCCGTAGCCCTCTTTTCTAGATTTCAGCCTGATGTCTATCATCTTCATTGCCTCATGGGCCTTCTTTCCATTTCATTCACCCATGTTTCCGTCCATGATTTGCTTTACCTAACCTGCTCTCTCCCTCTCGTCTTCCCCCTGCTTCTGTCACTCTTCTCTATTCTGTCTGCCGGATATTATGTCTGGCCATTATCTACACTTATCCTCCTGCTCCAGTCCATCCATCTATCCTCTTTCACTTCCCTCTGCACCTCCTCGTCTCTCACCTGCAGATAGAGCCACCTATTATCTGTACCATTCCCTCTTTCCATCCTTCCTCTCACACTTGCTCACGCACTCGCTCACCAAGTTCAGCCACACGTTCACACTCTCAGCCAATCTTCAGTCTGAACGGACTATTCTAGCAGTCAGCAATGTAATATGGAGGTAGCACTGTTTAGAAAGGTGCACAGCATGTGGCTTTTAAAACTGGATACCAGTAAAAAAAAAAAAAAAAAAACAAATAAGACTTTAATTTGTATGTTTACAATATGAAATATATGAATGCTGAGAGTTAAGAAAGTTTGATATTACAAAACATTAGGAAAGTTTTAAACAAAGATTTCATTGGTAGAGACTATAGTTCAAATACAAACCTAAGAAGAGGATAATAATTTTGAATATACAGCACAGGGGAAAATAAGTATAGAGCACATCAATTATTGTTTTTTTTTTCTTCAGCAAATTTATTTCTAATGGTGCTATTAACATAAAATTTATACCAGATGACGGTAAAAGCCCAAGTAATCTACACATGCAAAGAAATGAATATACGAACCACACTGTTTTCTAATGTTGAAGGTTTTTGGAGTCTTTTCTATACACTGATTTCATGTTCTTTCTATAGGTGTTCAGTTGGATTCCAGTAAGCCAGCTGACTGGGATATTCTAGCAGCTTGTTTCTTTCATCAAAACCATTGAAAAGTTTTATTCGCAGTGTGTATGGGATCATTGTCTCAACTAAAAATCTAACCTTGTGTCATCTTTAGATGACACAATTATAAGCAATTTCTTTTTATCTCATTACTGTATGCTGGAAAAACAGCTCCACATCATGATGCTGCTTACCCTCAAACTTGTCTGTTGATCTGGTATTTTTGAAGTGATATGCATGACCATTTTTCCAAACATGGTATGTGCAGCCAAAGAATTCAATTTTGGCCTCATCAGAATTTGTCAAGATTTTATTGTTTTGTCAAAATGTTCTACAGTAAACTTTAAACTTTAAGCTTTTTCTTAAGCAGTGGAATTTTGTGCTATGAAAGTACATCAGGGCTATTGTGGTCTAGTGAATCGCCTATTGTTTTCAGAGAAACTTAATTGTAGGCCTTTAGTTTCCAATAAACCATCTGGTTATAATTTGCAATGATAAAGGGCAGAATGTCTTTCTAAATAATGAGAGACTCCAGCAATTTCCTTGTGTTTCTCTGCCTTTTTGGCTTTAATTTGGTTTCTAATGACATTTGGTATATATTACATGTCAAAATGCATGTAACATATATTTATTGAAAAAAAACATTGACTTTTTTTTGTACTTCTTCTGTATATAACAAACTCATGCATCACAAATGTTCTATAGCAGACAAGGTTTTCCCAAAGTAAGAAGGGAAAAAAGTAGTTGAAGTAAAACAATTTAGGCAAAGCACATTTCTTGATGTTGCAGCGGTACTATGCTGTTGTATTATGCTTGTACTCTTTTTAAAATTAATGTTGGCTTAAGGAAGCAGGAATAGTGAATCTTTAAAAACGTTCTTAAAGAATTTTCTGCTTTACTTGAGAGTGGATTTTATTTTTTCATGGTGATTGTTCTCTTACTTTTCTACAAGTTGTGATTTTGAGTCAAGCTTCTCCACATTTTGAGGATTGTTTGATGCAAGCACTCAGTCTCATGATAAAATGCTTAAGAATCTTTTGGGATTATTATATTATTTTTTCTCAATTCTCCATTTTGCCCAAATAGCTATTTAAATGATGCTCAGTTATATTCACTAGTCCATTTAAAAAAAAAAAAAAAAAAAAAAACTTACTTTAGGGGAATAACCATCAGCAGAACAGTAGGTGGTTTGTTTATCTGACAAGAAAATATTATGTTCTTTTTAAAAAAGTTTTAAAAGGGTTCTGTCCTGTGGGCTGGAGTTGGGGATGATACTTTGTTTCCCATCTGAATGAAGTTTTCTGTGTTTGCAGCACATTGTGTACTCTGCAACCCAACTAGCCTTCCAGACATGGATCAACCTTTGCCCTATTATAAACATTTTATGGAAGATGTTCAATGGATTTTCCTTTTGGTTTAGTTCAGGCTATTTATACAGTGAACTGTGAACAGTTGAACTGTGAGCATTGCATGCGATTTCATTCTAGAAATGGTTTCATATGGGATGAAGTACTTTCCAAAAGGAGCCACTTAACATAAAAGAAAAACTACAATCCCCCCTACTTAGGAAAATATGCATCCTTCTAAATATGTATTATGTACCCAACTTCTATCAAACAAAAGTGTTTTTTAAAATGTACAGTCTTCTTCTTCTGTCTTCTTCACAAAACAGCTGTGGAAATCGAACAGGTATTAATTAGATTTGTAATGAGAGGAGTTAGTTGTTATTTCATGTATGGTCACCTTTTCAAGTATAAATTAACTCACGGAAGAGTTGGACTGACTAATATATAACTAAGCAAGCAACAGTGCTAAATCTGATTTCTCATCACTGCAAGGTTGGCTCTAAAATAAAAGAGGGGCTTTGTTTTCTGTTTTTAGCATCTTGCGCTGTTGTCTGTTGATAGTCTATGATTGATCCGGTGTAGTGAGCAGACCTAGTTGTTTTTTGTTATTTTTTCTTCCCTCTTCTCTCTGTGGTGTAAAACATTCTTGAACATTAGAGGAACTGCAGTGAAAACCCTGATGTGTCCTCTATGGCAAGTTCCTGATTGCAGTTGCTAATTTTTGTCCTGTTCCCTATCTGGATTCACATCACTCCAGCTGTTCTGTTGGTTTATTATCAAGAACTCTTCACTTTTATTCCATCATTATGCAACAGTCTTTAAAGTACTTTCATGCTTTCTTATTTGGCAGTCAAAAACAGATAATTTTATCATTGTAAAGCAACACTGGCAACAGCATGAATTTCAGTCAATCTTGGCTCATATGTAGATGTGGTGGTAGGATTATGGAATCCCCTTTGAAGACTACACTCACTGGACATTTTATTAGGTACTTTATGATAGTACAGGGTTGGAAATTCTTTAGCCTCCAGAATAGCTTATTCTCGTCATGGCATGGATTCAGCAAGGTCTCAGAAACATTCCTCAGAAATCTTGGTACATGTTGCCATGACAGTGTCATAGTGGCTGCTGATTTGTTTGGCTGCCCAACCATGACGTAAATAAATAATTCCACTACATCCCAAATGCTCTGTTGGATTGAGATCTGTTGACTGTGAAATATTCTGGAATATAGGAAACTCAAAGTCATGTTCAAGAAACCAGTTTGAGATAATACGAGATTTGTGACAGGGTCCATTATCCTGCTGGAAAGAAGTCATCAGAAGATGGATGCAGTTTGGTCATAAAGCGACAAACATGATCACCAATAGTGCTCAGGTAGCCTATGGGATTTCTAACACATTCAGATGGTAATAATGGACACAAGGTGTGCCAAAATAATACCCTTCACATCATCAACAGGCTAAACTGTAGTTACAAGGCAGGATGGATCCATTCTTTCAGGTTGTTTAAGGCAAATTTCTACCCTGTCATTTGAAAGGATAGGCAAAAGCTGCCAAATCCCTTGTTTCGTGAGTGAGTAAGTAAGTAACTGCACTCAAACGCTTTCCAGAGCTGAGCAATTAAACCTATAACCTTTACTTGTACAAAGCAAATTGTTCCTCTGTGTCTCAGTAAATGTGTACCTCCCAATGTACTCTTTTATGTACATTAAAAAAGCCAACAGATTTCTTCCTCACTTTTATTTCTCTTTTTTTTCTTCATCTCACCTCTGCCTAGCATTTGTTTGTTTTGTTTCCCTAGCAGTCTCTCTGCCATCCCTCTTTAGGTTGGTATTTCCACCCACATTCGGGTCGCTCTCTGGTTTCCTTTCCTCTCACCATCTTTTGCCTTTTCTCTTCCAGGTCTCCTTTGAGTTTAAAAAGCTCCTTCACTGCTTGCTCTGTTGCTCTCCTTCTTATCTTTCATTTCCCTTCATTCTCCACCAATTCATCTCTTTTCCACACTGCCAGATTCACTCTTTCTCTCCAATATTTCTCCACAGGTTACCGTTAATAGTTTTGCAGCAGAATAATGCATGATTTTTATGGGCTCAATTTGGAGTCATTAAGATTTGAGCTTGTAAATTAATGGTCACAAATGAGTCTAGCATTTCAAGTTATGAATCAGGGCTTTGTCTCCCTGTCAAAAAAGCACCTGAGAAATAAAGATTTATGCAAGACTGGGGGAAAAAAAGTGTCTGTGTAACAAAGATTTGGATTTGTAAAAAAAAAAAAAAACAAGCAAAAAAATAAAAACAATAAGGAAGTGAGGGCGATCACGGATGGTTTTTATGACTCCGTTGAATGATATCTATCAGCAGGAAGTAACTTAGACTTATTTTGGTTTGATCAGGGGTCATAATCTTCATATAAGTCAACTGAGCCAAACAGGAATCAGAAGCAAAGTAAATGGAAATGGGATGTAATATTAAGCTTTCAGAAAATAATAAACTATTAAATTAAACTATGATATTTGAGAATTCTATTGCAATTTACTACCATAATTCATGAACTTTAAAGAAAAACATACTTATGTACAATGGTTTCTGGTGTTTGCAGATGTTTTTCAGATATAAAATCAAACCCTGCAATTATAACTTAGGGCTTTCTGGTCTCAGAAGTGCTAATTTTGGCCAGGCACTCAAAAAAACTAGATGAAAGCAACTTTGATATACAATAGAAATATATATGCAACAGAAATATTCCCATTTTTTGACAATACACAAATATCTTGGTTATTATCACCTATCATTAAACTGGATAAAGCTAAGTGATATTGAAGGGTCAAAATGTATAATGTTAGTATATTAAAAATAATCTACATCACATTACAACACATTTATCTATACAGTACATTTACACAGATCCATAGACAATAATGCATACAAAGAACAGATGTTTAGTCCTTTTAATTCACCTTCTAGATCCAGGAAGACGTTTTTATTTAAAAATTCTTCTAATTTTAATTTCTAGGCTTTAAATTGTATCAGTCCAGAGAGATGACCAAAAAAAGTCCTGAACCAGGAATCTCAGGTTCTTTTATGCCATGGAGGCACTGCATTGACATTGATTAGGTCCACTTATTTGCTTGTCCTCTACATCAACGCAAAGTACCATCATCCTGTGATGAAACATTTATGATATAATGGGAGTTGTTTCCTGCAGGACAACACTGCTTTCATACATGAACATAAGAGGTTACTGAGTGGTTTGATGAGTTTAAAAATGATGTGAGTCATATCATGTGCCCTTTATTGTAATCACTCCTCAACTGAGCACCTGCATCATGTAAAATGTTTAACAAAGCTCTATACTAACATTTTTTGGAACTGAGATGTCCCAATCTTTTGTTCTTTGATGCACAAACTAATGATATCAGCACAAAATGCTAACTCCATAACTTAAGTTCCATAAGATGACCCTGTAACTTAATCAGCAACCTGTTTTTGTTTGTCTTGATTGTCTCTTTAATTGTGCAATTGCCATTTACTGGTCAAAGAAGGGGAAATGCACTAACAATGACATTTAATTTGGAATTTTTTCCAATATCAAAAAACACAGATCATCGTAACTTGACTATGACAAACGAGCACTAGTCATCACTCTTTTACTTTGTTTTCAAACAAACAACAAGCTGCAAGAATTACTGGATTTATTGCTAAAATAAAAAGCCATCTGCAGACTCGCAGCTGACACACAAAGCACATCTAATTAAAAAGGCAAAAATAGCTTTCAAGCTGCCTATGTTATTTTACAAATAACTCAGCACCAGAAAATCACATAATATTCTATGTAACAAGTAAATTCAGCTTATGTTTATGTTATAAATTAGTATTTAACTTGACAAAACATTGTTTAGCAATGTTGCAATTTTCATGCATGTAGCTGCCATTTTTGGTCCATCTCACTGCTTTAAGAGTGTTTTACATTTTTGGGAGCTATCTCCAAAAACTATTTTATCAGTTTCAGTGTGGAATTATTCTTTATAGCACAATCATGTAACTGTGTTATTTTCAGTAGTTATGAAAATGCTATGTATATTAAAAACAACTTAAAAGAAATTTGACTTTGCATCAGCCATTTCCATTTCTGATGCCTTGAAATTGGCTCTTTAAGAACTTTCTAGCCTTTCTAACACAGTACGTCATCACAACAATGCTTCTCCATGCAGTCCAGTGCTGTTGTTTACAAATGTTGTTATGAGCATTGTAGCTTGTATGATAAGCTCAGCAGATGGGCAGTTCCACCAGGTGTTTGCTAATTGCTACTGCTGCTAGTCTGGTGGAGCTGTTGAGGGGTGCTCTGTGGGGTGGGGGCTTGGCTGGTGACTGAAGCTTTAAGATGGAGCTTTGGGGAAATAGGCGGCAGGTGTTTAGGCACCACAGAATGGCTGTCATGGGAGATTCAAGATCTTTTCAAACGTGCATGAAAGAATCAAAGCAACACTCCAGGTATGTTTTTAATGAGAGAACAACATTATAACATTGATATAAAGCTAAAAAAAAAATTGGTTCTTAAAGCTCTTTCTTCAGGTAGTCCTATTCTGCTGTACTTATTTGTACAGTTCATTACAAATGTTTTAATTAAAGTTTTTAAAAATTAAATCTAGAAATATATTTTTTGTCTGTTTGATGAACATTGCATTGATAGCTTGCTTTTTAAAATTTGACAAGAATTTGGGGAGTTATGAACAAATGAATTTGTTTAAATCGGTCACAAGAAAGTATTGTTATTATTGTTGTTATTGTTATGATGATGATTATCATTATTTTCTCAGCATTTATTTATTTATTATTTATTGATGGTTCATTCACCAGAGGCCAACCAGGTCCTTGAGGTTTAATCTCTGTCTGATGTTCAGCCATGTACTTGTCGAAGTATGCAAGCAGTCCCTAGCAGCACAGTCTTTTGCATTTCTTTGGCATTGACTCTGCATAGGAGTTTGTCCAGTTGCTCTTGAAATCCTTTCTTCATTGTTCCTAAAGCTCCAATTACAATTGGCATAACTTGAGTTTTTGTTGGGCTTCTATTTTCAGATCCTTGTATTATTATTATTATTATTATTATTATTATTATTATTATTATTATTATTATGAGGGTAGGCATTAGGGTCATGTTTTTGGACTGTGGGAGAAGGCTGGAGTTCGGGAGAGAACCTGTTAAAATCTCATACAGATTTTACTCTAACTTAAAACTACTGAAAGTGGATGTAGGTAAACTGCTGTTATATTTGTATATGATAATTAAATTTTAACAGCAAACTGAAACTTTTACTGACATGACTGTTTTTGTAATATCAAAGTGTGATTTTCATGGTTGCAGGTGACCCCAGATGGTAAAGTCTGTTGATGCAGTCGATACTGAAGCTTTCCACGTGTCACCTGTTAACTGACAAAGCAATCTAACAGTTTACCAACTACTATATTAATTTCATCACCTAAAATTCTGAGTGGCAGGATATTGTTTTTAATCAAATGAAATACTCAGAATATGAGCAGTAAAGCAGGACCACTACCTTTTTAATGCACCCAGCTGTGTCTTAAATTGGACACACTTAGTTATATCAAAGAATGTACTTGTTACTCATAATGTTATGTTTGGTCACACTCAGCAGGAGGTCCACTGGCTGGTGTATTAGCATTCAACTTAACATAAGCAACCAATGACTACATAGTAAATAAGATCACACACTAAGAGAAAGTGTTCAAAATGCTTTTTATTTTTGTGTGTGTTCCTGGTGGGTTAAAAAAAAATTGCTGCATTGCCCTTAAAGTGCATCAGTACACACCTGTTTTGGTGTCATATGTGAAATGACCATTTTCATTTAAGGATATCAAAACGTTTGTTTTCTGAAAGTACTTGCTTGATCAAGCAAAAAAAAAAAAAAAGTGGCAGAATTTAGTTTAAGCTTTTGTTGCGTGTTTGAATGTCTGCAGTGTAATTAGGATCATTTTTCATATTTAGTTAGCACCCAGTGGAATTGGAAAAGTGTTAAGAATGTTGATAGGCTTCATTTTTATGTCTTTCACTGTATCTTGTTTGCAAAGCTGTAAAATGATTAGAACTGCACCTCAAAGGACAAGACACAGAAGAGGTATGATAACACTGAGCAAAAGACTGTGCTCTTCATATGCCTCAAGGGGCTTTGTGGACCTATGGTTTCATTTTGCTTAACATTGAAATGTTCAGAGGATTGTATTTACTCTGTGTTGAGTGGAAAGGCCTCAAACAGACAGAAAAGGGGAAGACCTTGAATTACTTTTAACTGTAATCTTCTATCACTGTCCCTCACAGAGACACTATGTGTTAACTCATACTTACCATTTTATTCTCTCCTATCTTCTCTCCTGTACTCTCCAGTTCACTAGAATGCATGAATGCTAACTTGTGTGGTTTTTACAAAGAAGCAGACTTATGCGCTTGGGTAATGTGATGTGATGTGAATGATTAGGTGAACTGTCTGCACTTGTGTTTGTGTGGCTCAATGAAAACACCTAAACACAGTTATGTTAAAATATTAGGAATATTATTAAAAATTTGTTATAAATTAGGCTGACTTTTTTAAGTTAAATCTAAAAATATAACAATTTTAGTGAGACTAACTAGTATTTGAAAGTGTGTTTTGTGGTTGAGTCATCATCAGAACAATGTTTGTGAGACTCTTAATTTCTTCATGATCAAATAGGAAACCCACATTTTTTTCATCGGTCCACTATTTATATTCATTTTAAATAGGTATTTTTTTGTTCCTTTTGTTTCATCATGGTTATGTATTGACGACAGAGAGGATTGTAGGTTCTGTTGGTGAAGAGACTCTCCTGATCAGTGTGGAGTTTTACATCACGTAGGAGTTTTGTGGCTTAAAGGCGGGGAGTGGACAAGATAGCTGCCAGAAGAACTGGAGGTAGTAAAGATGGAGCTAAAAATGAGAACACTGTGCCAATCAAGATTTTATACTGCAGGAGTGACTTTATTTAACCAGGTGGATAAAAAGGCTCCTCAAAGGACTTTCCTCTGAACTTCATTAAATGTGCAAATTTCACTTGTGTTAGAAAAAACACAAATTTCACTTGTGTTTAAAAAAGACATCCTAGTAAACAGCAAATCTTTTTCCAGCAAGATATTAAAATAAAAGCTAATGAACAACCTTTGAAAAAAGTTCAAAATAACTAAGCTCTTTTTTTTTTTTTTTTTAATTATGACTTCTTTATTTATTTGGTTGCAGCTTCCTGTGTAGGCACGTCCTGGAGGTTTGAACATTGTTGAAGCCTGAATTCATTAATTTAAGTGATCTGTTTTATATAAAGCCATGCCAAAGAGAAAAAAACACCCCCTGTCAACTGGGGTGTCATTGTGCAAAAAACAGCTCGTCTTTAAAATTTGAACCCCCCTTTCCCAAAACTATGGCAAAGATGAAGCCAAACTAGAAAAGCTTAAAAAAAAAAACTGCGTATACCTCAAAACCTCTAGAAACATGCAACATCTGTTTACTTTAACAGAGGTAAACTTTCTTTTTACCATGACAGTTTTGTTTTGATTTGTTTCTCTAAAATCTTTCTAACTGACTTGCTTATTTTATAATTCTTTTATCTCCAGACTCAAAGTCTAAAGCTATGACAGAAAGCAGAGCCCTGTGCAGGGATGTTTGTTATTGCCATCTCTGCCGTGGCGCTCTCAAAAGATTTCTAAATACTTCCACTAAAGTAACATTGATTTGTCACTTTCTCATATTTCCCATTTGAATGGACTTTTATGTATTTTTTAAGAGGGTTTGTGTGAAATTCTTCTACCTACCTACAATCTTACCAGCAGCAAAACCTGTGGCATCCCAGTCCCAATGCAGTCCTCTACTGGGACATGGATCTCTGAACTCTGTTAAGTGTTATGTTCAACATAATATATTAAATGTGTAATTTGTCTCAGTGCCAAGAGCAGTGCAGTAGCTGTGGATAGTGGACTGAATGTAATTCAAGCATTCCCAAAGTCTAAGTCTCTTCAATTAAGCATTAATGTTGTGTGTTTTTTTTATAAGAAAATAATTAGGGAAATAAATTGGAGATACATTATTTATAGTTTCACCACATACATTTGACCAAAGTTGGTTTTATCTGGCAAATCTATCTGGATTAAAAGAATATGGATAGACTTAAGTTGGATTCTGAGGAGTTTTTATTAGCAATCAGTATCTTATCTTCAACAGACGGTGCTCTCATGTGACAGCATAAAGAACCAGTAGGGATGACCAGAAAGTTAAGCGAACAGCTATTCAGATGGAGTTGAATTCTGCAGACCCAATTAAGCAGTTGTTTGGTATAAAAGACAGAATATATAGAATAGAAGGTGGGCATAGGAGATAAGAAACTGTACGTTCTAGGTTGAGTTTGGGGACACTAAACAAAACACAAAGAATAGGGAAACATGAGATGGATTTATATATATATATATATATATATATATATATATATATATATATGTGTGTGTGTGTGTGTGTGTGTGTGTGTGTGTGTGTGTGTGTGTGTGTGTGTGACTAATGGTGCTGGCATGGTCATTTCTATTTATGCATTTATGATTTTTATATCTTTGATGACTGAGAATCTATAGCAGCAAATTGCAATTGAGGACTTTATGGAGAAAAAGACTGTAATCTGCTCTCTGACCAACACTAGAGCAGAGGGTGGCACGAACAGACCATTAAGTAGGATAATCAACGGCCATTAAATGATAACAACCACAACTCAAATTCCTAATCCATGCAACAGAGAATGCATTTACATTTTTAAAAATTTTATAGTCCATTCTTACAAAATAATCAAAATAGAATTTTGAGACAAAGTAAGTAAAAAGCACAAATGTTATAACAGTTGACTGTTCTTTTGCATCAGACAATAGGTTGTTTTTTTTTCTCTGTTTTGAAACTGGATCTAAAGTGTTACAACATGGAGTCTCTGCAACAGCTGCCTTTATTCACATTTTACTTCCTGGCCTACATTTGAAATCGCGCCACGTTTGCGTGTCATCAAAATCACATGACGTTATTTCTCTGCCATTTAACACGTAACGATTTGTATCAAGTATAACGTTCCTCAACCAAATATGGTAACGGTAATAAAATGACAGTATTGAGATTTGTAAAACAGTGCACACTAAAGACAGAAATTTACTTAGGTCTTGGTCCCACCTTGGCTATCCTTTAGCTTAACTCACTGTCGAGTTTTGCTCTATTTCAATGCATACATTGAAGGAAGATAAAACACGAAACAAAAAAGTGATTAAAGAGTTTAGATGCCTGTTTTGAACACAGAATTTTGAACAGCAAACTATCAAACGTTTTGTCTTTTTTCCAAATCATGTCAAATATGAATTAGTATTAGGGTTCTCATTCTGTTTTTCTCACTCACATATTTGACTATATTTCAAGATGAGGATTTATAAATATTCTAAGTGAAAGGAAATAGATTCCAATTATTTGTCACACTTCTAGAATTTACCCAATGTTGTTAAATATGAAACCCCAAGCCATACTCTTTTATGGCCCATGGCTTACCTTCCATGTCAAAAATGTATGTACAGTAAATGACCTGGAGATGTGAAAAACAATCTGCCATATCAATAAATCTTGGAGAGACAAAAAATGTTTTATTTTATTTTAATCTCTGTTTTTGACAAATTATTAAGCTATAGCTAAACAGGATATTATTTAATGTCAGCCAAACTGTTAATGACATTTTTGCTTCATTAAGTTCCACTGAATGACAAATTACAACTAAAGGAGGTACTGAGAGAGAAAATAGCAGTAATTTGTTAAAATATGTTTATAAATATAGTCACACTGCCTAACAATACGTAAACACCGCAAGCTTTCCTATGGATACATACAGAAAAACACACAATAATATAATTAAAAGAATTTTCGTGTTGCACCAGATTCTGGTTATAGATCCTTCTTCTCTTCTCTTTCATGTCCGTTCCATCTACAGAACATATTTTCTTTATTTTGAGTGCTCTACTTGATTTGGTCATCTGTCTGGTTCTAATTCTATTCTTTCACAAAAATATGGGCTTGCTGGTGGTTAATAAAACTGGTTATAAATAATTAAAAGTGTACTAAATTAACTGTAGAAGTTGAAAAGTATTTTAAAATACTGAGTGTATATGTTAGTAGATACATATAAACCAACAGTCACTTTTAAAATAAAATGTTATTTGCTTAAATGAAAACCAGAGCTTAGCATTAGGACACTTTCCTTCAGCAAAAGATACTTCCATATTATTTCATTTGGTAATCCTAGGACGGCACTCTAACGACAACCTTTGGAGTTTTTGTCACCGTCCTCTACACTGTTTAGGGTGGCGATTTAAACTTAAATCTTCATCCATCCCTGTCTGTCACAGTTGCAGTTGTTTCAAGCTTTTTAATTATAGGTTTCTCTGTAGATATGGGCAAGTTTGTGTATTAATTGTCCAATAGCCATTTCTTAACTTGAGGATCAGCGGACAATTGAATAGCATGTTCTGTAGTCTTTCCTATTTTGCAGAATCGCTGAAATAAATAGCCTTCTGTGTTTTGTCATATTTGTACCCTCAGGTTATTTTCTTCAAGTTTAAGTGAGACAATATAATATTATAATAAAAAGGAATTTATTTTAAGGTGATTTAAATATCTTCACTAGGGGTACAAATAATTATATGAGGTCCTGTACTTCCTCAATGCAAACAGTTGTTTTTGCACCTTAAGTTTGAATAAATTTAACAGTTAATCTATGTGTACTTTTTTATATACCTGTTAGAATATCACTGTGGGAATATGACTGCTATTCGTAGTGTAAGCTCATCTTAGTAAAGCAAACAAACAAAAAGAAAATTTTTATCTTTATAAAAACCAAAACCATCAAAATATTTGATTAGGCACTTTAAGGTCCTGGTTCTTTTGGACTCTTGCTTTTGTTGTTTTTTTAGTGTTGAATTCTTATTTTCGCTTATCCTAGTTTATTTCTTGTTTGTCTAGTTCTTAGGTTGAGTATTTCAGTTTATTTTAGATTATGTTTATTCTCTGGCATATTGATTAGATCAGTCTTGTTTCTGTTTTATTTAGAACAGTCTTTAGTTATTTCCCTGTGTCTAGTTATCCTCAGTTACATGAAGATTCTTTTCCTTGCATCCCTGTTGCTCTCTCTCGCCCCCTGCTGCCATTCTCTCTCCTCAGTCTCCTCTCAAGTTAATTCCCCACACCTGCTATCATTCAGTCATCAACCCCAGCCTTTGTTCCAGCATTCACTTCCCCAGTATTTAAGTTCTTCTCCTTCTCCCACTCCTCGCTGGTTCCTTCCATTTACGACAAGTCATTCCTCCCGTTATCTCGTTGTTATTTTACCTGTCTCCCTGCCTGATTCCTTCCCTGTTGTGCTCCTCATTTGCTCCGTGGATTCATGTTTTGTTTAGCTCTGGGTTCCTGTGTCCTTCAGTATTTTTGTAAGTTTTTTTTGTTTTTTTTTCATTAAGTCTTAAACTACTACTTGCAGACTCTGCCTCTGTGCATTTTGGTCCGAAACAATCAACCACACATCACTGGCACATTATATTGCTTAAATAACACTTAACAAAAAAGTAAGTCTTAGTTTTGTTTTATATTTCAAAACCTAACTCAATAGTGACACAAGAAATAAAGCAACATTATTGGAGGAATGCATATAAAAACAGTGCAGTTCTAACATAGTTTAAAGTGAAATATATTTCACTGTTATACTCATTGCATAAGACAAAAATGTAATTCAATTAATTACGCTGAAAATCAGATGCATATTTCAAACTGATTCTCATACTTTAGTTTACTCACTGAGGAAAATTTAGTTGCCCTTATGAAAAATGTTAAGTGTGGGAAATTAAAGGTTTTTATGCTTTTTTTAAATATGCTATCTACTGCTATGCCTTATGTTGTGGTGGAGGAAAAGGAGTGAGGGATATCTTCTATCAACATAAGTATTTGTGGGCTTATAACAGTGCCAATGAAATGAATAAATGTCACTTTGTATTACATAGCTAACACTCCACCAGAGGGCCACATTTTGTGCAGCTCCTACTTTGTCTCATAAGCACAGAGATTTAAAAAAAAAAATTGTGATCAGTGTTTTTTTTGTAGCCATGTTTATTTATTTCAAGGTGGTACAATGTGGCATTTAAACACCTATTATGGTAAAGCTGCCATGTAAGGTACTAACCTGACCTGACATCAAAAGTTATTTAGAGTTCAGTGTATTCATGTACAAGTATGATAACCTTAAAGGTCTCATCTCTCCAGAATGCATCTCTTTCGATATTTGATGTATTTCTGACTGAAAAATCAGATTTTGACATTAGTTAAACAGTTAGTGCACTGATACTATCTTAAAACACATCCAAGGTTACCATCAGGGCAGCAAAGTGTGATGAGCAGAGCTCAGCTGCACCTACGGTAGCACAATGGCTTTGTATTGAAAAGTAGGCAATGACAAGAACCACAGCGAGCACGCCGCAAGGATTTTTTTTTTTTTTTTTTTTTTTTTTTTGAGACAAACAGGGAGCGATTAATAGGATGTTAATGCTGTTGCCTGAATACATGACAGGGTGCATGAGCCACAAAACTGGGAAGTTTGTGCTTGTTAGTCATCAGTAGATGTAACAGACAGTGATCAATTCCTTTATATTTATACTATTCTTTAATCTTCCAACAAAAACTTGGCTGAGCAACATTTTGGTACATTTCCAAAAAACAAGCAACTATTAAAAAAAAAAAAAAAAAAAAAAAAAAAAAAAAAAAAAAAAAAAAAAAAAAAAAGTTTTTGGTAGGAAAAAACCCCCATAAATCTTACTGTACTAGCAATATAGATTTTTCCCTTTCACAACATCATTTTCCATATAGTAAAGTGACCATTTTTATCATCCACCTCACAATGCCATTAAAAACAACATTTTTTACATAATTATCTTTGTTTAAGATCATCAAATTTTTAAATGTGACTTCACTGTATTTTTCCCTGTTCATTTATATTTGTTTGGAGGTGAAAAAAAGCTTGGAGAAGACCTTTAAGTAAATATACCCTGAAACCATGGTATCAAAGTGCATAAAAATGTAAATATGAAATTCATAACATGATATAGTTGCTTTTATTAAATACAGATAGGCAACAATAATTGATATAGCTATGACAATCATATAAAAATTGGTTATTATAGATACAATAATGTTTTGTATTACATTTTTTTCTTATTGTTATTTTGATACATATAATAAAGCAATAAGAACAGCATAGATTTAGGAATAGTGAAGTACTTGTTGCATCAAGTATTAAACATGTTTATAGTTTTGCAGTTTACAGTGGTAAGTATGGCTAAGATGATTTTAGCTGGTTAATTAGCCAGACTATCTGCTTGGGTAGCTGCCAGATTATCTGCTTGGGTTGCTAGCCTGCAGTCAGCTACTAAAAAGACATGTCCCTTATAATTTATGGACTGTAGTTTTAAAATGGTGTTATGGGACTGATTGGTGGAACTCCTTTAAACTTCCACATCAAGACTATCAATGTCTTTTTGCAAAGAGAAATATTTCCCAACAACTGGATTTGTCTTTCCTGTGAGCAAGACCAAACTGTATGAGCCTTATTTCAGCCACCTGACTGGTAGAGTGGAGTAACATGTGGGGAGGGTCTGTGCTGTGTTATTCTTTGCTGTATACAACTTGAGAAAATGAGAAAGTGCCATCAAGGATTTTAACCCAGCGGAAAAGGTTGACTGAAAAATGTTGCACTTTTAAAACCATAACTTTTTTAGAGCTCAGTATATTAATGTAAAGTTCAGTGTCTTATTGAGACTCATGTGTAGAAGACCTAATGAACCAAGTGGTGACGTGTTTATGGACTAACCACCTCACTACTTGAGCCTCTGTGTTCCCAAAAATGTGTCACTATCACTTTAACTCTCAGTGGTCACTCAGCATCATCACCACTGTCAACGACATCAAAATGGTTTTATATTAAAAAGCTGGCCATTTAATTATTTGGCACAGCATCATACCAAAGCAAGCTGCCATTACACCCTCTGAACCCCGACTGCTTACTATCCCACTGAGTCAAAAAACAGCTAAAATACACACCAAGCATGACTCGAAGAGAACTGGCCCATAATACATGTAAGGCAGCAATCCTTAGTGAAACCATGGCGATATTAGTCAATGTTTACCCTCCACATGCAACAGTCTTTTCTTTTTTGCGCATTCACACATTCCTCACAGCATGCGTTGGATCTGTCTGTGGAAGAATGTTTAGAAAGCCCCATTTGGATTAAAGTCTATTTTTACCTTTTCCTACAGCAAACTAGTTTACTATGGTTTTTCAGTAAAGTTTTCTTTTCTGTTTGTCAATTAAACACATCAGTTAAAAAGAATGTATTTGTAAAGCTGTTAATTATGCTATAACATACACGTGTTTTAGTGTGGAGAATATAAGAAGATGAAAGGATGTGCAGAACGATGATTGAAATTTTAAGATATGCGGCAATAAAACGAGGAGCGATTCTTTTTTTCATACAAAGACACAAGGATGAACTCTTGGCACAAAGCCAGACAATTGCTGCCTGCTCTGTATCTCCAGAGCTTCTCTGAGTGCTGTAGTCAAGGTTAGATAAAATGGGTGAACTCCTCCTTTAATACCAGGTACATTAGTGGGAATTAAAGCTGATACAAGGACAAGAACACCAGTTATCTCTCAGTTTTTGCTATTCCTCTTGTTCTCCATCCTGTTTTTGTGCCATTTGCTTTATTCCTACTCTTTTTTTTATTTTTCCTTCGTTTGCCTCCCTTCACAAACACACACACACTAGACACACATCTTTTGTAGGTCTATATGGATGACAAATGTGCAGTATCTTTCTCTCTCAGTGTGTGCATTCTTCTGAGGATGTGTCTGTTTGTGCATGTGTGTGTGTAAATGTGCGAGGATGCCAAAGCAGTTAACAGCAGCAGGCTAAGAATAGTTTTCGACTTTCCTGCTCATCCCTTTCCTCTTTCCTCATTTGGATCCACATCTCCACATTCTACCACACATTTGAATCTCCGTTTATCCATTTTCAGCTATAAAAATTCCCACTGCTGGTTGAGGGGGCTTTGTCTCTTTGAAAAAGCATTGCTACATATGCAACAGCTTTAAACTGTTCTTTTAGGCTCTAATTCCTACTAATTTTCTTCAGATTTGAACATAACCTTGTGCTTTTCTGTGACCTGCTCTTGGGTAATTGTTTAGATGGAAATAGAGACAGGGCCTCACCAGGTTCTCACACTGAACTCTTAAAGAAGCCCCAAAGCTGCTTCTATTATTAATATCATTCTTACTTATTCTTACTCTATTCCTCCATCTTAGTGTTCCCTGTTCTAGCACTGACACAGTGAGTTTGATTCTTGTTTCAAGGGGCTCTTGCCCATTTTATCTTAGTTTAGAGAAGTATCTATGAACATTAGGCACTACAGATACAGATACTGACTGCACAGTGTGTGTGTGTGTGTGTGTGTGTGTGTGTGTGTGTGTGTGTGTGTGTGTGTGTGTGTGGAAATAAGTGCATGCTTATGATTCTTTTAATATTCCCTTTCATTCTCTTCCTTCTTTCATGTGGAGAGACTGTCAGTTCGTGCATCTGTAAATCCGTTTTTTTTATCTGCCTTCCACATATTTCACCATCCATCCTCTCTTTCAGTCTCATACTGTAAGATAACGCCTCTTTCCTGTGTCTAGTCTTCTGTCCTTGACTTTCTATCTCTTTCACTTCCCTTCTCCTCTCTGTTGCCAAGAGGGCAATTGCTCTCTCTATCAACACTCCCACCACATTGCTCATCGGCCCGTGGAAACCCACCTGTAGAAATAATGAGTCGGAGGTTTAAAGGAGCAAACAATAATTTCTCACAGAGTCTTATACAGCCAAGAGAATTTACAGACTTTTATATGTTCGCTCTTCCCACGGGCAGCTCTAAAGCGGAACGTCTCATATGTTCTGCCACGGCAGCAATTAACAAACGCAGTAAAGCATAAGAAACAAAGCATGAATCTTTTGAGCAAACATGAGCACTCAAATCCAAACTGAGGATTCTGGGGGAAAAAAAAAAACAACAGAAGGACCCTAAAGGAACAATCCATGGAAATTATAAGACATGTACTTTGTAAAAGTGATGATGCTAACCACTACACTTTCATATGTCTAGTACTGTTAGAGAGGTTGTCAAAATTTGAGTCTAAACATTGTTAATACTAGAGTATATGTTAGTATTATGAAGAACAAGTAGTTTGAATATCAATACAAAAATAAGTAAATTGAAAGGAATCATGAACAGGTTTAGCTGTGAATTATTGAACTTGTATGTCTTTATCAGCTGCAGTTGACTGATATAAGGACAGTATTGGTTCATTTGTCTGAAATATTTAGAGAAGTAGAAATATACTGCTCTTACTTTAAGCCTGTCATTTTATATTGAATAAATTGTTGTGTGAGGAAAAATTACAGCACCTTGCAAAAGTTTCAAAACCTCTCAAAATTTTAGCCACAAACTACAATGTATTTTAATTGTGAATGAAGTAGAAGAAAGGCAGTTCATGGTTTGTATGTTTTTGCAAATAAAAATCTGGATACTGTTGTATCCATTTACATTCAGGCCCCTGATCAACCAGCTTTCACTGCAGATACAGAAGCAAGTCTTTTGGGGTATGTCTCGACCACCTTTGCACATTTAAACACAGAATATTTTACCCATTCTTTTTTGCAAAATAAGCCTTTCAACTAGGATTTCCCTATATTTAATCAAACTAATCTTACCATCAAATCTGACCAGATTCCGTATCACTTCAAAAGAATATGTTACACAGCATGATGCTCCCACCATCATGTTTCACTGTAGGGACGGTGTTGTTTTCACTGAATAATTCAGCAATCTTGCCACTCTATCATCATGGTCAGATTTGTGGATTCCACTACTCATCATTGTCCTGCCAACAGATTGTCCTACCTGAGCTGTTGATCTCTGCAACTCCTCTAGATTTACCATTAGCCTCTTGGCAACTTCTCTGATTGATGCTTTTCTTTCCTGACCTGTCAGTTTAGGTAAACAGCCATGTTTGTTAGGTTTGTTGAAGTGCTATATTTTATTTCTTCCATTTTCTAATCGTGGACTAAGCAACATGTTTAAAGCTTAGGGTATTATTTTATACCACAGCTCTGCTTTAAACTTCTCCACAGCTTCTTCTCTGTTCTGTCTTTTATGTTCTTGGTATTGATTGAGGCAATTTATTCATTGTTATTCTTTAACAAACATCTGAGACCTTTAAAGACCAGTTGTATGTAAACTGAATTAAAATTTTAAACATGTTGAATTTTATGCATCAGTTAGCTGATTTTTGAAGTTGACCGCACTGGATTTTATTTAGGGATATCAATGTAAAAGGGGCTGACAATATACACACAAAACACTTTTCACACTTTTACACCAATCAGAACAGGGGAAATTGAATCTCCTCACATAAAGGAGATGTTGAAGTAGACAGTGGCAGAGTGAATGCAGGTCATTGTAGCCAGAGAGAAACCTTGAATTCATCATTTCATTATTTACAAGTTAGTTATGTGTTCCATTGTGTCCTGTTGGACTAGTGTGCTGAGGTGATGAACAGTGATGAGAATGATTAGCTTTCACAGAGCATCATCCTCCTATCAGTGTCACATACATAGGCAGCTCCCCAGAGAAACCAATGCAAATTCAGTTGACCTTTTAGCTCTGCAAAGGCAGTGTGTTGGGGCAATTTTGTTTGCAGCTTTTTTGTGCTAATGCTGAAATCTCTGTGGAAAATACTACTTTTCTATCTTTTTCAAAATGTTTCTAAAGTGAAATCTCCAAATTTATTCTATATGCTTATAACTTTGTTCTGTGTATCACAAACAGACTGCACTAGTATTTTTTCCAAGCATTGTCTCAAAGCATTGCGAATAATTTTTTTGAATTTCAGTTCCTTTGGATGTTTTTACTGTGTCCACATGACATATGAAGGTCTAAATGTAAAGAAACACAGAGCATTTTGTGAAATATTCCATCACAGCATTGAATTTTGTGTGACAAATTTGATATGCCCCTGTTTTATATAGAGCATGTGTATTGAGATAAAGGGTGTAAAATTCAGTGTTTGTCTACATCTAGATACGGTACATTACATTTGATATGGCATCATCTTTGTGTTTTGTTTATTTTTCTTACATATATAATCATCTAGAGAAGTGTATAAACCTTCATTTGTTCAGACTGAGCAGCTGTACAGTGCACCATGTTATTAGGCAAGTTATTATTGTGTCATTGCAGCAACATTTGAGTAGTATTTACCTTGAATCTGTAGAAGAGGTGCTAATGTTAGACTGGCTTAGGTTATCCTGAGCTATTTCTGTAGTTATGTTGCCATAGGTTTGGACTACTGGAGGACAAACTGACCACTTTTTCTCACTTTCTTCTTCTACAACTCTCCAATTTGCATTGTTTGCTGTTATTTCAACTGTTCCAATTTTTTTTTTCCCTCAGTTATTTTTCTCTCCATAGAAGCTATACCTGGTCTGGCATTCTGTTTGGCTGTGATACTTTCCTGGAGGAGGGCAAAACACTGGCTGAGGCAAAAGAGCCAAAATGTTTTTTTTCCTCCTGACATAAATGTCTTAGTTAAAATATCTATTGTTATGTGTTACTCTTGCTCTTATCTGGTCTGCTCCTGTCCCTCCCTTGATTTGACTCCCTGCACCAAGCCTCTGATTTCCCAGCATGATATCAATCTATTTACAACAGACATTATATATAGTAATGTACAGTACCAGCATGTGACTAAAGCTTGTGTCATACAGAATGAGAATTTTTAACTGATTTGCAGATGTATACATTATAGATCTCATATGCTGGCCTCACCTCAAGCCCTGTACCATCCTCTCCTTTTCCTGTCTTGTTTCGGCTGCTGCATTGCTGCTCCTAAACATACAAAATGGCTTCAGTCAAGCACATCTAAGGTACAGCTTCTGAGTATAAAGGTGGCTCATTTTAGAGCTAAACAGGAAAAACAAAATCCACTTAGTTGTCACGATAGAAAAGCATTTCACCACATAAATGTATGTTCTAGTGCAGCTGATAATCATGACCTAACCCATACTGTTATAGTTTGGAAATAATGAAAAATTTATTGAAAAGTTATCTTTAAAAACATCAACCTGACATCAGTCCTCACCTGTTCTCCTTTCTGGTTCTGTATGACTTTTAAACCTTGACTCATCCCCTGAAGCTCCACCTGGCTTTAACTCTTCCCAGAACCAGTCCCTTTTATGATAAAATTGATTTGTTTATATTTCAAAAGTAAAAACAGGTTAATAAATATTTTGCTAAACTAAATTAAGACTTCATCTGAACTTCCTCAGCCTCTCCATCTTTCATTGCTTCAACTGCATCACTTTGTACTACCATTCTCCTGATAAGACATTATTACACACCTAATAATAATGTCATACATGTTTTAAATAGTCGAGTATGATCAGGTGTTGCCCTTGTGTTGTGTAGCCATTACTCGCACTGACGTTACTCTTTTAAAAAAAACTAAGTCCTGCTGCTGTTTCAGCATCATTGTGAATACATGAGATAGCAAAACATGTTGGCTAGAGTTGCAAACTTTTAGACAAAGTTAGCAGTTAAATAATGGATGTGTGACCATGCCAGGATTAAGATGACAGAACCAGAAAGATTTGGTTTCTATATATGAAAGTAAACTAACAACCAGACGTAAACAAGCCATAGTTGTGGCAACATTCCCAACAGACCAATATACCTCATTCAAAAATAAATTCTGACTCCAGCTTTTGTCTCCTGCCTCCACAACACTCCAAGCCATTAAGAGAGGGGCAGGGGGGAGCGCTGTTGTGCCTTCAAAATAAAAGCACGCAAGTTGAAGAATTCAAAATAAAATATTTTTCTCCAGTGCAGTGAAAGGAACACGTCCGTCCCAGCAGTTCCCCACCTATATCCTTAACTAGTCTCCTGTCCCAGCACAGAAAGTCCCCATCCTACTTTGGTTAGTGGTTTGTAGAAATATTTTTTCTTCCAGATGCCAGCAACATTGTATTAAATTTCCTGCATGTTGTTTTTCCCCCATGCTTCAGTGATTCAATCTGTTGCACAGTTTATAAATGGACTTAACTATAACAATAACTTCCACTTTTAATGAGTATTTTTTTTCTACCTTATTTATTCCTTATCTGAAAGAGAGTGTTTTTCTGGAAACCACTGCCTGCTTAAAAACAAAACCAGGAATCAGATTAAAACCTCACTTTGCATAGATTTTTAGATTTAGATTTATTTTTATTTTTTTTTTCAAAAATATGTACACTCCTGCGTGAAAAAGAAAAGAATCTCATTGTGATTCATGTGACCACAGCTTGGAAACTGATTGCAGTAAATCACTTTTGAAAGCTCTGTTTCTGTATACTCTTATGACTCATTTCAAAGAGGTCTGCAGATGGAGTCATATTAGAAGGCTGACAGGTTTTAATGTGGTACGTGTTGCTTATAAAGGTTTTCCTCTTACCTTTATTTTATAACTACCCAAAGTTTCTTTTATTGGACTATATATTAAACTTTTATGGCTTTGCATTGCAACACATGATATTCAGGCATAACAATATGACCACTGACAGTTGATTAAATTTCATGCAGTTTTTTTTCCTCAATGCTTTTAACCCTGCCACAATCACAGGAGGGATTGAATGGATAATACAGATCTCCTCATGGCCCTATGCTGCTCTTATATAATGTTTCAATTTTCTAAGAAACTGAATTTTGTGTTTGGATTAGATGTCATTATCACTGAAAACAATTTATGATTCATACAGGAGTCACAACAAGTGAATTTCTGAAAAAAACCCCTGATATACTGATAGTTTAATATTGGATGAATTTTGTAGCTATTATCAGTGAAAGTAAATGTAATATATTTTAGTAGATATTCTGATTTTGAGCAGTGCCTGCTGTGAAGTTGACTGCTAATGGAGCAAGGAAGAAACACTTAGCGTTTACTGAAAATAGGACAGGTCAACAAAGATCTTGACAACATCGTGGTGGAAGTGGATTAACACAGTACATTTATGACAAGACTTGACAGAAATGAGAAAAATTTTACTTTGCTTTCATTTTTATTTCATGCATTTGTTCTAATTAATTTCTTTATTATACCAATCATGCAAGTTTGTTAGCCTGGATTGCACAAATATTTTCAGCAGTATCACGAGAGTTAGAGATGAGTGATACTTAAGGTTTGTCATTTACAGTCACTGACTGGATTCATCTCAAAGGGGTTTCAGAATTCAAATGAGGGGTATTTAAATGCAATCACAAATGCTTCATATTCAAATGCTCCTCCACAGATATTTCCCAAAGCATTCTTTAGAAATTACTGCTGCCACACAGGTAGTACAGTTTTTCAAGATATATATGAATATTACAGCTGCAATAATAGAAAAGAAGTTAAGGAAAAGCTGTTAGCGCATGGACATGATCACTGAGCTGGAGGAAGCGTTCTAATGCAGAACGATTAAAGAACAACAGCAGTGTATGAAGAACACTTACTCACAAACACAGGCACACATTTTCAGCTCAGCTGAAGCACACACATACCATACATGCACCTGTTAAAAAATAAAAAATAAAAAAATAAAAAAATCCACATATACAAACCTACATCAGTTTTCCTTGGAACAGCAGGATGCAGCTCTGGACAAAACCCAACTTCTCAAACATAATGTGAATGTACACACTTTCAGATCAGGACCATTCTTCTGAGGCATACATAAATGATCTCAATTTTGCACACAGACAATAGGAGAAACAAAGAGGGCACAGAGAGTTGCAAGGTTTAAACAGAAATGTCTGACTGTAGCATGAACTGAATTATTATCTTCCAAGGTTACATTATTTTTGCTTCTGTTAAACTTCACTGATGTAACAAACAACACATCTTGGAAGAAGAGGAACTCAAAGGTCAAGAATAACAGATGGCATCAAAGATGTTAATCATCCTCCTCTTCAAAAAGTGTCACTCAAGCAATGGCAGCTTATTTATGACTTCACCCTGGCAGTTGGTCACTAAAATAAATTACATTTTTAGTTGTTGCCTTTCAAAAATTTTAATGGATAACAATCAAAAACCATTTCTTTGCAGCTTCTCTGTTATTAAACACCCATTTCTCTCAGGTCACTGGGAAAAAAAATCCACTTTCTGTTCTGAGAGTTCAAAAGACAGAAAAGATGCAGCATTTTGTTTTAACTTTCCATATTTCTGCAACTAACGGTCAAAAAGGTCTGCCTAAACATCCTGCATGGGCAAAAGTCTTTCTTTTTAAAAGCACAAGATAGTTCAACTGATTGATACGATGCACAATTCAATAAATATTCCAATGTTATGTCTTCATATACCTTGTCTGGTAAAATCCAGCCCATTGTTCTACGACTTGCTTCGTACAGAGGGTCTGGACCCTTGGCTATGGAGAAATGATTGCTTGCTGGAGGCGTGGACTCTGTTGAAGTTTTAAATTTTACCCAATCGCTAATGTTTGGCCATGACACATATAATGCAGCAGTTCGATGCTATGAAGCTTACCGGAAATTTCCTGCACTGTAAACAACCATCCTCAACTGCGAAGAGAAAAGTGCCAAGCCAAACGAGATGGCTGTTAATATTAATTCAATATTTGAAAGCGTGGCCAACATGGACTGAACGGCTTCGTTCACCTCCTCCGCTGACATTACCAAACTACAGGCAGAGTACAATTCTAAAACAGTGCATAAAATCAACGTCATCATTCACCACTTCTGTTTGCTGATTGGCCCGGTGAAATTCCAGCTCAATGGAAGAAATTCCAGACAGGGCACTGAAGGAAATGAGAATAGAGTAGAATTGTGTAGGAAGGCAATCGCCAGGCCATCAAATACCCTAAAACTTACATAATAGTTTTACATATTTGGTTGCTTCTATTTTGCACTAGCTTTTATGGTAATCTGTCCATACTAGGTGTAATGCATAGACAGGAACTGCAGTGAAAACAAAGCAAAACTTAAAATCTATGTAGGAAAAGACTGTATAAACCAGAATCCTCTGACTGAAGTCAAATTTTCTTTAAAGCTCCACTGAATAAACATGAGCAGTTAACAGATACAATTGGACAAATCAGAACTATTTTCTACATATTTTTCATTATAAATTAACATGATATCCATTGTTATGTGCATATCTCCAAATATAAAAGAAAAAAGATTTATAGGATTTCATTAAAACCAAAACAGGAGGTTGTTTGTTTATTTCCATTTAAAAGCACTCAGAAAAAAAGCACTCTCAGCACACACGTCTGGAGTGCAAATTAGTTAACATTTAGCATATTAATAATACTGCAAAATTACCTCCCCTAGTCAAGAAACAAACCAGCATGCGCCAGCGCACACAACAAAAGGACCAGCATTCCTGTTCAGGTTTTTTACCCAGTGAAACCTCAAATAATAGTGCAGTGCTATCCATCAGGTCCAATTTTAGGATTTTCTAGTTTTTTAGCTGATAAGGACTAGAGTTAAAGTGTCCTTTTGTCAGCTAGGAAAATTAACATGTGTCCAAGTGGCATATTACTACAGATAAAAATGACCAAAACTACTTCAAAACTACTGTAGCTATAACTGATATACTTTAATAGAAAACACACAGAACAGACTTTCAATGTGAAAATAAAACAATTGTAGCACACAAAATGTCACTAAACCAAAAGGAAACAATCCTAAATAAAGACAAAACAGAAATTTAATAGAGAAGCAGGTGGAAATTCCCTTAAAATTGTTAAATATCTTAAAAAGCACTGTTTAACATTTATTAAAATATAACAACCACTTGGTGTCATAAAACCAAGTTGATACCCTGTATTAATGTCTTTATTTTATTTATGCTTTAGGTGTAACAACAATTTACTTAAGGAAAATTATCTAAATTTCAACACTTTATTTCTGTTTATGGGGGAGGGAGTTGGTTTGTTTTTCCCCTTTAAATTTGTTCTCCTCTAACCTTTACAAGAGGGAGTTATTTTAGTTTTATGTGGTACACTGCAAACAGTATTACATTACATTTTTCTTTGAGTAGTGTTACAAAAGTATGTACATCTTTAAAGTACATATTTTTTGAAAATATCAAAGATGTAGTAGTATATAATCAAAGAAACAACACTAGACTTGCTAGACAGATATATACACTGAACAAAAACATAAACGCAACACTTTTGTTTTTGCTCCCATTTTTCATGAGCTGAACTTAAAGATCTAAAACATTTTCTATATACACAAAATAACCATTTCTCTCAAATATTGTTCACAAATGTGTCTAAATCTGTGATAGTGAGTACTTCTTTGCAGAGATAATCCATCCCACCTCACGGGTGTGGCATATCAAGACGCTGATTAGACAGCATGATTATTGCACAGGTGTTCCTTAGGCTGGCAACAATAAAAGGTCACTCTGAAATGTGCTGTTTTATAACACAGCACAATGCCACAGATGTCGCAAGTTTTGAGGGAGCAGGCAATTGGCATGTTGACTACAGGGATGTCAACCGGAGATGTAGCCCGTGAATTCAATGTTCATTCCTTTACCATAAGCCATCTCCAAAGGTGTTTCAGAGAATTTGGTAGTACATCAAACCGACTGTAAGGCCAGTTGGATGTACTGTAATCACACGAGCCTAGGACATCTACATCCAACATTTTCACCTCCAAGATCGTCCGAGACCAGCCACCTGGACAGCTGATGAAACAATCGGTTTGCACAACCAAAGAATTTCTGCACAAACTATCAGAAACCGTCTCAGGGAAACTCATCTGCATGCTCATTGTCCTCATAACGGTCTTGACCCAACTACAGTTCATCGTCGTAACCAACTTGAGTGGCTGATGATGCTTACATTTGATGACGTCTGCCACACTGAAGACGTGTGATTTTCACGGATGAATGCCGGTTTTCAATGTTGCTGATGTCAATGTGGTAGATCGAGTGGCCCATGGTGGCAGCGGGGTTATGGTATGGGCAGGAGTATGTCATGGACATTGAACACAGGTGCATTTTATCTATGGCATTTTGAATGCACAGAGATACCATGACGAGATCCTGAGGCCCATTGTTGTTCCTTTCATCCACGACCATCCCCTCATGTTGCACTGCATGATAATGCATGGCCCCATGCTGTAAGGATCTGTACAAAATTCCTGGAAGCTGAAGACATCCCACCTCTTGCATGGCCAGCATACTCACCAGACATGTCACCCACTGAGAATGTTTGGGATGCTCTGGATCAGAGTATATGACAGCATGTTCCAGTTCCTGCCAATATCTATCGACTTCACACAGTCATTGAAGAGAAGTGGACCAACATTCCACAGGCCACAATTAACAACCTGATTAACTCTATGTGAAGGAGATGTGTTGCACTGCATGAGGCAAATGGTGGTCACACCAGATACTGACTGGTTTTCAGACCACCCAAATAAAGCAAAACAGCACATTTCAGAGTGGTCTTTTATTATGGCCAGCCTAAGGCACATCTGTGCAGTAATCATGCCGTCTAATCAGCATCTTGATGTGCCACAACTGTGAGGTGGGATGGATTATATCTGCAAAGGAGGAGTGCTCGCTATCACCGATATAGACAGATTTGTGAACAATATTTGAGAAAAATGGTTATTTTCTGTGTATAGAAAATGTTTTAGTTCTTTAAGTTCAGCTCATGAAAAATGGGAGCAAAAACAAGTGTTGCGTTTATATTTTTGTTCAATGTATATATACTAATAGTCTATTTACTACTTTTTTGCAAAAGTATTTTTAAATGTATAATGACATCTTTTGAATCAAAAATAGTATTTCATAATAGTAATTCACTAATTTGATTGTTTTTTTTTTTTTTTTTAATTACAGTAACCCAGAATTTTTCTTCATATCACTGCTAAATGTAAACAAAGATTCATGTTAACACTACTGATAACTGCATTAAGACAAACCAAACAGCCCAAACCACCAATATACTATTTTGAACAATTTATCATTTTTAAAACTCCTAATGGGACAAAATATGCAATATGAAAATAGTTTTTCAATCAAATTTTATTTCTGGAGATCATCTCATAGGACTTCATCCTCCAATAGGGTCTGACCTTAACTTTGTGAACCACTGCAATAAATAATTTCACATTTTTCCACCACTTGGGTTCTGAAATTAAAAGCTGCAAGTCACCATTTTAAGCACGTTTTCTCATAACTGTAACTGTGAATGTGTTTTGTTAAGCATCTAAAACATGAAAATATCTGGTACCGTTCGACTGTCTTTACTTGGACACATTTTCTTTTTCAGCTTCTTCCCATTCTGCATGAAGCCTTGGACTGACTTCCCATCAGTCACAGCATCCTCCCTCTCTTTCTCACACGCTATGAACAAAACAAATTTTACATTTAAGTTGCAAAAATCTTTGAAGGGCATTCAGAATTTTCATTTTAATACCCAACACAGGCAGAAAATCTATTTAAAAAAAAATCTATTGTGAGATCTGTCCATCTTTTTCAGCCTACCAATTTGACTTTCCCCCATATACTGTCATTCTTCTCAACCATCTGTCTCCGCCTCTCTTCTGCTCTTCAGCCTGTCCCAGAGTGTTGAGTCACTCCTTTAGGGGTGAGGCAGAATGTGCAGAACAATCCCTCTGTCTCTGGCCTATCAGTCGTCCTTTGATAGAGCCGCAGTTATTGATTAAAATGTCTGAGAGCTTGTCCCTTTGGGGCCTCGAAGCTTAATTCAACCCTCTCCCTTCAGTCTTCACACTCACTCTTCCTCTCCATATCTGTCTTACTGGCAGATCACTGACTGGCAAGTTGTAAATGTTGCCATTTCCTCTTACTGTCCAACATGGAGCATGGGAAGAATCAGATGTGTGTAAAAGGGTCTGAATAAACCAATCAATATTGATTCTGTTTGGCTTTCTTTGGGTTTATGGAGCACAACTGCCATCATCTGCAAAGGCAACATTCTTGTAAATGCAACATCCCATGGCAGAACCGTAAATGCTTTTGCAGCAGGATCTTTGACTAGTCCCATGAGAACAGCTGTTTGCACATGAGGGTGAACTACATAAGTGGTTAAAATTTGCTAAAGTAATTCTATGAAGAAAGTGAACTTGCTCATTCTGCTGTACCTGCTCCAAATTATAGATCCATACCAACTCTATATATATATATATATATATATATATATATATATATATATATATATATATATATATATATATATATATATATGTATTAAATTATGAACACACTGAATATGCATGTCATAAAAAAGGCTTTTCTATCACATAAAGCTAAATATACTGTGTATACCATTTCATTGGCCCACAAAAATACTGTGTATTATTCATATTAATTATTCGTATTCAGTGTAGCATCAGCTTCAATAAGCTTCTACTGTGTCACAAAAAATATTTCCACCCAGAGTCACTTAAATTCTTCATCAAGATCTTGTAGAGATGACAGGAGGGGACTGCTGCGCAACTTCAGCACATCACAAGGATTTCAATGGGGTTAAGGCCTGGACTCTGTAGTGGCTAGTCCATGTGTGAAAATGACGTCTCATCCTCCTTGACACACTCTTTCACAATTAGAGCTTGATGAATCCTTGCACTGTCATCTTGGAATATGCTTGCGCCATCAGGGAAAAGAAATTCACTGATGGAATAATCTGGTCATTCAGTATGTTCACGTTGTCAACTGACCTCATTCTTTGGGCATATAATGTTGCTGAACTTAGACCTGACCAACTCCAGCAACCCCAGAACATAGCACTGCCCCCACATGCTTGTATAGTAGGCAATGGGCATGATGGGTACATCACTTCATCTGCCTCTGTTTTTACCCTGATGGACCCATCACTCTGGAACAGGTTAAACTCCAGGGTCCAATCTTTATGCTCTGTAGCAAACTGATTCCTTTTTTCCCCAATTAGCCTTACATACACAGCTGTTAAGTCCCGATCCATTGAGTTTCCTGCGCATTGTGTGTATGTGTGAAAATGCTTTTACTTTTATTATTGAATATAGTCATCAGTTCTGCTGTGTTGTTTTTACAACTTGATTTCATTTCAAAAAAAGTTTACGTAATTGTTTATCACAATCATTCAAAAACATTTCCCAACACTTTTTTCCTGTAAAAGTTGATTATTCTGTGCTGTACTTCCTGTTTTTAATAATGGATTTGATCATTCTTAAAATAACTTTGATAGTGCCAGTGATCGTCTTCTATGTTTTCTTTGCTTAATGCAAACAATTGTTTGACCCTTCTGAAGCAGCTTTTCCATGACCACAGAATGTGTCCTACAACATGGTTGTTTAAGAGCTATTTATTTTAATAACCCACTTATTTGCTTTGTTAAATCTAGGTGGGGACTTTTTTTTGTATGATTGCAAAATTTCAATACTTCTTCCTGTTGTCAGTGAATGTTGTCTTATTATTTAAAATACTACCTAAGTAACTACTATGTCGTAATGGGTATTGACATCATTCATGCCATTATTGATGGCATTCATGTCTTCCAACAACAAACCAGTGATTAGGAAGACGCTCCTGCGCACACACACCTACATGTAGCTCTACTTCATGAAAGTAGCAAAACTCTGGCTTTAAAATCTAGCATAATGGCCCCTAACATTCACTATTACATAACAAATAAATGTAATCTTATATATTTACACTTCATTATACTTCTTGTTTGAAGTTGTAGCTTCCATAAAACTTCCTCTCCTGTAGAGGAGTCCTCACTGCTGTTTTTCACACAGTGGATTTTGTCCTCTGAATATTAATGTGTGTGTAACAACCAAAAACATATGATTTGGCCAGTAATGTAATACCTTTCAAAAATGTATACTTTTTAACCCAATAACGTAGGAACATTGCCAATAATGTAAAAAATTATGATGTTATTGCCTGGGTGGCACTTATGAAACACATGCAGATTACATGTCCAAAATATCTTCCTGAATTCTTTCACATTATACTAAAGTGTTTATATGATCAAATGCACTTTGTTGTAATTAAGTAACTAATATTTTTCCATGCGCAAAATTGCACATTTAGATATCTGAAAAATCAAGAATAACCTTATCAAAGAATTTTTGTACAGCGAATAAATCTTAAATTAGTTTTTAAACCCATATTTAAAGAGAGATGGTGTATTTTTGAGTATGTATCCTTGATAAGTGCATATGATGACCATATGCCATCTACTATACCTCGTTTTGGTGAAGAAACTGGACAAAATCTGCAATATAAAAGTAATTTCCAAGAAATTACATCTCATTTTTTATTATTATAGGCATGGCTTAAGGTTATTAACCTAATAACTGATAACATTATTAGCATAATGTTCATATATTTGTAGTTAGAAATTTTAATATATTATCATCAAGTTTTTATGTTATTACATTCATTAAAATGCATCCATTAAAATGGCTGAACTTATTGTATTATAAACTCATTAAATTATTGGTTGCTACAAAGTGTCTGCCATAGAGTTTTGACTTTTGAAAGCCAATCAAAATGCTGGACATTGTCTTAGTGTATTTGACGGAAAAACCCTCAACTGTTAATTTAATGCTGTTTTGAAACAAACATTGGCAATGGGATCAATCTACAAGAGTAAGCATGTCTGCGGGCAAAGCAAAAAGCTTACTGCAGAATCTGTCAGCAAAAGTATAACCCACCTAATTAATTAGTTAACATCCATTTGTAAGACTCCCAAAGTCACTTCACACAGAGGATGTTGGCTATGCACAAATCACATTTACTACTAAATTCAGCTCATGTTTGTTTTAGGCTTGTGTTCTTCTACCACCGTGAACATTTGATATTAAAAAAAAAATCTCAATATGTTTAAAAAAAAAGCACACTCACTCTCTGGTGTTTTAGCAGACACTGTCCTTAAAGTTAATCCCTTAAACACATTAATCTTGTTTTTAATTTAACCCTGATCTTCCAAATATCTAAAGCTGAAAAGGATTTACAAATCAGTCTCATGAGTGCATGAAGAAGCCGCACTGATTTTCAACAGTGCCTGTTTACACACTCACCATTGTCCTCTCTCTCTTCAAATGTGTGCCTTGGTATCAAAATAATCATAATTATATCGATAACATAAAAATTAATAGAACAATATCCAATATCATTTAAAGAACAATACTAAGATATTTTGCTTTTTTTATGACTTAACTTTTCATATTTTTGCTTTCTTCATGAAGATGTTTCCTATACTGTCATAATTTCATTCTGTCCCACACTTGATTCTGGTTTCCATAAATTTTCATCAACTCTCTTAATGAATAATTAAAATAGATAGCAAAAAAGTTAAATACTTAGCTCCTTGGTAGGCCAGTATGTTTAAACTGTATGACCCTTTCAGGGTTCTTTGTTACTAACGCTTAAACGGTGAGACTGATGGCTACAGTGTTAATCTCGAAGGCTAATGTGGTAGATGAACCAAAATATATTTTCCTAGCTGTTACTTGTCTTTTCATACAGAGGGAAGATTCACTTATAGAATTTAATTATTTTTTTGAAATAATCGTTCTTGTTTTTTTTAGGAAATGAAATAAGAAGCCTGAAAACATATGAAGACTTTATCACTTTTTCTTGCTACATTATGTTTTACATAGTTCTTGACATATAAAAATAGAAATGACAACTGCTATATATGTACAAAACATCAGAGACTGCATATGAACAATGAGAAACATACACTCAGACCTAAAGCTGATTTAAAAATCAATAATTACACTAAATCTTTTGGGCTGTATGAGGAAATTGTGAAAAGAAACTGAAAAGCCATTTATCAACAAAATCTGGTTGTTCTCGTCTGCCTTTTTATGTACACAAACATGTACAGACTCAAAGATCTATGAACAGAGTATCTAATTTTCATAGAACATTTCATTTTTATGCGAGGGGTAGGTTTATTGTCTAGAATATGAAAAATGTGATTCAGAATCCACTAAAAACATCCATCCATGGTAGGAGAGACCATAGAGGTGACAATGCTCAGAAAAAAGACCAAATCTGTAATTCATGCTTAACAGAATTTTGCTTTACTCTGTTAATGATAAAACAAAAGATAAATAAAAACATATCCCCATCTATCCAAAACTGATGGTTAGAACTGTAAATTCAAAAACATACAGTATAAACTCAGCTAAGCTGCCTAATATGTAATGTTGCCAGGTGATGGGTTGACGTGCCTCGTGACTGAAGTAGGCAGTGGTTTAAATGTGAGCTGCTTTATTGATTGAGATACACAATAAGTGCTAGAAAAGTGCCCATTACTCTATTTTAATAAAGAAGAAGCCATTTCTGTTCAAAGAAGATGTAACACAACAGCTACTTGCAGAACAATAAAAGCCAGTGATGTAAGTGCAGTTTCCTAGGTGACTCACTAATTTTCTTTCAAACCAAAAAGACATCTTAAAGCTCCTTTGAAACACCTAAACCACCAAGATCAGTGTTGTTGTAGCTTTAAACGCAGATGTTTCAACAATCTACAACTGAACAGCTTCTATTTGGACTCTTTTAATCGATGTGTTCAACCATAAGAATACAGTAGTTTTTTTTCAGTCATACACATTTTCAGTTTTGTTTTTCTGTCTCTGTCTTTTTTAATAAGTATTCTGTAGCATTCATCCACCACATTTCGGCAGCACCTTTTGTTTGTCATTTGTTTAAGCTATATGTTCTCTGCTTTCATACTGTTTTTGGTCCCTGATGCTCACATTATTATGCATGTGTAGGATATTTTTGGTTGTTTTATAGTTTTAATAAAGTCACCCCAACATCTAAGTTCAGTCAGATTTATTGCAATACACGCACACTCATGCATGGACATGTAAAATGTTACAAAACCCATCTCTCACACCTAAAGTTTGTGTTATTTAAAATATCAAAAACAAAGTTGTCGCTTTGGAAAAAAGAAGCAAATCCTTAAAATAAATGTGTGATTTTCCAAGATAGAATTTTATATCATGTTAAAATCATGAAAAGAGACATCACAGTAGCTAAATCCCACCAGCACCCAACTGCAGGCTGGTGCATGGTCTCTACGTCTGTGAAAGACTTTGCATTTGAAGAGTAAAAAGCCAAGACCCATGAGTATTACTTCCCAGCATTTAAAAATCCTATTGGGTACAGGACAAATTAGTTTTTATATCTGTCCTCTCTTCTCAGGTCCCTCAATCTTTCACTGGAAGGAAATAGCTCGTAGTCAAAGATGGGCTGAATGTGTTGTTTCAAAGATCGTTTCTACCCTGCCTGATGCCCTGGTCATAAAAGTCCTGGATGGATTGGTTTAAGTTGACACTCATAGACCCCTGAGCTGTAAGCAAAATGCTAATGTTTTGTGAATGGAGTTGCAATTTGGCAAAGACTCTGGCTCTGCCTTTGCAAAATGTTTCTTGTACATAGGGTAGTAGTAGAGCCTGATGGCACCCCATGCTATTGTGTTCCACACACAAAAGTTTTTATTTTTAGCCACAGAAATCCTGATACACCTGCCGCAAAAAACACAAAATTCAGAATTTGACCTAATACCAGATCATTCTTTTTTCCTCACCTTTGTTGTGAAAAAAATTACTTTAACAAGAGTCTGGATGAAAGAAACTAACAAGTTTATTAAAACCTTGCAAGATGAGAACAAAAATACAGAGTCAGAGGAGTCTGTCAAGTCTGTTCTAGCTAACAGTTCATTCTGTCTTTTATAGATTCTGGTCAGCTGATCTTGTGACAGCAGGTTGCCACTGTTTGTGGGTGTCTCCCAACAAAGGGAAGAAAGGGTTGATTGAACTATAGGTGTGAAGTTGTGGACTGTGATGCACCAAGGATTTTGTGGAGCTCAGCACAAACGGTCTTCTCATTTGCCTTTTGAGAAAAAAAGGGGGCTGTGTTTGATGTTCAAGAGGATAGCTTTGATCCTGATAAGTTCTGGGAACAGGACAGTAACACAAAGATTAGTCCCGAGCATAAAGGATCCCCTGCAGTTTTATGACAATGTAGGGGTATGTGCCTTTGAGACCAGCTGACCAATCTTATGACAAGACTATTTGTATTACTAAAAGAAAAGAGAGGTGAGGAACACATAAAATTTTCCATTACACCTTTAATATTTTTGTGTGGCTCTTTCATACTGTTTTGGCAAAATAGGAAACACAAGTTTGGTCTTGAGATTCATCCATATTCTATACCCGCAGTAGAGTCATTAGGCAGGAGGCAGGGTACACCCTGGACAGGTCGAAAGTCCATCACAGGGCAACACTCCTAAGGGTATTTTAGAAAGACCAATTAACTTAGGTTAATTAACCTAAAAGTCATGTTTTTGGACTAAAGAAAGAAGCCAGAGTACCCGGAGAGAAAACATGCATGCATGGGGAGAACATGCAAACTTCCTACAGAAAGACCCCAGGCCAGGCAATAGTTCTACCAATTATACCACAATGCAGCCAGTCTTGAAATCCTCTTTAAAAATAATCTAAATAACATTGATAAACAATGATGATAGTAAAGGATTTTTTTCTGCTATAAATCTTAAAGGTGGGTATGATGTATTTTCCAGGCACATAGTGCCATTTTATAGCACAATCAAGTAACTATGTTAGCATCAGTTGTTGTGAAAATGCTTTATATATAAAACATAACTTAAAAGAAATTTGACTTTGCAGTTTAACGCCTTGAAACTGGCCTCTTTGGGAAGCTCCTACTCTTTCCGACACTTCGCCTTTAGCACGTCATCACAACAATGTTCGTCCACTATGCCGTTTATAACCGTTCTTAGGAGCGTTGGACTGAGAAGTAGTTTGTATGATAAACTCATCAGACACACAGTTCCACCTGTGTGTTTGCTAATTGCTGCTGCCGCTATTCTAGAGGAGCTGTGTGGGGAAGGTGCAGAGGAGGGGTGCTATGTAAGGTGGATGCTCAGCTGGAGACCGCAACTGCAAGGAGGAGCTTTGCATAAATAGGCAGCGCTTTGTGAGAGCAAGCTTTTAGGCATTCCAAATGGCTGCCATGAGAGATTCAAAGATTCCTAAACATGCATTAAAGTAGCTACAGGGTGGAACAGTGGTTAGTGCTGTTGCTTGCAGCATAAAGGTCATGGAGTCAAATCTCAGCCTGTGGTATAGAGTTTGTTCCAGCCTCTCTGCAACTCTGCATAAATAAATAACTAATGGATGGGTGAATGTTAGAATAAAAACCAGTACTTCCACACAGATAAGAGACAATACATTTGCAATTGATGCAGTTTGTGGTGTTAGTGTACCCCTGTCTAATTGACTTAGTTGGAATGCTTATATCATTAATCACTGGTTGGGGTCACAAAGTCTCTCCCAATTCTGTGGGTCAGAACCTCAAAGGCTGTGGAGCTAATGTTCAAGGAACATTTTTAAAAAAAAGAAGGTGGCAGGTGGGGATAATCTTAATCACTTTCAGAAAATAAAAAATTAAATTTATTTTTTAATTGTTTTGTACTAGAATTGTTTTACCAACGATATAATCAAACAGCATATGTTTTAGTATGCTGCCAACACCCCCTATGTTTTAATCGATTACAAAAGCCTGGTTAATCTGAGTTCATGTCATAAAAATTAGCTAACATCACCTTGTTGCAGTTATTAGTATTTAGTGCATCAGAGTATACATATCTACTTCTTTTGTTGCTGTACTTCAGAGCACAAAGTTACTGTGCACAATCACAGATTGGCTGTGTCAGTCAGCATTTATAGTTTGACACAGTATAAAATGAGTTAAATTTGTAAAACCATTATTAACCAAAACCATTATAAGTAGCAATCAAATTATTTGGTTTGTTTTAACAATAATTCTGCACCTGATAATATTTCAATTGTTAACATCTTTAAAAGTGCTTTTATTATGCACAAACATAGCATCTTGACAGGGTTTGTTACATAATGGAAAGATGTAAAAAGGTTTGTTTAATCATGATGTTAGCCAAACGTGACTGATCCCCAGAAAGTATGCCATGGTTCTGGGTCTGTCAAAATAAGGCAACAATCTGCGGTTATAAAACCTGAGCAATTGCCTGAATTATTGAGGAGAACATCAAACTGGGGTGTCAACAGTCACAGACACATTCATGAGGTGAGACGCTCACCACAAAACGTTACGTGTCAAATGCTGCAAGCTTCCAAGGCTGAATCTGCTGCATGAATAAGCATCCCGTCTTTAAATCAGTATGGACCACATTTACTCCCCTCGCTCTGCTCTTTGTGCGCACCCTGTTAAAAATTTACTGTCTGCATTCAGTCTACTGAGGAGACCAAATTCTAAGCACATCGTGATTTTTGCATGTATTTAAGGACGTTTTCCTTCAAGAGCTTAAATTTATGGATAGGAATATTTAAGTGATTCATGAATGGTGATTTACAAAGCTCTGTGCTACATAATCAGTTGCTCATTATATTGTTATTTACTGCAGAAAAAAGCATGTTTTGAACTTTGTGGCTCAAATGGTTGTGGTATTTGCTACAAGATGGAGAGACAGGTGCTGTGAAGCAACAGGTATGAGAAGAAAAAAAAATAATCTATATTTTTTAATAGGATGGTATAATAAGCCAATATCAAAAAGACAAAAAGAGAAATCTTCTAATGAAACTTTGTTTTTAGCTCATATTATATTAGCTTATCTGAGTTGAATTTCTTAATGACTTGTTTTGTTGCTGTGTTTGTATTTTTTTTCTTGTTTTGTTTTGTTTTATCAAAACAGGTCTCTTTTGTAAATGAGATCTTGGATCTCAATTAGACAACCTGTGTATATATAAAGGTCAAATAAATAAATAAAGGATGCTGACTGAAAAGACAATATTCTCCATCTTTCTATTTTTTTAATCTTACTAGGAATGTCCCGTTAAGATGCAATATCTCTTCTGCCATTGAGTGCTGGTGTTGTAATCTAAGATTTTAATTGTAGGTACAGTCCCATCTCGAGTGAGATAGAGAACGATAAGTATGCTAAAAATATAAAAATAAAGAGAGAAACCTTGAAGACTGAGTACACTCAATAAAGTAAAAACCAAAGCCTACTGTTTCACCAACCCCGAACAACCAGTATTGTAATATAATATAATGTGGCATTCATTGGAGCAGAGAGGACAACATTAAATCAGACCACTAACCTTATGATGTGACGATTTATCAAAAGTAGGCTAGCAAAACGGTCCAACTGCTGGCTGTACAGTGTTACCTCACATACTACTCAGGTTTTTTTGTCATGGTGATGCACAGGAAACATCAAGGGGAAACATCCTTTCACAGTCAATAACTTAAAGGAACACTGAAAATATATTTATTTCTTGTTTACACTTGTAATCTATGAAATGATACCATCAGTAAAACATCTTTGTTAGGAAGTATTGGAGGAAAAATTTTAAACTAACTTAACCAAAGTTGTCATCTTTGTTTGAAATGTTACTTATTGTGTACCACAACAGAATAGAAGCAACAGTGATGCTTTCCTTATTCAAAGTTTTACTGATTTCCCCAAAAGTGATTTTGAAGCCAGTATATGTTAATAAGCACATTAATCAAGAAAGCTCATGTCAAGTGACATTTTCTCTGATATGTCAGAAAAATAGTTTGATTTGTTGCTTGTCACTTCACAGGATTAATGTCACTGGGTGAATGTTCAAGAGTCAGTAAATCACAGACAAGGATGACAAGTTGGCTTTGAGAGAAGAGAAGAGTAAGGGAGAGAAAAGAAGAGGAGATGGGTGAAGGTCTCCAGCTGAATGTTCAATATTTCACATCCAAGCAATCCTATCAAACACCAAAGCAGGGTATGTATCCTTAATCCTTGAGATATGAAGCAGTGTGATTCTATAGTCATTACTGATGCTGTCACGCGTGGGCCCAGGAGGTGTAGGCTGGCAGGCAAGCCTTCACAGAACATGTTACATGCATAAGTATCAAATCAGGTTCATATAGCTTCCTGGATAAGAGCTTACTGTCTGGCTGCTTTCTGTAAAGGCAAAGACACGAGACCATTACTTCAAGTGAATCTTGCTGAAAAGGATTTTATATCAATTCTTTGTCAGATATTACATGAAAGGTAGAGGTCACCAAGTTAAATCATCAGTTCAACTTACATCTTTTTTAAGAGATGGGGGCAAATAAAATTATTCCCTTTACTAGAGATGGGCAATATCAAGTTTTTTTTTTTTTAAATCGTTCTTTCATTGGACCCTTGTAGTATCAAGATTTATGGAGAAACAGAATTTTATTTGTAGATTAGCTATTACGCATGAGAATAAAACTTAAAAGGACAACTAATGCTTGCAATATAAGACTTTTTTGAGTTTCACATTTTGAACTGAATTACTGAAATAAATTACCTTTTTGATAATATTCTAATTTATTCAGATAGCCTTGTATTTTCTGGTATATTAAGGAGATGTGTTATGATTTCTTTTCATTTGTATAAACACTTTATTTTATTTCTACTGACAGAGAGAAATGACTGTAATTGGATAATAAGGCAATTTTTTCTTTTTTGCAATTATTCTGAGAGGTGAAGGTCTTTTTTTTTATTGGCATCTGGTAAGACGCTGCTGACACTACCACAAGGTGGCAGTAATAGACCAAGTTGTTCGTCGATCACTGGGGGGCTTTTATGGCACAATACCTGTCAGAAAAATACTTCCTCAGTCTTTTATTGTTATTCCAGTTTTATTTCATTTAAATATTATTATTTCAAACTGATGCAAAGTACTGATGAAAAATGATACAAACTTTCCAGACAAGCAGATGAAGCAAGAGTAACTGCAACCACTGTTTTGGACTTAGGCATTATTTAAAAAATCTAAATCATTGCGTGTGATTTTCATATAATATTTATGTTTGAAATTAACATGGTTGTTCTTACATTTTCAGATCAACTTGAAAATAAAAGCTATATGTATTGTGTAAAAAGAAATCAGATAAAAATTGAAAACTGGCAGGTCAGAGCTTTACAACAATAGGAAATTTAAAGCAACCTAGAAAACTTGTTGCTACAACCTACTAACTTGGTCATTCAGGCCCCATTCAGTCAACTGTAATGACCAATGCCTTGTAACTTGGCCAATGCCGCTGCACTGGTCAAGTGAGCTTCAAAGATGTGAAGAATGATGAAGAACAGCAATCTGGAACACAAAGCAGTAAACCTTAGAAATTAACCTTTTGTGATATTTTCTAAACCAGTTAAAAATCTTCTTACCTCAAAAAAGCCCTATAGAAAGGTGCTTCATTGCCAGATTTTGAGTTAATGCAACTGAATCACCACTCTTTCTGTGAACTACACTGCAGCTCCAAAACACGGGAGAATTTTTTTCCCCCCTTTTTCCACTTCAGAAGACTAATTTGCCTAATCTCAGTTCTCAGGGGAGAAACGCTAAAAAACCAGGTCTAAGAAAGCCTTTTGGTTTTCTGTTTTAATAAGTCCATGTGAGTGGTTGTATCCAGTATGTTTAGTCCAAATGCGACTAAAAATTGCCTTTGAGGAGAGACTGTCAAGAGGAGTCTGCCCTTCTCCTTTTTTTGTATAATTCATTGTGTTGATAGTCCAAAGATGTGCAGAAGAGACAGAGCTGAGGAGGCAGAGCTCAAAGAATTTAGACAAGGGGGAGGTTATAACGGCCTGTGTGTTGCATGTAGTTATAACTAACAGAATGTAAGATATTGATAAAAATAAATTGACTAAACACTAGTCGTGAAAAATACTGAGCAAAAACGTGACCACTACAGCAGCTCAGTGGTAGTTGGTTTGTATTCATTAGATACTATATTCGCATGACTGACAGCTAGAATGTAATTCTCCAAATTATGTCAATCACTCATTGAAGTCATACTGAGGAAGTGTATAATACTGTGTTGCAGTGCTCATGTTCTCATTGTTCTACAATCTGAATCATCACAAAAAGATACTGATAGAGCTCACAAAAAAAATGGATGGGAAAACACTTTTTTTTCCCTCTGATTTAACAAACTACAACAACTTGTGCTTGTGTTTATATGTAGCGATCTGGGGACAAAAGCATGCGCGCAATCAGACTTTCCAAGACAAATAAATTACTAAAGGAATGAGCCTTTTGTTTCAGCCTACAACATGTTTGGGGAATGCCAAATATCTCTGCTGCCATCACTTGGATAATATTACAAACCAAACCCTAATGTGTTAAAATATTCACCACTGACGCTATCCCTCTCAATTAAATGCTTTATCCTCAAGCGCAATGAAGGAGAAAGAAATAGGAGAAAACAAGTTTTAGACCTGGACATAGACTGGTGTATGTTAAGAAATAGTGGATTTTGCCAAAACTCTTTGACTCCTGTCAAGCAGAAAAAAGGAAAATACGACGTGCATGATAAGACCTGACTTAACAGTTCTGTCCTGGGAGGCATGAAATAAGAAAGCTCTAATTTTGGCCTCTGCAGCTATGACTTGCTTTTCATGCATTATTAAAGACATTATATCAAATTAATTTTATGACACAATTGTGTTTTGTCATGTGTTCAAGAACCGACTCATAACCTTGACCTAAACGTCACTAGTTTTGTAACCTCAAATATAATGGCAGGTACCTAACAGTAAGCATGAAATAGTTTACCTTTTATTTGTTCAAGCTTATTTCTTGTGTTTGAGATGTGATTAAGGCTTTCTTTTCAAGATTTACTGCAACCCACAACCAAAATTATGAGCAATGACAACCTAAAGAAAATTAGGGGGGGGGATTGCAATAACAGCAAAGGTATGCCTGAAAGTATTTGTTGGATTAAAAGGTTTACAGGTTCCCCAAAAACCATGAGAAAATTTCATTTGAATGTCAAATTATCCCAACTTTCAGTTCCTTAGTTTTATTTCAACAATACAAAAACTACACAAAGACAGAACAGAAGGTATATCAAACTAGAGGCAGTTCTGGGCACTTGTGTATACAAGTATTGCAAGCAAGGATGCAAATGCGTAGAGCAAAGGCAGAAACGGTTTCCGCAGATGTGACATTTAGGACTGAATGCTGTGTTAATATCTTCATTCATCTTCCATTTTATGGTAAAATTTATCACTACATCCATAAAATGCCAAAGCGAGTGTAATAACTGATCTGAGAAAAGGCCATACAGTGCGTAGAATCACACTGTTTCTTTTTCATCCATATTGTGGGAAGGACACTTTAACACAGTGCACTGAAGTATGTGAGGTGGACCAGTAACAAAAAACACTCTAAAAGAAAGCCGCTGAGTAATGCCGAGAACTCATAAAACTTAACAGAAACTTCACACAAAAAGAGCAGCAAAATATGTGATGCAATTAAATGTTTAATACAACTAAATGTGGAAAGTTGGTGAGGTTTGGCTCCAACTTGGCTCTAACTCGGCTGGGCAGTTCTTCTGTTAGCTCTGTTATTCATTTCATTTCTTTTTCTCTCTTTCTTAATCAGTACATATCTGCTTACTTGAAGTTTGCAGCTTCCAGGTAAAAGAGTCGTCATGAGGTTAAAGCTAACCGGATGTGAGCTTTGATGTGGCTGTGTGGTTGTACAGTCAATAAGAAACATGGAATCTGATTTTCCTTCTACAATGTTGTTTAGACTCACAGAATCTAGGAATGTAAATGAACTACCATTCCAGATTAGAAACTATTTTCAGGCCCGAGCTACTTCTCCCATTTATGGTTTTAAACATTATCACTGTATTGACTACAAAGGGTTAGATTTCAAAATTTAACACTTCTATTTGATTTCTATTTATGGTTGTGTAATGATAATATTATATATAATATAAAATAACAGCATTTATGTAAGACATACTTTGAAACATGTTAATAGGCATTTGGACAGCACCCTTTTTTAAGCATTACACTTTAGGGTCATAAAAACATTTTAATTTTAGGGTTCATGTGCACAATGAGGTTAGAATAAAAGGTTTTTTTTAACAAAGCTGAAAGGTCAACAATATTTTCAAAGTACTTGAAGAGAGGCAGTTCCTGTGGTTGAATGGTCAGATCTGTGGCATTTGTAGTGAATATAGTAGGTTTTGTAAAATTTTTGATACATTTTGGAAGTTAATTTAGTCAAAAGTGATAGATTACAGATAATTATGTTGGATAGGACAGAAAACAAAACACCTTTCAACAAATATTTAGGGTTTATTTTTTTTAGATGAATTTATTAGCAAACATGAATTCAGTATTATCTTCTCTAAATAAATCTCATCTCCCTTGGAGCAAATTATCAGGTTGTGCCATAAAGGAAATATTGTGTTGTACAAAGTAATTTACAAAACTAATGAAAAGAAAGCCAAATAAAGATCCAAAGATCCCTTGAATTCAGAATAGGGATTGAGCAGTTCAAGTGGTCACTTTCTCTGTTTTAGAGGAAAAAAATATATATTTTAGCACGTTTTGGTAAAGTAAAGACTAGATGGACTGTTTACTAATTCCCCTTTGTAGTCCATGTAACTGTAAATCTTTTACCTACATGACAGAAGAAAAAATATGCACTCCCAGTGGAGAGCCCTGGTACCACCCTTCTCCCCCACCTTTTGCTGCATCCTGCTGGTCAGCTAGCTGAATGAAGACTACTATAATTGCCCCTTGCCTACTGCAGAGAGAAAATGGAAATATCTCTTGTGGTGAAACTCAGTCATAGACATGAAGCGTTGCCACTTTATTAAGGTTATGCTGTTTATAAACTGCAGTTATAGACCTAGCGTGTCTCATAGTGATACTAATAAACCAGATAATACCAGCTTCTTAGAGTCCCTGAGTTAATCTATAAAGAGAAGATTAGCAGATTAGTTTTTGCGTAATAAATACTTGACACCTTCTATTAAATTTGGTTGGGTACTTATGTGATATCATTGCCTAAATCTACATACATCTACGTCTATCTAAGTATGTATGATTGCTGCTTTTCTGTTTTTAAAAAAAAGCAATTAGATTAGGGTATACAGTTTTGTTTAAAATCTTTGTGTAAATTTTGTGATGTCATGAAACTATTATTTTAAAAGTCAGACCATGAGCATCTCATCATGGCCCTTGCCTATTAAAAGAAACAAGAAAATTAAGTTACAATTGAGTCTTCTGGTAGGACTACAATAAGAAAACTGAAGAAAAATGACTTTCATTTGCCTCTGAAACCCCATCAGTTCCTAAAAGATAGTGCAAAATGAAAGTCATGTAGACACACAAACAGTAGTGTACACCAAGCTGACCGCCAAACACCATTAAATTCTACAGAGTGCTGCTTAGGCTAGTTAGTTTTTGATAATGATGTTAAAATCTGATTCCCCATTAAAATCAGAATTGATTGAATTTAAAGGACAATAAAACTTTATAAACATACTAATGACATTATCAACTGTATAAATGTTAAAATGATAGCACAGGTATTATGAAAATAAACTCTACTGTACATCAGTCTAATTGCTGAGAATCCAAATCATCAAGTGGTTATTTCTCCTTCATGATTTATGGGAGCCAAGCATGCTGCAGGGACAGAACAAAATAGATACAAACAGCAACAATCGAGACTTCCTTTAGTGAGGTCAAATGTGTTTGTTGCTGTCCTCATGCTTAGCAGTGTGACTTTCTGCTATGCTACACTGAAAGACTGCTGAGTGTTGTCTTCTAGATATAAGTACCTCATGCAAACTTGTTTCAAAAACCTAAGCTATCTTTTCAAATCTTTTCAGCAGTACACCTTCCCTTTACAAAAGTGCTGTCTCTGTGAGCACAATTTGTGTAACTGTAGCCTAGGAAAGAAATTGTGATCAAAATATTGTACAAAGCAGGCAATTTAAGTTGATCTTTTAAGCACCACTGGACTGAGAAACAGCTGAAATGAAAACTTATGCACCCCGAATGTTCCAGTTCTCAAATTATATTTTGTTACTGCTCTTAATTTGTAAACTGTTGTAAAGGTAACTGAGCAATGTTTAGTTTGAATACATTTTTATAAAGCTACTTTTTCACTCTTACATAAATAGAATTTCACACTTCACTATTTTCTTGATCTTAAAAAACAACTGCCACCGTAGCAACAGTGCCTTTACCTGAAGAGAATTTATTCATATTTAGCTGTTGTCTTGCAACACTTTCCTTTTTTGCAGGTTATTTTGGGGTTTTAGAAAGTGTGTTACACTCCCCCCCCCAAAAAAAAACAAAAAAAAAAAAAAAAAAAAAAAAACCATAAGGCACATTTTTTTCCAGAAAGTAGGTCATACAATCAGTTTCACGCTCAGTTTTAATCATTTGGTATCCCGACATAAGTGAATAGTTATCTCCATAGCCAGAGTTTTTGCATAGAGATACATTAGATTGAGTAGTATTTTTGGGTTAATGCTGGGATATTCAAATCACTGTTGTATAAATGCTTTAGCACTGGCACATATGTAGGGTGTACAGAGTATTTAGTGCTCATGCAAAGAAATGTTTCAACAGTTTCAGAACCAGCAGTCTAGCCTGACTTAGCTGTTAATATATGCCACATTGTTATATATGAAGGAAGGCGATGCTGAAGCATTTTATACAAAAGGCAGCATATTATCTAAGACCATCAAAATGCAAGTGTGATAACACTGCACAGGGACATTTTAAATAGGTCTGCTAACAACCAGAACGTCCACTTAAGTTATTATTATTGTCAATTTTCAGACAAAACTACTCTTATGACTACAGTTAGGTTCCTGTTTGGTACCTTAAAGATTTTTGTCAGAAAAAAGTTACAAATAATAATAATTATAAAATAATAATAATATCAACAACAACAACAACAATAATAATAACAATAATAATAATACAAAGAAGAAGAATATATCATAATTATTTGGCAGGTTCCAAGCTTCAAGTCATGACCTTCAATGTTTATTACAGAAATTATCCATCTATTGTACTACAGTATTATGCTAATATGTTTCCTTCAATACAGAAGGACTTTTGTTTTGCACAACAACCTTTTGGAGATTTGCTGAAGTTTTTAATTGAAAAAGAATTTATTCCAAATAAATGTATTTATATAGCACCAAATTCCAACAAATGTCATTTCAAGGCACACTTAAAGTTATTATGTATTTATATAAAATTCATTCCTGTCAAAATTTAGTTCAAACCAACTTATAACAATACAGACCAACTATATACTTTAGTCATACAATCAAAAATCAGTTGATATATATATATATATATATATATATATATATATATATATATATAGATAGATAGATAGATAGATAGATGTACATATATACATTACTTAATTTGATGTTTTGGTCCTCAGTCATGGTCTTGTCACCCTCTTTGTTGTTCTCATTATTTTTGTCCTGCTACTCCTCCTGTCCACTATAAAAATCAGACATCATTTGAATTTGATCTGATTTCATCTCCTGTTTACTCATTCAGTTCAACACAAACAGACCACTGACGATATGTTAGTAATGACCTTAACCATGATATGTGATGCTTCTTAGTGAGCCATTCGGGTCCAAAATTTATAAGCTTACCTAATGTTTTTGTTATTGTTGTCTTTGGATAAGAACTGATATGAAAATTTATAAAATAGCCAAATCACATTTGCAAATTGAGTTCAATCTCATGCACAATCTTGAATGTTTTGCCAACTAATTAATTTGATTAAGTTATTTTGGAGTTTTGTGCTTCAGCACTGTGGACAAACTGCATTTCATTATGGTTCAGAAAAGACATATTCAGCTAGATTAGGGTTAAGATATATTACCTCTGTTCATTACATTTGAAACTGTTTCAGTATATAAATCACAAGCTTATAATACAGTAATCAAATTACATGTAATATGAAATATGAATTACAGCCTTGACATTATATTTCATTATTTTATGATGTAATTATATGGCACCCCAATATACATAGCAATCTAATGAGTGGTATACTTTCTACATATAAATTAAGTAATTAGGTGATGTTGTGGTAAGGTTGTTAGAGGATTAATAGAGTTCCACAAAGGCTGGTTGGTTGGCTGCTGGAGTCACAATTGACAGCTGATCTACAAGCAATTATCCTTTTCCAATTTTCTGACCATAACTCCCGGGTAAAAGATCTATCATCTAATTAGTCAGCACTTTCAGTCAGAGGCACATTATTGCAGAAAGAAACAGGCAGAGCGAGGATCGATGAGTTAGACACAAAGACTGACAACTGCCAGCTCACTTCTATAATATAACAGAAAATTCCTCTAAATCCACTTCATTAAGGCTCCAGGCTGAGAACAACCTAACCTTTTTATGCCAGCAGAAAGTAGACAAAACACAACGATTAGCAGAAAGGTCTAAGAGAAGAAAGGAGTTGAGCAGGAGGGAAAATTAGATGAAAGCTGTAAATAGTCAGGAGAAGGAGGCTGCAGCAGGGATGAAGACTATAAAATGGAAATCAGACTTTAGGACCGAGAGTATGCAAGAGGAAGGAGGAGAAAAAAGGCAGAGGCAGAGGTCCATAGAGAGGAGCAGGGGGAAACATTATATCAGACATGAGTGGAGGAAGTCATTTAGTTAAATTTAGCAGTCATTTAGAAAGCTCTTCATGTCCCCTAAACAACTCCACACCAGCAGGCTGCTGGATGTCACAAAATGACTGGAGCAATCAAAATTGGAATAAAAGAGAGGAGAGGAGAGGAGAGGAGCAAGCTGGCTATGTGACACCTCTCTCTGTTCTCTGTCTTACTCAGTGTGGTGACGTCAGCTTTTTAACAGCACTGGTGTCAAATCTGGCCTCCCTCCTGTTTCAAGAACCAAGACGATAATCATGAAAGAGACTACTAAGCTCTGAATGTTGGGTTTTCATGGATCTTTATGAAGCCTTCATCCCCATGGATCTCTGTGAAGAAATTTGTGGATGGACACAAAAAAAATTTAAGTTGTCTTTGTGAGTCACTGAATGTTCAGTTTTGCATTCTAAGCTCTTCATTCACTACACTCCCACTCAGAAGTATTGGTTATGAGAACAACAGTCTGAGAGTGATGGCATTGAGTCCTGCAATGACATTTACATGGTGACATTTTCTCAGTGTTCGTCTCTCATTTGCACAGTAAAATGTGTGAATATACAGGTAAGATGAATAGTTATGTGAGCCATATTATCACGAATCAGACTGCAAAGTTAAAGAATGTAGCTAAAAATAACATCTTTTGAGATATGAAATGTAAAAATGCCAGTATAAACCTGCTCTAAAGAGGCATACACCTCCACAAACTGCGACTAACAGACATACATCAACAACCATAGGAAGTGCATTAAGCTTAGCAATTTATCAAAGTCAGAGTTGCATCTGTGTCAAAGTTAATCATCAACTTTATACAGAAAAAACTTAAATCAGGAAATTAGCTCTGTAACTGAACAAAAATTAACAACTTGTAAATACATTATGTTTTTCTTGATTACCAGAGTTTCTTCCAAAAGTACAAAAATATGCAAGAAAGGTTAATTCGTGATTCTAAACAGCTCTTAGATGTGAGTTTGTGCATGGATATTTTAACAGTCCTATGAGATTATTCAGGGCTTTTTCATCAAAATTAGTTTTGTGAGGCATGAAGTATCTAGCCAGAATGGCAGCAGATGAAGCTGCAACATGATGACGTAATTATAAGACCAGCTGTCAAAACTCAAAAAAGCCACAGAGTGAACACATCACAGGATACAGTTTAGTGTGATATGTTTTCCTTTAGTCAGCCTTGCACTGATATTATATAACCGCTTCATGACAACAAGTGAGATGATAATGAAGGCTTTCTCACATAACGTGTGTGGGAATTTTTGGTTTGGTTTTGATTTGATGTTTCATTTTTATCTCCTGTACTAATTGGATCTGCTGTGTGCATGTTAATTTCTGGAAAACTCCATTTCCTGCATTGTTCTATTGTCACTTCTCTATTTGAAATGGTCTGTCCTTTCCTTGTATTGTGTTCAACATAACAAGAAATACTGTATAAAGGCAGCTAGTAAACACTGCTTGAGTGTCTCATAATCATCCAAGGTACATCTGATTGCATAGCTAAAGTTGATGTAATGGACAGCATGATTTAAAAAAAATGGCAGAAGACATTTTTATTAACATAATCCTTCTTTGTAAAACTGGTATTAAATTTTATGACAGCCTGACTTCACTCCTACATGAACTGCAGCTGTAAATATATTACAAATGTCAATTTGCAATTACAAATATTGGTGATAAAAAGTTATGGAACATGTCACACGAAACAGCTAGTTTTGGAGTTGTAGCATGTGTGTATAATTCAAAAGCTCTCAGTTGAAATGTGGTTTGCTTTCAATTCTTTAATTTATAATGCATATCTGACATGTTTATTCTTTAGATTTAACCACTTAGTTCTGTTATACAATGTTCGCCTCACTGTTACAAGAAAACAACCTGCAGGCAGAGCACTCTTTGCAGGCTTACTTTTCTTGGACATTTTGAAGTTGTCCCAGTAGCATTTGGATATTTTGCAACAGCCTGCCATTTTGTTGTCTTGATGGAAGAATGTGCCAGTAAGGCTTCTACGGTCCACCTGGATTATATTATGTTGCAACAGGAACAGTAAAAAGTAAATAAATAAAAATAATAATAAAAATACACAGCATTCTCTTACTTCTGAATAGTTTATTCCATATAGTTTTCCTGAAGCAAGAAAGATTGAAGTTGGTTGCACTTATGGTCCATAGCCATCCTTAAACTCTCATTATGGTCTACACAACTTTGTCCATTGTGACAAACTTGTGTACAAGCTTTGTAAATTATTCTTATTGCATCAAGTCACTTTATGGTGAATTACTGTACAATTCAAATACAGCTTGCTTCTTCTAATCTTATTCTGATTCATGCATACTGTACACCTTGTCCTTACTGGTAATACTGGTACACCATCGCTGTATTAAAATATTTGCTCTTTCAGTATTTAGCAACAAAGAGCATTTTTCACTACCAGAGCTACTGTGTGCTCATAGTATTTGCACCTGTCCAATGAGTTTTGACTTTTACATCGCTTCCTGTGTGTACACTTTTTGTATCATCTGCTTCAATACTGTTTTTAAAAGTTGTTCCCTCATTTACTGGAAGTTGACTGTACCTGCGCCTGCCTGTCTTTTGCTTCTAACTTCTGCCGTTGGGTGCTTCCCTCTGCTTTATGAACTCTGATAGATTTTACATTATAATAAGATATTTTTTTTCTTTTTTTGCATTTGTGTCCCTTCTTATTATTTACTTTAACAGAACCAAAAGTTCAGCTGGAGTTACCTCTAAACTTTTGACAGACTGCATTCTGATATGCATCTACAAACATTACAGTCACTGCAGAGCCAGAGCACCACTTACCTGATACCAGATGGTTTGCTTCCCAGGACCATCTGGGGAATCTTTCAAGGGATCCATTTGAAAACAGCCAGGCATTATCAAAGTATACTTAGCAGGTGAATAGAAAGGGTATCTGTCAAGCTCACAAGCTAACTTAGCCCAAGCAAATTAACAAAGTAAAACCCCACAAATCTAGTGAGAAGAAAAATTGTTTTTGTTTATCATCATATCTAAATAACTATCTGTAGCTGTATGAACTATCTAATTTATTATGTGACTACTTTGTAGCCTGGTGAGTTGGGCTTTCTGCTTAATATGATCTTGTGAATTTCCTTAGGATTATTCTTTGTGAGATGAAACAACAACCTCACTGCATGCAAATTTGGCTTTGGATACCATGAAAATACAAAATGTCTGAGCTTGTCATGTTTGCAGCAGCAAGAAGCTGGTAAAATCTGCTAATTGTCCTAATTCAAGGCTAATATTGTCGTCAAGAGCATGAGAAATCTTTCAAGATTTGTTTTTTTTTATCATAATAAAACATTCAACATGATCATAAAATTAGAATATCATCAAAAAGTTAATTTATCTCAGTAATTCAATTAAAAAAAGTGAAACTCTGTTATATAAGAGTATAAAAAGGATGTTTACTAAAGAAATGTTATGTCCTACAAAATGATGGGGAAAAGAATGCTGATTTGACAGTTGTCCACCAGGCAGTCATTACCACCCTTCACAAGGAGGGCAAGCCACAAAATGTCATGGCTAAATAAACTTATTGCTCATAGATTGCTTTATCCCAGGAAATTAATGGACAGGTGAGTGGAAAGGAAAAGTGTGATTTTAAAAGGTGCAAAATCAACAGGGATAACCACAAACTTTAGAGGATTGTGAAGGAAAGCCTATTCAATAGTTTTTGGGGAGTTTCACAAGGCATGGACTACCGCTGGAATGAGAGTTTTAAGAGTCACCACACACACACATCCAGGACCTGCAGAACAACTCTCACATTGGCTGTGTTAAGCCAAACCTGACCAAATGACAATGATAGACGTATCTTTCTTACAGTAGGGAGTAATGTAGCTAGATTGTTTCTCTGTGTTCCAAGTCCTCTTTTTAGATTAACTTAAATTTTAAATTTAACTGTGAAATCAAGGTCTGGAAGAAAAGTGGAGAGGCACAGAATTTAAATTGGTCATAGTCCAGTGCGAAGTTTCCTCGGTTATGGATGATCTAGGAAGTCATTATATCCACTGTGTTTTCTAAGGTCCACAGCCATTTACCAAGAAAGTTTGAGAGCACCTTGTGTTTCCTTCTGCTGACAATTTGGACCACACTGCTTTAAGTATCAAAATCTGGTTTCAAGAACATAATGCAACTATGCTTGATGAACAAAGAATGTCACCTGACCTCAACCCCACAGAGAATCTATAGGGTATTGTCAAGGGGATGATCAAAGACATAAATCAAGATGAAAGAATCTGTAAAACAACCTTGGCTTCCTTAACAACATCACAAGCCATGAATATTCTATAAATGATAATGTGCAGTCCAATAAGGCTCGTTTGTCAGATTTAAGACATCCTTTGAAAATAACCTTTAAGCTGGTATTAAATATACTTTTCATTAAGCCCACATTTCTGTATTCTTTTTTTTATATATATATATATTATTGGTCTGACTTAATATTCGAATGTTAAATGTGTTTCTATTAGTTGTAATTGAAATATCATAAATCACAGAAACAAAGGCTTGCAAACATCAGTCTGTGTGTAATTAATCTATATGGTGCTTCACTGGGTGAATTATATTATGTAAATAAATGCACATTTAATACCATTTTAATGTATTGAACTTGCATATTTTATATATATATATATATATATATATATATATATATATATATATATATATATATATATATATATATATATATATATGTTTGTATGTATGTATATGTATGTGTGTGTGTGTGTGTGTGTGTGTGTATATAAAGTTGTGGGTAGTTATATCTCATCTGCCTCTGTTAAAGTTCCTGTATGGATTTCACTGGATGTAAGCTGCTTTAGCACAGACAATCTGCCAAGCCATACTGCAGCAGCTACAGCTAAGTCTCACAGAGATAATAGGTTATTGTCTGCTTCTCCTCAACCATCAACAGATTAGAGGCATGCAGACAAGCAGTGTCTCCCTATTCTTTTCTCTTCATTTTTATCATTATCCTCCTTTTTTCTGTCCTGCCTCATCTCCCTGTCTTCTCTCTTTAACTTCTCTTAACTCCTGTTTCCTCTCTAAAAGCCAATTCATTCTCTACCTCCTCTTGCATCCACCCCACACTGCTAATCATTTTCAAACACTTCTATCCATCCTCAGACATCTTTCTCTTGATGTTCACTGCTAGAAATAAAAGAAAACTGCAGCATCAGCCCAGTCCTGATTGCCACACACTCCTCCTACCTCACTCTTTTGTTTCCTGTGTCTCTCTTCCTGTGTTACCAACCAAAAAGCTGTTTATAATACCAACATTGGCTGAAATAGCCATCTGACATTTAAATGAATAATCTACAGTTGCAGCTTAGAAAATAGGGAACACGGAAATGAGAGTTAAAAAAGCAAGGAAAATGTGAGATTATGATAAAAAATAAGGAGGAATTGAGACAAAGAGGAAATGAAAGGAAGACTGCAAGGGCAACAAAGCAGCAGGAAGAACATAAAATTAAGAAAATAAAAGGCTGATGAGGAGATTAGGACGGAACGCTGCAATAAACACATAGAAGATGAAGAGACAGTGAGAAACAAAGTAGATAGAGGGCAGATGAGACTGTGACAGTGGAGTTATTTTAGTGGTCATATAGACATCTCAATGAAAATGCCAACAACCTAATCAAAGGACCCGAAAAGGGCAGAGAGAGCAGAGAGAGACCGAGAGAAGGGGAAGGAGAAAGAGGAAGAGAGACACCAAGAAAGTGGGGAGGAATGTGAGGAGTTAAGGGAGGAAAGTTAAAGAGGTGGGAGGACAGAAAGGGACAAGGGGAAAAGTATGGTCAGACACAAAGAGAATTAACAGGGAAAAGGAGCAAAGTGTTAAAAAATAGGACAGAACAGCATAAGAAAAAAAAGTCTGTCATTTTCTTTCATTATTTGTATTGATAAATAGTTTGGAATGGCTAATGAAATCCAGCTAGTTTAATAAAATTGAATTAAATTTGATACAAGTTTGATTTGATTCCAATAGATTCCAACTGATAGAATCTAGATATTTCCCCAGAGGGAAGGCATAAGTATGGAATCATTGCCAATAAAGCTCATTGTGGTTTTAAATGGGAACAAATAAAATCTAAGTTTAACAAGTAACAATTTAAAAGCCATTATATGCTAAGAACCTACCCTGGCCTTTGGACCCTGGAAACTAATTCTAAACCTTTAGTTTAGAGATTAAACACAGTTTAGAGACCAAGCATTCCTCTGTCTCCCCTATGTACTTCCCTTTCTCACTCCGCTGCTACAAAGGTACCTTGTAAAAATCCTCCCACAGATCAACGTCTGCCTTAGTCAGTCACGTAGCCAGCCTGTAACACAACCAATCAGCTAGCCAGTCAGTCAATCAATTTAACAACCAGCCAATCATTTAGCCACTAAATCTTCCAGTCAGTAAGCCTGCTGGCCGAGTTCTCACCTCCTCGCTCTTCTTCACACGCTGTCCTTCTTGTAGGGCTGTAAAGCAGTGACACAGTGTGCCATGAGACTATTACAGTTATATCCCAATGTGCTCAGCTACTTGAAGGAACCCTTATTTAAAACCTCTTCCCAGTTTCAGCTTCCCTTCTTCTGCCTCCTCTGTCTTGGTCGCTTTGGGCACCAAGGGACCGTTTTTGCTGCCTCCTTAAGATGTAGCGTCGACACTGCTAGCGACCATTACCGATCATTAAAAATGGATAGAATAAGAACGATGCTACTGGGGGAATGATAGCCTGTGGCAAATGCATTCATACTCAGACACATGCTTGTTGAAAATGCATAAACACAACCTCACATACGAAAAATCAGGGTAATCATGTGAACACAAAATCTGTTGAATTGCCATGTACAGCTTGTTTTGCAAAAACACATCCAAAGCTCAACAACACTGATGCCCTGTACAGTAAACTTTATTTATATAACACCTTTCACAGGTCAAAAACCAAAAAGTGCTTTACAATAAAAATGCCGTAAAAAAAAAACCCCATAAAAGATAAAACATTCTAAAAATGTGGCGGCCTTTGCTACAGTTCTCCTCATTTCCACAGGCAAATGTCCTTACTTTATGGAAATAAACAGTTTAAATTCTTTCACATGGACACACTCCGAGAAGCAAATGCATTCACTCATGCAAGCTTGTGTACACAAGCAAACACTGATGCACATATATATATTTAAAACAAACAAATTTGCTCTCTACTTGCAGCACTGTAACATTGTGACACACAGCCTGAATGTCTCTCGCATGGGTGCACATAGAAAAGCTGTTCTCACACACACGACGCTTAGACACTTTTAGCTTACGTGTGGACATTTACACACAAAAAAAGCACCCGGACACAAAGTAATCCCCTCACTTTTCTCTCTAACACCCCCTGTTCTAACCCACAACCGTAAGTTTTTTTGCTTGAAGGCTGATACAAACACCAAGCTACAGGCGGCACAGGCTATTTTTCTTCAAAACAATTTGTCTCCTGAAAAACAAGATTCGTGCTTATTTCATTTTGTTTTTTCAGAGTAGCAAACTTGTTAATCTGAGTGAAAGAGCATTAAAACCATGACCTTTTTGATAGGCAAGGAAAGACAGGAAAATGAGGGTCTGCAACACAAACTAAACAATATGAGCCCCCTTGCCAAACTGTAGAGAAATGATTACCAAGGCTCTCTGTACAGTATTTCCCTCCGCGTGTGTCTCACTGTCTCGCTCTTCCCCTAAAATCACATTAACGGATGAAAGTAGCTTCTCCTGCTGCTGACTCGTTGCTTTGAAATGGAAATGTATCTCATTGGCTTCATATACAGAGTGCGCGCACACACACACACACACACACACACACATACACACACACACACACACACACACACACAGGTTACACCGCTTGCACCTTTTCCCAACACACTTGCACAAAGAGTGTAGGTGTGCTCAAACAGAGTCAAAAACCCAGACTCACTCTGCCCTTAAACCATGGAACTAAGTGCGAGAAAAACTGAAATAACACTAATATAACATTAACAGACACATTAGCCTGCTTAATGTTAACCCGTTAGCCAGCTATTAGCCTACAGCTGATAGAAAATGTCATGCTAAAGAGCAGTGGCAAGACAGAAATAATACAACAAAAGTGCTACAATAACAGAGACATTAGTCTTTAGATTCATTGGACAGCAGCTGCAAATGCACACGTTTCCAGGTGTAAAGCAGTATGTTGTAGGTATCATTTATGGCATAATCTTTTTCAGGGTAAGACATCTTGAGCTTTCTTAAGACTTCTCTTCCTCCAGCAAAGTTCGGCCTGGCCTGAAAATGATCAAAAAGTGTTTATCCTAGCCTAGCATAATTAATAAACATATTACTTTAACCTTTCAAAAGTATTTATGCACTGGAATTTATTTTTACTACTTCCAACATTAAAAACCACACACTTCAATGTATTTCTGTTTTAGGTCAACATTGTAGTAACACTGAGTGTTGCTGCACAACATGGATCTTCTTCAGACCAATATTTTAAACAAGCAAAATAGAACCAATATTAGAACTAATAGGCTAAATTTGAACGTAAGTGAATGGAGCAACCATGGTGATGGCAAAAGAAGTTCCTTTGAAAAAGAAGTTCCACCCAGACTGTTCACAAGAAATTAAATCAGACTGCATACAGGCTTGGAGGTCCTGACGGATCACAAGCAATGTCTGAATAAAAAGGTCTGTACCACAGTTGCATATAAATGTAAACCAATACATGTGGAGTATCTACTTCTTGAACCAAATCTACCATAATTCATTCCACAACCATTAACACAGTAAACGAACTGAAAGAAATGGAAATTATGTACTTTACTGAAATTGGTGAAAACGTTCCATAGCTGTTGATGTTCTGAATAATCTGTCAAATTAAATTTGGATATTGGTTTTCATGGATGTCTTGTAGTCACACTACCCAATCTTTCATTATGAGCTCCATTTAAGAGGTTCATTTCATGCTTATTTTTAGAGTTGGCTGGCTGAGTAATCCAGTGTGTTATGAAATAACTGTCAGCTCCTACCATAGAGAGGCATCAGCACAACAAGGTACAGAAAAACAGCGACTACTGTGCCTGAAGTGGAAGGATTAAAAGAGTTTTAAGGGCATACTGCTGTTATTTGTATTATGATGCTGCATGAATTTAGGCAACACACTGCTTATTTGGTGCAAGCAGTGTTGTCATCTGTTCATATAGGACATTTTAGGGATAAGATGGAAAAATGAAAGACACCAATATGAAACTAGAAGTTATATTCAGTCATGCGTAATAATATACCAGCAAAACTCAACTCTGCCAGCAACAACACATTTATAATGTTCATTACTTCAAGCTTTTTTGACATATACATGTTCCTTTAGGTCCTCAGCCTTTAAACCATAAACATATAGAGATTCATCTGTGCATAATGCAGTATTTATTGCCAGCATGAAATATCTGAGTCTAGTCATTAATATCAGCATATTTTAAAGCCCTGTTTGTATATGCCTTTGGGTCACTTTAGTGAATTTCCAGCACGTATCTAAGCAATAAATTTGGGCCTGACAGGGTTATGATGTCATTACTTTATGCCCGACATTAAGAACTGAGTAACACCAGATGGAAAAGTCATTCCTGATTAATTGCATCTATTCGGGAATACATTTTCATTTTCCCTTTTGTGTTGTCTCCTCCTACATTCAAGTGTCTAACCCCTCCTCGCCTTCCCAGTCTCTCTTTAGCATACTTGTTCTGGTCTCTGCCTCAATCACTTTCTCTGTCTTCACACCCATTCCCCTTTTTTCTGTCCCAGTGTTTCCTTCACTATCCTCATCCCCTACATCAGTGTATTCTATGTAGATCATGGATCTTTTAAAACCTGTGTCATTTCAACAAACAATTAAATTAATTAACTCAAGATGCATACAATTTTTCCATCACCAGAATCATAACAATGAACAATGTTTTGATGGAATGTTTCTTTTTTGCTCTTTGACAGATAATTTGAATTTATGACCAAAATACTGATTTATTTTCAATGTTCTGGATGTGATTTTAAATTCTCGATCTAGGATAAAAAGCATTGCTTCCAAGATTCATTAAATTTCTCAACAGATCTACATGTTTTCTTTTGACTACAGATCAAACACAGACTCTTTGCTCTCTGTTGAACTGTGTACTATGTGCTAGTTAACTGTACTGAAGACTGTGTGTGTGTGTGTGTGTGTGTGTGTGTTTTCGCTCATCTCACTGGACAGCCAGAAGCACTCTCAAGTGCTTGAAAATCATCAGTACTCTGTGAGAAGAGTCTCCTTTGCTCTTTGTCAAGCTCCGTTTGTTTAAAATGTGCTATGTCTTTGGTGTGACTGAGGGGGATCAATTACAACACAAGCACCTGAAAACATTGAACAGAAATTTTCTCTTTCACCTGCAGCATGTTTGTCTGTGCATATATGAGTCTTATAGTACATCTCTCCCTTGCACAATTAAAAGCTATAGTTAACCGTTCCCAAGTTTCCCATAAAGAGACCACAGAAATTCAATTCAAATTCAAAAATACTTTATACTTTATAAAGTTAAAAACAAACCCATTCCCAATGCTCTTTAATACTGTAATTAAGTTGTAATACTAGAAATGTACCAATTACAGTTTTTTTTTTTTTTAGCTGGTTCCAGCGGTGTGGTTGTGAAACTCTGAGTTGGCTAGTCCAGTTTTGAAAAATGTGCATTTTAAAGAAAAAAGACAAGCATTTCCCAAAAAAAAAAAAAAAAAAAAAAAAAAAAAAAAAAAAAAAAAAAAAAAAAAAAAAAAAAAAAAAAAAAAAAAAAGATCTAAAATGAGTTGTAATTTTGAAAAACAATGTATCTGCTTTGATATACATTTCATTAAAAAATAGCCTGTCAAAAAAATTTTTATACCCTACTCAAAAATGTATGAAAACCAACTATCTTTGATAATGAACCTTGAGGCTGGAAGGCCCTCTTACCATCACCCTACATTTTAGCTTCTTACACAAATTCTTTAAGAAACTCAAATCACAACTTTGGTTGGCCCCCTTCAAAACCTTAATATTAGTCCCAGGCAGAAGTAAAATGTTGGCAAAATTAAAAATCTACCCAGGGTATGAATAATTTTGGATTTAAGTTTATTAAAAGCTCCAATTTTTCTTTTTCAGGTCTCCCAAATGCAAAAATGCACCATATCACTGGAGAGTTCTCCACTTCACAGTATAAAATAAAATGCAGCTATGTTCAACATGATTTTTGAAAGGACAAAGTGTTAGCTTGTTCAATTAAAATGTATTTTTTTGCCAGTTTGTCTCTTGGTTTCTTATGTCAAATTCAATTTTCATGAAAATGTTTATATCTTTATAATGTTTTATGTATTACGTTGCCAATTATAAGTCGTATTTGTAGATGGTAGGTCCTACTTTTATGGAAACCCATCAGCAAGCTACTAAGCACTAAATTGAGCAGCAAATATTACAACTAGCTATTTTCCCATTTTAAGGTTAGCACAAAACATGTGCTGTTACCAGTATAATAATGGTGTTACAAGACCAAAGAAATGCCAGACATTACTAGCCATACACTGTTTTCATCACAAGCCATGCAATTGGTGCATCACTGGTAAATATGTAAAATTATGAAAGTCTAAACTCTTTGCAGCAGTTTAGGTGACTTGAATTTTCTTCTGGGAAGGTATGTAAAAGATGTCTTATGCAGCTGTAGGACAATTATGGTCATTTTGTTCATATCATTTGTGTGAAAAATTGTAACCCTTTCAAAGAATTACCAGAAAAATCAAAACAAAGGTCCCAATAAATTAGGAGAGGCTGGAATTATATATTTTTTGATGCAAACCACATTGATTTTCAGGAAAATAATTCAATGCTTTTAAGCATGGTGGAGTAAATGTCACTGCCTGAGAGGGTGGGAAGCTTCCATTTGTTGATTCAACCAAACCTTCTTCGTCACATCAAAGGCTGCCTGAAAACAGCTGAAGTTAAAGAGGAAGCAGACCTTTCAACAGGATAATGATCCACAGCACACAAGTAAAATCCACCAAGGAATGGTTTAAAAAGCAGAAATAGAGGGTTAATGGAAATGGCAGAGTTAAAGCTCAGATATGAATCCCACTGAAAAATAAAAGGGCAGGAAATGTGAAAACCATCAAGCATACCGCAGTCGAAACGATCTTGTATGAAAGAGCGGTCAGCGTTCAGGTAGCTGGTGTCAAAGACTGGTGGGCAGAAATGCAGACCACCCACAGTAAGGTCTTTCTGTTACACACTAGCATCTGATCGAAAGAGTGCACATACTTTAACCAAAGAATAACTTGTTAATATAGCTACGAAATACAACGATATAAGATATTTGCTAAATTACCAAGCGGAATGTCTTTTTCACAAAGGATCAAATGTCTTAAAAGCCAAAAACACCACCAGCCATCAAGGCATACCATAATTTTTTCTACAATAGTGACAATATGGAGAAAATAAATTAGTCAGAATATATCAGCAGACTTTAACAGATTTGTTCAGACTGATCTATCTTTTAAGATACAGAGCTTTCCAAAAGTATACATACCCATGGGATATTTTTACAGTTTGTCATTTTACAACTACAAACTTCAATCAATTTTATTGGGATTTTATGTGACAGACCAACACAAAGTAGAACATAATTGTGAAGAGGAAAAAAGGGAAACAGGGTGCACCATTTTTTTACAGATTAAAAATCAGAAATCTTTGTCATCCATTTGCATTCGGACGTCATTTACTTTGATACCCCTAAATAAAATCCAGTACAAACAGCTGTCTTTATCACCACTGTCTAGTAGGTAAATTAACCTTAGCATAAATAAATAAATAAGTAAATAAATATCAAGACAATATTTTTTCTACATTTATTTGTGCCTAAATTTGTTTAATCTAATTAGTTTACATTCTATCAGCAGCAAAAGGTAAATGTCTTGACATTCTGTTCACTTTGATTTTAGCTATGTAGCACCTTTAAACATGAGTGTAACCCATTCTGTCAATGTAAGACACCAAAAAGAAAAATAATTTTCATAAAATTATTACAATAAAACAATGTAAGAATCACAGTCCAAAATCCACAAAATTTGATAAACATGAGAATATTTAATTTTAATCAATAATTTAAGGATTTTTGAAAAATATATTAAGTAAAACTAGGCTGAGTCCCTGCTTGCTGTTTAGCTCTATACATTTCATCTGTCACGCAGGCAGAAATGTCATGACACATGCTACACAGGTGGACACCAGTATTGCTAGAACACCAATCAGAAGAAATCTCATGTTCTGTAAAGACAACAAAAAAGCTAAGATCTTGGATCAGTGACAGTATTTTCTCTTTGGTGAATACAGTCAGTTTAACAATGACTTCATACCAAATGAATACAAAACATGGTTCAAATATTATTTGTGGGTTTTTTTCTGTGGGATGTGTTACATAAACCGAATTAGATGCAATTGAAAAATATGTCTTTGTAAATAGAGCAACTCAATTAGGACTTACTCTCATCAGTTAAGTCCAGAATTATCCATTTCCCTGATTTAGGTTTAAAGTAATCTTTTACATTTACCATGTTTCTTCTTGGAGGAAATACTACTAAAATTTGGAGAGGCACTGTCAGAGAAAATATGTGAAGGAAGTTCACAAGAAAATAGCAAGAAGGCGTTCCAAGCTCAATGTCTTGCAGCTTGTCACCAAAGATAAATGGTCAAAATACTAAAACCGAGCCAGCAGTTACAAGAAGTGTTTGATTGCTGTAATACAAATAAAGATTTTTCCATACACTATTCAGATTGCTACATAACTTTTGACAAGCCATTTTTAAATGGGGGTTATTATGTAATTTCCAGGCACATAGTGTCATTTTATAGCACAATCAAGTAACTATGTTACCTTCAGTTGTTATGAAAATGCTGTATGTCAAAAATAAGTTAAAAGAAATTAGACCTTGCATCATAGCCATATCTGACGCCTTGAAATCAACCTCTGTTTCTTTAAGAACCTCCTAACCTTTCCACCACTCCCTCTTCAGCACATCATCACAACAAAGTTTCTCCATTATGTCGTTTAAAACCATTCTTAGGAGCATTGGACTGAGCTGTAGTTCATATGATGAGTTCAGTAGATGCGCAGTTCCACCAGGTGTTTGCTAATTGCTGCCGCTAGTCTGAAGGAGCAGTGTGGGGAAGGCGCGGGGGAAGGGGTGATCTGCTGAGTCGGAGCTTGACTAAAGACTGAACTTCAAGGAGGAGCTTTGAGTAAATAGGCAGCTCATTGTATGCACTCTGAATGGCTGCCACGGGAGATTCAAGGATTTTTCAGTCATGAATGATCCATTGCACTCCAGGTATGTTTTTGAGAATGAAATTACATTGTAACATGACATAAACATGATATATAACCCCCCTTAATGAAACGTAATCAAAAACAGATACCTTTTGTAAAAAAAAAAAAAAGAAAAAAAAAGAAAAAAAAAAAGAAAAAAACTAATACTCCTGTGATTTCTGGTACTTGAATGTGAATATTTCACCACATGTTTGAGCGAAACCCATCTTATTTCCTGTCAAACACAATGGTTAAATGAAATCAATTTTATTTCTAAATCTGCCTGGGGTGTGAACAATTTGGGGCTTTACTCAATGGCATGTGAGTTAACCCAAACAGATTTTGATTACCAAAATTCTAATTTTTAACCTTAAAGATCAAAACATTTTACAACTAACAGGAAGCAATATAACTTTGTGGAAATTATTCTGTTATTTTTTTTCCAATTTATGTATAATGAGTTGATATAATTATATTATTCAGTGAATTAAAAGGAATATAAAAATTAATACAGCATTCCCCACATTTAACGATATTCCCTGTAAAGATGTGTACAAACACTTTAATCTGAATGGTTTGAATAGAGACTTAGTTTTAGAAAAATTACACTCTTTGTTGGAGTTCTCCATCTGTAAGGTTTTAATTTTTTCATCTCCCTTATCATCCTTCACACTGTGCCTGGTGGCGAATTAAATCAGTTGATAGGAAATCGATGTCTCTGTCGCTTCATATTTACACCCCAATAGCAGGAAGTAAATGATTCCTTATTAAAAATTCTTATTTATTAAAAGGGTCTAATAACATTTGTTTTACACAAATTGTTGGAGGCACCAATAGTTGTGGCACAGATCATTTGGCTAAAAACAATTTCGTTGCATGGAAATAAACATACAACAATTAAAGATAATTTTTTTCAGTTTGAGATTATTATTCTCTAATAAAAGATGAACTTATTTAATAAATGCATACTTTAAACATTTCAGTCCTAAAATCTTCCGAAATATTTACATTTGAATTCTTAATTCATAGCTTTTTTTTACAAAGTAGGCCAAATTTCTAGAAGCAGGATACACCCCTTTTTCTTATTTTGGTAATTTTTTTTTAACACATAATTATACTTTGGCACTGATCACTCCACCTGTATACCTGATTCCCCTTGTGTTGTGTATTGTTGAATTTGTATCAGGCAGCCAGCTCTTTTTTAATTAACTGTCTTCACAAAGCCTGTGTGTGTGTGTGTGTGTGTGTGTGTGTGTGTGTGTGTGTGTGTGTGTGTGTGTGTGTGTGTGTACATGCTTGTGTGTCCCTCCCATGTGTGATATTAGTATGCCAAGCAGGAAGACAGGCAGCGAGTTCCAATATCTTGTTGTTTGGCATTGATTCAATGTTAGCTAATTGTCACCTTGTGCATGCACTTTAGTTTGAGTGTGTGTGCATGTAAATATGTGCATTTGGGTCCAAGTGTCCTTATAAACTTTAAAAAGCTTTGAAAAGCAGACCTTTTACCAGTCCTCGCTTCTAAAATAGAATAGAAATAAGTCATTGGGATGTCCCGTGTGTCAGGTTGTGTGAGTGTGTGTTTAGTAAACCGAGTATGTGTGCAAGTGATTAACCAAGTGCTTCATAGTCCCAGTGGGAGTCTAAAATCTCAGGCATGTTATTGTCAAAAGTGTGTGTCTGTGTGTGTGAGCATGTGTTCCAAAAGTGCCTTTTGTCCAATCCCCTGTAGAGTGCAGTTAACAATATATCAATTATATTAGCACTAGCTAGGTTTAATGGGAATTATGATCACAGTTGGACATGTGGACGTTTGACTATACCAACCTGTTGATGGATAGGCTGAGGTTATTTTTTTCTCACTGACTGAGGTAAATACAAATTCCTGAAAATTTGTGAATGCTTCAATGAAACACCAACAAATTTTGGGTATTTATAATGATAGGTGTGGAGTGAGAATAAGACTGACTTTTTCTCACTCCACATAATACATATATAATAATACAATATTATTATTTTCCAGCATAATATTGTATTCTATTTTATAATGTTACGGATTTATGTTTCTAAACTGCATATTTTGATAGGAAAATGAAATGAAGTTAAGCTTAACATTATAATATTATGAAAACAAGGTATCTAAATGAGTTTTAACATCTTTTTTGTTAAGAAATTTTGTATAGCCAGGTTTTCGAGACATCTTTAGCAGACATTTGCAGAGTATCAATAATTACTTGACTGTTAAAACTTGCAGTGTGATGTCATTTACACTGTCTAAAAGGCTGGCAGCCATTTGCGGTTTGAGGTTTGACTAAATTAATTATTGCCACCCTCCCTTCTGTCTCGCCAGATGTCTGGATGCCCTTTAATTTTCTCGTATTTTGTCTCACGTTGTGTAAGACATTATCTGAAAGGCTTTATTTATTACTATTATCATGCTCTATTTAGTGATAGACTGAATGGGTTACTTCATATTTACTGTAAATTCAGAGCAGGCTAATCTAATATACAGGGACATCCAGGTAAATCTGAATATCATTGGAAAGTGAATTTATTTTATTAATTCAATTCAGGTGAAGCTCATACATAGATTCATTGCAACCAGAGACATTTATTTCATTTATTTATTTCTATTATTGTGAATATTATGAAATCATTTTCTCAGAAAACTAGAATTAATGTCAATACAAAAATGTCAGTCTAATGAAAGTATGTAAGCCAAGTTTTAGTGCTTTTGGCAGTGTGGACAGGGTCCAAGTCCTGATGGAAAACAAAATTAGAATCTCGATAAATCTGGTCAGCAGATGGAAGCATTGAGTGCTCTAAAACTTTTCCAGTAGACAGCTGTGCTGTCTTTGGATTTGAACAAAGTCACAGTGGCCCAATACTAGCACATGACATGGCTCCCCAAATCATCAGTGAGTGTGGAAGCTTCAGTCTGGGCCTTAAACAATTTGAATTCTGCGCCTCTTCACACTTTCTCCAGACTGGAATTTTTTTACATCCAAATAAAATTAAAAAATTACTTTAACAACAAACAAGGGCTCACTGATCAACAATCCAGTCCTTTTACTCCTTAGCCCTGCTAAGACATTTCTGATTTTAAAGTGATTCTGGATTCTGGTTCAGGAGTGGCTTAACACAATCAGCAGTGTGACAGTTCTAGCCCAAATCACAGATATGCCTGTGTGTGGTGACTCTAACTCACTCCAATCGCAGTCCAGATCATTTAAATCTCTTCTAAACTCTCAAATGGGCTTTGCTGCACAATTCTCTTAATGCAGTGGTTATCCCAGCTGCTTGTGCATCTTTTTTGACACTTTTTCCTTCCATTCAACTTTCTATTAATATGCTTGGAAAGAGTACTCTACGACTTGCCAGCTTCTTTAGCTATGACTTTTTGTGGATTTGCTCTTCTTGTGGAAGGTCTGTTGGACATCTACCACATCATCAGCCTTCTACATGTTTTTACAGGAAAAAACGTAACATTTCTGTTTTAAAAAAAAAATACATGTTTTACCAATCTTATACAATATTTTAAAAGTTTGAGGACCTGATGCTGGGTTTTTTGGGGGGGTTTTTTAGCTTCAAGTCATAGTCATGAAAATGAATACAGATAAACACCTGGAATATCACTGTGTGTGTAATGAATCTCTATGAGTTTCACTTTTTGAATTGGATTACATAAAATAGCATAACTTTTCAACTACATAATTTATTAATATGCACTTGTCTTTTTATTGTAGATTCTAAAGAAGGGAAATATACTGCAAACAACTTCAAAAATGTTGTTGAATATCTTAGATTGTATAGCAGATAAACTCTGAATGAAAACACACATACATATTCAGAAAAAGAAATTGGACTTGAAGTTAAATCACAGGAGACAAGAAGCAGTTGCTTCAATCACAAACAGCCTTTAGACCCTCCATCATATTCATCAACACACACGATTCCCCCTCAATCACACTTTCACTCAAATCCCTTTATTTTCAGGCTGACAGCTGGTATACATGCCTGCATACAGATAAAGATGCCAGTGTCAAACATATTCACACTCACACAAATAAATGCACCACAAAGTAAATCTATGTCATTCAGAATGGATCAAATTTGAGTCAGAGGAGCAAAAAAAAAAAAAAAAACAACAACAACAACAACAAAATACTGCAATTGACACACAGGTATTTATAAAGGATTTCCACAACTGAAAACATTTTCTTCATTTCAGGGTGATAATGAACTTGTGTGTGGAGAGGGGAAGTTTAAAAGAGAGCTGGAGAGGGACAAGCATTTTCAACAGGAGCGAGGAGAGGTGCTCACAAAGAGGGCATTGATAAACAGAATGAGAGAAATTTAACACTTTCTGCTTGATCTCTCTGTAGCTTAACATCAGGACCCTTCAAAGCGCATCACCTGCTGCATCATCACTGATGCACAGTATCAGCCCCCACCATCAACCTCGGAGAGAACTGCTCCTCCACGATAATCACGAATAACTCCGATCATGGGATTTCCTCTCGTGAAAATCCCTCTCAGCTCGTTTGTAGACAGAAGGCTAACACAGGCTGAGCCTGCTGTCAAGCATAGAGGATTTCTAACTCTTGCAGATGCGAACTGTGATTTGGCTGGTTTGGCGATTCATTCTGGAGTGGCTTGTATTGGTTTTGCTCAGAATATGAGGCCCTCACTGCTCCAGATGTAACGCTGTGTCCAACTTGGCCGCGCAGCATTCTCCCACCTCTCAAATGCGCAAACACAACACTGTGCAGGCTTCAGTATCATAAACACGCACCCGCATGAAGACACACACGCGGAACTCAGACCTGATTGCGCGTGCGCACCCAATCGCACTCTCTCACACGCACGCGCGCCTGCATATCAAGCCTTCATGTAAAACTCCGTCACTCACACATACCGACTCTGACTGTTGCTGCGGAGGTCCACGCGTCACCTTTTGATTTCGCGGACACGCAACGTCAAAAGCACCGTGCCACCATCCAACTCACGCGCTCACACAGTTACGCAGCTCCGTTCGCATGCGAGACGCAGATCGGATAAAAACTCACCATTGGACGGGGAGAAATCCCCGACGAGGAGCCCCAACAGGAGGAGAAGCGGGAGGTCGAGTCTGAGTCCCCCCGATTTCGTCCCGATCATCCTCCTTCTCCTCAGCGGCGTCAGCATCTCCGGCGCTCCCAAATCCGTCATTTTGCTTAAATAAATCCAAGCTGGTTGTTTTTTAAAGTCCTCTCCCCACCTTGCCGCTCTGCTTGGCTGAATGAAGCGGAGGGTGGGGGGGTAAAAAAGGAAGGCAGCCCCCTTTCCTCTTTTTTTCCTTGTTAACAAAAAAAAGAAAGAAAGATCAATCACGAATACCCCTCTTACAGATGTCCATGTTAATGTTTGGACAGGACAGCAACCGGTGACGGGTTGACGGTCTAAGATCGGGCAGCACGCCGCTGGTGTGAGCTGTCATAGCAGAGAGCGAAGGAGAGAGGCAAAGAGAAGGAGAGATTCAGTGGAGGAGAGAGATGGTCGGTATAGGTCCGCACAGCCCGGCGCGCCAGCAACGACTGAGACTGGTGGAGGTGGAGGGGGAAGAGGGAGAGAGAGAGGCGCAAAGAGAAGCAGAGGTTAGTCTGAGAAGGGAAAAGGAGAGAGAGAGAGGGAGGGAGGAAAAGAGGGAAGAGGAAAAGCAGGTGAAGAGATGTGAGGAAACAAGAAAAAGGATAGAAATATTATAAAGAGAAAATGGGAGCGATGAGGGCAGAAAGGTTGGAGCAAAAGAGCGAGGAAAGAAAGAAAAGGGAAGTGTGGGAAAAGTGAAAAGGCAAGAGAAAAGAACAATGTCAAGGAGCAAGACATTAAAGAAGCTATAAACAGGAGAAAGAAGGCAATTTGAAGAATGAAAGGGGTATGTAAGAGGGTGGCAGGAAATTAAAAAAAGGGATGGAGGAGACGGGTTGCAGAGAGGGGCAGAAGGGGAAGCAACGGGGAGAAGAGGAAAAAATGCAAACATGGGGGCACGAAAGTAGAGGATTAATGGGGGGAAAGTTCTGTGCATCAGCATATATTTTTGGAGGATCACTCCAGAAGGTTGTGTGTGTGTATATATATATATATATATATATATATATATATATATATATATATATATATATATATATATATATATATATACACACACACACACACAACAAATATCCTACTTTCCTTATCATCCATGCTTTTTGTTTCCATAATCACCACTTGATAGTGTGTGTATGTATAGACCCCAAAGAGAGGCAGAAGCCAGTTATTGATCCCCACTCCCTTGTGGCATGTGTGAAGGATCACACTAATAAGATTACAACACTACAAACACATCATGAAGAATTAGCCAACTGAGCCACTAAGACAGCCAACAGCAGTATCATTTGGAGGGAAATTCACTTCGCACCTTCCTCTAAATTTGTCCCTAGAAAAGGTGCAACCCAAAGACCTTTACTACACGAAAAGAGGAGTAAATGTAACTTTGTGACATCACTCTTAGTTCTTCGTTGAGTTTTGTTGCGTAGAGATTAAGGTCCATCCCTCGTTACCAACCCTACACCAATACTCAAACTTTGCCTTCTACTTTAATTACTTTAATCATTAAACATAAATTTTTATGTCACATTTAATTAAATATTCAATTACTTTCCTTTTTGAGGGGGGAGAGGGGGGCAGGTTATGATTAATCCTCCTGATGCACAATTACATTTTTTATTTATACGGAAAAAAAAACCAAAAACATTAAATTCGAGCAAATCCATGTTTAGACATCCTAACAAACCCCTTGGGTCCTATGACCACATGGAGCAGGATTTGGAGGCTACAGCTGCCTGTGCTCTTTTGTTGTAGCTGTTGTTGAAAACATTTGTCACAATAATTTGTCACTAATCACCCATGTTGTTAATCCACAGAAGCACATTTCAGACAGTTAACCACCTTAACTCAGATGCCTTGTCCGGTGCATTTGCCTATAGGAGTGTGTGATGGTCACACGGGTTTCTGTGTGCTTGGGCAGCTGTTATGCGTTAGAGCTTGTGTCTTTTAGTTAGTGACTGTGTCTGTATGTGTATGTGAGTGTGGGTTGAGCCATTTCACAGCATTACTGTGAGTCATCCATCAAGCTGGTAGCTCTCTGTGCATTGGGCTACTTCAGTCATTATATATATATATATATATATATATATATATATATATATATATATATATATATATATATATATATATATATATATATATATATATAAAAGGCTCATCCAACAGTAGGAGGCTTTATAGGAGCATACGCTCCAAAAAGGCTGCTGTTTTCAGCTCAGACAAGAGGGTCATTTGACCCCAGGTGCACTTTAACAGACATGTATTAGGAAGTGGGGATGGATGGACGGATGGATGGCTGGCTGGATAGATAGATAGATAGATAGATAGATAGATAGATAATCTGCAATAAACAGTTTAGCACCAGGGACAGTTCCCTACTAGAGCTCAATGTAGTAAGTCTGCCATCTTCTGGCTAACAATATACAGCAGAAGGAAAAGAATAATGAGGCAGAAAGAATAGATGTCCATTTAAACTATGGGTTTTACAGTGTCTGTACATTTGTAAGTGATAATTCTGTCTACAAAGAGACAACATGAGTCACAGCACTGGTGTTTTTGCCCGTCATCATCGCAACTGGCCCTATTCAGACAGATGTTCAAAGTTGGCTAAGGTTTATGATGTAGATTGGGACTGAGTTTACAAATTCCCTTCTCAAAGAGCACCATGTCATTGAATAAAGGATCTTATGTCTTTGAAGGTGCTGTTTACTGTGGGTGCAGCAGGAACATGAATAGGTGCAAGTTGCCAGGAATGATTCTGCTGCTGCTATATTAACAAGATGAAATTGAAGAACTTCAGATTCTAATTGAAAGAGGAAAACTACTAAATAAAGTAAGCAATCAATAAAACTAACATTCTTAAAAAAAAAAAAAAAAAAAAAAAAAAAAAAAAAGGTTTTTTTATGTTTTCCCCTTTAAGTTTAAGTACTTCTGTTACAAAGAAACTGAGATACTTTGGAGGAAAAAATCATTAGCAAACAGATCGCTGGTATAGACATGAACTGAAAACCAAAAATGAAGGGAAACATCTTATTGCTGCAGCTATAAATTACCGCCTTTTGTTTTTGCCCTCACTATGCAAAAAAACTGAAAGCACACCACGTTCTAAACTGCAATTTTCTACAATTATTTGTGAGGGGGAAAAAACACAGAAATATATGTATGCTTTAATGAGGTTTTATGAGTATACAAGGTGAGCAAGTTTTTCACTCTACATTTTGTGTAATTGAAAGTATTTAACATACCGTTCTGTCTTAATTGCACAAATCAGATCGTACATCACACGTTAAAACTAACACCTTTATTCAACCTTACACAGACATAAATATGCACCACCATGGATGAAGAAATCTGCACAAATATCCTTCGCCCTTTAACAGTTTTTATTCCTCCCAAGTATTTTATTGAGATTGTATGTGATAAACTAACACAAAATAGCACATAATTATGAAGGGAAAGGAGGTTACATGGCTTCTAAATTTCAGTTTCCACCAATTCTCCTAGACAAAATAGCCTAAATAGTCAGTTTGAATGAAGGGCATCTGTGAACCTCAATTAGCAGCCCTTGCCACAGATTCTTAATTGAATTTGATTTAAACTAATTAACAGAAGCTCTGACTGCATTAGTTTCTTTTTATGCAATATTTACAAAAGTAGTTTTTTGTTGTTATTTTGATGTTTCTCTTTTGATTAGGGTTATATAAACTTGCCCTGCCGTGTATATTTTTATGGTGTTCCTTCGAAAAGGTGAACCTCTATCCCAGTGTCAAGTCTTTTGCAGCCTCCAACAGAATATTCCTGTATTTGTATCCAGCTTAATGATCCTTGCTAAAGAAAAGCATCCCTACAGCATGATTCTGCCACCACCATTTGTCACCATGGGAATGGTTTTCTCCAAACCCAGCCTTTTGTGTCTCAGAGACAACAATTATATTTGGTTTAATCTAACCGCAGATCTGAGTACCTTTTTCTATATACCTTTTGCTGTGTCCCTTGGGTTTTGGCACACTAAAACAAAACTAAAACAGGAACTTTACAAATTTCCCTTTCAATAATGAATAGAACTTTATTGTCATTGTCACATAAAAAACAAAATTAAAAGTGCCATCAGCCAGTGCAACATGCACGCAATAAAATAATCTACTAAAAGGGTTTTTTTTTTTTTTTTTTAGCCAATCCAAAAATGACAGACTTGTCTTGGTGTGTGATTATTAGTTGTCAGGTAAACAGACTCTCCCACCTGAGCTATGGCTCTTAGCAGATCCTCCAGAGTTTCTGTGGTCTCTTGGCTGCTTTACTGTTAATGCTCTCCAAGCATTGCCTGTGAGCATAATTGGATGGCCATGGTCTGGTATGTCCACAGTTATGTCATAGTCTTTCCATTTTTGCATTATGGACTGAACAGTGCTTGGTGAGATGCACAAAGCAGGGGATGCTGTTTTGTAACCTAACCATAACCCTACTTTAAACCTCTTAACTTTATCCTTGATCTGTCTGTTGCCTTTATAGAACAGTTGGATTAACACTGAGATCAAATTACATACAGGTGGATAAAGAAATGACTTAAAAACAGCAGGGACTGATGATAAAAAGTAGAAATAAAAAGCTTTAAAAACAGCAAAATATACAACAAAATAACAGCAAGAAAACCTGACATACACATGAACAAAATCAAACTAAAATTAACATATTATACTGTGTCAAAGCCAAAGTAAAGAGGTTCTAATGAAGTGACTTCTGAAGGCAGTTTGCCTGAAATTTTGTTGATTCATAGGCATCAGAGTAAAGGAGGATGAACACAAGAGGACGCCATACTTTTAAGAATTTTTTTGAAAAAATTGGAAAACTATGTAGCTTATACCTAGTGTGAATACTTTTGCAGGGCTCTGTATGATTAAAAAAATATATATAATGAAAGATGCATTTTGGTCAGTTAAATTTTGTAATAAACAGAGTTGGCAATATTCAGTCAGAAAGAAATAAAGCTTTTTAAAATAATTTTCTTCAAAGGTTTCTGGGTCACAACGGCTAAAGCTTTAATGGAGACTCTCCCTTCACCTTTTCTCCATCATTGTAGGAAAGAAATTTAAAAATCATTGAAGTTCACGAGGACATAAAGATGAAATATTCCAAAATTTCTCACAATTTCTAACAAAAACTTAAACTATGTTAAAATATGTATTTTACAGTTTGTGCAACATTTGGTTTTGCAATCAGTGCTGACCTCTGTTTCAAGCTGAAAAAACATTTGTGGCGGATTCACAAAATCTTTAGCTTTAAGTGGAGACTGGTACGTGTGTGTATGTGTGTCTATCTAATGTCACATAATAAATAGAATTTTCCACTTCAGTACCTTATTTTCTACAGATATTATAGGGTTAATGCGAAAATAACTTTTTAGCCTCAACGATGACGAATGTTGGAATTAAGGTGGTGTGAAAAGAAAAAAAAATATATATGTCTAGATCTGACTGAGTCTCCATAGTCAAATAATTTTGCTTTTGGCTAACTGTAGATATTTTTAACACAAATCAGTAAGCAGCAATAACTAATCAGAAGAATGAAATCCCAGCAAGAAGTATGATGTAAGGATTTGTGCCACTGTCTACTATTTGAAGAAACTGAACTGAAGTCTTTGTTATGGTAATCTCTTTTCGAAACAAAGGAAGACTGCAACTATGGAAAGATTAGGGTTTTTTGCAAACCCCAGCTTTAGCATACCTATTGTACAAGCAAAAAAAAAATAAATAAAAATAAAAAAAAATAAAAAATGTTTATTCAGAGCCAAGACTTCATTTTGAAACTGTCACTATGTCGTGACAGTATGGTATGAGACAAAATATGAAAAAAAAAAAAAAGAAAAATCAAGTTCCTCTGCATTCTCCCAGTGCTATCTACAAACAACCAATCAGAGCCAGAAGGTGGATCTTAACATTATCAATCACTGTGCCAGATAGCCTGTTCAGCAACCCCCCTTGATCTCTGCTATGCTGCAGCTTGCAGAGGCTTGGCTAGTTAGTATGGCCATCGATGATGGATAAATGGTTTTCCTGGAACGGTAAGTTGTTTCTCCACCATTAGCACATTTAGCAGCATGTAAATGAGGTTGAGTGACAGTGCTAAGACACTCTTCCTGGCTCTGATTGGTTGGTTTTGGTTGGGAGCGGTGCATTTCTTCAGATGGCAAAAGAGGCCCAGGGAGGAGCTCGATCTTTTCACAGATTATCTGTCTCATAACATACGGTCACAACATGGTGACAGTTTTAACAAATATGTAAAAAATATTTTTTTGTAAAAGTTACATACTGCAGCTTTAATCTTTGGGTTTGTAATTATGCATTCGAACCATTTTATCCCACACATAAAAAATGACTCAATTAAACTCAGTTTAATTTTGAGCAGGTTTTCCGTCTAATAAATGTGTTTCTGCAATTGAAATAAATGAAGTCCTTTCAACGTAATTTTTCACGTTTAACTCCTGCTCATTTTTAATCTTTTAATCTCAGAGCTGATGGGGAGGTTGTGCCTTTTGGTAATATTAAAAAGGTTAGACTTCTCTTTTTGTCCATTTGTAAAGTATAAACATTGCTGCTGAGCTCATTTACAGTAGTTTTCTAAGATTAAGAAAGAGCAGTTTTTCAATTTATAGCTGGTGAACCTGCTTAAAAAACATTAATGTATTTAAATGACGAAGGTATCCCTAGGTATCCCTCAGTATGGTGTATCTTGCTAAGTCAGGGTCAAGAGTGGAGGACTTTAATTGACTTAACTTGAGTCCCTGATGACTAAGAAAACCAGAACGTTTTAATGAGTGTAGGTCCAAGGTGAGTCACTTTATTTATTTAACTCATGAGAAAAAGTTTTCAGACATCTTTTTTTAGATGAGTATGTTGAACTGCTTTCCAGTGCTGGATCCCATCCAAGTTTCCTTCAAGTGTCTTTGCGGTCAAACACAATGCACGCAGTCTGGAGGGAAATTATGTGCTCCATGATGTGTATTCAGGTATTCGCTCTGTTTGTGTGTGTGTGTGTGTGTGTGTGTGTGTGTGTGTGTGTGTGTGTGTGTGTGTGTGTGTATTTAACTCAGTTAATAAGGAACATACCCTTTTGCCTGTAAAAGCTCTAAGTTTAATGGTTTTTCAAAAGACAAAAACCTCAAAAGAGGCAAAGAAGTGAAACAAAACGGATACAGTTTAAGACGAAGATCAAAAAAGAAAACTGCCAAACACTGACTGATGACAGAGCCTACCAAGACATTAGAAAGTTAGATGTTTTAAGGAAAATAGTGGAGACAGAAAAGAGAAGCAAAGGGGATAAGGGGAAGATATAAAGAAGTGGAGAGGATATACCAAGAGGATGGGGAAGATATGGAAAACTGATGTTGATTCTGGAAAGTTCTCAACAAAAACACCTGGCCTCCTAATTAAAACTTCAGCTCTCCTTCTCCAGCAAAAAACGAGTCCTTTGTGACACATGAACCTGGGATACACATGCTGATTTTAAACACAACATAAAACCCTTAATTAGGTATAGGAAATAAATAATTACACCAGGTTCAACATCTTGCTGCATGTTTGGCACATCTTTATGAAACCATAGTTACCCTGCAGATTTGTATATCACCAGGGCTTTTATTAAGGTTTGGCCTGAGGACTGTAATAACCAATATATTGGCTTTAATTGACTGAAAGAGATGGATAGGTATTGTAACATAGTGCCTAAAATATAGGCATTATATTTTACAGGCACCATGGGCTGCTTTGGAAAGTAATGATGCCAATCAATATTTATGTTCACTAAACTGAAATTTAAAGAAATAATGTAACCTCATCAGACTGGTTTTGAGAAATAAAAATATGTAAATTTAAAGTTTGAAATTATTTACATTATGCCAGTTCAGAACAAATACACCAATAGCTCAAGGAATGTTATATGGCAAAAAAGACCAACTTCTCTTCAGTTAATAAAATTCAGTTTGGTGCAAATTCATTTGAGATCTAACCCTAAGCCTAGAGGCAAATAGACCATTACAAAATGTTAAGTATTACAAGACAATTCCAGATACCATTTAGAACCAGTGTTATGCAATGTTGATGGACATTCTTCAGTCTTTTTATCTTATGATAAAAAAAATTCATCACAGGAAAACAGAGGGACTATCTGTGCGGTCCGGCTAATCCTCGACCCTGAAAGGTTTTCTTGCTCCCTAAGATACACAAGGAACCTAAGAGTTTGACAATCCCCACCCCCTCCTTCCCACGCCCTTCTTTTCACCATCAACATTGACAGCTTGTACTCCAACATTAACACACAGATGGGATTTAGAGCCGTCCAGATTGTGTTTAACAGGTGTCCTGATCCCGAGAGGCCGGATGAAGAGATCCTACAGCTTCTACAAGTCTGTTTGACTAACATATATTCAATGACCATTGGTTTTTGCAGGTGGAGGGAACAGCCACCAGTATGCACCATCTTATGTCGACCTGAAACACTGCTATTATTTGAGGTTTCTGGATGACATAGTGGGTGCATGACCACACAGCTTGTTTGCATTTGAAAGTTTCATTCACATTCTCAATAACCATCATCCATATATTAAAATGAAGTACACTATAGACCCAGTTCAAATTAATTTCCTAGACAGTACTATCTCATTAGAATCAGTAAATGAAACTCAAAAAAGAATAATCTCTAGGGTATACTTTAAAGGTACAGACACTCATGCATGTTTGCATAAGGCTACTTACCATCTCAAACATACATACATTTCAATACATACATTTCACATTGTTAAGCCACAAATCCTGCGTTTCCATCATATTTCCACCTATCAACAGGATGTGGGATGTGAAACTTCAGTGTTATAGTGTTATTCAGGAACCTGGGGGGCGCGGGGGGGTACACACCAGTGTCCCCACCTAGGAAATCAGAACAACATTTCTCATATGAGTATGGATCCCTCAGCCAGTGCTCTGGTCACAGAGTTAGTGTAGATTTAATCACACTGTTAAAGATAACTTCCAGAAGGCTCGAGAGCAGAGTAGCCTTAGAGATATATTGCTGAGAGCTTAATTTTCCAAAGACAAGGGCCCTTTGGGGGAGCACCGGAGGAGGCTGATCTCTTAAAAACTCATCACTAACCTTCACAGTGGACAGGTGGCTCCAATCCATGGTTTCTTCTCCCTCCAAACCTCAAATCTTGTGTATTGCATTTGTAGCACAGATTGCGACATGCTATCTGTAGGGGAGACAGGAGACAGGTGAGACTCAAACAACATCTGTGGTCCGCCAGGAGAGGAAGCTCTCGTACGAAGCTGGTGCGACACTTCCAGCATCATAACATCTGCAACCTGAAGATTATGTGCTTGGAGGCTAACAGAACCTGGTCGTTGGGCCAGAGGAGAAGAAAGAAGTTGGGGTGGATTCAGAGATTGAATATCTGGTTTCTAAAGGGCTCAATGAAAAATAAAATATATTCATTAACTAACCTTTCTTATTTGCAGAACCTGGGATGGTTTTTTCCTGGAGTTTACATCCTGGTTTGCTGATTAATGTTTTTTTTAGATTAGGCAGATAGCATTGATGGGGGGGAAAAATAGAACACAGTCAAATTCAGCTGATCATTTAATTCCTTAGATGGTGTAATTTCCTATCTAAGGAAGAGTTGTTGATTTTGCTCAGTCTTGAGAAATCATGATGTGACAGTGGAGAAAAACAGCTTCATTTTAACAGGAAGAACTCTCCAGCGAACAAGACTCATGAGTGGTTGAAAGAGTAATTACTGTAACCTACACACCTGAGCTCTGATGCAGTGCTCCTTTAAGCAGCAGTATGTAATTTTTCTAAAAAAAAAAAAAAAAAAAAAAGTTTTCTGCATATTTGTTGAAACTGTCACTATGTCGTGAAAGAATGGTGAGACAGAAAATCTGTAAAAAAAATAAATTAAAAAAAAAAAAAAACCCCGAGCTCCTCTGCCTTCTCTCAGTGCTTTCTAGAAACAATTAATCAGAGCCAGGAGGCGGGTCTTAGTGTTGTCAATCACCATCTAAGTGGCTGCTCAACCCTTTTGTTTGAGGTTTGGGTGATGATGATAGATTATTATCAGAAAACCTGTCACTCTGGATTAAGGTGCTCTACAATTTAAAGTACAAGAAAATTTATGAAGCATATGAAGTGTCCCAATCAGTTGGCTACATCATTCTCAACTGCAGAAAAACAATTTCTCACCAGATGCTAAACTAAGTTATACTAGATAAATAATAACACCCTTGAATGAGATCAAAATAGGTGTGGGTCTGTCTGGTCCTTCAAGACTGGTTTTCTACTTGCTGTAGAGTTTTCCCTGGATTTAAATGAATGAATAATGAGCAGATTTGTGCAAAACTTGATGACAGAGCAAGGAGATAATCTAAACCATTTCAATTAGCTGTGGGGCTACATATTTTAAATGTATATTACAGAGAGGACTGAACTCTGAAGAAAGAGAGCCAAGACTTCATACAGCAGATATTATAGACTGGCCAGACAAAAGCACATACCAAACCACAAGTAGTTTCCCAAAAAAATGTGAACAAACATACAAAAAAACAAAACACTGTTATAATGGCTTTCAGTGAAAACCAAAATTCTCAGATTTAATTGTCAATGATTCCAAAACCATACATTAATGTTGGGGGATCTAAAACTTACTGTACACTTGTTTCTGCTGTTGTAGTATGCTTTAAACCAGTGCTTAAAAAAAAAAAAAAAAAAAAAAAAAAAAAAAAAAAAAAAAGTAAATTAGGTTCACAAGAAACTGAGAATCTTAGTCTTTTTTTTTCTTTAAAGCAATTTTACACAATCTCCCGTGGCAGCCATTCAGCTGTGCAAAACGCCTGGATGGACCTAGCTCCACCTTCAACACCCAGCTCCTCCTTAGAGTTAGTTTCCAAGCTTCCAGAGCACCCCTCCCCCGCGACTTCCCAACTCAGCTCTTCCAGACTAACCAGCAGCAATTAGCAAACACCTGGTGGAACTGTGCATTTTATCACGGGTTTGTTTGTACTAGCATTATGCTACAGTTTACATGCAAGCATATGTTTTTAAAGCAAATGCTATTGAATTATCAGGTAATTTGAATGTTCTTTCTGTTAAAGGATAAATTTGTGGTTAATTATTTATGTTTCTTTGAATATACTCACCATTGTTTTTCTGTTTGTTCAGATCCGACATCCAGAACAGGTGCATGGGAGGGGCCGGCCCAGCACTTCCTGTTTGTATAGATGCATGATGTCACTGATTGCATCACTTTGCCCAACCAAATGAAGGGCTTTCTGTTTTGTATAGTATTACTTATTCTCTTTAAAGTAAACTTTTGAGCTGCAGTCTATAGGGTATTTTATTTTGCCAACCATTTAGTTATGTAGATGAGTTTGTAAATTAGATTATCAATCAATTATCAATGTTTGTTTATTTTTTGTTTTTGTTTGTCTGTTTAAATTATATTGGCTGGTTTATTTCTAATGGTACAGACCGGTGGAGGCCGATCCATAGGAGTCGCTGGGGCGCCGCCCTCCTTGATGTGTAAGGGGAATAAAATCTAAAAATGATCTATAAACATGATTAAAATCTAAAATCTATCAAATCTATAAACATTTCTCTTCTGGGGCACTGCTGATCGCATCCCAGTCGTGGAGCTAAATAGCCAGTTGTGTGTGGTTGCTAGGGAAAAAATAATAAATATTTGGTCAATCAGCATAGTTGAATTTAATATCTTTGGGTTGCCCAGAATCTAACCCCTGCCATAGATGATGCTGAAAAGTTTTGGATCGCTATGGAGACAAAGTTGATAATGGCTACGAAGGCAGTGGAGGGAAAGCTTAGACCGAATTTTCCACTTTGTGTGACAATGGAGAGGATTTTCCAGATGGCTGGCAAGCTACAGCCTCTGTTCCTCAGCGTGTTTTATTAGTTTTAGCAGCCATATTGCTCTGCTCTTTTAAGTTGTTTACTTTTTCTGTTCCTCATCTGCTATCATTTGTTCTTTGCTGATAATCAGTTGTTAACGTTGCTGTTTTTTTATGCTTAAATTGTTCTGGTTTAGAAGATGCTAATGGTGCGCTGAATAAATATTAAGATTTTTTAAAATTTGTTAATAATGATGGCTCTTGTTGCCGTTGAGTTTCTGCTGCTGTTATAATGTTTATGTTTGGTTGATAGCATGTTTGCTGGGTCAAATGGCCATTCTGATGTGGTGTTCTACAAGCAGGAGCTGAAGTCCTGTTTGCTGACTCAGATCTATGAACATTTATATTTGTAAGATTTAGCTGAGCTCCTGATTGCCAGATAAATCCAGGGGGATTGCTTGGTGTTGTAGTTCCAGCAGAACCTGGTTAAGTATTTGGATTCCTGGGTTAATTGTTAGTACCCGTGATTATTTCACCCCATATCAGTGTGTTTTAGTTCTTTTAGGTAGGAAGGCCTCTGCTGCTTGGTGTCATTAGCTGATTCTCTTCAGTTTGAATAGAATTTAGGCTGTTGTTTGTTCAGAGTCAAACTTCTTGGCAATCATACATTAGTTTGGTGTTTTTCACAATTTTGAGTCTGATTCAGAGTTAGCTGTTGACACTAATTTAAAAATTAAATTCTTTTCATTTTGCAAGTTACTGATCAGACCTTTTACTTTTAGCTAATTTTACCCTTTTATGTTGTTTTGCTGTATGAAGAATGTTATATTATTGTGGAACTATAGTTATTTTCCTACTGTTCATTTGAATCCTTTTACTGACTAGGAAGCGAAATCTATGAGCACATCAGCCCCACCAAGAATTTTTTTCTTCAGCCGCCACTGGTACAGACTGATGAGGTTCAGGTGTGCTTCAGTTCTGTGGAAAACCAGTAAGCTTTTGTGAACTGAGAGCATTGATTTGAATGTGAAATTAAGCAAAAATAAGGTTAAGAGTATAGTTAAATTATATAATAAGAGGAAATGGCAAGAGCAGTGGGACAAAGAAGACAAGGCTAGATATTATTATAATATCCAAATGAAAGTTGCTGAATTTAGGAAATGTAATAGAATAAAGAGGATGTCATATCAAGGAGGAGGTTTGGTCACACAGGATTTAATACCATGCTTAAATTAATCAATAAACATGTTTCAGGATTTTGCGATCATTGTCGATAAATGGAAACAGTGGAGCATATATTTTAGGGTGTAATAAATATTCACATGGGAGAGATGTATTAGTCAGAAATCTTAATAAGAATAAAATAAAATAATATTGGTATGGTATGATAGCCTATGATCCATATTCCAATCTAGAAAGTGTCTGTCATGCACCTTGAAGTTGATTGGATTGCCAACCACCATAAAAACACAAGAAGAAGAAGAACTGAGAACTTAAGAAGGCAGAAATGAAGATATTAATTGAATAAAATCCACCAAGAGGAAACTCAAAATATCTGTTGTTGCTGTCTAACTACCACCTTGTTTAACACTTGTGCACTACCTCACAATACTGTACATTATATCTACATACTTTTCACTAGGGCTATAGATCTATATTAAACATAATTCTTAATTACTCTTGTGTAATAGGATACATTTTCTGACATACTGATTTTGTTGTTTTCATTTAAATAAATCACTGTGTGGAATGAATCTGTATAATATATGTGTTTCACTTTTTGAATTGAATTACTAAGTTAATTTAAATTTTCAAGGATTTTCAAATTTATTGAGATGCATCTGTAAAGTCACAAAGGGTAGTGGTTTGAGTTCCCCATTAAGAAATGTTACATCCATCCAGGAAGCTGACATGCCAGAGTTGATCAAATATCATTCCCCTACATCAGAAGATAATCAGACCTATGAACCAGTTAAAACAAACAATGTATGACTCAGTGGGGTGAAATGGGATGCATTATATGTATTCAAACAATTCCTTAAATAAAATAGAGGGCCATAGAAGGGTTTAAAAGGAGAAAAAACTCATACATGAAATATAAATAGTCTTAAAATTATGTAATTATATTTTAATTCAAATAGGTTATATTGCCCTTGATCCTGCTACAGTTTTGAGGCTACTGCAGAATTCAGACATGTTTAATTGTGGAAAATGACACATTTTCCAGTTCTGAGCCATTTGGAACAATTAGAGGAAGAAATTAAGGACAGAAAGACAGAATAGATGAATTTACAATTTAGGATATCAATGAGTTAAGGTGGGCTAAAGTGGAAATGTAGAGGGGTTTGAGAGTGAACAGACAGGGATGCAGTGATGATGATAATGAAAAAGCTGTGTGTTGAACATGCAGGCAAGTGGGAGACAGAGAAGAGGTGTAAGGGGGATAGAGAAGCAGAGGACTGGAGTGGTAATGATGATAGCACGGGACGATGGGACAGCATTAAATAAGAAATGATTTGCAAGACTAGAGAGGAAGTAAAAAGCTCTTTCTGTAATGATCTGGATTTTGATTTTTTAAATGTGGAGGAGAGTAAGCAGGTACTCAGCTGCAGAGAGGAAGGCTGAAAAGGAGCAGAGAGAGTACGGGAAAGGAGGAAAGGGCAGGTAGAAGGTAGACAAAATATATGAATACACAAAACGTGCTGTTGACTGAGAGATTTCCTGTTAATTGCATATTCCCTGTGATTACACAGTGAAATGTTGTGCTGCATGAGAATAACTTTCTCCAAGTCTGTTCAGACATACATGGACTTTAATAAGAAACACAGCTTATGCACATATTTTCATGACATCTGTTTTCAAACCAGTTCTAATATTTTCATAAAATTATGATTTTAACCAGAATGTAGATCAGAATTGTAGTCTCTCCCTTTAGTCAAGTAGTAGTTCATATGAATTAACCAAAGCTTTCAAACTGACTGGATAATGTGTATTTTTTTTATTTTTTTAATTTAAAGTTCAGCATCAACTACCCCAATAAAGGACAAGTAAGCAGGACACAGACAAGCAAAAGGTAAAAACAAAAGATCCTTTTGTTAACAAAAAACAAATGTACTGCAAAAAGATCAGAGCTTGGTGAAAAGAAAGACGAGTCATGAAACAAAAAACATTAGGTAACAGGATTAACAATAAGAGACTAAATGGAATTCAACAAAAAGTTAGCAAAGATAGAAAACTACAGAGAGTACATAGGCTGAGCAAAGGACATTCAGTTGGGTAATCAGTTGGGAGATACAGAGTGACAGGGTGGAAAACTAATGAGAAAATAAACTGGCATCACAAAAATAAACAGAAAGTTAAACAAAAGGATACAGAATCCCACCAAAAGAGCTGGAGTTTTGCCAGAATTTAAAATCTAATTTAATCATCCACTGTCCAACTAAGAGCCAGAAAAATATGTGATCAATACAACAGCCAAATAAATATATACAGTACATTTTATTGCACACCTACATGCAAACTCCACACAGATAGCCCTGGGCCAGAATTCAAACCAGTAACCTTTTAGTTGCCAGTTAGCAGTGTTAACAACTATTCTATGATGCAGAAAAAGTTATCTAGTTTTCTACAATGAGACCCAATTCACAGCATCTTGTTTTCTGCTGCATCTACATTTCTTGTCAATGGACAATGGCAATGGGTTAGGGGGTTATACTTTTTTGATGAAGTTTTTATACTTCAAGAATTTTTTACATTTTGACAAAAACCTTTATATATTTTATTGGGATTATGTATGGTAAAGCAAAACAAAGTAGCACCTATAAGTTGGAAGACAAGAATGTATGGTTTATAATTTTTTTACAAATGGTTGAAAGGAGTGATGTGCATTTGTATCCATCCTCCTTTACTCTGACACACCTAAATAAAATCCAGTGTAAACAGCTGCCCTAAAAGTCAGTACATTAAGTCCATCAGTATGTAATTCAATTACAGTTTAAGTATAGCTATTCTGTGAAGGCCTCAGAGATTGATGAGCAGTTTAGAGCAGTTTCATAATAAAACAACACCCCGAGCTTTAGACATCTCATGGAGAATTATCCAAAACATCATCTGAAAGAAAAATTATTTAAAACACAACTGCATACTTACAAACCCATGGTTGCCCTCCTAAGCTGACATGTTGGACAAGGAGAGCATTAATCAGAGAAGCAACCAGGAGTCCTGTTGTAACTTGGGAGGAGCTGTGGCTCTCTGGAGCTCAGGTGGGAAAATCTGTTGACAGGACAGCCATTATTGTGTACTCCACAAATCTGACCTTTATGGAAGAGCAGCAAGAAGAAAATCATTGTTCAAAAAAAGCCATTTGAAGTTTGCTGGCAGCCAGAAGTTACATAATGTTTATATTTTAATGTGTACATTTTATATACTAAAAGGTGCTAATTTGCATGGATCCTCATCAGTTTATGATAAGATATTTAAAAATCTATCTATCTATCTATCTATCTATCTATCTATCTATCTATCTATCTATCTATCTATCTATCTATCTATCTATCTATCTATATGTATATTATACTTTTAAAGACGTTAAATAGTTGTCCTATTAATAGCATCTATAGATGTAAATCTTGTACATGCTTTGCAAATAAACTTCAATAAAAATATGTTTTATATATAGTTTTGCATACTGGATTTGAAAAGCCAAATATATAAATTAAATAAAAGGGTAAACTCTATTATTTAAATTGTTTGATAAAATTTAACTACAGGTAGTTTAAAAAACCTGTTTTCAATTTGTGTTGGATGTAAATCCTTATCTTAAGAGGTCTCCGAAAGTTGTTATATCACTCCAGAGTCTGAGAGCAAGGAGCTGCAAAAAGAAGTGGACAGGCTAAAAATATCTCTAAGGTATCTATAAAACAGGAAAAAAAGAAAACAAAAATGTTGTGTTACAAAATGTGTGCAAGCACAGAATCCCAGTCCTACCACATGATCATAGGGGGGGGGTGCGCATGCCTGAAAGGATTCTGGAACTGGAGTAGAAATCATAAAAGCCATCAGTGTTAACATGCATAGAGAGGAGATAAATATTCAGTTATTCTTGTGAGTCAAGTAGACCAACGAGCTGTCAATAAATAGGTGAAAGTCAGAGGAGAAGTGAGCATGAGGCAGAGGTTCATAAATACTAATTGATTAGAATTTATGGCTTAAATAGTTTGATTAGAAGGAAAACCTGCACAACAAAAGGGACAGATTTTTTTTGTGCAACATGCTCTATTCATTCACTAAGTTTTTCAGGAAAATATTATCACACAGGAGGATTTTGGAGTCTGACACTACATCTCCTTCAACCCCTGCATCAGATGAATACTAACTCAATAAGAGAGACTAAAATATGATTTGGAATCATCTAGAAATCTTGTGCAAAAAGAGGATATAGGAGGAAACATGAGTTGTGATGGCAAGTATGACAAGACAGAAAACAAATCTTGCAGTCTAAACATAATTTAGTTTTCCTGCATGCAGCATAAAAGGCATCCTTGCAGCTGATTCAGAACTTATCGACAGATCAAAGGAGATATATCTTGTTCAATAAAAAAAATAAACATGTGTGCCAGTAAATTGCATGTCCGCCTCCATAACTGTTAATTGCATTTTTTTGTAAACATCAAGTCCAATACATTGTGAGTGGCAATATGTTTGTTAGCGCCTGAATCAGTTTTACTGTTGAGACATCTCTATCTCTTCTGAATTCATATACCTTAAACTCTGCTAAAGATCAAGGATTTTTCACTTATCTATTCTGATGAGTGTGATACTTCTGCAAGTGTATTTATCAGCACAAAGACTGGATTTTGATGAATAGAAAGGAACTTGGATCAAGCTCTTTTTCTTCACTTTGAAGGCAAGAAATTAAGTTCAGTCAGAGCTAAAACTGTTTAACCTTGCAGTTTAAGTATATGAAACCCAATCAAATAGTACATGACCCAGCAGTAATAGCCAGTTGAAAATATTTGACCCTTTTTAGTAGTATCTGACCAAAGTTTAGCTGAGTGTGTTGTCTGTCTCCCTGTTTAAGTCAATCAGTCTGATGGTTGCCACCAAAACGCCCACTCTGACGGCCCATTGCTCTCTAATATCCCTGCATGGATACAGACACACAGCACACAAAGTCTAAACATGTCCTTTATGCTCGTATACACACATGACATGACAGCCACTGGCCCACACACACCTTCTCTAAGATCAATTCCAATTCCCCCGTTAGAGAGCAAATCAACAGACACTTTTCATGTTTTCAGCCCCCCTCACTCTTTCTACACTCTCCACTTTTCTCTATTGATCTCTGTCACTCTCTTCTTGTTTGGTTTCTCTCTCTCTCTCTCTATTCCTGTTTTACTTTCTTTCATTATTCCTCTTTTACCTGCCAGTCCAGCTCTCAGTTTTACTCTTTGTCACTTCTACCTCTTATTTCATGCTGAGGTTTTTCTCAGTCTTCCTTTTTCTCTCCTTTCTGTCTCCCAGACTGCCTCCCCTTTTCACCACTGACATTAATACCTGTGCCCTCCAGACTCCAACACACACACACACACACACACTTACACACACGTCTTATTTAATGAAGTTAATTTCCAGTCTGTGAACAGCTATTGAGCCTTTGCAGAGGTTGCACATATCCATTTATATTGAAAAGAGAAAATCTGTATGCCTGTGTCTTAGATCTATCTACCGTGTGGCTTGTGTGGGTGATATGTGCAAGCATTACATCCACAGCTGTTCCTCATGATAGAAGTGGTTTTTATTTACCTACCTTTGAAAATCCCTAAGTGTCTTAGGAGTACTCCTGGTCCTGATTGATGCACATAAGATGTTTATAATTTTTCGTGTCTTACACCATCTAATCATTACTGTATGCAACAATTTCCAATCTGTAGTATCCAAAGAGGGATTTTTTTCTTTTCCACATTATAGTATTTAAGTTGCTGAAATTAGCATTTCCACTTCAGTCCTTGGTGTGAATTCCAATTAAAGTCTTCAGGAAATACTCTCAGGAAATATTGTTTCAACCGGCATTAAATGCAGAGAGGCAGAAGTCAACATTGCTTCACTCCAAAGGAAGAACTCTATTGATTTTCCTGCAGGTATGCTTAAAGTCATAGTAAATTTCCAGCCATGAATAGTGGAAACACTGGGTAACACCACAACACTGCATAATTATTGACAAGCCTTTATTTTTTCCCCATTTTGTCATGTTATAACCTAAACTTTACTGTCAATATCTATGTCAATTTTATGGCAACGTGAGATCGTTAGCTAACAAGTTGGATGAACTTCAAGCCCTGACAAGGACTCGGTAAAAGTATTGGGAATGCAGCATTATGTGTTTTACTGAAACATGGCTGCAGGATCATATCCTCGACTTCAACGTCTCTCTGCTGGGCTTCCTTAATATATGGGGGGACAGAGATTTAAAGAGTAGCAGGAAAAGGAAAAGGTAGGGAGGTGGATTGGCAGTGCTTGTCAACAACAGATGGTGTCACCCAGGACATGTTACTATGCAGTGTCGTCTCTGCAGTCCAGACATTGAACTATTGGCAATAAGTTTTCATCCATATTATTTGCCAAGAGAGTTCACCAGTGTTATTTTGGCAGCTGTTTACATTCCACCCTCAGTCGTTGCCAACAATGCATGTGATGTCATCACTTCTGTTGCTGCTAAGATGCAGACCCAACACCCCAATTCTTTTGTGGTGGTATCTTGTGATTTTAATCACACCTCACTCCCTGCTACACTGCCAGCATTTCAACAGTTTGTCAGCTGCTCTACCAGAGAAAACAAGACATTGGATTTGTTTTACACAAACGTCAAGGATTCATATATTTCCAAAGCAAGACCTCCTCTGGGTAAATCAGATCACAACCTTGTTTTTCTCTGCTCAGAATATAAACCTCTTGTCCAGAGACTACCTCTTACAAAAAGGACAGTGAGAAAGTGGTCACAGGATTGGATTTCTCTTTGTAAGCCACATGGAGAGGACATTAATGCCATGACTGAGTGTGTGACCGACTATATAAATTTCTGTGTGGACAAAACCATCCCCACCAGAACAGTGAGATATTTCCCTAATAACAAACTCTGGATCACCAGTGAGATGGAAGTCTGGACAGATCAAATGAGCTGAACACATTCAACAGGTTCAGTTCAGGAACAAGCTCACCATCCTCCCCTCCTGCCCCCAGCCAAACAGACATCCCACCCTCCTTTGACCCACAGCTTTCTTGTCACGCCTCAGATTTTTTTATCCTCTACCTCAGTCATGGACTCTTTTGCTTCCATTACTTTGTCTTCAATCAAATCAGAAGATACTGTTGCTTCCTCTCTCTCCCCCTCCCACTTTTCTGTTTCTAGAAGTCAGGTGGAAAGGCAGCTGGAGAGGCTGAACCGGAACAAGGCTGCAGCTCCAGATGGTTTCAGCTCCAGAGTCCTGAAGGCCTGTGCGGAACAGCTCTGTGGGATTCTGCAACACCTCTTCAACTTTAGTTTGACCCAAGAGAAGGCTCCACTGCTGTGGAAGACATCCTGTCTGGTTCCGGTACCAAAGAAAACTCACCCATCAGTCATCAATGACTACAGACCCAATGCCCTGACATCCCACATCATGACTCCTGTTGGCCCACCCGAGTAAGCAAACCAGCACATATCAGGACCCCCTGCAGTTTGGTTATCACCGTGGAGTTGGAGTTGAGGACACACCTGCTTCAACAAACCCACTGTCATCTGGACAAAGCAGGCAGCACAGTGAAGATTATGTTCTTTGATTTCTCCAGTGCATTTAACACAATTCAGCCTGATCTGCTTTGTCTGAAACTCCAGAAGACACAGGTGGAGGCCTCAACAATTGCCTGGATCAGTGACTACCTGAGAAACAGACCACAGTTTGTGAGACTGAAGGACTGTGTGTCTAACCAGGTGATCAGCAGCACAATAGCACCACAGGGGACTGTACTCTCACCATTCCTTTTCACTCTGTACACTTCAGACTTCCAGCACAAGTCAGACTCCTGTCATCTACAGAAATACTCAGATGACTCTGCAGTGGTTGGATGTATCAGAGATGGACAAGAAGCTGAGTACAGAGAGCTGGTGAACCGCTTTGTGTCATGGTGTGGAAACAATCATCTCATCTTGAATGTGATCAAAACAAAGGAGATTATTGTAGATTTCAGGAGATACAGGGTTAGATCAAACCCTATTTCCATCATGAGAGAAGAAGTGGAGGTGGCTGAGCAATATAAATACCTCTGTGTTCATCTAGACAACAGACTGGACTGAAGACTCAACAGTGAAGCCAGCTACAAGAAAGGACAGAGCAGACTGCACTTCTTGAGAAAGCTAAGATCCTTCAAGGTTTGCAGCAAGATGTTGCACATCTTCTATAAGTCTGTTGTTGAGAGTGTAATCTCCTCTGCCATCATCTGTTGAGGGAGTAGCATCAGAGCCAGGGACCTTAAAAGGCTCACCAACCTGATAAAGGAGGCTGGTTCTGTTCTGGGGATGACTGTGGAACCTCTGGAATTGATTATGCAAAGAAGGATTTTGCACAAAATCAAGAAAATTATGGACAACCCTGAACATCATCTTCATGAGACTGTCATTGGAAAACAGAGTCTCTTCAGTCAGAGGCTTCTTCAGACTGGCTGTAAAATGGACCACTACAGGAGATCTTTCCTGCCCACAGCCATCACCATCTATAATAACTCCTTGACTCAATGAGTTACATCAACATTTAATTTCCCTTTGGGATAAATAAAGTATTTTTGAATTGAACTGAACTGAATTGAATAGCACTTTAACAGGAGCTGCACCAAAGTGCTTTACAGCAAGTACACAAGATGTAAATATAAATACATGTGAAAACTATTAGAGCATCAAAAACATAAGAATACCTCAATAAAAGACTCAATTGATACATTTTAAGTAGAATCAAAGGCCTATGAATAAAAATTTATCTAAAAAAGTGTACATTTCTTAAAAATATTGTGAGCAGATCTAATGTGGAAAGTTAGATTTTCCAGAGAATAGGGGCAGCTACTCCAATTGCATGATCACCTCTGCTTTTTAAACTTGAACTGGAAATGACAAGGAGCATTTTGGTTGTTCTCAATGGGGTGTGGATATGTACAAAGTCATGGACATAAAGTGGGGCCAGACCACGAAGAGGCTTAAACACTAATAACAGGATCTTGACATAAATCCTGCATTGGACGGGGAGCTTGTGAAGTAAATTGTATTTTATTGAGATTTTATGTGTTAGGCCAAAACAAAGTACTGCATCATTGTGAAAAGTGGAGCATTCATATCCATTCAGTCCCCTTTAGTCTGATTCCTCTACATAAAATCCTGGTTTCAGAGGTAACCTAATTAGTAAATAAAGTCCGTTTACATGTATCTTTAATCTCAGCATAAACACAGCTGCTGTGTGAGGGTTTAGAGATTTATCAGAGAATGTCCGTGAACAAAGACCATCATGACGACTAAGGAATACAGCAGAGACCAGGGATAGAGTTGTGGAGAAGTTTAAGCAAAACTAGGTTATAAAACTATAGCTCACAAAAATATTCCCAACTCTGAACATTTAGTGCATGATCCAAAATAAAAAGAGTATGGCACAACTGCAACTCAACATGGTTCTCCACCCTAACTGATGAGCTGAGCTATGAGCAGCAACAAAGAGGCTTGTAGTAACTCTGAAGGAGCTACAGAGATTCACCATTCAGGTGAGATAATCTGTAGACATGAGCTACTTGTGCTGCACTCCACAATTATGGCCTTTATTAAAGAAAAAAAGCCACTGATCAATGGAAAAGCATATAAAGTCTGATGCAATTTCCTTCAAACCATATAGGAAAAACAACAAACCTGTGGTGCTCTGGTCACAGGAGACAAAAATGACAATTCTAGCCTACATGCAAAACACAGTCTGTGGCAGAAAATGAACACTGCACATCACTTTAAAACATCATCTCCATGATGAAATATGGTGCTGGCAGCATAATGCTTTGGCGATGATCTTCCTCAGTGGAGATCTTCCTCTGTCAGGGTTGAGAGGAAGATTGATGGCTGTAAATTACAGGGCAATACTGAACAAAAATCTGTTAGAGGCTGAAAAAGACTTAATGCTGGGACAGAGGTTCACCTTCAGCAGGACAATGACCCTAAACAAAGAACTAGAACTTCAATGCAATGGTTTAGGCCAAAACAAATTCAAGTCTTAGTCTGAGTCCAGATCCAAATCCAGTGAAGAATCTGTGGCAAGAATTGAAAGTTTGTGCTCACAGCCACTTCCAATTCAACCTAAGCTTGAAGTATTTTGCCAAAATTTAAATCTCCAGATGTGCAAAACTGATAGTGAAATACACCCAAACACCTGCAGCTGTAACTATAGCAAAAATAGGTTCTACAATGTATTGACTTGGGGGGCTGCATACTCATGCCTGGCAGACATTTTAGATTTTAATTATTATTATTATTTTATTATTATTAAAGATAACATTTTATATTAATGATTAGAATGTCACACAATGTGAACCAGTTCAAGGGGTTTTAATACTTTTGCAAAGCACTTTAAAATTAACAATCCCTTGTTTGTCTGAAGTTGACAAAATAAAGAAAAAATTCCAAGTTCAACTCGTATATGATTGAAAACAGCAGACTCAGGCTGCCTTTCAGGTTGTCATTGTTTAATCAGTGGCATGCTGATAATTTAACACAAAATATTAATCCTAATTATGTTGCACAGTGATAACTGCTTTATTGTTTTCCCACCTGAAACTAAAACTGCAAAAGGAAGACAAGATGATTGAATTTGAGTTGCCATAGAGCTAACAAAATATACCTTAGCATGCTCAAAAGGTATTAAAAAAATAAATAAAAAAAAAAGCAAAGGTTTTTACCAATCACATTGTAGTGATAATTGTTTCTTAGAACATCTTAACCTCCATTAGGGCCCATCATCAACACATACCTAACTAATCATGTTTCGCTTACATAAGATGATGAGTAAAAGATGTAATGATGCACAAAGTAGATTTCATTTGGAAGATAAGAGGTCTATGCTTCTACAATAAAGAAAAGAGTAGCTGAACCGTTTGAGATCAGGATTGTAATGGGAATTTGATTACACGGTGTCATGGAGTGAGTAATACTGCTGAAAAAATTCAATGACATTCACACGAAAGCAGATTGAGATTTCATAAAAACTGAATTTACACAGTTAAACGAGTGATTACTAATTTAACAACAATCACAATTTTCTTGAACGTATTTCAAAACATTGTGTCTCTATCTGAGAATGATAATAGATTTATAGCCAAACTTAAATATATTGTTGGTGAAATTCTCTTGATTATTTTCATATTTGCATAAAATATGGAGGCATATAATTTATATGCCTTATATAACTTTTTCAAAAGGGATGCGTCATCAGCTCAGAATCAGAAAGATGTGCTGAAAATGATCTGTGTGAGCTCAGTAATTGCTTAAAAAGATCAAAATAAGTAAATGTTGACACAATACTTCTATAGTCTACAGTTCCTGGCTGTCAAAGGAAATCTAATTTAGTTCAGATCTACAGGAGAAATGGTAGAGGGGGTGAGAAGTCCATTAATGACAACATATGGGACTTTACAGAACATTCTAACTTTGTGTGTTGCACATGAATTTAAGTAGTTTTCAGAAAGTATAAACATTGAAGATTTATTTTTAAATATTCCGATTATTTCCTTTACTATATTTCTCAGTTATTTCATCAGTTTTTTGGGGTTTTTTTTAAAATCCCTCAAATTCTGGTTTTAACTTTAATGATTTTTTGGCATTAATCCATTTTCTGGATGTTGTCCAACCGACAATTAATGTGAAACATGGGACATCCTGTACATCTCACCAATCCATCACAACACAACACAACACACAGGAGACACACAGGGCAGACAAACATGCACACACACCTGCTAAGGCCAATTTACCTGAGGCTAGTGAATTTAACCTGTTTTCTTTAATGTTGGGAGTAAGGTGGAGTATCAGAGACAACATTGCTAACTATTGTTCCATCATGCAGCTTCCTTACTGACTTCCAAACATCTGATTGAATCAATTTGAAAAAGCGGTTGTCTATTGAAGCTTAGCTGTAAAACATGACTTTACCTATTAACATAAACGTTAATCTAGCTTTTCATTTTTCACTATTTTGATCCACAATTATGCACGCTTCAGGGGTAATTTTGGATTTTGACTTTTTTTTTCCCTCAAGAGCACTACTCTAGCTGCTGAGCCACATCGGCAGCATGCTTTTGTGAAGGACTGTGTGGAGCAGCTGCAATTGCATGCCTCTCCCCAAGTGAAATCTAATCTCCACTTCCAATTTAGACACAAACTTTCCCAAGCCTCTGCCAACAACATGCATTTAATCAAAATTATATGAAGTAACAAAAAAATATCAATAATTGATATCAATGAAGTAACATTTTCCTTCACATGAAGATCAAATTGTGCTTGGAAGAAGTAACTGCATTAGTAATTGAAAACTCTATTGCTTAAAAAAAAAAAAAAAAAAAGGTAATGGCTCATGTTATGATCACATTTTTATATTTTCCCCCTGTGTTATTCATTGGGCAGATTAACATAGAGAGTATTTTCTTTGGTATTACAAAGGATAGCCATAATTGACTATTATTAGCCGCTAAGATAAAAATTCCTTCAACAATAATATACTCCCAATAGATATGCCCGTCATCTTGCTCAGTGTACAGTCCACCTTACCCAGTAAAAGAAATACTGTATGACCTACTTTATGTTTTCATATATTTTTACTCTTTTACATGTAGCTCTGTATGTAAAAGTTGAAGTTCAGTTACGGTCATTCTTGTCATGATCAAAAACATTTCATTTAGATCCAATTAAAACTCTAATTCAGTCTTACTTTCACTGCAGTTCCTCAACTTGAGCAAAGATGAGGCAATGATGGAGAGGAACCACTTCCTTTTAGCAGAAAGAAACTTCCAGTAAAACCAAATTTAAGATGGGCAGCTATATCTGGAGCTGAGAAGGGATAGAAGGGAGACAAAGGCTTATAATGTTGGAAACAAGGAGCTCCCCCAAAAAAGAACAAAACAATCAGAAACAATAGTGGTGTAGATAACATGCCAGAAGACATGACATGGATTGAACATGTGAATAGCATGGCAAAATATTTATACACCTAAGCTGAACAGCACCAGCAGCAGACTCCAAATTATGGATTCAAAATTCTAAACTTTCAAATGTAGCAAATTAAGAGGACATAATTGTTTTAAATTAGGGATGGGAGTGGGATTTTCAGACTTGCAATCAAAAAATATTATCTTCAAAAGCACATATTTATAAGTTGGGTTTTTTTGTTCACATAAACATCTCTAAATGTTTACCCTGCAGTTGAAAAATCATATATTATGCAGTGCTGACTGGTGTTGGATCCTCAATGAAACTGGAGAATGGATGATTTCTTTACAGCTTTTCTACAAATGCTGAAGGAAATGTTTGGCTAGAGGCAGCAGCAAGTGAGAGAATAAGGTGAAGCTTATTTACATTTTCATAAATTATCAAACTTACAGAGAAAATAATCAAATCATCTCATAGCAACAATTTGAGGGAATTAAAAGACACAAAAAATCTTGCAGTGTATTTTCTTTCAGTTTTTTTCAGCTCATCCAATCAGTATACCTTTACCAAAGGTTTTCCTGTCCTGTAATTCATGCCCACAATCAATAATGTATGATGGTTGTAATCATTGCTAATAGATATAACGGGAATGTTGCAGGGTTTCACTTACATTTTTTCATGGCTCTGAAGAAACTACAAAGTCCACTGATCTCTAACTAAAGTTATGACCAGAGTACAAGAAACAACACCTCAAATTCTCTTTTACTTTTATTTTTCACTTTTTTACTCTACATTCGAATGCCTTTGAACCTTAGACGTGTTTATAATATACCAAATTAAATAATTAAAATAAGACGTGTAATCTAAGTTAATGAAAATTCATCCTTTGAATATTTGCTGACTCTTGATTGCGTGCTTTAGGTCCATAGAAGTTCAAACACCCACATCCCTTGATCCCTCAGCTTCTTTGTTTTCTTCTCCTCTTCCTGTTCCTCCTTCCTCATAGTTTAAGCATACAAATTCAAAGGTGGTTATATATATTGAACCGCTGTACCTTATGCATTATGATCAGGGTAATTTCATTTTTTATGCGTGTGTAGACTAACTTTATTAAATACCTTGTTCTATTAAATGTAACCATTATCTAATTTTCTAGATTAGACCGATGAATAGTTGAATGTTCATCACCAAAATTTTACTGAAAGACAGCACAACTACATCAAAAAGCTGAATTTAATATAATCAAACTCTTACAAATGAAAGATGACAAATTGCCACTATGGTCAACAGTTTTTATAACTTGATTTCAAACTTCTCAATACTGTGAGCATCCTCTTGTCTATTTTTAACACTAAATTGAATTCATTCATCTTGCTTTCATGACTGAGGAACATTTATATATTTTGCTGCTTTTAGTGGTTCATATTTTCATTCAGCTGAACTGAACCCATCCTCCCAATCAGTATGCGAAGGGTTCAGTGCCTCTCTTAACATTATGAATGTGCTTGCGACGGAGTGCAAGCTGTAACAGTGTTCACCTTGTCTAAACTCTTTATCTGTAAATTCATCTCTACAAGGGCAAACCAAAAAAATGTCATATCTTCTATTGCTCAATAGTTCTTATCTGAATCTGAGTTTACAGTCTGACAGTTAAAATGAATGGATACACAAAGAGCCCAGGAGGTAATTTTTAAGAAAGGAAAAGGTTCAGCATCTTTGGAGGTCATTGGGTATCTCACTTAACATTAACTCTGTCAAGTTCAAATGTTTTTATTTTAAAACCTACCCAGGTAACCAAAACATAATGCTCAAAAATCATTTGTTACACTTGTATATCTGTAAAATCTGGCTTTAAAGTCTCCCCTTCACCATTTAGCTAGATGCAAGCTTTTACATGCTAAGAATAAACCCTTTTGCTTAGGAACAAGTTTTGAATAACTCAACTGCTGTATTTCTGGACAAATTGAGAGGAGATTGCTGAAATCGTTTGTTTCTTGTCATTTGCAAACTTCAGACAAGTTAAATCTATGAAGATATCATCTATGAAAATAATAATGTCCATCAGGTGTAAGTTTGGGTTGCTGTCGTGAGGATGAGTGAAACAATGAATCAAACATATTTTGAATAGAATTCACCAAAACTTTGTCAGAAACTGCTGTTATTCTCAAAAAATGTATAACACAATTATGAAAGTGGGAGATCTATGAGGCATTTTCTGAAATATTGTATTTTCTCTGTGTGTTTGTATTCTTAGGATAAATGTGAACTTTCATTAAATCATTCAAGCTGAACCTGAATGATTCAGCTTGAACATAAAAAGCACTAAAGAAACTTTTTGCTTTCTTTGAAAGTTGACCCATTATTGTCTGTTTGAGTCTGTATGGCAGCCAAGCATTTTCTGGATAGCTCAATGCTTGGTGGGATTGGACACTTATTCTGTTGTATTGGACACACTGCTGCACATTCACAATCTGAAAATCATTGTGCAAGGTTATCAGAACATTTTTTTCTGAAATTTCTTTCCCTTTATTGGGGAATCACTTCCTCCAACAACCAGATCCCCAGCTGGCTATACCTTCTCCTCCCATTACACAAAACAAGGATTACTATTCAAACCTCACTATCTTTCACTTTCATTTATCTTCATGATTGTGATTTATTTTAATGTTTGTTTTGGTTTGATTGCTATTAGATATGTCCATGCTAAGTATGAAATTGTCATTATTAGACAAAATGTTTATTAAGTCCAGCTTGAATGATTTAATGAATGTTCTCATCTTAATAAATTTTGTAAATTCACATAAAATATTATCATGACAGATTAAATGATCGGCAGTGGGGAAATTAAAAGTCTCTTGATTTAATGTTTCCCACTTTGTTTTTGAACACTTGCTTCTGTGGAGACTTCTTTTGATAATTCAAGCTTTGTTTCTGAAATAATGCAGTTATAGCTCATAAAAATCAGATTATTTATTGTAAATGAGCTGAATTTTTTGTGTGTTTATTCTGTGCTTCTATATGTTGAACAGTATAATAATAATAATAATAATAATAATAATAATAATAATAATAATAATAATAATAATAACTTTGGCCAACGGTTTCATTGGCAGCTTGGGGTTTGAGCAAAATGCCAGCAACTCTTAAAGCATGGCTGGTTCAAAATTATGCGTCCACTGAATTTTTAAAAATCTTATCACACAACAGAAATCATACTTTGAAAAGAGGACAGAGATATGTGCATTAGAAGAGAGACAGTCAGCGGATAGACTGGAAAACTGAAGACTGAGACTTTGTGAAAAAAGCAGAGAGCAAAAGATGAGAGCGGTAAGAAGGTAAATTGACTTTGAGGAGGTTAAACTCTGAGTCTATACCCAGAAGGGACTGATTACGATAAGAAGAAGAAAGGAGGAAGAGGAGAGCAAGATTTCATTAGGAAATTGGTGGTGAAAGGCATGGAAGACTGAGAGTGTTGCCTTTTATTCTTTTGTCTCTTTTTTTTTTTTTTTTTTTTTTCCAAATGTTGGTAGACAAGGTAATTAGCTGGTAACTAATTAGCTTGTTTTGATTCACTAAGTCACCTTGGCCTAAGCTTTGACCTCTCAGCTAAACAGTGAATAAACACACCCTGCAGGGCATACAAATAAAAACAAAAACATCTTTAATGACGTTCACTCAGATACTTATGAAATAAACATGCAGGCAAAACTGCTTTATAAGTAGAGCTGTACCACACCGAGCACTCATGTCATTTACAATTTTATTTTTGTATATCACAATATAGCAGCAGTTGGACTAATTACAAGTTTTCTCATTCCTCTTTTTGTCATCTGTCATAACGTTCCTAACACTCTGTGTGACCTTAAGCATGTTGAAGACTATCATCTGTGTCAGGTGTGAACTGCATTGTCGCTCCATCCAACAGGCTCAATGTTTTAGTGGCATGTAAAGCTGCCACAATTTAGTCATTGGCTGGCTTTGTCTGATCCACTATTACAAAACAAACATTGTGGATGACTTGTGTAATAACTATCAAACAAGCCCGGTTCTAAAAGTTTTTCGAAGCTTGATGATAAAAAGGGTTGTTTTTTTTCTTTATTATCATGCTGGGAGGTGGCACTTTATGTTTATAATTCATACTTTGTTTTACATTTTATTTTGTGCAAAAAATAAAAACATTTTGTAATAAATAGCATTTTTGAACAAAAAATATTAATTTATAAAAACCTGATGATTTGAAAAATTAGCTGACAGACTAATCAAAAACAAATATTGCAAAACATGAGTTCATTGGAGTTGAAATATAATTATAAACAAATATTAGAATCCAAACAGTCATTAACAATATTAAAGTTGCACATTCTGATATTATAACACTATATTTTTGATATATAATATACATCATATAGATTATTATACTGGACTTTTGGGGGATTTTGTTTAATGAAAAAAACACCTTCTTGAAACAAATTCAAAATCTCTACATCCCTCTCATTTAAAACCTGTTTTTAATCTGTTGTTCCTTCTCTGTTATACACACATGCGCACACAAACATGCATATGAAGAGACTTACTAGGTATTGCTTTACAGCAATAACAGACTTATAGCACCCTAAGTGTAATCAGGTCTTGCTTCATTGTGTCTGAAATCAGATTACATATTACTGTAATTGTGCAGCACACAGATTGAATTACACCGTGAAACACAATTAGCCGACACAGCTCAATTATTTTAGCTCGTATTCAGGAGAAACGTGGTGAAAGTCAGAGAGACGAAAAGACAAGGAGTAAGAAATGTGCATGTAGCAGATGAGGAAATCAAATTGCTTCAGTTTTAAACTTTCCTTATCAGTGGAAAGAGAAAGTTTTGTTAACTTTTTGGAGGTGAAATGAAACATTTTTCTATAGACAGGAGATGTCAGAAATCTGACATTAATGAAATTAAGGTGTTGGTGTTGCATCGTCTGTTGCTTTCTTTGAAGCTGCATTTTGTCTCTTGTTTTTATTATTCTGGTAGTTCGAGTATAAAAAGATTGAACTTAATATGACTTTAAATGTAGCTTTTTCTATGGCACATTAGAATCTGACTTGATCTTTTCCACAAAAAAGCATTCACATCTCATACATTTTTTAGGAAGCCATGTAGATTATTTTAGTGACTCAGTTTACTTTCCAAAAAATGAACTCATTTTTAGTTTTGGGATTATAAATACTTCAGTGAAAGTGAATCCAAAATTTTGTTAGGGTTTTTTTTTTTTTTTTTTTTTTTTTTTTTTTTTTTTTTTTTATCATCATTTTCTCATGACATGAAGTGTGTTCCTTTTAAGGAGGTGAGACAAGATGGATCAATGCTTCTTGCATTCTCACAGAGCCATATCCCACATTAAAGGTAGGCCCCAGTCCACCACTTAGTTTTTCAGAACGTCATAGGTGAAGCTCTTCTCTCTGGCCTTAGGAACACCAGACTGAAAAAATCATGCCCTGTGTGATCTCCACAGCTGACTGCACTTTGCACTTATGCCAACACTTCCCAAAAATAAACTGAAGGACCTTGAACAAACTTCTCTTAAGACTGTGTTTCATTCCTTTGCTATCAATATCATCATGGTTTTGCTGTTGTTTATCCTCTCACATAATTATTCTTTATAAGTAAGACAGGCAACTGCAAAAAGAGGTTCACTATAAACAGCTCGAACATCCTTAAAACTAAAAATGTATCACATCCTGTTCATATATTCACATACGACTCTTTGTAATTTGCAAAAACAGTATTACATAGGAAAAGTAATACTACTACTACTACTACTACTGCTACTACTACTACTACTAATAATAATAATAATAATAATAATAACAATAATAATAATACATTTTCTCATATTTTATGTACTCAGTTGTATCCTAAAATGGGATTTCTGCTATTTCACTTTTCTGTGACTTCCTCCCTCATTTGTTTTGCAAAATAGAAAGAGATGCAGGATGCTGGGAAAGTATATTTACCTTAGATTATTTCCAAAAGCCTGGGTATCAGTTCATTAGTCAAGGCTGTACAAGTCAATCATTTTCAAGTTTATGGCTCAGCTGTCAAAATCAGTTTATAGTGTCACATTGTAAAACATCCACGTCTGGTTTACATTTCATCTATCAAGGCATGTGTGTGTGTGTGTGTGTGTGTGTGTGTGTGTGTGTGTGTGTGTGTGTGTGTGTGTGTGTGTGTGTGTGTGTGTGTGTGTAAACACCATTTGCTCTCCAGAGAGGAAATATGTGCAGCAGATAGGTATTATTTGCAACTGTAAATAAAAATGCATATTTTAAATGAATAATATTTATTTTTGGATGAAAGCAAATATTTTCTGTCCAATTTAATAAATGACTCTTGAGTGCAATGTTTATGATTTTATTTTTGCTTTGTTTGTTTGTGCTCTTAACATGGAGGTGTAAACCTTTTAAGCATAAATAGGCCCCCTAAAATCAAACGACGAACCAGTGTTGGTATTTATATACAGTAGACATCTGAACAAAGAAGCAATTTAGACACTTTGCAGATAAATGGTCTGGTACATAATGTGTTCTCCTTCCTTCAGTTCCATGTACAAAAACCTCTCAGTGATGTCACAGTTTACCAGGAAGAAATCTGTCAAAAAAACATGGTTGGATGGCCAAAAGAACAAGACATACAGACCTATTCAAAAAATTAAAATATTATTGAAAAGGCCATTCATTCAGTAACTCAGTTCACTGAGTGAAACACATTATATAGCTTAATTACACACAGACTGGTATTTCAAACCATTTACTTCTGTGAATTATGATGATTTTCTGCTTTCAGCAAATGAAAACACAACAATAAAATTGGAATATTACATCATACCAAAAAGCAGTTTTATCACCAACATGTGGGCTTAATGAAAAGTATGTTTATCACCTGCTTAAAGATTGGTTTCAACAGATACTTTTAATCTAACAAACAGCCTCATCAGAACCGTATTCTAATTTATTGAAAATGACTGTATTTCTTTAAGACTGTGTCAGGTCTCTTCCAATTTTTTTCTTTTAAAACATCATTACAGACACTCTTCATCTTCATTTCATATTTTATTCAAGCCTACTTTTTCTTCTTTTGTTTTCCATCATCCAGGGGCACCTATTTTTAAGGACACCCTTTACACCACAATGAGATATGCCAAGATTTTGGCTACTGAGAGAAAAAACTAGAAAATTATTGTGTTCATGTCCACTTTGTAAGATAGTGAAAAGTCCTGTTCATTCCAAGCTAAATGGAAAAAATGTAAGTCAGCTTGAGAATGTTGACAGCTATTTAGGGTTTCCAGATGTGCAAACTAGTAATATCTTCTCTACTGAAAGGGAAAACTGCTGGGTTGGCTGATTAGTACCTCATTGTATGTATAATGGAAATCGAAGAAAAGCAAACAATTGCCCTGTGCAAAAATGTTGAAGTTTATCGATATTTAAATTTAACATTTGCCTTGACATTAAAGTTGTTTTAGTGATGAAAATATTCTTTTCTTTTTTCCCCCTGCCTTCCAAACTTTGATAGCTATACGGTGCAGGTATAACATTCGTGCCCTTTAAAAAAAAAAAAAAAAAAAAAATCAAATTCAACGAATTAAAAAAGGAAGGATATAGGGCTTCTGCAGCCCCTGGTGCTGCTAAGGTTGTGGTGTAAATATTGGTTATTAATTACCACTATGATAAAGCTTTCTTCTTGGCTAATGGTGCACCTTACTATATACTTGGCTGTGCAGCTAAACAAACAAGTTTGTGTACCACTCCCACCCCGTATATAAAGTATAATTTTCTTACCTTTTGCTTACTGTTTCATCCTCTTGTAGTCACTAATTGTGTACATACTGTTTAAAGACTATAGAAACATCCTTTACCTGATTGCTAGCCACTCAATGTCTCTAACTGGCAAAAAACATGCTGACATATAGTAATCTTGGTCTGAAATGGGTAATATCAAATGGACTAGTATTCTTTGGAACGACTCCACCTGTTAATCCATTGACAGCTGGCAAGACACTGAGGAGAGGGAGATGAAGGGGAAAAATGGTAGAGTCACCAATGAACAGGATTTGTTCTTCTCATGAATGTGCAATAATTTTCATGTAAGATGGACAAACACAGTGGGAGACTTGGCTCCTACAGGATATTCCTGACTCCCTCATTTATGTGGAGGATTTCTCTCTCAGGCACAGTGGTAACCAAAAAAAACAAAGAAAAACAAATAGTGTGCCCAAAAATCGTCTACATAACCTATAGTGTAATGATCTGAGTTAATATGGCATGGCTGACTTCAAAAACAGGAGTACAAGGAGTAAAAAAAAGAACTCAATTAGTTCTGTTGTCATCTCTATAGATAATAGTGATGTTTAAAACACAATACTCACTGGATGTGCTTAAAAAGTCAGAGGTCAGCTTTATTACATTATTTTATTTATTTATTGAATGAAGGATTCTTCCAGGTTGAGGATGAGTCTCTGTCTCAGGTGGTGGAATTTAAAGGTCTCAGTATCTAGTTGAGAAATGATGATGATACATATGGATCCAGGCTGAGCCGAAAAGTCAACTACGTTCCAGTAGTCATGAAATCCTGATCATGACAAAAAGAACAAGACCATAGATACAAGCAGGTGAAATAAGCTTCCTCCAGTGGGAGGCTGGGCTTAGTCTTGAAGATAAGGTCAGGAGCTCTGTCATCCAGAGGAAATACAAACGAGGGCCTCTCTTCCTCTGCATCAAAAGGAGCCGGCTGAATTAGTGTGAGCTTCAGATTTTGCCTGGCGGCCTCTCCACTGGTGCAGATCAAGAACCACATGAGGGATAAAGTATCCTTTTTGACCTGAGAATTCCTCAGTAGATCCTGGAGAAGAAGGAAACTTTCCTGTTGAGACCTGTTACCTCTGTGACCCAATCTTTGGATAAGTATAAGAAAATGGATGGTATGTTAGAAAGAGCATCAGACCTTTTGACATGCAAGTTCTCCCATCACATTCTTTAATGTTTTACATTAAATTTGCAAGGTCTTGAGTTTCACAACTTTCTTACCCTTGATATATGTCTGTACCTGACAAATAACAGGTCCAGAGCATGGCACTACACCAGATAAAAACAAAGTGACTGAATCCTTTCAAAAAAAAGTAGGAACATGCTTAGGCTTCACATGATGCTAATCATGTAAAACACAATCATGCATGCAAATAGGTCTACAGTATTACATCCAGCAGCTGTCATACAATGACCTTACAGATGACTCTGCATACAGAAAATGTGAACATATGCGACTATCATTAGAAAGGAATGCTCTGGCAGCCATACAAATTTATTCTTAGCCAAAATTTTCACATGGGTAGTTCTGTTCTTACCCTCCAGTCTGTTTGTTGCAAAATATATAATTTGTGTAGCTATACTCCTTTCTCAGGCAGAACCACAACGACATTCTCTCTGTTTATAACCAAACAGGACAAGGATTTTTTGAAAGACATCGAAAGATTAATGCAATCTAAAAAATGCTTTGATGTTACACACATAAATAAAGAAATCAGTGGGTAAAAGAAAACCTGCTTTAGGCTACAGATTTTGTTAATAAGATAAAGAGCAAGTTCAGCGTCAGTTCGTGGTTAGTTATGGTAACTCACTCAGACTCACAGTTACATCTGTGTCTGCAACAGAAAACCCAGCTTCCCCCAAACAAGAATTAAACCAAACTTTCTACAAAACCTGTTTCCTGGAGCACATCTAAGATTGTTTAAGAATATGTAAACATCCACTTCACAACACAAGACAAGAAATGTGAGTTTGTCTGTGCTCCACTGCAGTACAAGACGGAGCGCCGTGAACATATGGTACGATGCCTTCATTCTTGTATCCATGCCTAATGAAAAACATACCATCTTGCTTGTCGTAAGCCAGAAGCTTGTAAACTGTGATTCAACTTTCAGCCTGAATGAACAGAAAAGGCCTTTCCATCTGATTTCACTTTTTCATTCTGTCACTCTTTTAGCCTCCCATTGCTTCCCGCCCTCCTGTCTTAATTTGTTTTGCTACTCTATCTCTCACTTGCACGCTTTCTCATTGTCTCTCAAACATTTTCCCACTAACTCCAGTCCATACTTTTCTCCCTCACTTGCTTTCAATTAGTTCTCTTGTTCATTTCTTATCACCTGGCCTTAATTCCTTCTTCTCTCTCCCTTTATCCTTTCAACTCCAGGTTCCCTTTTTAATTTTCCCCAGTTGATTTTCTGTGTTTGCTTGCTCAGCTCCAGTCTCTCATCTCCCTCCCTTTGCCTCATTATCTGTCTCTTCTTCTTATGTGTCAGTCTGTCTCCCTCTGTTCATCTCTGTCCACCCACCTGTCTGGATTTACCATGTGCACATCATTGCACTGTCATCCAGCCATCCACTTCTTGAGTCCTTTCTTTGTTAATTCTCTCCTGAGGAAGTTTGGTTTTAGAAAATCAAGCAAGCCCTGCAAAGAATTTTAAATACAGTTGAGGGTGTTTTTTCTAAAATACAGTAATGGATTCTAGGCAGCACTGTGGTTAGTAATTATCTCACTGTCATTTTATTGAAACAAAACCAGTTGAGCTTTCTTGTTTCTTTTTCAGCATCCCTAATGGATTTCTTCACTGTCTGAAGCAAGCCAGATAACCTGTCCCCTAATCAATGCATGTTTGGCTTGTCTTTTACTTTGGATTTCCCTGCACTATATAAGTGACTTGGGACAACACAAGGAAAGTTGAATGGACAATTACTTGATTTTACAATTTTTAGAAAATAAAACATGCAGATTTATATTCCAACCCCTTCTGTCTATGATGCAATCCCAGTACACCCAATTGCATCCTGGAGTGGCCAAGCCAGTCTCCAGACTTGAGCCTAGTAGAAAATCTTTGGAGGGAGCTGAAACTCTGTGTTTTCCAGCGACAGCCCCAAAACCTGAAAGATCTGGAGACGGTTCTTATGGAGGATTGAACCAAAATCCCTGTTAATGCAGTGTGTGCAAACCTGGTCAAGAACTACAAGAAATGCCTGACCTTTGTAATTGTAAATAAAAGCTTCTGTACCAGCTAAGTTCTGTTTTTCTATTTTATCAAATACTTATTTCATGGCCTTTGACTAGTCCCAGCAGAACATCTTCCTGATCAAGGTGGGGGAAACTATGGAGCTGGTGGTGGACCTCCGCAGGTGCAGACCCGCTACAACCAGGGAAAAGATACTTTGATAGCAGACCTGGTTGCTCACCTGAACAATAAACTGGACTGGAGTCACAAGGCAGATGCTCTCTACAGGAAGGGTCAGAGCAGACTCTGCCTGCTAAGGAGACTGACGTTTTTTGGAGTGCAGGGGGCGCTCCTGAAGACCTTTTGGACTGTGATTGTAACAGCCCTCTTCTATGGTGTTGTATGTTGGAGCAGCAGCTTATCTACAGCTGAAGGGAAGTGATCAGATAAGCTCATCAAGAAGACCAGCTCTGTTCTATGATGCCCTTTTAACCCAGTGGAGGTGGCTGGAGAAAGAAAAACTCTAGTGAAAATAACATCACTCTTGGACAATGTCTCCCACCATGCATGAAGTTGATGCAGAACTGGAGAGCTCCTTCAAGTGACAGACTGCTGCATCCTAGGTGGACAAAGGAGCATTATTGCAGATCCTTTCTCCCCGTAGCTGTTAGATTATGTAACTATCACCAATCCCAACAAACTCAATAAGTGTTTACATCCCTGCTGGTATTTGCACAGTTGGTTTTTTTTGTTTGTTTGTTTGTTTGTTTGTTTTTTGCACAGATAAACGCATTTTGTTTTTGAACGCATTTTTCCACACTGAGGGACGATAAAGGTTATTTCCAATTTATTCTAAATTAATTATTTAAAAATTATCCAATGTGATTTTTTTCAAGTATTTTTCTCAAAATTCAGGTGTATCTACAATAAAAAAAAATTAGATGTCTCCATTCTTTGTAATTGTTGTTATTTTCCCCACTCTAGTTCAATGTTTGTCTAACTGTAAAACATTCTCCCTAAGGCATTTGGATAGTCTGTCAGGATAGCTTCAAATTTCAGTCGAGCTTATTCAAATCCAAATGGCCTTCTTTCTTGGTTAGCACCCTCTGAGTTTATGTTGATCGTAGACTTGGATCATCATGGACAGTAACAGAATGTTGCAGGATCTTTTAGTTTATTACAGATTAGGACCTTGGGGGTTGCTCTTGATCATTCTGGTACATTTTCTTTCCTTTGAGTATAACGATTTCGGTCAGATAGTTGGATGTTGGACAATGTTGGATGTAAGACAATGCAGGGTTGACTAGCCATTTTTGTGCTGTAGGTGAGATTATATTTTGACAGTGATGGAAGGTCCATCAGAATGAGGAACAATAGCAACACCGTGAAGAGGATTGTTGTTTATATTTTATTTTTATTTTCTCAATACAGAGCATAAAAATGGTGCCAACCAGGGCTAAACATTTCTGCTATTATTTATTTAGTTAAATTTACCAGGAAACCAACAAGTTTATATGGGCTCTATGAATTCTGAAAATAAACAGAATCATGTCAGAACCTTGCTCATGGCAATATAAAGTAAGTTTACTGCAACTTGCTTAGGGACATTTATCCAAATATTAATATTAATATTAGTCAGGGTGTATGTATATATTGGAGTATGTGTGTATAATATTGGCTCTGTGTGCATGAGAGGCATTTACAATTAATTCAAACCTGTGCAACCAGTTGTAGTTGTTAAAACTTATTGAAACTGCTCACTGTATAATCAAAGCAAACATTTCTGGTAACTGATGTAAACAGAGGCAGAGGAAACTCAATAAAATAAGGTTCACTTCTGCAACAATATGTTTGTTTTTATAAATGGTACAGGAAGCTGCAACAAGTAAAGACAATAAAGACTGATGAGCTTAAGTACCTCAGGTCGACCAACCAAAGCAATGGGCAGTGCATAAGGGAGGTAAAGAAGAGAGCTCAGTCAGGATGGAGTGGGTAGGTGGAAGAATGTCAGTGGTGAATTATGACAGGAAATTAGCTGCAAGCTTGAGAGGGAAGTTTTGCAAGATGGTAGTAAGACCAGCAATGATTCATGGTTTGGGGATTTTGGTTCTGGCAAAGACAGGAGATGTTGCTGGAGGCGGTAGTCTCAGTTGTTCAATTTTCAGTGGGAGCGACCAACATGGACATGATCAGATATTACTTCATCAGAGGGATAGCTCATGATGACCAGTTTGAAAACAAAGTGAAAGAAGGAAGACAGGGATGGCTTGGACATATGCAGAGGAGGTATAGTGGAAAAATTGATGTGAAGTATGGAGCTGCCAGGAAGGAGAATAGAAAGGCCACAAAGAAGAAGAATGGCTCCAAAACAATATGTAGAGTCTTGACGACCTCTAAAGGGACCAACAGAAAGAAGAAGATTGATGATCTGTTGAAATGCAGTGATTTTCTACACTCACATTATATATTTTTACTACGCACAAACTCACAAGTTTCTCTTTATCTGTAAAACATGTAAATTTAACCAGTTCCTTGCAAACACTGAGCATGTTTTCTTCCAGCTGAGGTCGCACAGACATGACAGACATGCAGATTCATTTCATCTAATTAATATTTCTGATATTAACTTTTCATATTTCTTACATATGTCACATTAGTTTGTTACTGGTTTGTTACTACTAGTTTGCGCCTATGTATTCAGGAAAAGAATGAAAAAGTATGGAATTTGACTTCACAATTTTCCATGTCTGGAAAATTATAAAAAGAAAAACCAAATATGAGTATGAAAACAGTTTTGTATTTCCAAAGTTTAGTTCTTCCCTTATTGACTAATTCCCCCATTGTGTTTTTTCTTTCTCGCGCCATTTGTTTCATCCTTGTGTCCTCCTTCATTCTCTCCATTATGATATCCATTCTTTATTTCTTTCTTTACCTCTGCCCCCTTTCATCCTTATGTCCATCCTCCCACTTACACTGAGTCTTTTCTTCTATTCTTCCTTATGGCCTTCTTCTCCACCATTCTGGATAAAATAAAATCAACTGGATACCAAGCAGAGGAGTGACAAGTTTATGATGTGCAACACAAATATCCAATTTGAATACATCACAAACATTGCGATCTCACTCACTCCAATACGTCAAACCCCAAATAAAACCTAATTTTGGAGTTTGATAGGAACAAAAGAAAAACTTCATTCCAAAAACAAAGAAATGAACAGAAAACAGGTGAGTGAGCAAAGGAAAAAAATAACCAAGAAGATGACAGAAGCTTTGGTTTTGTTCTCCTCTACAGCTTTTGCACATATATATGCACACTCACAAACACGTTCTCTGAACTCACCACCACTTTCAGCATCTGTCACTGCAGGACACAAACATTATTTTAATGCAATTCTGTCCCAAGATGAGCAGAAAGTGGAATGTGTCACTTTGGGACTTAATAGAATTGCAAATGACAGTGAGAGTGGATGGAAACAGGCTGGGCTCCACTTAGTGTTTGTTCATGACTTGATCAGTGGAGTGCAGTGACAGAACAAACACCATTATTTGTCATTCGCTGAACTTTTTGGAAAATAAAATGTGACGATCATTTCCATATCTGGCCTGTGTGCTATGATGAAGAAACTCTCCCAATATTTTTGACTCAAAACAAAAAAATATATATAATTTAAACCACATATAATCAAAACTAAATATGCTAATACATTTATTACATATAATATAACTCATTGTATCAACACATTATGGCTAAACATCCTTATTTTGCTCTCATCTGTACAAAGGACAGTTCCATAAAGTTAATTTAGATGCATCTTTGCAAACCAAATATATGCTGCCACATTCTGTTTCAGAAAGAACCATTCATCTTATGGTAACAGAAATGCCTGTTAAGATTTTTTTCCACTTTTATATTGATTAAATTCAACATTTAACTCGAGGTCAGATGCAATTAGAAAAAAATCTAACTAATTAGAGGCTTGGTAATAAATTAATCATGATTAATCACATTTTTAATTAAATATCAGTATCTGACACAAGAAGCAAAGTTTTTTTTCATTCAAAGTTTTGGTTGATAACAAAATCCAAAGATAGACATATACAATTTGTATTTTAAAGACGTACTGCAATTTCTTTCTCTTTTTAGTGTAAATTGGAATGATGTGGGATGTTCTTTCATGCTGTGATACATTCAACCATACACATCCAGATGGCGTTTCATTCAAAATGCTTTGAATGTAACGTTTTACTTAAAGGCAAATAAAACAGCTGCATCATACATCTTACTCCTATCCTGCAACTATGTTGAGGGTGGAATCAATATTTCTATATTTTACAGAACAGGGTTCCTTTTATGCAGTTCTAAGAGAGCGGCATGTTCAACCTCTCTCTATATCAGTCTTACATTGTATTATCACATATACCTTTCACAGCAGAACTCCTCTTTCAAGTTCAAACCAATAATAAATCCCTTATATTTTAAGAAATTTTCATTTTGCTTTTTTTCTTCTCTTCTCCAATGTCTACTGGCTGGCTATGAGAAAATGAACACATTCATCAATCGGTTAAAGATATGACAAAGAACAATCTTAAATGTTTTTTCCATTCACTCTTTAGAAAATGGTTAACAGCACGTAATCTTTCTCATGGACTTCAGATTGTTTAAATATGACCTCATAACCCTCCTCAAACTGATAGAAACAAGTAACTGCTCCTACAAGGCCATTACTGATGTCTTTCCTTCATGGCATTGTTTCAACCTGTATACTATGGACAACAATCCTGTTCTCATGAAGGTGATTACACCCACTGATTTTGATCAATTATTCAACTGACTGCTCTTATGTTAAACATTGTTTTTCATGCAAAGCTTTACCATTTTGCTTTCATCTTTGTTCCACTTGATAGGAAATATACAGCCCCTTATCACATACATAATGCACTGGTTTGTTGTTTAAAATGCCATGATTTAAAAATATACTAGTTTGTCGTAAATTAACTAAAACCTAAGAGGGGAGGCCTAAATTATGTCATTTACAAAACAGACCATAAATGCCAGTGAAAATTTTAATGTAAAACCTCCATCCTCCTCAACACAGTCTCATAAATATATCTTTATTACTCACTGTAAACATTGCAATTCCCCAAAACAGCCAGTCTCTAGTCTTCGGCAATTCAACATGAAATATAATTCATTTTAGAATGAGCAGCCACCTGACCCTTTTTTTACAGTCTCAACATTTGTTGCTCCCATTTCTGTCATTTTATTTCTCCTTGTTAGACAAATAAGGAATACATTTACCCCATAGAAGCAAGCTGATGAGTGAGGTGCGCTTCTAAAATAGAGAAACTGTCATATAGAGCCCACCATTTATCATTAACAAATGTCATCATAAAATAAGGAACCAGTCCAGGAAGGGCCTGTAATTATGTGTCTTCAGATCGGTGACACATAATTTCCCCCTTTTGGGGAATTTTCCACCAAAACTAGATCCAGTATTAAACTGGTGTTAGAGCTTGCTGAGCACCATATATTTCCATCATCTTAATTATTGGCTGTAGCTTTCTCAAATCTGTGCTGTCTCAGCACAATCTCGTTGCTTAACCACAGGGAGAAAATCACTTTCATGAAAGTTTGTGAAGTTAGCTAAGCAATTAGATTTTTCAGGGAACGCTTCAAATTTTGATGCCACATTCATTTTGATTGCCTGCGTTTTGGTAACTTAAAATAATACTTAAAATAATCCACTAACCATATGAATAATCCAATTTCTTTGTGAGTGCGTGATTAATGCACACTTGCTGAAGCCACAAGTTATGTCTCACCAAAACAATCCTCTTTACTTCAACTGCTACTACCTTACTGGTAGCTGCAAACAGTCAATACCATAGCATCACCGCTAGAAATCAGGTGGAAAAAACCATTTAAAAACAATGTGGAGCTCATATTTGCAGTGTTGTTCATATTTCCCTGTGTTGGCACTGTAAAAGAACCTGTATGAACACCAAATATTATTTTCTTAGAGAGAAGAAGCCAAACACTGTAATCTGCAAAGATAGTATTTCTTGCACTGCAATCCCAAATACAGCAATGAGGAGACCACAGAGGGAGGAGCAAATATTTCTTAAGAAAATAAATTTTAGGTGATATAATGATGTGGCAGAGGGGTGGGTCATGTAGATGCCAGCTAAGAACCATCTTTGGTTTAGCTCTGAAACCACCATGGTGCAACAACCTTATTAATTTAATATTTGCGACATGACCATGACCATGGTATATTATTGGACCATGATATATTATTAAAACGTCTGGATAGCTGGGTCAGGCTCTCTGGTACAGTACTTAATTGGTTTGAATCTTACCTAAAGAACAGGGACTTCTTTGTGTCAATAGGCAGCTTCTCATCGGAGTGGACAGAAGTCCCATTTGGGGTGCCCCAAGGTTCTATCCTGGAACCCCTCCTATTTAATATCTACATGCTTCCGCTAGCTCAGATTTAAACAAAAAATAAGATTAGCTGCCATAATTACGCAGATGATACACAGCTCTACATTATGATGTCACCAGGTGACAGCAAACCCATCCAAGCACTGAACAGATGCTTAGAACAAATCAATGTGTGGATGTGGCATAACTATCTTCAGCTGAACAAAAACAAAACTGAAATCATTGTCTTTGGACCTAAAGAGGAGCGATCAAGAGTCAGCACGCAGCTTCAGTTATTACAGCTAGAAACTAGTGATCAGGCCCGAAATCTGGGTGTAGTTCAGACCTGAACCTTCAGAGACACATAAATATAATTACAAAGTCTGCCTTCTATCACCTGAAGAACATTTCTAGGATTAAAGGATTAATGTCTCAACAAGATTTAGAGAAACTCATCCATGTGTTTATCTTTAGTCTCACTGATTACTGCAACAGTGTCTTCACAGGTCTACCCAAAAATAAATCAATCAGACATCTGCAGTTGAACCCTGCTGCTCACGTTCTCACTAAAACCAGGAAGACAGAGCACATCACCCCAGTTCTAAAGTCCTTACACTGGCTCCCTGTTGCTCAGAGAATAGACTTTAAAATACTTCTGTTAGTTTATAATCACTGAATGGCTTAGCACCAAAATACATAAAAGATCTGTTGTATCAACCTTCCAGACCACTCAGGTCTTCTGGTTCAAGTCTACTCTGCATTCCCAGAACCAGAACCAGATATTGAGAAGCAGCATTCAGTTTCTATGTACCACAAATCTGGAACAAACTTCCAGAAAACTGCAAAACAGCCAAAACTCTGAGTTCTTTTACATCAAGGCTAAAGGCAGCTCTAAACCCATCTGTTTAGAGCTGCCTTTGATCAACAGTAAGCAAAACATTAATCAATATACTTGATGTATATTTTCTTGATGATTTTGATTATGTCATTTTTCAAAATGTAATGTTCATTGCTTGTTTCATAACTGGTGACTGAATTATGCTTTTATGGTAACACTTCCTTTTACATTCCCCTAATTACAGAGTAATTACCAAGTACGTAGAGAGTTACAGTGTATTACTTTGCAATTAAAACTAATTTTAGAGGGCAATTACCATCAAATTACTATTTAATAGTGCCTTAATTACCCAATATTTACCAACGGCTTACACAGTAAATTCCCACATATTACCAGGTGACTACTGCCTATATACTCACCAAGTAAGTATGTAGTAAGTTACAATGTATTACTTTGTAATTAAAACTAATTTTAGAACGTAATTACCATCAAATTACGATTTAATAGTGCCTAAATTACCCAATATTTACCAACGGCCTATGCAGTATATTCCCATATATTACCAGGTAAGTGCTGCTATTAAATTTAAACAGACAAGGAAAAGCTTTAACTTTTGAGATTTTAAACTGTTATTACCATGTAACTCTTCCTGTACAGGTTTCATTCAACCTGTTGATGAACTTTACGGTACAATTTCACTTTATTTACAGAGTAATTTGTTGTGTTTTAATTGATAATATTGCAATATTTTACTGGTGTTCCTGAAATAACAGGTTAAATACAAACATACAATCCTGCATGAGTTACATGGTAACAACTAAATCTACCAAACAAGCCTGGCTTTCTTTTACAGTATAGTTTCTCTATACTAATTGGGTAAAATGTTGTATTTTACTTTGTAATGATGAAGTATTTTACTGCTGCTACTTCATGAACAGGTTAAATACAAACATAGGATCTTATGTGAGCTACATGATAATAACTGTTTAAAATCTACCAAAGAAGACAGGCTTTCTTTTACAGTACAGTTTCCCTTATAGTACAGTTTCCCTAATTTAGGCACTGTTAAATGGTAATGTGATGGTAATTACCCTCTAAAATTAGTTTTAATTACAAAGTAATACACTGTAACTTATTATGTCCTTACTTGGTAATTAGGGGACTGTAAAAGGAAGTGACTTGGACTTGATGATGCTCTGTGATGGACTGGCAAAATGTCCAGGGTACATCCTGCCTCTCGCCCAATGGCCACTGGAGATAGGTAAAAGTTCCCTAGAAGATTTCTGCCTCCTGGGCTACTACCATTACAATATCCCTGCTGCATTTCTCTAAGGAAGAGGAGGCGCTAGGAAAAGTTAACTTTGGTTTAGAAACTCTTAAGTCTGAAGCACTTCGGTCCACTGTGGTTTTTAAAGTGCTTTATGAATAAAATTGGACTGGACTTGATTGAAAAGTTACGTTTTCTTCCCTTTTCCACTACAGCTCTAATAGCAAAAAGGTAGAAATTGATGATGAACCACATGCTGAGCTTTTGCAGCCATTTTTTGTCAGAGAACGCTCAGAAATGCTCCGTCACCTCCTCCAACAATCTTCTGATAAGACACAACATATTATTTTCATTCCACATTGCTGCAGGAGAAACACGTGTTTGTCCAAGCAATGAATGCTCCCTCTGCATTGCAGTACAGGAGCTGCTTTAACTCAAACCTGTAACATGGGAAAAAAACCAGAGTGAAAACAAAAAGCTGTCATTGGACTGCAGAGTTCCACCAGCTCCTGCTCACTCTGAGAGGCAGGACAGAAACAGAACTGCAAATTGTTTCCATTTGTATCATCAGTGACAGAGCTTCACAACTTTTTTCTATATTTCATTTAAAAAATATGAACCTAAATGATTCAACTTCAAGAACTAGTTATCATTTTAGCTTAAACCTTACCATTTTATTGAAGAAACTATGATGCCTTGTCCACAATATTTCACAAAACAAACTTTTGCACTTTACCTTGTCCATGTGCAAATGGTGAGGCTGGTGAAAAAAAAAAGATTTTCTTGAAAATACTTTTTAAGAATGCAAATACTAAGTGTATTGATGTGTACATGACACTTGAATAACAAAGAAGCCTTCTTTATGCACATTTCATTCAACAGTAAAATCTGCCATTGTTTTATTTAGACCCTGTCACCATAAAGGTTTAATCATGTAAAGCAGACTTGAATACTGACAGGAAACTACCACCTTTGTCTGTGAGGGAAAAATAAGTTAACTAAACGACACAGAAAAAAGTTTTAAACTATTTTTGGTTTTTGTAATAATTAGATTATTTTCACTTAAATCCCTCACATTTTCAGATGGACTGTAAAGAGGAAACTAACGGCTGAGGATATTCCATTTTCAAAAAAAAAAAAAAAAATAGGCTGGTTTTATTTTGGGTATCATAAATCACAATCTGTAAATCTTAAAAAAAAAAAAAAAAAAAAAAAAAAAAAAAAAAAAAAAAAAAAAAAAAAAAAAAAAAAAAAAAAGCTTCAGATTTATCTAATGCTAAGATTTGTTTAGCTCCAACATCCTTATGATTGGTAAAAGGAAAATCTATCATTCTAATGAATTACCCCATCACTAATAATCTCTCTTACTCATTTGCTCACTGTTTCATCAAACTGCCAGAGAGAAGGACATAAAAAGCGACTGGCCAAATCTGATGTTTGCAATTGCCATGTTTATCAAATCCACTGCGTGAAGTGAATCTCTCAGTTTTGCAGTACTATACAGGCTGCAAGAATATTTTGCTTTCCATAAATCTTTCCCAATTCAAAGAACTATTTTGTTGAGTTTCGTTTACTTATTAAAGACTCTTCCTATTGGAATTATGAGTAGCTTTCTCAAATCAAGCTGAAAAAATTTAAATTCTATTTTTAGTTCCATTTTCCTCATTGTCCTGAAATAAAGATATTTTATTAGACATGGATAACTTATCTTTTGTTCAGATTTTAATGGCCAGCACATTGTTCCACAGATCAAGCATGACACAAGGGGTCAGCAAGCTGACTTACAGCTATCCAATTCCAAAGGTTGAGTAATTCAGCTACAGCATCATTCACTAAAGGCAGATATATGTGTGTAAGATGTGCAAGAATCCATAAAACAGATTAATCTTTTCTTGCAGTGACATAATCTCACGTTGAAATTTTTTGGAAAAAGCCAGCCTTTAATTTCACCTTCTATGTTCAAATCTTGAGTTAATATTTGACTGTTTTACAAAATGAATGATACAACTAACAGTTCCTATAAAATTAATGTAAATTAGGCAGTTTTTAAATTATTACCTTTTTAAATCAGATCATATTGTTGAGGGATGTTTCAGTGGTGTCCACTTTCACTCATCAGGGTGGTATCCTGGATGTCTGGATGTATCTCTGGTTCAGCACATCTACTTTCAATCAATAGGTCACTACAAGGCCTCTGCAGGACTTGATGCCATGCAAAGCAATAATTATGGCCATTTAAATCTGCTGTGTTGCAGAAGGGGCATGTTTGAAACAGGTAGGACATCGCCTTTTGAGAAGCAGAACTGGACAAGTCTTATTTAACAAGTAACCCGTTATTTCCTGTTTCCCTGTGGTATAAACATAATGAAGGGGCCTGTTTTCTCTTACTCACTCTTCAAAATTAGAAATACATTAGAACTTGTCATTCAAACAAGGTAGCTGTGTGTTGATCTTAAGTTAGGAAATGGATACAAGAAAATTACTGCTTGTCCTGTCTAAAGTAATCAGAGCAATGATTACAAGTTTTCAGTGAGGGATTATGCAACTGAATTCAAGATTTATTTATTTGAAACCTTCTTACACATCTTTACAGGAGATGGGGCAATAAACATGGAGGGTAATGTGATGAACAGAAGCAAAGAGATGTAGCCCTTACAGCTAAGAGAATGTATGTGGTATAGTAAGAGATGGGTTGTGCATTTGTGGTCTACTCTGAAAGATAAGAGGTTATTTGTTTGTTTTTTACTCCTGTGTTACTGAAGGTGACTTTAAGTGATCATCTCTGGACCTTGGATTATTAATCTGCGGGCAAGTCCTGAGTAATGTCCTAGGTGAGTCTTTTGTCAATAGTGATGGGCTGTGTATTAAATCTGAGGCAGTGCAGATGTAGGTCACAAGCTTGAGGGTGCATCTCTCCCTAACAAAATGATCATTGACCTGCTCATGTGAAGCAGACAGGGTACAGTGTCCTGCTCAAGGACACTCTGACACACAGCCCAGGAGTGAGGGACTGAATCACCAATACTTTCATTACCAGATGGCCCACCATTCCACCAGACCCTGTCGATTGTGTAATTTAGTGCAACAGATCTTTTTTTTTTTTTTTTTTTTTTTGTTAGGGTAAGTGTGGTTGCTTTGAATTGGAGGGTGTGTTCCAGTTTTTAAAAAAAAATACAGAGACATCTGAAAATGTGACTTTCCACTTTTAAAAGGATTGCAGCAACATTGAATGTGATCAGTATCTATCTCACATATCCAGTTTTTAGAAGAATCTCCACGGTTGACTAAACGGCTTTAGTGTGTGTGTGTGTGTGTGTGTGTGTGTGTGTGTGTGTGTCTGTGTGTGTGTGTGTGTGTGTGTGTGTGTGTCTGTGTGTGTGTGTGTCTGTGTGTCTGTGTGTCTGTGTGTGTGGGGGATTTGTCAATTGATGATCAGCAATACAAACTAATAATATTTTTCTCTGTATTTTAAACTTACAAACATTTTAGCTTCATGTTTACTTGTACAGGTTGACAAAACTGTGTGTAAAAGATGTGGGGAACTATTTCTTATGGAAGCCCTGAAAGGCAAGTGGAAAAAAATAAATACGGACATATATATATATATATATATATATATATATATATATATATATATATATATATACATACATACATACATACATACATACATACATACATATATATATATATATATATATATATATATATATATATATATATATATATATATATATATATATATATATATATATATATATATATATATATAACAATTCTAGATTAAAATGTTTCTATTTGGGTGAGCAGAAAATTAAAAAAAATAAATTCTAGTGTTGTACAAAATGTGTCCAACTGTGCTTTTCCATTAGGTCGTTCTGACTGTGAAATATATATTTGCATCATTTCTGAAGAAGGAAACTTTTTTTTTTTTTGAGCAGAGGTTAAGTGTTTGTTTTTGTAATACTTTGTTCTACCACTAGAGGCACTGGAGTAAAATCATAGGCCTTGACTAACAGCTGTGTTGTTCCAATGGATAGTCAAAGAGCATAGTTCATAGGAACCAGTGCCCCATGTTCTAAATGAGAATGCTTTACTGTAAAATTAAATACAGTAAAGACACATAAACTGCTTATATGTTGGTCATGCTTTGCTGACACAATAAATTAGAAAAGGGTATTACAAAATATACCCTTTTGTTATGTTACAGTCTTATTCCGCTGCAGTTCACCTACCAGCCTGGCATCGGGGTGGATGATGCCATCATGTACCTCCTGCACCAAGGTCTGACCCAACCTGGAAGCACTGTGAGGATCATGTTCTTTGATTTCTCTACTGCTTTCAACACCATCCTGCCAGAACCTCTGAGGGACAAGCTGAAGCTGTCAGGAGTGGACCACCACATGTCACAGGGTTGTGTCTCCAACAGGCTGGTCTGCAGTACGGGGGCCCCGCAGAGAACTGTGCTGGCACCATTACTCTTCACCCTCTACATTGCAGACTTCTCCATCAACTCCCCACGCTTCCATCTGCAAAAGTTCTCTGATGACTCTGAAATAGTCGGCCTCATCACAGGTGAGGACAACTCAGGGTACAGACAGTGGACTCATGACTTTGTGGACTGGTGCCAGCAGAACCACATCTTGATCAATGCTGCTAAAACCAAGGAGCTGGTGGTGGATTTCTGCAGGCGCAGACCCTCCTCACTGACAGCGGTGAACATCCAGGGAGTGGGCATTGAGATCACTGCTGCATCCTAGGTGCACTAAGGAGCATTATAGGAGGTCCTTCCTTCCAATAGCTGTTAGACTCTATAACCATTATTTCTCCCAACAAAATCAATGTTTATATCCATGCTAGTATCTGTACAACTTTACTATGTTTCTGTTGTCACTGACTGTAAATAGTTTGTATTTTTAATGCTCAGAGACATGCACATCTTGTACCTTATTAATTAACCAACTCAGCTGCACATTCCTCTGTACTGGAGTATTTTTTACAACTACACAGTATTATGTTGAAGTTTTGCCTTACTGTACAGTATTTTTTTGTTCTTTATTTTGTTTTTATATATATATTATATTCTTTGTGTGAGTCTCTTTTGTGTTATTGCTTGTCACTGTCAGTTTGCTGCTGTTGCACAGAAATTTCCTTATCTTGGGACAATAAAGGATATATCAATTCTATTCTGCTGAAAATTCTACTGAAAAAGTCCTATTTTACTACAATATCAAAATCTCTTTGAGTGTGGTGGAACATGGAAAATGTATTAGCTTTTTAATGAGGGGATACTTCTTGCAGGAGGTTTAAGAATGACTAGTTTATGCAATCATGCATCTTAATTTTCAATTAATGTACCAATTTTTTAGGACAATTGTTTCTAAATGTTTCCCAAATAAACATCTTTTTTGTCTGTCTGGTAGTATAGTAATAACTAACTGCACAGATCTAATATAGATGGGGAATAACAAAGCCAGTTTCTAGCTCTGATTAGAACACCGTTTTGGAATTAAAATCTGATGGATAATCCATTAGAAAATATGATTTCTCTTTTTTCCTTCTGTATTTTGAAATCCTTTTAGAGATATAAAAAATATACTCTCCAATACAGAGATGTTAAATTCAGCCCCATGTATTTTGCACATGTATTTTGGTGAGGATGGTGAAATAATCCCTGCTGTTTCATGCCAGCTGATCTTCAGCTTCGAACGGCATATGTAGTTTTATTTTTAGCATGCTCTCTGGCAGTTTACCCACACTTCAAAAATATTCAGTTTCAGAAAAATAGAAATTTGTGTTACAATTTATTATGTCCAATATAGCTTAATACATCAATCTTTCTCTCCATTTTCTGTAACTGCTATATCCTGTTATGGGTAGCTGAACACCATCATATATCCAGCACAGACACACAGGACAGGCATTCATACATTCATCTGCACACATTTATGGCCAGTTTAGAGTCACCTCAACATAATATGCATGTTTGTGGACTGTTGGGGAAAACAATAACATGCAAACTCCACACAAAGAGACTCCAGCCAAGATTTGAACCAGAACCTTCTATCTGTGATGCAAACATACTAAAAGGCATTGTGCAGTCCTTCTAAAACTCTCTTTCATATTAATTTATGTTGTATTTTAGAGAATTTAATATTGGCTTCTTTTGTGATTTTTTAATGTATGCTCAATTGTGCAGCATTCACACCTGTTCGTATTTCTTTGGCCAGCCAGAGTTGAGTACAAATATGTTGTAACAGGGCTACAACAGAGGTCTATAACTCTTGTTTAATCAGCTACAACAATATGATCAACAGTTTTCACTAAATTGTCATAAATTATTTTAGTTTGACTCATAACAGAAATTCAGCAATTTGGTTCAGCACACACAATATGCCATCTTCACATGGCATATTTACATTCCTCATTACCTAAGCCTATTTTACGCAAATTTACAACTCAGTCTTCAACATACAATTCAGCAAATAAATTACAAAGAAAATAGCTTTCTGTAATGAAGATTTCACACCTTTTTATTGTTGTTCAGTTATTAAAATATTGTGAATTGCATTTGGCCATTCTCTAAACTTCCTCCGATCTTTGAGCTTTTGATGCTTCCCCAGTACAGAAAAAGTGGCATTTTAACTCAAGCAAAGTTACCTGAGATCAAAGGCCTTTCATTTCTAAAAGCAGCCTCATTCTGTATCAGACAGCAAACCGCCACATTTTGCAGAATGCAGCCCAAAAAGGCTTTGATGAAGGGATTTTCTGAACTTTAACTCCTTATTTGCGTCCTAAACCTCTATATATAGTTGCTCTGCAATAATTTTGTCAGATTTTACTTGTCAGATGGTATATTGCTCAACTTTTTACTGGAAGAAAGTAAGAACATCATGTGAACGTCAAAAAAAAAAAGAAACTATATTTTTTCGAAGAATATGTGGAATGAATATGTGATAGTAAATTAAAAGCAGAATGACAGAGAGGATGAGTGAAAAGTGATGTAGGTTGTGAGTGAGAGGCATTTCACCCTTTTCTTTCAATTCTTTCAACCTAATCATAGAAAAGCACTGCCTCCCAGGCCTGTAGGAAGGAAGGACCTGGTGTTTTCTTTGGTCAAGTCTTCATGGAGAATGTACTGGATTATGATTTGATATTATTTATTGGACTGTTCAAACAAAAATATCCCACTGGATTCATTAACCAAAAATCTAAATGTACAGTGAATCTATGAAATCGATGCAACTTGCTGAAACTCTATAATCAGCTTTCAGCTCAGTAACCATTTCTGGCTGAGAGGGCAAGATTGTTGATTACTGCTCAACTTTGCTAGGCACTGTACTAAAGACTAAGAGTCAACAAAGCCTCTCCATGTGACTCTACAGCAGGGAGATACCTCAAAACAGAGCCCATATGGCTGCTAATTATGCTGTGGCACTGAGAGCTATTCGTGAGACCAAATCAAAGTCAAGGTTGGGTACCCCACTACTGACCTTTTCTACAGATCTGAGAGGCATCAGCTGTGCAGAGCAGTAACAAAACCCCGAGTAACATCACCGCTGTGATGTGAGCCACATTTCAGAGATCAGAGATCATCAAGCAGAACTGTTGGGCTAAAATGACAGCTATCGAGAAAAGACATGTTTATCTGACACTATATATATATATATATATATATATATATATATATATATATATATATATATATATATATATATATATATATATATATATATATATATACAGATAGATAGATAGATAGATAGATAGATAGATAGATAGATAGATTATCTTACAAATTGCTGCAAGAATCCTCAAGATTAATTCAGTAAAACATGGTTCCTTGAGTTGTTTTAACAGAGGGATTGCTGTCAAACTCAGCCACCTGAAGGAGGAGGGAGATGCTACCACTACGATGACCATATGGTCAGATTATTATATGTTGGCAGAGCATCTTAAGGAGAGTCCACAAACTGACAGTGACTTTCTTTTGATTCCACATCATAGACACATGCTCAGGCACATTAACATGCAGACACATGGTGAAACACACTCTTGAAGATTAAATTAACAAACAGTAATTACAGAAAAAAATCCTATGCTCAATCCATCTCTGTGCACAGTGATACAACCAAAATTTTTTTTAAAAATCATTCAAGCATAGATAGAAGCTAAAGTTAAAGCCCTTTAGTGACACCCAGTGGTGATCGACAATGACAGGGTGACAGTGTTGTTGGCCTGGTGGTTATAAATCACTCCTAATTCCCATATAGTTTGCTACCAGGTAGTTAAATACTTCTTTAATGTATCCAATATTTCTTTATGTTCCTTTACCTTCAGTTTCTGTGATCACTGGTCATCTGCTATGTGCCATGTTTTCTGCCTTGAACACTTTGCAAATCACTTTTTTGAAGCTGAAATACTATTTTCTGTCTCTGTCATGGATGTCGCTTTGTTATTTTTCATACGTTGTGGGGGTAATTTATGAACAAATTCCAAATGTTTAAAGGTTAGAGTTTCACATTTTGTCAAATTGCAGCCACAATCTTCAATGTGTTTCACCAGGATTGGGGTAGATCAACACAAGGTAGCACATAGTTGGAAAGTGGGGAAGAAAATAGTACAAGGCTTTCAACAGTGTTTGTACAGTTACAATTCTGAAAAGTGTGAGTTGTATTTGGATTCAACACAACCAAGCTAATAACTTTCAGAACCATCCCTTGATGTCTGTGGACCTAAATTTTCCTGCTTTTTTTTTTTTGCCTTTCCTGAGATTCTCAATAAGGTTTTAGCTCTTCACTTTAGCTGAGCCTTTCTAACACATGAAAGTTTTCATCTAAACCATTCCATTGTAGCAGTGTCTTTAGTATGCAGGAAGATAAACCTCCAAACCAGTCTCTAGTATTTTGCTTCTTTTAACAGGTGTCCTTCCAAGATTGTTCTGTTTTTATGTTTGTCCCTTTCCAAGACAGGGATGAATACTGATAGGAAAAGCATCCCTACAGCATGATGCTACCTCAACCATGTGTCATGGTGAGGACAGTGCTCAAGGTAATGTGTTTTCACCACACGTAGCGTATTTCCATGTTGGACACATAATGTGACTCTCAGCTCACCAAAACACACTATTCCACATGTTTGCATATCCCCTACAGTGATTATCTTAAATATTCCCTCTTTTCTTTTTCTTTTTTTTTTTTTTTTTTTTTTGCTGTCTTTTAAAGAATATTCTTTGTTTTGGCAATCTTCAAGTAAATATCTGAATTGCTTGAATGAACAACTACTAGTTGTCCTTTCAACAGATTTTCAATACTGATTTAAACCAACTTTGTCTGTGGCCTTTACAAAATGAAAACCATTGATCCAAGTAACTTTAAACGGTTCTGCCTCGACCAAAGCAAAATATTTAAAAACGGCTGCATATAGTTATAATATCATTGTATCAAAAGGTGTTACCTGTACAACTTAATTATTTAAGGATTTATGTAGTATATCAATGAAGCTATAAAACACTGAAGCTTTTCAAAGACCACACTCACAAAAAAAATGTCACACTGTTTCATAAAACTGAAAGTTACATTTGGAACTCACTTTGCAGTTAAAGTCTATCTTTCTGCTTCTGTGTAAATGACCCTTGGACCATCTTACACCCCTCATAAAAACTGCTTAGATAGCCTAAAGTTATTTATTACTAAAAAACATTGATATGTCTACTTCACACACATACACACACACAAATCATAGGCCTTATTGGGTTCTTACCACAACTCATGCTCATGGTGGACTGCTAATATCTTTCCCCACACGCACTTCCTGGAACGCTTATCTTTCATAAACTCTGATTAAGGTGAACACACCTCAGAGGGCTGGAGATGACTGTCTTTATTGGTGTTTCTTTTATAAGTATTCAAGATAACACAGAGAAAAAACAGCTGAATAAAGAAGAAACTGCTTCACAGACCAGCAGAGACTGACTCGGTGGGATACAAAACACTCTGCTGCCGATTTGGAATAGTGATGTCTTGCTTTTTAAAAGTTTGCTGACATTTGCCTTTCAAAGAAAAGCAGTATCGAAAGACAGAAGTTCTTTGAGAAGAGGCTGAACCACAATTTTGGTTTGCTGTCATTTGATAGGAGAATTATCAAAGTGTCAAGGTAAATTTCATCTGCTTTTTTCTCATTTTGTGTCTGAATTAATACAGTAGAACAGAGTTAGTGTTCCTACAATGTTCCTCTTTAAAGGAAATATTGTTATGCTGGTAATGAAACAAGAACCATTACTGATTCCAGGTCCTCGCTGAAGCCGTGGATTAGACCAACACAATGGAGGAGTTAAGATACAGGGGGAAGAAAAGAGAGGGAAGGCACAGGTAAACAGGCCTGTTTATCTTCCTTTATTTACTGTTTATTCAAGAAATGAATCCCTTTTAAAGAAATGGGGCTTAGGACAATATGTGACAAACTGTGAATGGAGATTGGTGAATCACATTCAGGTTAATGGAGGCCCAATTCGCATACTTTGATTATAATTAGCATGCTTGATTAAATACAGTGCTAACTATAGACAGGACACATTTCTCTCTAATTAGTGGAGATTTATTTTCTACATTTTGGGTTGTTCATCTTGTGCAGTGAAGTAAATCTAAATATATCGGACACCGTATGATATATTTTTTTAAATACAGAAATGCCTGCTATCATAACAATGTTTACATATTCTGTATAAAAGACCTCAATATTTGACAAGTTTTTTCGGTTTAATCTAATTTAGAATTACCAAAATTCTTCAAAGAATTTTAAAATTATTCCATTTAACTAAAATATTGAAAATGTGAATGAAAGACATAAAGTATCATCTTGGTTGTCCCATTGTTTAAAGGTATAGTAGCATTGGTGTATGTAAAATCATCACCGTTTTTGCATTTCGCAAATAGAAATAGTTTTGGTAATGCTAGATGACCTAAACCTGGAAAAGTATTGTCTTAGTTGACTTTGAGAAAAAAAAAAAAGATTATCTGTCTTTTTTTAATTGGGTACTGGTATATATCTGGATTAAACTGTGGATACACACTTTTATAGTATTTGTTTCCTTGTTGGGGCCATGACTGTGAAATAAGTGATTGTACAATTTATATAGATTAATTATGTGTTTATCTCTGTTCAGAGTGAGTTTATTTTTTTATTTCAGAACAACACAAGTTCTTCAACAAAAAGAGCTCTGGAGGGAAATTTATCTGTATGTCAAGTCTTGCGTCTTACCGGCTGTTTTAAGAGAGAGAAATAAATAAATTCAGCAGACAAGCTGAATCTCAGAAACTATTCCATTTCCTTGTCCATAGGCTCACAATCAAGCTTTATTAACCTCTTCATCATTGTTAGGAGGATAATTGTTAGTGGGATAGATATTAGTATTGGATAAAATTAAAAACTGCTTGCTTGTATTACCTGGATTCAATTAAATATAATTTACAGTTTGAGGGAACACTTAATTTCCCTTGAGCACTGCTGTGTTTCTCTTTATTGCTGCGCCGGATATCATCCCTGCTGATGCTGCCTGCTGTTAGACGGGCCATTAAAAATGTTAAATACATACCACGGGTTTAATCACATTCTCTATATTGGTATCTGTGAGGCAAAAATGGAATCAGGTTACCTGGTTTAAAAAAAAATCAGATTTTGAACTCTCAGAGCTTTGAAAAAAAATCCCAGTATGTGATGATTAATGTTACGCTGAGGGTCACGAGTTATAATTTAATTCTTAAGTATAATGTCAGAATATGTTTTAATGTCAGACAGTCCCTTTAAAGTATATCCCTTTAAAATAGTTTCATCGTATTTACTTGAAAAAAATTGAGTAATATGTGATCACAGGATACACAAGATGAATGCAGAACAACCAGAGGGTTGTAAGTTTAAATCCCTGTTTGAACTGTGGGGTTTTTAATATTGTCTCATGATTCCTTCCCACCGTCTAAAAATGCACAATAGGTTAAATGGAGATTTTAAATTGAGATTGAGTATATGTATATGTAGTTGTTTTATTCACCCCTGTATTGCCAATATGATGGACCTTCAATTTGTCTAAGGTGTTACCCAGTCAATCCTGTTAGCAGCTGGAATAGGCTCCAGTCCCCTCTGATTGGGAGCGGTATCAGGCAGGTACAGAAAACAAGTCAGAGTGATGAACCCTCATTCGTCTACACAGAGCAACAAAGAGTTGGAAGAGATCTTAAAAAGAGCAGCTCCTTGCTGCAAGCTGCTCCTTGTTAGTTGCAGGTCCTTGCAACTAACTTTAAATTTTAAGTTAAAAACTATATACATATTTTTGGCCATGTCTGTACATCAGCCTATAAAAAGTAACTATAAAAGACATCATAGACAACATAGACCATAATTACATCCAGACCCTCCAGAGGAATTTAGCTCCTGGAGGGAGCTGTAGCTTTTTTTTTTTTTTTTTTTTTTTTTGGGGGGGGGGGTCGATATATCAGGGTTCTTATTTAATATAAATACATAAATAAACATTTATGTAAAATGAAATAACCATGTTGCTTATTAATACAAAATAAACAAAAATGATGTAAGTGTACATGAGTTACCATAAAATGCTGAGTAATTATGCTCAGATTAGTATAAACTTTAGCTCATATGTTGCAGAAATCTCAGAAACTAATGTTGCCAGTCCCTGAAGTTTCTTTAAATGCAAAATCAGACAATGATGTGTGAGAAATAAACTATCTGCAAGGGAAATAATATGCTGCCTATGCTAGCTATACAGACAAAAAATATTTTGGGGTGTGAATGAGAGTTGATTGTGAAATATCTGTAAAACAATGTAAAACTATACCTGCCTGGTTTCTCCCTGCAAGAGATATCTTTTTCTCAGCAAGTTATAATCTCTCCTTATCTGAGAATATCCTACATAATGGGGGGGGTTCTACACAGGGGCCAAAAGGGGCCAGGTCCCTGTAATGGCCCCTTTGCTGAAGAGATAGGCATAATGGATGGGGGGAATGCCTGGGATATGTCACCTGAACTTCCCGCGTCTGTGCCTTCTGCCCCTTTCACTTTTTTCAGCAGTTACAACTGTCTAATTTGTTGTTAACATGCTGTAACAAATTTTAAACGAACCATTAAATTAATTTTTTAAGCCTTATTGCTCTGTTACTTTGTCACTCCCATTCCATTTTGTGTGTTAATAATTTTCTTACAGGAATGGTGTTTTATTGAACATTCATGTTCAGTGTTCTAATTTGGCACTTAATGATCTGGCTACTTACCCTGTGGATTTTCGAAGGTAATTGTGTCAACTTAACCAGAAGTTTGGCAGCTAAAACTTTAGATTTTGTTAGTATATAGTTTAAAGAACTAAAGTTGGTTCTCTGGTGCTGTACCGTGGCTTTTAGTGATTATGTGTGTATTTAGCCATTAAGGAGAGGTGTGACTGAATATGAAAGGATGATAAATCACTCAATAGACCTCTGAAAAATGTGTCCCCCTTACTTCTGAGATGATGGTTACGACCCTGACTGAAGTGGTAATACTAAATCTATTTCTTATATATGCGCTGGCACAGAAACCATAAATAATTGGTCCCTTGCTTGAGGAATAAATTAAAAATTAAGCTTCAACCATATTGAGACAGGATCACAGTTTTCAACAGCTCGATCAGGGATCTGCAACCTGCAGCTCCACTTAATATATTAAACAATGACATCGTGCCCCGATTTTTTTGTTAGTTTGTTTTTGTTTCATTGTTTTGTCCTGTGCCCCCATGAAAAAACATTGGCCACACCCTGGCCCTCCTGGTAAATTTGATCGAGAACCGCCACTGCCCTGCATCATCGTCCCTGCTGTTGGCCTCTGGTCTAATGTCTCCTCTCTGACTGCTCTTTCTATTGTGACAATAAAGATTTATTTTAAATATGTCAAAAGTAATGGTGAGCACAACTTCTGCACAGAAATGAAAGAGGATTAAGTTTATTCATGGAATTAAATAAACAGCAAGGGGTGTGACATAGACTGGTGGGTAGAGTAGCCAAAATTTGTACTCAAGTAAGAGCACTATTTTAACATATTTTTACTCAAGTAAAAGTAAAATGTAGCTTTCCAAGAAATTACTCAAGTAAGAGTAAAAAAAAGTATTTGATAAAAATGCTACTCAAGTACTGAGTAACTGATCATGAAATCTGATTTAATATTTTAAAATGATGTCATCAAACAGACAAAAAATAAAGTTATGTGCAAATTCTGGCATTTTGAGGACTAAAATAAAAAACTACAAATAAAAATGAAATAACTTCAGGCAGAAGAAACCCTTTTTCAAATATGTATATGTTTTAAATTAAACTATATAAAATTAAGACTTACAGTACAACAGGGTACTGTATGTCCAGTGACAACACATAGTATTTACTGTATCCTATTAATCTTCAGATGGCCCAAAAGGCTACTCAAGTAAATGTAATGACTGTAGTTACTACCCACCTCTGAACATAGATAACAACAGCATTAGTATTCTTGTTAACAAGCTTAACATGATATTGGCATGAATTAACTAGTCATCATTTAGCTAACATTATCTGCATCCAACATCATTACTCAACTTACTCAGTTTGTTTGGGGGAAAAAAAATGCAAATTTTTTTGCCTTTTGCTGGTTCGCTGCCATGATTCTAACAAACATCAGCTTCCAGCTCTGCCCAGCAGCAAAGCTGACCTACAGCTGCAAAACCGACATTAGTGAGTGAACACTAATGAAGGGCTCAGAAAAACATGTTACGGCATGTTAACAACTGATTAAACTGTTGGAACAACTAGAAAAAGTGCGGGAGACAAGTCCCTATTGTAACCTGTCTGGAGAGAAGATACCTGTTTAAATCCAACATAGCACCTGATTTTCATGTAGATTGTGCCCATCTTTCTAAATCGATTACAGTTTCAAATTCATATTCATTTTCTTTTTTGAAAAATAGCAAAAGAATAGCAATACTGACTACATAATACCAAGAAAGAAGTAACCTTGTGTACAACATTGTTTCAACAAATGTGCAAAATCTGTATTGTGCATGTTTGTTTGATGAGATATGACTCTTTCTTACTTTGCTTACATTTATCTGTTAAACTATCTTAGAACTATATTTAGAAAAATGAAAGATACCTCTCAAATATGAAATATTTTAAATAATGAAATATGCCTCACAAGGGTAGAAAATTATCTGTCAGAGATTATGTAATTGAAATTACAATTGAAAGTGTTAATTCTATATTATTAAATAAAAGTTACTTTATATTCATGAGCAACTAAAAACATGCTATTTTTTTTATCCTAAATTAACTGCTATTCGTTATGTTCTTTATACAAAACTAATAAACCAGAAAATGTTAAAACATTTCAAATGTTATCTGTAACATGTTCACCAACACCAATATGCAGATGATGAAAGAAAAATATAAATGTTTGTTGTTATTGAGGAAATAAAAATCTTGATAAGAAATATGACTTATCGTGATAGAGTGAAACAGTTTAATGACATTTGGAACCCCCCCAAAAAACTGACCCAAAATTCATTAGAATTGGTTCATTTTCTGTTGGAACTATTTTTCCACTATTGGTTTGTGCATCAATAAATCTAAATAATTTAGAAAAAAACAAAATTACTGTTTGTACTGTTGTTGTGTTCACAACAAATGCTGCAAAAAAAAAAAAGAAGCCTATCCCTACTTCACAAACTTCCTGGCAAAAATGTCTCTTTTCTTTTATTGTGTTATACATATAATTGTCTGCAAAACAACTTAGACTGAATTTGATTGCTATTCCAGTTGCTAGGGCCTTTATTTAGCCCAGAAAAGGGTTTGTGGAACCTTTGGGTCCATTCCTTCTTTCTGAATTGAGTTTAAACAAAGACATACAAACTCATCCTTGGCATGTCCATTTGATCTAACTCCATTCTAACAACATTTAGACACAGATGGACATTTTATAAGCATTTTTTTACCTTTCTCATTTTCAAACAAAATTTAACTGTGTAACAAGGCTGTGTGTCACCTAATTTGGTACATCACTGTTACACTCTTATGTAACAATGATTTGGTGGCTGTGGTTTAGTGGGAAGAGTAGTCATGTTGCAGTCAAATGGATCATCCTCATCACCTGTCCTTGGGCAAGATACTGAACCTAGACTTGCCTACAAGTCTTCGTATGTGTGGGGTGGTTTTGTGAGTGTGGATGGGAGTGTGACTCATGGTGCAAAAGTGCTTTGAGTGGTTAGTATGATTAGAAAAGCACTGTATAACTTCAGTTCATTCAACCTGCTACTGGAAAAAGCAGGAAAAAGGGAAACAACCATTACTTTAAATAGCTTAGGTCATGTGAAAGGTGGAAGAAACCTTTCTTATTAGTCAGCATCACAGCCATGTCTATCAAGAGCCACAGATTTAAATATGCTCCACTTTGTCTTCTGTCAGCAGAAGACTGACAGAAGACAAATCTTTTTCAGTTGATTTGTGAAGTTAAAAATGATGGAGTGCGTGACAGCTGCTCATCTTTTGCTTGAGTTGTTGCCAATTAGCCAATGAACCAATGTTATACAAGAGGGTTTTGTAAAGTTGGCTTAAGTGAAAGAAGAATAGCCTTGTTAGCTTATAGCATTTATTACAGTTAAGGAGCTGTGATTTCTTGAACAATCCTCCTAAATGTGGACTTTGCTCTGTGTGACTACAGACAGCTATAAGCACACAAAGCTGTAGAACAGGAAGAAGGAAAAGGGAAATTTTCAGAAAGGTCAATAGTCTTGTCATTTTAGTGCCTGGAGATCAGGTAACTATATATATATATAGTTTTATACAGAGACTGCTTCCTTATGATAAGGTGTCTTTAAGAGGTGTTCTTTGTATATTGTTAAAAGGGGTTATTTTAACTGTAAAGATTTAGCTGAAATGTCTTTTTTTTCTGCCACATTTTTCATCCTATTTGTTTATCTTACATTTGCCAAGAAAGAAGCTTGCTCAATAAATAATTTTCAAAGCAATTCATGAGTTTGTATAACAGTTCAAATTAGATAAAGATTGTTAACATGTCTTCTGGAAGCTGTTTATTAGCTTTGTGTAAACTAACACTGCCTGCGTGACTGTCCTCATTTTAGCCTGAACTGTTTGGATGGTTGCTATGCCAGAACCAAAGATTAAAAAAGGTCTTATCTGCCCAATGAGAGCCCACACCCTGATGATTATTATATATATGGGAAACAAACTGGCAGCAGTGTAGATGACAAAGTTAAACATCAGCATTCTGATTGCCTATCATCTGTCAGAGATGTTCAGCTGGATTAGTTGGTTAATATTGTTCCTTCATAACATGTTGGGGTTTGACTCAGTAACATTTATATTAGGTGCCAAATCTTCTCTGTTCACATAATTTAGGATGCAAGTACAAATAGAAACACAAAATACAAAAAACATGCAAAAAAAAAAAAAAATCTAAAATGCAAATCATACAAATACAAAAAAAAATTAATAAGAGATTTGTACAGCATGTGTGCTATTCATGTGCAGGACTGTTTTGGGAAGATGGATATACAATGACCTATTTTATCACTGTTTGATAATTAGTGAACTCTAACTTCCATTTGTATGCAACCAGAAATACCTAAATTACCATAATCATATTTATATGATTTACCAGGCCATTTTGGGCTTCTTCAGCTTCATGCAATGACTGCATGATTTGCTACTTGAGCTTTGCACCAACATAACTCATTTACTAATACAGCAGTTTCCAAACATCTTAGCTTCCAACACACACAAAAAAGAGAATACTGTTCTTTACTCACAAAACTGGTAATATAAAATGCCTATCAAGTCAATTAATGATAAAATTATGTCAATAAAAATGACTCACAACATGCATCATTGCATTGGTATGTATTAGCTCAACTATCCATCTTTAAATGACTTTAATATCTTAAACCAGCAAGTCTTACTGGTTGTCAAATACCTGCTTATTAATAAACTCGTTAAAAATGTCAGAGTTTTAAATTGCAATTACAAAGAAGAACATAATGTTTCTTTACATTTTTATGATTATATTTGAAAGAATAAGAATGAAAAATCTAACAGTTTACTAAAGATAATAGAAAACCAAGTGTGTAATATTAATCAACATCTCCCTGTGATTAAAAATATATGAATAAACAAGCCTATTCAGTTTAACTAATACACCAAATCATAAGGATGATAAGCATTTATTTGTTAGCTAATTGCAGACTGAGGCTTACAATGCAATCAGAGATCCTTTTCTACAAAATAATGCTGATTGAATATAAAGTTATAAGAGGTTTACGTTTCAGATCTACAGATGAAGACTATTAAGATGGTCTAAATAAGAGTTTTCAGATCTAACAAAAGTTTTAAGGAAGGCTTTGGTAGAGGGAATGGAAGAAGGCTACGGACAGCATCTAATCCATCAGCAGTAAGAGCAGAGGAGAAGAGGGATAATGCATATTGGTATGTGATGTGATGAGGTACCATTTGCTCACGTGATGGGCTTTACTGTCATGCTTAAACACCTTCCTTCTCGTTTGCCTCTTTGGTTTAGCGATACCTTTATACAGGAATGCTGCAAATGCCCCACAGTGGTCACTTTCAGACAGGACAGTGTTGGGGGTCTCTTTTGCTCCTGATTTTGGATGTCCCAAGCTCTTTCACTTCAGATCCCCAGAACCAGAACCAAACATTGAGAAGCAGCTTTCAGTTTTTATGCACCACAAATCTCAAACAAACTTCCAGAAAACTGCAAAACAGCCAAAACACTGAGTTTCTTTAAATCAAGGCTAAAAACCCACCTGTTTAGAACTGCCTTTGATTAGTAGAAAGTGGAACATTGATCAGTATTTTCAAATTATATTTGCTTGATGATATTTGCTTGATGATCCTCATGATTTTGATGACTTTCATCTATATTTGCTTGATGATTTTGCTGTCTACTTGATTGATGTTTTTATGATGTGAAGCACTTTGAACAGCCTTGCCACTGAAATGTGCTATACAAATAAACTTGAACTGGAATTGAAAGGAGTTTTTTAAAGCAAAGAGGACACAGTTAAAAACAATATTAAAGGAAACAGTGCACATCAAAATTAAGTGCAAAATACAAAAATGGGATATTCAAAACTTTATTCATAAATAAGTAACTCAGCATGATGCCCAGTGTGGTCCTCAAATTTTGGTGACTAACTTCTCTAAATATTTATACAGTTCTCTTTATTTTACTCATATCCACAGCCATATATGCATATGGACTCTTTCTTTTGGCCATTGAAAACTTGTTGACCCACATATCTGTGTTTGCATCTCAGGGACACATGGGATCCATTTCAACTAAACCCCGTAGGAGCAGAGAAGGAGAAAAAACAAAGGTGCCTCCTGGTGGCACAGTACATTGTGGCTGTTTTGGTGGGGTTGGCAGTTTTGGCCAGTGCTGTTGTTGCTAAGGTAAAATGTCTTTTTTTATATATAATTAAGGTCAAGACACACAGAGAACTATCATAACACTCCGAGCAATTTTCTTATTTTTCTTAAATGCAAATGATAGCAACAATATAACTTTTTGTATAGTATTTGTTGGAGCTTTTTTATGCATTTTGCACAGCTTTCTTCCTTGCACATAACATCTTTATTACACCTGACTAATCTTGAACAGATTTACATTTTGCTCTTTTCTTTGTCTCTCAAAGTAAAAACATATATGTCTACTTTCAGGGGTCCCTCTTAATTTTGTCAGTACTATCCAGTCCAAAATCACTACGTGATTCAAAAGACCAACAGTTCTACATGCTGATGCTGATGTTTTGCTTGGTCTTCCCCAACGTCTTGGTCTTTTTGAAGTCACTGTGGCGCTGTGCCTTCAAGACATTTGTGCCCCCCAACATGAAGACCATGGCCATGGTACGTTTTTCATAATTTTCAGTCAATTCATCACATGGCTCCTATTAACAGACATGAAAAAATTATACAGTTTACAAATTCAAAGTGTTGTTTACTGATATGTGTCAGGTGCATAGCAAGTGAGTAAATTAATTAAGCTATAACTAATGTATTAAGGTATTAAATATAGCATAAAGGAAAACAGATATATTGTCTTATTTTACCTTATAAAATTTTTTATGAGGTGTCATTTCAGGCTCTGATTTGTTTTTGTCTCATGATATTCTTCGGTCTTTTTCAGATTTGTGTCATTGAGAGTTTGGTGTCTCTTGGCACTTCAGTCCTGGTCCTCATAGTTATGCCTCAGTTTGACATCCTGACAAATCTCTTCATCAGTGGAGGAGTCTGCATTGTGTCTGCAGTGCTGCAGATAGTGTACAGATTACAAAAGGAAACTTGGAAAATTCTGTTCCCAATCTGCTCCCTCCTTCTTACAACTGCTGGTAACGCTCCTGACTTTACTGTGGCATCATGGTTTATTATATAAACAGAAAAAAACTACTTGGTCTTCACATATTTTCCTGCTATGCTACTGTGTTAGAACACCTAGAACAAACCTCACAAATGATAGAAAAGCACTGTAAAATGACTGGCAAATTGATTCTATAAAAAAATCATCAATCAGGTTGTGCCAAAAACAGCTGTTTAGAAAGAGAACCAATACGCATTCTCTCCCAACCTGATTTTCAGGACCAAAGAGTTGATTTAATTGAGCCACTGGACAAAGTAGTTTTGACACATTAAAGTATTGCTTGAAGTATGAATTAAAACCTCTGCTTGTTGTTTCAGACATAAAAAATAAAAATATAAAACACACAACTCTTTGGAAAACTGAATAACTGACTGATTACAGGTTACTGCCTCTTGGGAATGGACTACTATGTTCGTGAAGCATCACATGTGGATCGACAAAAAAAGGATTGCTTTTACTACGTGGGCTTAGGGATTTTCTCTTCACTCCTCATCTCCTTCTGCTGGTGGGAAAACACAATGCAGGCTAAAAACCGCATGCAGGTATTCCACACTCACTTATTTACACTCAAAAGAATTGACATATCAACGAATAGTAATTTCTGAAACTCCTTTATTTCTTACTACACAGAAAACACTGTCAGAGTTGGAAACCTTCAAGGACTTTGTCTTTGTCATCAGCAGTATTTTGAGAATACTGGTGATAGGTAATTACCTACTGTCAATGCTCAAGTCAGTGTACAGCAGTCAAAACAAAGCACAGGCAAAATCCCACCTGATGTGGAAATGTCTTATCGCTCAGCTTCACTGTGGTTTGATATGCTTGGATGGAAAAAAGTCAACATGAAAACACAAACACATTTCTGTACAGTATGTAGTAGGGATGGGGAATATGGACTAAAAATTCAATCAAAATATTTTGTGGTAAGCTTCACAGTGTAGATGAAAAGTGATGGGAATTAATTCTAGGTCCATGTTGCTGCTACCAAAGCCCCACAAACACCACTCTTAAAAAAAAATTACCTCTTAAGAAATTGGCTAATGCAATCAACCTGTGGTATCAATAGGTTCAATTCATTGGCTAAACTGCACACAATAGCTGCAATTAATCATATTTTAAAATACATTTATCTCCACTGATGCCCCCATGGAAACGACATTGAAGAAAGTAATAAAAATGTAACAATTACTACAATTCTGTTAAGGCCTGAAGAACAAAGATTCCAAATAAGTAGTGCTAAATTGAGTGAGCAAAAAAAAATTGCACAAGCAGTAAGTGGCCATGTTGCATGCAGTCTACAAAGATTGTGTGTGTAATTGCTTGCACATGCTTAAGTGGTGCAAACCGCCCTATTTAAATGAGGATTTTGCATGTGCTACTGGCTGTCATTTTGGAGCGTGTCAGAGGGCAAATAATAATACATTTCATTTCAAGAAATGTCTTCTGTCATTGTATCTACCCCTCCTGCTCACCACAGTGACCGCAGACATTTTTGCATCCCAGTAAACACCTGCTTTTAAATCATGCTAAATATAGACCAGCAAATCATTACTTTTGCATATCCTCCTTCCAGTATTTTGCGCTTTCTGATGACCAGCATGTGTTTTGCATATTCATGAAGGCAGACACACTAAATGTATTGCACCTGCTATTTTGTTTGCATGTTGTTTGTAGATCAAGATCAAGTACATGCAAACTTTCAAAAGATCAGGCCCTTTGTTTTTGGGATTTGGGAACATCAGCAGTAACATTTTGTCATCACAATAAAACACAAATTGAATCACAATTTTAAAAATAGTCACATTAACAATAAACAATGCAATAATTCTTATACCAATAAGCAATGCAGATGCCTTGTAAATTATGTTTTTGACTTTTAATGCATCTTTTCTACTCTATATCATGTTATCATTTTGTTGCCTTTGGAAATTAAACCATTCTTTTTTTTCTGATCTTTTTTTATTTTAAATGTAATTTTAATTCTCTGTTTGATGTTTTGTAAGCATGTAGCATGTTTCTTTATTCTCTTGCAGGAGCTGTGTACCTGATCTACCATAAAGTCATGATAAATTCTATCAAATGGTCTGACTTTAACCTGGCGGGTAAAGATGGGGATATTCTGCAAATAGGCCTTGTGCTCTTTTTCTTACAGGTAAGTTAAAGAGAAACTGATAAATAGACATCTATGGTAGAGCAAGATGTTGTAATGTACAGTGTGTATGGAATATACCATTAGTGTTTCTCTCTTTATCTTCTTACTGAGATGGATTCTCAGAAAAATAGTAAGGTAGTTTGTCTCTACCACTTCAGCAAGTTTTTTTTGTTCTCAATACAACAGAAATCATAGCATCTAAAAACTTGAGACTCTCTCTGAACACCTAACCTGGTAAAACATTCATGAGAAAAATTAAGTTCACCTTCTTTCAAGTCTTGGATTGGACATATAAGGACTACAGTATAAGAATGATCTGGTGTTAAACATAATTTAGATCTTACCATTAGTGTTTTGAGGTTTTCTGTCATTCCTTTTCAGTTTTGGTTTATTGTTTGTTTCTTAAATAATGACTGTGGTAAAGACGAGTTGTTTTGTACTATGCCATGATTTCTTCAATCTTTGGCTTGAAAGAGTGTGTAGTTTGTTTTGTGCATGCCTATATGTGATGGAACAGTTATCAATGAGTTAAGTGCCAAAGCCAGGGACATTACACTGGTAAACTGCAAAATAAAACTGATTCCTTTAATGTCTAAATGTAGTAGGCTTAAAAAATGTTTACTTGTATTTTATCCCAGGCCTTCTGCTCAGCAGCCTGCCACTGGTTTGGCGTAGTTGCCTGTAAGATCAACGCTGTCCGGATGAGTTTTGCTCTACCACTGTGTTGCACAGGCCCTACGGTGCTGGGATTGGGACTGGTACTCTTCCTGACACAGACACAAAAGTTTGATGCGTCAAACTCGGAAGGTATCCTTGGTAAGGTTATCTTTTTTTTATAAACACTTTTTCTTCCTTATACTCTTTTACACAGAACTCACCTGGCATAATTAAAACACTATCTTACAATGTCTCTTGCATTTCCACATAGTTTTTTTTTTTAAAGGTTATCTGTCCAGCTTCAATTTAAAAAAAAAAAACATTTGCTGTGACATAATTCACTCAGTCTTAATCAGTGACAAACTTCTTCCTTATGCACATCACTATTTCTATATACTGATGAGCCTTTTCTCTATGACGCATATCAGGGGTAATAAAATAAGACACCCAGAACTTCAGCACAAATGGTTACATGATGATTGCAAAGTTACCTTGGAAAGGAATTACCCACATACAATTGTAGAGAGGGTCTGTCTTTCAAATGTTCTTTCCTTTGACTTTGTCTACTGTTTTTTTATTATTATTTTGTTTATCAGCTGAAAAAATTAATAACATGTTTAGTCATGTAAATAACAAAAAATATCTTACCAAAAGGACAAATAAATGCAAAGTAATAAAATTAATGCAATGCATGAAATTGAACCCACTGATAGATATTTTCATTCTTGCAGAGTTCTGTGCAAATTTGCATCTGTTGAAGAACAAAAACACAACTAATGTTGCTTTGTTTGAGATGACCCGGAGCATCTGCAGGACTTCACTCAACAGGTATGACACCTCATGCAAATATTCTGTTTTCTTTATTTCTGCAAAAACCTGCATGAATTTTGTAATTTGTGAACATTTTGATTGTATTTAAAATTTGTGGGTACTCCAAATAATGTTGGAGAAATACAGAAGTCTTTGTCGAAGTGCAAAGTTTTTTTTCAAAATGATGCATTGTTTGTTTGACAGCTACTACTTCCAATGGCCTTTTGCTATGCTGGTACTAGAGGGAGTATGCATGTGGGGTGGATTTGTCACATGTACCTATTATGTGTGGAAGATCAAGGTATGTGTATAACTTCTTATTTACACCTCCATTCACTGTATTTTTTAAAAAAAATATGTTGCTGTAGCCAAGATTCTGAAAAAAATATGTTCAGATGAACCAACCTCCTGTAAAATATATCATGTTTAGAACAAGACATCTGCCCAAGCTAAAGTTAGAACATTGCATGTTAGAGCCAGCATCTTATTGCTTTAAAACCACACAAAAAGCTTGGGACCCTAATGTTTCAATGATCCAACACTTACCAGGTTCAGCGCATAGAGAGAACATCTCAGCTCTTTGTTCGTCGACTCTACGAATCTGCCTTCATCGACCTGTCTCTTCTACTCAACACTAAGATGAAGCTACCAAAAGCCCAAACAAATGAGAAGTAAGAGGTGTCTCAAAGTTTCCTGTTGTTTTTGCCTGTGTTAATATTGTAAAAAAAAGATGGGTTGACCGCAGCAAGAGCTCTAAGTTGGAAAAAACTGCTTCTGAAAACTACATTTATCTCTTTATGGGAGGAAGTGTTTTCAAAAATAACACCAAAGACCCTATAAAAATGCCCAAAATTACTATTGTTAGAGACACGGCCAGGTGGTCTAAACAGTATTGTGCTGGTTTTATTTTTAATTAGGTTGATAAACTTAAGAGCCATATTTGATCTGAAATCAGGTAGTCCAATCAGGGATTCAGAAGGGCTGCAGTATTCTTTTTGAGGGAGAGCTACCTTTACTAATCGTCTGTGTGGCAGGAGAATGAAAACAAATTTTCTTTAAAATCAAGCCAATTGGAAATATGTATAGGAGGAGCAGAAGGGATCCACAATTGGACCTTTTGGGAACTCCACAGCTGAGGGAAGCTGAAGATGATAATTAACCTCACGAGTATAAAGGGGAATGTCTGGTCTTTAAAGTAAAATATAAACCACTGTGGAGAAGTGCATTAATCCCAACACAATGCAACAGTCAAGCATTTTTATGTTTTCACGGTTGTTCACTGTTTGCAACGTTAATATTTGAAAATATGCTAAAACCCTCCTCTGATCTTTTACATCCTCATCTTCACAGCCAAGATGAACTGCAGAGTGTTGTGATATATCTTTGTGCCACCATGTGGCATGAAACTTATGATGAAATGCTGAAGATTCTCACTTCCATGTTCAGGTAACAATACCGAGAGACTTTTAGGGTGTTTTCTTGTATTCTCTTTATCCTTTTTCCTCTTTTTCCTTCTTATCTCCCTCATTCCCTTTTAATTTTTTGCCCCACCTCTCTTCCTTTCTTTTTTTTCTTTTTCCCTTTTTTCCTGTCTCTGTGTCCATTGCATTTCAAATAAACCCCAAACAATTTCTAATAAAGTTTTACATGTATCAAGTGGAGCATTATAGCGAAAGCTGGAATGCTCCACTTTGAAATGAAATCTGTTGGGCTTCTCGTTGGCACTCAAAAACCAGTTTTGAGCCCTACACTGCCAGACAGGACACAAAAAATAAAATAAAAAATACAGAGAGTGTTTGAACACTACACACCAGGGGTTTGACTTCTTTTTCACAACTTTTTAAGCACTATTCATGAAAATGTAATTTTGAAATTTTATCCAGAGGTTTAACGTGTATTTCATGACACAGTAAAAAGACCTACCTCTAAAAAGATTCACACAAAAAGAAAAGTGGGACACTTTTTATGCTTGGTTTGTTGAGGGACTAAATCATTTAGCATATATATTAGATCCAAATCAACAGCTTATGCCTGTTGAACGTTATTCAAGAGTTTAATATGTAACATAAATGAAACTGAAAGATTTTATTTTGACAAATCCATTGTTTGTCTTGGTTCATGCTGAAAAGAAATGTTTTTGCTCTCCTGTAAAAATTTGTTTCTTGCTTTGTTTCAGGCTGGATCGTTATCGAGGGGATCCAAAGGAGGAACACAAGGACAGTTTTGACTTTGAAAGCCACATCTTTGTTGATGATGCATTCATGACTCAAAAGGAGACAGGGAAAAGGCTGGTCAATGAATATGTGGAAGACTTGATTCATGTTGTAACAGAAGTTTACAGGTACAAGAGTTTATCTGACTACCATAAATGCATGCATTTACATATACACTCTTACATCTCTCTGACCATCGATCTACTCATTTTCCCATTCAGAGTGTTTACCAACAAAGAGCCAGATGATGTGTCAATCATTGAAACTCCCTATGGTGGGAGGTTAATGTTTGTCCTGCCTGAGGGTAACATGCTCTATGTTCACCTAAAGGACAAAAGTCGCATTCGCAACAAAAAAAGGTGGTCCCAGGTAAGGAGAAGCATCATATATTTTGTATTTATAACTTACAATATTGCTTTTTATTCTTTAATAGCCATGATCATTATCCTTTTATATATTTTGCATAAAGTGTGCAGGCTCACAAGCCACAAAATATCACTGTAGTTTTCCAGGGTCACGTTATACCCTACAAATGAATGGAAATGAATGAATAAAGGAATGAGGATTGCGCTGGGTTCTTTGTCACACTTCTTTTGATAAGAGACAGCTGTATTTCAGACTAACAGGTGCATTGAACTGAAATTAGTAGCTGACATCTGTCTTAAACAATCTGTTAATTTTAAACTACATCTTAAGTAAGTTTTCTTTTGCATCCTGCTGGCCCTGTTGGTGAACATTAGCTTTGATTCAAATAGACTTTAAAAATCAAGTTGATGTAAAATTTCTCATCATTGACAGGACATTGATGGCTTGAGTTTAATATCTGGATTAAATTATCATATCTTAATCTAAAATACTGAAAATTGCATGGTTGTGATATCTATATTCAAGAAATGACTGAAAAGTGGCTTCAGTTTACTTAAATGCTGCTACCAAGCAGATTAGTTACAACAAAACACATTTGATAGTAATCAATTTCGTTATGGTTAGGACCACCAATTATTTGCAATATTATTGCTACATATAACTCAAACATGTCAATAAGTTGCTTTTCTCTTGCAAATCAATCTGCCTTAAAAAGGCTCATAACAAATTAACATTAAACACCCAATTCCATACTGAAAATTTATTTGTTGTTTTATCATAAATGCATCTTGCTTATCAATGTTATTTTCTGGTCTGTAATATCATTAAAGACCTGTAAATACTGTGTGACTGTTTGAAAATGTTTATTTAGCATTTTAAAAAGACAAATAAATCTTGATTTTTTTTGTCATTGAGTCTGACTGATTGATAAAAACTGTATATAATATACATTAGTATATATACTCACATATGCTACAGATGTACCATAATAATAATTTACACTTTTTGTTATCAGATAATGTACATGTACTATCTGCTTGGCTGGAAAGGTTACATTACCAAGAACCCACAGAAAATGCCGGTAAGCGATTTCTTGCATTCCTTTATATCTTTCATATGTGTGCTGGTAAACTTGGTAAATTTACATCTTTTTGACTCCAGCGCATGGATACCAGCAGAGAAAGTCTGATCTCTATGGATGGTGAGATTTTCCTGTTGCCTCAGTACGACAATGACAACAAGAGAAGATTCATTTCAGATGACAACACATATATCCTGGCTCTGGATGGGGACACAGATTTCCATCCTAAAGCAGTGGTTCTACTTGTGGACAGGTCAGGAACAGACATTTCAAACTATACATATTGTTATGGCAGAGAAATCTCACTGTCATATTGGTAAACTTAAAAAGTGAACAGGAAGTCATTTTATTCTGCCTGCTTTTATTAATTTTGATGTGATTTGCTGGAGATCATAACATTACTGTTGTCTTATCTTGAGATAATCAAATTAGCTTTTTGCTATCCTGAGATAGCAAACATTAGGTACAACCTGATTATGGTGTGTAAAAAAGTAGCTTTTTGTTACAAACAGTTTTGTCATTCAGTATCTTCTTTTGGAATGACCCTGGATTGAACACTGATGGATCTTCGCTGATGTTATATTCTAGCTCGATACAGATTAGAGAAAGAATGTCATGATATCAGGTTATATTTATTGTAACTTGTAAATAATTTCTAGTTTTCACAAGAAAACAAGTCTAGTCATAAAAAAGACATTCAAACATCCTCACAGCAAATTAACCTTGGTTTTCACAAAACTTGAGAAATAACTTCTCATAAATACCGTAATGGATTTTTTTTTTTTTTTTCTTGACTTCTGCAGTTTCCCTTGAATGCTTTGAAATTAAAAACCATCATTTCTTAACAGGCTGAGAATGTATTACAATGTAGGTGCAGCATGTGGCAGAATCCACCCGACTGGTATGGGTAAGTCATACCTTTTTGATAACTCTTCACTACTTTGTGTGTTTTTACTTCAAAGCATTTGGACAAATTTTAACTTCATATCCCAGAAAATTGTATGGGAAGCTCTGTAACTGCAGTCCTGTTACTTCTTAACTGCAAAGTATTTGCTTTAATGTCTCCTTTTTTAAAGACAAATACATAACTAACTGGACTTTCTTTTATTTGTGCATAGCGTTAATTGCTCACCCACACTACCCCTAAATCTTCCTATTTACCCTGCATATCACAGGTCCCATGGTTTGGTACCAGAAGTTTGAATACGCAGTGGGCCATTGGCTACAAAAGACTGCGGAGCATGTGTTTGGCTCCGTGCTGTGCAGTCCAGGATGTTTCAGTCTGTTTAGGGGGTCTGCGCTGATGGATGACAATATTTTGAAGAAGTACACAACAACCGCAACAAGAGGAGCAGAGTATGTGCAATATGACCAAGGTAGGTTCTCATCTAACTTAGTGTCATAACCAGCTATATCTGACTGCTTTGAATCAGTATTGATTGTATGCATTTTTAGGGGAGGATCGTTGGTTGTGTACTTTGTTATTGCAACAAGGATGGCGTGTGGAATACAACGCTGCATCAGACGCATACACCAACTCACCACAAGAATTCAAAGAGTTTTACAACCAGAGGAGACGATGGGGACCTTCTACACTGGCTAACACACTGGACCTTTTGCACAGGTTAGTAATCTTAGTTAATAGTAAAAAATACAGTTTCAATAAGACAAACTTTTTCATTCCTATTGATACGTGTAAGTAAACATATACAGTGCCTTGAAAACACCTTAGAGTGCCTTTAACTTCTTCACATTTTCTCATGTTACAACCACAACTTTTTATATATTTAATTGGATTTTATGTGAAAAACGTGTATCATTTTCTTTCACCTCACAATTATATTCAACTTTGTGTTGGTCTACCACATAAAATACCAGCAAAGTACATTTTAAGATGTGATTGTAATGTGACAAACTGTAGAAGAGTTTAGACTTTTGGAAGGCACTGTATCTGACTTACCCAAGTAAGTCAGATATTTCTTAATATTTGATCATTTTAATCTTTTTTATTATATATTTCTTTTTAAGGTTGCCTAACAAATCAGCTTAATCTTATCCTGTAATTAATTATTCAATTAGACACTTGTGATGATGATACAGCTTTAAATGAAAGTTTACAAATTCTTGTGTTTGTCATTATTTAAACACAGCGGAAAAGAGACGGTGAAAAGAAATCAGTCCATTTCAAGCCTTTACATCTTCTATCAGATGTTTACTGTTGGATCCTCTATTCTGGGACCCGCCTCTGTGACACTTATGGTTGGAGGTGAGCAGAGCCGGACCATCGCATCTATGGGTCATGGGGACAAATTAACCAAGGACCCTTCAAGCACCATGTTTGCCCTCAACCACAAAGCCCCTAACACAGCACAGCAAACATCAGTTAATGCAAAATTTTTAAAATTTACCACAGAAGTTAGAGCAGACCTCTAAACTCAGTCATTCAATCTCCACATAAACTGCAACGTCTGTATGTTTTTGTGCCAATCACTGAAAGCTGATCACAGTAAGGCTTAGAAACGGGAACTTAATTTTATATGCATCTCTACACAGCTCAAAACTATCCTGATAACAAAAAGTTCTGGTATGTTTTTTTTGTTTGTTTTTTTTTTTTTATAGAAGAGGTTTCTTGCTATTAGTATGCTTTTTTGGCTTTTTTCTATATTCCAAATATAGAAACATTGTGATTTTTTCAATAAACTATGTAAAAAGAAATCATTTGTAAAGAAACATTTTTTAAAAGTCTATAGAGAAGTGAGATGTCAGCTTGTTGATAAGCAAAGATCAGTTGAGAGCAGGTATTATAAAAACAAGTAGCCTGGACACCAGAGCTATTGGAGTCAAAAACTAACAGACTCACACATACATTACAATATATGCTTCAAGAAAACATAGTTTGATCAATAAAGCTCATATGATAAGAATAACATCTGATTTTCAGAAAGAAATTAGGAAAAGACACAGACTTGCTAAGTTTATTAAACTTAGTAAGTTTCGTAAACTTGAGCATATCAGGCAGGGTATTTTATTATTGTAATATGCAACACTAAACGCTCTGTTCCCTCTGATTCTCACACAATACACCAGGAGAATTACCGTACAATCTAATAATCAGCCATGCGTCGTGTTCACCTTTTTAGGGAAGCTTCATACATAAAAACAAACTGGAAAACACAAAGCTAAATCACAAACACAGTATTTACTTAAATACAAAACAAATTAAATGCTCACAATCAAAAATGTAATTTAAAAACCTAATTAAAACAGTGACACTGTTCTGTCAAAGCTGTTTTTTTAAGAGCTGTTTAAAATGACTACGTGAATGTAATAAATCCAAGTTAAGCATGTTCTTGAGGTCATTTAGAAAGCAATTTTTCTCTGTGAGACCTAAGAACCATAAAAAGAACCTTTTTCTGAATACTGGGTAAAATATACGTTCAACAACATTTTAGCAGACTATGGATAGTTTAAGGACATGAAACAAAAAACTTTAGATTCACACGTAATTTCGACAACAGTTGAGCCCATCAGACCTGCTTAAAGGGTCATTATTTATGAATGACATTCAAAATACTTTGATCAGTAATTTATTAGTCCCTCACTCTCCATGTTTTTCCTAACAGGAGCTTTTCAGTTCATCTTCAAAATGGATGGTGCAATTGCCATCGTTGTCGCATGCGTCCCACCAGTCTTTTACATCATCATCTGCTTTGCAACTAAAGCAAATACCCAAATAACAGTTGCTGCCGTCATGAGTGTTCTGTATGCGTTTCTTATGACTGCATCCTTCTTCTCCATCATTGGTGGGTACAATCTTATTCTTAGCTAGATTTGCACAGTTAACATAATCATTAGTGAATGCATATAAACACATGATTCTTCTTGTAGGTGATATGGTGGTGCAGGGCACATTCTTGACCCCCACTGGTGTGTTTTTGGTTTCAATGTCTATCATGTACATGGTGACAGCCATATTACATCCAGAAGAGTTTGGTAAGTTTTTATGATAATCATAAACATTTTTGTCACTCAGAATTATTATTATTATTATTATTGTTAGGTTATACAAAAGATTACCTACACTGTTATATGCTAAACTACATAGTTTGGTTATGTTGCATTATGTTATGATATGGTAGGTATGCACATTTTTCTGTTATGCTGGATTATGTTATGATTATCTCAGTTGTGCTATACTAGAATACAGTAGAGTGAAAAATGTATTTGCTCCCTAAGAGATTTCCACAGTTTTTCCTTTTTTGGCACACTAAAATGTTTAAGATCATCAAACACACTTTATTATCAGACAAAAACAACATGACTAAATATAAAATACTGTTTTCAAATGAAGACTAAATATATTATGTAATAAAAGCCATGTAAGCCAACATGGCCAATATGAAATATTCAGTTTCACTAGCATCACCCTGACCTGATTACTCAAGAAATCATTTAAAGAGATCCTGTCTGAGATCATAAAGTATGTTTAAACTCCTCATAAAGCCACAAATCATGCCTAGCTCAAGAGAAATTCAGAGACAGTTGAGAAACAATGTCACTGAGTGTGGAAGGGGTTACAAAAGACCCTTTCCAAGGGTTTCAGACTCCAGAGAACCACAGCAGGAGCCATTATCTACAAATTGAGAACACATGGAATAGTTCTGAACCTTCTCAGGAGTGGCCAGGCCACCAAAATTACTCCAAGAAGTTGACAACCCATTTAGGAGGTCAGAAAAGAACCCAAAACACAATGTCTTATCTCAGTTAAGTTCTGTATTTATGAGTGCACAAGAAAGATGCAAAAATGGGAGATTTCACGGCAAAAACAAAAGAACATAACTTTTTTTGAAGGTATGAGTCACGTTATATTGGGTGTAAAACTAACACCACATTTAAAAAATTAATGATATACTCATACTTACTGTCAAACATTGTTGTGGCAATGTGATGGTCTGGGGCTGCTTTGTTGCCCAATGACCTGGTGGTTGTGCCAAACTAGAACGATCCAGAAATTCTGTTCTCTTTCGGAAAATCCTGAAGGAAAAATATCACCAATGAGCTTTGCTATCTTAAGATGAATTTGGGTTGTGTAGCAGGGAAATAATTCAAAGCATACCAGCAAGCCTACTTCCGACTGGCTCAAAAATATTTTGGAGTGGCCTAGTCAAAGTTCAGGCTTAAATCAAACTAAGATGTTGATTTTAAAATTGTTTTTTTATTGTCTTATGATCTGGAGTTATGTTATGCTCTGCTAATTTTATGTTCATATGTTTTGTTGTACTCCTCCAGGGTTGATTATCTATGGTCTGATGTATTTCATCTGTATCCCTAGTGGATACCTCCTGCTGACCATCTACTCACTGGTTAACATGAACAATGTGTCTTGGGGCACAAGAGAATCCAAGTAATGTGATAATAAAATCTGTTATATATTCTAGTGCTCTCTTAAAATGTTTAATATTAATTTATAGTTTGAGATTAATAACACGATAAAATTATGTTAAAATGTAAAATTCAAATTTTTGTTAAATCTAGAAAGAGCATTTTTTTCTTACCCCTTCTTGTCATTGATCCTTTGACATGTCTTTATTTTTATCTTTATGTCATTTTTGTCATTAGGGAAGAAGGAGAACAGAAGAAATCTCAGAGCATTCTGTGCAACAAAAACTGTAGACTCTGCTGCTGTGACATGAAGATACAGGTATGGTTAAGAGAAAACTAGAAACAAATCTTTCAATGAGCGCATCTGCTAAGTTAAAGTGTTCCTCTGTTTTGCAGATAACACAGGAAGCAAAAAACCCCATGCTTCAACAGATTGCAGGTTTGGCCATACAGAAAGCACCTCTCCTTCAAATCACCAACCATGAAACAAAACCGCAGGCTGCCTCAAATCCAGAGCCTCAAACCAAACTTGAAACCACCACAGAAAAAGTTGCAGAACTTAAAAATCCTCCAGCTGACAAAAACAAAAAAGCACCATTGAATGACAAGGATGATTCATCCATCAATAGGTAATTCTTCTTCTTATCATTACTACTACTGCTTTGACTTATGTATTTGGGGAAAAATACATAAGCCAGTTGAATCATCATTTTCATACATCTAAAGACTGATAATTTTTGTGTTTGTAAACAGCGATGATGAGAAAAAGAGCATAAGCTCAGATTCATCTGACTCATCTGATGACGACTATGATGACTTTATGAATGGTGATTTAGAGGAAATGGAAGACATCCCTGTCAGCGGTGAGGAGCATTTGAATTACTATAAACTTGTAAACCAAACATTAAATCAGACGTGATTATGTCCAATATGTATATCATACTGAGTATTAAACTATAGTCCATTTTAAGTGTACTTTTCTGTATATGCAGACTGGGTGGAGCCTGTAAAGGAAGAGTTTTTGAAGAAGCTAACTTATTTCAACATGAAGAGAAATCTGCAAGCACAGATACGGTAAACTGTAAAATCTTGTTTTCATTTTTTTGTTTTTTTTTTTTTGTTTTGTTTTGTTTTTTTGTCTTGTAAGGTTTTAGTAAGTTGTGCCTGAATTGCACAAAGATTGGAAAAGAAACTAATCTTAAAGTTGGATGATGGGACAAAAGAAAACTACAAACAATGACCTAAAAAAAATGACCTAATTTTAAAGTAACCAAACTTTATCTGAACTTATGTGCATATAAAAAGTACCAGTGTTTTGTTTGATAATGATTATGTATTCATGTGTTTCTTCATGTGTGTATTTACAAAAAATTGTAGCATATTGATGTCACTGAGGAGCAATTGTGTAAATATAGTTATTTGTTCTTATTCCCAGATACACACTCCGCAACAAAAATCAGGAAGATGTGTGTGAAGACCTGATCCTAATGTTAACAGACACTCTTAACATAAGACTCAGCAATACGGGACCTGAGGATATTTTGGAACAAGCTGAGATTGATGAGTTACAGCATGAATTGACGAATCAGGTAGATAAGACTTTTTTTCCAAAACATAAAAATGGGATCAGTTGTTCCTAAAACAGCTCACAGTTTTTCTTCCAATAGTTAAAATGTTTGAATCTCTGTTTGAATAAGGTTTACAAGGATATTGGATATTGTAAAATCACTGAGTAATTTACTTTGTTTATGCTTCAGGCTCGACACATCCTGAAGAATAATAAAATGATGAAGTTAGAAAAGAGAGTGAAACGAGCCATAGAGAAAACCCTCAGTGCCCCACAAGTGCAAAGGCTGGATGAGGTAAGTAGTCCAATCAGTTCACAGTCCAGCATACTGGTTTATGATCTAGTGACTGAATGCCAGTGGATTACAGGAACTCATTGTCATGTTTAAAAAACTAGTTGGAGATGATCTAAGCTTTGATACATGGTGCATTGTCCTGCTTGAAGAAGCCATCATAAGACTGGTATTCTGGTTGATAAATAGTGTGCTGAGAAAATATCTCTCACACACCATTAAACCACCAACAATCTGAGTCCTTCGCAGAAGACAGGGTGAATTCATGTTTTCAAGTTTTGTGCCAAATTCTGACTAATATTTGAATTTCACAGCTGAAATCAAGACTAAACCAGGCAATGTATTTTTCTCCATTTGTTATTGTCCAGTTTCGTTGAGCCTGTGTGAGTATTAGCTGTAGTGTCGTATTCTTAGCTGACAGGATAGGTACTTAGTGTCATCTAAGTATTCAAGGTTCAACATGAGGTGTTTTCATAGATTGCATTAACTCACTGGATATATTTCCATTCAGACTAATTTCTGTAAATCTTACAAATGATTGTGTGTGAAAATCTCATTATGTCAGAAGATTCTGAAAAACTCAAATGACCCTTTCTGGCACCAACAACCATTCAGAGTCCCTTAAAAGGGCAGTATTATTTAAATTGACTCTTTTTTTTTTTTTTTTTTTTTTAGCTTTATATCATGTTATAACGTTATTCCCTTATCAAAAACATACCCAGAGTGTTGCCTTGATTCTTTCATGTATGTTTGAGAAATCCTTTAATCTCCCATGGCAGCCATTCAGCTGTGCAAAAACGCCTGGATGGCCCTAGCTCCACATTTGAGACCCAGCTCCTCCTTAGAGCTGCAGTTTCTAACCTTCCAAGCTTTCCCTCACAGAGCAATCCTCCCCCATGACTTCCCCACTCAGCTCCTTCAGACTAGTCAGCAGCAATTAGCAAACACCTGGTGGAACTGCGCATTTGCTGATCTCATTATACGAGCTACTTCTCAGTGCAACACTAGTAAAAACATTATTAAAGGGTTAGCGGTTGTGATGACTTCCTGAAGGCAGAGTTTCAGAAAGAGCAGGACTTTCTCAAAGAGACAGAGGCTCAAGGCCTTAAATTACAATGTCAAATTTCTTTCAAGTCATATTTGATATATACAGCATTTTTGTAGTAATGGTAGGTAACACAGTTACTTGACTGTACTATAAAATGATTCTATGTGCCTTAAAAACACATAATACTGCCCCTTTAATTACTATTTCTACCCTATTCTGATGCTTGGTTTGAACTTCAGTCAGACATCTTCACTACCTCTAGATGCATTAAGGCACTGAGTTGCTGTGTGTGAGATGCTGTGATTGGCAAATTCACTATTGGGGTTAGAAGAGAAAAAAAAGTGGTTAATTAGTGCCGTGTGTATGTCCAGGTGAGGTTAATTTCTTATCTGAAATTGATTGTTGGTGAGAAAGTGAGATTGTGGTTGACCCTGTGCCCCATTTATCACTCTGGATGGATTGATGCACTTCAGTCAAACTAAAACTATTTAGTTGAAAAAGACATTGATTTATTTTCATTTTTATTAAGATTTTTTAAAAACTTTTAAAAACTGTGTGTGTATATCTGTATGTTTAGAGTGAGAGGGACTTCTGGGAAAAGCTGATTGATCGATATTTGACACCTATAAATGATTCGGAGGAGCACAAGAGGAGAGTGGGCAAAGAACTGAAGTCGCTGCGAAACAAGGTACAGAATTTGTCTCCACTATTCTGTAATTAAATTCTCCACTTACTCGTTTTCCCTAAATATTTCTTTTCTCAATAGATTTTTCTAAGACAAGAGAGGGACAAAAATCTCCCTTTAAACAAAATATTGTCAAATATTTACAAAATCCCCATTGTTAAAGATTTTAGACATAAAATGTCTAAAATCTTTAACAATGGGGATTTGTAAGATATTTTTCATACCATGTTTTCTTTTTTGTTTGTATAATTTGGTAGTTAGTAATTTAATATGGCATTTTAATGAACATTTTCTCCTGTGTATCTTCTTACTGTAAATCTATGTGACACTGATGTTGGAGACTCAGACATTAAACATTATATTTCTTTGGGTGTTACTAAGAAGCATTGACATCTAGTGTGTTTCAAGTATATGATAGATTTTTGCAAAACATTTGAGCTTGTGTAAAGACACAACCAAACCCTTGAAACCTGTCTCATTTCCACAGTCGGTCTTCCTGTATTTCATCATCAATGTGCTGTGGGTGGTAGCAACTTTCTTCCTGCAGCTCATCGGAAACGACATCATCAGCATCAAGATTCCCAAATTTTCCGCGGAGAAAAATGTAACAGAATACCTAAAGGTGGGAACATCGGAAAACAGAGTTCTACACAAATACATGCAGTCCAGAATGATAAAACAAAGGGATTCGTAAATAAACAGTGCTTTCATTTTTCTCTGACAGGTGGAGCCTCTCAGTTTGATGTTCCTGTTTTCCTTTGCGGTTCTTCTTCTCGTCCAGTTTCTGGCCATGTTGTATCACAGGTACACAAACAAATGTATTCACTATGCTTACAAATAGACAAAAAAAAATAATCTGTCTTCAACTGGTACTTCGGTTTGTTTTATTTTTCTATATCACTAATAAATCATTGACCTTCAAAGAATGCTACTGTTCAGATTCGACAGATTTTTATTCAGGGGAATAAAAGAACTTAATTCAACTGATTAAATTACTGTGATACCTATAATTACATCTGCCACTGGTATAAATAGTTTTATCCAGTTATTTTGTTGGTATTTTCCTTATGGCCAACTGTTATTTTACTTTCGTGCTTTTCTGTTTCCAGGGTCTACACTCTGATCCACGTGGTGTCCTACCGTGGCACAGAGAAGAACTACAAAGAGAAAGAGCCGGTAGGTTAACAACATCCAAACACGCATCCAAATGCATCCCAATAAATTTGAATATTGTCAAAAGGTTATTTTAGTAACTTAATTTAAAGAGTAAAACTCATACATAATATGGATTCATTTATAATATTCATTCAGAGTAATATATTTCTCAGCATTAGTCTCTGGTAGTTTTGATCATTGTGGCTTACACTCATTAAAACCCGAATTTCAGCCTCTGCAGAATTAGAATTTTAGATAAGACCAACAACTTTGAACTCAACATAGCATCAATATCTATCAAAATGACATTTTTAAAAAAAATCTAACAAAAAAAAAGCAAAAAATGAAAAAGTTTGACTTTTGTCAGTAAATTGTCAAGTTTTTTGGACTTTAATTGGGTCGAAAAATTCATGAGTTTTATTACAGAGCAAAACATAAAATAAAATGCTCAATCTCCAATTACATGGTCAACAACACAATGAATACAATTGATCCAGTCAGTTCAAAAATCACAACAGTTGATCAAGAGCAGGTTTGGGCCAACCACAAGTCTTCATCCCAGACAAAAAAGTCAGACTCAAACATTCCAGCGATGTTGTTGAGGTTAAAAAATGGTCATTATGAAGGGTGGGGTTATATATTGTACTATGGTATGCTATCCCACAGTGCAGTTGACTGCTCTCTAAGATAGCAGTGATATCCTGCACAGCTGAAGCATATGCAACTCATGTCGACCTATTTACTTAAACAGAGAGTATAATTCTTTCTGTGCATTAAGAATATTGTCCATCAGTCTTAACTAATAATACAGTGTGTCACTAATTATCTAATTTGGACAGGAAACGGGACGAGTCATCATATGAACTATCTAACCATTGTGATCTTGTTGACAGGTCACTGTATTGTATAGAACACGTTCCTTCAGTGAACTGATTGCTGTTTCTCAGCTGAACTGAACCCTTGTGTGAACATCTTTGAACGAGCCCCCATTGTTTTAGCAAACTACGTATGAATGAGAAACAACTGGCTCACATCTTCCTTACTTAAACAAATACATAAAGTTTTTAAAATTTAAAACTGTCTAACAGAAGTAATATTTCTAAATTGCATAAGAGCTGCTGTATATAACTTTGCACCGCTCCCAACCAAAAACAACCAGTCAGAGCCAGGAAGAAGGTCTTAGCGCTGTCAATCATCCTACTGTGTGTGCTGCTAAACGTGCTAATGGTAGAGAAACAACTTACCAGTCCAGGAAAACTGTTTATTCACCGTCATCGGTGGTCATGCTAACTAGCTTTAGCATTTGTGGCAAGCTATGTTGTGGTGGGCCAGCTGTAACTTAGCAGAGAGCAAGGGGGAGTGTGTGAACAGCACGACATGAGGGTGATTGACAGCGCTAAGACCCTCCTCCTGGCTCTGATTGGTTGTTTCTAACTGAGTGGTGTATTTCTGCAGTTTATACTGGGAGTACTGGGAGAACGCAGAGGAGCTTGATTTTTTTCACAGATTGTCTTATACTGTCATGAAATAATGATAATGTTTAACAAATATGTAAAAAACATATTTTTGATAAAAGTTACATACTGCAACTTTAAATCTTGTCATTGGATATTTTACCCATTTCTATAAACACACAAGACACACAGCTGAAATAATGATTAATTATTTCATATGAGCTAAAATGCAACTAAGATGATCAGGAAACATTTAACTTTCAATCTTGTATGGTTAAAGTTGAAAAAACGTAAGTTAAGAAATATTCCTTTCCTTGTAATTTTTTTTCTTTTGTAACACAGGAGGATGAAGAGGAGGACCCCACTTTTGAGAACCAATATGCCGTTTCTCTTCACAGCGAGGACTTCCAGCTGTGACACAAGAAATGAATACCTCTCATCATGCATTTCATACATTTTTGGTTTATACCTTCCAGCTTTCACAGTGCATTATAGCCATCTTTGATCATACCTCAGAGAGGTTAGATTGTCTGGGCTTCTTTTTTTGTAACAAAGCTATATTCTAAATTGGTCAACACAGGAAATAATAAACTTTTCATCTGTTCTACAGCAGCTGTTTCCTCTCCCAGCGAACTGATTGTAATCAATGTGGGGAGAAACAAATGACACAGGGGAAATCATTTTTTACAAATTCAATAAGCTTTGTTTGGAGTTGCAAAATGAGAACAAGAGAGTATGTTTTAACAAAATCACTGGAGAGAGGGGTTTTAATGACTGTTTTATCTAAATGTGTTTGCTTTTAAGATTTGTATTTATTTTGTTTGTATAGATAAAAATATCTCTCAGGGTCTAATTGTAGAGGGTGTCGCAGAGTTTGTGCATATAACTGAAATAATTTAGTGGGAGCGAAAACAAAGATATGCAGATATGGTTTACAGAAAATCTGTGCTGTCTTAGTTGTTATTTTTTGTCATTTTGAGAATCTTACTGTTGAATGATTGACAGATGTGGGCCATATATAATGAACGGCACACTTACAGCACATTTTTCTGGCATTTTAAAAATATTCTCTTTAAATGTTTTAAAATTATTTTAAGCAAATGTCTCATTATGTTCCTGGAAAACCGACAGTCCATGACATTTAACATTTCCTCATTAAATAGTTAGAAATGTTGAAGTATTTAATATCCAAGTGTTGGACAGTGTTACTTTTTTTGCACTGCATTAAAATGTTGTTAATCATCACACTGCACTTTGAAACATTCTAAGAATCATAAAAATAATGTGAACAAGCAAAATGTATTTGTAAATTCAAACATCTACTATGAAATAAACTGATTTATCTGCAATAAAAATGTAATTTTTTTTGACATGGGTTTTTTGATTAAAAAATTTTAAACCTTCCAAGATCTTACTAGAGCCCAAAAAAAAAATAAATCCAAAAATTAAAGCTTGTGAAACTCCCGAAATATGCAGATGACACCATTATAATTGGTCTGATCCAGGACAATGAGAAGTTTGCATACAGAGATATCGAGTGGTCCACTGGTGCAGTCAGAAACACCTGAAGCCTCACCCACTTAAGACCATGGAGATGACACCCCCCATCTTCACTATCCTCAAAAGCATTGTGTTTACTGTGGTTCACTTCTGGTTCCGAGTAACCACGCAGTCTTGAGACCTGAGATGGTCCTCATATATAGACATTGTTCAAAAGAAGGCCTAGGAAAAACTGTTCTTCCTGCAACAACTCAAGAAGTACAACCCTCCACAGGAGCTGCTTGTCATCTTCTACACTGCCATTATTCAGTCTGTCCTGTTCACATCCATCACTGTGAGGTTTGACTCATCCACTCAACCAGACTCGTGCAGTGTGGAACGGACAATTAGATCTTCAGAGAGGATCATTGGTTTGCCCTTCCTTCCATCCAGGACCTGAACATGTCTAGAGTCAGACAAAGGGCAGCTAAAATTTTTGCAGAACCCACACATCCTGGACTCAAACTATTTAGACTTAGCTTCAGGTCAGTACTTTAAAACCTGTAAGCGATTAAAACACAGTCAAATTCCTTGTTTGCGCACACAATCCTGGTCAATAAAGCAGATTCTGATTGTCAGCTCAGGCTGAGGCCATCATCATCCAGAGATTAAAAAAAAACTCTCAAAAAGCTGTTTTCTTCATTCCAAATTCAGCTCTGTGGTGGATCTTCATTTAGCCACAGTCCAACCTTGCATTAAACCTTAAAATTTAGAATGAAGGGGAAAACAGATTAGCAAAAATCCTCCCCGTTCCTGTAGATAACGTATTGCAGGGGAACAGAGAGCAGCCTCTCAGTTCCTCACATACTTCGCCATCTCATGAAAACATGGACTCAGTTGGATGACTTTGATTTGTTGTCCCTACAAGGGATGGAATTTATCATAAACGTCACTGACTGTGTGGTTGTATACTTGTTTTGAAACATATTAGGATTTCTAAACAGTACTGCAAATAGGTTTTGTACATCCATAGAATTAAAAAAGTGCAATTGTACTTTTTTTGTTTACTTGAAATCAATTTCCAACAACGTTTGAGGGACTAAGTGCTTAGCTAATGTTTTTTTTTAAAAATAAACCTATTTATTGTTTACTTTGTTCTTTTAGTTTTTATTGAAACAGAAGCTCTCTTAGAAACTGGATGGTTAATTTGAAACTAAATCGTTATTGAAACAGTTCAATACAGAAAAAACTTTATTTTCGTCTATATCACCCAGCTCTATTTAAAACCATTTCAGGCAGTTTGTTATTTACACATTCTTCCCACTCAGTTATGTTCTGAGGTTTTTTTTTTTTTTACAGTTATTATACCATGGATTAGATTAACAGTGTGGCTTTTTAACAGTCTTCCAGATAGTTCCAGGTGTCATTGACATGTCTGTGAAGACCTTTTCAGGACGACATAATCATTATAAAGATTTTGAAAAGTAATGATTATGATGAAAACCACCAGCTTAAGTTTTCACCTTGGGGTTCTCAGCTAAAAAATAGCTTCAATCTCAACATCAGGATTTCACAAGGATAAATACATTAGAGTACGTTCCACATCCTGGGTAAAGATATGTGAAGAGTCATGAATTCAGAAACTATTAAATCCTTAAGTGTTTATCTTTTGGTATCAGAACAATTGCCTTCTCATATAAAAATTAGGTGTGGAAATCTCCCAGAAGTAAGAACAGGGAAAGCAGCTAGTCAACCAAATTATCCTAGTCAGGCAGTGTTCTGGGTTATATAAGTGCATCTAAAGTATTCACGGAGCTTCACTTTTCACACATTTTCTTATGCTACAGCCTTATTCCAAATTATAATAAATTAATCTCTTTCCTCAAAATTCTACACACAAATACCTCATTATGACAATTTCAAAAAAATCTTATTTTGCAAATTTATTAAAATTAGGAAACCCAAAAAATAAATAAATCACATTTACATAAGTATTCACAGCTTTTACTTAATACTTTGTTGATCCACCTTTGGCAGCAATTACAGCCTCAAGTCTTTTCAAATATGTTGCCACAAGCCTAACACGTCAATCTTTAAGCAGTTTCGCCCATTCTTCTTTGCAGAACTTCTCAAGCTCCATCAGGTTGGATGAGAGACGTCTGTTGGCCATTTTCAGATCTCTCCAGAGATGTTCAACCAGATTTAAGTTTGGATTCTGGCTTGGCCACTCCAGGACATTCACAGTGTGGTTCTGAATTCAAATTCAAAAATACTTTATTTATCCCAAAGGGAAATTAAATGTTGATGTAACTCATTTAGTCAAGGAGTTATTATAGATGGTGATGGCTGTGGGCAGGAAAAATCTCCTGTTGCGGTCCGTTTTACAACCAAACTGAAGATGCCTTTGACTGAAAAGACTCTGTTTTCCAATGACAGTCTCATGAAGAGGGTATTACTCCTTTGAGATCTTGGTCATGTGCTTTGGGTCGCTGTCCTGCTGAAAAATGAGCCATTGTCCCAGTCTGAGGTCAAGAGAGCTCTGGAGCAGGTTTTCATCCAGGATGTTGTATATAGCTGCATTCATCTTTCCCTCTCCTGGATAGTCTGTCCATTCTTGCTGCCACCACCGTGCTTCATTGTAGGGATGGTATCAGCCTGGTGATGAGCTGTGCCTGGTTTCCTTCAAACATAACATCTGACATTTACACCATAGAGCTCAATCTTTGTCTCACCATACCAGAGAATTTAGTTTCTCATGGTCTGAGAGTCTTACAGGTGCCTTTTGGCAAACTTCAGAAAGGCTGCTATGTGCCTTTCATTAAGAAGTGGCTTTTGTCTGCCCACTCTACCATAAATGCCAGATTGGTGGATTGCTGCAGAGATGCTTGTCCTGTCTCCACAGAGGAACACTGGAGCTCTGACAGAGTGACCACTGGGTTCTTGGTCACCTCCCTGACTAAGGACCTTCTCCTCTGATTGCTCAGTTTAGACAGACGGCCAGCTTTTGGAAGAATCCTGGTGTTTCCAAACGTCTTCCATTTATGAATGATGGAGGCCATTGAGCTCATTGGGACCTTAAAAGCAGCAGAGATTTTTCTGCACCCTTCCCCAGATTTGTGCCAACTGTTGGACCTTGAATAGACAAGTGTGTCTTTCCAAATCAAGTCCAATCAACTCAATTTACCACAGGTGAACTCTAAGTTGTAGAAACATCAAGAGCCTGAAGAAACAGTTCAAATTTGAGCTTCATGGTAAAGGCAGTGAATAGTGGTGTAAATGTGATTTCTTGGTTTTCTATTTTTAATAAATTTCAAAAACTTTTTTCCATATTGTCATAAGACATTCGTGTGTAGAATTTTGAGATTAAGTTAATACAATTTAAAATAAGATCAGATACATTGTAGTCAATGGTGTACAGACCAAGTATAAAGTCATAATCCGATGAAGAGTCAGTCGCACAGCCACTCGAGATCAGAACTAATTACAGAAAGGTTTAGATCATGTGTAATTCTGTTATAAATAGTATTATTCTCGTATATTATGTAGCAGTTAAAGTGCATATGGGTTACTTGTTTTAAGAAAAACCTAATGACTGACCTTTGGTTATTCTGACAAACATCACCTTAACATATCATACTACAATAAAAATTGCAACACTAATAAAACTGATCCACCCGTGCACTTTACCCATATACATTTGGATTCTGACATTAGGACTGAAAGGTCTAATTTTCCACACCTTTAAAAAGAACAAACACCACATAAGTTGACCTTTTTTTAATAAGTGATTTCATTCAAATGAATGGAAGCAGTACAGTAATTAAATAGAGGCAATTGCAAAGCAATCATCCAACATGTATATGTATCTGAGGAGAGGTTTCAGCTGATTGTAATGCAGCAATCTGACAGAAGCGTGATGTAAAATCGTTACGCAACATGTTTACGCACTGTTGGCTAAGTTGTCCCTACATAGACGAAGGTTGAAGTCTGATAACTGCTGCTGCAGATCCCCAAAGATCCAGGATAAAAAGGTAACACTACCAGTAAGAGTGACACATTCCAACCTTTAAGGGATGGGAAAGCATTTTTAAATAATTAATGATATTTATAAATTCAAATACTGGAAAATTAACATAAGTTGCTAATAATTTCCTAGTGTTTTTGCATAACTTTTCCAAATTAACAATATTAGCAATATAAAGCCAAATGTATTTTTTGAAAGTATTCAATTTTTTTTAATGACAAGCCAACTCAGCTTTAGTATCACCTTTAAACAAAAAGTTGCATTTTTTGCTTATATTGTATGTGAGCCTAATATTTTATTTCACCGGTCCTGCGTTGGTCTCTTAATGGTAGTCAATAAAATCCACCGGCAGCAAAGCTGGAAACATCAATAGGTTGATGTTTCAGTAATCAAACGCTTGGCTGAAGGTCCGTTTGTGTCCTCCTCGGTTGTTGCTGTAGCCTCCTCCACCACCGTTGCTATGGAAGCCGTTGTTGCGTCCTCTGTTTCCACCAAAACTGCGCCCCCTCCCACCTCTAAACCCCCCTCTGTCCCCACGGTTCCCACTGCCAAAGTTCCTGTCTCCGCGGTTGGTAAACTGCTTCTCCTCCAACTCTGGGAGCTCTGTGGCTACAGTCAGCTGCCAGCGACGGCCGTCTTTCCAATTATCCTAAATAAGGAGCAAGTGAAGTGATTAGGATTTTAGACCGTCTACAGGAAACAAATTGAGATAGGCCTAAAAGTGTCAAAACATTTGTTTCACCTTAGATTTTTTTTTTCCTCCCCAACCAATTTCTGAATCATTTTAAAAGCCATTCTAGCCTCGACCACTAGAGACTGCTGGTATTCTTACCTGAATCTCTTTGACTTTATCAGCTGGGACATCAAAACAGACTCCCTATTACAAACAGGCAAAAATAGTGAGCAGTTTTGTCAAATGATAAAAGGTTATGCAACGTCCATGTTTTATATTTTTGGTACTGACTAACTCCAGAAGTGAGATATCTGTATGTACTTACTGTTTTGCCTTTAAGGAAGGTCATTCTATGAATGTGGTTTTCAAAGTCATCTCCAAGCTGTTCTTTAATGCTTCTCCAGGCATAACCTAGATTATGCATCTCCTGGGAACACAGCAGCTGTATTGTGGTGTAACCCTGCAAAAAAAAAAAAAAAAAAAAAAAAAAAAATCACAATAACTACAGCTTACATCTCAAAATGGAAAAGAATTTCCTAGGAAATGATTACACTTTTGGCCACAGTGATATGTGCATCACAGGAAGAGCAGAGCAGCACAACACAAGAAATGCTACAGTGAAAAAAGGACCCTGGGTTATACGGAAAACTGAAGGCCATGTTTTGGATCTGACCCAAATTAACCAGCTGTAGAGTTACTTGGAAAGGTTCAATGTTTCCAAGAGTGAAAAAGGGTTTCTGCGTGCACACGAAACTTACAGCGTCTGAGTTCAGCAGAGATCTCTGCTCTAGACTCGTGGCTCCAGAAATATGAGCCAGAGCAGCGGCGAGTGCATCTACCGCTCCCTTCTCTTTGATCAGCTTCTCTGCTGATTCCCTAAAATATTCAATTGCTGTGGCTGGAACGGAGTCCAAAAACCTGCAAACAAAGAAGAAAGGAAAAAGATTTTATTAAACAATCTGCAAAAGTCCCCCCCCACTACTAGCTTAAAATCTTAACATTTATGAACAAAATATTATAGGCAAGCTGAATGACTTCATAAACATTCAAAAGTTTTAACATTACAGTAGCTTTATGCATGACAACAGCAGAATGCAACTCCCATATGTTCTGACAACTCAAGAGCTGCGTACCTGACGGCATCTTTGCTTGATGATTTGATGATATCATTGGCAGTTGGAACCCCAACTCGCCTGAAAGTGATGCCCTGGAATAATACCAAACAAAAAGCATCTAGTATCAACTAAAACATAAGTAAAATAGCTACAATCTAATCAAGTGGGTGAAAGACACCTACTGCTTTGTTCTCTACGTAACGCAGCTGGTCCTCTTCCTTCCTCTGGTAGAAGCAGATACAGACTCCAGTCCTGCCTGCGCGTCCTGTTCGCCCTGAACGATGGATGTACGACTCCACATCCTGACAACAAAACAGAAGATTTCTTTTAATTCTTTTAATGACGTCGAGCCGTTAGACTTTTGGTGTTCACAGTTTATATTAAATTAATCTCGCTTAATAAAAAAAATAATAATTATAAAAAAAGTCATACAATGTGATTTTCTGGATTTTTTTTTAAAGATACTGTCTCTCAGAGTTGAGGTGTGCCTCCAATGAAAATTACAGATCTCTCCAGTCTTTGTAAGTGGTGAAGCTTGGGGAAAAAAAAAAATCTGAGGTGTATCAAATGCTTATTTTCCCCCACTGTATTTATCAAAAATTACAAGTTGTCTCTTTTTCAAAAGGCCATTTAAGATTTGTTCCTCTAAACAGGTTTTATTTAGCTGGACTAAGGGCAAAATGGCTCTTTGAAATGTAAAGGGTGCAGACCCCTGCTCTAAACCAGAAATAGGTGGCAAGTGCTGAATCTTGAATACTCATGCGTACAAATTTTATGAGGTTAAATAAAGATCATTTGATCTTTTACTGTCTGTAATGCTTTGTAATAACCACAAGGTGAGGCAAAACACCAACTGAAGAAGAAGCGGCTCATTAACAGAGCTTAAGGACCACTGTGTTTGTACCCGTGTTCAAAAGCTGCCCTTTTTCCATTGAGTTTTTCAAGATTCAACATTTTTAAATGCTATGGGGTTCAACACTAGATTTCAATTGACTGGAGAACGTGTCTCCGAATCCAGTCTTCTGGAGCCACTGTCCTGCAACTTCTGGATGCATCTGTTACAACACACCTGAGTCAAATAAAGGGCTCATTTCTAGGAACTGCACTGAGGTGTGTTGGAGCAGGGATGTAAACAAAAGGTTCCAGGCCAGTGGCTCTCTGGGCCTGGAGTTGGACACTACTGGACTCGAGCAACAGCTTCTGAAACAGTAATGGACATATTTCTGCTATGTGTCTGGAGCAAAATAAAAAATTTAAAAAAAAAATCATATCTTTATTGTAAAAATAAAAAAAAAATTAAGGGAATATAACAAATTTGAGTTGTTTTTTTTTTTTTTTTTAAGTATAAACTAGTTACAAGCAGTTGCTAAATTATCCTTTGCTAATATAATGAATTTTATCAGTACTGCCTTTTGTCTTACAATCACTTAATGGCTTGGTCCATATCAGTGCATGTTTTTGTCAAGTAATTTTCTGTGTGAGCCAACCTTGGGTGGAGAACACTGGACCACCAAGTCGACTTCTGGGATGTCTAATCCACGAGCTGCGACGTTTGTGGCAACAAGAACTTCAAAGGCACCGTTTCTGAAACCTTTAAGAGTCGTCTCTCTCTGTTTCTGTGGAATATCACCGTGGAGGGACTGGGAACTCTAATAGCATCAAATGATACAGGGGAAAAAAACAAATTAATATCACTGAAAATGTGACTTTATTAAATATTCAAGAGCTGCTTTAGTGCAATGAAATTATGAGATACATATTGGTCAGATTGTCAGATTACAGATGAAAGGTGAAGAATAAAAAACCTGGACTTATCAAGTGATAAATGTGCATTATCAAAGCATGTGTGGCTACCTGTTTGATGGATGCATTCATGGCCAGTTCATTGGCCTCCTTCTTTGTCTCACAGAAGACGATTGTTCTGCCATGGCTGCCACTGTACACCTGGACTACATCTCCTATCACTGCAGCACGCTGGGACCAGTGGCATGCTATGGCCAGATGCTGCAGAGGGAAGGACAGTATGATGCAAAAAATGAACAAAAGAGAAGAAAATAGAGCATTTCGGCCAGTTGGCATGCCTGCACTGGAAATGAAATGATCAGAATACAGTATTTTAATATTACAGAGAATTAACTTGTTAAGGAATAAATGTACAACTGTACTGCAGCCCTCTTTGAGCCCATTCTCAATAGCACCCATCACACACACTCCCCAAACCCCTTTCACTGCTTACCTCAACAGTTGTTGCAGCTTTCTGTGTTTTCTTCCCAATCAAGTCAATGTGCTTGCAGCCTGGCCTCATGTATTTCTTGGCCACATCATACACCCAAGAGGGGCAGGTGGCCGAAAACAGAAGAGTCTGTGGGTTGGCGTCACTGTCTGCAGGGGAAACAAGAGGGCTTCAGTCATTTTAAGAACACTGGCACTAACTTAAATCCACTCCTACATGAATACTGGACAAATCCAACACATCATATTCACAAGCAGGAGCAAAAACTTAAGTGTTTTAAGTGTTTGGTGCATTTAAGCGTTGGCCCATTAATCAAAGGTCTCACCCAAACAAAAAGACACGAAAAAAATTCTAATCTTTGCCTATCCATGTGAATCAAATTAAGAACTCCCACTATTTTCTACGTACAAACAAAACTGCATACACATTTTTAATTTACTCAAAATCAGAGAAAGATGTAATAATTTTGTCATTCCTTCTTCAACATGTTGGACTCAAACTACCTTTGACGAACAACCCAAAGCAATTTTTTTCTTTGATGCATTATTGTCCTCAGGATAAAAAAATGGAATCAGTCAAACTCAGAACTGGCATGTGCGACTTTAATGAAGATTGGAAACATGTCTTAAAATGGATAAACCTGTTAGCTGCATCTCTGGTTAAATCCCTTTAACAAGTGCCTAAATCACCATTGATATGGATTTACCTTTTTTATATGATGAACTCAAAATCTCTTCAACTTGTTCTGCAAATCCCATGTCCAACATTTGGTCCACTTCATCCAGAACGACGTGTTTCAGTTTGGTGAGGTTGAGTTTGTTATTCTGAAGGTGATCTTTAATGCGACCAGGCGTTCCCACCAAAATATCAATTCCATTACGAATAGCATCAACTGGACAAAAACAGAGTAAATATTATAATACTGTACTAAGATATGGAGGCACCTCAGTAGAAACCATAAAAGAAACATTGCTTTTAATGTTTTAATTTGGCTCTTTATAATCAAATATAGAAACTAACAGGTGTTATGACATTTGTAAAGTAGTGAGCTATGCGTCCAGTCAGTCTATTTCAATTTGAATCAAGTTTAAAACCTATATATTAAACAACAGATGGTTGCTCTTTTCTCGATTGTTACTCAGTTGTTTAAAATCACCTTCCTTAACCAATCATGACTAAGGCATGAACATACTCTGCGGATTGTAGGAGCTGCCTCCATAGAAACAGGCGATGGACAGTCTTTTGGCAATGTCTTTGAAGTCCTTGGCGACCTGGATAGCCAACTCTCTGGTAGGAGCCAAGACTAGCACCTATTGACAAAAAGAAAAAAAAAACAAAAACTTTTAGCTATATACTGAGAAAAACTGAAAAACAGTTGAAATGGCTGGTGAGTACCTTGGGAGGTCGGCCCCTCGTCAACTCTACTGAATCCGTCTGGAGTTTTTCTACCAACGGTATGGCGAAGGAGAAAGTCTTTCCTGTTCCGGTACGGGCTTGGGCAATTACATCCTCTCCATCATATACAGGATTAAATGACTTTACTTGGATGTCAAACAAGTAGGTGACTCCCCGAGCTGAGAAGATGACAGAGTAAAACTTTTATTGGTACTGATTTTATCTGTTTTACTGCTTTGTTTTATTCTGTTTTGCACTGAGTTTTTAATTCTTTTACATATTCGTATGTTTAGCTTTGCCATTTTATTTGATGTATTCTTTTATTTATCTCTGATGTTCAGCACTTTGTCTCAGCGCTTTATAAATAAAGCCGATGATGATGAAAGGACAGGAGATATAACAAAAAAAAAAAAAAAAAAAAAAAAAAGCACAGAAAAAAAAGGCAATGTAATGTTAACTTCAGTCTTCAAACTTATGAGTGATGTCCAACTGAAAATAGGCACATTCATGTTTACACAGTCTACACTTTTGTATGGACGCCGTTAAGATCACATGTTAAGTTTTGATGTTTATACGCCATCATTATATCAAATGATTCTTCTACACAAAACGTACAGTCACCAAATAAATACAGTTTTTTGCCAGCTATGTAAAATGACTCCCTCCCCTGCTCCAACTACGTCCTTTAAGAAATGGGTAAAAAAAAAAAAAAAAAAAACTGGACCACAAAAATGAAGATTATTTACCTTTCAGTTTATCAATGGTGACTTTCGAAATTCGGAAGTTGGAGAAAGCTCCTTCTCTCTGCTCAGGTGTCTGCTCCTAAAGATAGAGAGATATTGACAAAAAGATGAGAGAAATTCAATCCCAGTGTTTCCTTTTGGATTTTGCAGCTGACTTTAAGCGTCCTTAAACTAGCACATACAGCAAACATGGTGTAATTGTAATCACTTGATATATAACTATACCTACACAGAACAACCCTCTACATAAATTTTCAGCTTCTTATATTTTAGCATTTTCCTGTCTTACATTTTCACTGTCACTGGCTGAGTCATCACTTGACTGGGATGGGGTCTGGGTGGGAGTTTGAAGTGGTGTGTTCGGGGTGGAATGTCCATTGGTTTCCTTCTCTGTGACTGCTTTCTTTTGCTTCTGGTTCTTCTATATGTCCAGGAGAAGTGTTAAAAGTTAAAAGGAGGAAAGTCACTGAAAACATACATGAATTATCATGTCAAATTTTAAAATACCCCAAAGTAATTAAACTATCCAGGCTATGATGTAACATACAAAAACCTATTCAATTGGTAGGTATGTAACCACACAAACAGAACAGCACTTACTTTTGATGCTTCCTTTTTCTTCTTGATTTTTTGTTTTGGCAATTCTACATCATCGCTGTTACTGTTCTCGTCAGCGGCCTCATTGATGTGGCCGTTAACTTGGTCCGCTGCCAGCTTGTCCTTTTTCTTTTTCTTCTTCGGTGCTGGAGGATCACAGTCCGGATCCTCCTCCTGCTCCTCAGACTGCTGTTGTTTCTTCTTCAGCTTCTTACCCTCCTTCGTCTTATTCTTCACCTTCAACAGAAGAAAAATATTTACATAAATCAAATATTCAGAAGCTAGTCAAACATTTACAATACTGTTAAACTAATCTTAGCAAGTAATGTTTATAAGTACTTTTTGCAATCTGTATATAATTTATAAACAATGTTACCACATAAAAAAGGGTAATTTTTTAAAACAGAAACTTGCTGCATGGACCTAATATTATTCACTGACCATTGATTATGTTTTGGGCAATCCCCTAATAATCAGCAGGTCACCAACTTCTAAGAATGGCCTCTAGTAGACCTCCGAAACTCTGCTGTGGTTTCTGGCACCAAGCTGTCCAAAACAGATCCTAAAATAGCTTAAGTTGTGATAAAAGGAATTTGGAAGAAAAGTTTACCTCAAAAATACATTTTTATTGTCGTTGTTACATTTCTCAACATCACTTCTTGCAACACACATTATACTACTAAATGTTGCACCACACAAGCAGTGCATCTTTTCAGGGAAATATTTGTTGTTCGAGCAGATTTCAACCATGTTGTTCCTTTTCACAGGGCTGAATGTAAACTGAGGGACACTATTTAGTTATTACGTTCAAAATGAGGGAGGAAAAGTCATAAACTTATTAAATTATACTCCAGTACCTGAAAATCAAAACTGCCCTCATCTCAATCTATTGATGGATCTGTTGTAGTCATTAGACTTGTTTTTACACATTCAACAGTCTTTAACTCATGTCAAAATAGGTTCATTATTAAGTTACAGATTGAATGATATTATTTTTCACACATACACAGAACCTGGATGTATGTTGATACCAGGTCTAAACAGGGCCAAGTAAGTCCTGACTACTAACAACAATGTTGCGAATGAACTAGTAAAAATGAGGCAATGACCCAAGTCAAACAATCCTAAAGTCACTAAACTCCTCATTAACTCCAGTTTTTCCCTAAACTCATCTTAACTTGTTTCCCCTTCTCTGTTTAAATCCCACTCACGTAGGTGTTATGGGAACGAGATCAAAGATGTCCACTTCTGGAATAATTATTGAGGGGTATTAGGAAAAATCTTATATCTAATGAACGAAACACCTGAACGTATTTGAACAATATTTCAACAATAACATTTTTATATCATGTTTGTTTTGAGCTCCCCTTTATTACAGCTGTGGTATTGCTGCCACCGTTTTACGATAGCCATTAGCAAGCACAGCCACATGTTGTCAAACATGGAGGAGCCATGGCAGAAACTTTAGCCTTTTAACTCGATGTGGATCATTAAATTCACCTTGAGGGTTTCAGCTTCCGCGACAGTGTCCATATCTTTATCAATGGCTTCTTCTTCACTTTCAAAGATGACTTTTGATGGCATTTCTCTTCCCTGATGGAGACCCTCGACGTGGACACAGGCTAACCCACTGGCACGCGGATGGAAAGGAACGGAAAGGGCGGAGCGAAGAAATGTGATCACAGCTGACGAGGGGAGCGTTCAGGGAACGTTCGTTAATGACGATGCCAAGTTTACTGCACATGTAGCAAAAGCATTTAAATACAAAATGCTGAGAAGTATGCTACTGACAGTCTGCAAAGACTCGGAGATAAACCATTAGCAAATCCAACAGGTTCGCTAACTTGCAACTGGAAGACAGCATGGTTAAGCGTCAACCGTGGAAGCTCCGTTTTACGAGCTGAAGACTGTTTACTCCCTAGCACCAGTGCGTCAACAAACATTCCGCCATCTTGTGGGAGGTGCGTACAACTGTAAACACGAGGTAATGTTTGTGTGAAACAAAATTGTATGAAGTAGTTATTAAAGTTGAAAAGGGATTCAGATAAACAGGATATACATTAAAGAGTGCATTGCTGCTTCCTGCATGAATCATACTTTAATGTGGTGCATTCTTTGTCATACACAAAGCCAGCCCAAGGAAAAGCAAACTAGGCAGCTGGTTAGGGCCCCCAAATCTTAAGCCTCCTCCCCCTCATAAAGTCTTGAATTTTAACACAGATTATAGATCTACAATGTTAACATTTGTTTGTTGAGAATGAGAATGCTGTTAAAGGGGTAATATTACATCAAATTGACTTTTTTGAGCTTTACATCATGTTATAATGTTATCAAAAACATACCTGGAGTGTTGCCTTGATTCTTTCATGCATCTTTGAGAAATCCTTTAATCTCTGGCAGCCATTCAGCTGAGCAAAACACCTGAGTGAATACAGCTCCACCTTCAAGACCCAGCTTCTCCTCGGAGCTGCAGTTTCTAACCTTCCGAGCTTCCGCCTCACAGAGCACCCCTCCCACACGACTTCTCCACTCAGGTCCTTCAGACTAGCCAGCAGCAATTAACAAACACCTGGTGGAACTGCGCATCTGCTGAGCTCATTATACAAGCAACTCCTCACTGAAACGCCAATAATAAACATTAAAGGGTTAATAGGGGAGTGCTATTGTGATGACTTCCTGAAGGCGGAGTTTCAGAACGCACAGGAGTTCTTTAAGAGACAGAGGCCCAATTGCAAGGTGTTAAATTACAAAGTCAAATTTTTTTAAGTCATATTTGATGTATACAGCATTTTTGTGACAACTGAAGGTTACTTGATTGTGCTATAAAATGGCACTATGTGCCTGGAAAATGCATAATATTGCCCCTTTAAACTTGATTTATTGTTTTAGGAGAGATAAATTAAAAGATTTTATATTGCTTAACATTTAAATGTAACATTTAATTGACAAGTTTTGTTTGTAAAAGTCATAATAATATTTAAGTTTTAATTATGTTTTTTAATTTAATTTTCCTTTGGTGTCAATGAAGTATTTTTGAATGTGAATAATCTATAGTTTTATCGTTATGTTACCATAGCTGCAATCTGATGCTATGAGTGCTATGCTATGTTTGAGCTCAGTTTGTTCAAAAATACATCTCAGCAAATAATAATCAATTGTCAGTGACTGTTTTTAAGCGCTGCCAATTAAACTTGGCCTCCTCAACCAGAAGATCTGTATTGATATGCTGTTAGTGGTGGTGATGTTCTTAAAAGAAAGAAGGGTCCCTAAATTATATTCTGCTTAAGGCCCCAAACCACTTTGGACCAGCCCTGGACATATATATTGGGTAGTATGATTGTTAGTATAGGCTTACACTTTATATAGAAGCACTTACAATCAATGTTTAACTTTACATGTAATATTTAATAGTGTATACTTAGCGAACAATACTTTCATGTACAATATAAATTATATGGAAAAATGTAACTCCCTTGAACATGTCTGAAAATGTACCATGCAGAACAGATATGCATTCCAAGCAGAGAATATTTTGTATTTGTGAGAAATGTCTGTTTTGCAGTCCTGACAAAATCTATGAAAGACTGAATGTTGTGCAGTGCATCCCTATAGTGAGCCACATTTAACATTAGTTTATTATACTCTACATTCAATATATCATTTGTTGGAATAAACTCTAAATTCAAAAGTAAAAAAAATAACAAGAGTTGGGATAATAAGTTGCTATTCCTATACATAAAATGTTATCCAGAATTTCTGCTACACCCATGATCTCAATGCAGTTTGCACTGAGCAGACTGATTTTTGAGCCAACTTTAGTGTTATTTTAAGCTTCGTCCACTACAGGGTACTCAAAGTCTTAATTAAAAAATGTGCTGAAAAAAATGGGGTTTTTTGCTCATGAAATGCAACCTGTTCCTTCTATGACACTGTGGATGTCGCACCAATACTAAAATTTATTACCACATATTCCTCGACAGTAAAGGTAGTTTGGGAGATCAAATTGAATTTCATCAAGAAACTTAAATTTTCAAAGATCACAGACAAATTTCTACTTTTAAGAGGAATGAGATGCACAAAGACTACGTAGTCCATTCTAAGTTAAAACCACAGGATAAATTTTATCTGGAATTGTTGTTGTTGTTGTTGTCAAAAATTGAGGAAGACCACTTGCAAAAAAACTGAAACTAAAAAAGAACTGCTTGTCAGCATGTTGGAGAAACAAGGAACACTATGCTAGTTTTACACAGCAAATGTACACTGTTTGGAGAAATTAGAACATTCTTATGTTCTTTTGGAAAAATAACAATGGGAATGTCCAGCCGATATATTGTTCTGGAACAGAAATGAACATGTTGTTGTGAAAGGTGCATATCAACCCTAGAATAAACGTAAAGGACCTTGTAGGTGTGTTCAAATAAGTTGACTGAGTTTAAAAGGCAATTCAGCAAGATACAAACATAATGTACCTTAACTTCTTAATTTGAAAAATACTCAACACAAAGGGGTCTCAATTCATCATTTACAGAAAAAATTCAATTCACACATAGAACACAACTGAGAGGTAAATTGATGATGGGAATTTACCTTCTCATGCTGCCTTGGGCAACTGACCATGTTGCCCATTTCAAAAACCACCACCATCTATCTATGCATATAATACAGTTCTAATGCTAATAAGTTGCATGTTATTTCCAACGTTTGGCTTGTACTGTCTTGACCTAAAAGTGAGAAGGAGGTCACAATAATGTTCTAATTCTGCCTTCCATTTGCTTCTGACATCAGAGTTCGGTTCTAAGATCAGTCTCATTCCTACCTTAGTAGAAACCAAGTGAATGAATTGTTGTGATCAGTGAACAGTTAAACTACAGCCAGCAGGCCAATAACCATATTTCTTACCATTTTGTGCATTTCAGAGTTGGAGGAACGTCTCCTCAAACAGATGTTGTACAGTACTGTGAGTGACTGATTTACAATGATTATGTTCTACAATTTATAATTATACAAAATTATATCTATTTCCTAACAAAATCTTAAGAATTATTTACATGTTTCTAAATGCTGCCCTATTTAGAAAAGGAGAATCAGCAGCAAGATATGCCTCTGGCGTTTATTAACTGATGCCAGGTTGGAGCAAAAATAAAGTGGTAAACCTCAAAGAACAGGTCGTTGCAAAGCTGAAAAGAAAAACCAATAAGGAAACATAATCAATTTTATACAGTTCAGCAAACATGTTAGAGTCAGTTAATCTGCATGAGAAAATTTTATTATAGACACAAAAACAAGTATAAAAACAAGTCATACAAGATGTTTTCACTGCTTGGTAACACAACAAATATATGGCTCCTTCAGCCACTTGGCACAGCTAATGGTTTCAAATTTAAATTTCTTTGGCTCAGACAAAAAAGTCTTGTCATGTTTGGTAAAGTTTAAAGAGGACCCCAGCACAGGGGGTGACAGTGGAAAATTGAGAATTTCAGTTATGGAAAAGCAACAAAAACTTAGAGAACACAGAAACAAGAAAGCATGGTTGTGAATGAATCATTCTGCAAAGAGCAATGAATCCAGGAGCTTGAATACCAGGGAGTTTAACTGTAGACCAGAGGGAGGTGGTTTGATTACTAACAGGTTGCAAATGTAGAGGAGGCAAACAGGTGGACTGAGGGAAGGTGAATAATTAACACTGGGAGCTGAGGTGAGATTTAAGGCTGAGTTACAGTCATGCTTTTAGCGGTTTGTGTTAAGCACGGGCGAGCCACAGTATTCTCCAAAAATGAGCCCTCATAGAGGGATCATATAAATGCCAGTGCAGGTGGAACTGCTCTGCAAGAGCACCCTCCAAATCATCCAGTTTGAGTGGTATGTGCCATGTGCAATACACGCAGTTACAAATATTGAACACAAAGAAATTAACTTAACCTTGGTAGAAATAATGAATACAGGAACAGAATGGAATATGGCAAGATCAAATTGAATACAAATAAACCAGGGGGATGTATTACAGACACAAACACAAATAAAACCAAACCCAAACAACCAAAGATCATAGGTCCCCTTTTTTTGAAGAATCTATTTTTATTTATAATTCAAATTAGCTAGGTTATAATCATATTGAGTGTAAATTGAGCCCTTAATATAACCATTATTATATTTTCCATAATCAAGTAGCCCCGCTCTCTTACTCACTCTTTGTATTTTTCAAATTTTCATCAAAATATTTGTGTGTACTATAAAAAAAAATCTAACAAAAAATGATGTTATATAAATGATGTGTACAAGTTTTAATTGAGATCATTCTTATTTTTGTCACCCACTGTCCATAGCATTTCATTATTGCCCAAAACTTGTTTCTAAAGTGAATGAACTGGAAGCTTTGCCTTTAAAATTATGTAAGCCCCCCTCCACTAAGAAGTCTGTTATCAACTGTTCCACAGTGCTATGAGGTGCTAATTTTTCACAACATTTCTCTTCAAGGCTGTGGTTCCTTTAGTAGAAAAAATATCGGCAAACCACTGTAGTGGGTGTCAAAAGAATACTAAGATTTGTAACATTGTACCAAGACATTTATGTGAAACCAAACTACTTTTAAAAACTTTATATGGAGTATGAAGCAAAATGTAGAACGAGGAGCTGGTTTTATTGTCTGGTAAAAATGCATATGACACAACGAGGACAAAAAATGCATATGACACAACGAGGACAAATTCTTTGTGCCACACTTTGTTTTTCTGCCAACAGCATGTTGGAATGTTACTGTAGCACCTAAACTGTGACTGCAGAGGTGCCCATCAGGACAAGCACAATTGCAGGTTTTGATTGCAAAGGTGAAATGAATTCAGATTTCTTTCATTTGAAGAGTGGTCATGTCCCCACCTATCATGTGGGACGTTGGGGTTCAATCTCCAACAGGTGTTGTTTAAACCTATTCTATTTTGATTATATTATTATCATCAAGCACAAATAGTTTAGTTTTAGTTACATTTTATTTTAAAACTTAGCTGTTTAGACAAGACCTAGTTGACACCTTCTGTTCTGAAACCAAAAATCCTGAGTATTACAGAGCCAAGTAGGCTTTTTCAGAATATCTGCCTTCAAGTCAGGGTTTGTTGACCCAGGTTTCTGAAACGAGGCCCAAGTCTCAAAGTGGAACTTCTTGGAAACATCCCCCATGGAGGTTTGAAGTGCTCCGCAGTTGTGAAAGTGCACATGTGCAGAACGTACAACTGCAGGATTTGTTCTACACATACAAGGACAGATAAAAGTAGAAAAAAAATAGTGAATAGCATTGTACTATGTGTGCTACTCAACCTTTTCAGTTTAACACATCATCTGATATGGAATATATTTGCGTTACATTCATCAGAAATGCACTTTGCCTTCAATGCAGATACTGAATGGACCTGTGAGGCAAAGAAGAATTGTAATGACATGCTAAAATCACAGCGCCATTTAGTGGCATGACAACTGCAGCGGATTATAAACAGTGACACAGTGTCGCCTAAATGTGGAACTTTTCCACAATCAACATCTGAAAACAATATGAGTTTCCAGAGAGTGGTCTCAAACTCTCAAAGTCTTAGTGAGAGACTCCCAGGAAGTGGTGGGACTTATAGTCTTCCATGGAGACACTGGCCAGCTGGCTCCATTTCCAATTAACACCAATTTACCTGGAGCTCTGAAACACAAACAGAAACCCAGATGAAAGCCCTTGGGTCGTAATAGTGCATTTAAATGGGACATATTATGCAAAAATCACTTTTTGCATATTTTTGTACTTCCATTTGGGTCTCTACTGCTTCTAGAAGCAGTCCAAGTGCAGAAACATCCAGCTATTTTTGCAAAAAGTTAATGTGTTGGTGTCTGCCAAATAAGCTGTTTCAAAAACCTCCAAAATGTTGCACGTCATGATTCACGTTCTGTCCTGTCCATGCTGTGTTAGTTTTCATTCAACTCACTTGTGTCGCCTGATTGCTGATCTGTGCCACCTGGGCCTTGCTCTACTTAACTCCTCTCAGCCCCTGCCAGATTATCGACAGCCACGAGCCAGTAGAAATCCAGCGTTTCATGCCTTGCCTTCTTGTGTTTCTTCGACCCCTTTCCATCCACGGATCTTCCCCTCCTGCCAAGCCCGTTACGGATTCCTTGTTTCTGGATTTCTGGACCCTGACTCAAGCTTCGCCTCACGACCACCGAGTATTGCCTGTCCCTCAAGCTAAGTCTGCTCTCTCTGCCTTCCCGTGTATTACCTCTGCCTGCTTATCGTCTAAGCCCCTGGTGCTGCATTCGATTCCCTTGTGGAGACCGTCATTGTTTCCTCCTGAGCAGCTGCCAGTTTCCGATACTGAATAAACCTGCTTTTCCTTTACGTACTTCTGTGTGTGGTTGAATTGAACCACAACACTACACTTGTCAACCCAAGCCAAGTTCCACCCATATAGTTACAAGAACATCCAACCACTTGTTCCAATCCAGAACTTGTTCTGCTGGTTTTACCATTGTACATTGGCTTCTGGAAAACATAGATACATATATCAACTCAATCAAATTGCCACCACACATATCATAGCAGGTGTTAAAAGAAAAATTTGACTTTGCATGAGGAAACATTTATGGTTTTGGCCGGGCATAGACATGCCTTACTATGCAGTTTTCTTTATGTTCACTGATGTCGACTGAAACTGAAGAGGGTTTAGCTTTTATTTGTTTTTAAATCTATGCACATCTTTAGAACCTGTGACTGGCTTCTCTGAGGAGATATTAACTTCTAGGATTTTTTTGTCAGAAAAACCCTAAAATTGTGTTTTACATGTAACATGTTATATTCATATTGTTCAATACCAGCTGTTTAGTGTAATGTTAGTCAAAAAACAATTAAAATAATTAGGCCAAACAGCATATATCTTCTGGTTTCTGATCTGATTTGTCTAATGCAAGACATGCAGTTTATACTTTTTTATTTTTGTTTCTTTGGTTTCTTGGTCTAATCCAGTAACATTTTTCTGGTGATGCATTCTTTAAAATAAGGCTTTCAGCAAAATTTTGTCATAAACCTAATTTATTTGTACTTTAATACAATGTCTTTTATACAATATTTCTTCAACGAGAAAAGACTTCATTACAGAGTGAACAAGCAAAGAGAAAATATCTATTCCATGGTTTTCATCATTTTCAAGGGTATTCATTTGTTGAATAATGTTCAGCCTGGTTTCATTAATAGTTACATTAATATCTGGAACAATATCATTATTATTGGTTTGAAGCTCAGGTAATGCCCTATGTTGGTCTATCCCATAATGGTTATCATTAAAAATGTCATAACTGGCTGGACTCCAATGTGCAGTGTGTACTGAAATACCTATAATTATGCTGTTTATTCCCATTCTTTCCAACATAAAACGAGCAACAAGTACATTTTCCATACCATGGTCACATCTGACTCTTAAAGGTATTTCAAAGTTCTCAACTCCTTCCAAGAACAAAGACAGGACATTTGAAGCTCTATTATTTGTTAATCAGTGTAAATATATTATTGTCCTACTGAAGCCATCCACGCAGCCATGAAGAACCATCTGCTACCTAACCAGCTTGTGGTTTCCATCAAAATGCCTATTGAGAGATTAAAATCATTTTAACAACCCATGTATATGCATCATTTGAATACAACATTAACAGAGACATGCAGATATCAAAATTGTTACCACTTACCATACTAGACACTATATATCCTCCTGTGTATTCCATGATGTTGCTTCAATGATCTGCTGATGGGATCCACTTGATGCAGGCTCTGTCTGACTCTTATGCCATTTGATCTGCCAGGCTTCCAAGTACATATGTTTCACCAGCATTTGGAGTAGTCTGGATTATATTAGTGACAATTTGGTCAAGGTCTTGATTTGACCGAAAAGAATATTCTACGGAGTCTATTTCAAGACTTTGTCTGTGAATGTATAGAGTTCTTTGGCTGATTCCGAATGAAATCCTTTGCCAAGTCATCCCAATAGATACACAATGAGAAATCTGTCTGGCTCCTATGTTGTATTTGGGACATCCTCTGTAGCCTATGGAGGTTGTTGGTGATGTAAAACTGTTGGTCAAATGAGTTAATTGCAGTGTGGTAGCATATTCACTTAGCAGATTTTGAAAACATGTAAACAGTAACTCAAGTCCGTTGATGATGTCTCTGTTATTAGGATCATATCTAGACACAGCAGCAATGAATGATGACAATGATTGTGTATGATACTCTAGCTGTCAATGAACTCTTTCCTGGGAGAAATTGTTGTAGTCCACCCTCTGAAAAGACTCAATGCAATGCAGGGCACTTCTGAAAAAACTCACATCTTCTTCATTGCTCGTAGCATTAAAAAAGAACAACTGAATCTGTAAAGCAATAAGGATCAGATGAAAGGGCATTGTGTCCAAGCTCTTACAATCAAATATTCTTTGCTGACCACAGCTGAAGCTGGCAGCTTGTGGATAAGTCAAATCATGTTAAGTCAAGTTTATTGTATAGCACTTTTCAGCAGCAAGGCAGTTCAAAGTGCTTCACATCATAAAAACATCAATCAAGTATACAGCAAAATCATTGAGCAAATATACATGAAAATCATCAAAATCATAGAGCAAATATCAATGCATTAAAATCATGAGGATCATCAAGCAAATATAATTTGAAATTATTGATCAATATTCCACTTATTACTAATCAACGGCAACTCTAAACCGGTGGGTTTTTAGCCTTGTTTTAAAGGAACTCAGTGTGTCGGCTGTTTTGCAGTTTTCTGGAAGTTTGTTCCAGGTTAGTGGTGCATAAAAACTGAAAGCTGCTTCTCCATGTTTGGTTCTGGTTCTGGGGATGCAGAGTAGACTAGAACCAGAGGAACTGATTGGTCTGGAAGGTTGATACAATGACAACAGGTCTTTAATGTAGCAGATAAGATTAAGTGGCTGAGGTGGTCAGTTTCTGTCCAAGCGTTGTAGCATTTGACAGGGTCCGAATCGTCTCTTTTGAAGCCAAAATATTGTAGAGTAATGCCACTGCTTCTGTAAGGTATTCAGCGGGAAGCTGAGTAGAAATCAATGATTTCTAGTCGGAAAATATCGACTGGAGATTGCAAAAAACACACTCGAAGCTCACCAGAACGACTTCCATTTAAAACGACAACTTCCTGTTTAAATGAAATGCCTTCTTTTTCAACTGAACTCATCAGAAGATATTTGACTAGTTTATCTGAAAGGTTCTCATGAGTTTATATGAAAGCTTTTCACTGGTTTGCATGAAAGGTAGAGCTTTTCACCAGTTTATATGAACAGTTCTCACTACTTTGTATGAGAGCTTTTCAGTAGGTTATATGAGAGGCAAATTTGTTCACTAGTTGATATGAGAGCTTTTCACTAGTCTTTGTGCAAGATTTAAGTATAGTATGTGAAAGAGTTTAATTTCATGTGTATATGGAAGTTAATTCTAATTTATGTCTCTGGTGGCACCCCATATTATGCCATTCAAAGAAAAGTTGATATAATGAGGAAAACAGGACAAACTAAAAAGGAGGAAATGACCATAACCAAATTATGCTACAATAGATCTCATTTGGTAATTGCAACATTTTGAAGTCTGTGTGGGTTCAGGGCCTTTAACTGTAAACACAGATCATAATGTGATCATAAAGTGCTATACAAGTACAGGCCATAATCCCTTTTCTGAACAGACAAAGCATCTGGAGGCTTAGTGTACATCAATGGTTCCCAGTCCTGGTCCTCAAAGACCACTGTCCTGCATGTTTTCGGCATCTCCTTGCTGCTGCACACCTGACTTAAATAACTGGGGAATTAACAGGCTTCAGCAGCACTTGATGGAATGCAGAAGAGATCATGCAATCATTTGAATCAGGTGTGCTGGAATAGAGACTCATCTAAAACATGCAGGACAGTGGTCTTTAATGACTGGGGTTGGGAACCACTGGTGTATATTGTGAGCATCAACTACCTTTCAATGTAATTTCAAGCTGATCTCCAGATTGCAGCTATCCATGGTACTGGACAGTCATCTTGATCTTAAAATGTATTAAAAAGCTAAAAAATTAAAGATGCTGTGGTAGAAGAACCTCAGAATTAATCCACATACACTTTATTGGCAGCCAAGACTTATCTTAACTTCTCTGTTTAAAAATGTGTTGCATTTTTTTAATCACATTTTAAATATGACACTGAAATTAATACACCGAAATTTTAAAATAATTAAAAATGAGAGTAAATGTCACTGATGTTTTGTTCACAGTTGACCAACAGGTAACAGAAAAACTACATGGAAATTGGCACATAGTTAGGAAGTGTTCAATAATCCTGTTGTGGGATTTAATAACAAAATTTGTTTATGTCATTTTAGATGTATTCCAATATAGATGATGTAGTGTACAAGGTGTAGGTCCTCTTGATTACATCACAATATTGGTGTAACAGCAGCACAGACCTTTACTGTGGAACTTGACACAACATCTACCCATGCTTATCTGGTCATGTAATTACCATATGAATGAATAAAAACATACCAAACTCACCACTGCTTTTAATATTAGGATATTTAGGACTGTTTCAATCTATTTTTGCTGGATAAAATTCCTCCCAACACATCCACTCCTACCATATGCCACATCTGTGTGTGCAAATATTCATATTTTAGGTGTATTTGTTAATTTAAAAAATAAGAACAACAAGACTGATGCTGTGTAGGACAGCTTATTAGCTTTCTGGAATTACTGTCACAGGGGTTGGATCCATGGCTGATGCACACAATACTGTACTCAAAGGTCAGAAATAGTCTGGGTGTAAGTCTAGACCTATGACTACTAACACAAGAGGAGCCACAAAAGAACTATATATTTGTTGTGGCACTGTAGTCATAGCCCCACTAAAATGATTTACCCAACAAATTTCTTAAGCTTAAACTCTTGTTTTTTAAATTATTATCACCAATCTCATTCTCATGTAGGGAAAACAAATATATTTTCCCCAATTCAAAAATTATAGCAGTTGCGTTCTGGAGGGTTGCAAAAACTTATTGTACCGACATTCTTTCGCTCTTTGCCATTGTTCAAGAATTATTACAGCACTATGACTTACAACCTATGACAGCTTTTATCTTTGATCTCATAACAGCACTCTGTTTCTGTTAGACATTTAGGTATTTAATAAGCTAACGATATGTTACTAAAACCTGTATAACTTTTTATATGTCTTTATTTTTTTGAATTTTTTTTTTTTTTGACACAAAGAAAATAAATAAAAAAGGCTAACCGACAAATGTTGGGTTTCCGGTTTAAAGGTTTTCAAAACATTTTCATGAGCAGTTCCTAATGTTTTAAATGTGAAAAAGTTAAAAAAGAAAAAAAAACTGAAAATCAAGGCAACATGAAGTATTATATTTTTTGTGATTATAACTGAGACACAGTATCTGCAATATACTATATTGACTTTAAATCTTGATCTGCCAGAACCATAAATAATGTGGCGTGTTACTTCATTCAGTTTTTGTTTTACTACCTTTTCTGTTTAATGTGATTCATTCATGTGGTTTATCTAACCCCAGGGAACTGAATGATCTGCTTTCAAAACAGTTTGACAGAAATGTTCCCCACCCCAGTTTCTGGTTTCCATTTCTGTACAAGGAATGTTGACAAGCGTTTAAAGGGGCGTTTCTCCTTTCTCTTCTTCTGTTTTCAACAGATACTGCTCTCATAATTTTATCTTCTCACATCTCTGCCTCTCTTACATATGTCCCTTCATCCACAACAGATCTTATTGCACCTCCAGAATCAGATCCAAACATGACGAATCAACATTCAGTTTCTATGGTCCACTAATCTGGAACAAACTTCCAGAAAACTGCAAAACTCCCGAAACCCTGAGTTTCAGGAGTTTTGCTTATAAGCAAACCCCATTTACGTTTTAACCTAATTCTATAGAGTTGCCTTTGATTAACAATGGCTGAAACATATATTACTTTGACTCTTTATGCTAATATTTTATGATGATGTCATTTTAGAAAATGTTTGTTGCCTGCTTATAGTTTTATGTTTTCATCATGTAAAGTGCCTTGCATTGTCTTGTTGCTGAAATGTGCAATACAAATAAACTTGCATTGCCTTACATTGAATTTTCTTCAGTCTTTGTTGGTCAAAGGTAATGCACTATGAATTACCCTGAACTAATACTGAGCTTCTGGTTAATTTAATTTAATATTTTTTCAGAGTGTGGAGTTAATGTTGAAATATCAGGTATTTTTCAGTTAAAAAAAAAACAAAAAACTGCAAACAATGTATCATTTGTTTTCCACTTCAGAATTATACACTACTTTATGTTCGCTTATCACAAAAAATGGCAACAAAATACATTCAAGTTTGTGTTTGGGGTGTGGTAAAATGTGAAAAAGTAAACATGATGTGAATATTTGCACAAGGCCTTAAATATTATACTTGAACTCCAAGTATTTTTACAAAAACAGCTACGAAGAAACTGGAATAGCCAGAGAAAACACATTCAAACTCAGCGTAAATTCATCATCATTTACACATTGTCTACAGCTAGATTTCAATTACATTTGACTCCTGGACAGTGAAATATCGCTCATTTTTATAAAATCAAGTCCATGTTTCACTGTTTCATAACATTCAGCTTCCTCTTTTTCTTGTCATCCTGTTAATGCAGGCCTCTTTTACATATTACTTTCTGGTCAAGCACTTCCTGAAGCATTAAAGGAAAAGCCTTGAAAATATGTAAGGTGGTACGCTAGATTTTATTCCTTTTAATAATTTAGATCCTACTATGTTTTAGAGCTCCATTAAAAACATGTTTGAATTATTTATTAATTTATTTTTTAAAAATAAATATATTTACGATCAAATGCACATTTAAACAAATCCAAAAATATTTTCAGTTTCAAACGCGTTTGAAAGACAATCGTTTTTGCTTTTTTTTTTTTTTTTTTTTTTTTTTTTTTTTTTTTTTTTTTTTGTAGTTTTGTCAACCGTAGAAATGCAGAAGCGAAAATATTTATTTTATTTCAGAGCAGCGTCATGATGATGATGATGAACACCTTCCCTTCGCACTCTGTTCTGTCCCGCCCTAACTAATCTGCTATTTCTACTTCCATCCCTTAAACTATCCACTGGTCAAATAGGAAGTCCCAGCAAGCACCCCAGAGCAGAACCCGTACGCCTCAGTTCCGTTTCTGCTCAATTCACGTCCGGTGGAGTTCGAGTCATAACGGATCGGAAATGCAGCGGCAAATCACCAGGACCCATATTTTGCTCTTCGCAGTTTTTATTATCTTCCTTGCGTAAGTATTTGACATTTTTCTGGGTTATTTTTATATAGTGACGCAAGAAAAGTACAACAAAGGAAGACATTTGAATGGCTTTAATGAATAAGGAAATAATATATTGGATATAAAATTGTCTTATTTTTAAAGTTAAAAAATATAATACAACCTAGGCTAAAATTTGTTGCCAGTATAAGAACGTTTATTTGTGCGGAAGAACGGTGCAGGCAGTGCGTCGCTGCATGCGCCCGCCTCATTTACGAAATACCCAATCCTTCAAGAACTCGGAAATCGTCTCAACAAAACCATGGTTTTTAGTTACAGCGAAACATTTATTAGTTAAACTTGATTTGTTCTGTATTTGTTTTAACTTTTACACATGTCCAACCCTTTGCTCTTTTTCTTACGGGAGTTACACGTAAGGTCTTGGGTTATAAAATCCTTTATCCCGTTAGAGTATGTCAGGGATTAAACGAGGATTACTCCGGTTCAAATTATGTCGTTTGAAGATATTAGTATGTTATCTCCTTCGCAAAGAGTTTTTATTTTTTTCTTATTTCCCTCTATTGTTTAAACTTTATCTGCCCACGTCCTCTGCGACTAAATAAAGCAGTTTAAGACTCCGGATGGATCAGTGAAATATAATACTATGTTTTATCATGTTATGATTTATACACTCGTAAATATAAGCACTACCAAGAATAAATCTCCACACTGAAATTTTTGAAGCAGCCAAAAAAACATTTGCGAAAAATTCTCCATACTTGCAATGAGCTAAACAAATGCAGAAAATGCAAGGGCTTGTGTTCTTATAAGGGAAGCAAACCAATGTAAATTATTTCCCCATATATCTGTGGTACAAATCCTTGAACTGACAACAGACACCATTGTTTTGCACATGTACTATGCCAGCAGTTCTAGGAAGCTGGTACCCAGAAACGGGGTTGTTGTGCTGCATGCCCTTTCTTTTTTTTTTTCTATCATGTAAAATGCTCACCAGTAAACTCCTGTCCATGAAGCCAATGCTATTGCAGTCTAGCTGCAGTTGTAGACTGTAGCTAAACGAGGATCACAGTGAATTAATGCTTCGTTTGAATGTGTTTTCTTAGGCTATTCTGGTTTCCTCTCATAACCTAATTGTTAGCTGTTTTAATTAAACAATTGCAATATTTAAGATCTTGCAAAATAATTCACACTACATTAACTTTTTCAATTGCATTTTGTTGGCATTTATGAACTAAGATAAATTAGTGCATAATTGTGAAGTAAAAGAGAAATGATGCATTGTTTGCATTTTGTTTTTACTAATACAGTTCTGAAGAGTGTGGTGCATTTGTGTTCAGGCCTTCTTTGTGATACTCTTAAATAAAATCCAGTCCAACAAACTGTCTTCAGAAGTCACTTAATTAATAAATTGAATTAACCTGTGGGTTGTGTAACCTCACTAAAATTAGAAAACAAACAACAAACAGCATCCTGGAGATCAAGGAACACAGCAGACAGGTTATGATGATGCCATGAATAACTATTGTTATGTGCAAAAGGCAACTAATTAACAAACTCAGTAATTTAGTAGTTGGGGCTCCACCTTAGTATCAGTCAGTTATTCTATGAATACCTGCCTGGTGCAGTGCGGGATTATAGAATAACAGATAAAAGAGTGAATTTGTACGCCAACATTCTCAAACAGCCAGCACTGCAGGTATATACAGAATAAATACTGACAATTTCTATCCAAAATATAAGAATGTACTACCAAAAATACTTTAACTTCCAGTTAAAATACTTCTGTCAACAAACTCTTGAACTAGGCTTGTTAAAGTCAAAAAAATTAATAAGTAAGAATGAAAAGAATAAGGAAAACTAACAAACTACGGGAAAAAATAGTAGAAAGAAAAACTAAGAATAAAGAGAAACCAATAACTAGTAAAAAGATGCAGTAATATCACAGATCAGTGTGAATATGTATGTTTAAGAACCAAGGATTGTTTTGAGGAATTTGGAATGAGGCCAAGCTAACTTTAAAAGCTAATTAAGAACAACAGTTGCTAGGTGCTCGAACAATCAGTTCAAAATGCAAAGCAGAGGAGTGAATAAAATATTATTTCAGTAACCCTTTGGACAACCGATTCTTAATGTTGTAATAATTACCATCATAGTAAGTGATTGAATTAATTGCTGGACTACTAAGATGGCAGCTTAAAACAGATACAGACTCTCAGTTTGGCCAAGACAAGAGATATCCAGAAGCAGACCATGATGTTAACAACAAAGAACTACCGACTGCGACTCTGTTAAGCAACCCCACATGTACTTTTAAGTAGTGTTAATACCAATATTAATGTGTTCATGAGTGCTGGTGGTCTTCTACTGCCGATCATGGCACAAACAGATTTAGTTGTGTTGTAAACACTACAGAAACTAGTTGTGACTACTGTCTTACCACAGCTTTTAGCATTAGTATTAGCAGCAGAGATAACATAGATACAATTTAGCACATTTATAAGGACTATGTCGATGTATTTAATGCAGATTAGTGAGAGGAGATGAGGAAGAATGCCAATAAAAGAGAACAAGCCTATGTAACAGTTGCTCAAATCACTTATTGAAATAAAGCTTGAATCACCAAAAGCCACAACTCTGGCTTGTTTTAGATCTGCTCTGCCTTGACACAGTTCATTTATCAAACAAAGCAAAACAGAATGAAAATAATATTTAAATTATTTCTTCCTAAACTAATTTTCTCTGGCCAGACACAACCTCTTACTGGGACTGTTCTTGAACAGGAAGGCTTCAATGTGCCAGTGAGTTGCAGGTCCGATGAATGGAGAAGCCGTGGTGGCCGCTCATGGTTTAGTGACTGGTGGGTACGGTTCTGCTCAAACTGGCGCACATGGCATGAATGTAGAGCTGTGGTTCTTATGCTGACCAAAATATAGCTTTTTGACCTACATGCAATCCTTATGTGTGGCACATTACATATTACCTTGAGCACAACATCCCTATGAAAAATTGACGGTTGAAGCATCATTCAGTGGGGATGCTTGTCTTAAGCAGGGACAGGGAAGCTGGTCAGACTAAATGGAAAGATGCATGGAGGATATAAAAGACTTAAGACTGAGAAAGATGTTCAACTTTAAGGAGAGTAATGACCATAGACATACATACAATAGAATATTTTTCCAAGAAGAATGGGCTAAGTTTTGGTTAATCTCTAGATGTTTAAACACGGTATAGACATATTCCAAAATAACCATCAAATATTGGTTATACAAAGTATTGCTCAGGGTAGCTGAATACAAATGCACACTTTTGAGGTATTGTTTGTAAAATAACTCAAAATCTGTTATGTTCCTTTCACTTAAAGGGGGAGTATTATATAAAATCGACTTTTTTGAGCTTTACATCATGTTAAAATGATATTTCCTCATCAAAAACATACCTGAAGTATTGCCTTGATTCTTTCATGCATGTTTGAGAAATCCTTTAATCTCCCATGGCAACCATTCAGCTGTGCAAAATGCCTGGGTGGATACAGCTCCACCTTCAAGGTGCAGCTCCTCCTGCAGTTTCCAAATTTCTGAGCTTCCGCCTCACAGAGCAGTCCTCAAGCGTGATTTACCCACTCAGCTGCTTCAGACTAGCCACTAGCAATTAGCAAACACCTGGTGGAACTGCACATCTGCTGAGCTCATTATAGGAGCTAATTCTCAGTGAAACGCTGATAAAAAATGTTGTTAAAGGGTTAATAGAAGACCGCTGTTGTGATGACTTCCTGAAGGCAGAGTTTCAGAAAGAGCATGAGTTTTTAAAGAGGTCTAATTTCAAGGTGTTAAATTATGAAGTCAATTTTCTTTTAAGTCATATTTGATATATACAGCATTTTTATAACAACTGAAGGTAACATAGTTACTTGAATGTACTATAAAATGGCATTATGTGCCCGGAAAACACATAATACTGCTCTTTTAATAGTTATGCATAGTTTGTCTCTGTTAATCACATAAAATCCTGGTAAAATACATTAAAGTCTACAAAATGTGAAAGGTTAAAGGGGTTTGAACACTTTTTCAAGGCATTGTATGCATCAAACCCTTGCCATAAAGCAGAAACAAAGGTATAACTAGTAATCAGTTTAGCAATTTTTTTTATGCATAAGGAAAGTTATAATTATTTGAACACAATCAACTGGAAACTCAGATGTAATCAAAATATCAGGAGCCCGACTGGGAATAGGCTAAGCAACACTTGGCCTCTTTGAACGTTATAAGGTGCAAAACAAATAGAAATGCCAAATTTAACATTGATGTGTTTTTCTAAGTGACCACTCTTTTATTTTATGGTTGTTTTGAGAAAGTGCTTTTAAAACATCAAAGCTGAAGAACTGACTTCCCTGATCAAACTAATTTCCTGGAAAAACAGGCTGCACATAATTTATACTGTAATTTTAATATCAAATTATTTCTTGGTACCTACTCAGAGATGCGTGTGTGGCTGAATGCCTTCTATCTCAGCTTTGTCAGAACATATCACCATCAGTAGACTATAATAATAATAATAATAATAATAATGATGATGATGATAATAATAATGATAATAATATTAACATAATACATTTTACTTGCAAAGCGCTTTTCTAAAAATTTAAAAACACTTTACAAGAACCAAGCAAAATTACAAAAAGAATACTTAAGCGCATCAAACAAAATAAAAGAAGAAAAAAAAACATTTAAATACATAGCACTGGACATTAGAAAACACAATACAGTCTGATTCCCTTCAACCCTATCATTAAAGAACCACACAGATTTGAATTTAGTTTACATAGAATTAAATTTAAATAACTCATCAGTCTTTTGCTGTTTGTAATGTTGAGTTTTATTTTTACATTAGCTTCATCTGGAAGCAGGCAATAAGGTTTCTGTTACACCCTTTGCTCTTCGGTTATCTTAACAAAGGTTTAGAGTTGTTAAAATAAAAGTCATTCTTATGTTTCTACTCCTTCCTTTGGCAAAATTACTTTACAACTTTGACTAACAAAGAATAATCTTTATCATGAAGATCGTCCTGTGTAGTCCACAATAAAAAATAAAAAATTTAAAAAAAAAAGATTTTGGAGGGATTTCACAGTCGTATATAAGAAACAGGCTATTGTTTCAACAAATGCTAGGGAGTTTTTTTGCAAACAGACTACATTGTACCTGCATGTGTTCAGATGCTCTTGCTGCAGAATGGTGTGAATGTCATACAGCCTCAGTCTGAATAGCGCAATGGCATGCAATATTTTCTGCTGTATTTTCTGCAATTTATGGAGAACAAGTGAGATGCATCATTCTTATAACACTTAAAAAGCCGATTCACATTCATACTTCATACTTTTCCGTGCCATAGCTGTAAACTGTCTGATCACTTTCAGAAGGAGGGACCTTTATGTCCAGTTTTTTCAGTAGTAGACAGAGCTCTAACCAACTCAGAGGTAAAGAAGGGTGGAACTAAAATTGAGCAATTACTTCTATTATTTATTCTGAGTTTGATAATTTAATAAAAAGTAAAGTAAGTTATACTTTATAAATTTGCCCAACTGCATGTGGTAGTCAGAATTTTTGGTGTCAAAATATGGGAGAGGAAAAACATCAGTTTGTACCCCATACCCCCTCTCTTTTAAAATGGAGGGAGAAGTTGTGCCTCTTACATCATTGTTTAGGCATCCATGGGTGTAACTATGAGATTGTGTTTGTTTGTGTTGCCATTATCAGTATTTTACAGCCATCCTGTAGAACATTTCACCTTAGAATGGTCAGGACATCTCCATATATGGAACAAATATTTCAAATAAAACTTTCATAGAAGATACTCAGTTCATGTCCATTGTAGTCATCACACTGTGGACATATACAACTGACAGAAAAATAGAAATATAATTGTACTATATCTAATCGGGAAAGTTGTGCTGCCCAGGCTTTGGTATTGTACTGATGTAGTCGTCTCCTCCCAGTTCATACCCTCCTTTGTACCTTCACGTTGCCATTTCATTTCATCCCATCCTATTTCTGTTTTGTACATGTAAACAAACCATTTTCTGTCCATAGGCCTTAATCATAGTGCCTGGGTTTAATTCTATGAATTATGGAGAAACAGGTTGATAAAAACGCTGAACTCTTACATGTAGTTGAATTATGTTATTATCTGCACACAATTCCCATTTATTTTAATGATCCTTTTTTAGGTCTCATGACTCTTTTAAAATATGATGCAAATGAAACCAAAATAATTCAAATTACCTGGAGGTAGATATTATTTATTGGAGACACAAAGCCATATAATGTAAAGTGGACAATAAGTGAAGAATAAGGGAGAAATGCAGTCACTGAAAAAACCCAAAACAACCCAGGATGATGACTAAGACAATGGATAATCTTAAGATACAACATCAGCATGATAAACCACAACAGAAAACCCATGACATTGCTTAAACCAGCCACTAACACAACAATGCAACATCTGTCCCTAACCATCCATACACATCAACCCTGCTAATCGCCACCCTGTCCACTTAAGGGTGCAGTCAGACATTGTAATTTTACTGAAAAGAATACTTCCACTTAAAAAATGAATAGTAGCAAACAGTCTAACATGTTAACTGTACTCATGTTTTTAGAGAACAGATATCGAAAAGAAACAGCTGAAACTGAATCTCTTTTTGTTTCGGATTCAGTGAGTATTAGTAGCTTGTTGAAACAGGAAGTCAGAAAAGACACCTGTGTTGCAGAGAGTGCAAGCTGTTCTTTGGTTTGTGGAGGATGTTTCTGTAACACTGGCTATCAGTAGCCACCATGATAAGTGCTTCTTTGGCAGTGAGCCACATGCTTCTAGTGTTCATAAATCAAATGTCAGTATTCAAAATGTATGAAAACAGATAGCAAATGACAAAAAGAGCAGGCGTTCATGTAATAAATGGTGAATCAAAATATACTTAAAGTATTTACTCATTTATGCAATGTTGTTCGTTTTTCCATTCAGAAAATCGAGTCTTCCTCCATGCTAACAAAAATAGAATAGAATAGAGTCTTTTGGGTTTTTTTAAGCAGTGGCTCTCAAAAGTGTACACACCCCCGTGAACACTTTCTCCACATATAATACACCATTTATCGTGCACCATTCAACTTAAAAACAAATGAATCTGTTAGAAGGGAAATAAATAAATGAAGGTACTATAACCCAGTTACTTAAGTGTGCCCACCCTTAATTTATTACTTTGATGAAACACCTTTAGTTTTAATTTTAGAATTCACTCTGTTTTTTGGTGTGAGTCTATCAGTGTCAACCAAATCCACCATCTCCTTCTGAAGTAAAGCAACTCAGATGGTTATGCTGCCTTCACCATGTGATCCAGTGAGCATTCTATTCTTTTGGTGACATATTCTTCCACAAGGAAGTGGGAGGTTTTAAAATAGCCTGGGTGTAGCCTTCTTTGTAAGAGAAGGTTTCTGTTTCAAAACCTTACTCCTTAACAAAGACATAGGGGGAGTACAAGTTGTTATTATATGCAACACACAAAAACTCAGTATCAGAAATTCCTGTTGCTCCAACGGTGTTGCTATTGGCCTGTTGGCAGCCTCCATGACTGGTTTAAATTTTAGTTTCATCAAATTCTTGCCATCGGATTTTTGTATAATGCTGTGGAACTTTATGTCTCCTGACTGACATGTTTTTTAGAATGGAGTTAATTGATTCTTTATAGCTCTTCTGAAAACAATGACTGTAGCTAAGTTGAAATACCTAGGTTCAATGCTACTTGACACATTATTAGCTGGTGTTCATTTTTCTTGGCACTGATTGACTGGACGCCCAAGAATGGAAATAAGGAAGACTGTAGATATTAGTTTCTATGGTAGTGCTAAGACAGTTTTCACTGTGCATATTAATACTTATTAAAGTATATTTGGTGTGTGAACTATTAAAATAGGCAGGCATAAGTATTTTCAGAGGGGTTCTCAAGTATTCACGGATTTCCTGGTGTCCACTGTAACGCAAATGTGGAAAAGTCTGGAAAATTCAACAGGGACAGCTAAACCTTATTGCAGGTTCACCACATTCGAAATAATTTCTGGTGAATGTGAGCTCAAAAAGATGATGGACATGAACTGGCAATTTATCAACAGTGAGCACACTTACGATAGCCACTTCACCTAACAGATGGTTTTCAAGAGGTGGTTGAATTTTTATGTTATAGCTGGACATCATTTTGATCACTGGCTTCCCCAGTCCACAAGTTAAAAGGATCTTAGGAAAATTTTGGAGCCTGCTCAGACTGGTCTGTTGTTATCTCTATGGTAGAAAAAACTCTAGACAAGAAAAAAATGACTGAAAGAATAAAAATCTAATTAATGGGAAGTGACAAAGCACAAGCAAACATAAAAACCAGCTATCCCAGTTTATATGGACAGGAGCTTGACCAAGAGTAAAATTTAAAACACTTCAACTTTGCAGGGATTACCGTGGCATGGCGCTGCCTAACCTTAAAGAATATTATTTTGCAGTCCAAATGCGACACATTGTTTATTGGTGCTCTCTAGATTATCAGGTCTAATGGAAACACACTGAACTAAATACGGACCAATCTCAACCTCAGATGATCATTCAAGAAGGGGGTGGGGGTCGTATAGTCAAGGAAACTTTAATAATATGGAAAGATATCACACAGATAGTACCCCAGATAGTACCCCTCTTGTTTTCTGTTTCTTGTTCCAATTGTGTGTCTTGGAATGTCTGTTTTGTATAAAACTTCAAAATTTAAACAAAAAGTCAATAAAAAAACAGCAGCTGCATTCAGTTTAGCTGCTGTATTTTTAAGGTTCAAGCAGTGAAATCAGCCTCACTATTACACTGTCGTGACAAACGGGGAAACAATAAATTTTATGATTTTATAGTAACTGCTAGCTTTTTGTACATTTGATTCTCCTTTAACTATTTATGAGTTTCAAGTAGCATGTTTCCACATGCAGCCTCATTTAGCTTTTCAATTCAAATTAAAAAATGCTTTATTTATCCCAAAGGGAAATTACATTTTTTTGTTAATTTTTTGGTTATTGCAAAATTAATGTAGGCAAGCATTAGTTTAATTCAGGGATGTCCAACTCCAGTCCTCAAGGGCCAGTGTCCTGCTATTTTTAGATGTGTCTGTGCTCTAACACAAGTGATTGAAATGGTCCAAATACTGTCTCAGCATGTCATCATGTTCTGCAGAGACCAGCTAACAAGTCATCATTTAATTCAGCTGTGTTGAACGTGGAAAAGAACTAAAACATGCAGGATACTGGTCCTTGAGGACTGATTTTGGACACCACTGGTTAAATGTGGTGTCCAACCTCTGCATGGTTCACTGCTTAGATTTCACAGACCAAGGCTTACTTCCTATGAACAAAGGAAATTTCATGGAGGATAATTTTTTAGGTGAAACGAGAGAACATATAAAAACTAATGTTCAACCAGAACATCAGTTAACTTTGTTGCACATTTACCTCTATCAGGTTAGGATTGAGGCAATTTGTGAACTTCGATGTATTATTTTCCCACCACACACAGCTACATGGCAGTTTAAACAATTTTTTACAAGCCATAAACAACTGACCTGTGTCCTGGAATTCAAAATTGCATACAGTGGTAAAGTCATTAGGCAGGTTGTAAAGTGTGAAGAAAACAGCATTTACTACATTTAAGGGCATAAAATTTATCTATTCGGTGGTGAAGAGAAGGCAGTGCTGTAAAAATGTCCTGTCCTGTCCTGTCTTTTGCTGGTATCAGCATTACAAACTTGGGCCTATAAACAGTAACCTATCCAAAAACATTATTTTAACAGATAATAAGTCATTGTTTCAGGGCGCTAACTGCTGTCTTTTAGTCAAGGACTTTTGTGTTTCCTGATGTGTACATGGTGTTAGTTGATGATTAGTGCATGAGCAAACAGATTTAATCGGGGTTTTTTTCTTTAATGAAGAAGCCATTTCAGTACAATGAACATTGTGGTGGCCGTTTTAAATAAAAATTGTAATGTATGTGCTGTAGATATGCACTCCAATGGTTTGGAGACAAGATAACATTTTTACCAAAAAAACTATCATAGTTTATCATAGTTATCATTGTTATTCTTTGTAACAAAAGTAATTGTTGTTGCATAGAGTCCCTTTCGAGAAAACATTGTTTACTGTAGTCATCAGGAACTTGAGTTTTTCTTGCTAAGATTTTGCTTTGCTCAAAGAAGCTTCCTCTGGCTTTAATAACAGCATGGCAAATGGTTGATCCAAAGATTCAAGTTGGGACTCCAGGTGAGCCTCTACAAAATGTTAATCGTAAATCCAATGGGACCTATGGGTATTCTTAGAATCTGAGAAAGATTAGTAGAAACTTGGCTTCAAGAATATATGTAATGGATGACAGTAGGATATAGAGAACATAGTTGAGTCCTGGTTCTTCTGGATTCATTAATATGTTAGACTGACATAAGGGTGATTTGAAGATAAGATATGCATTCCTGTGGATGATCTAAAAACAGTATAAGATAAGCAGATGTGGTTGTATGGTTCTCCAGGACAAATGGAAGCTCCTAAAGGTTTTCAAAAACAACTATAAACAACAACAACAAAAAAAATGATATACCATTCAGTGTGTTAATTTGTTCATAGGTAGAAAATGGATGGTGGAATGGATAAAATGGCAATGTGTAGAAATGGTTTGTGAAAGAGTAAATTGTCCTGGAGCTAAATTAAATAACCAGACACTGGAAAATTATTCCAAGTTATTTAAAAATAATCTCTATAAAGATCAACATGGGAGCAATTTATATTCTATATTTTCCAGTAATTAAGTCATTACACTGATTCCCTGTAGCTCAGAGAACAGACTTGAAAAAGTATTTTCAAGTCTGCTCTGCATCTGCAGAATCAGAACCAAACATGGAGAAGCAGCTTTCAGTTTTCATGCACCACCAATCTAGAATAAATTACTAGAAAATGGCAAAAATGCTGAAACACTGAGTTCCTTTAAATCAAGCCTAAAAACCTATTTGTTAAGAGTTGCCTTTGATCAATACTTATTGGAAAATAGATTAATTCTAGTCTGGATTACAACTTTTTATCACTTCACTTTATTTTGCCACTGTAATGCCAAAGTTCTTTATTGTTGTTTACTGTATATTTCTGTCATGTAATGCACTTTTAACTACCTTGTGGCTGAAATGTGCAATACAAATAAACTTGACTTGACATGATATAAATGTGATAACTTTCCTTGTAGTCAGATTTGTTGGCTCATAAAAGCCACCTATTCTATAGCAATGATGAGCAAGTGCCAGATGTCCAAATTCACTGTGTTTTAAGAGATAAATGAAAATCAAGTTTAACAGGCATATGTAAGAATTAAAACTGTATACAGTTTTTTCTAAATATTTCTAAGGTTTAAAATAACAACAGTCCAAGCATAAATTCATTTGTGCTTCCAAAAACTATTTGACTGGATTCTTAAAAATAAACTCAAGAAAGTGTGTGTTTCAGAGTAGCTTCCTCTGGCTTTAATAACATCATGCAAATGGTGATTTGAATCCAAAGATTCAAATCAGGACTTCAGAGCCTCTACAAAATGTTAATCATAGATCCAGTGGGACCTAACAAACCCTTATTATTATCCATTTGGTCTCTGTGTGTGAGTGAGACTGTTTTCATCCCTTTCAAACTTTTTCAAAAACATGTATAAAAATATGTATGTATGTATTTGAACAAAAACATTTATAACATTAAATTGGTTTCATTATGTCCTTACAGAATTGTCTACAGCTATTTTAGACAAGGCTTCACACCTCTCAGGTGAGTTAAACAAAAAGAAACATCAGTTAGTGTTGAAGTTTTTAAAACTAAGTAAACACTGTGGTGATATCCACTTAGTCTGTCAATGTGCAGTTGTTTAACAGATCTCATGACAATCCATTATTTTTACTCTCCATTTCATCTTATCATGTGATTTAAAAATGTGTTTGTATTTTCCTTTAAAGCTTTTGCAAGCCTTGTCTTCCCCCTGAAAAGGATTTACTTGACTTGGAAGGTAAGCTGGACAAGATAGAGAAGGAGAACAAGAGTGGGCGTTGCCAGAATGGCAGCTGGAAGATTGACGAAATGATAATGGATTCTGGGTAAGAAGCCACTTTATTGTTGTCTACAGTGTGTTCCAGCACTCATTGTGACTGTCATTGTACTGTTGTGAAACACTACTGCCTAAAAAATGTGCTGGAGCTTATATAAACAGTAAAAAACACACCCATCCATCCATTGTCTATATCTGCTCATTCTTGCATGGTGGAGCAGCATTCTAAATAAGTTTATGATAAATTGTAAAGATGCACACAAAAAAAAAATGCATTGTACTTTTATTAAGTTTTGCTTGATAAGCTAAAATGAATCTTCTATTTGTAGGATAAACCTATAAATATGAATAATTATCTTCTAAAGAGTCGTTGACAGATGTTTTGTATTTCTAACAGTATATAGTCCTATGTCCATGGTCGCATGATAGCTAAATGATAATTTTACTACCTGTTTCCTATGTTTCTAAGGAAAAAGGAGAAGCTCGAGGATTTGTAAAAAAAATGATCATTTGGGGGGAAAAGTAATTTTCTCATCTACTCTGCAGATAAAGTCCAGCATTGGACAGTTTGATTAAAAATTTTGATTTCACATACAGATTAAAGGGTTGTTATTTAAAAATATTTCCAAATATTGCTGTGACAGAATTTGTTTTAAAAAGATTTCAGTAACATTTTTTGATCAAATTATGATAATGAAAGTGGAAGGTCATGAAATCAGTAAACATCCATCCATCCTTTATCTAAACCCGCTTATCCTTGAAGGGTCACGGGTGCTGGTGCCTTTTTCCAGCAGTCACTGGGTGACAGGTGAGGCACACCCTGCACAGGTCCCTGGTCCATCACAGAATCAGGAAACAAAATTATAAAATAATTTAACAATACCAAAAATAACATCAGAGAACTGATGTATATAATTAAGAATTATACTGTATGAAAACATAGAAATAGAAATTCCTTTATTGTCCCACAACGGGGCAATTCTGGTGCGACAGGAGCAAAGTGACAGTCAATCAAAGCAAGTAGGTTCACACAAAGGTAAAATATAAAATATATAAAAACAGAATAAAGCTTAAGATACTATATAGTAAGAACATACCACACATGGATAAAGCATATCATTTCAGGCAATGGAAAAGACGAATGATGACTTAGGTATTATTCAAAGTCACTAAAACAAAAGAACAAATATTCATTTTAATGTTGTATAAAATTAAGGCTCTAAAGCAAAATAAGAGGTCTCAATAAAAATAGCACATCAAGCAGGATACATGTGCATGTTATTTGCAATTAGAAAGCTTCTGTACTACATGATACTAGAAGACACAACAAATCAAAAAGTTCATAGTTTGAGTCCGTACAAATAAATTGGCAGGTTTTATTTGGTGCATATTGCCATGACTGAGAGCTGGATTTGAATTTTTGTGGGTCATTGATTTCATTGTGGGGCCAAGAAGTAATGACTCCGAAGTGGATGTCTCCTTCCTCTTGGAAAAAGTGTATCCGCCAAGATAAAGTCTTTGAGTCTATGAAATCAGAACAGCTGCCCTGACCCAAAGAAAACACTAACCCAAACTAACTAACTTTCTGCTTTGTTGGGTCGATCAAAAGTACACAGGGTGAATAAGTGACATTCAACTTGTGAAAACCTGTACCAGCAGCACTCTTGATAACATATTCTGTAAAGTATAAGGATCCACTTCTGGAGCACATATGCAGCTTTTTGTCCTTGTAAGCATATTTTATGGCTTCATGGAGTCTGTTAAACAACAAGCAGGGCAGTAAGATGATGTCAGATGCTGTCTATGAGAGCACCCTGTATCATGCCATCTTCTTGTGTTAATGGAAGATAATATTAATAAGGGAGACCCCCTTGTGGTAAGGTCACACAAAAATGACCGCTCCCGGGGGTTCTTTTTGAGGGCATGATTATGTTTTCTCAGTTGCCTTGCTATTTTAATTTTCAGCTTCTGAAGTTAGATTGTGTCACCTTCATTGGCATTTGGGATTTTTCTCAAACAAAAAGCAGTGTTTTTTAAGGAGGAAAATAAATCAAGTGAGCTTCCTGGAGTGGGTGCAACTCTTGGAATGTTGCAAACAACTTTATCAAGCTCATCATCCAACGGACTCAACAGACGCTGGGAATCTGAAGGAAGAGGAAATGCTCACAGTCTGAATGGATTTGGTTGAGTTGGCCTGAATCAGGCTGGAAGATGTCAAAAATGTTTGAAAAAGGAAGGATTTGAGATGTCTAAAGGAGGAAAACCGTCATAATTGCACTGATACCTGTAATGGAAAATTTTGGTGTACATGAGTTTGCTGATACTATTTTGTGTAAAAGTCCTTACAACCTCTTATGATTTGAGAAACTCATGCTGTACTATGTATGTTTCAGTCAAAGACAAGGAGAAGAGCTGTGTAAGTTAAGAACTGGTTGAGAACTGGATTGTACTGGCTGACGTGAAACTCCTGCATTTTGCTGCCTCTATGGATTGTACTCCCTGATAACCAAAATGTATAAACATGACTTAATGCCTTTGAGATGTTGCTCTGCGTCTCTGGCTAGAACAGTGACAGAGACTTCATACGCCATGTGCCTTTGAAGACAGCTTATAAAGACAAAGATAGATCGTTCTCTGATTTACTGAGTAGTTTTCTCTACCTCTTTGATAAAGAAAATTCCATAACATACCTTATCAAGAATTTTAGTCAGTGGAGTTCACTTATTTTATCCATCTCATCTGTTGTGTTTTTATGTACATGGTGTCTTTTTAAAATTAACCAATAAGTTTAAGTTTAGCAACTTTAGGTTTTATAAACAAACCTCTAGTCTGGAGGTGACACTGGGACCCCTGATGGTCTCCAGTGAGTTTGTCTACCTACTCATGGAGAGAACATAATACTGGTCACATTTTTACCACAGGCCTTGAGTAACTGGTTCTTTGAAAATCCATTAGTACAACATTTGAACGTTGATCAGTTAAATATGCTCTCAAATTGAGTTCCTTGTTTTTTAAACCTTCATGGTGTTTTAGATTTACTTACTGATTACAGTTCTGACATGTGTAGTGCAAGACTTTTTTGCATATTGTCTGCTTGCCAAAATATGCTCTGTGAACATTTAAAAAGTGCCTCATAAACAGTCACCAAACCTGTTGGTTTGACTTCAGTGAATATATGAAACTTCCAGTGGGCTCGGGGCTTCTGAGGAATTCTTTGTTTGGATCAGGTTTGACTGGCTTGGATTTGGCTGCTCAACTTGGCAATGTTTTCTGGACAACAAAAAAAGATTACAAGCCTTTATGTTAAGGCATTAAATCTCTGAGGACATAGCTGTAGCCATGGCTAATTTAAAAATTAAGCAGAAGATTGAGCATTATTGGAATAAAAGTGTGTCTGATATTATGCTGTGTCTTTAAAGTAGTTTTTAGTAAAATAAGGTTGTCAAAATTATTAATTATAGGTTGCTTAGGTTTTAATAAATAAGGGTTTATTTATTGCTTTAAATGATTGTCTAAAATAAAATTGTTTTGAAATGTATAATGCTTTTTTTTTTTTTTTTTTTAATTAAACCCTTTTATTTAACTGCAATCAAAAAATTTAAAAAATGCATTTTCTTTTCATGGCCAAAAGAATTTCTAACAAATTTTGAAGTGTAATTATGAATTTGAAGTGCACTAGGAAGGTCTTAACGCTGTCAATCACCCTCATGTATGTGCCGCTAAATGTGCTAATGGTGGAGAAACAACTTACCGTTCCAGGAAAACTGTTTATCCGCCGTCATTGGTGGCCATGCTAACTAGCCTTAGCATTTGTGGCAGGCTATGTTGTAATGATCCATCTCTAGCATAGCAGAAAGCAAGCGGGAGTGAGTAAGCGGTGCGTACACATGGGTGATTGACAGCGCTAAGACCCTCATCCTCGTTCTGATTGGTTGAGTGATGTATTTCTGCAGTTAGTACTGGGAGCACTGGGAGAAGGCAGAGTAGCTTGATTTTTTTCATAGATTATCTGTTTTATATTATAGTGTCATGACATAATGATAATTTTAATAAATATGTAAGAAATATATTTTTCATAAAAGTTACATACTGCTGCTTTAAGGCTTTAAGATTTATGCCATATATAGATACATTGAGAACTGTTGCCATGGCATAAGACATGGGAATATCCTGCATGTACAACTTTGACAAGCGTCTTCTATCCTTCAAAATAAAATGCTGATTTTAATTTCTCCTTTTCTTCTCCAGACTAAAATATGCTCAGCCAAGCACTCAGACTGGGTAAGCTATCATAACACACATGATTCTACTGTGCAACTTTTTTTGCTTTATTTTAAAGTTTTAGTTTTAGCGTTTTAGTTTTCCTCTTTAAAATTCTTGGAAAAAGTGATCCGACTCCTTTGCACAGCCCTAGGATCGTGAGTCTAATGTGCCTATTTCTAATAACTGCACAGTATTTTTTGCTAGTTTTGTACAGTATATTATTATTAGTAGTAGAAGGAGGAGGAGTATTAATCATGTTATTTATATATTGTTTTTAACACTTTTGTGTGAAACTTTACACTCAGGAAATAAAAAGAAAATGAATAGATTTTTCAGATTCCTGATAGTATTCTTATAAGGAATATATTTTTAGAACATGTTCTTAAAGAGAAGCTGAGAAAATTATTTATTTAAAAGGAAAAAAAACATCTTTCATTATTATGTTTTGTTTTAGAACATAATCAAAATTTTAAATGATTTATATCCAACAACCAACAAGTACCAAACAACAATTGAACTGCACTCTGTCACCATTATTTATAAAACCAAAGCAAACCTAAATTTCTTATCAGTACTGTGTGAATCCAATTCATGGCTTAACCCTGTAGCAAGATTTTAGCAAGTTTCATATTATTGTGAAGGAATTTTGTCTCTTTAAATCTGACAATATTAATTCACTGCTTGCCTCCCATAAGCTTTCATAGACAGATGGCTTCATATTTGACACAAAGATTTTCATGGTTTCACTCTGTGATCTATTTAGGTCCTGTGGCCTCAGTGATCAGTCCTTTACCACTGGTATTAGAGCGCTTATCTTGTGTTTGGTTTTCTCCAACCATGGTGCAATAGTTATTCAGTTTTTCTGACCATAGTGTCATTAACTTCAATATTTGACATGCTTGATGAGGCCTGTAGATTCTACTTTTTTTCCTAAAGTATATCTGACCACTGCAGTGTCTTATTTTAGGGATTCATTTGTTGGAAATTTCACTTCTGTAAAAAATAGGGGATTGATTATGGGTTAATTTATTTTTATCATGAGTTTATGTTGCTCTAATGTTCCTTGCGAAGTCATTACAGAAACAATTATATGCAAATGTAGGGTTTGTTATGAATTTAATGAAAAACAAGAAAAGTAAAACGATCTAAGGTTTGCAACGTGACATAAAGGGACGTTTTAAACGGCATGCAGTGATGAGTGTAAATAAAATTATTATTTATTTTTTCTTGCATTCACCACAAGTTTTTAATATTAAATATATAATCACAGACAACTGATCATACAGTGGAGATAAAAAGTGTATATATTCTGATTAAAATGTGAGCTTTTTGTGATGTAAAACATGAAGCTGTAAAATTGTTTCAAAATATTTTTTACCATTAATGTGACATTTGTCCTGTACAATTAAACTGAAAAAACACTCAAAAATGATAGAGATAAAAATATTTGATTAAAAAAAAAGTTAAAGCAGCAACCTGGTTGCACATTGTCAAAGGAAAATTTCATTTCACAGAGCTGGCATTCACAGTTGCTCCTAGTTCCATCTGAAGAAAAGAAACCCCAGAGCATGATGCTGCCACCACTATATTTGACTGTATATATGGTATTCTTGTGGTGATATGCAGTGTTGTTTTTGTGCCAACGTTGTGGTTTGGAATTGTGAATTCATGAATGGTGAAATTAATTCAAAAGGTAGTTAATTAAATTATTAGTTTAAGACTTTGAAGGGTTTTTACACTTAGGGTTTATACTGCTTCTATAACTTTCTGAAACAGATTTGAGTAGTACAGGTCAGCATACATGTTACATATAAGGTGGAAAGAGTTTTGAAATGATTTAACTTGGTCTCTTTTTATATCCACTGTAGCTGTGAATTATGCAGTACATGTACTACAGCATATGTACTTACAACTAAAATGGAGGGCTAGACTTCCTTTCCTTTTGCAATAGGCTTTTCTTTCGTATGACTGCTGAGGAGCTTCAGGTTAAAATGCAGTAATGGAGATGACAACCCACATGTTTTACAAGAATAATGGGTGGGCCGGTCAGTAACCCATAACTACAACTATGTGATGGTACTCACTAAAGTTTATGAGCATTAACCTCTTCATCAGTCATTAGAGCTTCATGAGAGAAAGGCAAAAAAAGAAAGTTAAGTTTCCTGCTTTTGTAAGCATTTTAAATTACCATGATCTGTTGACTGAGTATTTGTTCCAACGTCAAACTGCCATGTGCTCATTTTTGTTTATCCATTTCACTTTCTTCCCAAGACGGACTGATGTAAACTCTGTGACAAACTGGAATGTTCCTCTCGTCTGGGAAGGGACCTTTGATCCTGTGGTCATAGATGCAATCTATAAGAAAATGGACCCAAGAGTAGCTGTGGTGGTTTTTGCTGTTGGCAAGTATGTAAACAGAAGATATTATGGAACACAGGCTTTACTAGCTTGCTTTTTCTTTTCTGTATTGTTTGTGTTTTGGGTTTTCTTACTAATTGATAGCCTTTGTTATTTGCTTTCACCAATCAGATACACTCGTTTTTTGAAGGCCTTCATTGAGACAGGAGAAAAGTACTTTCTTGTAGGCTTCAAAGTCACTTACTATGTTCATACAGACAGAGAAAATGAAGTCCCTAAGGTGAGTGTTTTTAATGATGTTTGCTTATAGTTTTGCTCTTTGCCCTGTGTAACTACTACTGCGTTAGTGAGAAGTACTTTAATTACTTCCTGTACAGTTGAAAATACAGATTTGGTCAATCAAACTTTTGTTTTGTTGTTAATAAAGTTTATTAGTCTAGCTCAGTAATCTGACAACATTTGCTGACAATAGACAGGATGAACAATAATTGATTTTGTTCCATTTTTAAAAGTTGACTCCTACTTTAAAACATTCTCGAAAGTTTTGAGGATTATCAAGATGTTTTCTTTCTGTCAACAGTAACAAAGACAAGTGAGGTGATTTCTTTTCTTCTTCTTGCACCCTTGATGCAATTGTGTGGTGGAGCAGTTATGGCCAGCGGGCCTTAAGCTTGACATGTCTGGTTTAAGTGATTTCATTATTCTAAAGGTCTGGCAGGGATGTCTGTGGCTACTGAAATGAGAAAAAATGTCCCAAAATTGCTTTTTATATTTATTGATGCTCTCTTTGTCTAATTTCAGAAATTGTTATTGTTATTGATTATCTGAAACATTAAAGTGCAACAAAAGAGAAAAAATGTTTAAAAATGATTAAGGGGAGAATCCTTTTTATCTTGAAGCTTTTTGCGTAGAAACAGCTCTCATCATATTATTGTTTGAAAAGAGAGAGGCTATGAGGATGAATACAGGTTGAGATAAGGAAGAGACAGCAGCTTTGACATAGAAGGAAGTCTAAAATCGTTACTGTGAATACATTTTAGATTTAGGTAATGAACCTATTTGCAGGAGAGGTTTGCAGAATTTAGGTGCTACTGTATCCTTTAATTTCCACAATTATGCATGAGCTTGTGTTGGTCTATATTTAGAACTATAATGTGACAAAATTTAAGTTCAAGACTCATAAATTCTAAACTTTTGCTACACCCTGTATTTTACTGATGTATCAGATATGTTTCTGAACTTCCAAGATGGAAAATGATCTACCTTGGGCGGATTTCCACAAGCTGAACACAAGTTCCAGGAACTTGGATAGTAATAAGGGCCTATTATTCATCTCCACTGAACATGGCCTCCAGCCAACACTGCTGCAGTAGGAAGAAATATAAACTCAACCGTGCAAGACCATGCTCACACACTAGGCTGAAAAAAAAACAAAACAGAGAAACTTCCAGTAAAAAAAACAGGTTTCTGAAAGTCAAAACTTGCCTTTTCAAATTAAAACTATCTCCTGGAACTCTGATAAAGGAAACAATGATTTTGCTTTCAATAGTTTTGTTTCTAATAAGACATATTAAGACTTTTACCTAGGTTTATTTTTTTCTGATTTAATTTAATTTAAATCTGGTATTTCCCCATCCTTTTTCATATAAGTTATATTGTTCCAATATGTATTTTACCCATTTGTAGCTAACATGTTCATTTTTTTGGAACAATTTCTGTAAAAACAAATAACACAAACGAAAATCATCTAATTGTGCTCTGCCTTAAAGATTTGAGGAATAATGTTATCATCTAAAGAAGAGAAAATTGTGTGGTATATGTCATGTTGTTGTGCTACTGCCATTTGTTTTATAAGCATGGAACAATCCAAATCATAAAGCAGAAAATGTTTATTTGCTATTTAATTTGCACATAATATTGATCAATGGCTTCAAGTCGCAACTAGCTTGAATTAGTACAAGTACATTTCTTCAATTACATCTATGCTTTTACCCATGAGGTGCTCAGACGATAACTTATCTCATGTTAAATACTGGGAAAATGGAAAATGAAAACAACATGGAAATATTCCTCATAATTATGAACCACTTACTGTACAGTCAGTGAGTTTGACTTATCATTAGCACTGTGGAGCAATAATATCTCAGGTGTATCAAAACATGTTCTTGGAAAAAAGTAGATAATGTCAAAGAAAAATGCCCTGGTGAAACCAAAGAACGATTGCTGTACTTCAAGTTCTAACTTAGAAAATGAAAATGTTCAGACAGTGGTTAGTTGAAGTTACTAGGTGAGGTATTAGTCACAACACCTTTTATTAGAATAAACAGTACAGCCTTCCAAAAGCAAGACAACTGTTGCTGCTTGTTCTTTTTAGGATTTCTGAATTTGTCAGGAAAGCTTCTTGATGAGTGTCACTGTAATTTACATTAGTGGATACCTTCCATAGATGTGTTTATTTATAAAGTCAAAAGTGTATAACTCAGTACAAACTATTTCAGTTGGTTAGCCATACTGAGTAGGAAATGTAATGTACCTTTCAGGAAGATAAACCAGTACAATAAAAAATGACTAAAGTGCTTCCATGATTTTTGTGAGGAGCCACGAAATCAAAAAGCAGGGAAAGGTAAGCAAACTGGTGGGTTTTTTTTTTTTTTTTTTACAAAGAATTCAAAAGCAGCTGGAAATAAGAAGGAGCACAGGTGAAACAGGAGACAATAATTACCCATGGCAGCTGTGCCAGGAAAGCCTGCCAAGAACTCAAGAGTCACACAAATACAAAGAAAGAGAGAAAAGTATAGATAAACAGAGAAGGGAGTTTTCAATCTCCTTGTGAGGTCATGTGTGGAAAAGAAATAGCTGGAAAATTAAGCGAATTATTCAAGCCAAATACACTGAATATATGTTCAAATAAGCAGTAAAATAAATCCAGCATTATTCAAATTAATTTAAATGTATGTAAATAAATTTTAACCTAAGTTTGATTGAACTGCTTTAGAAGAGTAGTGTGTTGAAACTGAAGGATTTCATTGGGCTCCTTTTTGGTAGTAGAGGATGTAGGTGTTTTCAGAGCAGTTTACTCTGAGGGCTCACACTTGACTGTTGCAGTGAATTGGAAGAATAGGAAAAAAGGCTCATAGCTGTTACTCCAATCTAAAGTTAGCGAAAGTCTGAACTTTAAAAATAAAGTTCTGTGTCATTTTTTTCACCATATGAAAAGTTGACAAAAATCTAGAATTTCTATGATTGGACAAGTAAGCCGTGCTGACTGTTTAATAACACAAGGCTAGGAGCTGAAGGTTTTATAATTTTTTTTCTTAACTTCTCCCAAGGCAGTTCCCAAGTTCTCGCAAAAAATCCCAGATAAAACCTCCTTAGCCTTTGGCAAGAGTTGATCTTTTCAGTTTTATTTTTAATATTAGTATTAGTAGCAGCAGTAGTTTTTGTATTTAAATAAAACTAGTGCAATAGCTGCTTAGCAAGAGGCAGACTGTTTTTTCAAACAAAACTACTCCACAGGTGCATTTCAGTTAAATAAAATATCAGATGTGACAGTTGTAGCCCATGTTGTGGATACATCCGTTTGGCTCTCGAGATTCTGACTCAAGCTGCAGTACACATCTTGTGAAGCTCCCCCAAACTGTTAAATGGGCTTTGACTTAAAAACCTCTCCACGGTGCAGTTGGCCCTGTGTTCACATTTCTCAGTTCCTTAAAGCACTTTGTGAACAGACAGGTTCTTTCGCATTCAGATTTTGTGTCTTATTCTCCTTGAGGTTTTCTGCTGAACAACTGACAAGTCAGCAGTTGTTCCCATTTCCTAGGCATTGGTCGTATGCAATTTTGACATTTTCTGAGTATTTTATGGGCAAAAAAAAATCAGCAATCACACTGCAACCATAAAATGAATTTCTTGTAATGATGCATGCTTCAGAAGTGGAGGGAACAAATGCACCAGCAAGTGAAGCAGGCAGCCCGTAATATGATCCAGAAGCTTAACTTACATAATAAACAATGGACAGAGATAAAGGCACCAACCCAGATTAACAGATGATGCAAAAGCAGCAGTACAAATGAGTGTGTAAAATAGACTGAGAGAAGTAATGAAAACAAGTTGCAGGTTGATCTGAACAGAAACCTGGTGTGACTCTTGAACAGGAAGCAAAGTCAGTTAAAAACACAAGGGGAAAACCCCACACTTGCAAAACGACTAATGAGAAGTATTTTAAACAAGCTAAAAAAAAAAAAAAAAAAAAAAAAAAGACCAACTAATAAACTAGGATACTTATTAATACAATGTTTTACATTCAACATTGATTTTGTTGCTTTATTAGTTGTGAATGTTATAAATTTGTGGTTGAAGGAGGTCCAAAATGGAGAATGTGTGAGCTAGCCCTACATCGTTTCTCGTCAAACTGAGCTGCAGGAATTGAGAGGTTATTAAAAAAAACTATGACTAGTCACAATAAATCACTGATTATATTATTTTTATGTGTACAGTTATTCACTGCAACAGTATACTGCTTTGAACAAATTTAAGACACAGCATTTCAGGCATACCATATCTAAAAGCTCAATACCTTAATATGCCAAGGCAGCTTTGCTCTACAAAATGCATATAATCAAAACTTATGTTTGGTATGAGATATATAATAGCTTTTTGTTGGTGGTTAATGTTTATCATTCAATCAATCCAGCTTTGAATGTTTTGGGGATGTTGTTTGAAATTAATTGGCTTTATTTCTTTGGCTTTTCAGGTTCCATTGGGTAACGGGAGGAAAATTACAGTTGTATCTGTCCCAAGTGCCAACCGCTGGCAGGATGTTGTGCTTGGAAGGATGAAATGGGCTACCGTCACCATTGACAAGACGGTAAAAAGAGAAACAAAAAAATTGTCCAAGAAAGCAAATGTTTTGTTTTTTTTGTTTGTTTTGTTTTGTTTCTGTGAACTCATAGAAGCTTTGAAAGCTTTATTTTTTGGGACTAAATGAATGCACAGATTTACAGTCAGAGGTGGAGTTTACCATTAGGCAAAAGTAGGCAAATACATAGTGCAACAATATCCAAGGGTGGCCCATAAATGCCTAAGACCACAAATGGATTTTAGGTTTTCCGTCTGTCCTTAATTATAAGTATTCTGTTTTTTTTCCAATACACAGTCATATTCGTATTCTTCCATCAGTCCTTCATGCATATAAATTCATATTCAATAAATTAAAATATGAGGCTTGTTTGTCAGATTAAAAGTACCTTTTGAAAATAACTTTTATGCAGGTAATAAACAAACTTTTCATTAACCCCACATTTCTGCTTTTTTTATTGGTCTGATGTAATCTTTTAATCTTAAATGTCATACTTCTATTAGCAGTAAGTGGAAAATCATCATAATTAGTAGAAATAAAGGCTTGAAAACATCAGTCTGTGTGTAAATGATCCATGTGATGTGTTTCACTCAGTGAGGGAGAGTCACTAACAGCAAAAGCCTTTACAGCATGTTTTTACTACTTGCAAGATTGAGTCATGTTGGCTATGCCAAAGCACTTTTATTTGGGCCGCATTTAAAGTTTATCCAGCCTCTAGTGTAGTGCACACAGTGAGAAAGGCAAAAGACTATCCAACATATCAAAAACAGAAAAATAATCAGACAAAAAGCTGTGACATCCTTTATACATACAGTTGGAACCAGATATTTACATACACCACATAAAAAGACACATGCAGTTTTTCTTACCATCTGAAATTAAATCAAACCAAACTTTTCTTATTTTATCATAGTTAGAATTTCCAAAATTATTTTTATTTGCTAAAAGCCAGAAAACTTATTAGGAACATTTTTTAGAGATTTTTTTGTGACTTTCTTCGAATTCAGAAGTTTACATACATTTGGTCAATATCAGGAATAATTGTCTTTTAAACTGTATAACTTGGGTCAAACTTTTTGGGTTTCCTTCCACAAACCTCTGATTGGTTAACTGACACATCTGAGTTATCTGGAGGCTCACCTGTGGATGTATTTTAAGGCCACACCTGGAACACACTGTATTCTTGAGAGTCAACAGAAATCAGCCAAGATATCAGGAAGAGAATAATGGAGCTGCACAAGTCTGGATCATCATTGGGAACAATTTCCAGATGCTTGAAGGTCTGCATTCATCTGTTCAAACAATTATATGCAAGTGTAGACATCCTGGAAATGTCCAATTATCATACCGCTCAGGAAGGAGACCGATTCTCTGTCCCAGAGATGAATGCTTTGGTCCAAAATGTGCAAACGGACCCCATAACAAAAGCCAAAGACCTTGTGAAGATGCTGGTGAAGCTGGTCAGACAGTGTCATTATCCACAGTGAAGCATGTCCTGTACCGACATGAGCTGAAAGAACACTCAGCGACGAGGAAGCCATTACTCTAAAAGAAACATATAAAGCCAGACTGCAGTTTCCAAATATCCACAGGGACAAAGACCTTCACATTTGGAGACCCTTCCTGTCTCCAAATGGGAGACAGTTCCACTAAAGTGGAACTGTTTGGCCATAATGACTATCGTTATATTTTGTGGCAAAAAGGGGACACTTGTACATCTACATCATCAGCCTGGAAGTTAAAGCTTGGGCCAGTTAATGGCTATTTAACATGGTCCAAGATACATCACAACATCATTGCCAGTAATAATTATTGTATTACTTTCCCATGTTGTTTAATTTTTATGAGAATTTAACTTTTCAAAACTATAATATTTGCAGCTGAAAACCAAATATGTCATCCTTAGCAGCTAAACGTAAACAACAGTTAGCGTCTTACATTACTAATTAATAGCAAGGCTATCTTGCAGCAGGCTACAGCTTACATTGGTGCTGTGCACAAACATTTTGGGGGACAGGTGCTAAAGTTGAAAAGACATCGTGCGCAACACGTTACTAACTTCTGTCAGATAATATATAGCCTATAATAAATAGGCTTACAGCTTGAACACTATATATTTCAAACCAGTAGCCATATGCTGTTTAATGAAGATGTTCAACACTCTACTGGTTGGTTTCTCAAGCAACTAAATAGGCAAGAACAGAACAAAGTACAGCAATGCAGCAGCATAAAATATGACCAACTTAACCTCTATTCTATTTTCAAATAATTTGTGTGTTCAAATTGCTACTTTACACCCTAGAAATAAATGTCAGCTTTGTAAAACATCAGCCATTATAATGTGTCCTAAGTCAGAGCTTTGAAGTGATTTGACATTTGATCTTGAGCTGTTCTGTTTCATTGATACTTACGTTTCATCTACCTTAATTTCAGATCCGTAAAGAAGCAGATTATCTGTTCATGATGGACATAGACAGTGTCTTCTATAATCGGTTTGGAGCTGAGTCCCTCAGTCGTCTATCAGCTGTACTTCACCGTGGCTACTACAAGGTTTTACCTTTTTCTTACACAATATTGGCTTTAAGGTACATTAGATAGATATTTAATCTCTGTATACCATACTTGCTGTTTTTACCTATTATTTTCAGTTCATCATATGTATTATTCAATGCCTCTCATCTTGATCTGTTTTCTCCACACAGACAACACCAAGGGACAGTTTTCCTTATGAGCGTCGACCACAATCCAAAGCCTACATTGCTGCTGGGGAAGGAGACTACTACTACACTGCAGCTGTCTGGGGTGGATACCTGGAGGACATGTACAAGCTAGTCAAGTAATCAAACCACAATATATTCAAGAAGACATACCTTTGGCTTTAAAATCATAGCTATCTAGATAATTTCATAACAGATCATGTTGACTCAGGTTTCGAGTTAAGACTTGTGAATTAAGTTAGACTCAAGGTCCAGATCTTATGTCTAGATCTACTGAGAAAGGCTATGTTTGAAATATTAAGCAGTTACATATCCTCTTTGTGAGATACTTATGGCTTATAACAATATGCTCATGTAAACTGCACCTTTCTGCACATTTCTGTTCTCAGAACACAACACAAGCTATCAAATACATACAAAGTGTTAAAAGCATTTAGACGGGGTGGTTATTCTCTCAGTTGATTGAGATTTTACAAAGTAAATGTTCATGAACAATTTTCATTTTTTTCTGTCATAAGTGGTTTTCTTAGTTTCAGCGTATGTTAAGGAAACCCACACAACTCTTTGTGCATGAGGCCCCACATGTTAAACTTTTGCAGCGGCATTTGTATTTTGATTTTTGTCTGTTGTTTTATCAGGTACTGTTATGAAATGTCAGAGGAAGATGCCAAAAACAAGATTGAAGCTGTTTGGCAGGAGGAGAGTCATCTCAACAAGTACAATATGACACAACATTAAACTAAAATATACTGAACTAAAATTATATATTTTCCCTCAACCTCTAAAGAGGAAAATACATACTCTGCATATTTGTCTGCCCTTCTTCATTCCAGGTACCTGTTACACAACAAACCAACCAAGGTGCTGTCTCCAGAATACCTGTGGTCTGACTATGACAAAGTATCGCCTGACATTAAAGTTGTAAGGATCTCCCAGTTGGTTAAGAACTACGCAGAAGTCCGTCCAAATGGTGGAAACTGATGCTTGAACTTCAGAAGAGTCAGATGCTGGTCATTTTGCCCCTTTGTAGTTTCAGCCCTTTAAAACCCAACTTTTTAGAGTTCAAAATATACCCACCTGCTTCTGACCATGTGTCAATTCATACCCATCAGGTGAATGTTTCGAATCCTGCTTTGATTACCGACAATTTAAATTATTTTTCTAAAATCTGCTCATAGTCTATCGTAAAGAAAAGTGGTTATATGACTTTAGTAACTATATACCAGAAGGATGTTTTTATATTTTATGTTTTTGTATCATAACCAGGCTGCAAAAAGAGCTTTAAAATGCAAAAAGAAGAAACAACAGCAAAGGCAAAAAGGCTTACTGTTTAGGAATGTCACTTGATTGTTTGGGAGCATAAGCGAGGCTTCTTGCAGAGCACCTTTGCTGCAGAGGACGGGTACATTACAAAAGTCATTTTGATATTGTTTAACAATTATGAAAGGGTTGAAACATCCATCCATCCATTATCCATCACGCTTATCCTTGCAGGGTTGCAAGGGGGCTGGTGGCTATCTCCAGCAGTCATGGGACAAGAGGCGGGGTTCACCCTGGACAGGTTGCCAGTCCATCGCAGAGCAAGGGTTGAAAGAAAAAAGTCAAGTGTTGCACCTTAAAAGCTTTCTGCCTGCGCTGAGCCATAGGGTCCGGTGGGCTGTCTTTGATCTCCTAAAGATATTCATGATATAAGATGGCATCTGTAAGAGAAGGACTCCGCCACAAACTCAGCCGTTTGAATTTTGTGAGGGAGCGCCAAGTATGGGACACTCTAAGGTGAAAGAAAGTTTTATTCTCTGGCAAGAAAAAAAAAAAATCTCGATGGTCCTGGTGGCTTCCAATGTTACTGGCGTGACAAGGAGATCCCACTGCAGATGTTTTCTATATGGCACAGTGAAGGAGGCTCCCTAGAGGTGTTTCCTCCAATAAAACAATGCAGCTTCAAGTTGTAGTGCAGTGAACTGTGGCAAATTGTGAGAAACTATGGAATGAGGGTCCTTGTCTGTGTAGTGATGACAGCATCTTGTAACAGGAAAACGGTGCGGTTCACAAGCCTTTTCTGACAAAGGCCTTCTTCCACAGGAGAATTATGTACCCCTTTTGAACCATCCCGCATGTTCCAAGGGAAGGAAGGGATATTAATAAAAATAATTAATAAAAAAATTTGCGGAGCAACTTTCCCACCAGCCTACTGCAAACACTCTAGTCCAGTATCCCTTGACAAATTTTTTAAGTGATGCACGAGAATGATGAAACCCCTCACCAGAGTCCTCTTTGTGACATGTTTAGTTCTGTGTTGCTTTTTAGTTAATGGACTTAAACTGTTGATCAACTAATGAACAGCCTGTTGGAGCTCAAATGTAGGTTTTAATTATTTGGCTCTTCTATTTTTGGTCTCTTGCACTTGTTTCTTCTTGTTTGCATTTAAAACTCAACTTAAGCTTAAAAATTAGCACAAAATGCTTTTTTTTTTTTTTTTTTTTTACTTCACACCAGCCTTAAGATTTTGATCAAGAATGTAGCTAAATTTTCTTACTCCCCTGAGAAATGAATACAATGGTGAAAGTACATGGGTAAAAAAAAATTATTATTTTAAGATACAAAACCAAAGAATAAGAAGGGAGGAAATTGCAATGTGTAGATATGAAATAAAGCAGTCTGAAGGGCTGAGTTGACATTTGGGGACAATGGTTTTAATAAAAATAAGAATAAAAATACCTTTATTAGTCCCCCAGGGGGAATTTACATTTAATTTTTTTACATACAGGGAAGAAAATTTGAATATCTTGACAACGCTCAATATTTTTGTCACTCATTTCATTAAATGAAACTCCTAAAATATATAGGTTTGTTACACATAGAGTGAAATATTTCAAGCCTTCATTTCTTGTAATTTTGATGATTATGGCTTACAGATTAATGAAAACCCCAAATTAAGTGTCTCAGAAAATGTGAATATTACAGAAGATCAATAAAAATGAACAGCCCATGTGTTGGATTTATCTGTGCACAGTGGTTCTTGGTGCGCTGACTTCAGCATCAGGCCACGTCTTGTGAAGCTTCCTCAAACTTGTTGAAAGGATTTTATTTGACAATCCCCTCAAGGCTGTAGTTATTCTCGTTGCACCATTTCCTACCACTCCATTTATATGCCTGGATACATTACATAACATTTATACATTAAAATGTTTTTGGTTTTTTTGTTTTTTAAAAAAACATTTGTTGTGTAATATTCAGATTTTCTAAGGCACTGAATTTTGGGTTTTCAATATGTGTAGCCATAATCATCAAAATTAGAAGAAATAAAGGTTTAATGTATTTCACAGTGTTTCAGTTTCTGAAATGAGTGAGAAAATATTCAACTTTTTCACAATATTTAAATTTTCAGGGTTCTTTTATATTTTTTATGTGAGGGCATGAAGGGTAAAAAATGTAGGTGTTGGTTATCCCTGCTGCTATTTGCAATTACTGTTTACAATTTAATTACAGTTCCTATTTTTAGAATTTAAATTATACAACATTTGGATCATGAACTCTCAGTGTGTTGTTTTTTCTCTCATATTGTCAACTCTAAATCAAGAGGAAACAAAATAAGCCATAACATTTAAACTGGCTTTAAAAGCCCTGTTGACTATAATTTCCACCGTCATGTTTCACACTTTGTGAATATAATTTTTTTTTTTTTAGCCCCATGGCTGGGCTTCAAAAGGGGAACAGTTTATTTGCCTTTTATGTTGATTTTTTTTTTGTTTGTTTGTTTGTTTTATTTTGTTTGTTTTAATGGCTGGAAATTGTTTTATCTTGTTTTTTACACGTTTGTGAGTGAATACTTTTTTTTCCTCTCGAGGTCTGCACTGGAAATTATTGAAAAGATGTGAAGAAGCATTTAGTTAATTTAAGGTAAATTTAAAAACCAAGTATGTGAACATGAAATAAGTTTTAAAATGTAATTGTTGAACATCTGATAGGCATAAGTGGTATACACAATTGAAACTGCTGGTTGATGATGTAGAAATTGTATGGACTGCAAACACAACTGGTTTTTTTCTCAAATGGTAAGATTTGTATGCATCCCCTGAGGTTTCCACAACCAACACACTCACACTTTTTGGCCTTGTAAAGAATTGATGTATAAAAAAGCCTAAAAGCTACCTGTAGTGGAAATACATACCCCACTACCCTGCTGTATTTGTTTTGTCTGGGTACATTTGCTGGAAGAAAAAAATGCTAATGAATAGTATCCTTATTTTTAGTCTTTAAAATTAATTTCAGTCGTAAATCACTGATTCGGGACACAAGTTTTTTAGGTGATTACAATTCTGGCATATTATACCTATAATAATTTTTGAGGACACAGTGCTCCAGACAATTTATAGAAATCTCTCTCTTATGCTTCAACTTTTTAAAATCTTTTTAAAATCTTCTATAACACTTTAAAAAAGTGTTATAGAAGACTTCAATAGTTAGATAATTATTGTTATTTTATTCTTTTGTGTTATATTCACCCATTGAAATAAAACATAAATGAATACACATCTTTACCAGGGCAGCCAAAAGTGTAGAGAATCCTGTGTGTCACAGTACTTCAAAAGATATTATGCACACACTACATGACACTGTACAGAGCTTCAACCTTGTTGAAAAGGGCTACAAGACAACCTTATTATTTTCTCAGATATGTCTGTTGATAAATCATTTAATGCTTTCTGTTTGGATCTGTATAGACAACAAGAATGTTTTTAATGTCTAATTTAATTCTTACAGTGATAAAAAAAAAAAAAAAAAAAAAAACTGAAAATTACGTTTTCTTTTTGAAACTTTTTTTATTGTGGTAAAAAGCATAGATGACTTATTTTCTTTCCTTGGCTGATATCAGGAATATTTTTATGAAGGTACCATGGGCAGTTACAAAAAAACAAACAGATAACCTTTTATAATCATAGGTCGGACAAAGAGTAGAAATAAAAGTTGTGTGTGAGACATTCGTCTTGTTACAGTGGTGTTATTTTTAAAACTTACAAACTTTGATATTTTGCAGGGAATTTTGTGTGTCAAAACTTATATGGTGAAGAGGCACATTGTGTTTAAGATATGTTTATTTGTGATTTTTATTTCAAGGAGACATGAGTGCTGATTGTTGTTCATACCATATATGTGTGTGTGTGTGTTTGTGGACTTCTTTATTCTGGAAGCTGGTGTCTTTCTCATGGTTGTCTTGCAAAAGTCTTGACAATCAGAGCATTTTTCTGGGTTCAATAATGAGTAAATAAAAAAGAAAACTATTCAAAAATTCATGAATGATCTCTTGTGTCTAAGGAATGAAGTCTTTAAAAACTGTTTTAGACTGAAGTCTTTTTTGCAAAATTATTTAAATTGTGCTGTAACTTGTAAGTTAACACTTTCTTGTAACACCTGCTAAAATAATACATAAAGTGTCAGTTTATTAGTCACCCAAAGGTGTATTTAACCAACACAACAATCTCACACTTTTTGTTTATTAGTTAATTAAGTAAAGTCATAGTAAAAGGAATCTGCAACCCCTCAAAATGTATCACATTAAAGCCCCTGTTCCGAGTCACATTTTTAAATCATTTAAATCACAGCCTCAGATGAAGAACATACTTCATTTTAACCAGATTAACAGCCAAGCCAATCAGTTAAACTGAACAACAATTTTAGGGGGTGGAGGGAATATTTCCTCTAGTACATAAGTAAAGCAGAAAATAAGTGACATATCTGTTGAGTTGTACCACAGATTTCATGTTCAAAAACTATAGCAGTCTGGTTTAGCTTGAGATCACACTGCGAATGCTACAGTATTACATGTAGAAAGACAATGTTGGAAAACTATTTACATAAAAAAGCATTTTTTTTACATTGAAACATAACCATACAATGGTAGAGTGGGGCCCAAATAGGTGGGAGACAGGCAGGCGACATGGATGAATGGTGTGAAAATATGCATGACACTATGTTACCTTTATTGAGTACAGAAGGATGAAACCACAATAGGAAGGCAGATTAGATGCCATGATTCAATAGTTTTTAACTTCCTTCTGTATGATTTCATTACTTTATGACTTTACTACTGCTATAAAGGAATTTCGACCCACTCTTTTTTTTTACAACATTGCTTCCATTCAGACGTTTTTTGCACAGCTCTCCTGAGATGCAATCAAAGCATTTTAGTTAGTTTAAGGCTTAGACTTTCTCTGGACCTTTGCATCACCTTTCTTTCCTTTCTTAGCCATTCTGTTGTAGATTTGTCACTGTGTTACAAATCATTCTGTTTGTATGGCCCAGCTTTGGCCAACCCTGTCAGAAAGCTTCACATTTTCACTCTAAGATACTTCTATGTACACAGAGTCTATAGTTGATGAGTAACTACAAAACGCCCAGGTACTGTGGCTTAATCATAAGATAAAATCACGATCCCTATACCAGTATCATTGATGTGCAGATATACTGGGCTTGATTTTCATCTAACATCCCTACTATGTTGTTCACAATCCAAAGAATATTGTTCCAGAGGTATTGTGATTAATAAAGATGAAACTTTGTGAAGATACTGCCTTATGGGGGAAAAGGTGCCTGGGAGTCTTTCTGAGCAAGCCATACTTGTTCAGGGTTCTTTCTTTCTTTTGCCAGAGATTATATGACATGCAAAGTGAGTCATGTCTGAGATAGCTGTTGGGTTTCTGTCAGTTTTTCTGTGGACTGTACAGTCTGGGGTGAATTAGCTTAGCAGCTATCTTAAATGGTTTCCACTTTTGAATCATCTTATTTCAAATTTATATAATACATTTCTATAATATTAGAAACTGGTTCACATCAGGTATTTTCTGTGAACGCCCCTAGCTTTCAGATCAAACCCTGTCTTCTATCCTTCTCTCCATCGATGCAGAGTTATAGTTACAGCTACAATATTAAAAGACTGGTGTTGCTATTATTTCTGTTTAAACATGTGCTCATTCAACAGGTTTACTTAATATGACCTAGTACTACACAAAAAAGTGTTATATGAAACTGAAGGTTTGATAAAGGCACCAAAATAGCAGGTTGGGCCCTCCTGTGGCAGCGTTTCACTGGGGAGTTTATACTCTTTTGCATGTTCGTGGAAACTCCCATTTCACTCATGTCTTATCTTCTTGGGGTGTCCTGTTTTTTATTTACAAAGCAAATTCCTTTTAATATCTGCGTACTCAGTTCAACAGAAATATTGAAAAAGCAGCAATATGGAGTTCTTCTGTTTTGTTTTTTCCAAACTCATTTGTTACAGATTACCAAACAAATGTTACAAAGATAAGCTCAGTGAACACAAAGAGTAGTTTTTAGGTGAAGCTATCCATAGCAGCCTAGTCCTACGTAAAACGGTAATAAACATTATTAAAATTGCAACACAGAGGCCTCTTCTGCAAAATTGATACCTTTAAGCTTGACTGCAATTTGCAGCTTCCAACATAGAAAACTATGATAGTTTTTTTTAACTCAGATGAGACAGATTGAGCTTTGGGGGGGGGGGGAAATAAACAGAAAAATGTCTGGAGGAGTAAAGTTGAGGCTTTCAAAGCCAAGTACACTTTACTTTCAAGCATGGTCGTGTCAGAAGCCTGATTTTTTTTTTTTTTTTTTGCAGTCAGTGCAAAAAAAATACATGTATATACCATAAAAATGATGTAATAATGGAGGCACACTACCTTAACTGGAGTCATGGACACATTTGTGTGTTCTAACAGGAATGGGTGAAGCAGACTACCATTAAACTTTTGGAATGACTTTCCCAAAGCGATGACCTAAATCTGATCAAACATCAATATAAAGTCTGGTTCACATCAGTTTAAATGAACCAGGCATAAAGAAAAACTACCACAAGCTTGGCTGTGTATATCACCCTATGGTCAAACTATAATTTGTCAAGTGAGATATGATCAGATAGAGAGTGTGTGTATAGGTTTCAGTGTGAATGTGTAATTTTGACACTTGCTTGATCTGAAAAAGAAACAAACACAAGAAATGTTTTGTTTTAATCAAGTTTAAGTCTTTATTTACAAAAAGGGAAACAAGAAATAGACTCTGAAAATACAAAATGTGTAGTTCTTTGGTTTTATCTGACAAATGTTTTCAGCTGCATTAACATTAATATCTGACATACATGTATTTTGCAGTGGAGCATCTTGAAAGGACGATTTCAGAATATTTATATTCTTTTAGGTTGCAAACAAATAAGATAACAACGACAGAACAAAATTTAAATTATCATCCAGATTAAGGGAGCGCCCCCCTTCACTGGACTATCGCTCAGGGAATCAGAAGCTCAATATTCAGTCCTTCTGTACGGGAAGATTCAGTCCAAATTCCTTGAACCCTTTCTTCCTCATTTGTGGGGATCAGCCTCTTCTGTGTCACTATTTTTGTCCCAGTCTTTCATGCTGGCTTCCATCATGAAGTCCTCTCTCAGGACACTCCATGCAGGCTTCTGCTCAGACGCAGGAGGAAGGCTATTCTCCATCTTGACAGAGTCTTTGTTCCCTTCTTCTGTCCTCCTGAGCACACCGATGAAGTCTTTCTTTGAGATCGAGGATATAATCTTAGCCTTCTTTCTCTCCGAGCCACCGACCTCTCTCAGCGATTCATCTGTGTTTTTCTGGTGTTTCCTCACGGCGTTGAAGAGCTGCACGACCCCCCTGGTGGCGGTCCTCTGTAGCGCTTTCTCAATCTCACGGTCCCGCACGATGTCAGGTTTTTCTCGAAACATAGTTTCCCACACGCGCTTCTTGTCCAGCTGTTTCTTTTTCTCCAGCTGCTCCTTTCTCTCCGTTACATCTTTGCTTTTAGTCAGGATGCTGCTCTTGTTTGGCGTGGTTTTCTTCCCCAGGATTTTTGCCATGGCGTCTGCCCATCCACCGACGGCGTCACAGTCATTGTCTTCATCCTTTTCACTCTCCGCTTCGTCGCCATCATGGCTGTCTGTGTTTTCTCCTTCATCCGAGGCTTCATTAATACTTCCTTGTTCCGAATCGCTTTGTTGGTGGTTATCCTCAGGTTGACAAACTGCATCTTCTTCGGTAGTCCGAGACACGTTTTTAGCACGCACAGCCATGTTGCAAGTCGGAAGAGAATTTAGCTTTTCCTCTTTTGCGCATGCGCTTGCCGGTGTTGTGTCGAGTTTGGTGATCTTGTCGATATGTGTTTTCCTAGCAAGCGCGCCTGTATGCAGCGTTTTACAGCCGTGTTTTAACCCTATGGTGCATTCAAGGCAGGTCAGGTCAGATGATCTAAATAGCAATAACCTCAAAATGATTAAATCTTTGATTTAAAAAAAAAAAATCCACAAAGGTCATCTTGGTCCTAATCAAGACTTTATTAATAAAATTATTGACCATTTCAAGTGGCTTTACTATTCTACAAAAATTTAATCTGATGCAGTCTGACCAAAACTCCTTTCAAATCTAACAAATAAATATGAATTACAATCAGCAAAATTTAGCACTGCCATAATCTCCATCTCCCTTTGAGCAAAATGTAATGTTAAGAAGATTTCTTTGGACAATATAAGCAGCTTCGACTGTCATTAATATGCGTCATATAATGAGGTCATTAGCAGGACTCTGGAGAACTTGACTACATAATGAGGAGGTGATTCAGCCATTTAATTCAGGTGTGTTGACTCAAATTTGTAACAACAAAATCAGTTGAAAATTGCCAGGCATGTGATTTATAAAGTGTTGAGTCGCACTTTAATCAAATCTGATCATTTAAAAATGTATCTAATCATTTTAGAGTAATTTTAAAATAGACAATACTCTACGGCTAGACTTGAATGCAGCATAGAGTTAGAATGTTCAATAGATTTGGCATTTAATTAAACCGTTTTTACAGCTGTTTCTATATAAATGATCCACTGTATAAGGTGTACCTGAATGCACCAGAAAGTCATTTCCATTTGCGCTGTGCTCTGACGCTGTGTAGAAGCGCCACAGCAGGGACCACATTTTTGCTGGGAACCTGATTCGGCACAACTTCCCCGGATATTATCGATCGTCCTCTGGTTGCACAGCTCTCCAGTTTCCAGTCGCCCTTCAGTCCTGTCAGGGAGAGTCCAGATCTTAGTGAAAACAAACAATACTCTTAACTTTAAACCATGGCGGGAACAATTGCACGCAAAGCCATCGACCACCTGAAGAGTAAAGAGTTTAGGGACTATTTGATGAGGTTCGTATTTAACACACTTTAATATTCACTGTTAGCACGGATGCTAACCAATCTAGCTGAGTGTTGAGCTGTAACTCTTTAACAAGTACTAGCTGGCTGAAATGTACTTGAATTAACCCAAATTACTTATTAACAACACTAAGTGATCATTTTAACCTCGCGTCTGTTAGTGTTTGCTATTGGTTTCTATGTAGCTATGTGCTAAACTCTCAAGGGCGCTTGTTCTCTGCAGCTTGTCACTGTTTGGGATAGTTATTTGAAATATGTAGTTATTTTAACAGTAGGACCTCAATTTGTGTGAATCTACACACTGATAAATACTATATTGAACTATACTGCGTTGCTTTAGAAATATTTTCCAAAATGGCTAGAGGGTGAATCCGTCTTTGGAAAGTACTATTTTGCGTCCTGAAAACAATCCTTATGTGGGTCGTGCTTTGAAGTTTACCCCAGCCTCTCTTTGACCTGCTTTTTCATAAGAACTACTTTTGTTACGGTATAGAATAACACAGTTCAAGGAAATTCAAGTGTACACGTTGCTTTACCGGAGTAAATACTCCACACAAACCTGCTTCATTCCTGAAATCAGGAATAAAGGTCAAACTAGGGTATTGTGATGCAAGAAGCGGCATTTGTTTGGTTTTTCATCACATAATGTTCATCTTTGTGTCACTTTCTCAAGATATCTTGAAGAGGCATTACAGTGTGCTTTGAAAATCAGAGGAAAATGGGTTTACATCCGAATGAAACTAAAATGCTTATTTATTGGACAGTAATGGTTTGAGTTATTTGCGTACTTTCTCCCATAACTTTCTTTGTTTTCTCTCCCTCTTCCATGTCGGACCTAAAAAAACGTAAACCTATACCAGCACGGTAGGTCCCACATTTCTGTCTAGTTATCGTTTGAGTCTCCCCTCATCAATGCCCTTCTGCAGTTTTATTTCATTTAAGCCTTTCCATCCTGACATGTGGTGTTGTAATAAACTGGATGTATACATTGGCAGCTCTATATGGATATTTATTAATATAGTTTTCTGTATTTGTAACGAAATATGTTTGTAAACTGCAGAATATAGCAGTACCTACAGTTCTGTTCTCCTGTTTAATCAGCCTAATATAAATGTCACTTTTACAGCATTTCTGGGGCCCTGTTGCCAACTGGGGTCTTCCCATCGCTGCCATCACAGATATGAAGAAGAGCCCTGAAATTATCAGCGGCAGGATGACCTTTGGTAAGACATACAAACACATGGACAGATAGCACCTGATTCACTGTTTTCTTGTATCTGATCCTGTTTGAGGTTAAGGCTATCATCGGATTACTTTAAAAATCGTTTTTTATGTCAGACTCTCACTTTGACCAGAGCTGTACCATCTAGTTAGTTTGGGGAGACGTTTCTGGATTTGAATCCAGCTTTGCTTCATCTGATCTGGGATCTCTCCTGTTCAGCTGCTTAACGTGACATTGCTATGGCCAAACTTTACGCTTCTGATGGATTAAGATGCTAGAGAGCGATTTGGTCATTTTCATGTGAGAATTTTAGTACAGTTTTGAGATTGTGCGAGGTTTATACGAGGAAGGTACATTAATAAACATGCATGTGCACGTTTCCTTTCAGCTCTGTGCTGTTACTCTCTGCTCTTCATGAGATTCGCTTACAAGGTTCAGCCTCGTAACTGGCTCCTCTTTGCCTGCCATTTGACCAACGAGTCGGCACAACTAATCCAGGGAAGTCGTCTCATCAAATACAAGTGAGATATAAATAATATATTTTTTTTTTTTTTTTTTTTGTCACTGATTTGGTTTTGTTACATGAAGTGTAAGGTGGGAGGAGAATCTAGTTTAAATCAAAGATTGTAATATTTGTTTTCCGTGATCTTTTAAGTTTTGACTGAAGGCATGAATCTCATTGTGTCTTCATTTTCTTTTCAACATTAAGTCTTTGACCAAAGCAGTCGCATGCATGGATGACGATATTGCTTATGATCAACCAAATCAAAAAAACACAGTGAAAGTCAGTTTAACTGGCAAAATGTATAATGAGAAGCAAAGTTTTTAAATGTCTGGCACCTGAAATATTATAGCCTAACAAATACTGAACCGAAGCGGTGTTGCACATGTTGAAATCGAGATTACAGTTGAGCAACTCTAGCCCAAACCATGCATCACTTTGGAATATATGACAAAAAGCAAAATTGACAACATAAAACTGAAAGAAATATACCTTGAAAATATATAAAAATCTGATATTTGTAAAGGGAGAAGCTGCATTCTAAACCATGTGTTTTTGTTTTTTGTGTGTTTTTTTTTTTTTTTTTTTTTTTTTTGTTTTTTTTTTTTTTTTTGTTTGTTTGTTTTTTTTATTTTTTTATTTATTTATTTTTTTTTTATTTTTTTTTTTTTCCCCCCCAGCATGGAGAAGAAAATGGGCTCCTAGTGGCGAAGTGAAATCGGGGGAATATTGCAGAACACTGCTTCAACAACCTACTACATTTGGACACCAGAACTCCTTCATCTAAACACCTTAGCCGATCAGCGACGCTGTTTCACTTATGCCAGTTTTCTTCTTTTTGACTGGATAATTGATTACTTCTCAATTTTCACTTTAATGCACAAAACAGTTTAATTAAAAAAAAAAAAAAAAACAACTTGCACCTTTTTCCCAATAAAGATGAATTATATTGAGATTTTACCTGAAATATAATCTAAATGAACTAACAGTCACAGATGCCTTGCACATAGGTCTGTGGCTGCATCAAACTTTTAAAATAGACGCACACATCAGGGTTTTTTTTCCATATAATTACACACCTTTTAGTGGGGGGGAAGATTGTTACACTGTATCCTTTTAAAACATGGATATTTAAACCGAGTGGAGGTCAGTTTGAACAAATATGCACAGACAATAATTCTAGAGAAAATTTGACATTGTCCTCCATATTGGTTTGTTTTTTTTTTTTGTTTGTTTTTTTTCTCTCTTCTCCCTCTTAGATTCGTAGAACTTACTGAGCCAAAATCTTTTCAGCTGAAAAGAAATGAATCTGCTATTCTGGCTCCACTTTAGTACCATTTTACCTCCTATGACAAAAAGTGAAAATTAGAAAATATTTCAATGAACAGATGTAAATATGATAAACATAAGGCTGTTTCAAAGCCAAGGCTGTTCAGATTATCCTGTAAATTTGATCTAAATAAGATGCTTCTGTTAAGTGGTGATCACATGTAGTCACGTCTAATTCAGATTAATTTAAGGTCCTTGTATGATTCTCCTAATTTTTCCTGGCAATTGTTTGGATTCTTTAGACTTGTGTTAAATAAACTAGACTAGAAAAACAATGTTTTCAGAGGTTGCCTTCTTTTACCACATATTGCCAATACAGATGTAGCTTTTAATATGTAAAGTATGTCAATGTGCTGTACACTATACATTCTCAATACTTGGTTGAATCACTGCATCAGTTCAGTGTGGCATAGAGGCGACCAGTCCTGTTCTTCCTTAGCCCAGGTAAGACACCTTTGACATGTGTGTCGGCACCACCACTAACTACAACCAGTCTATGCATTGTAAAGCTTCCCCCAATTTCAAATTGGCTTTACTTCAGAGTCCTCCCAAAGCTGCAATTGTTCCTGCTGGTTGTGTGGCTTTTTCTAATGGACTTTTTCCTTCCACTTAACTTCTCATTATGTTTGGATACAGAACTCTGAGCTTCCAGCTTCTTTCACACTGCTTGACCTTTTTGGCTTATTATCCTCCTTGTGGAGGGTGTTGATGGCTATCTGTTGGACTAGTATAAAGTCGACAGGCTTCTCCCAGAAGTGTCGTCCAAAAAACATCAACGTAAAATGCCATTGCTGAGTTTAAAAACTTTTCATTGGTCCTTTTGTATATTGTAATTTTTGTGTACCTGATTTTTAGTTTTGGTTAGCCGTAATTGAAATTAACTTGGAAAAACATCCCTATATGTAATGAAGCCATGTAAAATTTGAGTTTCTGTTTTAAATTGATTTACTAAAGTAAATTCACTTTTTTATATATATATATTTGTATTGAGAAATCATGTTTTTAATTTGGTCAAATGGCTCATGTTTCAACATGAGCAATCTTGTGTTGATTTGAAATAACTAATTTAAAGTGTTCCAATAAAAACATAAATCTTCTAAACTCTATATATATATATATATATATATATATATATATATATATATATATATATATATATATATATATATATATATATATATATATATATATATATATATATATATATATAAATAAAGGTCTGAGTTTCATGAGAATTTAAGTGAGCAGACTTTAAATCCAAATAAAAAGGAAATATGTCTGAATTTTGTCTACAGTTGAGGGCCCCTTGTCCTACATGGTTTTAGATACGTCTCTGTTCCAGCACACCCGATTCAAATGATTTCATGGCCTCCTCTGACTGCCATCTAGCGCTGCTGAAGCTCGTTAATCACCCAGTTATTTAAATGAGGTGTGTGGCAACAAGGAGACACCTAAAACATGTAGGACGAAGGGACTTGAGGACCAGGGTTGGTTGAGAATCACTAGATGGCAGTAAAATGCTAACGAAGCGCCCGCCTGTAGCCGTTTGACACAGAAGAAAACAAACATGGCTTCCATCAACAGCGCTGAGTGGAGATCCATCTGCGACAAATTCACCAACGCCCAGCATCTCACCGAAACAGAGTCTCGAAATGACCCAGAAAACGATCCGTTTCGCTCCAAATACAAAGCCAGAGAGCTTTTGAGAGAAATCTACTACTCGCTGAAGAGCTTCGAGGCCGGGGACGGAGAGGAGGACAGCAGCGGGGAGAGCTTCGAGCAACGGCCCACAGACGAGCCGGTGGGCGGCCTGACGGAGGATGCGTTCAGCCGGGGTTTCAGCGGCGACTCTCCAGCCGGGATGCGGGCAGCAAAGCTCGGGGCTGTGGAGTACTACCTGGGGGTTAATCATGTGGACACGGAGGAGCTGTCAGCCGGGCAGGAGCATCTGACGAACTGCATGAAAATGCTGGGAAGATGTAGGGTGTCCTCAGAGAATGTGTCTCTGTTCATCCACGTCAGGGTAAAAAAAAAAACAAACAAACAAAAAAAAACGATGTGTGCCTTTATTTTTCAATAAATGTTGCTCCATAATGATCATAATCTCGGGGAAGACGGCTGCATGCTGTAGTTTCAGTCTTTATAATGGCCCCCAGTGTGGAATTTATCAGCTGGTGCTGATCATGAGTTGGTCCTCTGTGCTTTCAGAACCAGCTGGGCATCCTTTGGGCTGGCCGTGATGAGACAGAGACAGCCCAGGGCTTCCTGGAATCAGCGGAGTCCATCTACCAGCGCTACATGAAGGAGGTGAGCCTGGTCCATTCAGTGGGGGGGGGGGTATGAAAATTAGTTACTTTAAAGCTCTTGAGATCATGGGGAAAGGAATAAAATACACTGCTCACAAAATTAAAGGGAAATACTAAAATAACATCCTAGATCTCAATTAAATATTCTCATTGAAAATAACTTTAACACAGTGGAATTGATTAAGAAAATAACACAAGTTATCAATGTACATCAAAATTGCTACACCATGGAGATCTGGATTCCTACTCAATATCAAAGTGGAAAACAACATGACAGGCTGATTTAGCGTCAGTGAATATTCCTCAAGACAAGTCTAAATGAGGCTCAGTAGTGTGTGTGGCCTCCACGTGCCTGTATAACCTCCTGACAACACCTGGGCATGCTCATGATGAGATGGCGGATGTTCTCCTGAGGGATCTCTTCACAGACCTGGATTTAGAGCATCAGTTAGCTCCTGAACAGTTTGTGGTGCGATTGGTGGATTGACAGAAACATGATGTCCCAGATGTGCTCAATTGGATTCAGGTCCGGGGAACGAGCAGGCCAGTCCATAACATCAATGTCCTCATCATGCAGGAACTGCTGGCACACTTCAGCCACATGAGCCCTTGCATTGTCATGTATATAAGAAGGAACCCAGGGTCCACTGCACCAGCATATGGTCTCACAATGGGTCTGAGGATCTCATCCTGGTACCTTATGGCAGTCAGGGCACCTCTGGCTAGCACATGGAGGGCTGTGTGGCCATCCAAAGAAATGTCTCCCCACATCATGACTGCCCCACCACCAAACTGGAGGTGCTGGAGGATGTTGCAGGTAGCATAACGTTCTCCACAGTGTCTCCAGACTCTGTCACGTGCTCAGTGTGAACAGGGCGCCAGTGGTGAATCTGCCGATTTTGGTGTTCCCTAGCAAACACCAATCATCCTGCACGGTGTTTGGCTGTAAGCACAGGCCCTATAGGTGGACATCGAGCCCTCATACCACCCTCATGGAGTCTGTTTCTGACAGTTTGAGTAGAAACATGCACATCAATGGCCTGCTGGAGGCCATTTTGTAGGGCCCTGGCAGTGGACCTCCTGTTCCTCCTTGCCCAAAGGACAAGGTAGCAGTCCTGCTGCTGGATTGTAGCCCTCCTACGGCCCCCTCCATGTCTCCTGGTGTACTGGCCTATTTCCTGGTACCTATTCTATGCTCTGGACACTGCTGAGAGACACAGTAAATCTTCTTGCCACCGCTCGCATTGATGTTCCATCTTGGATTAGCTGCACGACTCGAGCAACTTCAGTGGGCTGTAAAAACGCCTCATGATGCCTCTATGTGTGACAGCACTGACAAAATGAAAAAGTGACTAAAAGTTCAACCAGAAAGGAGGAGAACAGAGAAATGATCTGTGGTCACCACCTGCAGAATCACTCTTTCATAGGGGTTGTCTTGCTAATTGCCTCTCATTTCCACCTGTTTCACCTCACGTTTCTTAACATGTAAAAATACATGTGACTTAATATAGTTGAATGTAATGAGTGAGTAATTCTCAATTCTGGAGGAGACATTTTATTTAATACTTTTTGAAAAGAGGGGGGTAAAACTAGTGCCAAATGTAACCTTGTGAAAGATATCTCTGCTTTATTGTATATAACTTGCAATTAAGGCTTAAGTAATATATTCCCAGTATGACAACAAATATAATGAATGGCATTTAACTATTTCACAATTGTAGACTTTAAGAATAGAAATCCTTCAAAAATAATTGATGCAACTCTACTTGCTGACCTTATTTTGTTACAAGCATAATACATTAAACTAGACATTTGTATCTGTTTTGGTTTTTATGACAATATATATAAAACTCACAAATATCCTTTTTTATCCATTTTTATTCTTATCATGATAATTCTGTCTGAAAACACTCAGAATTCTTAACTATTTTCTCCACAGTTTTTTCCTATGAGAACGTCATTATAATACTCCAAATTATCATAATAAACTTGATGTCCATATCGCTCCCCCGTACTGCTGGCTTTATGCTTGTTACAGGCCACCCTCCTAAATTTTCAACCTATTTTCATCCTGTTGTGCCTGCCCTTTTTTGTGTCGTCTGTTCTCTTTTATATTGTCCGCCTCTTGTCTCACGATAGAAACGGTGTTCAGTTTGTCCACATTTATGAGGCGATTATTCCGACCCCATGTTAAACAGCAATCCAGCAGTGATCTGTGGTGTCACTGTCCACAACTTCTGAGCCACAGCAGTTTTTCTGCAGATGACAAGTTCAAAGTGCCTGATGTCCATGTGTTGCTAACGATCTTTTCAGATGTACATTCCTTTAGATCTGCTGTGTGATGCTAAAGTATTTGGTCAATATGCATTTAGTTACCTTAATGGAACATAAATGCATGCATTTCTTAGTGTTGGGACCTTCTTTTTTCCTGAGTCAGGAGGTTAAAGATGTGCAATGAATCTTTATCTAGCAGCGTTACGCAGGCAAACCCCATCTTGCCGTTGCCGCCTTCTTCGTGTTTATCTCCTCAAGCCTTTTCTTCTGCATCTACTTGCTCTTATTTTTTTTTTTAGTCTCAATCCCAGCACTCTCTGCACACATTCCTATGGAACTTTGTCTCCCTCTGCTGTTTTGCTCAGCAGCTTCATCATATCATGCTTCTGGCAAAGTATAATGTGTTGTAAGCACTTGAAATTACTACTTTAATTTCACAATCTTTCATTAAATTTGGCATAGACTTTACTGACTTCCAACCTGCGGGAACCTGTTTGGCTGTTGTTTAACATTGTAATTGTCCTGAACACATATAATTACTGTTTTCTTCCTCTCATCCAGGATGGGAGGCCTCCAACTGACATGACTGAGTACTTCAGTGCGGAGGAGAACCTGCTGACACATCAGGAAAGAACTAAGAGGTAATTTCTTGCATCCACGTGCATTCCCTGCCATACGGTGCCCCCAAAAAAGTACTTTTATGCCTTGAATTGTTTCTCAAGTGTTGTCACATTATAACCACAAACCTCTGTGTATTTTGTTGGGAATTTAAGTGATAAACAAACACAAAGCAGCACATAATTAAGAAAGGGAATGTTAACGATGTATGTTTTTTTGTTTTTTTTTGTTTGTTTTTTTTTTTTTTTAAAGAAAAAAGGAATCAAAGTTAATTTAGATTTGCTGATTTTTGCATTGGTTTTACCTTGTCAGTGTCTCTCTTATTTCATCTCCCCTGTTACCAGGTTCGAGTTGGCTTACACCCATACCATGTACTACCTTGCTCAAGTTTATAAAAACCTCGGTAAATTGGAGAATTTGGCAAATTTTATTATTGAATATTGTCAATCAAATACATGCCTAAGATAATAAGTCTGTGTATTCAGGTTATGTCTTGTTTGAGGGTAATAATATTGTTTTTAGGTGAAAATGAGCGCGCTGCCACCTACTGCCACAGTACCCTGCAGAGACAGTTGCAGCTCAACCAGTTCAGTCCAATGGAGTGGGCTCTGAATGCTGCTACGTTGTCTCAGTATTATATCACAAAGGTGGGACATGGATTATTTTAATCTAAGATGTAATAAGCTTCAAATGAGCTGCAAGAATCTGTTTAAATTTACCTGCTAAAAGGTTAAAGCTGGTTGTTTTTTTTTTTTGTGAATGTTGTTTTTTGTTTTGTCCCCCCACCCCACCTCCACCTCCACCTTTTAAATGTATTTTTGCTCTCTTCAGGGCCGATACATGGAGGGCAGACACTGCCTCGCAGCAGCTACTGTTATATCGGGTTTGGCTGGAGAGGTTCCCTCTGAAGCTGCCGCACAAGAAAGTAAATATCTCAAATATATCTAAATATATCAACACAGCACACTTATTAGCTTTGTGTTGTTGTAACACGAGTTTAAGAAAATAAGGAACATGCTTCCTGATTATTGTTCTGAACTAATTAAAAGCTCCTTTTTTTTCTTTTTTTCTTTTTTTTTTTTTTTATACCCCAGTTAATTAACCCTTTAAGAAAGAACTGAACCAGTTTTTGTGTCTAAACTGTGCTTTAACCAGACTTTAAATTTTGCAAAATTTCTTGCCTGTTTTATCTCAACTTTATCATTCCTTTCCTCTGCCTTGGGACATCTTTACATCTCTCTGTCTGTCCACAGGTGAGGCAGAGAGCGAGCGCAGGGAGCAGCTCCGGCAGAAGAGAGCAGAGATCGCCAGATGTTGGATCAAATACTGCCTCAATCTCCTGCAGGATGCCAAGAAGCTGCTGGAGGTACTGCACAGTTGTATGAGTTCACATCTTCAGACATCAACTGTTGATGCATCCAAAGCATGTGAATCTCCAAAGACACAGTTGGATTGTCTTTTGAGCTTATTGCTTGGTGTTGACTTGTGCTGTGGCTTATGTGCTTCTTCGAGCTATAAACATGCATAGAGTCTTAAAAAAAACAAAAAAAACTCTTGATTGTATGTTCAGGATAACATCGGTGAGTTGGATACTGATCGTCAAGATGAGTTGAAAAGAGCAAGAAGGCAGGAGGAGGAGGAGGAAGAAAAGGGCAGGAAGAGCGCTCTGCTGTTCGGATCGGAAGATACCTTTGATTCCATCGCGAGTGTGGAAGAAAAGGTCTGAATTTATCTGCTGCTTTTAATGATCCCTTTGTTTGAACTGCTGATGTTGTACAAAAGATTTCCGTCTATAGCCATGATCATTTTCTGCTGTGTATACATCCATGCCAGCAACCCCTGATTCTGGTGAAGTATAGAGACTGTGAGCTGCTCAGAGGAATGTTCATATATTCCAGTATTGCATTTCACATTCTACATAGCCCAGCTGAACTACATTCAGATTTGAAAATGGATAAAAATGTGGTTTATAAAACATTTTCTGAACCTCAGAATATGTTTTTATAAAAGCTCTACACAGATACTGGGAGAAATTCATTGATCTTTCAAAATATGTGTTTGGAAGTGTAGGTTTTCAAATAATCAATGAGGGACATGTAATAGTCTTAAAATATCACTGGAACTGTTAAGTGTGATATTTTATTTGTTTCTCATGACTTTTTTTTTTGCACCAGGTCATATTTTGCCTGAAAATTTTTTATTAATGATTAGATTTAAACTGTGTTTTAAAGAGGACCTATTATTCTGCCTTTTAAACAAGTTAGGACAGGTCTATGCAAAATGTGTTCATTACATTTTTTGCTCAAAGTCATTCTCAGATTATGAGATTTCACCTCCTCAGTTCTGTCTATTTTGAGCTCCTTTCAGAATGAGCTGTTTTAGGACCTCCTGTCACTTTAAATCCAAATAAGCTGCTACTGGCCACGCCCACTAACTCAACCTTTATACTTGCACTTGATGTACATAAAAATGGCTGCAAACAGATGCACAATTGTACAGCCATACATTTTGACCCTGAGTCAGACCCAGAAGCAGAAGAAGTGGAGCCTCCTGCAGCAAGCGGTTTCTGAGTGGTAAGCCAACAACAAAATATAAGTGCAGTGCATATAGCAGTAAAACCAGCTGACCAGCTCCGTTTGGGTTGCGAGGTAAGGGGCAATGCCTGTCAATTGTGACTTAATGATCGGGAGATTTTTGAAACAGATCGTTTTCCAGACACCACAAAACATTAAGTTATTGCCAGAAAACGGCTGGATGGTTTTGTTCTGTTTGTTTTTAGCGCTTGGACTGTTTCTAGAAGCAGTAGAGACCCAAATGGAAGTACAAAAACTTTGAAAACAGGAATTTTGCATCATAGGTCCCCTTTTTTAACGTGCAAGAATTTGAATTTTTAATGGTTTTTGTAAACTACTTCATCAGTAACATGAGTGTGCTCAGTTGGGGGGGGAATAATCTGTGAATGAAAATAAGATTAACTTCTCTTTAGAGGGCACCATTTCGCACTTAACTCCTCATCTCTATAACAGATGACAAGTCATCATATGTTCTTGTTTACAGGTTATGTGTTTGTTCCCTTTGGACTTTACTGAGGCCAGAGCTGTCTTTTTGGTTGGACAGAACTACGTAACACAGGTATGACTCACAAACAGACACTTTAGTGCACATGCTTGCTCAATGCTGGTGTAATCATGTTTGTGAGAGAAAAACTCTGCAAATATCTGTGCTAGAATATTCTCCTTTATCATCCAATCAATATGCAAAAAACATGCAGGTAAACAAGGGATTGCACAGATGATGTCAGTTAGGATTAACACACATTTTCCTGAATTGTCTTTTTTTTCCATCATTACAATGTCCCCATCATTAGCATTTTAGCCGCTAAAGATATACATCTGGTGCGGGAATTTGGAGTCCCTCCAACTGGCTAAATGTATTATTGGCATAGGGAGTTTGAATGCATGGTACATGAGATCTATCTTCCCAAAAATGTCATCCAGTCAGTAGGAATTCCTATTTTGCAGTAATAATTGCAGTTCACCAAATTGTGCAACTGTTGCCTGAAATGCACTTTAATCATCTGTCAAACTTGAATGAAAAGGTGTTTTTTTTTGTTTTTTTTTTCTGATGAGAATAATTAAAAGGGGTTAGAAGCCAGTGGGGGACTTTTTGAAAATTCAACAATGTGAAGTTTTACAGAGTTGCATCATTTCCTTTTTTTGCCAGATATGCATCCATCTAGATCATGCTCTAAATTATTTTTGGTCATTGAAACATTTAGTTTCAATTGTGCATTGTGATCAACCTTAAAAACAGTTTCGGTCCTATTGCGGCTTTTGGATTTTGCATGACGTTACCGCATTGAAGTTGTCCATGTAAGCTGATGTAGAACCATGTGAAATGTGTATCTAATAGATTTTGTGTGTCCATCCTAACTGTGATTCCAAGGCGAAGGAGTACTTTCAGATGGATGGATATGTGACGGACCACATAGAGATTCTGCAGGACCACAGCACTCTGTTCCGGGCCCTGGCCTTCTTTGAGGAAGATTTGGAGCGTCGCTGCAAGATGCACAAACGAAGAGTTGACATGTTGGAACCGATCTGCAATGGTACCGGTCTTCTGACCCACAGTCTAACCCTTTATTCTGCCTTTAAAGTGTTTATGCTCTTTTATTCTAACCTGATTGTTGTCTATTTTTTTGTAGACTTGAACTCCCGATACTACCTGCTGATCCGCAGACAGCTGATGTTTGAGTTGGCCGAGACCTACAACGAAATGATGGACTTAAAGCTGACTCTGGCCAACAGACAAGCAGATGACCATTCCCTGGATAACCACACTATTAAGAAATTCAACCATCTCTGCTCTGCCTCTGCCAAGTGAGTTGGGTGTGCATTTATGGAGCGTCTCTGGGATTTTAGTTTATTCTTAACTGATTTATTCTCCTTTCCTCTCCAGATACTTCCAGATGTTCCTAGATTCTCTGTGCTCACCAGAAGGGAAGCCTCCTGAGCACCTGGAGGAGGAGGTGCTCAGACCAGCTCTGGTGGCCCGATTCAGAGTGGCCCGACTTCACAGCAAACTGATCAGCTCCTCACCTCCAGTTCAGCTGGAAAACCTCAACAGAGCTCTGGAAAACTACAAGTACAATTACACACACTTTCAAATGCACCAGTTGATTTGCCATGTTGGTTATAGTTTGTTTTAAATTCTAAAACTGCTGTCTAGGTACGTGGTGCAGTATTGCGAGACGCACCCTGAAGCGGCCGCTGCTGTGGAGACGGAGCTGGAGCTGAGTACGGAGATGGTCGGCCTCCTCCCTCTAAAAATCAACCGCCTCAAATCAAGGATGGCAGCAAACAACTAAGGACCAAGTTTAAATTTAGCTCTTTACTGACTGATCTATGACTTAACTGATCTTAACTCGAACCAGTCAAAATGTATCTCGACACTGTTGATGAACACTGCAGTCAAAGAAGCCAAAATGTAGATTCTGATTCTTGTTCTTCATGTACTAAACTTATTGTTTCTTGCGCGTTTAGCATGCTGCTTTTGAATGCATCACAGCCTGTAACTGCTGTAACGTGCTCTCCGTATTGTGCAATAAATGTTGTGATGAATTTGTCTTTGATTCCAAGTCATATATATATATATATATATATATATATATATATATATATATATATATATATATATATATATATATATATATAATCAGATAGCTGATAGGAAAGTGAAACAATCTTTGTTGTAGTACGAAGATACAAATAATGGTTTGGTATATTTCCAGAGCATGGTTTTGTTTTCAGCACTCTGACATCTTTCTCTTCTTCAGATGGTTTTCCACAATGTTATTTATTTATTTTATGGTTTTATTAGTAAAATGTTAATATCAGCTCCTTAAACTTAAGTTTCCTCCATATCTGCAAGATTTTGCTCAATATTTTTAACATGCATTTATTTAGTTTTAAATTATTCTAGGAGTATATTCTCTAAAATGTGTTTCAGTATTACCTAAAGATGAAAAGCAGATAATTTCATACAGTAAAAAGTCATCATTTTTTTCCCCACTGCATGAGACTAAACTGGATTAAAAACTTAAATCAATTTAATGTACATTTTATCTTGATTTAACAATTTACAACAAAATACTTGAACAAATAGAAAAGACTGACTTTTAGAACTGTTACTCTGACATGTTCTGAAATACTACAACTAAGATGTTCAACCCCCACTGCAATTTAGGTTTATTGACAAAATATACAAAGTAGCAACTGTTTGTAATATCAAAAAACTCACAAGGAAAAAAAAGTCAGATGGCTCAATATGATTTTTTTTTTTTTTTTTTTTTTTTTAATTAGAAACTAAATTAAAACTTTATAATCACCTTTAGTAGAGCAACCTTTGTTTCTGTAAATGTGACTGATAACCTATCAACACTCAGACATTTTAGTCAGCACCACAAGAGCTTGACCCTTTTCTTCAGTGAGATTCTTGGTTAAAAAAAAAAAAAAGAATATAAAGGCTGCTCCCACAGCTTCCAGAACTTATTCTGAAACAAAGCCTTGGTGGACTTTGAGATATACTTGAGGATTATAACGCTGTTTGAAGGTTCAAACTTGCACTTTCCTTTCAGACGGCCTAACATTTTCTCCCAGGATTTCCTGACATGTGATAGGATCCATCTTACCCACCACATGATGCCAGTTTCCTGTGCAAGAGGGAACCAAAGTAGCCCCAAAGCATCACTGAGCCACCACCAAGCTTCACTGCAGCCATGGTGCACTTTTCAGCACATGCTTCATTCCTTCTCAGTTTTACAGTTTGATTCTTCACAGAATAGAATCCCAAAAGTTATTTGTCTTATTTGCGCAATTGTGAGCAAATTGGTGCTGACGTCTTGTGTTTTTTGATCAGTAATGGTGTAAGTCTTGGAGTTCAGGCACGACTTCCAACTGTCTTGCTACTTTTCAGTAATCTTTTCCTAGTTTGTGCAAGGCAATGATCAATCTTTCTTTTTTCATATTTTTAACAGGTAATGAAACATTACTATCCACAGCCCAGGTATTAAAGGTGTTGTATCTCAAGCTCACCTGATCCAACTAATGAAGACCTTAACTGATTCCATCAGGTGAACCTGAGATTGCAAATTTGCTGATTTGCAAATGTGCGCTCTTATGAATAATTTTATTCAGGGGAGTTAATTACTATAAGACTGCAATTATTGCAATTATAACAATTATACAAACACCCAAATGATTTTTTATTTTTTCAATAATAGCTTACATTAGGGAGTGAATAATTTTGGAGGTATCTATACATCTAAAGTAAACTTGACTGATTTTGAAAGAAAAATAAATCGAACTGGCAGTTTTAAAAATGTCAGTGCAGATGAGTTTTAGGTTTCTTTTTCCAGATTAACAATCTGATTAATACTCAGAGGGGTAAAACTGTAATTTAACCCCAATTCTTCATCATAAACAGAGTGTAACTATTTAATGATGGTCTATAAATTCATGTCGACATTTTTGCTAAGGCAATGTTGGCTGTTGCCTTCGTCTTTTTAATAAACCTGAACAGTCTGAACCCGCTTTACAAAGTGCACAGTGTATTAGTCGGCATTGCCAAATTGCATCGCCATCAAATAAAAAGTCATTACCTAATCATAAGTTTCAGTTCCATGCTAAAGGGGAGCATTTGCGAAAGAGGTCAGACGTGTGGGCTGACATCCTGACCAATTTCCACCAAGTTATGAACTCATGCAGGCTAACTCATGCAGACTACCCCATTTGACGCTGCTTCCTCTGTGCAGGCATCAGAGGTTTGTGGTGAAGCACTGGTAGTGAAATACTGTGTGGCTTTGACACTATGGCGATCTGGTGATACATGACTGATGTTTTCATTCTTAAGTTAAACCATCCATCTCAGTGAGGCCGCAAATCCTCCCAGTAGCCACTGTGGAGGCAAATGACAAACTGAAGCAGTGATTCCCCTGCGACTTGTTAATGAGTTTCAGACCAAAAGAAATTTGTTTCTTTAAGTTAGGAACACTCCCAAATCACCAAGTCCATACTCAAAAACAGGCAAGAGTGAAGGTTAATGGGAGCTCTACTCATGATACAAAGTTTGTTTTAAAACAGTTTTTGTAATTTTGTGAAATGGGAAATATCATAGATTTTTCAAAATTTAAACTTCTGAACACATTTAGTAATATTAAAAAATCATGCAGAAGGTAAATCTGACTAAAATTGTTGCTTATAGCTACTGTTATGAAAAATACGACAAATATTCATACACATTTTCAGCTTCTATAAGCTGAGAATGTGTACTAATACAGCAATTGCATATTTCTGAAACTGCAGATAAAACTCCTAAATATATATATATATATATATATATATATATATATATATATATATATATATATATATATATATATATATATATATATATATATATGCGTCCTTGTTGCTGGATCCTTGCTGAATTTGAAAGCGAGGCGGCAGCCTGGTGTTGCAAGTTAAATCCAGCTGGTTAACTGATAATCAACAAGTGTGTTGACATCTATAAAAGCAGGGTTCTGGCAGCTTGCTGGTCCTACAGGTGTGCTTTAGCACAATGTCAGGAGGCAAAGACATCAGCGATGACATTAGAAGAAACAAGTCTTGTTGCTCATCTCAGGAGGATTATGTTGACATATCCAAACAGTCTGAGTTCCACCATTTCAATTCAGTTCAAAACTACTTTATCAATCCCAAAGGGAAATTAAATATTATATTTATATAATATATAATTTACATAATATATTATTTATTTTATATAATCTTTTAAACCAGTAATAATATATTTATGTAATATTTTGCATTGAGAAGTTTTGTTCACAAGTGGAAAGCATTCGAGACAGTTGCCAAAGCAAAACCATGCAGTCCACAGCAAAAACCACAACTCAACAAGAATGGGTTATGTGCAAACATTGCTGGGAATTAAAACATAAGAGGCAGCACTTCTCAAGATTGCAAAGTTGCATCTGACTGACTTCAGGAATAGTTTCCTTTACACAGGTGAAACCAAAGTTGAGATGATTGGTGAAAACCAAACTTGGCATTTCAGCATAAACATGCCAAACCAAAAATTGAGCATAATGGTGGAAGGCTGACAATGTGTGCTTGTTTTGCTGGTTTAAGACTTGGGCAAATACCAGCGATTAAATCAGCCACAAACTTCTTTGTAAACAAAATATTCCAGAGTCAAATGTGAGGCCATGTGTCCAACAGATGAACCGAAAACAACTGGAACGGTTGTAAAGAAGAGTGGACCAAAATTCCTCCACGATGACATGTGAGACTGATGAAAGTCGTGTAGAGCAGTATTACTTCGAGTTATTGCTGCTAAATGGGCTTGATAAAATCTCTTCTCTGTGTTATTATGTATTTTAACATCTGGGAACTGTGTTGCTCTGTCTGAGAGAGTGAAAATAGCCTTGTCTGCACTGCTATAAACTCTGGTTACTCAGACAATAGCCTTGATCCCACATACTGTGGCAGGGATGAGAAAAAAACACACTGAGAAGATTTCTATTCTAAATATTGTGCGATACTGACTGCTACAGGGAAAAGCATAGCTGTAGATATCAAACTATCCTTAAGCACAAATAGAAAAATATTTTTGTAACTGTTATAAATCAGCTTTTAAATTGGATTAGGGGTTGAACAACTTGAAAAAGAGCAGTGTTAAAAGGATACATGCAATATGTACCTCGTGAATTTTCCATCTACGCTTATAAGAGACTTTGCATTTGAGCATGTGTTTGTTTGAATGTGGTTGTGCAAAGATGTGATGCTGGGCTGGCTGGTGTGTCATTTCCTGGAGGAAAATGATAGCAACTGACGTTACCACTTCCTTCAGCATCATAATGATGTGTCAGCTGAAAGATGTATCTCTCTCTCTCTCTCTCTCTCTCTCTCTCTCTCTCTTTTGCTTCAAGAAACAGGTATAAAAAGGGTTACAGGAGAAAGCTGAGTGAGAGGGACAGTTTTCTAGGCCCAGAACCATGTTTGATATTTTTAACAAGAATTAGACAAATTAACATAAAAACACACCAACATAATTTACAGTAATATTTAATTTTTCACAGGACAAGGAGATAATTTATCAAAAAACCAGCCAAGCCAAGAAGCTTGTGGAAACTCTGGAGTAGCTGCAGAGATTCACCGTTCAGGTGGGAAGCTGGAGTAAAACTTGATATTGGGGCAAATATTTCACTTAATAGGGAAAAACTACCCTAAACATACAGAACTTTCATTTCAATCTCTAGCTATGCACAACTAGTAGAGACATGCCCCAAAAGCCTTGCAACTGTGGTTTCAGCTACAGGTGATTCAATAAAGTATGTACTAGGAGAGGTTAAATAAATTTGCATTCTACAATTAACAAAAAAACTATGATTAAGCAAAATTAATGAATTTAACCAATTAGAGTCAGGGTCATGAGACTCTGCCAAATTTATTTTGTATTAACAACTATTTGTCGGTTATTTCATTTGGATTGTATGGAAGCCGAGAGCGGACGTGTTACGCATAAACTTTTTTCTGATGGTTTTCTCGAGATAACGAGTTAATTTCAAGAAAACAAACTTTTTCTCATGATCACGAGATGATTGGTGTGTGTGTTAAACCTGATTACATCATTCAAATGCATGCCACACCATGCATTTGAATGATGACTTATAAGTGTAAGTCATAGCATACATGTGTGATTCTATGAATAATTCTGTGAATAAGTGATAGGTAAACCATAATGACACCATGTCGTTGGTCGTATGATTAAACCATCGGCCATCATTATTTTGTGATAACGACATAATTATCTCGTTATCTCGAGTTAACCATCGGGAAAATGAACATGTGAGTACGACTGCTCTCGGCTTCCATAGGATTATTTACCTGTTTATTTTGCATAACACAATCTTTATAACTTTATATCATTCTTATGTTAACAAATATAAAAATAACATAACATCAATTTTTAAGTGTTTCTCAGTGCCTTTACATGCTTTATGTAGTTTTCCCAAATAATTGTGACTTTTAAAGTTTCTTTTTAATCACTGCTTTTTAGGGTTGTTTATTATATTCAGTGTTAATGTAAAAAAAAAAAAATATGGGGTTACATAAAATGCTCAGCAATTTACAACTTAAACTTTAAATCTATATAAGAAAAAAAAGTTCATCTTCTTGATTATGTTTGACCACTGCCAAACATCTGCTGGACATGTGGAGACACATTAGAGGCACAAATATGGAAAACATGTAGGGAGGCCACATCAAAGCCAGCACCAACATAAACAGACTACAAACCATGCACAGACTGATCAGTGGTGCTGTGGCCCCTGTTACTGAGGTTGTATACAGACAAAACCAGATATTTACATAGACTGTATATATCTGTGATGTTAAACCATACTAAATGTTTTCTTTTTTGGGTCAGTTAGGTTTACTAATTTATTTAATTTAGCTAATAATGATCAACAAAAAAAATTTACATGTTCTAATTCAGAAGTTTCCTTAGTATTTGGTAGAATTAGATTTTAAGCTTAATGTGTCATAATTGTGGTTGGTTGTTGTGGACCCAAATGCAGAGAGGCAGAGGCAGCATGTAGCTCTTGAAGATTTAATAAAATGATGAACAAAAAAACTTACAAAGTCACAGGGAATGCAGGAAGCCAGAGCAGAACAAAAACAAGAGCAAAAACGGTGGAGCACGACAGGGAAGAAAACAGGTAAGTAACAAGAGGAACCAGCACAGAGAGGGAGCAAGAAAGGAGCTAAAATGAGTGTGAATGCTGGAACAATGGACTGGAGCTGATTTGCTAACAGTTTGCAGGTGTGAGAGGAAAGAGCTAAAGGGAGACTGAGGAGAGAGAGAGAGAGAGAGAGAATGGCAACAGGGGGTGAAGGAGAGTAAACAGGGGAGCAAAGAAAAAGAATCTAACAGTAAGAGGATAACTGGACAAGAGACAAGGAATAATAAACTAGAATAACTAAGAAAAGACTGAACTAAAGTGAAACAGAAACAAGGCTGATCTAATCAAAATAAGAAACACAGGATAACAACCATTAAACATAATCTAAAAATAACTGAACTAACTTAGGGAAAATAAGAGATCAATACAAAGAAATGACTGATGCACAAGTCCAAAAGAAGGGATCATGACATTATGGAAACACGTGTTTTGGGTTTCCTTCCACAAGCTTCTCACAATAGTTTCCTGTAATGTTGTCCCATTCCTCCTGACAGAACTTATTGACTGAGTAGGTGTGTAGATCACCTTGCTTCCACACACCTTTCAGCCCTGCCCTCAATTTGTCAATAGGACAATATGATGGCCACTCCAAAATATTCAATTTGTTGTCTTTCAGTGACTTTGTAACTATTCTGGTGATGTGCTTATGGTTATTGTCCATTTAGATGACCCATCTGTGCCTAAGCTTTAACCTCCTAGCGAATGTTTTAAGATCACACCAAGAGCATTGTTATTTTTTCATGACACCATTTTGTAAAACATGCCAGTCTTTCCTGCAGCAAAATCCCTTCACAGCATGATGCTGCCACCCTTTTCTTTTTCAGTTGAGAAGGTGTTCTCAGTCTTGCAAGCTTCCCAGTTTTTTCTTCATGTTTAATGATGGCCATTGAGGCCAAACACTTCTAGCTTAACTTTTTACTTCATCAAGCCACTGGACATGTCTCCAGAAATCATGGTCTTAGTCCCTGTGTGCATTTGCAAATTGTAATCAGGCTTTTCATATGGCTTCTTCCTCTCTGAGGAGCCTTTCAGCCCTTGACCTTTAGTAGAAGATCATACTAAAACTAAAAACATCAGCAATGCTTGCACCTTGTTTGCCACAGTTGACAGATTGACAAACTCACCTGTGACTGTAACACCTGAACTCCACTCTACCAGGGCCTGCAATTAATTTGCCAACTTTTTTACAGAGAATATTCAAAAAATTAGAGGGTTAATCTTCACATCCACACGTTATCCAATACCACTGCTATGCCCAAACATAACAAATGCAAAGACAATAGTTGAATTTCACCAACTCAACCATGAAAACTTAAAAGAAATTTTGAAACAGTTAAGCTCCTCCTACTGCTATCTTGATATCCGACCTACAACCTTAAGAAAGTTCTGTCTGTCATTGCATCTGACCTGATTCAAATCATTAACTCATCCCTCTCATCCGGTGTTTTCCCCAGGCTTTAAAAACAGCAGTTATCAAACCACTGTTAAAAAAGAACAATTTAGATTAATCACTATTGCGGAATTACACAATCTCTAACCTTCCATTCATCAGCAAAATTATTGAAAAAGATGTGTTTCAACAATTAAAGAGCTTCTTAAGAATGACAAACCGCTTTGATGTCTTTCAGTCTGGTTTCCATGTTCACCACAGCACTGAGACTGCCCTCGTCAAAGTGTTCAATGATATCCACACAAATACAGACTGTGAAAGAACCACAGTGTTGGTTCTGTTGGACCTCACGCAGTATTTGACACTGTTGACCATGATATATTATTAAAGGGACTGGAGAGCTGAGTCGAACTCTCTGGTACAGTACTCAGTTGGTTCAAATCCTACCTAAAGAACAGGGATTTCTTTGTGTCAATAGGCAACTTCTCATTAGAGCGGACAAAAGTCACATGTGGAGTACCCCAAGGTTCAATCCTGGGACCACTTCTATTTAATATCTCTATGCTCCCACTAGTTCAGATTATAACAACAAACAAGATTAGCTACCATAACTATGCAGATGATACACAGCTCTATATTACCATGTCACCAGGTGACTTTGAACCCATCCAAGCACTAAACAGATGCTTAGAACAAATCAGTGCATGGATGTGCCAAAATTTTCTCTCGCTGAACAGAAATAAAACTGAAGTTATTATCTTTGGACCCAAACAGGAACAATCTAGTCAGCATGCAGCTTCAGTCATTACATCTAGAAACTAGTGATCAGGCCCGAAATCTGGGTATAGTGATGGACTCAGACCTGAACCTCCAGAAACACATAAAGACAGTTACAAAGTCAGCCTTCTATCACCTAAAGAACATTTCCAGGATTAAAGGACTCATATCTCAACAAGATCTAGAGAAACTCATCCATTCATTTATCTTTAGTTGCACTGATTATTGCAACAGTGTCTTCACAGGTCTGCTTAAAAAATAAATCAGTCAGCTGCAGCTGATCCAGAACGCTACTGCTCATGTTCTCACTAAGACCAGGAAGATAGAGCACTTCACCCCAGTTCTAAAGTCCTTACACTGGCTCCCTGTCGCTCAAAGAATAGACTTTAAAATACTTCTGTTAGTTTATAAATCCACTGAACAGCTTTGCACCAAAATACAAGACCTGTTGTCATTGTATCAACCTTCCAGACCACTCAGGTCTTCTGGTTCTAGTCCAGTCTGCATCCCCAGAACCAGAACCAAACATGGAGAAGAAGCTTTCAGTTTTTATGCACCACAAATCTGGAACAAACTTCCAGAAAACTGCAAAACAGCTGAAAAACTGAGCTCCTTTAAATCAAGGCTAAAAACCCACCTGTTTAGAGCTGCCATTGATAAGTAGAAAGTGGAACATTGATCAGTATTTTCAAATTATATTTGCTTGATGATATTTGCTTGATGATCCTCATGATTTTGATGCATTGATCATTTCTTGATGATTTTGATGATTTTCATGTATATTTGCTTGATGATTTTGCTATGTACTTGAGTGATGATTTTATGATGTGAAGCACTTTGAACTGCCTTGCAGCTGAAATGTGCTGTACAAATAAACTTGAACTTGAACTTGACAGTACAAGTCACGTTTCACTGTGGATACAGAAGCTTGCCAGCTTCAGGTGGCACCTCCCAAGATCTTTTGTTTTGCTCAGGGATACACATTTTACACAAAAGCTCATCTCTGAGTCAAAGAACTGTCTCATTAATGAACAGTATGATGACTGGACATCCCCAGGGTGTTTTTTCTTCTATATATTTGTTTGAACAGGGAAACTTGGCACTGTGAGATATCTGGAAATTGTATCCAAGGATAATCTAGATTTGAGGAGGTCCAGCATTCTTGTTCTGATATTTTGGCTAATTTTTGATTTTTTTTTTTTCATGATGTCACACAAGGAAATAGTGTGTTTGAGGTGTTGCCTTAAAATATATCTACAGATGGGCCTCCAGTTAACTCAAATGTTGTGAACTAACCAATCAGAAGGTTATAATGCTAGTACATCACCAGCATCATAGTGCATGTGAACTCTAGAAGAAGGTAGTAAGACTAATTTGAATTGATTAAAGCTTTTTTTAAACCTGGTTACAACTAACGGGAAGGAGGATCTGCATTGATTTTCTGGTCAACACTGACTAAAGCTGATGGTAAAGGTTTAACGTTTATTATAAAAATGTTTCACTTCTCCCATCCGTATTTTCTTTCGAGACCTTCAGAAACTGCAAAAAGAAAATGCAGAAAGGAAAAGGAGGATTTCGCAACTCTGGACAGTTAAAATGACATTTAAAGCTGTATATTAAGAAAGTAAAATAAACCGCAATGAGAAAAAATAGCTGACAGAAGTTCTCAACTACACAAGTTATCTCATTTAAGTTTTTTTTTTTTAATTACTCGGTGGCCAATTAAGCCCAATTGTCGGTTCCTCTCCCCTTCCTGTTATCATGCAGAAGAAAAACACACCGATTAGATCTTGGCATCTTATCTATATGGGCTTCCTCAATTCAAATGTGATATGTGATATCTAAGGTAGAAGTTTCCGTTGAGGGTGTTCTGAACAAGAAGAAGATTTCAGGAAACCATGACGCACACGGAGGGCTGAGCTGTTTTTACGGGGAATTTGGTAGCCTGAGGTAGTTTTCACAGTTCTGCTGCTCAGTACGCAGAGACTTCGTTTCAGAAAGGAGCTCATTTGTACCGTCTTGTTTATTTAAGAAGAACTTTGAAATTTGAGGATGAAACTGATTTTTCTTCTCGTTGTGGCCTGTCTCGCCATACGTGACGGAAAAGGTAGGTCCATTTATGGGTTTTAGCGACTTGGCGACTCTTTAATGCGCAGATAGAAGAGTCAGTTGTAGGTCCTTTTTGGACAATTTGAGCTGTAGACACTGAGTATTTGATTTCATATTAATTTAAACCTAAAACATAATTAGGCTTAAAATAAATATGAACTGCTCCACACAAATATCGGGGTGTCTTCGTGACAAAAAAATAAGGAACAGCTTTAATTCTCTCACAACGCATTATTTGCGCAAACATAATTGGATTACTGTAAATAACGGTGACTCACCATCTCCACCTAAAAGTGGATGAAAAACTCCCAAGGAATTCAAAACTCCTACTTCTGAAAGCCTTTCTTACAATATTACACCACTTTGTTAAAAAAAAATATCTTCATTCCGCTGCCTGATCTAGATTACGTTAAAACGGAAAGAGCAAACACGTTGTAGTTTCCGAGTTAGGTTTCGATGAAGTTTGTTGAGATCTGTTGACCTGAGGGGGGAACATTTTTAGGACACCTTGTCAGGAGAATGTAAACTCAGTGAGGAAAACCCCATTAGATGTTATTTATTATGCTGGAGAGTTTTTCACGTCATCGTCACGTCAAGTCCAGAGTTGATATAAAGGGAGACTTAAGATTTAATGACAATTACATTTTATGACAAAAGTCTGAGTTCATCTTATTGTCACTAATATTTAGTTTCTGGAATAATGTTGTAAGTGTATTAGAGTGCAACTCAGCAAAGTAAAACAATATATATATTTATTTTATTTGCTGAAAATAGGCATTACCTGTAATATCTATAAACGGTAACTTTAAAGTCATTATTTAAATTTAATGTTTCTCACTTTCTAATATTAGACAGAGAATCAATTAAAACTAGTTTTCATAAGAAGCCTCTAACTTAAAATGTCCAAATGTGAGGTGTCCCTGACTTCCTAAACAGATGACTGGCCCAAAATATAAGCAAACTTTGCTACTGCCCCGGACAAACTGAATTCTCACTGGACATGTGGACAAAGTACCATAGTTTGAAACCTGTGTTAAACAGAGTGATAATTTAAAGCCAATTTATTAATTTCTGCCACTTGTGTCTTTGCTGGGAAATACTTTGTGGACACTTTAAATGTTTGTAAATCGAACAGTGTGTAATATTGTTTCTAGGCTCCAGGACATTTCACCCTTTTGCCAATTTGTCCCTGAATTGCATTTTGTACTTGTAAGCAAACTGTTTTCTAACTATGTATGCCATTTTGTACAAGTAATTTTAAGAGTAATTGAGATAAATGTTCAATGAATGTGCTAATCTCATGTTCTGAACGTTCTGGAACGTGGGCCCCAAATTAAATGCTGCTTAGGGCTTCATACTCCTTTGGGCCGGCTCTGCGTTTGGCAGCAGAGTTAGTGTGTTGCAAAACATTTCCACACACTTTAATGTAAAATCCTTTTTTTACAAGGTTTGCCTCATCCATGCCTAAGATTTCTCAAGCTTGCATAAATCGTTAACAGACTGCACACGTGAATCAATGATACAACTCTCAGTGCTTCTGAGGATTTTGGCATTATTTTGGTGAAGAAATACAAATTTTGGCCGTTGTAACGAAACTTTTAAAGGCTGTTTGTGTAATTATAACTGAACCAATTTCTGCAACGGACGAGCTCCATGAGCATCTTGTAGCAATGTGTTGAGAAAAAGCTGCGATGGTGATACTTCCTCTTCTAAAATATGACTGAAGAGAATCAATAAAGGCCCAATGAAAGCAACCGTTTTTTGGGGGTGTTTTTTCACCTTGTTGCAGAATAATGTTGAAATCTCCTGAAATGCTCTAAAAATGAAAGGGTCCAACTGGCTGAAGTAAGACTGTGTATTAAATGTTTTGTATGATAAAACAAAGAAAGTGAACATCTGTGAATTTGCTTCATCTTTTGTAGGAGCACCGAGCACAGCTGTTTATAAGTTTGTGAGATGTAATCCTGAGGGCGGTGAGGCTAACTGTGTGACCCAGCAGAGTTCTAAGATGCCATGGAATCCAGATCTCCCATCCAAGCTGCCTGCTTCTGACGCAGAGTACCTGTGAGTATTCTGCATCTTTGTGAATGCTCACAACTTGGATGGACAACTTTATTTTAATTATGGGTTTCTCAGATAAAGAAGAAATCCTCTATTAAAGAAGTAAATTAACCAAATGGTAAAAAAAAAACAAAAAACAAACAAACAAAAAAAACACCAAACAATGCAGCTGTCAGCCAATGCAGATGTGAAATACAGAAATGCTGATGTTGCACTGAATCTTTTACCTTGGTTAACACACTCCTCGGGCAGCCTGATCTCTCTGTGTGTGTGTGTGTGTGTGTGCATGCAGTCATGTGATCTCTGCTTGACAGTGGATTTAAGTGTGAGGTTCATGGCCAAGAAAGGCAAAAATAGAGGACAACGTGGAGGGCTAAAGAAAGAGACATGCAGAAAACCAGAGAGAGTAGAGCTGGAGTAAAACAACAAAGATTTCAAGAGTTTGTAGTTTTTCTGATTGTCACAAAGAATATGAGTTTTTACAGTTTAAAGAGGTTGATCTGAAGCTTTTTTTTTTTTTTTTTTTTTTTGATTCCTTTATACATAGTGTAAAAGTCTTTGTACTGGAGATAATCAATTCTAGATTATTTAAACTCTTACATGCCCAGAAAATTCCATTCTGTGTTTTTGTCACCTGTACTCTCCATCAAAATATCCAAACCCTTAGGAAATAAAAGCTACTTATATATTTAAAACTTTAAGAACCCTCAACATATGCTTTATTAAACTGCTGTAGAAAGCAATGGAAGACTGCAAATTTATTTGTAGTCAATTTAGATTATAATTTAAGTGTAGGGTTATAATGAAGAGACTGTTTTGCTCAAAGTTCTTTGTGGAAGCAAACTAAGCCTTTGCACCCTGCACAGTTAAGAAGCTGAAGCACTACCTTTGATGCATGAAGTTGTGGTTGAAAATGCTCTCATTTTATGATTTACTTTAATGTTTCTCTCACATCTGATGGGTTTTTTTCCGTCTAGACTATGTGTACACATCATTAAGTTGTACTATTATCTGTTACTGGGTAGGATGATCATTTGATAATTCTTGGATGAGTCATGGTGTAAAAAAAAAGACATTTATTTTTCAAGAAATTGTCACGTTCCTAAAGCCTTGATCTGATTATGAAAATGAACAATAACTCAAATTATCAGAGTGTCTTGCAAAAGTATCCATAATCCTTGAGCCTTTACTCTCTGCATTTTGTTGCAACTACAAAGATCCACCACTCAGGCGGGAAATTCTGTTGATACAACAACAATTAAGTCGTGACAAAAGGAAAGCTGTTGTTGAAAGAAACCATTAGGATTTTTCATCTACAAGTCATGTCAGAATTTCAAAGAAGATGCTCTGATCAGAGGAGACCAACATGCAAAGGCTATATGGTGTGGAAAAATAACAATAAAACATACCCTATGGACACTGACCCCACTGTGAAACGTGGTGGTGACAGCATCATGCTGTGTAGATGCTTTTCTTTAGCAGGAACATGGAGGCTGGTGAGATTTAAAGAGAAAACAGATGGAGCTAAATACAGGATGGTTTTAGATAAAAACCTGTTAGAGGCTGAAAAAGACAACCCTCAGCATACAGCCAGAGCCACAATGGATTGATGTAGATCAAATGTTCATGTGCTAGAATGGCCCAGTCAAGGTACAAACCAAAATCCAATTGAGAATCTGTGACAAGATGAATAATTGCTGTTCACAGACACTTCTATCTGACTGAGCTAAATTATTGAGCTCGGAAGAATAGGCAAAACCTTCAATATCTAGATGTGCAAAACTGGTTGAGACATTCCCCAAAAGACTGATGCTGCATGCTATAACAATTCAGGATGCCTTCAGAGGGCATGTTTTCATGTCCTAAAGATTCAGCATACCTTTGGTGTTGCATAATGCTAAACTGCTAAGAGATTTAGCAATTTGTGAGTTCCTTAGCAGAAACATTTGTGAAAATATTTCACAAACAGCTCAAACTTCAAAGGGTGTTTAGTTCACCACCAACTTGAAAAGTGTTATTTCGTGTTCTCTAAAGATAGGAAGACTTGTGCAAGAAGTTCTTTTCCAGTTTACAGGGAATGATTCATAACATCCTCCCAAGTCTGGGAGATCAAACATTTGAAGGAATCCATTTTTATTTTTATTCAAAGCTGTAAAAAACAAAACAAAACTACCCTTTGGAACTACATGTTCTAAACTGTTTTTTAGTTTGGCTGAGCTTCAAAAATGCTCTTCAGTTTTGTAATCTGTAACTGCTTAAATAGATTAATCAATCTTGATCTTTACCCACAGTTTCCTCTTTATGAGTTCCTCTTAACTACCAATCCTTTCTGATACTACTCTTGTAGTTTTAAGAAAGAGGGCTGTCAAAAACAAGAAGCACAGACTACATTTTGTCCAGTTAAGATTCTAGATTTATTTGTCAGATGTATAGTGTGCATGGTGTAAACAATGGTGAAATTATTACTATGATGCTTATTTAAAGTCATGAGAAACCAAGTTACATTTAGAAGTGTAATCTCACAAAAAACACAAAACAGAGCTCTACAAGTAAGACAAAACACTGTCCCACTTAGTAGTTTAGATTTTTAGAGTATTACTGTTTTCGTTAGAAATTTTTCCACATCAGGGCTGTAACTCTGAATGCTAACGCAACCTTAAATACCTACATTATCAACCCTGTTGTGTTACAGAAGTTCCTCTGAAACTTAAAATCAGATTACAGATCAGGAAGTGAGCAAAAAACATAACTTTCTCAACTAACTTTTCCTAGAAGACTGAAGATTGCTCTTCTGGGTTGTCAGAGTATTTTCTGACCTCCATGAAATTGGGAGGTTGTCAGAGCTCTTCAGCCCTCCACAGATTCACAGCTAACTTTGTACAGGAAGTCAGAGGAAATGTTTGAAGGAAGTGGGCTGCAACGCTTCGTGGGCTGCTGCTTCTGGTCTATTGTTTCATTGCTGCGTCTGTCCCAAGGTAGTTTGATTTTTATGCTCGAGCAGTAACCACTGAATTATATAGACACATCTGTTATTTCTGACCTTTGCCATGTGGAATGTATTTTTTTCTGATAAAATATCTCAATGATTTACCAAAATTAACCTGCACTAACACCTACTGCTGACAGTCAAGACAATTACATTGCTAAATTGTTAAATTAGGAATGGAAAATTTGTCTCTCTGTAGGATACAGCAAGTAAAGCGAACATGAGGCTGTCTCTTTTAGGAAGCTAGAAGAGTACCTCAAACATAGCCAAAAGCAGAAGACTCAGGTGTGTGTGTGTGTGTGTGTGTGGAGGCGGGGGGGGGGGGGCTGGGTTTACAAGCAACCCCCAGGTTATAGGACAAACCCCTACCTTCTGCGTCACAGTCACCCCCAAAAAAAGCATTTGCCTCTGCTTTTGATTTGTTTTATACTTAAATATTTTAGATCAAACATTTTTTTTTTCTATCATACAAAGATATCCTGAATAAAACACAATGTACAGTTTTTAAATGATGATTTGGGATAAAAGTGTTCCAAACAATCCTGGTCCAGTGTGAAAGAGTAATCCACCACCACAACACAACGTTTCAGAAAAAGACCGTCCTACTGAGAGTCCACCAGGGTGGTGGTTGTGTGATGGTAGGCTGTGCTCCATAGCAGCTTGCCATAATCGATGGAACCATGAATTCTGTTCTCAATGCAAAAATCCTGAATCAGAATGTCAAATTAGTGGTACCTAACCTTAAGTTAGGGTTACATCAAAAGCACACCAGCAAGTCCATCTCTGAAAGGCTAAATTAAGAATTTGGAGTCGCCCAGTCAAAATCTTGGTTTAAATCTTATTGAGATTCTATGGCATGACCTTAGATTGTATGTTCATGCTAGAAAACGCTCCAATCTGGCTGAATTCAAACAATTCTGCAAAGAAGGGTGGATTGCAGTTGTGGTGGAACCAGTTACAGAAACCGAACCAGGTTGGTTTGGATCACTTTTTTTCTCTTTGTAATGAAATCATTTGAAAACCTTTTTGTCTGATATGAACAAAAGACAAAAGTGAAAAAAAAGACTTTTTCACAGCTGCAATCCCGATTTAATTCAACTGCTTTAAGTATGAGACTTTCATGCAACTTTAAGTTGTGTAGTTATCAGCTTTAAGAGTTACTCAACCTATTTTCATGCAACATCAATTTTTTTTGCACTTTAGTCTCATCAACTAGTACATAAACCCACCCTGAGTGTTTTTCCCATCCTTAAGTATGTTGAAGCAAATACATTTTTTGATAAAGTTTGATGAAAGCTGCAGAGGCCCTGCAGCAAACAAGCAAATAAAGGAGCAGTTCGACAGATCAGTATACTTTTAAAAGATTCTTGTGAGAATGTAGTTGTCAATTTTAGCCATCACTGATATGTAAAGTGTGGCTAAGCAGTGTGGTTTTCACTTATGTTACTGATGCCTTTAACTAAACTGAGTACACCCAAAGCAGCCCAAGCCACTCATACTTTAGGTGTCAAAAACAAGTCCTTCCTATTCCTGTATGTTTAAAATTTCAGTTAAATATGATTAAAATTCAGAGGATTCATCTTTTGTTTGGCATTACTTTTTGTAGGAACTGGCTTTTATTTGAACATAAAATAATTTTCTGATGTGCTTTAAAAGCACATCAGAAGTAAAATCATCTACAAGTAAAATCCATCAGACATCCAGTTTCAGGTTGTAGTTGATGTAAGTGCTATTTTACAAATATCTTCAAAAAAACTGAAACAAAAGAGTAAAATATCTGATTTATGACTGTAAAAAACAGTTACAAGAAACATTTTCTGAATTGTCCAGCAACTCACTTATGTTAAATTAAAAATTGAACAAAAGTTAAAAGAAATCTTAAAAGGGAGATCATGGTGAATTAATTGAAAACAAAACAGAAAAAAGGGGTGATATCAGAAAAACATGCATTTATAAGACCTATAGGCTCTCTGTTTTGCTTAACATAAGGAACAATCCTGATTATGGCAACTCTGTATTCACACTTCATCTTAAAATAACTTGAAAAACAAATGTTAACCCTTGTAGCCAATATGTCATCTCTGTTCTTACTGACGCTTGGTAAGGCCAGTAAATTTTTCCGACATATACACTTCCGATCTATACACTTCACTTTAACCTCCAGTGGTGCAGTGAAGACAAAATTAACTTAGGTGGTGTATCTTCAACCAGAACAGGAAATAGCATCGGTGAGAGCATTGGAGCCAGGATGATTTGTGAGCTGTTGACAGCAGCGTAAATCAATCAATCAGCAGAAGCAACACCTTGTTTTATCTCTGTTCCTTTGCATGCATTACTTTGTTTTGTTTTTAAAGTGAATTTGAATAAGGTCAAAGTGAAATGAAACAAAAAAATTTTATCAATATTTGACAATTGTGTTTGCAGAGATGCAGAACCAGTGGAGGATGAGAGTCCATCTTGGGAGCATAAGAAAGAGGAGGTGGTGGAGAAGGAAACGCCAATGAGGAGTGAAGATGGGGAGTCCCCTTGGTTATACCCAGCAGAAGAAGGCTCTGGTTATGAAGGTTCTGCAACAGATTACTTGCCTTTCGCCACAGGAGCTGAAAGTGAGACTGGCTCTGGTGAATCTTGGACAGACTCTGTTCAATCCAAAGGTATTTTATGTCTTTAAAGATTTAAATGAAGTCACTTGTTTAACTTTTTTCTCACTTCATGTGGTGTGATGTCTTTATCGTCTTGTCTTTGTAGGTGGAAAAGTGAGAGGCATGAAGGGGTTTTTCCCCGGCAGCTTTCCACGTGGAGAGGCAAAGCCAACAGAGCAGGACCTGGAAGAAGACAGCCTGCTGAAAATGTAGACAGAAAGAAAAGTCAACCATTGTAACTCCTCAGCCAGGTAGCAGAAGTAACAGAGGATCACCACCTGCTGGAGAGAAATTGAACTTACCGAGGTCAAATATTTACTTTGGGTTACATGAATGAAAAAGTATTTTTATTAAAGGGGAATTATCATAAGAACTTATTTTCTTTGGAAAACAATGGCTGTTGCTTAAAAAAAGCCAAAATAGTATGCCAGTCAGTGTAAATTTGATCAAGTCTAAGCTGTGCTTTGTCAGTATTTCAGCATTTTTATGAAAAACAAAGGAACTTACTATGCTTTATAATGTAAATAAAAACATGCATTTAAATCATGATAACGCCAGTGCAATAATATGATACATTTTCACTCCATTACTCATTTTTAGGCCACTTTGGAATGATTAACAGGACACAGAGAGAACTTATTTATTTCATGTTTTCACCCTAATCAGGAGGCCATTTTAAAATTTACAGAGTGATCGATCCTGTGGACACAAACCCCTAAAAGAAAACTAAATGGGTTTACGAAGTCGTAACTAATATGAGCTTGAAATTTGTACAATGAATATTCCTACATTTCAGCCATAATCTGTGTATTGTTTTCATTTATTTCACATTGCTTATTTCACATTGCTTAATGTGCATTTGAAATATTTCGATCAATAAGCAATTTAATAAAATTGTCTTAAAAGTGTGAAATGTCTTTTATTATAACAAGGGTGTTTTAAATAATGAATGTATCTACAATTTCTTCAGTGCTGTTAAGTTAGGTTTGGCGCAACGAATTACGACTTACTGATTGGTGGACTAGAAAAGTGGGTGGGGACTTTCTGACTATCTGCCAAACTGGTTCAGATCTTGGCTTGCAGATTGTGACTACTTGTGTCATTTGGTAATTAGAAATTTGAGTTAACAAAAATCATATGTGGGGTTCCTCAAGGCCTCATTCTCAGGCCACTTTTAATCCATTTTTTATACTTCCCCTCTCACAGAGCACATCTATGCTAACACTGCTTTATATTTCGGTCACCTTATGACTGCAGTCCCCAACAGTTACTGAGTGAGAGTATCAGTAAGTGGATGGAGTAGAGTTTCCTCTAGCCTAATGCAAAAAAAGACTTAAGTCACCGATATTGATTTTGGTCCTTAAGGTTGGAGATCAACACTCAACTAGACTTAATGAAGATCTAGACTGCAGTGTGTCCACAAAAGAAAAAAACCTAGGGGCCACTATAGACTGAGACCTTAACAAAAACACAATCTATAATTAAATCAGCTAACTACAGTTTTAAAAACACTGCCAGAATAAAAGGTTTCCTATGAAAATGGGACAGAAAAATGGTGCATGCTTTTATTTTCAGTGGGTTCGAATATTCTGGTGTCGATTTCTGTAAAAAAAAAAAAAAAAAAAAAAAAAAATCCATTTCAAAGTTATTTTTAATGTATGACCCATCAAGACCTCTCAGGCCATCAGAGGTCTGTTTACTTTGAATTCCCAGGACCAGAGTTAAAAAAGGGAGTTATTTAGTTTCTTTGCTCTTAAACTCTGGAACAAACTCCCTGAAAACCTGAGATGTGCAGGAAGTGTTTACTTCTCCAACTCAGAACTGAAAACATTGTTTTTTGTAGCTTATCCTGAAAAGTACAAATTTTGTGTTTTAAAAGTCAGTGTTTATCACATGTTAAACCGTTCATTTTAAAATGGCATTTCTGACTTTCTTTGTTTTAATGCCATGCTTAAATTTCACTATTCTGTTTTTTTAAATGTTTTTCTTGCTTTAATGTAACTTTTCTTTAATTGCTCATTTTTTCTGTAGCGAGTTATTAAATAACTTATGTGTGAATGGTACTATACAATTAAACTTGCCTTGCATTTAATTATAAATTAAATGATATCTGATCATCATATAACACCATCATCATCAAAGAAAATAACAGTGATCAGTCATAGCAGAAAAAAATTAAAACTCATAATAGGTCTTCTAGCAAATAAAACTCACCATTCTTTTGTCATATAAGCCTAATTACAAGATGACAAATTTACACCTTTCCTCCCCTTCCATTATTGGTTTATTCTTGTTAATGATATCCCCTGCTAGGAGAGTACCAAAATATTAGGAACTCCTGTTGGATTAATAAATACCCAGATTTTAAAGTCTTTTGTGCTTTTTTCCAGCTTTGAATCTCTTCTACCACTTGAATGTTGTTCGTATTTGCTGCTTCAGTGTTTCTAATTATGGCTTTGAGTAATTATTGTGGAAACACTGGGGATTCTCAGACTTTTGAAACTTTATTATTGTTCAGATGGGCAATTTGTGGATTTTAGGAAAACACAAGGTCTTCATGGTCTAACTGTTCATCAGAGTGAGAGATCATTTTAGGCTTTGGGATTTATATTGATGACAAGGTGAATATTATACCATTTGTTATTTACAGATGAGGTAGTGTTTTCTGTAATCCACACAGGGTCCCAACTAATATTTCTTTAAATGCCCCTCAGCAAGTTTCACCTCGACCGCATGCTTTTTGTAGCCATTAGCAAGCTTTTGGCATAATCCTGGCTTGGAATCGAACCATTTTTCCTGTCATAGTTTGGTGGAGTTCATTGCAAATGCTTGGTTTCCTGCAACAGACTCAGTGTTTGTGCATAGTCCACAAATTTTTAAAAGACTTAAAGTCTGGGCTTTGGGAGAGCCATTCCAGAACTTTAATGTCAGCTTGCTTTATCCATTCAAAACCTGGTTTGGATGTGATTTGGTAGCATTGCCCTCTTGGAACACCTAATTGTATCCATGTGTCAGCCATCTAACCCAAGCTGTCATACTCAGGCAAAGGGAAATTGGTCAGGCTGTTCTAGAATAACCCAGGAATCACAAAGGATCAAGTCTATCAGAAACCTGAAGATGTAGAAACACCAGTGTTCCTGTCTACATCGAAGTAAATTTAGAACTGCAATGGACTGAGAAGGGCTATGGATCTGAGAGAAAGTTGAAGAAAGAGGCACTACTCCAAAATAAACACATTCCAGGCCAGTTAAAAAGTGCATCCACACACATGAAGAAGCCAAATGTCTTCTAAGGAATGTTTTGTTGTTAGACGGGCCAAAGGTGGAACATTTTGGCAACAATAAATATGTTTGGAGGAGTGATGGTGAGGATTTCAACACCACACCAACTGTAAATCATGGCAGTGGAATGCGTCATACTGAGAGTCTGCTTTGAACATCATACTGGTGAATGGCACACAATGACTGGTATAATAGAGAAAGAGGATTAGTTACAAACTCTTTAACATCACCTCAAATTAACAACTAGATGACTGAAGTTTGGGCACAGTTCTGTGTTTCAATCGAGCAAACACCTATATTAAAACCGGTTGTGGAACAAGTAAAGCAGACTAATGTTAAGTTTCTGGAATGGTCCTGACCTCTAACGCACTGGAAATTTACAGACAATGTATAAAGGTGTAGTCTGTACCCAGTACACCAAGAGTATCGAACTCATTTTCATGGTGGGCTATATCAAGATCATTAATGTCCTTAAAGAGCCAGTTGTGGCAGAATGTATTGATGAAACCCATTAACAAACTGTTAAAATATTAATAAATAGCTGTCTCTGCATCCGATGAGTACTTCTTAAAATTAAATAATATTGAACATCTTTTCACATTGAAGTAATTTGGCACCATATGGATAAAACTGCTTTGATTTCATTGATAAAGTAATGTTTCAACACACAACTGTTTTTGAAGGTTCTTTTTATGTAAAAAAAAAAAATAAAAAGCTATGGCAGATTTGGCCCTGGGCCTTGAGTTTACACTTGTGCAGTCCACCAACAACTAAATGTGTCAAATAAGTTCGAAAATATCTGGAACAAGGGTGGTCGAACTTGCTGATGGCGACAAAAAGTGTGTTGCTAACAGTGCGTGGCTGAGAAAAAAATGCTAAGAAACTGTGTCTCCATTAATTCAGTCTAATTTAATTTCATTTGCTTCATAAAGTTTCTCCTTGATTGATAGTGTTAGTTTTTAAGCCTCCTCTGACCCAGCCCATAATCACATGACCCAGGTCACGTGACGGGAAACCTGTTACTACGCAAACCGCCCCTCCCCTTGCAGACCGTCAGGCTAAACAGAGGGAGGCTAGCTGTTAGCTTCAATTGGCAAGACGGCGAGATGGTGAGTATAAAACGAAGACTGAGCTGACAATACAGTGGAGTTGTTTAGCTTTTTTTAAAGATAAAAAAACACCTTGAGACCACAAGGGGCACTGAAGTGCACTGGACGGCATAAATATAAGTCTGGCAGGGATAAGCTTTCAGGGTTGGGCTAATTAGCATCAGTATTAAGCCGTTTTTCTCACATGTTTTAGCTTATTAACTACTCAGCAGCTTTTTAAAACGGCGCTCTCAACTATTAATGTTTAGTAGCTTCATTAATATGTGTCTAATTTGTGTATAGGTGTAGTAACTGAGTTTTGGCTAATGGTGCCCTGATTAGCTCTCTGGAATGTGAAGTTGAAATGTCACATGCACTCTGAACAACTGCAGCAGCTCTTTAAATTCCTTACAATAAATCAATAATCGCTGTCGGTCATGAAGAAATTTACCTGTGTTGTAAGTTGTTTCTCAGTGGCTGCATTGTAAAGTTTTTGTGTTCACCTCATTGATTCCCCCTTTGCAGCTGACCGAGTTGATGTCTCTCCTGACATTCTGATGACTGAGCTCATTCTTCAAGATGTTTAGCTCCTGCATGCTGCAGCATGTGTTAATGCAGCTGGTGGTGATTGGAGTTGTTGTGACAATATCAAAGACTGCTATTATCCTTAAGTATGCCTTAGCAGTTTGAAGAATTTGATAGGTTCAGGCTCACCCTGACTTTAAAGCACAGTAACTTATTATTCCCACATCCCACAGTAATATAGTGTGTAAACAAATTCTCCTGCATTAAGTACAGATTGTTGTAGCTTTACCTGACCTGCAAAGATGTAAGCCTTACAAATGCTGAAAAGGTTGAGTCATACCTAGGTAGCTGAAAATTGTAATTAAAAATACTGCATAGTTGGTTCCTCTTTATTTTGATGTTAAGATAGTATTTGCTGCACGTCTCACATGCAGTGCATTTACCTCATTTCCAGAGTTTCCTGGGAGGATTGTTTGGGCCGGTATGTGAGATAGATGTGGTTCTGAATGATGCAGAGAACAGAAAAACTGCCGAGTTGAAGACAGAAGATGGAAAAGTGGAGAAACACTACCTATTCTATGATGGAGAGTCGGTGTCTGGAAAGGTAAACATGGTTCTTGTGAGCAAAATTCATCCCTTCAGGAATTAGTATCCCCGTTTTTCATGTATGTATTATCGTTTTGTACCTGTGAAAAACAATAAATTTGTAGCCATTAAATCTTGTTGCATGAGTTTGTTTTGGTTGGAGTTATGATCCCCATTTGGAGCCATTAAATCATAAAAAATAGATCTGATTATGACTCCCGATGAAACCAAAATAACTTTACGTGTTATTATAAATTATTTACAGAAGTTATACAACAAAGTTTTCTTTCACTAGATTATGAGTATAAAATGAAAAAATACTTTGAATAGTTGTTTGCCAAATATTAAATGTCCCACTGATAGGTAGAGATTGCAGCATGGTCGGTGAAAAGCAATAAAACTGCAAAGGTACGAAATGACGAAGGAGCAAAATGCAATGACCGAAAACCAAACAATTCAATTGAAAAGAGACAGAAAATACATTGTAGCTCACAGTATAAATAACATAAAAATATGGTTGTAAGGTCAAAGGTGGAAAGGCTCCTACATAATGGCATCTTGATGTTTAAATGTAGGTTAAATGTATTTGGACTTGATCTTTTCAATTCAGTTCATTTATATAGCGCTCATTCACAACAAATGTCATCTCAAGTCACTTGATAAGTGGACTAACAAGCCTGAAATTCAATGGTTTTATTTAGGATTTATTTTCATAAGACCTATTGGGCAAAAAAAGTAAAATTTTTGAAGCTATATTTGAGGCCAACCTTAAACAGACAACCACAATGTGCATATGAAGACCCAAATAAGGTGTGTGGTTGAATTTAATCAGCAGTAAACTGTTCTCACAAGGAATTAATAAATTTCCCTGCTCTATGTTTTAATGTCTTTAAATTTTTAAATGCTGCTACTAATGAGAAGACTAAAGTGTAAATAAAAAATAAACAAAATATTATCTGCTTGTTTTTTTTTTTGTTTTGTTTTGTTTTGGTTTTTTTTCATTTTCATGGTCAGTTCCTTTATTCTGTCACCTCTAATGTCAAACCCTTATCAGTGAGTTTTTACAGCATTTTAGAAGAAAAAAACATCTGGGTCATTTAAATTGTGAATTTTATCTTGGGCAATCAGTTCACAATAAACACAAGACATTTTTAATTATTCTCAGTAGCTTTGGTGTGTCCAACACTTCTGGACTAGCAATATAGGGCCTAATAGTGACAGCATGTAGCTATTAATATATGCTGAATTAATTAATTTTTCCCTCTGCAGGTGAATCTAAACGTGAAGCAGGGAGGGAAGCGGTTGGAGCATCAGGGGATCCGCATCGAGTTTGTTGGACAGATAGGTGAGCCTGTTGGGACTGATTCTTATTTCACACTGTCCTTTTGCTGATTTACTGTTATCTGGATGAGGTTTATGGAGACTTCATTCTTGACCTGCTGTCCTGTCTGGAAATGTATTTCTGTGTCGTAACAGTATGCTGTTGGTTTAGTTTTGTTGGTCCACATGACAAAAGGTTTTGAAGGCATGTGGTCATCATGTGCAGTCCTGTTAAACTCTCCTCCCACAGTAGACGAACAGTCATAGTAGATTGGACTGAAAGAGCACGAAATTCTGGTGTAATACTAATTTAATAGTTCTTGTCCCTGAATCTTTCATTATGCTGTACATCATAATTCTACTCAGCGCATCTTTTTCCAGCTTTGTTTTCAGTGAAGCCAAAATTTTCTCCTTGTAGGTGGGAGGGGTTGTTTCACTATGGCGTGCTTATAATTGTATTGGCTCAAGTTGCACACGTTCACTGTGTCTGTTTTGTGTGTTCATCAAATTGTATTTGATTATCAGACAGCTAAAGCGTTGCACATGTGATCTATAGATTGACAGATTTACAGTAGTGCAACAGATAGGTTTGCAGCAGGAGGCTTTTAGCACATAAGGTTGGAAAATCTTTTCAGTAAACAACCAGCAATTAAGGAGTGCAGGAGCTAACTGCAGTCAAGATAACAGGATGAGTCATGCTAATTTCTTTGTTGTTCACCCACACAACACATGATCAGTCTTCACAAATAAGATTCCTCGATTTAAGTTGTAAATATATATCAAACTTTTGGACAACGTCATGAAACAAAGCCGTGTTTGTGTGTGAATGGCTTCAGAGACACTGTTGTTCACACTTAGAGGTGATTGTTTCTGACCAGTTTTATTCTTTCCTACCTTGGAGAATTTAAATTAATAAAGTAAAACCACACATCACGTGTACGCGCCAAAAATTCTTTCTGCTTTGTTTCAGAGCTGTTCTCTGATAAGAACAATACCCATGAGTTTGTGGACTTGGTGAAAGAGCTGGCTTTGCCTGGAGAACTAGCCCAGAACAGAAGCTACGACTTTGAGTTCATGCAGGTGGAGAAGCCCTATGAGTCCTACACTGGAGCAAACGTCAGGCTAAGGTACACCAGTAACAGCTGGACTGAATATAATATTTTTATTGTTGTGCGTATTTTATATTGCAAAAACTCAAATGTAAAACTACGCAGGCTCAGCCTCCTGGGCGCAGACAGTTTGAAGGGAAACATTGATTAAGGTTATCTTGCTATGTTGCTCTGCTGAAGGGGGCGGGGGGTTGTTATTCCCCAAAGGACCAGTAAATATTGATATGAATCATACTGGGGACTGGTCTGCTGAAAATAAAGCAATATGTGTTTTTCCTTCTGGCTGAGAGCGTATTCATACACAGTAGATTAGAGGAGGGATGGGTAAAATAGTTACTGGGGCTGAATTACAGTGTTGCAAAAATAGTTTCTTATGGGAAGCAGCGATAATTTTCATAATTATAAATGCAACTGTCTATAAATTCAATGTTTTCATCGCTGTGGAAAAATGGTTGTGGTGAGAATTGTAATTTTCTTTAAAAATAAGTGTCTTATTGCTGAAGTCCGCAAACACCCCAAAACTGGCTATATGGTTGGGGTCGTTTTCATTTTTGAAATTATGATTGGATGAAATTATTGTGCTGTTTAATCTAACTGGTGTGCTGAAATAGCCTATTTGATCATGTATACGTTTTACTTTTAAAGCAGTGTTCTTGGGGCTCTGCTTGTAGGAAGTACCCAAAAGAATGTGAGGAATTTCTAAATATTTTTGTAATCGCCACTTTTATTATTTCAGCAAATATAAAAATAAAATTAAAAAATAACTAATGGACAGAGGATAAAATCAGTAAAGACTATAAACCTGGATATATATATTTTTTTAGTTTAAACAGGAATGTCATACCTGCTTCATAAATATTTTTTCAATCTTGTTTTGTAGATGTTTAGGAGCATGAGGTTTAAGCATATGTTGTGTTTTGCTCACAGATATTTCCTCCGGGTGACAATAGTTCGCCGTCTGTCTGATTTAGTAAAGGAATACGAGTTAATTGTTCACCAGCTGGCCACTTACCCAGACGTGAACAACTCCATTAAGATGGAGGTTGGCATTGAGGACTGTCTTCACATCGAGTTTGAATACAATAAATCCAAGTAAGATGACTAGTAGTTCAACTTTCTGAAGAAACGTCTTTGTTTTCAATGAGTTTGAGGATATTTCTTTGTTTCGTCTGCCAGATACCACCTGAAAGACGTGATAGTTGGGAAGATTTACTTCCTCCTGGTCAGAATCAAGATCCAACACATGGAGCTGCAGCTCATCAAGAAGGAGATAACAGGCATAGGTATAAATCCAGAACAGCAGCATTTAAAAAAAATAAAATAAACCGGATCAAAGCACAAGAATTTAATTTACCAAGGCTTCTGGTTTGTCATCATTGAGTTTCTTATTGCTGCAGTTGACTTGCTTATTTTGTGAAATAAGCATCCCAGATGTATTATCCTCCTTTACTAATTAGTTTGTTTTTGCCCCTTTCAGGTCCGAGCACTACCACAGAGACAGAAACGGTTGCAAAGTACGAGATCATGGACGGTGCTCCAGTAAAAGGAGAATCAATTCCAATCAGACTTTTCCTGGCAGGTACGTCCTTGCTTCTTCCTAAGCATGTGGTGATCTGCATTGAATGCTACGGTGCAACTATAAATCACCAACCCTATGATGTAGGTGTTAGCTTATTGCTGCCTCTGCTTTCTTGCAGGATATGACCTGACGCCCACCATGAGGGATGTTAATAAGAAGTTCTCAGTTCGCTACTTTCTCAATCTGGTGCTGGTGGATGAGGAGGACAGGAGATACTTCAAACAACAGGTAATTCACATAGATACGCAGTAATTATACTGTATGCTGAGTATATTATTCCAATAGACAGAAACAATTAAAGACCAAAGGCTGACTTCAAACATTTGGACAGGTATTTAGAGTTATTTAGCCTTTTTACTGCTACAAATAAATGCTTTCATACTTCAATGAATAATTTAATGCTTGAGATTTTAAATTAAAATAATTGGATTGGGTAAGAACGACACTCCTCAGTTTTACATCAGTTTTGGAGAAAATTTCAAATTTTTTAGTTGTTGAAACTACATCAGTATGCGCCAATACTTCTCTGTACAGGATCATATGTTGACCCCGGTGTCAATGTGTTTTCAGTTTATAAGAATGATTTGCCTTTACTATTTTTAGCATGTGTTGGTCTGCAACATTATCATAGTTACTCAGAAAACACAGGTTTCTGTGTTAAAAAAGCTAATTAGAGTTGGAGACAGCAGTTTGTGTGTAGGACCGACAGACAGCAACATTAACAGTAGCAAACTCAGTCCTGTAAAATTGTAGATAAAGTATGAAGAGATGCATATTTATTTTTCTACTTTTTTTTACCTCAATTGTTAAAGGGCATATATAATTTTTTTTCTACTTTTTTACCCCTTTTGAACTGTGTTCAGGCTTGTTGCCCACAATAGTTATATTCATTTCCATGTCCAAAATCAAGAAATATATAAAAAAAAGGAAAAGTGAGCACAAGGCAGCTGAGAAGAGTTGCCAAAGAGTGATGATATTATGTTGGGAACACTGAAATCGGGCATTAATACATAACATAAAGTCCATCCAAGATAAAAGTAGTGAAAGCAAAGTCTCCTGCTTGAATTTGAGTTCATAAAGTGAGGATTTATATGGTGACTTAATCCAATGATGAGGAGGAAGTTAGGAGAATTGTTTTCGTAGATCATCGGCTTGGAGGCCCAACTAATTAGAAGCTTGTGGACGGATTCAAAAGCGCTCTTTCGTAAACCCAGTCTGGCTTTCATTGATGTCACAAAAACTGTTATTTAAAGCACTAACATTCTGGCAGCCTGAATATCCTTTAGAAAAGTGTTTTCTTTTTTACCTGTTCGCTTTTTAAACATTTTTTTAAATTGAATTTTTAAACCTGTTCATCCATCAGTCTGATTCTGATTGGGAAACTGCGTACCAATAATTCTGGCCTCTACTTTTGTGTTCAGGAGATTGTTTTGTGGAGAAAAGCTCCAGAGAAGCTGAGGAAAAGAAACTTCCACCAGCGCTACGAGTCGCCCGAGCCCAGAAGCCAGCCGGTTTCTGCAGAGCAGCCGGAGATGTGAGGGTCACACCGAAAAAAAAAAAAACTGAAAACACACGCAAATGCATCACAGGTCCTTCCAGCAGAACAGCCAGAGGTGTGACGGCTGACCCTGCTCTCTCCATGGACTGAGAAATGTCTGTAAACACAAATAAACATTAGTAATCCTCAGACTTCCTCTTCCCCCCACAAACCCTGCTCACCACTTCACAGCTTGGGATGCGAGCTGCCACCATCGCACTCTCAACTAGAGCTGAGACACACAATCAGATGCACACAAATGCAACAACACAAGTCTGCCGAATGTCAGTTACTAAAGCTAAAGTGAAAATCAGCCCAATTAGAAAACAGTGAGACAACCAAGTTAATTGTAGCTCCTTTGGATTATAAACACACCCAAGCACACATACATGAAGCCATACAGTTTCAGTCTGCTGAATGCAAACTAACCAGGAAGAAAACGGAGGAGAAGCTGGGCTGCAGACCACCGCAGCACTTCTCCTGAAACAAGAGCTTCTCTTGCGGGAACATCTGTGTTTTTGGACCTTCTCTCACACGTTTCCACACACTTTACATAAAAGTAACGCTTTCTAGAGTCTGCGTGAGCTGCTCGGAAAACGTAAGGCTTCAAAGACTGGAAGAGGCGGCACTATATTTCTGTACACTACCTGACTGAGCTGCCATTCTCTGACCTGGAGAGTCAAGGATTTCATAGTTGAGCTGTTTTATTATGATAAAGATGTTGCAGCGGTTTACAGACTTACAGGCAGCGCTCTGCTTTAATTGGGAAGTCAAGTGCAATAAGTGTCCACAACAACATGAAACCCATGCTATATTTCCGACTTAAAGGAAAACATAACTCCACCTTTATGTGTCTATGGCTGCCGTGCACAACTCAATAAATTCACAAAAATGAAGCGATATCTTTTTAATATGAATTATCTTGAGGTGATTTATTTAGGTCAAATAATCTGCAGGTTTTTCTTTTGACTGAGGAACAAATTTGAGAAGCACTGCAGATATCTGAGAAAAAGCATTTTACTCTCGTTAAGCTCAATACATGAAATGTCACTAAAAAGTGTCTTTCAGGTTATAACAGGAACTTCTCTAAATGCAATTAAGGTTATGACATGTTAAAGTCTTCACGCAGCGTTGTTTGATCCTTGTCAGTGCTGTTTGACTGAAATACTGTATAGCTGCTATGCTGGGATTAGTTTGCTCATATTGTAAAAATGAACTATTTTCAGGGTGTTTGGGTGGTGGATGATAAATAAGGTTTTAATTTCATTGCTGAAATTCTAGGAACTTCAATTTAATTTGAGTGACAGCATTCAGAGATCACAATGTGATATCTGTCTCTCGTAGTCTCATTTTTTTTTTCTGCCAGCTAACCAGTCCCTCAGTGTGAATTTTCCTTTAATTTCAACAGTTCAAAGATAGACATTGTAGTGCAGACTCTTTTACCTGAAAAACATCATTCTGTTGTTTCTGTATAGCTGCTAGGCAGAATGATCAGCCTGTATATTTACTGATCTTGTTAGTCTTCAGGGGTTAAAGCTTTTTGAGCCCACTGGTTCTATATATTCAGAATAATAACGTAATAAACGGTTTATGGCTTCTGTTGTAACCACAGGAAGGGATGTGCTTTCCACATACTGTAAATGCAAAATGTTCCACTGTGATGCTCAGACCTGTGGTTTAGGTCTTGCTTTAATGACACTGTTACCAGTCCCATGTGATTTTTGCCTCCAGCTCTGATCTGTGGATAGTTTGCACTTTGCTCTTCAGTGCTGTACTTCGTGTTGAAGGGGCATGTTTCCTGAAAGTTATCATCACTCAAGGAACAACTTCACCTCAGATTTTCTGAGTCTTTATTTTCACTATACACTTTAATTCAGCATTATATGTTTATTTATTTTTGCCTGTTTCACATTTGGACAGTGGCTGCATTTTTTTGGTATTGCATTTATTTTTTTGTTAGTTTGAACAGACAAACCAACAGTTCAGGTTTTCACTGTCTTTTTATTCTAGTTTTGAGCCTGTAATCTTTGTCTCTCTTGTGTGGAAGTGGTGTAATTTATTGAAAAAAGGTTGTGTTATTTTCTTTTGATCAATGTTTTGGTAGGATTTGTTGGGTTTTCTTTATGGTCAAAAACACTTCAAAGCCCACAGTCTCTGCCTCTTTGTCTTCTGCATGTTTGTCTACTCATGTCATTGTGTGACTGTGTGTATGAGATAATGTGTGTATATATTCTATACACCAAACCCAAATATATAGCTAAAATGAATCATGAATAAAGCAGATTTATACTGAACTTAGTTTGAAAAACATTGTTTTTGTCTCTTTTTAAAGTCTAAATAAAAATGATTAAGGATTTAACAGCAGCATTCAACTAATTTTAAGATGAAACTTGTTTTTGTGTTTTATTTCTGTATAATATAGAAATACCTTTTGCTGAAAAGTGTTTTAAACTGGCCCAGATTTTTTTTTTGTAAATTTTGAAAAACCTTGAGTTATAATTCTCCAGACTTTTTGAAAGTCTTTTTCTTTAAGCATAAAAAGATGTGCGAACACTTTGTAAAAAAAAAAAAAAAAAAAATCTGATTTGAGAAATGGTGATGCAGTGGACAGGAAGGATTTCCAGTAGCAGTTAGTCTTGCAGTTGACACCATCCTAACTGTGAAGTATGAGGGTGGCAGCATCATGTATGGCTGTTTCGCAAGAGAGGCTGGTGCGCTTTATAAAATAGATAACATCATGTAGAAATATTGAAGCGACATCTAAAAACAAATGCCAGCACGTTAAAGCTTGGGCGCAGATTAGTCTTCCAAATGGACAATAACCCTAAGCATACTGCCAGAGTGGTTACATAGTGGCTTAAGGACAACAAAGTCAATGTTTTACCTGTTTTCGTTTCAGAAAGCCCTGATCTCAATCCTATCGAGAAGTTGTGAGTAGATCTGAAAAGGCATGTGCGAGCGATTATTTAAACGATCATATATTCAAATACTGATTTGAGAAATTGCTGGATTTTGGCACTTTTTCAGCAAGAAAGTGTTTTTGTTTAGAAATGTGTTTTTTTGTTTAGTAGTCTGTTAAGCAGCCAAAGTCACGAGAAAGGTTTTAAAATAATTTGCAGAAAGCCTGGTGAAAAACCAATCACAGTCACTTTTACAGATTAAACGAAAGTTTTGGTTTCTGGGAAATATGAATGAACGAGGATTAAGAGATGATATCTGAAAATATCTATCGGTAGAACGTTCTTAGTTTGATAAACGATCTTCGAGTTCAGCTTTAAGGGTGTCCATATTTATGCCTTATTTATGTATTTGCAATACACTCACCAAATGACGCAGTTTTTACATAAAATATAATGAAATAATATCAGAATATTAAGTTAAAATAGACCTATAAAATATTGCTTTCGAAAACATGAAATAAATTAATTTTGTTTATAGTTTTCATGCAGGCATATTTGTCGGCGGAGCGGTCCTGTCCCACGTTAGTAAAACCAGAAATATATTGAACGTCCTCTGCTGGAGTTAGTTATTTGTAAGCCAAATATGTATAGCAATTTAACAGTATGGAGCAGTAACAACAGCTTCTAGAAACAGTCCAGAGAACCTGCCTGGGGTCGGTTACATAGCCCGCCCGCAGTGATGTCAGTGAACCGCACCTTGTACCTATTTTCTCGGCTTCAATGCCACTTCAACACCCGTACTGCTGTCTTCACCGCAGGCAGCTGCAGAGTGGTTTCTAGCTCGAGGTTGTTTCTCCATCACCCTCTGCCTGGTTCCACGGTTTGCTGCAGAGATGTTTCCTCTAACAGCTTACCTCCCAAGGCTCCGGACACCTCGCTGTTTGTCCCCGTCTCGCTAAAGACCGACGTCCCGGCTGATGGGACTGTGGGAGCAGAACTGACGCAACCGCTGGACAAAAGTGATTCAGAGTTTCTACTTTGATTGGAGAAATATTCGGAGTCGATGATGATTAGCAGTGGAGATAATTTAACTGGTGTAAATCTCTGCTTTTATTTCTGTGTTTTTTCAGATGAGCTGCTTAAAGTCTTGAACAAGTTTTACAAAAGAAAAGAGATGCAGAAGTTGGCAGCAGACCACGGCCTGGATGGTGAGAATACAAACTCTGACTGATGTGATCCCTTAAGGATTTATTAGAAGGTCCTTGCAAAAGTGTTCAAACCTCAAGCTTGGGATATTCCATAACTCTAACCCTGCTTTAAGCATCTTCACAACTTTCTCCCTGACCTGTTTGCTGTGTTTCTTGGCCTTCATGATGCTGATTGTTTACTAATCTCCCTTAACAAACCTCCGAGGTCCTCACAGAACAGCAGCATATAATAGTGAGGTTAAAATACACACAGGTGGACTCCAGTTAGGTGGCTTGTAAAGACAAATAGTTGCACTGGAGTTAATTTAGGGGTGTCATATTTTAAGGGACAATACAAATGCACACAGTACATAATGCCATACTTTGGGTTTATCTTTCACATAAAATTCCAACAAAATGATTTCACATATGTGTTTGTAATGTAAAAAAGTAAGATTCTTTTGTTCATCTCCATGTAAGAAATTAAGCGTTGCAGCTGCACAAACAGGAGTAAGCTAAAAGTAATAAAATAGTAATAAATATAAAAATCTTGATGTATGAATACTTTTGCAAAGCACTTCATATTGATATTCATGCTAAACTGCTCCTGTGATCTCGGCTGGCTGATTTCTGCAAACACTTGTGTGATTGTGTTCCTTTTCTGCGAATAAACAGCTCGTCTGTTCCACCAAGCCTTCATCAGCTTCAGGAAGTATGTTCTGGAAATGACGTCCCTCCCTGCTGATCTGCACATCATCCTCAGTGACATCTGCTGCAACGCAGGTTTGTCACCTCGAGTTTCTGCTAATTCATTAAAATAATGCTAACATTTATTGCACCATTCCTTTTTTTTCCCCCCCAGGTCATATTGATGACATCTACCCATATTTCATGCGTCATGCCAAGCAAATCTTTCCCATGCTGGATTGTATGGATGATCTGAGAAAGATATCTGACCTCAGAGTCCCAGCAAACTGGTAAAAAATTCAGAGTTATCATTCCACAGATATCGGAGTCTCGCAGTATAGATGATTCTCCAATATCATATATACACATGCACTGTAAAGTGCCTTGTATAAGTAAACCATCCCCATTGTAACCAGTTGCTTCATGCTGTGGGGATGCTTTAGTCCAGCAGGGACAGGGAAGCTGGTCGAGGGTTGACATGAAGATTGATGGAGCTAATTACAGAGCAATCCTGGAAGAAAACCTGCTAGAGAACAACATCCTGAAACATACATCTAGAGCAACATTGGAGTGGCTTGGATCGAAGCACATTCCTGTGTTTGAAAGGCACAGTCAAATTTTAGACCAGGGGTCTGCAACCTGTGGCTTTGGAGTCACAAGTGGATCTTTTGGCCTTTCATAATAGCTCTAAATAACTATTATACAAGTTTTAGCCGTTTTTCACAGAATAATTGCATCAAATTTTTACTACAGGATGACACTAAAAGTACCAGCAGTATTTTTTTAGTCACTTGATTGGAAACTATGTGCTTTTTTATGTCATTTTCCACAAACATCAACATCCCATAGAAGGAAATGTATTCATCCTCTTTTTGCAATTTTTTGTTTTATTTTAAAACTGAAAATAAAATGTTGCATCTTTAAAAATGACCACAGATTTCCTATAGTAGATATTAATTGAAAACTGTTATTTTTCTAAAGGTCTTGTAGCAAATGTGTCTCTAAACAGGTTTTATTTAGCTGCACTGAGGCGCAAAAATGGCTCTTTGGATTTTAAAGGTTGCAGACCCCTGATCTAGACCTAAATCCATGAGGATTTTTGTCAAGATCTGAAAATTGATGTCCACAGATCCTCTCTGTCCAGTCTAACTGAGCTTGAGCTATTTTCTAAAGAAGAGCGTGTAACCATGCAAAACTTGTGGAGACATATGCCAACAGACTTGCAGCAGTAATTGCAGAATGAAAATGCATACAACAAATGCAGCACATTTGAAAACCATGCATCATTTTCCTTCCACTTCTAAATGCTTCATTCTAGTTAAAGGGTGAATAGCGCTGTTGCAAGGAGCTGAATGTTTTGTGTATATATCAGGTACCCCGAGGCCCGAGCCATTCAGAGGAAGGTGGTCTTTCATGCTGGACCCACTAACAGCGGGAAAACCTACCATGCCATCCAGCGCTACCTGGCAGCTAAGTCTGGGGTCTACTGTGGTCCCCTGAAACTTCTCGCCCACGAGATCTTTGAGAAGAGCAACAGTGCTGTGCGTTTTATTTTTTATTTTTTCCATCTTACATCTGAGTTGTTTGAGTCAGTCGAGAAGTTACAGGAACCTTATGTGGGAGCAATAAGCTAAGAACAAAGTTCAACTATAGGAGGAAAACGTTGATCAGTCACATTTTAACTTTTGGTCCTATATCACATTTACTATCTTAGTGGCAACATGTAGATTTGAACATCAATATTTCTATGTATTGTGTGATAAAAATCTGTATATATATATATATATATATATATATATATATATATATATGTGTGTGTGTGTGTGTGTGTGTGTGTGTGTGTGTGTGTGTGAGAGAGTTACTGTTTCGTGTGAAGGATGTTACTATAACATTTAGTGGAGTGAGAAGAATGATGCAAAACGACTTATCTGCCCAGATCTCATGGTGAATTTTTTAAAGCTTGCATTGCAACTACTGTGTTTGTCTCCAAAGAATATTTCAGCTGTGATGCTTACTCTAAACCATGTGGTATATGTTTACTTATTCTCATAGTGACATTTATTGTCTTGTGATATTAATGGCCTTTCATGTTTGGTTGTGTGTCTATGGTGCAGGGTGTACCATGTGACCTGGTTACCGGGGAGGAGAGGACCTTCGTAGACCCAGAGGGCCGAGCAGCTGGACATGTGGCATGCACCATTGAGATGTGCAGCGTCAGCACACCCTGTAAGTAGGTGTTAAAGAAGAATGTGATGATTGTCTTTGTTTATTGTGTGTGTCTTTTATTTATTTATTTTTTTTAAATACAACTCTTGAGCTTTTTTTTCTCGTTAAATTTTCTGTAACTAGGAAAAGAAATGAATGTTTCTCTGATTTCTGACTTTTAACATTAAACAGGTGGGGTACAAATGGTGAAATGAAAATGAAAGTAGAATGAAAGTAATCTGTGTGAAACTATATTTTTCTTTAGTTAAATCATTAATATTCAGTTTATAGTTTTGGGCTTTCCTTGGGTTGATATAATTATATCTGTAAACCATGTTTCTAAATATTGATTAACCTTTCAGACTTATTAAATAGTTTAGTTTGATGTGTCCCAGATGTCTTGGTAAATCCCAACAGCTGCAGGATCTTTTTTTTTTTTTCCCATTTATTTCACATCAATACCTCTATAAGGTCACATCCGACCAGGAACAGCTGTGGTGAAGTCATTAAATAAAATTGTAAAACTAGCTTATTTCTGCATATTTAGTTTGTCCTGTTGCCGTTTTGGTTTTGTTTCTCAGGAAACCTTCTTTAACCTTGATGGCAAAACAGATCAGATTAGATCAAGTTTCAGCGATTTAAGGAATCCACTAAAATATTCACCATCATGTTGTGCACCTTTTCTGTTTTCAGTAAATGACTGAGAACAATCATCTCTCTATGGTTTATTTCTCCAGTGTCCTAAACCAAGACCATTTTACTCACACAAGAAGAATTTAGTAATAATTTTGGCACGGTGCAGATCCAATGTAAATAAGAGCATGTCAGTCACAAAATTCTTAGGAAAAAGTACACACATTTATATTTCCATAACTTAATGCATCTGAAGTGTTTGGTTGTTGTTTGTTTGGTTTTTTTTTGCAGTTTTAAAGGTTTTTATCATTGCTTTTAGTTGTTTTACTTGCTGTAATGTAGTAAAGAGATGCAGCAGTAAAAACGTGTTTAATCTTATTCGAACAAGATTTTTGCTCCATGTTATTGATCCAACCTGTTTTACTCCTCCACTCGTAGCTGAAAGGTTCTCCGTCTTCAGTTTAGCTGTGTTGAACAGAACCGTGGAGCCGAACCAGTCAAATATTCTCTCAGCTTCTTAGCGGGCTGCACAGATCAAACATTTTTTGTCTATGAGCTTTTTTTCTGTTGCCACATATTATTTTTTGCTCTCCATGTGTCTATAGATGAGGTGGCTGTCATCGATGAAATTCAAATGATCAGAGATCCTTCCAGAGGCTGGGCGTGGACGAGAGCTCTACTCGGTTTGTAACATTTAAACAGAAGCGAAACATTTCTAACTCTCTCTCTCGTGCTGTGATGATGACCTCTGGTCTAAGCTTCTTGCGTCACCTTCTGTGTTTGTGTAGGTCTGTGTGCCGAGGAGATCCATGTGTGTGGAGAAGCGGCAGCTGTGAACTTTATCAGGGAGTTGATGTACACCACCGGAGAGGAGGTGGAGGTGAGACTGTAACTCTGCACCACAGAAAGGGAAGCTTCCTGAGGCTGTTTTTAATCTGTTGATGTTGGTCTCACCGTCTGACTCTTATTCCACATTGTCTCCTCCCTCCACAGGTGCACACCTACCAACGCCTAACTCCGTTCTCAGTCATGGATCACGCTGTGGAGTCTTTAGACAACCTGAGACCAGGAGACTGTATTGTATGCTTTAGTAAAAACGACATCTACTCTTTAAGTCGACAGATTGAGGCTCGAGGACAAGAATGTGCCGTAATTTATGGCAGTTTACCTCCAGGTGAGTGCGTTAGTGACGTAAATACAAAGCAACCTATAAACCGGGCTTAAAACTCTGCACATTTCAGTATGTTTTAAATGTCTGAAAAGTTGCTTTAAAGATTCAACAAAGTGCACTCTGTTGTGGCTGACAAAGGTGTTATTTCAGATATGGAAATAAAACAAATGAATAGATGACTTTTTCATTTTATAAATGTTTTTGGAAGGCACTGAATTTGTTGGTCATTGTTTATTTTTTTCTTCTTTCTCTTTCTTGCATGTAGAAAGCAAAAAAAAAAAAAAAAGAAAATACAGATCATCTGTGTTGTTTTAGATCCTGAGCCTCTAGAAATATGACAGGAAGCTTTGTGTGATTTCAAGACATAAAAGACTTAATCTAAAAGGCATTAAAAATACATAAACATGCATTACTTCCTGTAGTTTAGCCTAAATGTTAAATGCTGACTTTTGCAATGAAGAATTTAATCTGCTTTTGACAAAAGTAGACAAAAAAGATAGACTTTTTTTTAGTTTGTAACAAGATAAATAATTTCTCCCTGCAGAATCCAAAGAAAACTATGTGAATATTTTATTTATTGTGATGAAGTAATGAATATTAATTTTTAGTGTATCGGTATCTATAAAAGTAATCATTAAAGAGATTTACAATTTTTGAACAGCTTAAAAATGTTTGAAATCTGCTTAGATATGTTTAAAGCTGCTGTGTACGCTCGTAGAAATCAAAGTGGCATTTTTACTCCAAGGATTAAATGTCTTTGGTCTTTTTTTTTGCAAGAAAGATTAATATGTGTAATATTACTTGTAATATTATTATTACATGTTACATTTTTATTAACTTTCCTGTGAACTGCAGGCACCAAACTGTCACAGGCCAAGAAGTTTAATGATCCTGAGGATCCCTGTAAGATCCTGGTTGCTACAGATGCTATCGGCATGGGACTCAACCTGTAAGTAACATATAGTCAGTTTTGAACCATTAAAGTGTAATTTTTTTATACAAACAGAATTTTACTTGTAAAAATATTAGTATATTTATGTACAAATTAAACACACATTTAGACCAAATCGACAGGTGCAGTGGAAATAAGGGAAACAAAGCACTTTACATGTTTTTTGTGTTTGTCTGCCCTACTTCCATGCTGTTCAGGAGTATAAAACGCATCATCTTTAACTCTCTGGTGAAGCCCAACATTAATGAGAAAGGAGAGAAACAGATGGAGACCATCAGCACATCACAGGCCCTGCAAATTGCAGGTCGGGCAGGGAGGTCAGTTTCACTTTTTCCTCGTTTTGGAGGTCTGAAAGTGTGGGAATGCACAGCAGTTGTCCTCTCCGCCAGAATGATTTTTCTATCCGTTTTCTCTGTTGCAGATTTTCTTCCATTTTTAAAGAGGGAGAGGTCACGACCATGCACCGAGACGACCTGACAGTTCTGAAGGAAATCCTCAGCCATTCTGTAGATCCCATAGAGGTGGTTATCTTACATACAGTCATAGATCGCTCAAATAGTGTCAGTGGGCATCGCACAGGGGACTCCATGTTGTAAAACCTTGTTTTTCTCAGACTGCAGGTCTCCATCCAACTGCAGAGCAGATAGAAATGTTTGCCTATCAGCTCCCTGATGCAACACTCTCCAACCTTGTAGTGAGTAAAGCAATGTCCCAATTCCACTCTCATCTCTGCATCTTGTTTGACATGTGTTTGACAGGGTAAATAAAATAAATCCTCAATTTCTGGGTATGTTATTAGTTCATTAGTTGGCCTGGCTTGGGACATCACAGAAGTATTAAAATAATTTATTAACCACATTTATTAGCTGCAGTTTCTTTGTTAGTTTCTCTAAATAGCTACAGTTCTACATGGTCTAATACTGAAATAAGTCACATTTATTTCCTTTTTCTTTAAATGTATCAAACTAAACTCATCGTTTTTCTGCAAACACATAAACCAACAGCCTGGTCTTTCATGCTCATTTTTTAGTGTAATAAAAATCAGATAAACGTTACTTTGATTCAAAAAAGAGGGTTGTTTGTTTTTTTTTTATTGGCTTCAAAACTTCCTGATGAAGCTGCTGTACATTTGCTTCTTTTATAAGTGTTAGATCTCTTAGAAATACACTTGATAAAATACATAGTTGAACTTGAGAAGCCTCGTCAGTGCCTCTCTATTGAAACCAATAAAAACATTGAAGTGAGACCTCTTACTGGAAGGGTATGCTGGATCCCGCAGGACCAGACGCAAGTCTCAAGGGAGCTGGGGGGTTTTAACCATCAAATTGTTAAAAAAAAAAAAAACAGCACCAATTTTTAGTAGTTCACAAGTTTTGGTGCCTCACAAGAAAAAACTAGTTGCCACAAATCCAACATTTTTGGGTCAAGTCAGAGTTATTTCTGTAGCTCCTTAAAAACAGCGATAGTTGCTCAAAGTGCTGCGCAGAGTATAAACCTGTAACTTGAACAATAAAGTATAAAGTGTTGAAGCTAAAATAGTTTTGCTTAACTAGAACTAAAAGCAAAGAAATAGAAATGCTTAATTTTTAATTAAAAATTTTTTGACAGTTTGATGTGTAAAGACGCAAATGTTGTCACAGTGATGGTGGTGTCTTACTATTTAACACCCAGCATGCATGCATTCATTCATTCATTCATTCATTGTTGTTGTTGTGACCTCTTCAGTTTTCTTACAGCGGTTTAGGTGGTTGCAAATTGTACTTTGTCCCACTAGTTGTCATTACATTACCAACTGAAGCAACTTTCAAATTTAAATAAGCTTAAAGTTGTTTTTTTTTTTTTTGTTTGTTTTTTTTTTGCTTGTTTCCAAGTTGTGTAGATCTGCTTCTGTTAAAAACAAAACAAAAAAAATGTTTTACTATTTTCTGTAATGTTGGGGGGGGGAAACTCTTTAACATTTCTTTCCTTATAAAAGCATAATAATTGAGATTCCACAAAACCTTTGTTCAAGTAAAATGATTAAACCTGGTTAAAGAAACCGGTTATTATAAGTCCTGATGAGTGTCAAGAAAATAGTTCCTGATTTTAGTATCTGTGCTTAAATACATGTTAAGTAAAAGTGAATCTAAAATCCAAGCTGTTTTATAATTTTATATTAATGTCCTTGTTTTTCAGGACATTTTTGTCAGCCTCTCTCAGGTGGACGGTCTTTATTTCGTCTGCAACATTGACGACTTCAAGTTTCTAGCTGACATGATTCAACATATTCCTCTTAACCTGAGGTCGCGCTACGTCTTTTGTACTGCGCCCATTAATAAAAAGCAGCCTTTTGTCTGCACCTCCTTCCTAAAGGTAAGAGTAAATGTGACACACAGGAGGAATGGATTAGATTGATGACAGGGTTTATTAGAATATATTAAAGTCGGTGTTGTAAAATAACAAAGTGAAAGCGTTTTTATAGCCGTGATGCTGAAAGTTTATGGTCATACCATCTCGAAAAAGCTCTAAAATAAAAGTCTCGGAGCAACCTTTGAGATTTAGAGCTGAGTTCTGTAAATCACTGTTGCTGATGTGATCTTAGTATATTATTAGCAATCAAAGCAGAAGAACTTAATAATTTTCTGTTGAAACGAATGTTGTTAAAACTGCGTTGTCATGTGCATCTTTGATGAGCTCTTCTGTCCTGCACAGCATTGTGGTTCTCATTCAAACGCTGTTAACTTTGCAGTTTGCGCGTCAGTTCAGTCGAGACGAGCCCCTGACGTTTGACTGGGTCTGTCGTCACATCTGCTGGCCTCTGGCTGCACCCAAAAACATCAAAGACCTGGTCCACTTAGAAGCTGTGCATGATGTTTTGGATCTATACCTCTGGTTAAGGTAATCCGCCTTCTCCACACCAATTTCTGTACCTGGATTTAGTATATGAAAGCTCACCAATCTAATCCTTTTTCTTGCTGATGTCTGTGTGTCCCTGTAGCTACCGTTTCATGGATATGTTTCCAGACACGGCCGCAATCCGAGGAATCCAGCAGGAACTTGATGGCGTCATCCAGCAAGGTGTCCGAAACATCACCCGTCTGATCCGAGCCAGTGACCCAAACATCACCAGCACGCCTCAGCCACAGAGCAACACGCTGGAGCGAACCGGCGCCAGCAGCACGCCCCTGAGCAGAAGCAGAGGTCAGAGAAACTCGGCAGAGATGACGGAGAAATCTCTGGCGAGCCGCCTGGTGAAAGATGGACTGTTGACTCCTAATCTGCTCAAACAGCTGCAGAGGGAGTGGTCGAAGAGCCAGAGGCTGGAAGGTGGAGGTCAAAGGGCACTCGGTGCAGAGCTTAATAACAAGAGCATCAAAGGAAAAAGGAAAAATAAGAAATAAAGACTCAGAACTGTTAGGAGCCAGTGATTGCCATCATGAATGACTGTTAATAGAGATGAATATGTTGCAGTTCCAGGTTTGGAAAAATATTTGCAATTCCAGACTTTATTCCCAGATTCATTCGTTCTTTTTCTTTCTTTCTATCTGTCTGTCTTTCTTTCTTTCGACTTTGCATCAATGTGTTCCACTTTCATTCACTTCCATCTTTCCTTCATTTTGTTTCCTTGTGTCATTTTACTGAAGCATCTCATATTTTAAAATAAACAGAAATGACCAAGAACTCTGGGAGGTTGAGTCTGGAAAACGCTGGAATTTATGCACGAACAATATGTGGGAACCCAGAAGGGATGTTTGAATCAGGACTAACGGTGGATGGACACAACAGCAGTGACATTTGGACAGGAACGAGAGTTGAGGACATTAATGGACTGTTGAATAATTTCACATTATTTATTTGCTTGACATTCGCTACAAATGGGCAAACTCAAATGACTCCTGCTACTGAGTTAATTTAGCAAACTGAATTACCTAAAAAAAACCCCAAAAAAACCCAGAAAAACGGCACATTAGCCACCCACGAATCTTTCAGTGTAACTAAGCTTGGATTTGGTTGGAAAGCGATTGTCCTTCCAATTAGAAAATAGTGGCATGAAAGCTGTTTTGTAGCTGAAAACATTTTAAAATACATATGGTATGTGAATTTCTCTCTGTTCAGTTTATTCGTCACTGCTCAGTGGTTTGAACTGAAATATTAACAGAAATGAGCTGCCTGTGTTTCATTGTAAAAGTGGAATTCTGTATTTTTCATATCCTCACATATAAGCAGATGATATTTGCAAATAAAAGTATTTTTAAAGATCTAGATTTTTCTAATTAGTATTAGGGTATCTCAATATGAAATAATTTTCATTCCATAGTAATACACATTTATTTTCACTAATACTGCCTCAATTTTTGAAAATATTTTAAAAGCTGAGATACTGAGAAAATTCAGATAAAGATCACAAAAATACTGAATTTCAATGGAGCGGCATCTAACGGGAGAAAATAATGCACAAATAATCCGTACTCCATGATGACTCAGTGAAACTTCAAAGGAAGGCAGGGATGGACCACGTGTGACAATGAGTGTGCAGGTAAGTGATGATGAATGGGGGGGGGGTTGGTGCTTGTTAATCATTGAGTTGGTGCAGAGGTTGATCATGACTCAGAGAATGTGCAGAGATAACACTACACAGATTTTTTAGTTTAGTCATTTCAGGTTGGTGTTTTCACTCTGTTTTCGCACTGACAGGTGCACAGACCAGTAGACAAACCAGCAGTTTCTGTGCTGCCTGTTTTCACCATTAAGATGTTGGCGGTTCATCTTGTTTCATTCTTCTTCTCCAAACTTCAGGAGGATCCGACTAAGAAGGTAGGAGTTAGTTACGCCGATGAGACTCAGATGGGTTAATGCATTTTATTTGCTTATTTACATCTTCAAGGTGTAGAACAGTGCTGTAATTACTGCATTGCTTTAACTGTTTAATTCAGTTTTATTCAAAGTTTATCAAAGATTAAGGTCCTCCTTCTCTTGAAGTGCACAATTGAGGGGGCAGTTCTCAGTTTTGGGTTTCAGAATTTAACCCAGAACACAAATGGAAAAAATGTTGCTGAAAATACAAATAAAGTTTTCTTATATTTGTATTAAAGCTGTTTCACATGCCACCTTATTAAAGTTAATAAATTAAACAGATAAAGCGGCACTGTAACAAGGTAATATGGTGCTGTAATCATTAGTTACTGTGTCACCTCTGGTCCTTAGCAATGATTAACATGCCTCTCTATCACACACAGGGCTGCTCTACACGCTCATTTAACAGCTGGTCTTACAGGGACAAAGTACTGACACTCCCAATAAAGATGCACACGTTTAAAGTCAAGCAGAGATAGCGCATTAACAATAACACCGGATAGGGAAATACTGTTTCATAAACTCATGAAAACAGTCAGATTTCAGCTGAGAACAAGTTACGTGTCCAAACGAATGTGTGTTAAAATGCTTTTGCATAAATATTAAGCGCCTAATAATGTCTTTATTTTTATTTATGTACACTTCTTTATCCTGCATTATCAAATAGTTTTTCATTTCACTCCAAGTACTTAATATTCACTAAAGTAATCATGCTCAGTTATTACTTGAGTATGACAATAAATGAATCGTTATAGCAACCATTGGCTCAGTATTTTGAGTCTCTAGTTCTTACATTACTGTCATTTGAGTTATTATGTCTTCTCTGATTAAGACTGTCATCAGCTGTCCCTGCAGGGGCAGGGAAGTACCATGATGCTGCCACCACCGTGTTTTCCCTTTGGTATGATGAGTTCAGCTGGATGTGCAGGTTTTTTTTACTCATCTGACCAGAGCGCCTTCTTCTACATGGACTGTGGCAAACTGTAAACATGACTTCTTATGGTTTTCTTCTTACTGTTGGAAAGATCAGTTTTGTAAAGTTCGTCACAAATACTTGTCCTGCAAACAGATTTTCCAACTGAGATGCAGATCTCTGCTGTTCCTCCATAGTTCTTAGAGGCATTCTGGCTGCTTCTCTGACTAATCCTCTCCTTGCCCGACCTGTCAGTTTATGCTTTTTCTGTCTTTTTCATTGTCCTGACATCTTCCTGTTTCATCTCTTTGTTTTCCAGACTAAGTGACAGTGAAAAAAATCAGTACAGCTCACTTCCCTTTAACCCAGCTGGATCTCTCCCCCTTTCCTTTTTTTCCCAAAGGTGGACAGGTTCCTGCATGCAATGCGTCTCCAGGATGACCAGTTAATCGACATCTCAAAACGTTTTCTGGCTGAGATGAAGAAAGGGCTTTCAGCTGAAAGTACGGCTGCTGCAGCTGTGAAAATGCTGCCGACACATGTCCGCTCCACTCCTGATGGATCAGGTCATACATCTATAAATATATATACCAGTGGATTGTAGAAACAAACAGGAGCAGGTGATAGACGTTTTCTTTGTCTCACTTTTTGTTCGCACCTGCAGAGAAAGGACAGTTTGTGGCCCTGGATCTTGGAGGCGCCAAGTTTAAGGTTCTCAGAGTTAAAGTCAGAGAGGATGTAGGGATTAGGAAGGGAGGAGTGGAGATGGAGGAGAAGACTTATCCAATACCAAAGGAGCTACACGTCGGGAGAGCTGGTGAGGTAAAAGAAACAACAAAACAAAACAAATAATGTTGGTCAGGCTGCAAACAGAACAAGAGTTGAATCCTTTTCTTCTTTCTCTACTTCGCTCTTCTTTGTCTGATTTCTCATCTGTAGTTATTTGACCATGTCTCAGAGTCTCTGAAGGATTTCCTGCATGAAAAGAACATCAGTCCAAAGAAAAAGCATCCATTAGCCTTTACTTTCTCCTTCCCCTGTGAGCACCCCAGTTTGGATCAGGTAGGACATCCTCCATCCAAGCATTTGCTTATCATAAACTGTTTCTGTAGTGTGATTTACCCTTTTAGCAGTAAGGATCAGATGTTCATCCCTCTAATTTCCTATTACTGCTCTGCAGGGATTATTGTTAAGCTGGTCTAAGAACTACAAAGTTCGCGGCCTTCAGGGGAAAGATGTGGTCCAGTCCCTCAGACAAGCCATCGACAGAACTGGGGTATGACACAAGTATCCACCGCCACCTTTTTTAGCATTGATGCCATTGTTCAGAAAAGCATGACTGTCAAGTCTTGTTAATTTGCTGTGGATACAGTTGTTTTTAGACATTACATACCTTCAGTTTGTCCTATGCCAAAATATGACAACTTTTCTGCAATGTTTTTTTTTTTATAATCGAAACACGCTGCTTTTTCACTGTGCTATAGCCATGTGAAAACATCCTCCATTACGTAGCTTGTAGTGTAATGTCTTTCACTCCTACAGGATATGGACGTAGAGGTCCTGGCAATGGTTAATGACACGGTGGCAACCATGATGACCTGTGGATTTGATGACCAGTGCTGTGAAGTTGGAATTATCATTGGTAAGAACATTCACATTGTTTTTACTCATTTCAGCCTATACCTTGCAAATGTGTTAAAATATGAACCACTTACTCAGTGTTTCATTTGCAGCCCTTTCTTAAAATCTCAATACAAGTTATACTATTAAGTTCTGTTGTGACTGATTTAATTACAATAGATATAAAAAGCTGATAAAATATATTTGTTATTACCAAAGGCACATCAAGGTTTTAACTTCAGGCCCAAAATCTGAGAAAAAAGTGTATCAATCTGGGTTTTTTTTTCTGTTTCAGTTAATCTATTGATTTTTGGTGCATTTTACTGTTATGTGTAATGACATTTCTTTGGATTGCAGAATAATTGTGCACCGCATCTACTTCTTCCTGCTTCATAAGCAGCCTTAAGAATATACTTTAATGATGCGATAGAAAAGTGTAGACAGCAATTAACACTGAAAAAATACATACCAGCAATAAAAAAAGAAAGAAAATAGTAATTGTGTAAAAATAATTTACAGGTCATTGTCCTTCTACAAAATAATTGGATTAGCTATAAGGCATCTTCAGTAACCCACCACTCCCTCTAGTGGTTCTTGTGGATAAGACTAAGTTTTTTGTGTTTTATTTAAAGGGAGCATCATGTTGTTATACTGTTAGTAAAAAATGGTTTGTACAGCTTGCAAAAATATCTATCTCCTTCACATTCACATTTGGTCCTGTTATACCTACAGACTTAAATGTATTTTACTGAGATTTTATGTGATAGACCAACACAAAAATGTTCTTATTTGTGAAAATTATTCCTAAGTACATAGGGTATGTTTCTTACAGCTCTGCCTATTGTTCTTTGCAAAGTAACTCAAACGCCGTCAAATTGGATGTATATGCTTTGATCTAAACCTTTCAATTGTAAATCGGGCTGTATGTTTGGGGTCCTTGTCCTGCTGGAGGTGAACCTCCACCTGGATGTCAAGTCTTTTGCAGTATCAAACAGGTTTTCTTCTAGGATTTCTATGTTTTTAGCTCCATCCGGCTTACCTTTCCCTGCTAAAGCAAAGAATCCTCACAGCATGATACTGCCTCCTCCATGTGTCACAGAACCGCTACATTTTCAGTGAGATTAAATTACACACAGCTGGACTCTATTTACTACTGGCAGTGGATTGGACTAGATTTGAATTAGGGGTAACAGAGTTAAAGAAAGAAAGATATTTCAGATTTTTATTTGTAAAAGATTTTGAAAACATGTATTCTTTTAGTACCCTTTCCCAGTTATGCACATTTTATGTTGCTCTATCAGATAAAATAACAACTTACAGTGAAATTTGAGGTTGTAACGTAACAAAATGTGAAAAGGCTCCAGTGGTGTATAGACATGCAAGGCTTTGTATACAGGAGTAATGTGTATGTCTGTGTGCATAGGAACTGGCACCAACGCCTGCTACATGGAGGAGCTGCGTCACATCGACCTGGTTCAGGGAGACGAGGGTCGCATGTGTGTGAACACTGAGTGGGGGGGCGTTCGGAGAGGATGGGGCATTGGATGATTTCATTACTGAGTTTGACAGAGACGTTGACGCAGCCTCCCTCAACCCTGGAAAACAAATGTATTTTTGTATTTTCTCAGGATATGACCTGATGCTTCAAAGAATGCGAGACACACCTTAAACCCTTTTCACCTCTATTCCGAAATGCTTTCTCTGTTAATGTTTGTAGATTTGAGAAGATGGTCAGTGGGATGTATCTGGGTGAGCTGGTGAGGCTGGTTGTGTTAAAGATGGCTAAACTGGGATTGCTGTTTGATGGGCATGTATCAGATGCTCTGAGGACCAAAGGGAAGATAACCACTGCAGATGTGGCAGCAATGGAGGAGTAAGCAGACTTCATATTTCTGCTTCACAACATTTAAAAACTATGAGAACTCTAATGTTTTTGGGTTTTTTTTTTTTTTTTTTTTTTTTTAGGTACAGAAATGGTCTAAAAAACACCAATGAAATCCTGACTCACCTTCATTTGAGCCCTTCACCTGACGACTGCATCGCTGTTCAGCATGTCAGCACCATCGTGTCCTTCAGGTCCTCGAATCTGGTGGCTGCGGGACTCGCAGCCATATTAACCCGGATCAGGCAGAACCGGAATTTGAGAGGACTGAGAATCACAGTAGGCGTTGATGGCACAGTGTACAAAATACACCCACAGTAAGTCTTCATGGAGACTTCAAAAACACATTTTATGGAGCAGATAGATGGTTCTTTGTTTCTTTACCTGTGTGTTTTTTCCTTTTTTTTTTGCTGAATTTATTTCCTACATTATATATATATATATATATATATATATATATATATATATATATTAAGGGCTATCTTATGTTCCTTTATAGGATATTTTATGCTCCATGTTTGTAAATTTACATGCATTTTTATCAGTTGTCTACAAGGTTTATGTCACAATTTTATCATTTCTTTTTATAATAATTTTCAAAAACATAAATCTTTTAAATTTTTGATTTGAATTAGCTTAATAGAAAATAAATTTGGGGTCCCTCATCATGATTGGTAATATTATTACTTATAAAGGTACTTGTACAAAACTTGAGTCTACATAACATACAATCCCATCCAAAAGTACTTACACAGCTTTAATATTTTCACATTTTGTTATATTATGGGATTTTATTTGGATTTTACACAGAAATCCTTTTCAAACTTTTTTTTTAGGAAATATAAATCTAAAAAATGTGGTATTCATTTGTATTCAACAGCTCCCCGAGTCAATATTTTGTAGAACCACATTTTGCTGCAATTATAGCTGAAGGAATTTTGCACTATGTCTCAACCAGCTTTGCACGTCTACAGACTGAAATTGTTGTCCATTCTTTCAATTGCATGGAGCACATCTATGAATATTAGTTTTATAGTCTTGCAACAGATTCTCAATTCAATTTTGGTCTGGACTCAGACTGGGCCCATCGAACATTTGATTGTACTTTGATCTAAACTATTTCATTGTAGCCCTGGTTGTATGCTTAGAGTTCTTGTCTTGCTAGAACGTGAACCTCCACCCCAGTCCCAAGCAGGGGTGGTTTTTTATATGGCCCATATGGGCAGTTACCCAGAGTGACATTAGAAAGGGGTGTGGCGCCCAAAAACTAGAAAATAAAATATATCTTATCTGTCTGTTGTGCCCATAATAAGTTTGCTTCTACTTGTATGCATGTGCAGGGAGTAAGTTTCCCTTACTTGGTGCTGAGTACTGGGAGAGTAGGTCACCTGCTTTCTGATGAGGAAAAAAATCCTGAGAATTGTTTGCATTTTAATTGGTTGATGGGAGTGTCAGAAGGAGGGACTTGCCCAGGGCACCATTTCTGCAAGAACCACCACTGGTCTCAAGTGTTTTGCACCCTCTATCAAGATTTTTTCCTAGATTATGCTGTATTTAGCTCCCTGCTGAAGAAAAGCACCCCTGCAGCATGATGCTGCCTTCACCATGCTTCATGGATGGGTTTGTGGGTTCAGTGTAGTATATATTGCTGCTTTACTCACAAACTTCCACACTTTTTCAGGTATCCTAAGCGCCTTCATAAAGTGGTGCGGCGGTTGCTTCCTGATTGTCAGGTCAGGTTCGTCCTCTCGGAGAGCGGCAGCAGCAAAGGTGCTGCCCTTGTAGCAGCGGTCGCTCAGCGTCTGACATCACAGAGGCGAAAGGTGAGACTGCTTAATTTCATGTGTTTAAGGTGGCTGCATAATTTGTCTTCACAGGTGTACCAAAAATAATCCTTCTTGGTATTGCTGAGACCTGACACGCTGTTTCTCTGTTACTGCAGGTGGATGAGGCCCTTTCTCTCTTCACACTGAACCAAGAGCAGCTCCAGCTGGTGAAGTCCAAAATGAGGGAAGGGCTGGAGGTGGGGCTGAAGAGTAAAGGCTGCACAATAAAAATGCTTCCCTCCTTTGTATACCACACACCGGATGGCACAGGTATGAAAATAAACCTGCCTTTACCCTGACACCTCACATGCTCCAAATGACAAACAGACAATTATGTCCATTATCTTTCGTTTAGCTAAAACCTTATTCTATGTCTAATATGAAACAGTTCAGTCCTTATCAAATTCTTCTGTTTTTTTTAGAGCGTGGAAAATACCTTGCCTTGGATCTGGGAGGGACGAACTTCAGAGCTATGCTTGTGAGATTTAAAAGACAGAAATCACGACTTTACCATAAAATTTACACCATTCCACTGGAGATAATGCAGGGAACTGGAGAGGAGGTAAGGCAAACCTTCTGCCATCATATTTAAATAATCCAAACAAAATAACTGTTCAGACAAATAGACTATTGTAGATTAGTTTGTCCAAATAGGTTTTTAGTAGAAAAAAAAATGCAGTTGTGTAATATGTTAAATGTCTTTCTCTGACTCCCCTCAGTTGTTTGACCACTTGGCTCAGTGTGTTTGTGACTTCCTGGACTACATGGGGCTGAAGAAAGCTCGCCTTCCTGCAGGCTTCACCTTCTCTTTCCCATGTCAACAGTCTGGCATTGATACAGTAGGTGTACCTATATCAGCGTGAGCTCTGTTAGATTAGGATTTTAGCCTTGTAAAAAATGCATCCAGCATTATTTTGTCCATTTAAAATTTACAGGCAAACAGATTAGTGCATTGATTACATAATTTTGTAGGGCACACTGGTGAGCTGGACCAAAGGCTTCAAGGCCACAGACTGTGAAGGACAGGATGTTGTGAGCATGCTCCGAGAGGCCATCAAAAGACGCAACGTGAGTCCAAGTACCAGAAGTTCTTATAATATAGTGAAGATTTGACAAGTGAGTTGAAAGCATCAATCAGAGATGGGTAGAGTTGCCAAAAATACTACTCAAGTAAGAGTAGCATTATGTCAACATATTTTTACTCAAGTAAAAGTAAAAAGTAGTCATCCTAAAAGTTAATCGAGTAAGAGCAAAGAAGTATTTGGTAAAAAGGCTAATTAAGTACTGAGTAACTGTTTGATCATAAAGTCTGATTTAACATCTTCAAAAAATGATGTACCCTGACAGACAAACATCTAAAGTTAAAGGCAAGTTCTGTTTTTTTAAAGACTAAAATAAAAAAATAATACAAAAAATATAACTAAGTAAAAAAAACCAGAAAGAACTAAACATAAAACTTTTTAAACCAGATAATGTATAAATGTTAGAACTGAGCAAAGTATTCACAGTGACAATGTATTAAACTGTTTACCTCAGTATGGCACAGCAGGTTCAACAAATAAAAAATAGCAACATAAACTGGAAGTATATGTGTGTGTCTGGTGCATTTTTGGTTAAAATATCATTGTTCTTCATTCAGTGAAGTAACTAGAGCTGGGTAGAGCTTCCAGAAATTTTACTCAAGCAAGAGGAACGATACTTCAACATAATATTAGTCAAGTAAAAGTAAATGGGCAGTGCAGCAAAAAAAAAAAGTACACTTTTTTAACATGTTACTCAAGTGAATGTAACTGAGTAAACTGAGGAAACTTGTTACTACCCACCTCTGTGTTCAATAATGAAATAAAGATGTCACAATAAATGTGTATGCACGCATAAAAAGATATTCTTTGATGAAATGCAATGACAGTGCCTGGCAAAAGTATTCCTGTCCCTGGGACTTTTTTTTTTAACATCTGTTATGATATGTAATTTGTAAAACCACATTTTGCTTCAATTAAAGCTCCAAGGATTGTCATGTATTTATCTCCATCCATCTTCCCATCAAATCTGACCACCTTTCCTGCCCTTGGTGTGGAAAAGCATCCCCACAGCATGATGCTGGCATCGTCATGGTTTATAGTAGCAATGGTGTGTTTAGGGGCTAAATCACATAGGAAAACTATATTTACCCATTCAATGACTTCTGAAGCCAGTTGGTGTGCTGGATTTTTCCTTCCATTTGACAATCATGAACTACTTTGTGTTGGTCTACCATAAAATCTAAATAAAATATTTTGAAGTTTCTGGTTGTAATGTGTCAAAATTGTGTGTGTTTTTTCATGCCTTCAGGAGTTTGACTTGGACATTGTTGCATTAGTCAATGACACAGTTGGGACCATGATGAGCTGCGCCTATGAGGACCCTCAGTGTGAAGTTGGAATGATTGCAGGTATGTGACTGTAAGAAGTGGGCTCTATAGAGCAATATATAGTCTCTATAGAGCAAAAGCATTTTGGTTAATCTTTGGGACTGTAGTCATGAAAGCATAAGTAGAGATGCATATGTGCGTGTTATCAGCTCTGGACTCAACTGAACCAATTTAAGAAGCAGTATCGTAAATGCCTGATATAATGTATTTCTCCTGAGAAACAGTCAAAAGTTTGGTGCAATAGTCTAAAAGTAATGAATCTAAAATCCACTGGTGCTCTGTGTTTCAGGAACAGGTTCAAACCTTTGCTACATGGAGGAACTGAAGAACATCGAGAAGCTCGAACAGAGCGGTGGCACCCCACAAACAGATAAACAGACACTAGAAGAGGAGAAGGATGAGGTAAATAGGCAGATTTTAAAAAATTAGGGGGATAAAGAAATTATATTCATGCTTTTGTTTTTGTTTGTTTCCACTCTTGACAAAAGGCTGCTGTGGAAGCAGAGAAGTCAGATATAGAGACTGAAAAATCAAAGATGTGTATAAACACAGAGTGGGGCAGTCTGGGCAATGACCGCTGTCTGGAAGACATTATCACACCTTATGATGCTGAGGTGGATATACACTCAGTGAACCCTGGAAAACAAAGGTTATCAGATATTCCCCTGTCTTTATTATACTCCTTTAAGCAGCAGAGACGTGGGCATGTGTTTATTAGTTATTTTCTTCTGTTTCATGCTTAGGTTTGAAAAGCTGACCAGTGGGATGTATCTGGGTGAAATCGTCAGACAGGTTTTACTGGATCTGACTCGAAGAGGTCTCCTGTTCAAAGGACATGTCACTGAAACCTTAAAAACCCCGGGGATATTTGAAACAAAATATCTGTCACAAATAGAGAGGTAGCAGAAACTGTTTAGGAGTATTTTAGGTTTATTCTCAGCTCATTTGTTGTATATTAAAGGTTTGCTGCTTTGTGTTCCCTCTGCCTAGCGATCGCTTGGCTCTGCTGCAGGTCAGATCTATTCTGCAGCAGCTGGGGCTGCGCGGCACCTGTGACGACAGCATCATCGTCAAGGAGGTAGGAGAGAGTTTTGTATTTTTCTGCCAGGATTTCACTCTAAGCTGCAATACTTCCATGCATATGTACAGGGAACTGAAACAGGTTCCTGTTAGTAGTTTGTCATGGTGCTAAGACAACAAAAACTTTGAGCATAGCTAAATGAAATGTTTGGTCAATTTTAATTTCATTCTTGTGTAAAACATTTAAAGCCTGTATTTAACTGTGAAGAGATCAGAGAGAGAAAACTCATAATTTCAACTTTTTCCTCTTCTTAATTTCTTGTTTTCCTTCTTCACTCAAGTGCATCTTTAAACGAGCTCAGGCCTACAGAAGGGGACAGCAAAAATCTAGTTTTATAGGTTTGATATTTATTCACTTGTAGAAGATAAATATTATTCTTAATATGTGAAGAGTTCTGATGTTTTATTAAGATGTACCATAGATGATAACATTCCACGTTTTAAGTTATTAGTCATAGATTTTTTTTCTCATTGCTAAAACATCCAAGCTGATGGAAACCTCCCTTCCTGTTTTGGGAATGAACCAATATGCAGTATGAACCCTCCTGATGGAAAGATATGCAGCCAGAGCTTTGCTGATTATTTCCAGGTCACAGTTTCTGACCTGCAGGGTTTAAGACTTTTCCATTAAAGCCCTCACCAAGTGAAACTGACCCTTCACACTGACCTGGAATGCTTCCTTAAAATGTTTCTCTTTCGAAAAACATAAGGAAATGTCTGATTTATCAATGGGCTTTTACTTTTTAGGTTTATTATTACTGCCGTATATTACTTCAATAATCTGAAATCCCCTTGGAAACCAGCATGTAAAGAAAGTTCAGAGCAATAGGTATGGTTATGTTAAAAATAAAATACACCCCTTATAAATTATAGGCTTTTACCTATACAGTTATTTCATTATTGTCCTTATTTTTTTTTTTACAGATTTTTCTCTTTTTACTTCATCTTTAATTTAAGAATGACACAATGGAATTTTTGTTGGGAGTTTTTGTACACTTGAGGTTGCATTTTAGTCATCTCAGAACCAGCTAAAGACCAGATTATTTATACCTTAAGACTCTGGAACTGTTTTTACTACTCTTTATTATGCCAGTGCATCTATTTACTTCACACCTTCCAGCTTTTCTGAGCAGTGAAACTACAAAAAGATTTCAAGGAACAAGTTGGTCCCAATATTGTCTCTTTACCTCTAAAACCTTAATTTAAAAACCATGTGATGATCCTAACTTTACTTTAAAAGTCTGGAAAAGCAACATTTCAAACTGCAACCAGAGAAGTATAAAAAAAAAAAAAAAAAAAAAAAAAAAAAAAAAAAAAAAAAAACATTAGCTGAAGTAAAAAGGGAAAGTTGACTAAGTTTTTATTGTTCATTTATATTACTTGGATTATTCCGTATAGGTCAAACTGATATTGAATATCCATATGTTCAAACATGTTGGAAAAATACTTTCATTTGGTTTCCTAATTTTTATTTGTATTTATTTTAAACACATTTTCTAAAAGCATCCGAAAATCCTGCTAAGCTCCACAAGTTATTAGAAATAACAGTCTAACACTTTGTCTATTAAAATGATCTCATGATTGACCTTATCATGTTAAGCCATTTTCCTGTTAGCTCAAATAAATAATCACATAATTGAACTGACAGCATTCCCTTCCAGAGTTTGACACAATCAATATTCTGTATTCAAACTAAAACTAATCTTGTTTTTTTTTTTTTTTTCAAAGCTTTTTGGATTCCTAGATAAGCAAAGTAAGGTTATTCATATGAAAGGAACTTTAACTTGTCTTTTCCAAGACAAAACGTTCTGAGCTCAACAACCAACAAGGCCATATCCTCTTCAAGTTTTATGCCATCTGTGTGGTTAAAAAATTTGCTTTGACTAGACAGGCCCATCAAAGCCATTTTGGAGTGGCCAGTAGAAAGGATGGTAAATTGGTGGGTAGAGTTCACACCAGAAGAAGGCCGGCCTCTCTTTACTGTTTATTAGTTTATGACTTAATAAGTTCAGTCTATATGTTGTTTTATTCTACACTCAGTCTCACCTCATTGGTAAAGCACTGCGGTCTTTTAATATATTTACATTTTATGCTCCAGCTCAGCTAAGGAAAACAAAGAGCAGACTTTAAACTGGACTGTTGGTGTTTTTTCTGGTTTTAAAATTAGCTCAAATAGCAAAGGAAGGTTAAAAGTTTATATTTTTTAGCCTATGTAAAACAATTGTGCAGCTTCGTCTTGATGTGCTTGATGTTGAGTAATATTTGTTGTGTAGCTGTAGTATTATCAGGCCCAGCCAGTAACTGTTGCAATAACGATAAGGGTCCTCATTGTTGTGCAGGTGTGCGGAGTGGTGTCACGCCGTGCAGCTCAGCTGTGTGGGGCAGGAATGGCGGCAGTGGTGGATAAGATCAGAGAAAACCGAGGATTGGACCGTCTGAGCATCACTGTGGGGGTAGACGGGGCTCTGTATAAACTGCATCCACAGTGAGTTATCTCTGTTACAGCTGTTGTGAGAATCATGCATTAATCAGTTCGTCAAACTGCCTCCTCAATGCTTTATTTTCTCTGCTGCCGCTTGTAGTTTCTCTCAGGTCCTAAAAGAGACTGTGAGTGTTATGGCTCCTCAGTGCGATGTGACCTTCCTGCCATCAGAGGAAGGCAGTGGCAAAGGTGCAGCCCTCATTGCAGCCATGGTCCGACAGAAGCAGGAGATGTGACCCTACATGACTGGAAATAGTCACACTTCCCCTATTGGTCTCATGTTGGTCTTAGAAAACCAAAGGCTGTCAGTTTTGTCAGAAACAACACAGAAGGGAGAAGAAGTGCAATTGGAAAATAACTTTCAGAGTTTTAAGAGAACTTGATCTAAAATAGGGGATTTTTACATATAAGTGTGACTTCTAAAGGGGATTTGTTGCACTGGATTTTATTTAGGATTATCAGATTAAAGGGGGTTAAATACCACACGTAAAAATGTAGAAGAACCATGTATTATTTCCTTAATAGTTATCCACTTCTCCTATGTTGGTCTGTCACATAAAATTCCAACAAAATGCATTAAAGTTGTTGGTTTTAACTTGACAAAATGTGAAAAAGATCAGAGGGTATGCATACTTTGCAAAAATCACTGTAAATGTAAGCTATGTGCCTGTGAATAAAACTTTGTTTTGAACTTGCATTTTGCTCCTCTGTTCCTCAAAGCAAAACTCTCCACTCTCTAATCATCAGAACGGTGTGGGAAAATGTGTCAAAGCCACAGCTGTGCTGCCACATGCCTCTGTTAGCTGTGCACTGATTAGACTCTCAGTTTTCCTGACATGAGTGGCTGGCTTTAGAACGAGGGTTACACAAAAAGATTCCTATGCTTTCTAAGGTGAGCATTCCCTTTGAGAACAAGTGGCAAATATATGAACAGCTTTCATGACAGCCATTCTACTGACTGAAGAGTATAGCTTAAGAAGTCCCTTGCTTGTGCAAAATCTTATTTCTTACAGTGAGCTGTGATTCTTTAAAAGTGGATGTATTTATTTCTTTTTTCAGGATTTATTTTAGATTTTACCTGTACTCTGGGTATTAAAAATTAGTCACAATTTCAGAATTTCAAAACTTGGTTTCAAAGTCAGTTTTACATTAATATTAGGAATAGGTGGTGAATTACAATTAATAGCTATCACATAGGAAGCTAAATAGGGCACAATGTTATTGGAGAACCTGCACTAATATTGTAAATTGTCGATATTGCACTCTTAAAAAGACCTTAATATGTTTAAGAAAGCTCAATTATAGCAACTTCTCCTACTTCTGGAGTTGAAAAAGTCTCCATAAAATAAATATTACAATTAAGTTTAGGTTTGATGCTCTTAAGTTAACATAAATGTAATAATAGTTAGTGTATCTCTGGAGAAACAATAAAACCTGTATAACTGAATGTCCACTAAAATCATGGTTATGTGACAGTGCAGTGCACTTGTGAATGTGTGGGGCGTTAGTCAGCAGTATGTCTGCACTGACAAAGACCAGGAGGAGGAAAGGAATCTTGCCGACCAGATTTCTCAACATTAACAACAATAAACGCTCTGTTCAGTCTTTCTTGGCTGATTCTCAGCCCCTGTGACCACCAGTCTGTCTGTCTATGCTTGTAATGAATACACAGACATGGAAAAAACTATAAACCACATGCAATTTCATACATTCTATTGAAGTTGTAAGATGAACAAGGTGGGTTTAATATGTACTTGTGTTTACATGCTGTATTATGATCGAAGTATACAGATATGATACTATAGTTGTATTTGAGTATTCAAATCCTAATCCACTCAACCAGTGAAAGATTAAAAGTTTGTTGAAGATAGTGTGTCAGAGTAAAAACAAAAGAAAAGCTATCTTACCAAAACACAGGTAGTGAGCAAAGACAAGCAGAAATGGCAGAATGAAAAGCAACAGTGGTTAATCTGTTAGGGATTAAAATGTTAGTGTTACCAGATGAGGGCGACGTCACACCTGGTAATCCCACACTGTCCTGACCTAGTATCTCCCTGCTGAATCATACACACAATGACGCTGCAGTTATGTTGCACAGCATGCAAACACAGCAAGATCCCTGACACCAGAGCTCCTGCAGTACCCCCACACTCAGAACATTTTGCTTCATTTTGTAAATATTTCACCTCCAGTTTTAAAATTTCTTTCTGCTGATCAGGCCTCAGATCTCCCAGATTCTCTCTTATCGGACATTCCTTAGGGAACAAGGTGTCCGAGTCCCTTTGTGTACGCCTTTTTCCTTTTGTGTGCTGAAGAATGTGGGCATGTGTCTTTGTCTTCTATTCAAACCAACAATAAGAGCTTTGACACACACTCACTGTTGGTTGCACATGCACATACAAACAGATATGGTCTCCACCAGATGGACAGAGCTGAGCTTTTTGTTCCCCAGGTCATGTGATGGATGGAGAACTGGATGTATTGCTATCAAATACACACAGGCTTTAATTTTCATTTCAGAATACTTTTCACCAGAGATAAAATGAGCTTGAAGTCTTATGTTAAATCCATTAGTGAAGTGGATAGTGAAAGAGTGAGATACACCACAATAGACCAAAACATCACTGTGATGACAGCTGGACAGTAACTCTGCTGGATCATGGAAAACTTCTTGGGGAAGGTATGGCAAATAAAAAGAGTTTGTCAAACTACTGAAGAAGAGGAATTTTTTTTAAAGCAAAAGTGTGTGAAATTCTATTGTGGTTGTTGTCATTCAATTTTAGGTCAGAATTTATCGTTTTTCGGTATGAAGAAGGTTTTTTGGGCTGCTTTTCATTTAGGGCTTTCAAGTAGCTGCTAAAAAGTCACAGAATGGTTTCCATTTGTTTAGAAGGTATTAATCTGGTACTGAACAACGGCTAACTGAAAACATGCTTGTAAAGAGTTCACACTCTTTGATTTTCCCAAAACAAGGCTTTCAATGTTCTGTTCAGTTTTCTGCTTTGTTTAAGCTTGCAATTCAAAATAATTCTATTAATTTCCATAGCCAAAATTTAAAAATATGTCATAAATAAAGTTTGAAAGAGAAAAAGTGAGCACAGGATAGCTAAGAACATAACTGAAAGTTGCCAAAGAGATATGACTTTATGTTTGGCATCAATGCATAGAAAAATGCCCTCCCAAGATAACTGTAGTGACAGCAAAGTCTTCAACTCAAATGAGCTCATAAGATAGATGTCTGTATGAGAGCAGTATTAGAGACTTTACATACTGGCATCCTATGGAGGGATTTAAAAGAGCTCTGAGAGTCCAATCTGCTTGTATCCATTTCTAGCTGCATTTAGTTGATGTTTTAATTCCTTCTCCAGTTCAGACCATCAGTGTGACTCTGATGTGCACAGGCATCATTCAGCACCTTCCTTTCAACAACTCTGTCTCCAGAATAGCTAGTTTTATATTAGCAAACCATATGGTAATAGTGTATGTCTCACTTTTCTCCACATAATTAGTTCAGTTTTGTTCATAAGTATTTAACTCATATTGTAATGGTCTGTTATGCCACTCAAACTCCATGGGTCTGTCTGAAATTAGTTATCCCAAAGCATGTTGCTTGTTCCTAAAAGGTCATGTCAGAGAACTTTCCTTCCTTATTCCATAGTCCTGGTGTGAAAAGTGTTTACAACAAGGGACTGTTTTGGTGGACAAGAAGAAATCTGTCCTCTTCACCTGTTTGCTTCCGCATTGCTCATCCATGTTTCCTATACAGACTATCTTAATAACAAAAGTGCCTACCTCATGTTGTTTTGGAGTTGTCAATAAATGGCCAAACATCAAAATATATAATTTTTATTCTTTAAAAATTATATATATTTAATTAAGAAAACAGTTTGTGTCCTATAAAAAAATACATTTCATTTTGACGCTGTCAGTCTAAATGGCACGTCCTCATCCATATCTAGCACAAACTTCCTGTTTTTAGAAGAGTTTTTGTTACAAAGGCTTTTTAATAGTCAAATAGTGCTTTTAAGTGACTTGTCTTCTTTGAAAATCAATTAAAATACCAACTGTGATTGATTTATGTTGAATATTTTTTAAAATGAATAGGTTTTATGGCTCTAAAATATGATAGTTGCCCTTTCATTGCTGGCGAATTTATACCTGTGTTAGCTCTGTGCACACCACTTCTTTTTGACAACTGACATATGATGGTTCAATTTTTTTAAACACCTCCTTAAGTTTGGGGATCAATGAGCTAATCTTTACAGTAGTAACATTGGTTCTGTTAACCTAATCTACGGCCCAAAATGTTTCACAGCTGTGTTGGAATTCTTGTTTCATCCTATATATATATTCTACAAAGATATTGGCAATCAAAACACTTCTTTCTTCTCCAACCACACTTCAAAAGGTTTTGCTCTCAGTTTTCTTGGGAACACATCTGTGGTCAACATTGTCTCTTGGCAGATCCTGCTCACCCCTCACCTCTCCCAGACAAGTAGGTATAAACAAATAATGGATATTTAATGGTGACATATACAATACAAGAAGAGTAAAACTGAGAAAATATAAAGAAACTAACTGGAACATTTTCTAGGATTTTTCCGAAAGCGATGCTTTCTGCTTGTGTCCTGATATTTCTTTCTAACTGATGGTTTTTGGATGATTGGTGTGAAACACAAAAACCAAAAACTGGCAACCACAATTTCAATTTAGCTTCAGGTTTTATACAAGAAAAATCAGCACATAAATCAGAGTTTTTTCATGGCAACATGATTATTGAGTAAACTGCATAACTCCCACGGTTATAGATTCCTTGGTATTACTGTTTGTTTTAGTTCAATGCTGAACTTAGTGTTTTAACATCAGGCTCCTTGTCTGGCAGCTAAGGGAGTCTTTAGGAATTTATATGTTGGCGGCAGTTATTTTTCTGTTACATTGATACCTGTCTGCGTTTGTGATAAAGGTGGGTTATAACAATCCGTTAACGATTGTTAATTACAGCTTTATATGCAAATGAGGTGTCATGTTTTGGCAATTTTAGTTAATGGTACTTTGTAATTTGTTTAATGTTTTAATTTCTGCTCTACTATAAGCAAGGGTTACCTTGGTAACAGTGTTTGATGTTAATGGGCTAGAATTCCAACTGTTATTTTCAGTTGAAGCTAAGTTTAATTTAGCATTAGATTATAAATCTAGCGAATCTTGGAATTGATATTGTTTGTTTATTTCAGCTACCAGTCAGAATCAAACAGAAAAGAGAGGAAACAGTCAGAAAACTGGCGGTCAATATTAATGCGCCGCCTTAGAACAGACTGTTGAGACAGACTGTACAGTATTGGATAAACTGTAAAGAATGTGGAGTGTGCTTCAGCATTAAAGTCAAGGTAGCTGTCCACCTGTGTCCGACCTCTACGGGGGAATTTTACTGCCATAAGTCCAGAGTGTACATTTTCAATTTGAAAGCAGAGTTTCATCGTTTTGCTTTCAAAACTTTTAATACTTGAGCTTAAATTTTCGATTTGAAAGCAGTATTTAATCTCTTTGCTCTCAAAACTTGTAATGCTTGCCCTCAGAACTTATGCTCTTTCTCAGATTTTCTCCTTGCGCACAAGCTTCTCTCTCTGCACAGATCAAATGTGCCCTCACAAACCTCTTTGCTCGCTTGGATGATTGGTGTGAAACACACAAAAAAAAAACAAAAACTGGGAACCACAATTTCCATTTAGCTTCAGGTTTTATACAAGAAACAGCACATAAATCAGAGGGGGGTTTTTTTCATGGCAACATGATTATTGCGTAAGATGCATAACTCCCACGGTTATAAATTACCGAGTATTACTGTTTGTTTTTGTTCAATGCTGAACTTTAGAGTTTTAACATCAGGCTCCTTGTCTGGCAGCAAAGAGGGTCTTTAGGAATTTATGTAGTGAGCCATTGGCGGCAGTTATTTTTCTGTTACATTGATACCTGTCTGCGTTTGTGATAAAGGTGGGTTATAACAATCCGTTAACGATTGTTAATTACAGCTTTATATGCAAATGAGGCGTTCACGATTGCCAATTATAGCTTTATATGCAAATGACGCGTCATATTTTGGCAATTTTAGTTAATGGTACTTTGTAATTTGTTTAATGTTTTAATTTCTGCTCTACTATAAGCAAGGGTTACCTTGGTAACAGTGTTTGATGTTAATGGGCTAGAATTCCAACTGTTATTTTCAGTTGAAGCTAAGTTTAATTTAGCATTAGATTATAAATCTAGCGAATCTTGGAATTGATATTGTTTGTTTATTTCAGCTACCAGTCAGAATCAAACAGAAAAGAGAGGAAACAGTCAGAAAACTGGCGGTCAATATTAATGCGCCGCCTTAGAACAGACTGTTGAGACAGACTGTACAGTATTGGATAAACTGTAAAGAATGTGGAGTGTGCTTCAGCATTAAAGTCAAGGTAGCTGTCCACCTGTGTCCGACCTCTACGGGGGAATTTTACTGCCATAAGTCCAGAGTGTACATTTTCAATTTGAAAGCAGAGTTTCATCGTTTTGCTTTCAAAACTTTTAACATCGATCTTAAATTTTCGACTTGAAAGCAGGATTTAATATCTTTGCTCTCAAAACTTACGCTCTCTCGCAGATTTTCTCCTTGAGCACAAACTTCTCTCTCTGCACGGATCAAATCCGTGCTCGCAAACCTCTTTGCTTGCTTGGATAATTGGTGTGAAACACAAAAAACATAAACTGGGAACCAGAATCTCAATTTAGCTTCAGGTTTTATAAAAGAAACAGCATATAAATCATAGTTTTTTCATGGGAACATGATTATTGTGTAAGCTGCATAACTCTCACGGTTATAAATTACCGAGTATTACTGTTTGTTTTTGTTCAATGCTGAACTTAGAGTTTTAATATCAGGCTCCTTGTCTGGCAGCTAAGGGGGTCTTTAGGAATGTATATATTTAGCCACTGGCGGCAGTTATTTTTCTGTTACACTGTTACCTGTCTGAGGTTATAATAAAGGTGAGATATAACAATCTATTAACAATTGCTAATTTCAAAAACTTTGATCTTAAATTTTCGATTTGAAAGCAGTATTTAATCTCTTTGCCCTCAAAATTTGTAATGCTTGCACTCAAAACTTATGATCTCTCTCAGATTTTCTCCTTGCACACAAACCTCTCTCCCTGCATGGATCAAATCTGTGCTCGCAAACCTCTCTGCTCACTTGCAAATTTTTTCTGCTGTCTCACAGGTCAAGGAGTACCGTCACCTAGCAACCGTTCCAGCCAATAGAATGTCAGTTTTCTTCTGGGTGCACTTGATACTTTCTAGGGGGTGTGTTTGTGGGGTTATATAGATATAGCTGCATTTCCTCTTCTGCCGCTGCCCACTAGATGTAGGGAAATCAACCTCAGCTTTCTGCTCCGTGTTACAATTGTCAGGAAGTCATGACATGTTTACAAAAGAATAACCATTTGTTTTTGTCAGTTTTTATGGTTTTCCAGCTCAGCAAAGCTTCAAGGATTTTAGCCATACTGGCTGCGATTGTTTGTGGTGTAAAAGGAAACCTGATAGCAGATCTGTGTTCTCTATAGTCACCAAATATCTGATAAACCCATCTTAAACACCTGCTTTTTATTTTACTGACACTATTTCAGATAACATTTCTTACTGAGGAATATTCTGCAGCATGTAGCAAAGAATGTTTTTAGTCTTGCTCCATGTTGATGATGTTGCCAGTTCAAACTAATCTAATTTTTTACTTGGTTTAAATATTTTCGTTACATCTAACAAGCAGGGGGCAGCATGTTAACTACGCAGCTATTTTCTATTTTAGTTGAGATGAGAATTTTATGCAAATATACTTTTTTTCTGTCGATTTTAAAGTACATGAAATATCAAGTCAAGAGATGTGGAACTTTAAGTTCTCTACTGTTAAGCAAGAACTTCAAACTTAAAGTTATCCTCATATTTCATCATCCATCCTCATGGTCCACAGATTGTGCTAGTCAGATGAAAGAGTGGTGGACCCGAACACAAAGCAGAACTGTAGCATCCTAAAACAAGTATGGACTGTTGCACAAACTATGAATGTAAATGTTTTAATATGAACATGAGTAGTTGGGCATAATTGTTACCACTAGATGAAAACAATACAATCCTTGGTACATGGGGAATCTGCATCACCAGGCATTAATGGTATACATGCTCCACCTTAGCCATGGTGCTTTGAGGCCAAATAGCAAGAATAGTCAACAAGGGCTTGAAAAATATGACTTTTCACAGCCAGCAAAGTTTTTTTTTAATGAAGAACTTCAAACTCTGCCTACATTATAAAAAAAAAAAAAAAAAAAAAAATCAAAGATTTTGTTAAAAATGTTTTATTTCTTTAGAATATTTACTTTCATATTTTTCTTGATCATAAGGACTTGATAATAGTTGAAGTTTTTAGACAAAGGACGTGTAGTAGCCTGGTAGACTGGGACGCTGGTGAAAAGCTTCAACCTTCTCTCTGCAAAATATAAGTACACAAACATATCTGAATGTCAGCAATACATACATGGAAAATGTTGAGACAGATGATGTGATCTACATTTATGAGCTCATCTAAAGCTAAAACATTAACAAAACCCAGAACAATTAGTACAATTAGGTGGGGAAGTAGATCTTCGCCACCTGGAGAAGGTTGATTAAACTGTCTTACAACAACTGGAAATCACTGTTAAAAAATATAATAAATCTTTATCCAGCTTTACAAATAAATGTATTTTTCAAGACAGCAGGCATTACCAGAAATAGAAAAGCTGCTGGATCCAACAAAAGTCTAGAACAGGAACTGAAGCCTGGAGATGAGAGATGTAGGAGAATAAATGGCCAGACACCAGGTCTCAAAAACAAAGGGGAAAATGTACATCAATAAGTTAATAATGACACATTATTTTCAGAAAACAAAAACCAGCATTTACTCCCAAATGAAAATAAATATATCCTAAAATAATCAAAAGAATATTGGAAGTGCCTAGTATTCCCTGAAAAAATATATAAACAGATGTTAAATGCATCTGACAACTTGCTCACTAATGTGACACTAACAAGCCAACCAGTTACCTTTAATTATAACACTACTCACATTTAACAATAACTTAAAATGATAATACGCAATTCAGTCTGAGTTAGCCTTGTTTAAAGAGGAGGATGTCTCCCTATATCTGTAAAATATCTGGTAGGAGGTTAAACTGGATCCTACTGACTAATACATTTTCTACAATAAGTTTTGACTGAAATAGAAGTGACCACACAGAGGAGGACCAGAATCAGCTGCTGTTGTCTTGTAGACAATTAGGTGTCAAAAATAACATTTTAATTGTTCTATAAAACATTTATTTAAATTAAAACAAAATGTTTATATGCAGCTTTAATCAACTGGTTTGATCTGGCACAGAAAAAACTAAGTAGTCTAGAAACAGACCACAGCTTCACTGAAACTTAGCTTGTTGACTCAGTTTGTAGCTCCTGATGCAACAGGGTTAAATTATAAACCAGCAACAGCTGCAATCATCCCACAGATACCTAAATATAGATTCTCTTCTTTCATTAAATAGATGGAGGTCACTGTTCTCTGTGAATGGGTTAATACACAGCAGCAATTCAATCACAAAGCTACACTGATGTTAACAAGCCATATTGTTTATGCTAATAGTTTTATATAATTTTTACAGTAAACTTCTGAATACTCTCTGCTACTAAATAATATACTTTCATAATCAGCTCCTTCTGAAAACGGGATACTGGTATAGTATATATCTTGATTCTAGAGAACAGCCAAACTCACCTGAAGGATGGCTTGAACTCATCATGCTACAGCAAATTAGCATCAGCTGGGCAGCAACACCCCGCGACCCTGCAAGGATAAGCGGGTTTAGACGATGAAGGAAGGATGAAGGGAGGGATGGATGGAATATAACTTATTCAATATATTGACTTATAACTGCTGTTGAATGTAACCCCGATTACTGCAAGAAATCTCAAAAATAATTTGGGGAGGTGAGCATAAATTGACCGAAAAAACTGCGGTCACAAAGCTACTGATCGAGCTTCCATAACAAAAACAGCTCGTCATCAGTCAATACGTTTTTTACCAACTGAAACCAATTAAATGACAAAAACAAGGACTATTTTTTGAACACATTCAACAATTAGCTACAGGCTGACCCCCTAACACTGTTTACATGGAGCAGAAATCAGGAGTAGTGCTTCTATACAATTTGATTTACCTGTCCTTGTGTAAGGGCTTCATGATATTAAATGAATAAACTCATAAAAACTAAGGCAAAATTAAACAGTTATGTGAAATAAACTCCAGCTGCTAGCCATGAAAATTGTACTTACTTTATGGTTTTGTTGGTGCTGATCCATTTTGCAGAGTAACTTGGATAGAACTACCACTTCCGATCAGTGTGCTGGGTATACAGCGACACAAGCACACCCACTAGAAAGTATCAAGTGCACCCAGAAGAAAACTGACATTCTATTGGCTGGAACGGTTGCTAGGTGACGGTACTCCTTGACCTGTGAGACAGCAGAAAAAATTTGCAAGTGAGCAGAGAGGTTTGCGAGCACAGATTTGATCCATGCAGGGAGAGAGGTTTGTGTGCAAGGAGAAAATCTGAGAGAGATCATAAGTTTTGAGTTCAAGCATTACAAGTTTTGAGGGCAAAGAAATTAAATCCTGCTTTCAATTCAAAAATTTAAGCTCATGTATTAAAAGTTTTGAAAGCAAAGAGATGAAATCCTGCTTTCAAATTGAAAATGTACGCTCTCGACTTATGGCAGTAAAACTTCCTCATAGGCCTTGTGCTCTAATCGGAGTGTCTGTGTGGATGAGGTTTTCCAGTAAATCCTCCCAAAGCAATATACAGTCCTTCCTCTGCACAATATTGGTCCTTCAAGTCTTTACCAAGTCTGCCCAGTTGTTGAACTGCAAGATGTAGGGCTGTGGCTCTGGTGAATGTATTTCAATGAAGCCAAAGAAGATGGCTTGTTTGAGCTCAGAGGTGTCTGCTGGGTTGACAGAGTGTGGAGCTGAAGGGCATTCATGTGGTAGAGAATGGAGGAAAGCTGGACCTTGGATCCACCGGTTTGGAATGGCTAGCTTAGCCAGGGTCTTACCCCTTGCTAAGTCATCAGCAGGGTTATTTGCTTTGTCCACAAACCACCAGGTATGCAAGCCAGTCAGCTCTTGGATTTCTGAGACCCTGGTCCCAACGAAGACCTTGAATCTGCCTTCAGATGTCAACCAGGTCAGAACTGTAGTAGAATCGGTCCAAAGATACAGTATGTCTCTTATGTTTAGAGTGCGCTCTCGATGGGTAAGGGAGGACAACTGAGCTCCTGTTAGCGTTGCACAGAGCTCTAGACGTGGCATTCACTGTTGGCGCTTTAGGGTTACTCTTGACCTGGCCATTGCAAATGAGACATGAACTACATTGTTTGCTTTTGAGGCAAGCTAGGCGACTAACCCATGTGCCTGTTCCGAGGCATTACAGAACACATGAAGAGTGTACTCTGTAGCTTCATTGGCAGCTTCCAATGGAGCATATGTTCTACAAACAGACACATTTGCTAGTTCAGGAATTTCTCTCTCCCAGCTTAACCAGGCCTTGATGATCTTTGGTGGAAGGTTAGGATCGTCCCAGCTCCTCTTCTTTGCCCAAATCCTTTGAACGAGGACTTTAGCTCTTGTTGTGTAGGGGATGATGATCCAGAGTGGGTCATATTGTCTGGTGAGCACCTTGTAGACATGACACTCGGTGAGTGTTTGACTCTCTGGGAGTTTGGCTCAGAAGCCGAGTTGGTCAGTTGAACAATGGCACTGTGGGCTGAGTGCTGGCTCTTGTGGGTCAGGGCTTTTTTTGTCAGCCACTGCTCTGCACTCTCAGACTGAGCAGCAGGAGGTAGTTGGCAACGACCGCTGGGATTTTGGTTGCCCATTGCCAAATCTCAAAACCACCTGAAGCAAGGAGCTGCCTTAACCTGTCAATGAGGAACTTGACTGACTTGGGAGTTGAGAGGCTGTGCAGGCAGTTGTCCACATAAAAACACAGTTCAATGGACTGCAGGATGTCTTCATTACTTTCGACATGGTCTTTAACATGTCTTTGCAGCGCAAATGTAGCACAGCAGGGGCTGCTAGTTGTGCCAAATGGTAGACACACCACTGGTAGACCTCAGGCTGCTGTTCCCAATGCAGATTTCTCCAAACAAATCTCAGTAATGCCTGGTCATCAGGCAGGAGATGAACCTGGTGGAATATTGCTTGAATATCACTGCTGGTGGCCACTGCATACTGGCAAAAGCGTAGGAAGACACCAATGAGGGATGGACCAAAGGTGGGCCCTGCGAGGAGCTGTTCATTGAGTGAGAGACCATTGTGGACAAAAGAGCAGTCCCACACAAGATGGGGCTTGCCATTATGATGAACAAGTTGATGTGGTAAAAACCATGACTTGTTGGATGCCTGCACCTCAACTTCATTGAGCCTGACAACACAGCCTCTAGATATGAGCTTCTGAATCTATGCCTCATATTGCTTATCTAGAGCTAGGTGTATTTGCAGTCACCTTTCTGAGAATTCTAGAATTGTGCCGCTCAGGGTGGCAGCACGTTGGAGTAGCTCTGTAACTTTTATTGAGATTTTTTCATTTTCCAAAATTTAACTCCTTCTTTTCTTGGAAAAAATTGCTCTTTTGGACAACCATTCCTTTTTGTCTTGGATGCTGTGCAGCTGGATTGATTTTTTCCAATACTTTTTTATATTTTGCTCTTTTGTTATGATGCGTAACCATAGCAACAGGGTTGTTTAGAACAGGGAGCAACTGATTAACATCGCAAAAGCAGAAATAATACTGCAACTGAAGCCAGAAATCCCAGAGGACTTGAAAAGGAGGTGACGTGGATGCGGTGCAGGAGCAAAGAGGAGAAAGAGAAGGAAGAATTTCAAACCATGTCTGCCATCCATCATAATGGGCAATGTGAGATTGTTAGCTAACAAGTTGGATGAACTTGTTAGCTAACAAGCTAGCAAGAGTATCGGGAATGCAGCATTATGTGTTTTACTGAGACATGGCTGCAGGATCATATCCCCAACTCAAACGTCTCTCTGCTGGGCTTCCTTACTATACAGGCAGACAGAGATTTAAAGAGTAGCAGGAAAAGGAAGGGAGGTGGATTGGCAGTGCTTGTCATCAACAGATAGTGTCACCCAGGACACGCTACTGTGAAGTGTTGTCTCTGCAGTCCAGACATTTAACTATTGGCAGTAAGTTTTCGTCCATATTATTTGCCAAGAGAGTTCACCAGTGTTATTTTGGTAGCTGTTTACATTCCACCCTCAGCCGTTGCCGACAATGCATGTGAAGTCATCAGTTCCGCTGTTGCTAAGATATAGACACAACACCTCAATTCTTTTGTGACAATATCTGGTGATTTTAATCATGCCTCACTCTCTGCTACACTGCCAACGTTTCAACAATTTGTCAGCTGCTCTACCAGAGAAAACAAGACATTAGATTTGTTTTACACAAATGCCAAGGATTCATATATTTCCAAAGCAAGACCTCTTCTGGATAAATCAGATCACAACCTTGTTTTTCTCTGTTCAGAATATAAACCCCTTGTCCAGAAACTACAGACTGCAGATCACTCTTCAGTCAGAGGCTTCTTCAGACTGGTTGTAAAACGGACCGCTACAGGAGATCTTTCCTGCCCACAGCCATTACAATCTATAATGACTCCTTAATTAAATGAGTTACATCAACATTTAATTTCCCTTTCTAATGACGAGGTATCAGTATATTTTTATATTGTACATATACCCCCATCATTTTGTGAGATCGGCATTGTTGTGTACAGATAAAAGACTATTCGAAAAGGTTGTTAAAAGCCAAACGTAAACATTGTGATGTCCTGCTGGAAGTTTATAGTGTGTTGAAGTCAGTTTGAGTGTAAATAGAAATACAGTTAACATTTAAGGTTAAGGAAATCACCATATTAATTGTTCCTCAGTTATGTAGGCTGCCACTAGGTGATGCAGTTTCTTTGATCTGGCCAAGCGCTTCCGTATGTGTTTGTGATTTAAACCGGAAGTAACAGAACAGTATTGTATTTAGGACTAGAGAGCAAATCAAGTTCAAGTTCTTTCAGAAATTTTAAAGTAATAATGAATGGAGTAAATGTTTTTTTTTTTTTTTTTTTTTTTTTTTGCCAAATTTTATATTATTAAGATATATTTTATTACTGGTCAGTGTGAACTGCTTATTATTTACCATTCAGTATTTTATTATTTGCACTTTCTAAATTTTGTCAATTGTCTATTATTGTTTTGATTTAATTGCTATTATTTATGGGTTACTGTGTGTGGTGTAAATGTGAAATGTGATAATTATCGGAAGTAAAATGAGCTGTGGCCTGATAATAACGTGCCTCCCTGATCTTGTCTACAGTGAGTGTCTACCACCGTTGAAAGCAATGGCAACTAATGCACCACGGCGTGAGCTAATTGTCAAGATTCAGAGACAGCTTTCAAGTTTGAGCATGCGTGAGCTACAAGCTGTTGCCCGCTCTATTGATGACTGGGATACGTCAGGCAATATTGAAGAGCTAAGTGACATTTACTTGTATGAGCTAATCGTCGACTACATAAGAAGCAACAAGTTGAAGTCACTGGAGAATGAAGGCATGTCAGAGCTGCAGCTCCTAAATGCTCTGATCACCGATCTTCTGAGGGCTACAGACGACAAACCGACTGGACTTGAGGAACTAGACAACGTTCAGGTGAAAAACCCAACTGCTATGCCTACTGCATTTACCCCAGCACCTGCCCTGGCCTCCATTGATGGAGGTTTACAGGAAGGGTTTACTGAGACTGAAGTTATCAGAAGTGTATTTAAAAATCACAAAACCTGGTACATTTAGAGAAATGTTAGCTGATATAAATGTTGATGAGCTTAAGAGATCTCTTCGCTCTCACATTTGGGACAAAAACAGCACTGAACTTTCTAAGATCTAACTAATGCTAAACAGTCAGACAAAGAAAGTCCAGAACAATTCTTCTACAGAATAATGGGCTTAAAACAGTGTGTTCTTTTTGAGTCACAACAAATTGGTAATGGTTTTAGCTATGATGTAAAACTTGTACAGGGTACTTTCTCCATACGTTCTCCCAAGGGTTAAATGAGAAAAATGACTATGTGACTTAAAACCTTACCTTAATGATATGCAAACTCGTGATGACTTCTTACTTGAACAAATCACTAAGTCCACCAGTGAAGAGGTCCAAGAAAAGACTTGGTATAACTGTTAAGACTAAGACAGTGAAACCAGACACCCCCTCTATTTTTTGTTTAAATACTAATATGTATTTTACAAAGTTATGGTTGCTGCGCACATCCACACCAACAGAGGGTGCAGTGGCGCCACTGTAGGCATAGAGGGACAACACACAGACACAACTCAAAAATAAAATGAGCTATGGCCTGATAACGTTCCTCCCTCATCTTGTCTATAGGTATGTGGTAAAAGTTATTTTAGCAACTTAAGTTTGGTTCTAATATAGTTAAAACGAGTGTTAAGGAATGTAGAAATTCTGTAAAGAAACTGTTACTGTTTCGGTAGGTCTAATACGAGGTACCAGTATATTTTTATAGTGTAAATGTACCCCCACCATTTTCGGAGATCGGCATTGTTGTGTATATAGATAAAAGACTATTCGGAAAGGTTGTTTAAAGCCAAAAGTAGACATTGGACTTCCTGCTGGAAGTTTAGTGTGTTGAAGTCAGTTTGAGTGTAAATAGAAATATAATTAACATTTAAGGTTAAGGAAATCACCACATTAATTGTTACTCAGTCATGTAGCCCGCCACAAGTGTTCCGGGTTAATGGCGTACTGAACGAATGCGTCACTCAGATCTCTTACATGAATCCCGATGTAATAGAGAAATAAAACAAATTCCACTAAAAATATAACTGGTCGACATTGGATATAAATATATAAAAAATGAGCCAACGAAAGGACGCGCAAATATTGAAAAAAGTGCTCTTTAAGCCTACTCTGAGTCGTCAGCCAGAAGACTGAGCACAGCTACGCTACTCCGATGGAGGTGGCTAATGCTAATAGCAAACGAGACAGAGGAGCCAACAAACACTCCTGAAAAAGGACAAGCGGGAAAGAAAGTAAAAGGTAACACTAACTAGGTTGTTCCAGAGGAAGATGTCGGATCCATACTTGATGGGTTAGAAGCTTTGGGAACACGTGTTGATAACCGTCTGGATAGCAGCAGATCAACTCTGAAGATATTGAAGACTGCAAGAACAAAGTTAAAATTTTGGAAGCACAAGTAGAACTTATTCAGAAGGAAAAAGAGGAAATGATGGAGCGTTTGATAAGCCAAGGAAGACATACATGAAGGTGGTGTCTGCGCATTAAAGGAAAAAAGTCAAAGAAAACGTCAGACTGGAAATTGTGGAACTGCAAAGCAGAATTTTACCTGATATGGCTAAAAAAATGGAGAATGTCATTGACATTCACAGAGTGGGGAGACCAGTAGAAAACTGTCACAGACAAGTAATAACCCCCTTCTCTAAAAGAAGTGTAAGAGATGGAGTGTGGAAACAAACTAAGTCATCACAGACCTGCAAAGTGGAAGGAATCCAGTTTGTGGAGGATTGGAAATCCAGGCAGGCACTGTGGCCAAGAAGTGAGAAGGCAAGGAAGGAGGGGAAGGCTGGTGGATTCAGAGGACCCTTCACCTACATCGAAGGGAAGTGCATTTTGGGCTGAAGTGTTTCAGTATAATGGGATTGTTTGAAGATTCATAGTGGAGAAATTCTATTCATCAGACTGTTTGGGGGACTCTTCTCAAGGGTTTCTACTCTACCTCCTAGAACCTAAGGTTTTTTCTTGTTCTATTGTTACTGTTCATAATGCATTCAGGATTTCATTTTGGAACTGAGATTCTTTTTTCTTCATTTAATGTGAGAGGGCTCATAGACTTAAACGTAAAGCAGTTTTTTTGTTTTGCAAAGGTCAAAAGGCAAAGTGTATTTTTCTTCAGCATGTGCACTCGGAATCAACAGATGTGAAATTTGGGGCATTTTTAGTCATGGAACAAATCGTGCAAGAGTAGCAATATGATTTAATAGATGTCCAGGCAAGGCTATAATTCAGGAAACAGATAAAGATGGACATTGGGCAGCGTGTGTTTTAGACATTGAAAAAAATTTAATTATTACCATTACTGTTTATGGATATAATAATAATCAGAAAAACAGACAGCTATTATATAAGGTCACAACTGTTATCGAGAAACTACAACAGAATTTTCCTACTGAACATGTTGTGGTTGGAGGAGATTTTAATTTAACACCAGATGAATGGATGGACAGGTGTCCATCAAAATACTCACAGGTGACATTGAATCTGATCATGGAAGACTATGAATGTAAATAAAATCATTGATGTTTGGAGAAACCTAAACTATAACATCAGACAGTATATTTGGTTTAAACTCAATGGACAAGCAAGCTCAAAAATTGATTATTGGTTAGTTACAGATTCTGTACTTGGACACATTACTGAAGCCAACATCTCTTGTAGCCCTTTGAGTGATCACTGCACTATAAACCTGTGAATATCCAAAAATTGAGAAGAAGGAGAGACTATGCGACTATGAGAAAATAATAAAATAATAATAAAAATGATACCAAGTGCATTTGTTCAGCTAATAAAGAACAATCATGAAAACAAACCAATAGTTACATTCCAGAGTATCAATATTAATGGATTAGATTTACTATACAAAAAATGAAATAATATTTTTTTAAGACAACATTTAACAAAACAAATCAAACTTTCCTTGGACAAAATTGGAAAAACCACTGGCAAACAAGCTTTCTTATCACCTCTCTGTTAATCTAGCACCCTCTCTATATATATAATTTTTTTAGTTCTTTTTTTCACTGGAATATAAACCCTAAAAATTTGTGTCACTTGACATGTTAACAAGTAGAATATATTTTAATTAGCCAGAGGTATGACTGTTTTATGTATACTTTATTTGTTTCTGAGATTTTCACTTATTGTTATTAATAAAGATTATTGGGGAAAAAATGTAGCCCACCACTAGGTGACGCAGTTTCTTTGATCTGGCCAAGCACTTCCGTGTGTGTTTGTGATTTAAACCGGAAGTAACAGAACAGCATTGTATTTGGCATTTGATAGTAAATCAAGCTCTTTCTTTTAAAGTATTATTAAATGGAGTAAATGGTTTTTTTTTTTTGGAGGATTTTTGTTGTTGTTTTTTGGGGCAAACTTTATATTATTTAGATAAATTTTATTACTGCTTAATGTAAATTACTTATTATTCACCATTCAGTATTTTATTATTTGCCCTTTCTAAATTTTGCCAATTGTCTGCTATTATTTTGATTTAATTACTATTGTTTATGGGTTATTGTATGTGGTGTAAATATGAAATGTGATAATTATCAGAAATAAATTGAGCTATGGTCTGACAACGTGCCTCTCTCCCTCATCTTGTTTACAGCCATAGATTCTCAACACAGTCTACATCAGCTGTGTGCCACTTGGTACCCTCAGCTTTCCTCTAGGGCTGGCGCCGCTAACAGTAGCGTGCTGTTCGGTGTAGGGAGTGGTTGGTTGGGAACTTCTCCAAACTGTTGTGTAGATATTATTGTTACTGGTAGGGACTGAGCTAGAATGTCTCTTTGCCCATGGCTGTAGCTTGGGGTACTGGATGTCTTAACTTGGATTTGTAGCACTGTGCTTATTGTACTGGCAGTAAATGCCACTGGTGGCATGCTGTCTGCTTGTGTGCTTATCCAGGGTGTATCATCTGGCTCGAAGCTTGGGTTAACCTGGACTTATCGTTGTGACACAGAAGAACTGGGTTCACTGAGGCGGTAGTCTGTGAAGGGGTGGCTTTGCAGGCTGAATTCACTCGGCAGGAGATGGCAGCCTTCCATACAGCGTTGTTAAGCTGGGCTGGGTGTTAACTTATGGTGCTGTGTTTCACTAGCTCACCTTACTGACTGCTGCTGAGAGATGACAGGGTGAGGGAGCCCGAGTGTTGGGAGCAGCTGGCCATCTTGAGTAGCAAACCTGGTCTGCAGGCTGAGTGACTGCAGCTGCTTTGCACTGGCACTTAGGTTGTCATTTTGATGCGAAGCAGAACAAGGCATGAGGGACTGAGGAAGGTTGACCTGGTAACCCTGGAGGATAGGCTGGTAGGTGCCGTTGCTTCAGTTGTCATCACTGATGTTCTTGTTGTGTCCATTTTGCTGATATGGGTGAAATATTCCAGCTTGAAGGAGCAATATAGTGGAGAGTTAGGACTGTGTGTTGCTTTGGGAGGATTTACTGGAATACCTCATCCACACAGAGACTCTGGTTAGAGAGCGAGGCCGAACACAGTAGGACAGCTACCATGACTTTAATGCTGGAACACACTCCACATTCTTTACAGTTTATCCAATACTGTACCGTCTGTCTCAACAGTCTGTTCAAAGGCTGCACTTTAATATGGACTGCCTGTTTTCAGACAAAATCAAACAGAAAAAAGAGAAACAGTCTGAGGGTATTATAATATTATTCATATTATAAAACAGTCCAAAAATGATTAGCCAAGCCCCTTGCATTGTGTAAGGGGAAGAGTTTGTCCAGAAGACTCCTCAGCATCTTTTTGCTAAAGTGACCTTCTGATTGTCGCAAGTCCTCACCTGAACGTTGTATCTCCTAAAACAGATGTGCAGGAGAAGTAAAAACTAATCTAAAGCAGCATCTTTGTTTCTAAACAGCAGTGAAGCTGTCGAGAAAACTTTTTCTCTTCCTTCCTTGATTGTTACACATGAGGAAAGCAGCAGAGAGCTAAAGTTTTCCCCTCTTCCCCACATCCGGCTGAGCTGGCTGATGAATAACTAAAGAGTTTCACGCTGTTTCTGGTAATATAAGGAAGTGTGATTCATTGTCTTACTACTACATGCTAAACAGAACATAGCCCAGGGCTACCTTGAAGCCAAAATTTCCCCATGACCTTCCTCTGCTCCTCCTCCTTCCTCCTCCATCACTGAGTTCGCCTGAGCAGCCAGTCAGAGTGCAGAGGATGAGGCCACAGCACCGCCCTTCCCCCCACTTCCCCACCGGAGGTATCCACGACACAAACCCAATGAGCTTAAAGAAAGTGGGCCGTCTCAACACTCTACATGGCCCTTCCTGCTTCAGCCTCAACTTGCTGCCTCACTTGTGTTTCCTGGCTTCACCTCTCACGCACAAAAGAGCTTTAAAGTGTCTGGCTGTTTTAGAACCATACTGGACCGGAGTCGGGATATAGCTTTAAATCTTCTGCTCTGTGAGATTCATCTGAAGCCGGAACACAGTTAGTTTTTTTTTGTTTATTATTTAGTCTAAATTTACTTGTGTGAGTTTGTGTAGGAGACAGAGAGAGAAGAGAGCCGGTCTGAGTTTCTGCATGAGTGTTTGAGAGGGAAAAAGGAGCAGAATGATCGCAGCTCAGCTATTGGTCTATTACTTCACAGAGCTGAAGGATGACCAAGTTAAAAAGGTGAGTCTTAATGTCTGTTTCTCATTTTTTAATAGTTTCTGAGTGTTTGACAAATGGATATTGAGAAGAGAACACGTGTCCATCACAACTCTACATGTCTGTACTAATTTGAAACAAAAGATTCAGGAAGGGAATGAAACACCCAGCACTTTGGTAGAAGGTTGTTAAAATCTTATGACCGGTTGGAGAGGTTTGACTCAACGTGGCCCAGTGAGACGTGACTAACTGCACTGTTTGGCTAGTAAGATGTGTAAGGAGGCATGGCACATAAATGTGACTGATACCATGATGTAAGGTTGGGAGGTGTGGCACAGAGGAGGAAGTGAGTGATCTGGTGAACAGCCCAAAAGAGCTGAGGGATGAGGAGGCAGGTCATTGTTTCAGGGTCGAGTTTCTTTTATTCTCTTGTTAAAGCAGCACTTTGATATTCATCCACTCAGTGGTGGTCAGCAGAATGGGAACAGAAAAGCAGCTTTTAGTTCTGATATAAATTATTCAGATCAATATCTGTTCTCTAGATAGTGTGAGTGCACTGTTCCCCCAACACATAATCTCTTATTAGTTCACAAATACATATGCAACTATCACACTTATACCAGCTGATGCCGATTTGCTGTTTTCTTTTGGGTCTAACCTGCTCATAACGATTTTAGCCAGTCTGTTTTTTCTAAAGACTGTAGCAAATAAATGTATTCATAAAGCTGCACGTAATCAGAAAAACATGAAATTGTGACAATATTGACTGTTTCTATGGAAATATTAATTGTAACTGACTCACATTTTGCTTGGAGTTATTTTAGGTATTTGCGGGAGGCTGTGATTCCAAACCCATTCGCATATCGGGGGTCCACTGTATTAGGAAAACATGAAATTACAATGTTACAAATATATTGTTTATTGCACTGAAAATATAAATGACAGCTACATGGTGTCAATTTAAAAAAAAAAAAAAAAAGGAAAATTAAGACAAATTCCTGTGTAAGTAATTTTTAATTATAGTAAACATTTAATTTAAGTATTAATACAAAACATGTACAGACAGTGCATATCTGTTTAGGTCAAAATTAAATAACAATACAGCATATGACTCCTTTATAAAACAAATTAAGTCCAGTATGTATTCATGGGTACAAGGATTGAAGGTATATTGCCAGTAGTTTATTATTTAAAAAGCTACTCGTCTGGATTTTATGAACTTCAACATCTGCCAGAGGGTGATAGTTCCAAAAAAATCAATGAAGCGAGATAAATTTTTAACAGTTTCATTGATGACAAGATGCAGCATCAACGTGCTGTCATCTGTAGGATATTTAATAGTTCAATGACGATATTGGCTATTATTGACCATATTTTCCTCGCTTGTCTTTTCTTTTTCTGTCACCACCATTCTCATTAGCTTTAGTATCTTGATCACTAATATTTATACCAGGTCTGAGTATCACAGGGAATAAAAGTCCTTCCAATTGGGCAAAAATAAACCTGAGCTTGAAAGCATTAGACCTGAAATATAAACTGAAATAGCCTAGTAGCTATTCCTTCCTTGTAATTCTTTGCAATTATGGTGTTGCACATGTTGATTTTGCAATGACAATGCAAACATATTGTGCAGCTATATATTTATCTTAATTTTGTTTTAAATTGGTAATTGAATGCAACAAATACTGGCCCTAAACAAAAATAGGCTGTAGGTTTCTTAACAAAGGTACAGATATGTTATAAAACTAAGCACAAAGCTCCAAAAAGTTTCTGTCACAACTTCACTGACTCTAAGGTGCATGGAGAGGGTCAAAAATCTGGTGAGGTTAAGACCCAACAACACTTGAAATACTGGGAAACAACTTTTATTTGCAGGCCATTGCGTTTCGGCTTGTGGCCTTTATCGTGGTCATACGTAAAAAGTAAGTACACACTGGGTTTTGAGGTGTATATAAATTTCCACTACCCTTTCCATCTTTATATAATAAATAGCCACATCTGTTATCTGTGGTGTGTGTATTTGTACGTTGGAACCTGGTAAAGACTGTGACATTTATTTATTAAAGCCCTCAACCTGACAGTGGGTGTGCTTTCTGTTGCCTATGACTTTAGATGTTTTGAATCCAGCAGTAAAAGAGGGGATTACCAGATCATTCACACTAAAATAAGCATCCCTAACCTTTATCTGTTTTTTACTAAACCCAAAGACATGATATTTGCTGATGTATTGAGAGCCTGAAAAAAGTAGGAGCTTTGAATTTTGATATTTTTAATGAACATAAAATTATTTTAATCATGTAAAGTTGATTAAAGGAAATTTTTCAGTTTCAGTCACTGGCCTGTTGACTGGTGCATCACTATTTCTAAATTATAATATCTGTGTTGGTTTCTTGTAAAAAGAAAAAAAAAAACAAAGAGAGGAAGAACTCTGGAAATGGGTAACATTGCTTCAAAGTTAGTAAATCCATAATGTATGAATGTTGTGATGAATGATAATTAATGTGTTGACTTAAATTATCAGTGCTGTGTATGGGATGTCTTGTGTAAAAACTGACTGGACCAGTTTTAGTTGGTTTTACACCATAATACCTGTGTGTGTGTGGACTGCAGATGTAATACTCACTCTCAGCTCCCAGTACTGCTGTAAAACCAGATTTCAAGGTGTAAAACTAAGATTTAGCTTTATTTTTCCCAGATTTTACATCACAACCTAGCTGTTTCTCAGAGTGCTTTGAGTCTGAATGATGTCACCATTAGTCTTTTTCTGTATGAGTGGAAAAAGGTTTTCATGTCCTTCCTGTGTTTTTTATTTCTAAATTCTTTCCCGAATCGCACAAAGTGACCCTCGAGGCTGTCTTTCCCATGGTTGTTACCTGCTGATCCAGAGTTGGATCACAGCCTGTAAAGGTGAAATAACCCTCATCTGCAGCCGGTTTCTGATGTAATAAAACACATCTCCCTCCCTTCTTTATTCCTGCTCTCTTCCTCTCTACCTCCCTAAAATAGGCCAGCTTTGAACCATGTGACCACAGGTGACAGCAGAGGGCTTATGCCTGCACACAGCAATTGGCAGGTGTGTTGCCAATGGAGTGTTTTTTTTTTGTTTGTTTTGTTTTGTTTTTTTCTCGAGTTTGTTAGGGTCTCGATTTCAATAGAGATAAAAACTCCTCCAGCTCAAAAACTAGGGAGTGTTTTCCTAAAGCCTTTTGCAAAATTGAGTCAAAGTTGAAGTTTGGATTGTTTTTTTTTTTCAACAAGTATTCAGAATAGCTGAGTTTTTCATGTTGTTGTTCACTTAGTCAGCTGAGTGGTGCGGTGCCCTTGACTGACTTCCTGATACACTGTTCGTTCCCATTCAGAACAGCGGCTCACCATGTCTGCATGAGTATTTGTGTGTGTGCTTAAGTTGGAATAAGGGAATGTGCAGAAGGGGGCAGTGTGGAGGTCAGTATTTTTCCACATAGTGAGGCTGTGTTTGCATGCACATCATCCTGGTGCATGCACCCACACACACATGCAGCTGCATTGAGTTACCCTGAATCTCCTTGTGGAAAGAAGGCAAACAGGACATTGTTTAGCAAAGGAATGCAAACAGAAAGGAGGATGGGTGGGAGGAGTGTGTGATCTCTCTCTGAGTTGTAACGCAGTTACACGGTTGGGTCATAGGTGAGTTGAGGAATACACGTGACCTTTCCAAAAATTATGTTTGCAGGTAACCTAGATCTCGCCTTATCTCAGTGAATGTCATAAGAGGAAAAACTGGACAGTTTAACCACCAAACAAAAGACTTATTCTCAGAGAGACTCTTTCTTTGTAAGAGCTCTGTCAGATGAGATGCAGTGCTTTAAAAAGTACTTATGCATTAGCACAAAATGCTGAGTCAGGAGTACTGTTGTCCATCCTGAGTCTGGACCTGAGGGGTGAAAACATATTGCACCCACCCGTCCCCCACCCCCACTACAGATTTTTTTTCAGGGTTTTTTGGGGGTTTTTTTGTTTTTGTTCTTTTGACTTTTTTATTAAAGCTTAACTGTTTCAGATTTGCAAACAAATTTTAATATCAAACAACGCTGACCTGAATTAATACAAATGGCAGTATTATGATTTCATCAGTCTACGTATATGTAAAAATTTATTTGCCCACCACCACCACCACCAAAACAGAACCTGTCTGACAACATGAAGTAGAATAAAAGATATCAAAAATACACCCATGTTATTATCAAAAGAAATTCAAGAACAGATGAGAAACAAGGTAATTGACTTCTAAAGGTCTGAAAGTGTTACAGACATGGAATGGTACAGAACTTTCCCAGGAGTTTGTCAGAAAGTATCTTGATGATCTGTGGACTAGTGAGACAAAAGGGTAATTATTTTTGGAAGTTGCGCGTCCCATTGCTTCTGGCCTTTAAAGTAATAGTAATTTAGAACAACAGCTTCATATTTACAGTTACAGTTACAGTTATTTACATGGTAGTAGCGTGATGCTCTCGGGCTGCTTTGCTTCTTCAGGACCTTTATGGCTTGCTGTAATTGATGGAAGCATAAATTCAGCTCTCTACTTGAAAAACCTGAAGAGAAATATAAGGCCTTGGGTTTATGACCAGAAACTGAAGTGCACTTGAGTTATGCAGAAGGAAGGACAATGATCAGAAGCACACCAGCAAGCCTGCCTCTGATTGACTTAAAAAGTCAAGGTTTTGAAGTGGTCTAGTCAAAGTCCAGAATTAAATTAGAGTGAGATGCTGTGGCATGACCTTAAATAAGCTGTTCAGTCTTGAAAACCCTCCAAAGAGGCTGAATTAAAACAATTCTGTAAAAAGGAGTGGGCCTAAATTTTTTCCACAGTGACGTTCAAGACTTGCTGGCAGTTATCAGAACCACTTGATGGCAGATAGTTTTACAGAGAGTGAAACAACCAGTTCATCATTTGAAAGGTGTATTTTTTTGTTTAATCTGATTCTTTTTAATTTATAGGGGGAGAGAAAACATTGGATACTTTTGCACTTTATCGCGACCCCTGTGACCAGCGGAGTGTTCATGCTGGGAACTGCTCATTGCTGTAATAAAGGATCAAGATGGACAGCTGAGAACACATTGTTGTTCAAGTAGACTTAAAGATGCCTTTCTTATTTGCCTACTTCCCCATGGAGCACATTGTTATTCCTGACTGAGGAGCACAGCCTCTACACAAGAGGATTAGCTGAGAGAGAAAATCCTGTGATGTTTGTTAGCTGAAAGCAGAGTTTAAAACCGCTGCTTTTTCACAGCAAAAACAGTAAAATCATCCAGTTTGAGCACCAATTAAACATTCTCTGTGTTGCAGAGAAGTTGTAACCAGAAATAATGATTTAATTATTGAAGCTCCAACAGGAAGAGACCTTGTGATGATGTAAGGGGAGTACTAGTGGTTGGCATAAACACAGAGTTGGCAGCTATAACAGTACAACCATCAAACTTAAGTGGATCTTTTTACATTAGCTGGCAGCAGGAGGGGTGAACAGGGCCTGTGGTGGAAAAATACTCAATGAGTTTTCTCACTGAGTTATTTAAAAGTTTAATAATCTGAAATAAAGAATATCACTTGGAAATTAAAAGTCTTATTTAGTTTATTTATTGATAAATCCAGGGTAATATCTGTTCAAATCTCAAAATCTAAAATGACTTTGGATGCACTGAGAATTTTTGACCGATACTGATATTCCTATCAGCTATGGCCAATAACCGCTATTTAATGATTTTATGCCACATCGGCCACCACCATTCTGAAGGCAGATGTATCGTGCATCTCTAACTTGTATGAGTGGGGTGCAGAGTGGTGAGGTTTAAAATGTGACATTTAATAGCAAAGTTATCAAGAAAAAGTAATTACTATCTGCTGTATAACAGTTTTTTTAAGGGAATAATTCCACCTTAAGTGAAAACTTCCAAGAGATCTAGATTTTAAATGCCTGTAATTTCAATCAGCTCTGACTAATCTGCCATGTTTAACCCTCACAGCTGTTAGTGTCAAAGGTCAGAAAGAGGCTGGCTGCTAAAATGTGAGCTGCAGTTAAGACAAAGCAGGTGAATCTCTTATTGGTGCATTAGGAAGCCAAATGCTGAATCACTCTTTGTCACTAATTAAAGCTGGAATTCATCAGATTAAATAATCATTTTTAAGAGAAGACCCTTATATTTAGAGTGAAATATGGTGGTGAAAATATTTTAGTTTCTTTTTGCTTTACTGCCTTAAAGATTTAGCAGCCTGAAGATGACAAACACTGAAAACATTGTGAGACAGGGTCAGGATCAGTGTGCTTCTCTGCCAAATTGTAACTCTAGTTATATGGAAGGACCTTGGTTCAGATCCTTGCCTGAGTCTTTCTGTGTGGAGTTTGCATGTTCCCAGCATGCATCCATATGCTCTCTCTGGGTACTCCTGCTTCCTCTTATTGTCCAAAAATTCAACATGTTAGTTTAATTTCCCTTTAGTCTTAGTGTGGTTGTTTGTTGTGTGTCTTTGTGTTGATCTTTGATGGACTAAAAGCCTGTTCAAGGTGTGATGAGTTGGATGTGAAGAAACCAAAAAGTGGCATTTTATGGAGTGCCAAAGTAATGGAAATACTTGCATAGAGGCTTTAAAGAGCCAGGAGCTAATTTCACTATTTTTTATCAAATAAATAAGAAGCATCGATAGTAAGTCATAAGTTACTTAGTGCAGCATTAAGGTCCGGTTATCTGACTGGGTTACTCCAGAAAGATGTCTGCTTTTGGTTGCCGTCATGCTGAAATATGTTCTTCTTCACCTTCAGGTTTCCCAGCAGAAGCTCGGAACGTTTGGTGCCCACATTGACTGTATTTTGAATGAGTCCCTCCACCTTGATTAAGGCCTCAGTTCCATCTGAAGGAATAACAGGCCCAAAGGATGATTCTCCCACCCCTTGTCTTGCCTCCCTAGCCCAGACATATGACGAATACAGGAGGTTATTGTCTCAAAAATTATTGCAGCTTCCTTAATGTTGCCCCACATGATGATAACCATGGCTTTTAAGCATGGTTACAGGGTAATTATACGTATTAAAAGTAAGAAAATGTCAGGAAAAGTCTGCTATAACAGCTGACCATTATTCGGTATTAATTAGAGGCACTTTCAACAATGCCATGTGTGCACTGACTCCTATTTAACAAGAGTTTGAAAGTACTAGTTAATTCTGAACAAGTTATAAAAGGGTTTAGGCTTTATTTTCTATTAGTTTTTTTGTGTTTTCTATTCCCTGTAAAAGATTTGGACTTGTTTTTCAGTTGTGCAGGTTATAGATTACATTAAAGAGGGAATTAAATCAAAAATGATTTATCTGGGTTTTATCTTTTTTTTTTTTTTTTTTTTTTTTTTTTTTTTTTTTTTTTTTTTTTTTTTTTTTTATCACAAAAGCAGGGCTCCATACCTTTTTTGTATAAATGAATATGTAAAAGGTCTTTGATTTGGTTTAGATTGATTTTATGTTGTTTTATAGATGTATGTAACTGGCTTTTTACTTGGATTTTGTGCACCTTCCTGTATTTTTGATATATGTGTAGAATAAGACAAGAATTATAGTGTGGTATGACTGTGCATCTTATTATGATTTAATGAGAAGATATTCTCATCTTTAACGCATCACTTGTCCTAAAGCAAAGTTGGTCTTGAGATTAAAATATAACCCAGAGCAGGCCCCTAACAGTCAGTATGACCTGTTGTTTTTTTTTTTAAGTGATTTATGGAAGTAAGAGGTTTTAATTTGCCTGCATTCTCCTGTATGACAAAAGTTTGTGACCACATTTAGGGCTTATATAAGGAATTTAACACCTACAGTATAATTGACAGCAAGATATTGTTTTTACCGAATGCAAATATCCTGCTTGTTTATCCGTTATCATTCAGGTGTGATGTTGGAACCTTAGAGCCTTCAGATAAAGTGGTTGTCATCATGTGTCTTCTCTTTCAAGTCATTTCAGCTTTGAGCCAGAAAGGCTGAACTGGCCCTTTAATGGCCAGTTGCATGCTTTCTGGCCTATAAAAGTTGTCCCTGTTAATCCATTCACGCCCTCTGAGGCTTTGCCTGAACACTTTGATGTTACAGGAAGTACTTAATGTGTAAATCTTAAAACAGGAACTTTCAACATGTGCATTTTACTGTGGGTTTTTTTTTTCCAACAGTGTGTAATACAGACATTGACTGTGTGTGAGATGACTGGTGATTAACCAGATGTTTACAGCAGTAATTCTTATTCTCATTTGCCACACATATATCATAAAGTTCGTTGCTTCACTGCAGTGTGTGATGTAAAACAACAGAATTTCACCAGAATTGTTCAACATCCTGTCCTTAAAAGTCCCGACAACTCTGACGAGGACCAGTGATTACCACAGGAGTGGGTGGGGTCAGTGAGGCAGCTTTATAGCTTCCCGGAAACCATGATTGTTGTTTTATTACTCTTTATCAGTTGAGTTGGGGCTAATATTAATCAGATTTTGAATTACATTATCTGTAGCTGATTGTTGACATGTGTCGAACCTGTCACACAGGTTATAAAGAATCTACTTCCTGGTCATGCTCACATGACTGTTTGGCCCACCCTGAACTTTCTGCTCATTATATAATGTTGCAACATTTGGTGCATTGAATACAATCTGAGACAGTGTTGTTATTAGTCACTTTCGGACCACTGATAAAATGAGTTTTTTCTGATGTGTGTTTTCAGATTGATAAGTACTTGTACTCCATGCGCTTCTGTGATGAGACGCTACTGGACATCACCAGGCGCTTTAAAAGGGAGATGGTCAAAGGGCTGGGCAGAGACACCTGTTCCACCTCCTCACTGAAGATGCTGCCAACGTTTGTTCGTTCAATCCCTGATGGAACAGGTTAGTTCGTCTGAGATTAATCATGATCCGTACTTGGGTTCGTGCCAGGACTCTGCTGCTGCTATTTTTACACAGACTAATCTTTCTGGTATTTTTTTACTTTTCAGAATTAGATGCTCTGTTTAAACTAAATATTTTGGTGTCTGGATGTGCTTCATAATGGTTCAAAGTCCAGTGGTTTTCCATCCTGGGCCTCAGGAACCACTGTCCTTCGTGTTGTAGATGTCTTCCTGCTCCAGCACACCTGAGTCAAATTAATGCAGTACCTCCTCAGCATACCATTAAGTACTGCAGAATCATGGTTATCACCCATTTATTTAAGTCAGATGTGTGGAGGCAGTGAAACGCCTTAAACATGCAGGTGCAGGAAAGTGGGTCCTGAGGACCAGGATTGAAAACCACTGCTCTAGTCAGTGGGTTTTAGTCAATGTGTTTTTATTTTGATTTTGTTTATAGACCAACACAAAATAGAGCATAACTTTGAAGCGATTGGATACCCGTTTTTCTTTCACTAAATGAAATCCAGTTTAATTGATTTCCATCAGAAATCACCTGAGTCTGCCTGAAGGTGAACTTATAGATACAGCAGTTCTCAGATAGCATCAGAGATTTATTAGATAACCATGGTGAATAAGCATCATCATCATCATCTACCAACCCATAACAATCTACCTAAATTAACTGTCCAGGGTTGTCAGAGCTGATTGGAATTTGGATAAAGCCGAATGCAAGAAAAGAAGAATAGCCTGTTAGGTGCAACACAGCAGTGGCATCAGACAATCATAAAAAATGCAGCCCACTTATTTTATGTCAGACAACCCACACTGACACTGTCTGGTTAGCTGTCTAGTGACCAGCGATCCTTTTCGAACTTGTTCTAATCAGGAATGTTGACGCTCCTGAATAAAACATAAATGAAAATGCATTCTGGTGCTCTTCTGTGCTGCTTTGGTAGTTCTTCTTTGGTTGTAGTACCTTTTTCTGAAGGGGAAAATGCCTTAAAATGAACAAGTAAAGGTTTCTTTTGAGGTTAAAAAATATCCAGACATATATCACCCATAATGTGGTCATTATAAGAACAATGACAAAGAAGTTTGTCTAGCGTTTGTTTTCTCACCAGACTGACTAGTCCAGTGAAAAGTAAAGTCAAAAAGAAGGAACGCTAATATTTAAAAGTTGAGGCTGCAGAAGTCTTGAGACTGGGAGCAGGATTATAAACGTAAGGCCAGTTCAGTAGTTCAGATAAAATTATATTCTTGTTAGAACAGTCCAGTCAAAGTCAAGACCAGACTTGAAAAAGATCTCCATCTGATTGAGCCTGTTTTTAATTTGTGAAGAAGAATGGTCAGAGATTTTTGTCTATACATGTAGATAGCCAGAAGAGACATACCCAAAAGACTTGCAGCTGTAATTACAGTGGAAAAAAGGTTAGACAAAGTGGTGCTTTAGGGAGGGCTAAATAGAAATGAACGTCACACTTTATATTGTTTGGAAAATAAATAAATAAATAAATACACTTGGGTAACAAGGCAATAGGGAAAAAAAAATGCTCCATACAGTTTTATTAGTTGGGAATCTGTATTCATATTCATATTCCTGAGCAATAAACCCTGATGGGAAATATTTGTGTTCAACAAACATTATGCGCCCCCTTCTTGTACTGCGCTCTGTTGTCTGGATTGTTAAATTAGCATTGATGCAAAGTGTTTCTTGCTCACAGGCATGATGGATTTCCAAGCTGTTTCATGATCAATATTGTGGATCAGCGCCTCTCACATCACAGTCCACATCATCATGCTAGTTACTTTTGCATCCTGTCATTGCAGTCATTGTAATGAGATATCTATGCTATATAATGCACAGTAGTGGACAAAACTACCCAAACAAATCAGATGAGCTCTAATCTTTGTTGGAGAAGTGAAAGTCAGTTTGAAAATTGTTTCTGATGGGTGAGGTGCACTAACCAGATTTAGAAACTATTAATCAACTGGGATTTTCAGACAAGTTTCTGGGTTTTCCAGAGAATAGTCCTGAACCCTGAACCAGATAGGCTGCAGCAGCAGTGATTCAGCTCCAACATTCAGAAGGTAGGGTAGGGTCAGAATTATGAGTAAAAACATCAAAGCATTGACCCATCCTGCGTTATATCAGTGGCTGGTGGCAGTCTCATGATGTGGGGGACTTCTGGATTTCGTATTTTTATTTTAAATAGTCACAGCCTAAATTGTTAACAGGAACCTTGTGGAGTTGGTTGGAAATATAATGCAGAGGAAGCTGAGGTTTACAAATGACCCCAGGCAGCTTTTGGCAACGTTGATTGTCTCCTGTGTTTGTTTGGTTTTTCCCCCCCCCCCAAACACAAGTGTGGAGATGGCTGTTATTTGTGTCCAAAGCCCTCTGGTCTCCCCTTTTGGACCTCAACACACTACTGTATTACAGGAGAGAGAGACTGATTAGGAACACACCTCACCTTCACCAACTACTGTACCCTGAACCACTGCATCACCTCTCCTCTGCAGCTGAGCTAAAACCACACCTCAACACCACTGTCCCCTGCAGACCAATTCTGATAAGCAAAATAATCCGCGCAATAAATCTATGCAGTTTATGTAATCAGAAGGCTATTAACCGTTACATAGTAGCATCATTCAGAAACAGAAAGATTAAATACCACGTGCCTTGTTAAAATGTTTTTAGCTGACCTGAAAAAAAAAAAGCTTCGTTCTCAGGGGAAACTGTTGCTTAAAACAGAACATCACAAAAATATATAAACAACAAGATACTTGTTCTGGACTGCACTTGTTGTTAATAGCTTAATATAAAAGTATCGCTTCAGTTCTCCCATGTATTTTACACAATCCAATATAGATCAGTGGGTTGGCTTAATAATCTCCAGACCTATATTCTTGAAAAAAGTTTCTAGTCTGACCTTCATAGACCCCTTGGCCAAGTGAAAAGGTCTCTTTGTTCCCTTGCTGACTCCAAGAAATACATTTACAGCAGCTTTATGTGACTAGAATAGAAATATAATAATAGATTCCCATTGATACTAATTGTCCAGCTTTAGTCTAAAATGAGTTGAACTACATTACTGTTGTTATTTTGCAGCCTTGCTTATAAGAGATTAAAAACAGAAAATTTCTTTGGGTAGAAAAAGAGAAAATCCTCCTCCTTGTTGTTGACAAAATGATAAAAGGCTGTCATAAAGCCTCTGGTTATGTTAACCATTAATCGAATGATATACAAAACACGGTGCCAGGACTGATTAGCCTGAAGCAAAGCTGTAAGTTTTCCATCAGTATGTCTGCACATAAAGACACAGGAATGTCCATTAACACTGCCTTGAATGGAGGTTAATCCAACAACAAAAACATAAACTGATTCTTTTCTATTATTTTATGACAAACATTGCATGACTTATACTGAAAGATTTTTTTTGCAGAATAAACATTTTAATAAAGCATGTCCTTTACTTCTTGGAATTAGGCTGCTTGTCATTTAGTAACTCATATTCAGTTTAACAAGCTTGTAGCTCACATGCTGTGAGGATGCCTTTATGTGGTATGGAGGTTTAAGTCGGTCGGAGTAGATGGGAACAGGAGTGGAGCTAAACACGGGGCTGCTCTGGAAGAAAATCTGTTCGAGGCTCAAAAAGACTTCTAGCAGAACAGGCGCCCTAAACTGTATGTTTAGGAGATCTTATCATTGGTTTAGATCAAAACATATTCAGGTGTTAGAATAGCCCAGTCAAAGTTACACTTTTTAGAGTTTCATTCATGAAGTTTGAGAACTAAGCATCCTTTTCTTACTTTGTGTTGATCTATCAAATATACTTAGGTTTGTAGTTTTAACCTGACAAATTGAAAAGGCTCAAGGGGAAGAAATGTTTTTGCAAGCACAGTATATACTTTTGTGCAATGTAGTCCCCGTCTCCCTTTCCTAATATTTTTTCTCCTCTTTCTACCGCCGTCTGCCTTCCCATCAACTCTGTCTCGACAGAGAAAGGAGACTTCATTGCTTTGGATCTGGGAGGCAGTAACTTCAGGATACTCCGTGTCAAAGTGAGCCTCGAGAAGAAACAGATCGTTCAGATGGAGAGTGAGGTCTACGACACGCCAGAGGACATCATTCAAGGCAAAGGAATAAGTGTGAGTTTATTTTGAAGTCCAGGAACACAAACGCAGCTTTCCTTCAGCTCTTTCTGAGATGTCCTTACCTTTTCTCCCCACTCCTCTCCTCCAGTTGTTCGACCATGTGGCGGAGTGTCTCGGCGACTTCATAGAGAAACACGACATCAAAGACAAGAGACTCCCAATTGGTTTTACCTTTTCCTTCCCCACCCACCAGACCAAACTAGATGAGGTATCATCATCATCCTCATTTATTTATAAAGCGCTTTAAAACCAAAGTACTGTACAGGTATACCAAAACTAAAAGGAAATAAAATAACAATAGCAATAATAATAATACAGAACAATAAGAAAAGTACAAGATTGACATAATTGGCAATGAAATCATAAAACAGTGGCTGGCCCAATGTTCACACTCTCTGGAATTATATGCCTGTTTAAAAAGATGAGTTTATAAAAGAGACTTAAAATCATTTAAAGATCCAGCAGACCTCACAGCCAGTGGAGATTGTTCCAGAGCCTCAGACCTGGGACTGAAAAAGCTCTGTCTCCCCTGGCCACGAACCAAGTCCTGAGAACAGCTAAAAGCTTGTGCTCTGAAGATCTTAGAAATCTACTCAGAATGTGTGGCTGTAAAAGCTCAGTAAGATAAGGAGGCGCCAGACCATTTAGACATTTAAAAACTAAAAACAATTCTAAAAGAAACTGGCAGCCAGTGAAGGGAAGACAAAATCGGGGTGATCTGTTCACCTTGTCTTGTCCCCATTAGCAGACGGGAAGCTGAATTCTGAGCCAGCTGTAGACGATGAACAAGAGACTGGTCAATCCCACATTAAAGAGAGTTGCAGTACTCCAGTCTAGAAGTAATAAAACGTCTTTTAAAGGTGTGAAAGTTGCATCTGAGACCAGACGGTGAATATTGTATATTTTGCCATCTGATTTTATCCAAATCTAAAATGTTTCTCTTGTATTTTTTCCAGAGCTATCTGATATCATGGACAAAACGTTTCAAAGCCAGCGGCGTAGAAGGCATGGATGTTGTCCAGCTGCTCAACAAAGCCATTAAGAAACGAGGAGTGAGTGACATAATCATTCCTAATGGTTCCAGTCAGAGCGGGATGCAGGATGGCATTATACAACATATAATGCCATAATAACATTAAGCATGAGCCGGGAAAAACTCATCTGTATGTGGGTTTGTGCGTTTCAGGATTACGAAGCCGACATCATGGCAGTGGTGAATGATACCGTGGGAACAATGATGACTTGTGGCTTCGATGACCACCGCTGCGAAGTTGGCGTCATTATAGGTGCAGCTTTGTTGAAACTGGAGGCAAAGAAGTCAGATTAGTAAAGCGAGTTGAAGTGTAAGTGTTTGTTCATTGTTTGTGCCTGCAGGTACAGGCACCAACGCCTGCTACATGGAGGAGCTGCGTCACATTGACCTGGTGGAGGGAGACGAGGGCCGGATGTGTGTGAACACTGAGTGGGGGGGGTTTGGAGATGACGGCAGCCTGGAGGACCTCAGGACAGAGTTTGACGTAGAGATAGACCGAGGTTCTCTCAACCCAGGAAAACAGCTGTGAGTTAAGCCCTCATGAAAATGTAGACATGATGGCAGTTACTGTCAAAACAGCTGAATGAGAAGGTCAGCCACATTGCTTTGCTTTGACATTTTTCACATTTGGTCACGTTAGAACCACAACTTCAGCGAAGTTCATTGGGTTTTCATGCAGAAGTCCTCCACAAAGTAGAGTTTCTAAGGTTTTTGGATGTGGCATACATTTGTATTCAGTCCCCTTTACTTTGATTTCCCTAAATAAAATCCAGTGTGAGCAATTGTCCTCAGAAGTTACCTAATTAGTACATAGTTCACTGGTGTATGATTTAATGTCAGTATAAATTGAGCTGCTCTGTGAAGGCCTCAGAAGTTTGTTAGAGAACTTTAGTGAACAAACAGCATCATGAAGAGCAAGAAACACAGTAGACAGGTCAGGGAGAAAGTTGGGGGAAATGTTTAAAGCAGGGTTAGATTAGAAAACAATATTCCAAAATTTGAACATCTCACAGAGCTCTGTTTAATCCATCTTTTTAAAGTGGAAAAACATATGGTACGACGACAAACCCACTAAGACATGGCTGTCAACCTAAACTGACAAGCCAGGTGAGGAGAGCATTACTCAGAGAAGCACCTGAGGGGCCGATTGTAACCCTGGAGCAGCTGCAGTGATCAGGGGGGATTTGAAGAGGAATGTTATTAATTGAATCATAAGAAGTCTATGTTGCTTTTTGTCATGAGCCTTTTTGGAGACATTGGAGATATGTTGAAGAAGGTAGATTACACGTAGAACACTTTAAGGAGCTGCTGTAAAACATTGTAGTGGCAGTATTGTGCTGTAGGGAAGCTTTTTATCTGCAAGGAGAGAGATACGGGTCAGAGCTGATGGGAATATAGTAGGACTGAAATGATTGATTGTGATGAATCGATGATTGAAATGACCGGCAGCTAATTTAGTAATCCATTATTCGTTAACAGGAGTATACAGACTCAAAAAGAAGCCAGTTGCTGAAAGAACATCATACTCAGAGCAATATTGTTTGTAAATACGTTCTACCCAGAACTCCTCAAGAGACAAAGTTTTAGCTTCACCTGGTTCAAATTCTGTAAGCAGCTTTTAAGCACCTTTTGCTATCCAATCAATAATCCGGTTAATCCAAAAAATAATCAACAGATTAGCTTTACACTGTATTGATGCTAGGTCAAGAAGAAAGGGCTGAGCTTTTCACATGTTTTTAGTTTTTTTTTTTTTTTTTTAGCTGCATTGCATCCTTTGCTACAAGTGATCAAGCGTACACTAAAGGAATGCTATGTTGCTGCATTTTAGGCAATAAAATGCTTATTTTATTATTTGAAAAAGGAATTGAATTAATTGTTTATTTGCAGCTTTTAATGTATTTCTGATATTGTATAAAAATGGCTTAAGTGGTTAAATGAAAAATCTCCAGAATGTACCAATTTTTTTATCCGATTAATCACCAGAATAATTGATAGAATAATCGATTACTAAAATAATCATTAGTTGCAACCCCAGAATATAGGCAAATAAAAATAAAGGGCAATACCGGAAGAAAACCTGTCCTAAAAAAAATCATAATAATGTACTTTGAAGTTTGTAGTTGTCACTTAACTTTGAAAAAGTTGACACTGTAGGTATTGAAAAATGACCCATATGTGGATGTTTAAGGTAATTTTTCTTGATGGCTCCTGCAGTTTTGAGAAGATGGTCAGCGGGATGTACCTGGGGGAGCTGGTTCGTCTCATCCTAGTGAAGATGGCCCGAGAGGGGCTGCTGTTTGAGGGGAGAATTACCCCAGAGCTTCTTACTAAGGGCAAATTTGACACCAAACACCTCTCAGCAATAGAGAAGTAAGCCCCAGGAGTACCTCTGTAAAATACCTCTCTTTATAATAAACAATGACATATTAAATTTCCTGTTAATCTTTGTTTTTGTTTAGGAGTAAGGAAGGTTTAGCCAAAGCAAAAGATATTTTAAGTCGACTTGGTTTGGAACCCTCGGCAGAAGACTGCGTCGCTGTACAACATGTGGGTATTCTTGCAAAAATACACCTTAGACAATATCATTTTATATCATGTCATTTACATGAATCAGTATTTACCATTTATGAAAAATAAGCATAAATCAGCTGTCATGTAAGGAACAAGCCTGACCTGTGAAAACACATGATGGATCAAAACTAAGTTCTTCAGCGGGACAATGATCCAAAATTTAATGTCAACAGAATAATTGTTCACCAGACACAAACTCAACCATCCTCTATCTCCAGACCTAAATCCAGGACTCTGGGCCCTCTACAGAGATCTTACAAAGAAAAATAGTCAAAGATCCCTCTCTGGTTTTGCACCAGTTGTATGTAATGTTTATTTTAAGGCTTTTTACACTCATCTGCTACATCAGTTTTCTCCTTTTTTTGGTTTTGATCCTTTAGATTTGTGCCATTGTCTCTCATCGCTCTAACAACCTGATAGCTGCTACCCTGGCCGGCATCCTGATGAGGCTGAAGGAGAACAAGGCAGGGATGCGACTCAGAACCACGGTGGGAATCGATGGATCTCTGTACAAGATGCATCCACAGTGAGTCTGTTGATTTAAACACCCCCTCAATTTATATTACACAAATGGATTAAAACACCAGCCGTTCAGACAGTGGCTGATGTTCTTTTTCTGTTTTAAGATACGCTCGTCGTCTCCATAAGACTGTCCGACGTTTGGTCCCCGACTGCGATATCCGGTTTCTCCTGTCAGAGAGTGGCAGCGGGAAAGGTGCTGCCATGGTGACAGCCGTAGCCTACAGACTTGCCGAACAGTCCCGACAAATTGCCAAGATACTGTCCGAGTTCCGCCTGACAACCGAGCAGCTGCTGGAGGTGAGGAAAGAGTCCCACCCTCATCTACGTCGTCCACCGACAGGGGCAAGCAAAGAGTCGAGTTAGCTGATGTTTGTGTTGTTGCAGGTGAAAAACAGAATGAGGATAGAGATGCAGAACGGCCTTTCCAAGAGCACCCATGATACTGCCTGCGTCAAAATGCTACCGACATTTGTCCTTAACACACCTGATGGCACAGGTAACCCATCACTCACAGAACAGCACAGAACTACACAGCTTAAAAAGCTTCTCCGTGACAGTAATTTAATTTAGCCTGACCTGACCTGCTCAAACCTTCTGTTACTCTTTAATTACTAAAATGCAAAAATTTCACTTCTAATTGTGCATGTAAATCATTGATCTTACCACCTCTGTGATCAAGTTTTAATTTCAGCTTTTTAATGTTGAAATCTATGTATCTTTGATCAAAAGCATGGTTGTTTTTGGTGTTTGGTTATTCATTCTTACATTTCTACGTGTGTGCAGAGAATGGGGATTTCCTGGCTCTGGACTTGGGGGGAACCAACTTTCGAGTTCTGATGGTCAAGATTCGCTCTGGGAAGAGGAGATCGGTGGAGATGCACAACAAAATTTACGCTATTCCTGTAGAAGTGATGCAGGGCACTGGAGAAGAGGTAAGATCCCCGAGAGATCCAAGGATAGGTGAAAAGCTTTAACCTTAACTCCTGTTTACCAGATCGTATGGGGAGGATTAAGGTACTTTGCCAGGCAATTTGAGTGGGTTGCTTGTTGGTTACAAGATAAAGATAAAGGTTGGAAGGAAAATCGACAAACACGCCAAGTGATTGGTTTAGATTAGGATCAAGTTAACAATCTTTAAAGCTTAGATTTGAACTTAACTGATTTGCGTTGGATGAAGCTAATCTGCTTCCTCCTTTAGCTCTTCCTCACCCTCACTTTTAGGATGAAGGCTGTGAATCTCAGAATGGATACTGGGAACTACAAAGCATCACACACGTTTCCACCATGTGTTTAGACCTTTTTAAGGCCTTTTTCCAAAGTTTACAGTAATTCTTTCCTATCAGTCACAATTCACGAAGTTTAGTTCCTGCTAGAAGCTTTATTGAGTTTATGTAGACAATCTTATTGTGTCCAACCTGAGCAAGCATGAAAATAAATTAGTGAATGAGTTATCCAGCAGTTCGCCAACTGTGGCCCAGAATATATTATTTAGAGTGCTGTGAAAAAGCATTCGCCCCATTTACAGACTTCTGGCGTTTCTGCTTTTTTGTCCCATGTAAATGTTTTAAGATCACCACACTAAGTTTAATATCATCATGTCATAGATAACCAGAGTTAATACAAAATGTAGTTTTCAAGTGATTATTTAATTGAGGGAAAAATATATCGTAAACCAACTGGGCTTATGGGATAATATTGGGCTATAATCTTGTGGTATAAGTTTTATTAGCCACACCCAGAGTTGATTACCAACCTGTAGAATCAATAAATCACTTAAATAGAACCTGTCTGACTGCATGAAGCTAAAATGTCTAAAAAAAAAAAAAAAAAAAAAAAAAAAAAGCAACACACCATGCCGAGATCAAAAAAATTCAACAGATGAGAAACTAAGTCTTTGACATCTATCAACCCTGTCTAGAAAGAAGCGGAAGCTGTGGGACTTTAGTGAATCATAATGAGAGTTATTATCTACTACTGGAGAAAACATGGAACAGCGAAGAACCGTCCCAGGAGTGGTTGGCCAACCAGAATTATTCCACATTAATCCATCCATTAGGGAGGAAACAAAAGAGTTAAAGTCAGAGCTCATGATTCGGCAATAAGAACGGTGCTTCTATGTGATAATTCCAAGGTGAAAACTTCTGCTGATCAAAAAGAACGCAAAGGTGCAAATGCTTTTCACTGCATTGTATATACTGTACACCTCAAGCTGTGTTTTTGTGTGTTTTCTGTTTTGTTGTATTAGAAGATGCCTCTTATTTTAAGGTTTCAAGCATTTAGTTGGAAACCTGAAACAACCTTGAAAATATGGCGCTATTGGAGGAAGTTCTGTATGTTTTAAAATAATTTCTTCGGTTGCAGCTGTTTGATCACATAGTGCACTGCATCAGTGACTTCCTGGACTACATGGGGATGAAGAGCACATGCCTTCCTCTGGGTTTCACCTTCTCGTTCGCGTGCCAACAGAAGAGTCTGGATGCTGTGAGTCCGCCCGGCTGCGCTTTTAAAACCGCTCGTTTGGATTCTTCAGAACAGTTGAGTAATTTATGACGCTGTGCTTCTGCATGCAGGGCATCTTGATAACTTGGACCAAGGGCTTCAAAGCGTCAGACTGTGAGGGAGAAGATGTTGTCAGACTGTTGAGGGATGCCATTAAAAGAACAGAGGTAAGATTTAAAGATGAGCATCATTCAGTTTAAAATGATGGTTTGGCGGCTGTAACGTAGCATCGTGGTTCTGGCTGCTTCCACAGGAGTTTGACTTGGATGTGGTGGCTCTCGTCAATGATACAGTGGGAACCATGATGACCTGTGCTTACGAAGAGCCCACCTGTGAGGTTGGACTCATTGCTGGTTAGTTCCTGTTATATTTTCATCCTACATGACAAATACTAATTTTTCTGTGCTGCGTCGGCTTTAAGTGTGCCTCTGGCTGCAGGAACTGGCAGTAACGCCTGCTATATGGAGGAGATGAAGAACATTGAGATGATTGAGGGTGATAAGGGACGCATGTGTGTCAACATGGAGTGGGGAGCTTTTGGAGACAACGGATGCCTTGACGACTTCAGGACAGAATTTGACCACATTGTGGATGACTTCTCTCTTAATCCAGGGAGACAAAGGTGCTTTGAGAACAACAAAAACGTTTTCATCCTACCCAGAAACACTCGATGTATTCGGTTCTGAAGCATTTTTACACGGTTGTGTTTCATGTTATAGATATGAGAAGATGTGCAGCGGCATGTACCTCGGAGAGATCGTGAGGAACATCCTCATAGACATGACCAAGAAAGGATTGCTGTTCAGAGGACAGATTTCTGAAAGCCTGAAGACCAGAGGCATCTTTGAAACAAAGTTCCTCTCACAGATAGAGAGGTACAACACAAGCAGCGCCTCTGGGTTTCTGTCTGCAAGAGCTGCGACACTAAGAGGAATTGTGAAGGAACTTCATGTTGCAGGAAGCATTTAAGGGTTTGGTTCATTTAAATTAATTACAGTGTTTTGTGTCCCCAGTGACAGGTTGGCTTTGCTGCAGGTGAGATCCATCCTGCAACACTTAGGACTGGACAGCACCTGTGATGACAGTATCATTGTCAAAGAGGTAAGGGGGACAAAAATCAGTGTGGACTCAACTAATTTCAGATTTCTTATACTTAATTAAAACTACATCTTATAAGCTAAGAGCTTACTCAGTCATGAACTCATACGAGCTCAGGAGACCCTCGTTGTTATCCCATATCACTGTGAATGAAAAAGTGCGTAACGGGGCACACACTGGGAGAGCAGTTGCAAACAGACCTATTTGTTTTCTAAGTTTGATGAATGATATCCGTGATGCTCCAATTTGTCAAATGTTGCAATGATGATAAGGCTTTTTATCGGTAGGTATGTGGAACAGTGTCACGGCGTGCTGCTCAGTTGTGCGGGGCAGGGATGGCAGCTGTCGTCGATAAGATAAGAGAGAACCGTAGGGTGGACCATCTGAACATCACTGTGGGAGTGGACGGGACGCTGTACAAATTACACCCACAGTAAGTTTGATACAAGCAACTATTTTATTTAATTCAGTGAGATAATTTAAGTATGAACTTATCACTTTAGGTTTACAGGCTTTTTGAGTGAAACTTGGATGTGTGCGCTTCTGAGCTGATCTGTTGAAAAGGAGGCATGTCTCGTCTCACCATGATGTTTTTAATGAACGACTTTGAGTACAAACAAGGTGTTTCAAACTGACTAAGGGCAATGCCTTCACCGGGGAGAAAACACCCTTTTTGGAGGATTTTTGAAACTTTTCTGAATAATATGACCCTTTTTAGCTGTCCTAATCTTCTTGTCTCTAGAAGCACAGATGAGAAAGAGAGGAAGGAAGAAAATAGGAGCTTATCACAACTCATGTCATTACAATGTTTAGTAGTATTATCACCATTGCAAGATCTTTAAATATCATGCTGCTCTGCATCCAAATATTGATGCGTGCACCCGCAAGATTGCAAAAAACTACTTGAATGCAATGATTGGTCAAACATCTCAGGTGCCATGCAAGAAAATCTGCTTTCCGATAACAGATTGGGGAATTTGGATGGACTTCATTGTCGGCAATCCCCATTTCTAATAACGATCTTAATGACTAGAGCTGCACAATATATCAGCTCGCTACTGTCAACTTCATATCAGCGTGTCCAAATCACAATTGCGAAGAACTGCTTGGATGGAATGTTGGGTGGGATATGTTTCAAGTGTCTCATATTTATGCAGCTTATCAATAATATAGCTGGCCCTTTGGATGGACTGGAGCTGCCGGGATCAGCCACATTGGGTGTTTATCTTCTGTGGCTGAGATGCTAGAGCTTCTGGAGAATAATGGACACGTTTTGTAACAGTAAAAAGTTGGAAATTATAAGAAATATCTTGGGTAATTGTAACTGATACAGTCATTGCAATTATCAGTGACTGGTGTTGTGCAGCCCTAACATTAAATACACAGTAAACTCAATAATCCATGTTAAAATCTACATTAGAAACAGCTTGTGATCTTTGCACTTAAATCAGGTGAAAGACACCCCCCCCTCTCTCTAAGACTTGTCCTGTGATTGAACCACGGGGGCCAAGCATGTCCTGCAATGACATGTGCACACACACATAAGTCTGGCATCAGGGAACAAGCACGAAACAGCATCGTTTCTGGTGATAATTAGCGTGCAGCCCTGTCCTTTACATCTAATCTCAAGCTCCGCTGTTTCCACCTCCCTTAGCTGTGTGAAGGAGTAATCATAACATGCTGTCACCATTTCATTGTTTAAATTCACCTCAGTACCTTTAGTTTCATCTCGAAAACAGATGAACAGAGGAGCTGCTGCAAAGCACACTGTACCTGAGGTAATAAATACTGCAAGAATGTAAAATGACATGCCTCTGTGCTTTAGAACATGTTGATCAAGTCGAGTCATGTTTTTAAAGGTCTGAGTTGAAAACGAGACTTGTTTTAAAAGAGTAGAAATGACTCAAATCTCATCAGTATATCAATAAATATATATTGGAAATTTAATTTATTATTACTGACACAGTCAGGTAAAGCTGAGTGAAGCCTCGTGATCCGACATTCAAAGCAATCAGTTGAGAGAATCTGGATCTGAAACTGCTTTTAAACCGGCTTTGGCTCCTCCCACCTTTCTTGTGATTTTGGAGCAACAAACCTCGACTCCCCCACTTGCTCCTAAGCCTGTCTTGTTTTAGCACAATTTCTCATCTTTATGTCCACCTGTTCATCTAAGTTTGACACGTCTCCTGTTTCTGCGTAGTTTCTCCCGGATCATGCACCAGACTGTCAGCGAACTGGCCCCTAAGTGCTCCGTCAACTTCCTGCTGTCTGAAGACGGCAGCGGCAAAGGAGCCGCTCTCATCACAGCCGTGGCCTGCCGGCTCAGGAAGGAGCTCAACAGTAAATAAAAGCAAATAAATATCAGACAGCTTATGGTTTTCACCCCATTCCTACCATCCTCTTTCCATCATCATCTACTTTTCTTCCAAACTGATATTACAGTCAACACCTCACACTCCAGCTGCTACTTTATCCCTGCGTCTTCCTGAGACAAAGAGAGGGGGACCCCCTTTCTCTGCTGTGCTTAGTAGCAGAGGTTATCTGTTGTAGCTAAACTATAGCTATCAGCACCCAGCCTCTTTAGAATGCGGTTTTGTGATTTCAACAGTTATAAGGATGAAACATCTGGGAGTATTTGTGCTTAAGGTTTTAATGCCCTACCCAGATACGATGCAGTGTATTCGCATTTTTGTTATTTATTTTATTTTTATGTTGAAAAATATTACTGATGCAAAAATTATGCACACACAACAGGCCACTGGCTAATATTCCCTGACTATATTTTTCCTGTGCACCATCAAAAGGGCCCCCATAAATCTTTATTTCATGTTTCTGCTGAGTGTGCATATCTGCTCTGCTCTCTGTAACCCACTGTAAACTGCTTCATGCTGTTGGTACTAATCGCAGCCGCTGGAAAGCCCGCTGCTGGGTGTTATAGGAGTCCTGGACGTCCTCATCAGCAAGATCGTGGTGCTAACATGGTGAACAAAAATGGCCAAGCTGTGTATGTTACAGGAGATAACCTTTTGGAAAGATTTATTACATTTTGTCAAAAAGATATATTTAAATCTACACCCACTCTATAAAGTTAATTTTTTTTTCTTACTAAAGTCTCAGGAAAGTTTTAAGGTTGTATTGCTCTTTGGTATCTTGCAAATAGGCTTTTTTTTTTTTTTTTCCACGAAAAGCAAATAGAAATACTTAGGTGATAAAAATGTTGATTTGCCATTTTTAATGCAGTTCCCAGTGTAGAGGCTGGTCCTTTCTGGTCAAATGTTCAAATATCTGACACTATTAGTTGATCCATTTGTGTTTTCTGTTCAGCATGGAGGAGTTTTACTGTTATGAAACCAGTTCTGTCAGTGTTCCTGCCCTGTTATCAGGCTGCCAGCTTCGGCAAGACATTCAGATCTTTTTCTTTCTTTAGTCTGCAAAAAAACAGGCTGTATATGTTGAACACTGTCAATCTGTCACTTAATAAATCGAACTTGTGTTCAGCTGATGCTGCAGTTTTCATTGCACAAGAGATCTTTTGAAATATAGTTGTGATATTTATTTGAGTAAATATGCTGCTGATCTAATCTTTCCATAATCAGTTTCCATGTAATTTGATGAGATCTTTAAAGTCAGTATTTTATTGTAAGTTTTATGGAATAGACCAACACAAAGTAGTGCATGATTGTGACGCGGAAGGAAAAGGGCACATGGTTATTAATTTTTTTTCAAATAAAAACGTAAAAAGTATGTATTACGCTCCCTTTTATTTCTGATAAATTCCAGAACAATCGATTGCCTTCAGAATCATCTATTTAGTAAATGGATAATGTGTTGAATTTAATCTCGGCCTAAGGCCAGCTGTTCTGAAGGTCTCAGAGGAACAAACTACATCATGATGACCGAGGAACAGCCCAGACCGGTCTGGGAGAAAGTTGCGGTTATAAAATGACATCCCAACATCTCACTGAGCACTGTTCAATCCATCATCCAAGAACGGAAAGAGAATGGCTCAACTGCAAACCCACCAAGACTTGGCCATCCTCCTCACTGTTCGTCGGCCACAATAAAAAAAAAAAAACAATAGGAATGTAGAGCTCAAATAATTTTATTCAACATTCTGAAACATCATCAGAACATAATCACAAGTCAAATATTGACATTTATATTACTATTTTAGACATTAATAGGCTCAACAATTGTTTTTTGAAAGCTGACCATAAAAAACAAATATTTTTTGCAAATAAGATTGCACCATAATAAACAAATAAATTACTGATAGCTGATAAATACCAGACAGTTATGAGGAACATTGAGAATCTTTTTTTTTTTTTAACTGCGTCTTTTGATAAATTGGAGGGAGAGGGGGGTTGTTATGGGTTTTTTTTTTTTTTTTTTTTTTTTTTTTTTTTTTTTTTTTTTTTTTTTTTTTTTTTTAGAAATGGCTGCATCCTCCTTGACTGTGCTTTTCATGGGGATATATCATACCACAAATATAGTGCTGGAAAAATGTATTTTCTCCCTTTACATATCTCTTCTATTTTTGCTTTTAAAATCCCAGTTTCAGATCATCAAACACATTTTAGTAAAACACAAAGTTCGCCAGAGTAAATATGAAATGTTTTCAAATGAATATTGCATTTACTGTATTAAGGAGAAGAACCGTCCAAATCAACCTGATCCTATGTGAAAATATAACTGCCCCCCTTGGTAAATAATGAATTAATTTTGTTTAACCACAGTTGTTGGAAACTGATTTCAACTTCCAAGAACTCACTGTAATAGAACTTGCCTGCCAACAAGAAGTAGCCTAAAAAGAGCTAAAAAAGCAACACATCATGTCTTGATCTCGAGCTATTCAATCAATGACATCAGTCTGAAAAGGGTTACAAAGTCATTTCCAAGACTTTGGGACTCCATCAAACAACCGTTAAGAGTCATTATCCACAAACGGAGAAAACATGCAACATTGAACTTTCCCAGGGATGGCCGGCCTACTAAAATTGACGACTCTTCCAGGAGGCCACAAAAGAACCAAAAACAATACTACTAGTCATATACCTCAAACACACACAATCATGGGGAAGACTGCTGACTGGACAGATGTCCAGAAGACAGTCAACATCCTTCACAAGGAGGGTAAGCTGCAAAAGGCCATTGCTGAAGAAGCTGGATGTTCACAGAGTTCTGTATCCAAAAATGTTAACAGAAAATTGAGTGGAAGGAAGAAGTGGCATAGGAAAAGGTGCTCCAGCAACAGGGAGGACCACAGCCTTGAGAGAATTGTCAAGCAAAATCCATTCCAGAAGAGCCACCGCATACAAACAAATACTAGACATGGGCTACAAATGTCACATTTCCCGTGTCAAACCACTCCTGAACCAGAGACATCATCAAAGGTGTCTTACCTGGAGTAAGGAGAAAAGGAACTGGAGTGTTGCACAATGGTCCAAAGTCCTGTTAACAGATGAAAATAAATTCTACATTTCATTTGGAAATCAAGGTCCCAGTGTCTGGAGGAAGAGTGGAGAGGCACAGAATCCACACTGCTTGACGTCCAGAGTGAACTTTCCACAGTCAGTGACGATCTGGGGTCCCATGTCATCTGGTGTTGGTCCACTCAGTGACCATGGTGTTCCTGTTCTTGATTGGCCAGCAAACTCCCCTGACCTTTAACCCCATAGAAAATCTATGGGCTGTTGTCAAGAGGAAGATGAGAAACACCAGACCCAACAAAGCAGATGACCTGAGGGATAAAAGCAATCTGGGCTTCCATTACATCTACGCAGCGCCACAGACTGGTCGCCTCTATGCCAAGGCGCATTGATGCAGTAACTCATGCAAGACGAGGCCCAACCAAGTATTGAGTACATTGGTCTAATGTAAAATTCTAGTTTTTTGTTGGTTTTTTTTTATTATTTTTATTTTTTAATTTTTTTTTGGTGGGGGTTGCTTGTAAACCATAATTATTAAAACTGCAAAAAATAAAAGCTTGAAATATTTTACTCTATTCATACTGAATCTCTATGAAATGACCGTTTCACTTTCTGAGATGACTGGTAAGAAATATTGCACTTTTACACAATATTCAAAACTTTTTTTAGATGTACTACTTTTTTACTTTACTACTGTGTAAAAAATGTTCTAGTCGAAGTGATTTGTCGCCAAGGGCGGCAAAGCCACTTATAGGTTCAGGAGGTTACTTTTTTTACATTGAACCAGGTTGATTTTTAAAAGTTTTTTACCCTTTAATCAATGAAATAATCCTTTGAAAACTGCCTTTTGTATTTACTCAGGTCATCCTTGTCTGATATTAAAATTCCTTTTTCACAGCCCTGGATGCGACCTTCATGTGGCCAAACCTGCAGCGAACTTTACATTTATCTTTACTAAAAACATGTTTTTCAGTGATTACGCCGACGGGCATCCTGCAGTGAAAAAGACTTAAGTATATGAAAGCTTGGTGTCAGCAGCACCTAACTCTTCACTGTATAATCAGAAACTACAATTTTTCAAAGCAACAGCAACATGTGAAAGTTTACACAGAGAGAAAGAGTAATATTGGCTATAAGCAAAAGATTGTGGCTTCATACTTAAACATTTTTACATTGCAACAAATTTTACAATGTCACATTTAGTCTGTCTTTTGTCTGTACAGTATTTTATAAACGTAAACACTCAAAAGAACCCTGTAGTTTTAAGGTTTGCACTTCACAGGAAGGTTGTCAGTTTGAATCCCTCTGAGGTCTTTCTGTATGGAGTCTGCAAGTTTTCTTCTTCTGCTTGTGTTCTTCTATCTATTCTCAGAGTTCATAAAACATACATGTCAAATTATACAGTTTCATAATTGATCTTAGATGTGAGTTGGCCTGGGTGTACCATGCCTCTCACCTTCTCACATCCAGTAGCTTGCAAACACATCCATATCCCTTGAACCTTTTCACATTTTGCCACATTACTGCCACAAACTTAACAGTTTTGGGGGGGGGGTTGTCTTTTGTTTTTTTTTGTTGTTGTGATTTTATGTTACAGACCGACACAAAGTAGTTCATAATTTTGAAGGGGAAGAAAAATGCAACATGGTTTTCAAAATATTTTACAAACCAAAATCTGATAAATGTGGGTTCCATATGTATTAACCCCTTTTACTGTTATATACCCCAAAGTAAAATCTAGCACAATCAACTGTCTTCAAAAATCACCTCTTTAGTGAATAGAAATCATCTTCATATATACACTAGTAGAGTCAGTCTCCATTAAATTTGTTCTTAGTGTAAATCCAGTTCTTATGTAGCCTAGTAAAAACCAGCCCCTTGTACTACACTTTGCTTCGTACAGAAGACGGTCTGGACGCTCAGCTGTTGAGAAACGATTGCTTCCTGGAGGCGTGGACTCTCCTGAGATTTTTAATTTTACCCAGTCGATAATATTTTCCCATGACGTATATAATTCACCAGTTCGACGTTATGAAGCTTACCGGAAATTGCCCGCACTAAACAACCATCCTCCACTGGGAAGAGAGAAGTGCTGAGCTGATCGAGGTGGCTGTTAATGTTAATTCAATATCTGGAAGTGTGGCCAACACGGACTGAACAGCTTTGTTCATTTCCTCCACTGCCATTGCTAAAACTACAGGCAGACTGCAATTCTAAAACAGTGCAGAAAGTCAACGTCATCGTTCACAACTTCTACTGTTCGCTGATTGGCCTGGTTGAAATTCTACCAGAGAAATCCCAGACTGTGCTGTGAAGTGAGATTCAAATCATGCGGAACTGCATAGGAAGGCGATGGCCAGGCTAGCTCTTCTGTGAAGCTGTCAGAGGATTGTTAGAGAACTTAAAGAACAAACAGCATCGTGAAGACCAAGGAACACAGGATATATTAATACCCTATAAAAGTTACCTACTGCAGCTTTAATCAGAGAAGTATTAAGAAGAAGAAGTTCTCATGGGTCCCAAGTGACCCATGGGAACTCTGGAAGAGTTACAGAGATCTACAGCTCCAGCGGCACAATCTATCGGCAGGATTAGTATTACTTGTGCTTTCCACAAATTTAGCCTCTGCGGAAGAGTGGCAAAATCGTTGAATTGATGAAAGAAAGCCAAAAGAGTTCCCCCTTTCCATTTTGCCACAACCCATGTAGGGGACACACCAAATATGCTTAAGACGATTGCTCTGGTCAGGTGAGACCAAAATCTGAACTTTTGCAAAATGCTATATGTGGTGGAAAATGAACACCCTGAAAACACCACCCCTGCCATTAAAAAAAATGCTGGTGGCAGCATCATGATGTGGAAATGTGATGTTGGTCAGAGCTGATGGAGATATGGAGCTGAACACAGGTCATTTACTGGACAAAAAACTTAAGACGAGGTACAGGTTCATTTTCCACCAAGTGAAACATACAACCAGAGCTACAATGGAATTGGTTTATGAAAACATATGTATGTGTTAAAATGGCCCAGTAAAATCAAAACCAAAATCCAATTGATAATGTGTGAGAAGAGATCATTGATGTTCATAGACTGTCTCTGTCCAATCTGACTAATTTTGAGCTGTTTTTCAGAAGAGAATGCACAAAAAAATGAATCTCTAATGTGTGAACCTGGCACAGATACACCCAGAATACTTGCAGCTGTAAATGCAACAAAAAATGTCTCTCCATAGCATTAACTCAGACAGTCTGACTACATATGCACAAACCATATAGAATTTTCTCTGGGTTAGGGTTTCTCAACTCTGGTCCTCAGGGCCCACTGTCCGGCATGCTTCCTTTGGCCCAGTCCCAATACTTGCACTACATCCTATGAAGTGTGTACTCAGTCGAAGTGGACATTAGGGTTTGAGTGCACAGGTAACAAGCGTGCAAAAATTGGAGAATTGGGAGAGCACAGGTTATGTCATCTGTGTTGTAACTGCGACATCCACAATAGCAGGAAAGGAAATAGGAGGGAAAGAGTCATAAGTAATAACTACTGTATGCTTTTTAAGAAGGTGGCAATACGATTTTAAATGTACAGTATAGGTATTTTTGCTTTCTAAAGTCATTGCAGGAAATATTTGGCTCTTCAAATGTGTTTTATCATGACTTGTTGAATACAAAGCAAAATTCAATGGTAATCACACATGTACAGTAAAGTGAAACAAAAATAATTTCAATACTTTACATTTCAAAACCGATTTTTTTTTTCATGACAGACAGCTTGTTTGGAGAACATTGCCATATTTCTGCATTTTAATTCAAAATGTCACACGCAGCGATGAATAGTGGGTAATACACTTCACCGAAGTCAGCTTGGATGCGGGCTTAGCCGAAGTGTGGATCAAGGGCGCAAAGGGGGTGGGGCGAAAGACCACTCAAACCCTTCAGCGGGAAGGTGCATTTGAAGGACACAAGAGTGGAAGTGCAAGCATTGGGACAGGGCCTTTGTTTCCACACACCTGACTGAAACGACTGGGTGAACAACAGGTTTCTGCAACATTTGATGGAATGCTTAGGAGGAAATGCAATTATTTGAATCAGATGCCCTGGAGCAGAGTCCTGTGTGGCCCTGAGGACCAGGGCTGAGATACACTGCACTTGTGTAAAAACCCAATTAAGTGCTATGAAATTTGTGGCTGTAATGAGACAAAATATGAAAAACAAGGGGTGTGAATATTTTTGCAAATCATTGCATTAGATGAGCACAAGATTCATCAAGATCATGAAAAGGATCAGGAATACTTTCATCATTTTTCAGCAACATTAATTCGTTGATGCTGTTAATGCACAATGTTGCTGATTTCCAAGTTCACTGAGTAGAGCTTTCTTCAAAGTCTCCCTCAGCTCCTGCAGTCTGTGGGCCTTGATTTTTCTGATGTGTTTTCAAGATGAACATGATTCTGCTCAAACATCAGTGGTTATGCTCCAAAAGCTCAGAAGCTGAGGGTCTCGAGTCATCCTGTTTCATAATCACATGGGAGTTTTGTGTGGTGCGTAGGAGCTTTTTCCGATGTAAGCATAAATCTTTCTCTGAGTTTGCGTTGCTTGTTTTGATGGAGGCATGCGTGTAAGAGCTGTTACTGCGGCGGCTGCGTGTCACCGTGACTCTAAAGGTGTGTGTGTACTGCAGCTCCATCTTATCTTCCTCTGACACTTTGATGAAGGGACACCAAGCAAATGCATGACGGAAACCAGCCCGAAACCTGAAGAAAGATGGAAATATTTTCAAGAGGTCATAATGTAGGTTTAAAATGGTTAAATTATTGAATCTGAGCTTTAAACCAGTCAAACAGACAGATATGAAAATTATACCTTTGGTTCAAACAGCAGTAAATAATTGGATTATACATAGTCGAGCTCATTGCCAACCAGAAAATAGCCAGATACACCTGACAAAGAGACAGCAAGTCATGAGTAGTAGCTATATTATAAAGTTATTCATGCACGTCAAGCAAATCTGGGTCTAACCTGCTGAATGTAATGTTGTTTATAAATGTCTCTGTTAAACGACCCCAAAATAAAATAGATATGGTAGGGCAGCCAGCAGAGAGCAAAAGTCACCACCACAACCACCATCATCTTCACCACCTACAGCACGGAAAGTTACAAGTACAGAACAAATAAATACAAGTTCAATTTCAAGTCAAATAAAAGAACTTGTTTTCCAAGAAGAGATAGAGAATGGAAAGCAAGTCGACCTTTCTCTTGGCTGTTATCTGGCTGTGGTAATGCTCTGTAGCCTCTCCAGGGATGTGTCCACCCCACAAAGAGCGACCAACTAAACTGTAGGTCACCAGCATCACCAGCAGAGGGAGCAAGTAGATCAGCAATATCACTGCAAACTGGTAACTGAACACACACACAGAGAAAGAAGAGAGGCAATAATGATGTGTAAGCCCCTTAAATCCATCTGAAACATCCATTAGGGCTACACAGAAGACACAGAAATCTGGCTCTGACTCATTTTCCCTGTGTGTCTAGTTGATTTTTGTCTCCCTCTTTCACCTTAGCTGATGGGTGCCTCCGTAATCATCCGGCCAGTCGACCATGCACACGGTCCTGGGGTAGTAAAATCTTGTTACGCTGTAGTAGCACTGAGGGAAAGCCAGCGAGAAGGCGACAATCCAAATCAAGGCAATCACCACCTTTGTGGAGGTGGAGGAGAGGCGAGGCTTCAGCGGGTGGATGATCGCCATGTACCTAAAAAAGCCAGAGGAATTATTTAATTTAAAGTAAGGAACAGGATTCCCTGAAGACTCTGTTCTGTCTTGGCAACAAACAATTAAAACATTCCCTCAAGTTAATTGAGAAGCTACAACTTTCAGTAAAATATGAAAAAAAAGAATATTTAACTTTTGAGGACCAAACAGAGCCTTTCAAAGGTATTCTCACCCCTCTTCACTTTTTGTCATTTTATTATCCTAGGCTATAATTTATTTGGGATTTGATATGATAGACCAACACAAAGTTGTAAAGTGGAAGAACATTTTGGAAGGCTTCAGAAGTGTGTTGGAGAATAATGGTAAACAAACAGCATCATGAAACCCAAAGAATAAACTGGTCAAGTCAGGGTTAAAGTTGTGGAGAGGATGAAAGCTATCCATTAATAATTTGAAAATGGAAAGACTGTGACACAGTTGCAAACTTACCAAAATATGGCCTATAAACTGACATGCCAGACAATGGCATGGTAACTCTGGAGGAGCTGCAGAGATCCACAGCTTAGGTGGGAAAATCCGTTGACAGGACAACTACTAGTCCTGTCAATCACAATTTTTTGAAATATTAATAACAATTTTATACGACTGTTTGTTGCTCCATCACAGAAAACACCAACAAAATCTATTGAGGCTCTGGTTGTAATGTGACAACATGTATAAAGATGGTTAAAAGGTATAAATACATTTGTAAGGAACAACTTTCAAGTTTTAATGGATGAACACCTTTTACTAAGTTTATATAGAATGAGTAATAGGCTATAATAACACCAAATTAAATCTCAAAGGGTAAAAACTGCTACATGTTTTATTTGTGGGAATTTACTACACTGGATCTGCCGAGTTCACATCTGTATTAGTGACAAGGAATGAAAAGCAGGTTTGTTCTGCAAAGGGTTACGACACTGCAAAAAGTAAACAAATGAAACCTGATTGCCTGCCTCTGGGTATGTCCTAACCAGCTGACATTGGAGCAATAATACAACATAATCCAATCTACTGACAAAATGGTCACACACAATTATTTTCAACAGCAATATAAATTGCTAGTCTCTGACAATGTTTAGGCAGGTGGTACGTGCTAACAGTCGCATAAACACCATGGCCAAGAGGAACATCTCATCTTTTATTATTCTGAAAATTACTTTAGCACAGCGACGTACAGAATATTGCACGTTTATGTTTATTTTTATGTATATTGTAAAAAATAAGAAGAATAATAGAAATTTTCAGTAAAACACCATTACTCAGTGGTGTCATCTTCATGGTCTAATCATTAGGCTAAGCCTGTGAATCACACATCTGAACCATTCAGGGCAGACAGCGTGAGTGTTTCATGACTAATGAAGTGAGATATTGCATAATTTGATTTGCATAAAGGCGACATGTTTTTAATGTCCTTCTTCGAGGCATTCTGCAGCTGTGATTAGAAACAACTGTTTTCATATGTTTTGCTTGCTTTTTCATCATCTTTGACTCCTTTTCTTTAAATTCTGCTTGGATGTCACTCTTTAAACTGGTTTAATAATCATGCTCAATTTGAGGTGTGCTGTTATATGAAAATTATGAGAATATTCAAATGCACTACTATGGTTCCCTTCCCTTGAGAAACTGGACTGCCACTGTGATCGAAGCGAAGAATATTTCAGTTTATATATTACAAGGCATTTTATAGTGTGCTTGAACTGTCTTAAAGACATTTCAAGCCAAGAACACTTTTAAGTATTTTGCAGGATTGTTTTAGATAAATGAACTGTGTTCCAGTAAAGGACCGGCTCTATGCTTAAATCTATGGAAGCTGAAATCAGCAGAGCATGAAATTATTGTGATGAGATTTGGTCAAGATCAAAAGTTATAATCTCTGTTTTATCTTTGGAAAGCCAAAAATCTAATTTTGTATTCACATCAAGATCACAAGAGGATTAAGGTGTGAAAATCAGTCATTTTTGTGTTGTACTTGAGCTTCTTCGCTCAGTATCCCTGAGCATCTTGGCACTTATGAATGACCTATAACAGTGAGTGAAGTTGTGCATGTATACCTCAGTTTGCAGGTTGCTTCTTGATGTAGCATTTTCAGCTTGAATAAGTTGTTCTTAACTCTGACTGAGAAGAAACCTTTTTATGTTTTGGTGATTTTGAAATACTTTCTTGGTATAAAGAGAATAGCGTTGTTTTTGTTTGTTTTTTTTCCAAGTTAAATATTCAGATAGATTCATCCAAAATCTTGAGACAAGAAACAATGACATAACTCCACTGCGATTATGGGAAAACCATCTTCACTGTCTTGAAACATTGTTATGAAAATCTATTCTCATTCAAGGCCTATTGGTTTCTTCTAAAACAACAGAATTCCACAGCAAGAACAATAAACACACTTCATCTTAAAATGATCCGACCATGAAATATGACAGTTTCTATTATAACTATCCGGATGTTCCCTTTGTATTTCTGTAAGAAAGATTTTCAATTCATCTACAGTAAATCATCATCTTTTTTTTTTTTTTTTTACCATCTCACATGTGCTCTCAGCCATCAAAAAAGCACTTTTCTCTCCTTGGCAAAATGTTCTATTTCTCCTAAAGACCAAGTGTGGTTTAACAAGCAACCGTATAAAACTGTAAGTTGTTTACCATACAGCCAAAAGAAGACTCCTAACCCATAATAAAAACTGTTGTTTCTTTAATCCAAATGCTGATTTTTTTTTTTCTGCTGGGACAGTTTTATCCAAACACTGGTCAAACACTGTGACCCAGGCTGTTGAGTCGATTCAGTTAATTGTTATTGCGTATGTTTATATAGCTCCAAAAATCATGTCAAGGCACTTCACAGAAAAACAAAAAAAAACAGAATAGATCAAATGTATATACAGAAAGGTATCGTTAGATCAGTCAAATCATGTAGCCATGTTTAAATTCAGTTATATATAGTCCAATCTGGTCCTAGTTATAATACACTGCAATCAGTTTATAATGCCAACTCTCAAAAAGTTATCAATTCAAGGAAGCCCAGCCGGTTGCATTGAGTCACTGACTTTGCACCGATCCCTCCTCCTTCAGTTAGAATATGGCGACAGTGGAAATTGCTCTCTTTTAACAGGGAAAACAAACTAGAAGACAGTAAAGTTATACAGCATAATAGTATAATAATGTCAGTGGGTTGTGTTAAAGACTTTGGTTTACACTACAGAAAGTGTTTGTTCACTTAAAATGCAATTACCCTTTGCTTTTTATTTAGCAAAAGCCAGTGCTAGCTATGTTCAGCAATCACATTTTGACCAAACAATGGGTTGTAGTCAATACAGGCAGTGAATATGTATTACAGTCTAATCCACTGGCTCTACAGGTTTTCAATTACCCAATTACATGGCAGAAACTTGATGTATTTAGGGGTCTAGACAAGATGAACACAATTCAGCAACTGAAATTCAAACTAAGCATTAAAATGGGGAAGAAAGGGGATTTAAATGACGCTGAACATGGCTTTTAGGTACAGAATTGTCTTGTTAATTTCAGAGGTCAGAGGAGATTAACCAGACTGGCTGGAGATGACAAAAAGGCAGCAGTAGCTCAAATAATCAGTTGTTATCATTAAGGTATACAGAATACCATCTCTGAAGGGATAAGCCCATCTTGAAGCAGATGGGCTGCTGCAGAGAAGACCACACCTGGTGGTAGTTCTGTCAACTAAAAAATTGAAACTGAGGTCACGGTTCGCACTGGTTCACTAAGATTGTAAAAAAAGATTAGAAAAACGCTTCCTGGTCCGATGAGTCTCGATTTCAGATGCAACATTCAGATCGCAGGGTCAGAACAGGGCACGAACAACATCAAAGCATGGCTCTATCCTGCCTTGTGTCAGTAAATCAGTCTGGAGGAGGTGGTGCATTGGTGTGGGGTATATAATCTGAAATTGTTATCCAATTAAATGAAGTCAGTATGGACCAGAATCTCAGGAGTGTAACTGACAGCTTGTTAAACCTGTGCCACAAAGAATGACGGCAATTCTCACCTTAAAAAGAGGTCCAATGTTGTACCAGCAAGTTGCAACTAAGAAAGTGGCAGAGGAGTGTACACTGAGCATTGATTTTGTAATCCACCTTCAATTGTTTATCAGTAGCATCTACATATTGCCCGAATGTACATGTGCATCTTCATTTTCCCTGTGATGCCCTATCCACAGTGCACCCTGCCTATTTCCTGCTGGAGACAGCACTGGAACATTCATTTTAACTCAATCATTACTTGTTTTGTAATCCAGGTTATTCTTTTTAGCCCACACAATGGTTCGCCTTAAAGTTAGACATATGTCGCTTTAAGCCACTTTTTAGAAAGGAAACCTAATACCAGTGTACTGAGTCAAATGCATAGCCCAACCCTTGTTGTATTAAATCAAACTAGACCTGGATTGGTCCATATTTAAACTAGGGTTGGTTTCATCAAAACAACCAAAGTATGGTTTATTTTAACTCGGCAGTTTTAGGAGTGCTGGATAAATATAATGTCACTTTTGAATCGACTGTATTGGTTGGCTTTATCATTGTAACATAGAAAGTTCTTGTGGATCAAGCCTTCTATGCTTTTTTGTATGTATGCTCTTCCTTCTCAGACTCCCAGTCAGTCATGGCAGATGGCTGCTCACACTGAACTAGGTTCTGCTGGAGATTTCATCCTTTCACTGCTGCTACACGCATGCTCAGAGTAAGGGATTGCTGCAAAGTTAACAACTCAATGCAATCGATTGTCCACCATCACAACATACTTCCCAAAGAGTGACTTCTGCACGTCAGTGACTCGTCAGTGATGCAATCGGTCGGATTCCTTTAGACTGAAGACTTTTTTAAGCCCAATTTAAATAATAAACTGAAAACTTGACTGCATTGTTTGATAACCAAGATCAAATACCAATGTATGTAATATAATGCATATATGAATCTCTCTGCATGTTTGGATTGAATTGATTTTTTTTGGTTATAAAGTGCTTCCAGACAAAATTTGGTGTGAATTAGTGATATAAAAATAAACCTTATTTAATTAAATAGAAGTGTATTAATCTGATGCAACTGTCTGAGGATGTGATTGATGCTATATTTGATGTATGGTGTAAAGAACAACAGAAATATCAACCTTTACTTTGAGCTCCATAGCCAGCAACATTACACAATGCAGTGAATGTAAACTTGGAACACATAGAAAATACACAGAGTACAAACTCACCATCAACAGACTGACCATCCATGCTTCAGTAAGCATTAATAACATCTGTGTTGCAGCTGTGTGTTCACCCACATCTCCTTCATGCTGCATCTTAGTTTGTGTAATTGCTGCTTAACATAATTTCAAATGATTCTGTTCATATACCGTAACTAAATGATTTTCACAAATATCTAAAGAGAAAATTTGCAAACTGAGACCTCTGAAAATGACCAGGGCTCTTCATAAATCTAAGATGTTCCACTGGCCATGCATGTTAACATTTAAAAACCAAAGCTATGACTTACAGTGAAATCCAGGAGAGCTGCATTATAAGCAAAACAAATGAGAAGAGAAGCAATGCCATGTAACTGTTTTTTTTACGTGGGTAATGTGTTTTTTCAGTTCAGTTCTGCACTTCTAAGCAAATTTGTTTCAAAAAGATCCTATTGTTACCAAATATGGTTGTTTAAAAAAAACAAAGCAGCTCCCAGATTAGCAAAGAGAGTTCAAGAGCTTTATTATAGTGCATCAGCTTTACCATGGCAAGCATGAATAAGCTGATAGTTTACAGCAAAAATATTATCTCACCTGTCTACTGATATGGCAGCCATCGAATATATTGATGAAAACATAGCCGTGATAGGGAAGAAGTTCTGAAATCTACAATAACCCAGGCCGAAGTACCAGTCGTTGTGAAGCGCATAAACGAAGTTGAAGAGGGTATTAAACGTTGCCATGGAGGCATCTGAAAAGGCCAGGTTGACGATAAAGTAGTTGGTTACAGTCCTCATGCGTCTGTGAGCGAGGATGATCCAGATCACTGTGACGTTCCCGGTTATGGACACCAGGATGATGAGGGAGTAGGCTATGGCCCACAGAGCCACCTGGGAGGAAGAGGAGGAGGAAGATAATCAGGAGAGGGGAGGAGAGGACTGTAACTTGCATTGTCAAAGAGCAAGAACACAACTAGGAAAAAGAAGAGTTACCATCTATCTCTTTAAGACAAATGACCAATTTACAGGTGCATGATGCTAAATTGGAATATTGTCAAAAAGTATATTTATTTCAGAAAATCGATTTAAAATGGTAAACTTGTGTATTTAATACACACCATTTGATATAAAGTGATTATTTCTGTTACTTTTGCTTTTGAGCTACTGAAAATCACAAATTCTGTTAATCTGAAAATTAGAGTATTCCATATTTTAACACAGAAATATTTTCATGTTCCACACAACTGTGGGGAGACTGCTGACTTGACAGTTGCCGAGCAGGCAGTCACCACCTTCCACAAGGAGGGTGAGCCCCAAATGGTCATTGCTAAATAAGCTGGCTGATCAAACATTGCTGGATACACCCTGTTATTGGAAAGTTGAGTGAAAGGATAAAGTGTCACAGAAAAAGGCTCACAATCAACAGGGTGGATTGTGAAGCAAAGCCTATTCAGGAGTTTAGGGGAAATTCTCAAGGCGTGGACTGGGGTAACAAACATATCCAGGATACAGGCTAGGTCACTGGCTGTCCATTCAAGATCCAACAATGCAGGCAAACATGGGTATACTTTTGTATAGGCCAACATTTCTTTTAAAAAGTAATTTTTATTGCTCTCAGCTATTTTCTGAGGTGCTGATTTGTGAGGTTTTTGAGTTTTCATTAGCTGTAAGCCATAATATAAAACATATCCATCTGCCTTTACTTTTTGAACTGAAATACAGAAATAAAATTTTACTTTTTGATGATATGATAACTGGTGATTAAGGGATACCATTCATTCATTCATTATTTCCTCTCCCACCTGCCAGTCAGGCTGCTGGAACTGGTTCCCGGTGGTCTCGTTTCCATCGTCCAACCAGTCAGAGGTGACTGACAGCGGCATTAAAGTGGCCTCCGGGTCTCGCTGGAAGTGTTTAATAAGACTCTCGGCGTCCATGCTCACTCCCTTTGTTACCTGGTGACAGAAACTTTATGGATAACCGCGCGTAATGAAGAACAATGAGTGGATGGCAGCGTGTTCTCATGAAGGAGGCTTCATTAGTGGATGGATGACTTCAGGAATCATTTAAAATTCATGTTGTAATTTACCTTTTTGCATAATGTGCTAAAAGGATTCGAAACTCTTTAAAATAAGGTTTTGAGAAATGGTTTGTGTTCATCCAGTCATCACACCTCTTGTCTTAATATATAAATTAAAACAATAAATTCGGCTAATAAAACTGAATAAACATGCCACAATTTTTTTTGAAGACCCCCCCTTCAAAAACCAATCAACCATATATATTCTTGAAAATTGTATTTTTAAAATGATTTTCCTTATTTTTTTTATTACTCGCTCCTCGTTGTATTTAAACACATCAAAAATAAAATAAAATAGACTTCTCCAATTTCTGCACAAAGTAGATGTCTGCAACAATGAGTCAAACACACACAAAAAAATTGTTAGTGCTATCTGTCTTACCTCTCTGTAGCCCCGATAATGTCGTGAGAACTAACCCCAGATGTTTCAGTCCATAGCTGATAATGGCCAAAAATAAAACCCCAGGTGCGTAATGGGCACTCAGGTCTGACCAAGAATCCATTGATACATTTCTCCCCGCTCTCACACAAACACACGGGCGCTCCGTCTCTCACTTTCTCTCTGCTGGAATGTGTTACAAGCAGCTTTGACACGCTCCTCCAGAGTGAGACGCGCGGACATTGCGGCGCATAACCGCGTGCGCCAAGCCTTAATCCACGAGGACAGCGCATAAACCACAGGGAGGAAGTGTTATCAGTCGGCTCCCAAAGTGTGAGTGTGGGGATAAAATAGCATTTCAAATGTTTACATTAGAAATATTACATGAGATCAATCAGGAGAAAAGGTTTTGGCACATTTTAGCCTTGTTCCAACTCCAGTTAGTTATGTCTGTGGCTAATGACAGTGATGAAAATGTGGGTAAAATTTCTAAGTCATCGGAATACAAAAAGCACGATACTTTCTTTCCTTTTAGGGTTGGGGGCAAAACGTTTGTGCAATATTCATGCCGTGATGTATTCTGACAGGGGCGATAAGGCTCGCAGCCCAGGGCGGCATCGCATGAAGAGTGCTGGAGGTTTAAAAAAAGTCATCTGTCCACTTTATGCTACAAAGGAGTTTTCGGTTGCTAAATTTCATGTCCGGTTAACAGGAAATGAAAGCCCCAGTATGTACCATGGCAGGCTATTGATGCTGAAGTTGGTAACTCACAGCCTCTGATTTGGCACTAAATAAAATGTACTGTTTCACTGTTTTTACAGGATTTGGACTACATTTTACCATCTAAAGTTAAAAAAAATTAAAAATACTTGTTATAGCAAACCTGACCTTTCTATGATACGTGGGTGTTTGATTTTAGTTCTCGTTTTTACTTTTAAATTATTTAGGGTTGTCTGTTATTGCTACTTAGGGTGTTCCATATTTATCCTTTTTTTTGTGATAAGTTCCTAACTTCTTGCTTGTGTTCTTTTCTCTGTGTGTTTTGGTTTAAACTCTTATTTTAGTGTTAGTCCTTTTCTTTGATTAATGGAACCTTTTGTGTTTTGGTTGAACTTCTCCTCTGTTCATTTTGTCTTTATTATTCACCTAAGCTCCTTCGCCTTTCTCACCAGATAGCTGCCATGCATTCTGTTTATTCTACACACCTGGATTCCATGTCACTAATCACACCTCCCTTCATGGTATTTAAGCTCTATAGGTTCTTTGCTCATTGCTAGATTCTACTGTTGCTCTCACCCTGGTTCCATATTCTAATTTTTCTCACTGTAATCCTTTTTATTCTGTATTAAATCTTCCTACCACCATGTGCTAGTAGATGTCCAGAATGCATTTAAGTCCTAAATCAGAAAATAAGACACAACTAGATTGTTTTACAGTGATAAGAGATTAAAAACTACTTTGGATTTATAAATACTTTATCCTATAAGTGAAAACGCCAGTGAGAGCATTTTCTTTTCTTTTTTGGATTTAGGCTCAAACCTGGGCTTTATTATTGATAAATATTTTGCTGAGCACAGATTTTGTCATTAAAACACATCTTAAAATCTGAGAGAGGTGAGGGATTTGACCTATTAATATTCTTCACAAATCTAAGAACTCTGCATTATTTGTTCAACTTTAAAGTACATATGCAGTTCAAGGGAGATGTTTACATACACCCAAAGGTGGGTAGAGTACCCAAAAACTGTACTCAAGTAAGAGTAGCACTACTCTAACATATTTTTACTCAAGGAAAAGTAAAAAAAAAGTAACTAGTTACTACCCATTTCTGCATACACCACATAAAAAGACACATGCATCTTTTTTCCTCACTGTCTGAAGTTAAATCCAACCAAATGTCTCTTAATTAGATTGGTTAGAATTACCAAAATTATTTTTATTTGCTAAATGCCACAATAATGACAGAAATAATATGTTAGAGATTTCTATATTTGTCTGTTTATTTGCATGTAAACGTCTGGTTTCAACTGTAGTCTTCCATTACACATTTAGTTTTTACAGGTAAGACATCCTGAACAGCAAAATGCATCTGAATTCATCAACAAATCACAGAACCTCATTTGTATAATTTACTCTCCTCAAATCCAAATTCCAAACTTATGATCTCTCGCTTTGTTTCTGCTTTTTTCTATGACAGTCAAACACTGGCATCTCAGGGAGACCTGGGCTGAGGAGCCTGGTATTTCATTATCAGAAAAACTGTGGGAGTAAACTTTATCTGATGTACAAAGCTGCTCTGTCAGTTCTAGATATAAACAAATTCAAAAGTCTTGCTTACGGTGCATTACTCCAAAGTCAAACCAAGCAGGACAGATGAGTGGTTCTACTATGTGTGATGGTTGTAGTGGTGAGGAAGGATCTTTAGTAAATTTATTTTGATTCTGTCTAGTTTTGCATAAATACAGGAAAAACACAATGAGCTGGTTTTCCAGCCATTTTGTTTGATGGAACAGGGACTTTACCTGCTCACCAGACGTAGCGTCATGAAGCAGACATGGATGCAGCTAAAAATAGTGCTGTGAAACTAGAAATCTCTATTGTCACCGTGTTTTAGGATGTGGCTGAGATGCTCTGAGCTCCCCTATAGAAAAAAAACAACAAAAAACGTTTTCTTTCAGAAAATGTGGAGGTCATTCTCAGCTTTTCTCCTTGAGACCAGACTATGCCTACAAGACTTTGATGCTGTGTTGCGTTTCTCTTTGATTGCACCTTCACACAGTACAATATTGCACATCACAGGTTATAATGTAATTCCACCATCTGGAACTTCATCGTTCTTTGATCTATTTAATTTATTTCTATTATTTTAATCCATTTATTTCTTTATTTTTTTTGCTTAGTTTAGTCCTAGTCTGTTGAAATTTTGGACCCATTCCCTTTTTCTGCTCTTTACCCCTGATGTATTTTATTATGCTAAAATTGTGTGTTATGTTAATGTTATTTTTTACAAAAATAAATAAATACAACAATGTAAAAAACAGAGTATTTGTAAAAACCTTTTTGCTTATTAAATGTCCCTATTTTCTCAGCCTGTTTTTGTCTCTGACAGACTGAACTATACTGTAGACTTCAAGTTTTGTTTTAAATCATTTTAGATTTAAAATCTGTACTTTTGTTTCTTAAGATGACGAGCTATACTTTCTTTCAGATTTTCCTGTTAGATTTCTTTAACTCTTCTTCAGGACTTAAATGTTCCTGCTGCCCTCATCATTAGTACAAGGTCTCAGCAACAGGGATCTTTTATATGTTTAACAGGAGCAGTCATACCATTCAAGCTATCCAATCTCTACAACCACTTAATCCTTGCAGGTTCATGTGAGTGCTAATAAAATCTCTCCAAATATTTTTTTACTCAATGAAACCCAGAAAGTTGACTTCTATGTTAAATAACTTGTTTCTAAATCCCATCACAATTACTATATTAGTTATTTACTTACAATATACAAGGATGTTAGACAGAATTTTATAAATATGAAGTATAATGCGACCATTACTCTCCAGCTTTGTAGAAATCAGTTGCAATAACGTTCAGATTATTCAGAGGTGTCCAAGCACTCTTAAGGTGCTCCTTTTATTCTATACAGGAAAATGACTCAAACCCTCATCCTCCGTAAAATCTTTGAAAATCAGTCCCTTTCTCTTTTCTCAACCATTCACAACACAAAATGGCACCCAGCCTTTTTGCATCCTGGCATACAAGCAAGATGACAAGAAAGAAAAATCTGAGAAAGTTTGAAGAGAGGGTGAGAAAACTAAAGAGAAGAATAGTATGAGATGACTTGAAAATTACTTTTGTATTGGTTTTTGGCTGAATTACCTGCTGGGTATTCTTTGCTTTTTTTTCTGCACACATCATCCTGATTCACTAGTATTGTGTTTTAATTTCTCCTGGAAGGAGAACACTTAGAGACCTCATCAGTACTCTGGCTGTTTACAAGTTTCAGTGTTTGTACATGCGGATGTAACCATGACAACGAAAAACTATCTACAACCAACCTGTTGCGCAAGCCACATGTGCTATCTATCAACAGCACTTAATATTGGTATTTGTAACAAAGGCCTCCCTTGCTCAGATGTGAACTTTGACTCACAGCTGTTCAAAAAGACTGTCTGACTCTAACTACCAAGTGTACCATCCAATGGTGGCGGGACTAATGGGACCAGATTAAATTGTTTTGTTAAATTATTTTTGTTGGTGCCATATTTTCAACAATTCTTTTTTTTTTTTTTTTTTTTAAATAAAGTTTCAGGAGGCTTCATTTTTCTCCTATTCCACTGCCAGACACCTTCATCTTAAAATACTTGTTTTTTTCTCTTGTCAGAATGAAAATCTGGTGGAACCCAAAGACTTGCCTATCCAAACATTCAACATATGTCCTTGGCAGAACAAGACTGCTGCCTTCTTTCATCTGGAGAGCGACCCATTAGACATTTTAATGGGTGCCCAGATCCCCATCAGCTAAGGTCTGTTTGAGCTCAACCCACATTAAGGCACTCAGTTCTTCCTCATGTCACTGTTGTCTGGTATGACAAATGGATTATTTCAGTGTGGTTTTGACGACTGAGAACCTTTTACCCCAGATTTCACTGTTTTAATTTAAAGTAGTAGTTAGAATCAGAACTAAGACCTAAAATCTTTATTTTGGGTTTCTGGAGATCCTTAGCTATTAATCAGCTAGAGAAAAGCATAATAAACTTTAATTTCCAGTTCATAAATTTCCCTTTTTAACAATTAGTACACAGATTAATGAGGGTTGGTGCTTTGCTAGTTAAAGTTTATTTAATATTTTTGATTGGTTTTGTTTTTTAATTAGTCAATTAGTAGCGGGCAGACATTGGTTGATTAATAATAAATGTAATTTTTGATGCTGTCAGTGATTAGTTTTCTTCAGTCTTTCTATTCTAACTGAATTCTGCATCATCTTTGGATAGGTCCCATCCATCCATCCGTCCGTCCATCCATCCATTGTCTAAACCAAGGGTCATTGGGTGAGAGGAAGGGTACACCCTGGACAGGTCACCGACCATCAAAGATCAACACAGAGGACAGACAACCATGCATACACACACACACACACACACACACACACACACACACACACACACACACACACACACAGCTATGGCCATGTTTTTGGACTATGGGAGGAGAAATGCCATGCACACAAAGGGAGGAAATGCAAACACATGCAAAGAGCTCAGACCGGGATTTGTATCCAAGGCAAGAGTGCACCGCTCCACCCCATGCACCCCATCTTTGGATAGATTTTAAATCCAATTTTAAATCCTGGGAAACATGCAAAAATCTTTGGATTCTGATTCCAACGTGTTAATAAGGATATATTCCTGAAAAGGAAGTATTCTTTCCTTCAGATTTATTTATGGGGCGTTAAGACTTGTAGATATTGAAACATCAGAATAAAAGTAATTAAGTGCATGTAGTGTGTGAGAAAGAGTCTCTATCTTGTAAAAATCACTTGTGCATTAAATCCCACTGAAATCTCAACGGTTGTTGGTGATGGATGTCAGTCATATTTGAAGCTTGAACTGATTCTGCTTTTACTTTAGTTTTAATAAAAGAATCATTATTATTATTATCATTATTATCACTACTATTCTTACAATGAACCCCTGGTCCCTAACCCTCAGTGTTTGTGGGGGTTTGAGACCACAATCGCCTTAATTTCCAAATTTTTATAATTCAAACTCCAAATTTACCTTAATATGTATTAATATGTACAATGGAAACCGTCTTGGCACTATGGGAGAAGCTCACACAAACGATTTTCCTTATTTCCACTCTTGGGGGTACAGCCAATCAGCTCCAAGGAAAATGAATGGTGTTCTTTGACTGCATGCTTTGCAACCGCTAGACAATAGCATATCAAATAGCATTGTTACGAGGTATTTCAGCTTCCAAGCTGGGTTTTCTTTTATTTTAGATAAGCTTTACAAAAAAATCAATGAACAAGTAATTTCTGGCATTTAAAGTTACATTCCACAGGAAACTGCGAATAGGTGAACCTGTAAATACTGAGCCCAAATCGTGGAGGGTACAATGTTATTATTATTATCTCAATCTGATTTTAATAGCAGGATGTACAAATGCATTTCTGTACAAATTAATTAAAGTGTCTGGACACAAGATACTTTAAATGTTACGTTTGCTATTTTAACTCCTTTGTGCTTCCCTTATCCATATGACACCACCATAGGAAGTTTGTACATAGATGCTGCACTTTAAACTTCACTGAAAAAAACTGCAATGTTTTGTCACCAAAGCATTTTTATTACCGATCGTGTTTTGTTGGTTTGACTCTGGGAATTTTGGTTTGATTTGTCAACATCAAAGTGTCACAACTGTGCAAGTCAGAAAACCTCTTAGGAGTGAAACTGGGATCCAAATGACAGCCGAGTTTGAAGATTGGTATAATCTAACCTATGAATACTAAGTGTTCACATAATAATGGTGTAATGGCCACTGAATGGCTTGTTGTGGATCATAGTGCTGCGGCTAGAGTGATGCCATCTCAAAAACATCTCTAGCATGTGTTTCATGTCCTACAGAGAAAACAGCAGGTAGACTGTGATGGTAGCTGTGCCTAACCACTTTTACTCCTGCCTTTTTGTGTGTTTTCTATTACCATGATTGTCACCAAGCTGCCACTTATTTGTAATTCCTCAGGTCTGCTCTTTTCCCCAGAAGGGAAAGCAGGTGCATGGGTTTACATTGAAGAGAAGGAAAGAAAGCAGATTCAACTGACTTCACTTTTTCTCTCTGTGAATACAGTATGTGCAGCATGTGGGCACTTTCACATGTAGCAGAGTCAAAGCCAACATGGAGTGTGCAGAAAAGAAGAAATGAAAACTCTGGCGCATTGTAACAAAACTCACGGAGTGTGTTTTCTCTGAGATACTCTTTGCCAGGGTGGTGGTGATGTGGTGTCAAAAGCTGAACATGAAAAGACAACTTTTTTTCCTCAATTTGTTGCTATCCATTCATCCTATCAAATTTTGGTGAGCCTGTGGAAATTTTAGTCGTTTTCTGTTCTTAGCTGATAAAAATAGTCCTCTGCTGCTGTAGACCACCTGCTTCAAGGTTTGAGATGTTGTGCATTTAGAGACTGGATTTTGTACACCTTAGTTGCAACAAGGGGTGGTTTGAGTTACTCTTGCTTCTCTGAAATCTCTAAACAGTCTGCCTGTTTTCCTCTAACATCAACAAGGCACTTTTTTCATACAGCTGTCTTACTGGTTCTGTTCTCCTTTTTTGGACCAGTCCATGCAAAGCCAAGTGATGAGAAAATGCCAGATCAACCATGACACCTTCAAAGTCACTTTCTTCCCAGTTCTGATGCTCAGTTTAATTTTCAACAAGTCATTTGTGAAAATGCACTGAGTTGCTGCCGTATGATTGGCTGATTTGCTTTGTGTGTTAAACAATTGAAGCTTGAATAGCTACTGAGTCATGATGCAGTGCTAAAGCTACTTGTGGGGTGTTTTAGCTTGCAATGATTAACCTGAGGACCTGTAAAATTTCATCTCTGCAGCAATGCATATTGACATTAGGTTTAGACCTGGGCTCCCAGCGCTAGCAATAAGCCCCAACAATGCCATAACAGTTCCATGTCATTACCAAAAAGCAAGCTGATTGTATTCCATTCACATCACCTGCAATGACACAAAACAAAAAGAAAAAAAAGATAGTAATTTGCAAAAATGCATTATTGATGTCTTTATTATTACAACACAGCATAATTAAGTGTTAAAAACAAAAAGGATTTTATAAGTCAAACAGGTGCCGGTGAGCCGAGTGGAGGAGAATATTTGTTTCCTCCTGCTGCAGGAACAGCAGAGCTAAGCTCCCTCTCTAGCATCAGGCTTGAGGGATTTTATCCAGGTCCCCTCAAAATGAACGGTTCAAACTGCTTTTGTCACTATTTATAAAAACAAACTGAGAATTTATTTTATGGAGCAGATAGGTAAAAAGTGGAACAACCAACAACATAAATAGCAAAAAAATAATTAAATAACTTTAAAATAATTAATTCACAACAATTTCACATTCACTCCAAAATCCAGCCTAAAGACAGAAATGCCAACACATGTTCGATCTTATGAAATATTTAATTACTCATAAACCAGGCCCCTGTAATATGAAATTCAACTTTGTTGGCCTGGGCTAAGCCCCCTTTAATTCAGGATCCTGACAACGCCTCTGTAACCACGTATACTGTACAGCACATGGAAACAGATTTCAGTGGGATGTTTTTGTTTTGAGTAAAGCATCACGATCAACGGAAACAAACGCTTCAAGAAAGAAGCTGACTGTAATGAATCTATATAATGTAGGAGTTTCAGCTTTTGAAGTGATTTAGTGAAATCCTCTCGATGATATTCTAACTGTTTGAGACGCACCTGTATTTCAGGCGCCTTAATCCACCATTCAGCAGCAGCTAAGAGGGCGTGCAGGTGTGGCAGCGATGTCAACGCGGAAGTGAGTTGCTGTCAACAGAGGCGACAGCCGCTGAGAACTGTGCTCCTCTGTTAGAGACGATGTCTGACGACAGCGGCAGTAGACATTGTAAAAGGTTTTCTTACACGCTCTTGAAATTCCTCTTGTTCTCCTACGCCTGCATCTTTTGGGTGAGTGTGGCTGTAAATATCGAGCTGTATGGCTGGTTAGAGAGTCCCGGGCAGGGTGGCTGGAGGAGAGACCGTATGAGACCGAGTCAGAGCTTGTTTATGTTTATGTGTGTCGCTTAAGTCTTTTTTTGAAAATTATTAGTGGTGCTCGTTTTGTTTCATTTATTTAATTTTATTGTAGTTTTCAGTATACAGTGCTTTATAACTGTGACTCGGACGTTTTTTTTTTTTTTTTTTTTGTTGTTGTTTTTTTTTTTTTTTTTTTTTTTAATTAATTTATTTGTTTTAACGCTCCTGTACCTCTTATCTCTTGGCCACACCTTCCTCTGCTCACCTTTACTCCAAAAAACTGTTGCTCTTAAAAACAAACAAACAAAAACAAAAAAACAAAAAAAAAAAAAAACAACACACACAGAGGCAGTCAGAGGAAAACAGGAACTGTTTTAGGAGATCTTGAAACTCTGTGGATATATGTGTCACTCGTGGATTAGCGCATGATCAAATCACTCAGTCATTTTTGTAAACAAATGGAAGTTCATTTAATGTGCTTCAAAGCTCCAAATCTCAGTTTCCTTTGGAACTTACATGCCTCAAATGACCTAATCTACATGCTTAAATGTTACTGATCTACAATCATGGTGAATTAGATTTTAAAGACTGACTGAGTGTGTGTGTGTCTCAGGCGCATGTCAGTTGTGGTCAGGGCTCCGTGGGATCCACACAATCTGTTTTTAAGGAGCTTGTTCAGTTTCTTGTAAGTGAGAAAGCTGCTGGTAATTTTTCCGATTTATTACACTTGGAGTGATATGTCAACCTTGTATTTATATTAATTTTTCATTATCATGGAAACCCAAAATTCAGTTTCTCAGAAAATCAATCAAACATATTAAAAAAAAAATAATTGTAAACTGCAACCTGACAGAGAAATTACCTGTTGAAATAATAAAGCAATGTTAAAACAAATATCATAATGTTCACTTGAATCACCGGTTGTGCAGCATTTTCTGACTGAGTATGGAGTGCGCACCATTTCTGATGCTCTAATCCACAGTGGGAGCAGCAGATTGCCAATTGGACCATGTACCTATAAATGAGAGTTTTTCAGTTCCAAAGTAAAACTGCTTTCTGAAATGATGAGTAAAGTCAACAGGTCTATAGATTATTTCACATTTCAGGCTGTTTTATATCTATTTTTTTTTTGTTTGTTTTGTTTTGTTTGTTTGTTTTTTCTGTTTTTCATGCCTCAGGGTATGTCAGGGTTGCTCTCCATTTTAAAAGAAAACTCCTCCCACAACACCTCGTGGTCAGTAGATTTCTAAAGTTAAATTCCTGAGAATAGAGCTGTTTTAAAGAGGCAGGAATCCCTGACTGGCCTTTAGCTTGACTCTAGTCCAAACTCGTTTCTGTTTATCAGAATGAAGACATTCAGAGATAAAAATGAGTGTTTTCTGCTGCAAGGCATAGGGCTCATAGCTACACCTAACTTAAACTTAACTAGAAATGCACAGATCAGGCTTTTCATGGTCGATACCAATTTCTATTTTACTTTGAGATCTGACCTGCCAATTCTGATTTTAATGGATTTATGTTTTTTTTTTGTTTGTTTTGTTTTTTTTGTTTTTTTGTACATAATCTTACTGGCTTACAAAAGTGAGAGGAATCCTCTGGCTAGGATTACAACACATGAAGGGAGAAAAAAACTGTACTGCAGCTTCTTTGATTTCAGTAGTTTTGAAAACAAAAGAATTCCAGAGATGATCCTAGTCTGTGCATCAAAGCATATGTCCTTAACTTTTTTTTAATCTTATCTGGGTTTTTTTTTTTTTTTTTTTTTAAATTGTCAAAAATTATACATTTATTGACTGTGAAAAATCCTTAAAGCACTTAACAGAATCATCCCTTGTAATACCATTAAATGATGAATTAAAAGCAAATCCTTTAAAAAAAAAAAAAGTGTTGGAAACCGAGACCATTGCTATTTAAAAAATAAATACATAAAAAGAGAATGCTAGACGTGTATTGTTCATACCACGTAATATCACATATCTAATATCACATGCTGACATTACACAATGAACGGTCATGTCAGCATATGGTGATGGAAGGATGTTCATGTTTTGTAAAGATATGTCCACTCTTACATCATCCTAGAGATTAAACACATTTATATCACAGATTTAGGTGATCAGCATATCTCCATTCTAATGATGCACTTGTAGAATTTCAAAGAGGCATGTCATCTGAATCTTTTAATTATGAAACAAAGTTTATGGTAAAACCTTTTTAGCTATTGCAAAAATCAGTTTATGTATATTTGTAAAGGAGAAATTCTATTTGATACAATAAAATGCCAGCTTAGAATATTCACACAAGGGGGAATTTAAATTTGAAGTGACGCATTTGTATAGATTTTAATTTTATTTACATCAAGTGAGACCTCCCATTCCTCGATTCAACTAGAACAGCATATATTGATGGGTTGCATTCACCCTATCTCACTTTGATACTATATCTTTTTCCCAGCATAGTCAGCTCTGCAGCTGGGCTGCCTAATAAAAGGAATAACAGTGTATATTTGTAACAGCAGATTGACACTCCAGTTAAAAACCACTTATTTGATTCTGAATCGTTTTGGCATGGGCAAACAGAGGAGTAGGATAGAGATGGCACAGAGGGTGCAGGAGCAGGTTTATTATAGAGAATGAATGCTGCACTGATAGTGGGAGGAGAGGCAAATAATTGAGCTGCATTTACTTTGCTTCCACAGGTTGCAGATCAGCTCTTTATAAAAAAGTAATTTTCTATTCAGGCCCTGAGAAGAATGTAGTTAATCGGAAAAATTACGAGCAGTTTCGGTCATATTGTGGCATTCTCAAGAAAGCATAAACACTCAGAATCCTCACAGTGATGCAACGATTGGCTGCGAGTTAAGTTCAGCTTTCTTCCTTTAAATGAATGTTGTACTCTGTATTAACTTTCTGTAACCGTTGCTGCTGATGTCAGATATTGAAAGAATAACCAAATCCAATTAGCACTGAGAGAGCAATTTGTTCAGAAGTTTGTGTTATTTAAACTTTCAGATTTGTTTTCGTTTAATTGATACAGACCTGTCTGACTTGTTTACATTCTCATTTTCTGTGTTGTTGAGCAGGATGTGCGTAGGCTGAATATCAGCTGCTGAGGATGTAAACAAGGCACGTAATGGTTCCTTACAGTGAAACAATTGTCTGAACATGAATAATATCCTGCATGCGCTGGTCAAAGATTTAAGTAACAAAAAGACAATAGCACTTTATTAACTGACTACCTATAAACAAATTCATTACTGTTGAGGCTCAAATAGGAGCTAAAATTGAACTTTAAGTTGATGAAAACACCACAAGTCTTCGCATTCTATGTAAATCAGTAGGATGGGATTTCATCAGATATTTTGTAAACATGGTCTAAAATAGGTTCAAAACTGCTGTGAGTAGAATATGACTGTTAATGGAAAATCAGCTTTATAGTTTTGTTAATAGTTAATACGTATTTCTAGTGTTAAACTTTTGGTATGTTGTTTGTTTATTTATTTATTTATTTTTGTCTGCTGTACAATACTACTGGTCCTCCTTAACCTGTTAGTTATTCTTTAATGGGTTGACTTTGTTAATGTTACAGTGGCTCAACTCGTAAAACATTTTATATGGATTCTTTACACGCAGTGGGACGTATTTCAAGTGTTTGTTTATATACTTTTTTCTGAATATGGCTGAGGACTGCAAAGTGGAGCAGAAGTTTGCCCTTTTACCTTGCAGCAAGAAGGTTCTAGGTTCTTCAGTTCCCAGCCTGGGCTCTTTCTGCATGGAACTTGTATGTTCTCCCAATGCATACGTGGGTTCTCTCGGGGTACCCCGGCTTCCTCCCACAATCCAAAGGCATGTATGTGTTTCTAACCCTGGTGCTCAACGCACATTGCTTCAGCACACCTGACTTCAGAATGTGCCTCAAGGACCTGAATTGGGAAATGCTGCTCTAAATTACCCTTAGGTATGGATGTGTGCATTCATGGTCGTATGTGCAGGATTGCAGATGTAAATGATCAATGGAAGGGTGGGTGGATTATAGCTTAGAAAATTCAGTTTCCCAGAAAATTAAAATATTATAGAAGACAAAAGTATTTTTAGTACAAAAATGTTATGATATAGCGTACACAGGAAGATGTAAATAGACCCAACAATGCAGACAATTCAAAGACCACTGTTTAAGCAACCTGGGCCTCATAACACCTCAGCAGACCCACAGGCTGATCACACTCATTTGACACCCCTCAGATGCTGTAATTAATAAAGAGAGCCTCGTCTAAATTTCTGTATCGAGCGGTTGTGATAATTATCAGGATATGGTTTTAAATTAAGTCTAGTTTCTAAGATGGTATATGCTTCAATACAAACTGAAAAGAACAAATTAAAACTCCTAATAAAACATTAATAACAGATTTATTTAAAAATGTCAAATTAAACACTCAATTCCCTCAAGAATTGGAGTTCATGGATTAATGATCAGTCTCTCAAGTAGCAATATTTCGATGTACAAACCTCATTTGCAGTACTGTTTAAAAGTACTAATATGCTTCAGTATATCAGTCGTACATTATTATTGACATTTTCCATTTTCCGATAAAATATTAAAATTATTTTATTGCCCAGCACAACATTGATATGCTTTTCAGTAGGAAAATGTGTCTATTAAATGTCTTTTTATTGGCTGGATGTACTATCCTTATTCCTTAGTCTTGACTTAAGCAGAATCCACAAAAGACAGAAAGTCCTGCTATTTTTACTTTAAGAACCTGCCAGTTCTTGTAAGGAAACAAGTTTTACATCGAAAGGTATGATTGTGACTTCACAAAAACTGTACCCAGATCCAGCAGTGCTTTGTACAAATTCTTGAAATTAGCATAGAGAATAATACCATGGTGACATTTAGCAGGTATTCTGCATAAAATGCTTAACATTATGTTTGTATGTGGACCATTATGATGCCAGTGTGAGTCCAATTTGTAGGTTTGTGCTCTTAAACCCATTTACAAAGGCATATTTGAGTCTGACACAAGATGAAAAATTAAGCTATAACTCTGTGCATACTATCATAACACAAGTCAGTGCTCTAAATCTCAAAATCATATTAAGCTTAATGTATTTGGAATTTTATTATTTTTAGGTTATTAATTACAATAGCACCAGCCAAGCTTTTGTTGCATCAATATAAGATACTAAAAAAACACAGGAGACAAAAAATGATTGTGGTAACTATTGGTAACGAGTACTTTTTCCCTTTTTTTTTTTTTTTTACAATTCTCACACACGTATTACACTGCGTATAAGGCTTTAATTTAGAGCTTTTATTAACTTTGGCAAAAAATACATTTAAAGTTTGCAAGAGGCAGGTATAGATGATTTGATGTGTTTGGTGTCTGAATCAAACTTACAATATTGTTGACTTTCTGTGAAAAACAGCTACATAGATAGTTTTATCGCAATACACCTCCAAGAAGCTTATATTTGCTGCTCATGCAAAGGTTGATGCTGAGAGAAGTGCGTTATTGAGTTATATAATGATGTTGTAGTGTTGGCTAACGTAAACCTTTGTATTACAATCCTTTTCTCATGTTTTACATCTTCTGCTGTAGAATTAAGGATAATCTAGTAAATATTCAGAAACATGGCTGTCGATGTGCAGGAAATTAGTTTACCTTTTTAAAAAAGCTTTTCATTTCCTGATAAGGATGGAGTTGATTTGTTCAGTGTCAGCTGGATTAAAAATAACTTTAAAAAATACATCAAATGCAAAGTAATACAAACTTGCTTGATGAATCAGTTTACTAGTGCATCTCAAAAAATTAAATATTGTGTAAAAGTGCTATATTTCTTGCCAGTCATCTCAGAAAGTAAAAGTCATATTATATAGAATCATCACAGAGTGATACATTCCAAGCCTTTGTTTCTTGTAATTTTGATGATTATGGCTTACAGATAATGAAAACCCAATATTTAGCGTCTCCGAAAATTGTAATGTTGAGAAAAAGATCAATCATAGAAATTCATAGTGTCACACCCTAATCGGATAATTATAAGCTCAGGAGACCTTAGCAGGTGTTTTGAGTTAAATGGTCTCTCACTCTGAGGCAGTCAGCTACATAATCATGGGGAAGACTGCTGACTGGACAGATGTCCAGAAGACAGTCAACATCCTTCACAAGGAGGGTAAGCTGCAAAAGGCCATTGCTGAAGAAGCTGGATGTTCACAGAGTTCTGTATCCAAAAATGTTAACAGAAAATTGAGTGGAAGGAAGAAGTGGCATAGGAAAAGGTGCTCCAGCAACAGGGAGGACCACAGCCTTTAGAGGATTGTCAAGCAAAATCCATTCCAGAAGAGCCACCGCATACAAACAAATACTAGACATGGACTACAAATGTCACATTTCCCGTGTCAAACCACTCCTGAACCAGAGACATCATCAAAGGTGTCTTACCTGGAGTAAGGAGAAAAGGAACTGGAGTGTTGCACAATGGTCCAAAGTCCTGTTAACAGATGAAAATAAATTCTACATTTCATTTGGAAATCAAGGTCCCAGTGTCTGGAGGAAGAGTGGAGAGGCACAGAATCCACACTGCTTGATATCCGGAGTGAACTTTCCACAGTCAGTGACGATCTGGGGTCCCATGTCATCTGGTGTTGGTCCACTCAGTGACCATGGTGTTCCTGTTCTTGATTGGCCAGCAAACTCCCCTGACCTTTAACCCCATAGAAAATCTATGGGCTGTTGTCAAGAGGAAGATGAGAAACACCAGACCCAACAAAGCAGATGACCTGAGGGATAAAAGCAATCTGGGCTTCCATTACATCTACGCAGCACCACAGACTGGTCGCCTCTATGCCAAGGCGCATTGATGCAGTAACTCATGCAAGACGAGGCCCAACCAAGTATTGAGTACATAGAAATGTACATACTTTTCAGAAGCGTGATACTTGTGCTTAAAACGTCTGTATTTGATTTTTCTGTGATATTCTAATTGTTTAAGACACTGGGTTTTCTTTACCTGTAAGCCATAATCATTTAAAATTGTAGAAAAATAAAAGCTTGAAATATTTTGCTCACATGACCATTTCACTTTCTGAGATGACTGGCCAGAAATATTGCACTTTTATACAATATATATATATATATATATTTTTTTCCAAGATCTTCTCGTACTTTGAGCAATAGAGTCCAGCAAGTGACCAGCTCCAATCAGTACAGGAGATTGGACTGTGGACCTCGGTATCCTATAGTTGGATAGTTTTTCTGGTTTAAATAATATTTTCTCCCCTCTGGTCTCAGAACTGTTTTTGAGTTTCAAGTTCTGGCCTATGCTTTCACAACCGTAGCACTGCAGATATGTATTTTAGCAGTCTGGCAGCATAACCTTGGCCTGGTTCCTTTATTATCAGTCATCCACAGCTTTAAGTGCCCACAGATAAACAGAGGCTTGCCTGTGTTGTTTATAGTTTGCTCCACCAAGGTACAATCTGAGGCAAAGGTATGCTTCCACTTCTCTTTGTTTTGTAGGATGATAAGATTATGAAGAACAATTGAACCCTTTGAAGAGACTTGACTATACCTCAGTTTATTTTGTTAAAATGTGTTTGTATTGATCCAAAAGGTAGCCAGCCTGTCAAATTACTTTCAGCCTTAACATTTTATTACTGGTGACGAAAGGTATTAGTTTCCACTTTTAAATGCTTTTAGGGTTATTCTCTCTGTCCTAAGAGGGAGGAAATCTGTGGCGAGCCACCCATCAGCCAGGCCCCATAACAGATGGCGAGTTGGGACATGTAAGGAAAGGATACTGTGGTGTTTAAGAAAATTAGTTTGGGTGTTTGAAACTCTGATATATACATGTGTGGAAAAACCTGTTTTTCTTCCCCTCCACTCATTTTCCTCTCTTTCTCTCCAGCATTGCTTTTCAAATTTAACAAAACCAGAATCCAATAGAAAAAACTAAGGATGCCAGAAAATCAAAAATTATGCAGTTTGAACTAATTTTCCCGATTCTTTACATTGCCAAATAACTAATTATTCATGATTAACCATTGGTAGGTTATTTGTATTAAGGTGTAAAGAGACTTTTAAAAAGTTACTGGTTTAAAACTGCTAAAATGTGTTTGAGTCCTTTCATTAAGGGGGGTTATTATTTAAAATCAACATTTTTGAATTTTATATCACGGTATAATGTTCCCTCATCAAAAACATACCTGGAGTGTTAATTTGATTATTTTATGCATGTTTGAGTAATCTTTTAATCTTCTGTGGCAGCCATTCAGGGGTGCCTTAATGCTTGCTGTCAATGCTTGAGTGTCTGCTGAGCTTATCATATGAACTACTTCTCAGTCCAACACTTGTAAGAATGGCTGTAAATAGGATAATAGAGGAGCATTGTTTTGATGACGTGCTGAAGGTGGAGTGTCAGAAAGAGCAGGAGCTTCTTAAAGAGACGGGCCAATTTCAAGGCTTCAAATTGCAAATTTAAATTTCTTTTAAGTTATGTTTGATATATGTAGCTTTTTTTTTATTTTTTATTTTTATAACAACTGAAGCTAACATAGTTACTTCACTGTGCTATAAAATGGCACTATGTGCCTGGAAAATGCATAATGCCGCCCCTATGAGATAAAGTCCCTGATTGATGAGGGGTTTGTCTTTGGGTTGCATGAAGCGTAATTTAACACGATGCTTTCCCTCTCCTACTTGTTTCTGCACACTGCTGGTCAGCTGGCTGCTGTACTTTCATGTATGTGTTGTTTTTGTGGTGTAATGGTTTGTTTTTTGCTTTTACATTACCATATGCCAGAGGACACTCCCCCACCCCCCTTTGACTGTTCCCTTTTCAGAAGTCGTCACAGCGACTCATTCTCCATCTTCTGTGCCCTCTGTCCTCACTCCAACTACCTCCATGTCCTCTCTAACTGCATTCATATATCTCCTCTTTCGGCTTTTCTGTGGCAGCTGCATCTCTAACGTCCTTTGACCAATGCCCACTGTCCCTCCTCTGCACATGCCCAACCTCACTCTTAGTCTTAGCCATCCTCGTCACTCCCAAGGAGAACCTCAGCATCTTGAGCTCTACTACTTAATGTTCTGTCTCCTGTCTTTTTGTCAGATGCCGTTGTCTCTATAAGCCAGAAGACACTGCTATGCTGTTTTCAGTTTCTTGAGCTCCTTCTTATATTCTAGAATCATTAAAAGGATCTAATTCAATTTGAACTTCCAGGATGATGGACAAAACTGAATATTTTGTACCGGTACTCTTGTAGTTTGGGGCAAAGAACATACCTGAGTGATGCAGTAGATTCTGTGGTCCCACATTGCTTGCATACTTTTCCTTTACTTACAAGACAAATTTGGCTATTTGGAAACCCCTCCCAGTTGCAAAAAAAGAGTCATGGTGTGGAAACTGAGAGTGCCAAACATCACCCTAAGGGTAACAGTGTTTTAAAACCATAATTTGTGGGCTATGAGTGGTATGTATGTTAAACAACTGACTGCAGACTGGCTGCTGGCACAGATAGCCTGTCTAATTAGCCAGCTAATGTCAGCTTTACTTGTTTTACTCCTAAAAAGAGCAGAATAGCATAAAGGGGATACTATTCTGCATGGTATGCACATAAAGCCTACTATTTAGTTGATTTTAAATGTAATTATTCTGTATTTTGCTTAAATCTGTTGAAATCAAAATAACAAATACATTTTATAGATAAAGTTATTGTAATTATAGTAATCAATATTGATTTTGCTGCAGTGGGAAATGGCTTTTTTTTTTTTTTTTTTTTTTGATGAAAGCAGTCAGAGCATGTTCATTTTTATTCAAAATTCTTGGAGTGACACACTAAAACCATGGTATTTGTGCTCTTGGTTATCACACTGAGAAAATCTCACATTCATGACATGATTGCATTATATTAAAATTCTTCATAGTGTTACCCGTTTTGCTCCCTTAACAAATATTTGCTGCCCTCCAGCTCCCAGTGCTCACATTCTGCATTTTAAAACATCTGAATCCTCATCAAAGCTCTTCTCTGCTATATATTTTCCTGCTTCTGCAGTTGAATAAAAACGTAACAGTGAGTGTAAAGCAGCCCTCGGGGGATTACATTTTCACCTGCTTTGACTGTCAAACCCCTTTTGAGTTGTTTCCCTGCACTGATATTATGTCTAAATTCATAATGGACTGTGCTGCCTGCTAAAATGACCCCATAAACACAGCAGGTGGTCTGTTATTTCGTTTACATACAGAATGAGAATCAGAAGTGAGAAAATGTCATCTTTCACACCCCACACTAAGTAGCTGGGTAAGGTAACCCACGAGATAAGGACTCATTCACATGTCAGCGGCTGTCTTCCTGTCAGCTGAATGCACCGCCGTTCTGTCACTCACTGAACAAAATGGAAAAACACACAAAAGCAGAAATGCTGTTAGTCCATTTAGCACTGTTTTTTTTCTTTTTAAAGGGGAAAAACACAAAGGAGAAACTTACTGTGTTCAAAGCAGTTTTCAGCATCTGAGTGAAGACTTAACAAAATCAATGTATTTAAAGATAAACAACCCTCTTGCTCAACCACTTTGGTGTGTGTGCTCTGGTCCTTTTGAATGCGTCACACCTGTGAATGTTTTTTTGTGATTTTAAATGTAGTAAGATGTGTATGAAACTGAAAGAACTTTGTACAAAACCTTTAATTGATTCCCTCTCTCAGGAGAGGCGTTTCACAGGGATGTTTTTGAGGATGACTGCTTCACATGCGGTGAAGCTCTTGGAGTTTTTAGCACTTGTATTAAGTGTCTCTGCACTGTGGTGTTGTCATATGAAACATGACTCACTTTTTATTCCATGCCCCTTAAAACATTAACCTTGTAAGTTTCAGATATTTTCAGCCTCTTAAGGATGATTCTTAAAAATGTGTTTTTTGTTTTTTTTTTTTAAATAAAATTAAACCAGTCAGTAGCAGTGAAGCATTTTAAAATGGCTTCTCATGTTGTTCCCTGCTGTTAAGATTTGGCCTTTCTTTAGTTTGGACATTAGGATGGACATTTGCAGTGTAAAAAGTGAAATCATTCCAAGGTAGTCTGGGCACAAACAAGCTGTTAGTGAATATTCCCAGTGGGGTGTATTTGCAGGAGTTTTGTGAGGGCAGCATTATTATAGCTGTCAAAAAATGCCCCCCTCCTTACCCCCTGAGGATCAAAAATAAAAGCTTTTCATTTTTAAAACAAAACAAAAAAACTGTTCTCTTTCAGGGTAAAGGGGCTATGATTTTATAAACTAATGGGACTCAGTTGACTTTATGGATACAAAAAACATATCAGTTGAACAAAGGTCAATATAGGTGGGAGGTTGGTGTGTGGCTTTTGTCTCAGTGTGAGGTAATAGGTCTGTAGTTCAAGTCTTAGCTGGAGTCTTTCTGTGTGGGTTTTCTTGCTCATAGAAACAGACAACATGCTTGTTAGGTTGTTTGCTTCAAAGCAAATCTTGAACGTGATGGAGTGTGTGCTTTGTTGTTTTGTCTCGTGTGTGTTTCTGTGTTGGCCCTGGGATTCACTGATGTACCTCACAACTGCCCCTAGGATAACCTCCAGCCCCACAGAACAACTCTAGAGTGTTTTCTGTTTGGTGTTACTTCATGGTGTTTTGGTGCTTTTAGTGTCTGAGAAACCTAAGATGTTGAAAGAGCTGCATCTGATTCTGCGTCACTTCATTTGTTATACAGGGTTCCAACATAGTTTGGTTTTTACATTTTCATGTTCTGATTAAAATATGGAAAAAATATTTGTATTCATAGACTTTATCCTCATCCAATTGTCTAAACGTTGTGTCCTTTCATAATGAGGTGCGAAAGCAAATTCTCGAAAATGTGCAGAAAATGCTTGAAATCACAATGGAAAACATTTTTGTTCACAGCAGGTTTTCAACGAATCAGACTATTGAACTGCTTGCCTATTGGAAGCATTAGATTGTGATATTTTTTAGTTGCATGGCACATTAAGCTCTCTTTAAGCCAATTTTTAAAGGTTTTTTTTTTTTTTTTTTTTTTGTTTGATGTCCTATGAAGCACTTTGGATTAGCTTGAGTATGAATAGTGCTACATAAATAAATCCTTCCATCCTTCAAATTTTTGTAGGTTTTATTCAGGTGTTGCAGCAACTGTGTTTAAACTAGATTTTAGTTTTTTTTTGAAGGGGTTGTCTTTTACAGTTTGTTAAACAGAGGTTTATTATCAACTGCATGCAAACTGTCTCTTCTGAAAAAGAGTAATTATAAAACTTTTCGTTCAGTATTGACTGTATTTCACTTTAAATCTAAAGAACGTGTGAATGATGAAAGCAACAATTGCATTGCAAACAAAATTCAGTTCAGTTTATTTGTAACTGTCACATTACAACAAATGTAATCTTAAAGCACTCTACAGAGGGATCCAGTTCCTATGCAGTTATGTAGGATCCATTTCAGACCCAGTTCAAAAGAATCCAGTTCATTCATATACAGTCCTAATACAGTCACATGTGAATCCATTTACATACAGTGCAATTCTATCCAAATTATAATCCAGACAAACAAAATATTGTCGGTATAAAGTGCAGAAAGGGCTCTGTCAGTGTTGTGACTCTTCACAGGGTTTGGTTCTATTGTTCATCATATCTTATGAGGCAATGGTAGCATAAATGTATCATTCCTTTAATCTATTATCCAACTAATTTGTTTAGAAACTAAAATAATCCACCCTGACTCTGTTCTGTTTCCAGCTAATAGGCAGCTTTATCCTGGCCACTGGCATCTATGCAGAGGTGGAGCGACTGCGTTTTAAGACCTTGGATGGATTGTTTTTGGCCCCATCTATAATCCTCATCCTGTTGGGAATTGTGATGTTCATTGTTTCGCTTATTGGAGTCTTGGGTTCACTGAGGGATAATCTGACTCTTCTGAATGTGGTGAGTATTTGGGTTAAAACATATTGTGTATGTGGACTTTCCATTCAAATTTTTAAAAACGACACTGGAGCAAATGAAGTGTTCTATGACGTGTTTTAATATTTGTTTTACTTTTTTCTACAATAAAGTCCTCAATACATCAATCAAAACCTCATGGATTTCCTTACCCCTTCTTTCAGCTGTGTGTGAATGACATAACGAGCTAACTTCTTATATCTTGCACAAATCAAAGCACTGAGCATTATTATTATTAACTAGATTGAAATCACAGCAAACTGTATTGTCTAACACGGCTTGTTGAACATTTTTCCTTTGTCTTCATAGAGGCTACAGCATTTCTGCTTGTTATGCAGAGGTTGTGCTTGTTATGCAGGTTGCATGTTTTACAAAGCCATTTGTTCTTATCTCTGTTAATATGCATGCCACAAACTGTCTGGAAGCTGTATTGTGTTTCTACTAAATTAGGTCAGTAATTAACATGATTAAAATTGACTTTTAACAATTGCAAATAGATTCAGAATTGTCCACACTGTGATTCATATAAAAATGAATGCTTTCCCCATCCTTAGCCTGCCTTCTTAAGTTTAACTTGATGCTTCTTTATAAGATCCAAATAACTGACAGATTTCTGTTGTAATATTTAATGATTTTACATTTGAAAATGAACTAAAGTTTTAGGTTCACTAGCAAGGAGTCACTAAGAAAACCTGTTAAATGCAGTTGATATTTTCTTTAGGAAGCCAAGTGTTATGCTACCATCAGGTTTTATTTTCCAAGCATGCTTGTCTTCACTCTGGCTCATTAATGCTTCTCTGAACGATTGCTTTTGTTTATGTAGTCGGGCATTAAGTAGTGTTTTCAAGCCTTCAAAAACTACCATATTGCTCTGCAGCTGCTGAAAATAAAACCTGAGCTGCAGCCTCTTGCACAGCTTATACAATTCTCCGTCTTGGATAAATATGGCCAATTTTGACTCGGAATAGAAACCCTTTCTCCATGGAAGGCATTTGCAGAAGGGGGTGTATTTCCAGTGTAGAAAATTATAGAACTATGCAGTAATTATTTGCCAGCAGCAAGTGGGAGGCTGTGCACTCTTAGGGATATTGATACAATCCTATACTGCCGAACATCAAGTGGCTGTTCGCTGCTCTGCTGACAGTTTAGCTTTTCTTCAGGAACTTGGCAAAGTGTCCAGATCTCTTGGAGGTTATGTTTAGTGAAGATGTATGTTCTACAATATTCCTGCCCAGGATAGGAACAGCTTAGAGGTGACTGAAGGAAAACAGTAACATGGCCTTCATGCCCATATACTAGTATGGACATCTAAACAGCTTTTTATCCTTTAAGCTGTGCAAAAGATTACAAGTTATGTTCTGAATAAAGATAAGCAGTAGGCATACAGTTTGTTCTTTTTAAACTGTCACCCTTGTAAGAGTTTCCAGAGTTTGATGCACTCGGTTGGCTTAAGTTGGTTTGATGAAACCTGCATTCTGTGATCCTTCAGCAAGTCCAGTTAAGTGTTTGATCCCCCTTTCAGTTGTGACACAAACCAGTCTGTTAGGGTGAACACCTGTAATGACTGTCACATCATGTGTATCCACCTTAAGAGGTCAAAATTTAAAAAAAGGAAGAAAAAAAAAAAAAAAAAAAAAAAAACCAACAAAAAACATCAAATTTGTTGGCTTCATCCCACAGTAAACAAAAACTCAACTATCTCTGAAATAACTCAAAACTGACAGGACCCTAATGGCATTTCTTACAATTTAATCTGTGATTAACTAAGTCAGATTTTGCTTTTGATTATTAATTCAGCTGAATATTTATAATTAAATAATGGAAATGGCATAGATGAAAATGATTGTACCTATATTGTAATATTTTGTGGCTGCAGGTTTTTGCTACAATTACTACCAACAAGTGATGCCTTTACAACAGGACTTCTGTATTTTCCACTCTTCCTGAACAAACTCCTCAAACTGTCTCATGTTTCAGTGGCGGAGTCTCCACCTTATAATTTTGAGAGCTTTTAAAAGGTCTTTCTTTAGATGTTCGTTTTTAAGTGGTTTGACTTGGCAAAAACCTTCTTTTTTTTTTTTTTTTCACATCAGTAAAAAAAAAAAAAAAAAAATTCTCCCAGAAACTCTGGAACTTGTTGATCCACCCGCCCCCCATCCACTGTTAATAGTAGTCTTTACTACTAACATGGGTCTCTATAATCTTCTTCTTTTATAAACTCTCTTTAGACAGTTTTTATTTTCTGAGTGACTCGCATCATGCTTGTTTACTTTAAATAGGCTGAAGTGCTGATTTTAAAAAGCTTAGTTTGACTTTGGGAGAAGGAAATCTTTTTAAGGGTACCAACAAATCTGTCCATGCTATTTTAACTTTGTAAAATAAACAACAAATTTTGTGTTTGCAATTGTTTTTAATTATTATGACATACTTTAGACATGCAGGTATACAATATGCAAGTTTTTTTTTTTTTTATTTATTTTTTTTAATTATTATTATTTAATCAGTTTTCAGGAGAAATTGATCACTGTTTTAAAGAGTTTAAGGGTAATAACATTTTTCTTTTGCTTTCCGTATCTGTATACATACCCTGACTAACCTAAGCTGCCACAAACCCCTTCCACTGACTGTGGATCAACTTTTGGACATTGACTTGTATGAACTTTAGGCCATTACTCCACACAGAGTAACTTCAGCGCCAGGATGTTGGTAGAAACTGCTCATTTCAAGTCCCTCCTTAATATTTTCATTGGATTAAGGTCAGGGCTATGATTTGGCCTTTTCAAATCATTAACTTTATTCTTTCTTAGCTGTTCTTTGTAACAGTGCCTTATGTGCTTAGGGTTATTGTCCTACTGCATGACCTACTTTCTCCTGAGATTCAATTCACATATATGAAACTGACATTTTCTTGAAAATTTGCCGGTATTTTTCACAATTCAGTACACTTTTATTTGGATAATGACAGCTCACAACTAAAGTTGCCTCAGGGAAATTTACAAGCAGAAAAAACCCCCGTAAATTTTCATTCGAGCATGCATTTGGCCAGCATCTTAACTGCAAGAAACAAATATGGGACAGTTGCCGGTTGTCCAGATTGGTTGGGTGAAAGGACAGAAAGGGAAGAAAAGGACATGAGAGAGAAAAGAGCAACAAGGAACAATAAACATTTAGCACAAGGATACATACTCAAGTAAATGAGTATGTATCCTTACATCAGTAAGGATACATATGTATCCTTACATCAGATCATCAGTAAATATTACACATCAGTAAATACATACTCAAGTTACGTACAACATAGACACCTGTGGTTTGTAGACAGGAGAGGCCTATGTTTGTGATTTGTTGTTTTTCTAGACTTAGTAGGTGAGGCTTAAATTCAGGTGCACTCAGTTGTTCGGAAATTATAGTATATGTTTTTATTTTGGTGTAAATCACCAAATTGTTTTAAATCACATTTTCTTTCATTGTTATATTTAGGAGGCTAGATCAAAACAGTCTTAAAGATACATGACCCCTCTGATAGATGAGAAGTGGTTCCTTACTGATTTTTTTTTTTTTTTTCTTTCTGAGAATGGAAAATTTTTCATTTAAAAAGTGATGAATATTTCATCCATCCATCCATTTTCTATATCCGGCTATACTAGCTGGGTTGCGGGGGGGCTGGTGTCTATCCCCAGCGGTCATTGGGACAAGGGCGGGGTACATCCTGGACAGATCAGCAGTCCTTCACATAAATATTTCATGCACATTAAAATATACTACATCTTACTTGCCTATTGATTCTTTTTTTTTATTTTTTTAATAAAGCAGTGTTTTTCACTGCTATGCTGCAGTCTACACCACTGTGTTTTAATGCTCTCCCTGAATTTATAAACACTTCCACTAATCTCTGTGAGACCATTTTTGTTGTTTAAAAGTTCCTCCACATTGATTTGGGACCTCCTTTTACAGTTTCTGCTTCTGAAGTAATTTTGCCTAATCAAAAGTGACGCTGTTGAATTAGCTTCATTTTTGCACCATCTGGCTGATTGTAGATCACTTGAGAACAAACACTTTATCTCCACCAGATATGGAGAAGAAACATCCATTCTTGGAATCCTTGAAATACATTTTTCTCATGGTAGTTCTCCACATGATGTAAAAATTAAACTTAGATCCATGTTCTGCTGCCTTTTTGTTTATTGTAAACATGTGCCTCTAATTTCACCTTGAAATCACGGAACTGTAGAGGTTTACATCTCTTTCTCCACACACCGATGAGGGATATCGCATCCTATTCTGTAATGCAAAAATATTGATGTAGAGTAAGCGTCTCATTTGTTGAAATGGGATTTACTTCATCGACATCTTAGACAGAACATCTATAGTATAACCTTTAGTGCAAATGAGAAGCAATCTTTAATTTATTTTAAAACATTTTAAAATGCAAAACCAGTGCATGAAAGCTAAATTCATCCTTTCAGCTTCAATGCAAATCAAGAGAAGGTGCTACTAATCAAATAAATTTGTGATTAAGTGATAATCAGAAAGTTTCCCTCCTCGCTGAGGTGATGTTGTGGAAAGAAGTGAAAGAGGGGGAAAAAAAGACCTTGTCAAGGTAGATGGAGAGGTCCTTCAGAAGATAATCACCTTTTTATAGTTATTTCTGCTAAAATTTGATCCACAAGCGGTTGTGTTAACCAAAAGGATAAGGGCAACCCTTTTTTATTTTATTTTATTTTTTTTTTTTTTTATTACAATGCTTTTTATTCTTGGAATAATTAGATTTTATTAGAATATAATGATAAAGGTGGAATGGATTGACTATATATAACACTGAAAACAAACAAACAAACAAACAAAACTTTAATATACAGAAATATATGAAGTTCTAAACCCTTAAACATTTAAATACTTAGTTTATTGAGAGAACTAAAGTGACGATTGTTTGTTTTGCCTGAGGGGGACTGACTGACCTACTTAGAAAAAGACAAGAGGAAATACACTGAATTTCCAGAGAAATTGGTAGTCTCAAAAGAAACAAAAGTGTTTTGTTTAAGTTAATGTCTTGTTGACTAATTGCTCTTCTTTCTTTGTTTCGTTCCAGTTCATGTACACCCTGACGATTTGCCTTATCCTGGAGCTGCTGGGAGGAATATTGGGCCTGGCGTTTCGAAACAAGGTGAGCTTCTTGTGGTTTTAGTGAGGAACCATAAGTTTGAAATAGTTTTTACAGCTGCAGATCAACTGGAAGGACCTTCCAGTGCTTCATAACGTAGCAGAGAATCAGATGGCATGCAAACTTTTAAACGAACTGAAGTCATTATCATTTGCATGTTATCAGTATTCCCTTGGTTCTCGACAGGCTGTGTGGTGTTGTCTCCATTCTAATATCCTCCTCTCGTTTTGTTTCTGATATTGTATTATTATCCGTGTTCGGTTTATCATCTCATTAAGTCACTGTAATATGTCCAGCGAGTTGTCCTGAAAAAACAAATGCAAAGTGATTTTTATTTGCAGCCAGAACTACAAAAGCTCCAGCCCACAAAACAAACAGCATGAATAAACAATCCTTGGAATATAAGATGGAGAAAACACCTTTCCTTTCTGAGAAAATGTGGTGCGTTGACAGCTAGCTGTGACATGTTAGATTTCTTCCACACAAGGCATTTTGACATGTTGTAAGTGGAACCTTTTGTGAGTGGAAAAATACTGATAGGAGTTGATATTGGAAACCAGCTCAGAGGCATAATAACCTTCCCTGAATTCAGAAGTTGCTTCCTGAAGAGAAGAGCATGACAGTAATGGGGAAAGCTTCTGACTGGACAGTTGCCCATCAGACTGTCACTGATAACCTCCACAAGGAGGATAAGCCACTAAAGTTTGGTGCTAAAGGAGCCAACTATTCAGACTGCTGTATCCAAGCATGTTAATGGAAAGTTTAGTGGAAGGAACAAGAAAAAGAAAAGGTCGACGATCAAGAGGGATAACCATAAGATTCATAGGGCGTGGACTGTGGCCTGAGTTAGTGCTTCAAAGAGTAACACATACAGGCATATCCAGGAAATGGCTTACAACTGTCACATTCCTTGTGTTCAGCCAATCTTTATCAAGTCAACAGTCAACATATCCGTCTATCAATAAATGCTGGAGCATTTCATGCTTCCTTCTGCTGTGAAGTTTTTTTTGGAGATGCTGTAAGGGTTTTTTTTTTTTTATTTTATTTTTTTTTTACAGCTGGACTTGGTAATGGCCCACACAGCCAACAGTGCCAATACTGGATTTAATAAGCATGCTATCACTGTGCTACATTTGCCAGCAAACTCTCCTGGCCGAAACCCCAAAGAGAATCTATGGAGTATTGTAAAGTGGAGGATTAGGCACCAGCCAGCAAGGCTGCAAATTAAAGCAGATCTACAGGCTGATTGCCTTGATGCCACTCTGCACTGGTAATTCACGCACAATTGTAAAATAAAATTTATTTTTCAGAAACTACATTTTGGATTACAATTAGCTGTAAACCCAAATTAATTAACCAACTGAAATTGGTGATATTTTTTAAATGTAGTTGTGTGTTTTTTAGATGCATGTGTATAAAGCAATCTTTGCATAGATATCTAAAACTTTAATGATTTGTGATACATAAAGTATATATGCGAGGTTAATACACCAGAGTCTTTAATTCTGTTTTAAGGTACTATAACCAAGCTGCTTTTTTTTCTGTTTCTGTGTAAGTTCAAAGAAAAGCTAAACCTCAGTTATGGCTCAACATAAATAGCTGTTTTCTGTATAATATAAGTAAGAACCAGCTTTTCCTTCAGCACTGTTTTGATGTATTATTTAAATTGAGATGAAATTAATTCAGTACTGCATTACAGATGTCAGACCTCTTTCATTTTCTGGTGTTATAGATGTGAGCATACATTAATTTGATTTCTGTGTATTTGCTTTCAAAAATGGAAGACCTCAGTTGAGTAATTTCAGTGCTTTAAGGCAGCACTCAACACTGTCACTGTAATCAGGTGTCTTTTTTTTCAAACATATGTATCTGTGAATCCAGAAAAAGACGCATCAGAGCCTTGAGTGGAAGCAAACCTCCCGTAGAGATCATGTTGTAATATTTCTAGCCGAGAGAAAATTTTCTGGCGAGAATTTCCTAATATAAAAGGCATTTGTGAGGACCATCTTAGATGAAAATTTGAACGGTTTGCATATTCACCAGAAACTCATTTATGATCATGATGAAAGTCCTGAGTAGAGTTTGAAGTTGAACATTTCTTACTCTTGCTGTTAATGGAATCACTCCAGACTCCTCGTCTGTACCAGATTGTGACTGACAGATGTGAGCGGTCAAAGTGTCATATTTTAATATTCCAGCCGGGGGGGGGGGGGGGGGGGGGGATCAGTCACCTTCACTAATCGGCATTTGGTTACCCCTACTGCCTGACTGTAGATCGGCAGCGTTAAAACCATGAAGACATCCACCTTATTAACAAAACCTAACAGCTTTTTTTATTTCTTCTTTCTGCTAGACTGTTGAGTTGGTGAACAAGAACATCAGAAAGGGCATAGTGAACTACTACGATGACCTAGACTTCAAAAACATCATGGACTTTGTTCAGAAAAGGGTAAGGTGATGGATTTGCTCCACTTGAGAAGACACAATGTATATTAGTAAATAGCCACTATCAGGGTAAGCAAAGTGATCTCTTTTGTCAAACATGTTAAAATCTCCTGCAGCACACAGTACAAACCCATTTCTCATGATAGGAAAGTGCTGATTTATTACTAAAACTAATAAAAAAATAATAAATTTAAAAAATGGTCCAAACAGTGTCGAGCTGCTGTGCACTTGCTCTCACAGCCACCCTCACAGCCTGAAGCTGTAGCTCTCTTTTATTAGCTTTTATAAAGCAGGCAAAACTGCAGTGCCTGGAGACAGCACACTGACAACACATTGAAACTACACAGTGGTCAGCAACAAGCCCCACTGATTGGCACAGACAAGACAAATGCTCCTTCACTCAGCTAGCTAAGGGAATTAAGTCATGACCAACACCTGTGCCTTGATTAAATTGGCATTCAGATGCTTCCAACCAAGATTTCTATTGTGATAAATTAGCCTAAAAACCTGTGCAATTAAAAGCCACACAAATGCCTTTTGATTTAAGGGAAGAGGTTGGTTTCTTTCAGCAGAAAAATGTTCATGCACCACCACGTTATTTCTCTGAAGGATGTTTGATAAGACAAGGGGGTGATGAGTTTGACTTTTCCTTCGTGCCCACAGCTACTTAGAGCTGAGTCATCACACTGACCTTTAAGACCGTTGGAAGGAGGACCACACTCAGCCAATATCTCCTCTTTAAGTGACCATTAATAACTAGGTTTATTTTTAAGTTTGATTGGCAGTGTTGCTGTCTTTAGGTGAGAAAAGCGGCAGATTTGCTGCTCCAGTTAAAACAAGAGCTGCAAGACAACCTGTTGGTGTTTGCATTGCTATAAACCTTTGAGTATGGGATTAAATTTATTTACCCATCTAATGCTTGGTGGACAAAAATGTTTGTCTGCAGACGATGATGCTTCACGTAGTTCAAAAGGTTGTCCTGAACAGAAAGACATGACCATGGTGGATTTCAGTAATGTTCTATTATATTTTTGTTAATTAATGCACCACTCAGTTGGCCAGAGGTCAGAATCAATCACATTTTTCATGATTGGCTCTTATCAGTAATTGGCAGGTCAAAGTCATAATTTTTTTTTTTTCCCTTAGGCAATGGATGCAACAAAACTAAGGGCTTCCATGGTTTCATTTAGTCTATAAACAAATCAACCAACATCATGTACCTTGAGCCATCCTTTTTTTTTTTTTTTTAGTTTAATAAAAATTCATTTAGTTTGGAGAGAGATACTTTAGTCTGTCAGAAACATCTTGGAATCCCTTCATTTTCAATAGGATTATAAACCACTAATTATATATATATATATATATATATATATATATATATATATATATATATATATATATATATATATATATATATATATTTCTATTTTGTTTTGTATAATCCTTAGAGAAAATAACTAGAATAAACTGCTCAGATCTTAAAAGAAAACTGGACATCTGTATCAGCCAGAAAAAGCCTGATTATTACTAGGGCTGTCCCAGTTCGATCACATGATTGGAAATCGGGCCGATCACATGGTTTCAGACTCGATCGGAATCGGGCGTTGGATCCCGATCAGGAATCGGATATTTATGTATATTTATTCTAAACTCAAAGAAATAATGACAGTTAGCATCTACTGTTATGTGGTGGAAGAGAGTCAGATTTTTCTCGCAACAACAGATGCGCAGCACTTTGCAGCAGTACTGCCGTAAAGCGAAGCAGAACGCAGCATCCGCTTGAAGGGGGCACTGTTGCCAGTTTAGCAACGTCGCTATATTTAGCGCTCTGGATTATGGCAAATATAGTTTTTTTTTTTTTTTGTTTGTTTGTTGTTGTTTTGTTTTTGTTTTTTTAATGAAACTGTTGCACCAAAATACCTGCATCTTATTCACACAGCCACAGTGTTCTGTTAAATGATAAACAAGGAGGATCAAATAAAAAATAAGTGACATCCTGGATTTGTTTCTTCGCTGGGTTTTTTTTTTTTTTTTTTTTTTTTTTTTGTTTTGTTTTGTTTTTTTTCCCCCCCATCCAATGTGTTTTTGAAGTATCAGATTGGATTATCGGCCGATACTCAAAATGAAAGGACTCTGATATTGGGACAATATCCCTAATCATTACACGACCAGAAATGACATAAACAAGACAGGCCTGGTTTTTTTTTTTTTTTTTGTGTGTGTGTGTGTGTTCCCCTATTTTACAGGTTTTTGACACAACCACCATGTAGAGAGCCACAACATGCATGTTCATAGCTCTGTATATCACCTGTTTTTTTTGTTTTGTTTGTTTTTTTTTTTTTTTTTACAAACACATTTTTGTTCACAGTACTCTCACCACCCCCAGCTGCACAGAGTTATTCATGGTATTACCTGGTCAAACCCAGGATTTTCTCAGTAATTCAACCAAATATCAGAACAAAGTTTGTATTTTCATATATAAAGTGGCCAAAAATATGGTAGCCACAAAAGTGAAATATGTTTCAGTCTGAAATAGCCCATTTTTTGTTTGAATGTTTATTTAAAATGGGTCTAATATTATGTTCACCCTGCTGTTAAAGTGAGAAATCTGATCCATCCTCAAGCCTTCTAAATGCGCCAACCTGGGATAAGAGCTTTTTTTTTTTTTTTTTTTTTGGAACAGCTTTTGGTCACAGTGTCATAGTTGTAGCAAAAGCAATGCAAGCATGCAAAGAGCAGAAATACTTTTTCAAACACATTTCTGATTGAAAATTAACTTATCTTAAACTCAGGTTTGAACTCTGTTGTTATGCTGTTGGTTATTACATTCCTGAGATGCATAAGTTATAATTAGTGAAGCTTGTTACGCAGCCCCATTACTAGTCTGCTCATGTTAAAAGCTAGAAAGGAGGTTTCCAGCTTCAGGCTGTGCGGGTAGACTGAGAGCAGGTGCACATCATGGTATCTGAACAACTCAAATAAAATCCTCTCACTTTGGAAGCTCTCAAAATTCAAACTTAACTAAAAAAAACCTTTTAACTAAAAAAAAAAAAAAAAAAAATCTCTATGTATTTGCATTTAAAGCCTGAACTAGAACAGATATGGTCCTTCCATCTTAAAAGGTGTGCTCTAAATCATCTGGTAAGTGTTTAAAAGGTAAAACACGAGTAAAACCCTCAGTTCTTCTGAGACTTTAAGCAGATGCAAATTGCAGTTTGATAAGAGCTTCAGAAGTCTCCCAGCTTATTATCTGAGAGATCCAACCAAACCAGACACATCAGGCATTCCTACTGAAACAAACTCATTCTCTTCTGGTTTCATGCAAACCTTCTTGCAATCCTTTTTTAGTGCCTGAATTGGTATCTCTACTATTGTCCTGTATTCTTAGAACAAAGAAGCAGAAAGTCAGTCAGTATCCAGCTGTGTGTTGTTGTTTTTTTTCATTCCATGTTAGCTGAATGCTTTAAAACGGTGAAAAAAATCCCCAAAATATGTGTTCAACTAAGAATAGCTGTTATTAGTGTGGTAAAATGCAACATTGTGCTCACTGAATAAGTTGACCTTGACATATGTTACATTTCAGCATGTCCTCCTTTTTAAAGGTTAGCAAAGCTACAACGTTACCCTTTTATCAAACTTAACATTCAGTCATTTTGTTTTTGCTGTGTTTTTGTCCCATGATATGCTATTAGGATTTTAATATTAAAGCAACAATGAATATTCAAAAGTCAATTGACAGAACTCTGTTCGGCTTGTTTCAGTCTTTCCATCCTGTCATTGTGCAGAGTCGCATGTGTTTTGAAAAAGATTAAAGAGTTTTGTTTTTTTTTCCAGAATAATTCTGAAAACTGGAGCAGAAGTTTGGGGAATTGAGGTGGAGTGTATGTGTGGAGGCAGTCTCTTGAATGATGCTGTGCTTCATTAAATTTTCTATTTATTTGAGAAAGACAACAGTCCGTTGCTGTTTATCTTGATAACATATGAACTCATCTTGGTATGCTTTTGTTTTTGTCGTTTTCCACTTTTTTTTATACGTTATTCTGTATGTCTTTTATTTCATTGGTGACAGAAGATAAGATGCCATAGGAAAATAATCCTCTTGCGTTGCCTTATTATGCATTTGGCACTGCAGCATTTGCATTTGATCACCAGTTAAGCCTGGCGGCCATGGAAATTCAGTGACAAGCCAGATCTTTGTGAGTTTTCATTTTACTTGCCTCCACTTCTTTGGCTGTGAAACTGAGCATTGAAAGAAACTAATGCTATTATCCCATCACCTTTTTGTTGTCACCATCCCTTTTTCTCTAATAGCTGCAGGAATCTTTTAATGGTATTATGGTATTGAGAGTTGCTGCTTTTGCAACCTTTCACTTCACCTTCTAATGTGGTTCTGAAGCTGAGGAGCCACATCTCAGACTAGCTGTATTCGCTGAAAGGCAAACAGATGATTTTTTTTTTTTTTTTTTTTTTTTTTTTTACATCAAATGTGGAGGTGCTTTTTTTTCCTTTTATCACGATAATTGAAACACTAACAGATGTCAATCTGTGGTCACAGCCTTAAAGTGCAAACTGAAGGTTGTTATCTATAAAGCATCTAAAAATGTGTTATGCAAATGTATTATTAAAATGGTTATTCATTAATGTAATGTGTTTTAGGTGGCATGGGTGCACAATTTTAGAAGATGATTATTCTGACCTGCAATGTTTTTTATTATATATTTCAACAATTACTATTCTACGATGCCCTGTAAGCTGCAGGTAATTGAGTTTTAGTAACAATTTAGCAATTTTCATAATGACAAAGAGCCTATAGTGATATTTACATTAACTGGCATTTCTGTGTGTGTGTGTGTGTGTGTGTGTGTGTGTGTGTGTGTGTATATATATATATATATATATATATATATATATATATATATATATATATATATATATATATATATATATATATATATATATATATAATATAATTTTTTTTTTGTTTTTTTTTTTTTTTTAGTATTATTGGTCTGTAATATTTTAATCTTAAATGTCGTGTTTTCATTAGCTATAAGCAGAAAAATCATTAACAGAAATAACACTGAAAACATCAGTCTGTATGTAATCTATAAAATGTGTTTCACTTAGTGAATTTAGTTATTAAAATAAACTGGCTTTCTAGTAATAATCTAATTTATCTAGTTATTCTTCAAAACTGTCCTAATTGGATCCATGTTTTCATATTTAACTTTGACCTAGCATCTCTGCTCCTCTTTATGCTGTAATGTGCTACTTCAGTTTTGGGTTCTTATTAAATGCATTTTTAGACAAAACTTGCCAACAAAAAACAGTTTCAAGCATTTTTCTAGTGCTATGTAGATATACTTTTTTTTTTTTTTTTTTTTTTTTTTTTTAAATTGCTGCATACTTCTGCACATTAAGTGGTTAAACTGCAAATTGTTCTTAAGATATTCGTAAGGTTGCATATTTTGCTATTGATAAAACTTTTAAAGTGGGACATGTCCAGCTGTAACGTGGTCGTAAATTGTATTGGGTATCTACCGGCATAAATCTTATTGGTGGGATTTAATGTCATATCTTGATGGTTTACTTGTGACTAATCTTGCTCTAAATTGAACTGCAGGTTTCTGATAAAGATGTGAAGTTTTTTTTCCTCCAGCACTGTCTGAGTCTGTTTTCAGTGCAAAAAACAGACTGTGGTCCACTATTGCAGTGTAATTTAACAAAACACTAGTCATACAGTTGACTGTTCCTGGATCCTTTTGCAAAACTGACCTTTAGGGAGAGTAGCTTTTAAACCCCCCCCACACACACACATTTTAGTTACAATTTACATTACGTTCACTCTGCAGTCTCAGCAGATGTCACTACAAACCCATTTAGACATTTAGAGAAAAACTTCACTCCTTCAGTTTTGAGTCTTAACACAGAAGCAACCATGCATATTTATAAGTCAATTTTAAGTTCAGCACAGAAGTGAGCTTCAGGTAGAACAATTAACCATCTACACAGTTCATTTTATACAAGCAAACAAATGTTTCACATTAAAATTCAACAACTATCCTTGTCTGCATGCATAAAATGCATGAGTTAAGGAAAATAGTTGTTGCAAATTATTTACCTTTTTCTGTCCAAACATTTGAGATTTGACTAAGCAAACAGGCAACTGTCTCTCATGAAAGTACTGCTATGACTAAAATCATCAACTTAGGTAAACATAAATGCTGCTGTGAGCTGCTTAATCACTAAAGGATAGTGGAACTTTGTTGCTCAAGGAAGTGTCTAACGTGATATCTAATGGTGGCATTTATCAGAACATGTCAAGAGTGGATTCAGAACAATTTTCACATCAAGTTCATTTTTATTCCTTTCTCTTTAACTTCTTTCTCTGCACCACTATTCCAAAGGAAATTCCTCAGCAGTGTAGAAATGACCTGTCGATAAACAGTTCTGATGCTCATTTCACATATGGATTTAGCAGTCACAGACTCCAGTCTTTCACCGCACTGACACTTTACAAATGTTATGTCAATGCTTTTGTAAGCTGATGGAGATGGCATACACATGCTGCAGTCAAAATTGAAAAACATTGGTGGTTCTTTAAATTTATTGAGCTTAATTATATGTGATTGTACAGATTGCATGTTGTAAGAATGTAAGCCACCAAAAAGTTCCCCTTTTTACTGTTTTGTTTAATCATCAAAAATGTGTGTTTTGACCTCTGATTTAGTGCTGTTCAGATTTTTTTTTTTTTTTATCTAGAATTTATTCAAATTGATAGATTTTTCTGTTCAAAACATCTGAAATTTAAATATTTTTGAATACTATATTAGTTCCCCTTTAAGAAGGTATCTTTGTCGCAAAAGTTGTTGTGACCCCGTCATTCTTCTTACACAATAGCTCAAACTCAGTCAGACTGATTGAAGAGGATCTAGTAACATTGGTTCTTACATGCTGTCCCACAGATTCTCAGTTGGTTTTGGACTGAACTTTAGGACATTTTTAACACATGGATATCCATTGTCGGTCTGGCTGTCTGTTTAGGGTCATTGTCTTAGTGGAAGATGATTCTTCATCCCAATCTCAAGTCTTTTGCAGCCTCTAATATGTTTTCTTCCAGAATTAACAATTATTTAGCTCCATCCGACTGTCCTTTTAACCATGACCAGCTTTCCTGTCCCTGCTGATGAAAAGTATTCCCATAGCATGATTCTGTCCCAACCATTTGTTACTATGGGGATGGTGTTTTCATAAATGCAGTACATTTTGATTTTAGGTCAGAAATTTCAATTTTGATTTTTTTTTTTTTTTTTTTTTTTTTTTTTTTCCTGACCAGAACACCTTCTTCCACGTTTGCCATGTCCTCTAGATGCCTTGAAACACAATACCAATGGGACTTTAGCTTTCTTCAACAATAACTTTTTTGCCACTCTTCAATAATAATATAAATATAAAGCTTAGATTTGTAAAATGCACAACTAATAGTTGTTCTTGTCAATAGAACCTCCCACCTGAGCAGTGGATCTCTGCAGCTCCTCCAGAGTTGCCAAGGGCCTCTCGGCTGCTTCTTATTGATCTGTCTTGATGCTCAACCTTCCAAATTAGGTGACTGCCCATGCCTTTGTAGATTTATATTTGTGCTCTACTGATGATGGATGGAACAGTGCTCTGTAAGAGATCTTCAAAGGATATTGTATTTATAACCTAACTCTGTTTAAAATCTTCCTCATCTTTCTCCCTGACCTGTCTGCTGTGTGTCTCGGTCTTCATGAAACTTTTTGTTCACTGATGGTCTCTAATGAACCTCTGAAGCCTTCATAGAGCAGCTGGATTTGTACTGAGATTAAATTACATGCAGGTCAACTCCATTGACTGATCAGGTAACTTCAGAAGCAAATCTGTTGCACTGGATTTTATTTGACTTTCAAAGTATGGGGGCTACATGCAACTGCACACAATACAATTTACTATATTTTCTGAAAGTGATGTGGCCAGATAAATGACTATTACAACTAATTTGATGAAAGAACATGTTTTTAATTGTTCACTTCCAATAATGTTGCATATTATAAATTGCTCAGAGCAGGAACTAAAAGTGGTGCTTTTTGTCCTATGGACAGCTGTTTCTTTCAGTGGGCTCTGTCAGGACCTCAATGGTGTGTGTGTGTGTATATGTATGTATGTATGTATGTATGTATGTGTGTGTGTGTGTGTGTGTGTGTGTGTGTGTGTGTGTGTATGTATGTATGTATGTATGTATGTGTGTATATATATATATATAATTTTTTTTTTTTCTTGTGGTTTTGTGTTTACATGAGCAGCTGTGTGCATTTATCCAAGGAAGATCAGAGAGTCGGATGCCGTGTCTGACTTATTTTACAGTCTTAAGTGCTTTTGGATTGGGCTTTCAAGTACACAATTGCTCACTTCAAAAAGGTGCACATCTGTACTCAGAGACGATGGCCCCTGTAAGCACATGTTACAAGTTCTTTCTGTTATGGCAATTTTAAACTGAGCTTCTCAGACTGGCTTATCTGAACGTTGTTAGGGGCCTGTTGTCTTCTCTGAAAAACATTGCAGTGAAAAGTATCAAGTGGGTAGAAGGGGCTTGGGTTAAATTGTCTCTGAAGGAAGAAAGGCGACTACAAACACCTATCACTACAAAATACTTCTCAGCAGCAATTTAAAATCTTTTCTTGACCTTCAAATTGCTAACCTCCCAATCTGTTGAAACATTCTGGAGATGTGGTGGAAAGCAAAGTGTAACCTCTTCATGCCTGATGTCACAGGACTCCTTCGTTTGTCCAGTGAGTTGTTTTGACAGCATGAAGCTAATCTCCACAATATATAAACATGCACTTTTAGGAATATCTCTTTGGGTTGTGCACAGACACCATTGCGTTATCAAATAACCACTGTAGTGCATATGAACACCTCAGATTTGACCTTTCCCTTACAAGAACTTTATTTCTACAGGTCCCTTCTGTGCTCACTGAACAAGATGTGTGGTTGAAATAGACTTATTCCTGCAAGCGGCTTTCCAAGATCTCGAAAGTTCCTCCTATATGGGACTGAAGAGTGTTTTGGGGTTTTTAAAAGATTTTTCAGGCCCTAGTGGCCTTTATGTAACAATAATTGCACAGGAAATGTGGAGGAGGAGGAAGAAGGGGAAGACATGCAGCCAATTGCCCGAGACCAGGAATTGAACCCAGGACAACTGTGTTGAGGACTATAGCCTGTGCGCACCGTGTGCAGAGACTAATCTACCAACTGAGCCACCCTGTGCCCCCTGAGAAGAGAGTTCATTAAAGTTCACAATCTTACTTTAATTTTGAAACTCATGAACCTTTAAAATGATCCATAATTAGTTTTCACTTTATTGATCGTTGACAGTATTGATTTCTGAATAGAAACCTGCCAGTTTGTAAAGTGAGGACAACTCTGTCATTAAATGGATTTTTTTTTTTTTTTTTTTTTTTTAAAGGTTATATATTGTTGACATTTTCTTTCTCTCCCTCTCTCCCCCAATCTAAAGAATATGTTTTGGATTTAAATGGTAAGAATCCTTTTTTGAATTTTCTTTGTAACGGGGTAATGCGAGAGATATGTCACAAGTCCTCTTCTGATTGGTTAATCAGAAGGAAAAACAAACTGGAGCAATCATAAAGGCTTGCTTTTTCCTGCAGCACATCCGTCCTACACTATGAAAGTGCTCAGCATCACTTAGTAACTTTCTTTTAGAGCCTTTTCCATTGTATCCAACTGTGTTCTAAATCTAAATTGCCGTAGGACTGTTAGTTCTGGTACGAGTGTTTTGGCTATAATAGCCTTCCAGTCCCATCAGCAAGCCAAGAGACAGGAGTGTTGGAAATGCATGATCAATTATGGTTTCATGAGTGAAAATAAACAGCCTGATTCCAGACCATGTTAAGGCACTCTTTCAGTTCTGTTGTGATGGGTTTGATGCTGAAAGCTGACGGGTCAAGGTGGTTCTTACACTTTGGATTTCCTCCTTTTTTTTTTTTTTTTTTTTTTTTTTTTTTTTTTTTTTTTTTTTTTTTTTTTTTTTTTTTTTTCCCCCATTATTTTTCAGGTAAAAAGTAAATATTAGAGCTTAAAGGTAGACCATGGAAATTCTTTCTTTAGGCTCCTGAGAAACTAATAGTTTATAAATGTTGGGTCTCTTACCAGTTGAGGTGGTATTTTGACCTTCAGTGCATCTCATAAAAGTTGCTTTAATCCGTAGTAGAGTGAAATTGGTGTATTTTTTTTTTCCTTAATTAATCAGAAAATACATATTAGGGAATATAAATTAGACTTAACTTGAAATTTGTGGGAGTATTACTAGTTTTTTTTCCATTTTAACTTTTTTGTTATGGTTGATTTCAAATATAAACCATGAAAAATACACATTTCTTTGAGGTTCTCTTTTGACTTGTATGAGATTTTTTTTCTTTTTTTTTTTTTTAAATAAGCCTCATCTAAATCATTCTTAATGTAGTCGTGGGATGGGAGACTAAGACCGCTAGACCAAACCCTCACTATGAGATGATGATCAGTGGGGTTAAGGTTTGGACTCTAAGATGACCATTCTGTTCTTAAGTATTACATGTCATGGTCCCTGAACTGATCTTTTACGGTGAGACCCTAATAAATCCCCATTTTGCCATCTCTTAACTATTTACAAACACCATGGCAGAAAAATCCTCTATTGATGAAAAATCCTGGCCATTTATTGTATTTAGGTTTTATAGCAGACCTCTATTTTTTTTTGCCACAAAAGGTTGCTGAAGCTAAACTTTATTTGATTCTCCCATCACCTGGAACATCTGTGCTTATCAAAACTCATAAGGGTTTTTCTGATGCTTTGGAGTCAAATCCTTTTAACCCTGAGCAAATCGGAGCCCTTTTTTATTGCTCTATTTTTGTATGTTGAGGGGTTTTTTTTGTTTTGTTTTGTTTTTTTTTTTTCTCTAAATATATATTGTGCTTGTGGAAATCTTGTTTTCCTTGCAACACTGAGATGATCTCAAACATGGTCATCCAATACTTTTCTCCCTACACATTTCTTCCTTGGTTTGTTTTTGATGTAATAATCAACCTATGAAAATTCATGACTCATCTAAATGGAGACAAATCGTGGGGTTAAAGTTATTTCAAGAGGATTTTGCAACCACACAGCAACAAATCAGTCCTCATCAGTCTCATTGAACCTTTGCTTCTAATATCAGACCTGGAAGACTCCTGATTTATCAGTTTATTTTACCCATCTATCAGATAAGAGGTGGGTTTAATACTGCCTGGAGCAGAACATGAGTCATTTGGTGTGATGGTTCAGTCACAGTTTGTTGCTATAGATCCTCTGCTGCAGATCCTTTGTTTTGACAAGAGCTATTTTTCCAATGAATTATAGATCCTTAGTCCCCAGAGAAGATCACAGTGAGATGTCTGTTTAATTTGAAGGTAATGCCTGCACAGCTTCAGAGCAATCCAAAAATATAAACATTAAAAATACTGAATTTTGGGTTTTCATTGTCTATAGGCCCTTATTAAAATTACAAGAAATGAAGGCGAGAAATATTTCACTGTGTAATGAGACAAGTTTCACTTTCTAAAATGAGTGAGAAAAAAAATTAACTTTCTCACCATGTTCTAGATTTTTGAGATGTATGTATATGCATAAATATATTATTTGGGTCATATTGTGAGCTCAAGAATTTATTTCTGTACCTATTACCTCTTGTCGGCTGTATATTAGATCTTAGAAGATGATGTTAGATTAGATTTATGAATTAAACTAATTTCATTTAATTTTATTGCTAATAAAGTAAATTAACTATCAAAAACATAACCATGTTACTTTTGTATCCTCAGTTTCCCAAAAGTGTGTCCAACTGTACTTTTTACACGAGATCTGCCCATGTGTTTTGTTATAATTGTTCAAATTGAAATAATTCTTGTATTCTGACTTTACAACAGCTCGTATAAATGGCACTGGATTAGATCATTTATTCTCTTATTTTCTTTCTACTTTAGTAATGCTTGTCTATTTTCAGTGTTTTCAAATGATATGTCTTCTGAGATCTTGGTTTCTATTACTGTGAACATGGCCTGTTCTTTGGACATAATTGTGAAAATAATATGAATAGCTTCCCTGTTTAGCTAATCATACAATGGTGCTGGAGCATCAGGCAGCTGCACTGTTGAGGCCCGTTTGTTTCTTGATGCTCTCTCCTTCCTTGTAATTGCTGTGGGATACAAGAGATGTGACATCTGGCAGGATGTCTGATGATGTTTTAGAAGAATTTCCCTACAATGCAGAATTTACCATGTTGCTCCCTTGGCTAACAAACAGTTCTTTTAATGACTACTCTGTCCATCATTTTTAAACAAGGCACTTCTATTTTGTGGACATAGTTGCACTGTTGCTTAATGATGCACATTATTTATGAGCATTATTTTTTTCTTACAAGTTTAAAGATGCTTTTGAAAAAAGTAGAGCAGAAAGTGCTGCTATTAAAAGTACACATTTAGCCCCAAGCATTTGCATCCAAGCTGCTAGTTAATCAGTGGTAGAATATCATCTTGCATCAGATATACAGGAAAATCTACCTCTAATGTTGCACAACATTTTCAGTATTTGCAATGTATAGCAAAACTTTAGGATTGTTGTTTGTAGCATCATTATACACTCTGGCATGGAATCAGTCAATGGCAAATGAGCGTTTTTGTTATAGTGGCTGTTATCCATCTCTATTAAAGCAACATCTACCACAACAATATTAAAAACTAATGCTCACACAATAGTTTTCTGACTAACTGCTTACCGCAACTAATGAAGTAATTGCTCATGAGCATTTTAAACTGCTACTTTTTCAACTCCTAAACGCCGTGTAGCAGCGAGCGGTGCTGGAGTGTTAGCTGTAGAGCATGAATATAAACATTAACAACTGGAGTCAGTTTTTTGTTGTTTTTCTCCATTCTTTATAGGAGTATAACTGCTAACTAGGATTTCATTCGCTTTACTGTTTATGAAACGTACAATATTTGTTGCTGTTTGTTTTTAAAAGTTACTGTTTGCTTCCTATGTCCTTCGGGCTTCCACTTCACAAAATCCAAACACTAAGTTTATACCCATCAGTTACTGTGACTTAAAAATCAAGTTCTGGAGGCATTTGAGGAGGGGGTTTTTTTTTTTTTTTTTTTTTTTTTTTTTTTTTTTTTTTTTTTTTTTTTTTTTTTTTTTTTAAATCTGAACAAGCCAAACATTTCCAATGCTGAATTTATCAGCAGTTCAGCTTATGGGTCACTTTATTGACTGAAGGTGCGTTTACATGGACATAAGTAATCGGAATAAATAGCCGATCGGAATAAGAGTCATGTAAACGCCCCAATCGGAATATTCTGTTCGATCGGAATGAATTTGTAATCTGAATGAGAGGGGTGGTTTATGCTGATTGATAATCTGAACGGCATGCATGCAAACACTTGTTCCAATCACACTGCTGTTTGTTTGTTTTTTTTTTTTGTTTGTTTGTTTTTTTTGTTTTTTTTTACATTCGGCACAGAGTAGAGAACAACTTCTCCTGTGTGGGGTTTTTTTTGGGTTTTTTTTGTGGTTTTTTTTAAACAGAAATTTGACTAGACTGTGCTTCTATTCTGAGTAAAACCTGGTGCGTGTAAATGCACGTCATGATTGGATTAAGTAATTTTGCGCCCATGTAAACGATACATTTGGATTATTTAATCGGAATACATTTCAGTCTGATCAAGAAATTTTGTGCATGTAAACATAGCTTGAAAGAGCTGAAGTGGTGCAAAACTTTAAGATGCGATGAACCTAAATGGCTTATTTAGCTATTGTGCTTTATGCATTGGCCAGTGTGTATTACTAGTAAATTACACTCGCAAAGATCAAAAATCTAGAAATACAAACTGTTTTGTTTTGTTTTTTTTTTTACATTTTCCTTGCAGAAGGAGACTGATTTAGCTCTTTAGACTGACTTCAATCATTAGGACCTCTGTCAGATACTGTAATGCCATTTCTACATGTGGTCAATAGTATGTTTTATTCCCCACAAATTATCCCATAGTGTGCACAATAATTCAAATAAAGTGAAACCCACATATTATTTAGATTCATATATACCCCACAATAATGAACATTTGATGACTGCGGGTCACTGCTATTGAAAGCTTGAAAAATCTCAGGAATCTCAGTAAATTTAAATAATGCGTAAGACCAATAAAACAAGTACACTCAAAAGTATATACAAGTTCTGTGCTTTTGCGGGAATTATTGCATCAGTGCAGGTTAGCATGGAGGTGATCAGCGTGTGGCTCTGCTGAGGTGTTAGAGAAGCCCAGGCTGGCTTCATAGCATTTCTTCATTGTTGGGTCTAGTTTATCTCCTCTTCCTCTTAACATCACTCCACTGATTCTCGGTGAAGTTTGGGTCAGAGGATTTTACTTTTGGCAATGTGGGAAGGCATAAAGCTTGTCAGTTTTATGGAACCGGAACATTAGAAATTTGTTTTGATCCTTTCTATCCCTGTTGGTTTTTTTTGGCCATTCCCTGTCAACTTTAATGTTGTTACTTCTTAACTGGTGTAGACACAAGCTTTTTGTTGTGACATAAGCAGCTAATTGGTTATTAAACAATTAATTGATTGAAAGTTAAATTTTTTGTGAGTAATTGGGTTGGTAGAATTGGTACCTTCACATAGAGATATTGGAATAAATATGTCAAGGATTGTTATAAATACCTCATCACTGGTAATTCGATTCAGTGGAGTCATAGTTCCTCCAGTAGAATGGGGAACATGAATTTAGTTCAGTCTTTACCCTCTAATCCCACAGTCATAATTTAACTTCATGGGAGCAATAATGAATGCAGGAGCATAGGATCTCCCAAGCTTTCAGTGGAGCCAGTCGCCCACACAATTAGTCAGCCATTCGCCCACTCTAACAGTGAACAGCAGGTCATCAGTCAGTGGGGCAGTTGGCTCGAAAATCAATCACCGCTTCTACAAATTATTTTTATTCTTGGAGACCAGATGACTTGAGCTTTTTTATTTATTTATTTATTTTTTTTTTTTAGGAAGCGACCTCTAAGGAGGAATTTTCTAGTCGTAAGCAAGATTAAAAAAAAGAGAAGCTCACATGGAGAAAAGGTTAATCTGTAACACCAGCAGAGCCAGACATTATTAAAAGATACTGCTGCGAGATTTGATTGAGACATGAACAATTAGTCACATCAATTTAGTTCAAATACTTTTAAATCTTGCAATCACTTCTAAAGGTCCTACCAGCAGAATTTCATTAAAGCTGTAGATGAATCTCAATGGGAAAAGTACCTAAAATACATCCCATTTCAAGTGAAAGGTTTTAACTTTTAACATAGTAAAATGATTACAAAAACATGCAACAGATTCCACATCATGAGGATGTACAAGGTAATCAAAAACAGTTGATTAATCGATGTTTAGCTGTGGCCACCTCAATGCCTCTTGGCAGTTATCTAGTCTGGGGCATGAATGCCAGGGTGGGAAGACATCAGCAATGTCCCTAAAGAGGCAGCTACTGATACCATCAAAGTTATAAGGTCGTTCCTAAATGAACTGCTGAGAGATGCACAACACTATGACCAACACCACCATGAAAACCAAATATAGTTTATCAGCACCGCTGCCTAGTATGGAGGTGGAAAGTTAATGATTTGGGATTTAATTTACAGCCAAAAGACTTGAGTACCTCTGTTTGCCAAATGTGAGGGTATCTGTACTGCAGCTAAAGCTTGGCTGAAATTAGGATACATAAGTAGTATTGTTAAGCAGAACAAAACAAATCAAGTACAACAGGATCAGATAATGACCACTTTAAGTACTGCAGCTCAACATTGTTCTGCAAGATGTTGAATCAAACGTCTGCTTAATTTTTCTCTCATGGCTTTGTCATTTTAGCTTTTTCTGTTTATTAAGTTATCGCAGTAACAGAATCGGTTGTATTTATACACTTTCTAAAAAAATGTAAATCTATCAAACTTGTAAGGAGTAAAGACCAAGTCATTGCGAGATTAACAGAAATTAGGAGACTCTTATAAATCCAGCCACCCAGCCATAGAGATCGTGTCTTAGAGGCGACAGATCCGGAAAGGAAACTTGGACGTCCCTTTCTCCAGCAGAATCTTCCAGCTCTTTCTGTTGGATCCCAGGGCAGTGGGATCCAAGTCCAGAAAACCTCCAAAGGAAGAGGTGCCCAGGGGGAATCCTGATCAGATGCCCGAACCACTTTAGCTGACTCCTTTCGATGCAGAGAAGCAGCAGCTCTACTTTGAGCTCCCCCCGTATGACTGAGCCCATCCCCCCCATTAAAGCTCATTTCGACCGCTTGAATCCAGGATCTCATTCTTTTGGTCGTGATCTGTATCTCATAACCACATCTGAGGGTTGGAACGTAGACAGACTGGTAAATCCAGAGCTTTTATTAATCCCAGAGAGCAATTCAATAACATTTCTTTAATCAATTTCTAAATCAAATGATGTACTTTCTTTTTAATATGACTTTACATAAATTACACAAATTAAGAGAGAACTTCCCAAAGATTGAACTTGGTGCCATAAAAGAAATAGACTTGTAATTTTTGGCTTTTTAAAAAAGAGAAAATCATAATTGTTTTACCCTCCTGTTTTTTGTTTTGTCTCGAGCCAATGCTTCAGAAATAACTTTGTCATCAGTGAGAAGAAGGAGCACCATCCCTGCATACTGGCTTCATATATGTATACCAGTTTCAGTGCCTGGCAGAGTGTCTCCTCATAGTTATTCATTTATTCATCATCTCTCTTTATCTTGTCTCATCCGCTCCTTCTGCCTCTAATTCTCTTCTTCAGTAAAATATTTAGTTCTGTAATTGAATGGCAAGCTGAACTACTACTGCGGCGCTTAGTCATTTCTGTCACTGTTTACACTCTGAGGCTGCTGTTTGGAAAGGAATTCATAAAGAGAGACCGTAATAGTTTTCACTTCTCACGCACAAAGGTAGCATTAGCAGCTGTAGCCACATAATGCCAGTTAACTTCTCCTAATATTAAGGAAAGAAAAATGACTCTAAAAATGCTACCTTGTGAAAAATGCTTTGTTGGTTGCATCTCAGATTGCCTTTAAATGTGTTTTTGTCCTGATTTTTTTTGTTGTTTTTTTTTTTCTTTGAAAACATAATGTGACTCTGAGGGTGAATAATGCAAAATGTTCAGGAAGGCTTTATTTATGTAGCTCTTTTCAACAAAGTTCAGCTAAAAGTTGTAAATATAGGAAACAATACAGTAGTTGGCAAAACCAGACTTAAATGCCTAAGATGAATCACAAATGTACCACAATATACAGTAAAAAGTAGTCTTTGCTTTGCTCATCTAGAGAGACTTTTCTGCTCATTCCAGGATTATGAAGTAGTTGAAACTCAGATTGGATGGAAAGAGTCTGTGAACATCAAATCTTGGCTCAGGTTGTTGTCCTGCTTTCGGTGCCTCTAACAAGTTTTCTTCCAGGATTGTCCTGCATGAAGCTCCATCCAACTCCCAAAGAACTCTGACCAGATTCTTTGTAGCTGCTTAAATAAAGCATCCTGATGGCATAATGCTGCCACCACCGTGTTTCAATGTGGTATTGGTGTATTCAGGGAAAGTGCAGTAATAATTTCATTCAACACAGTTTTTTGCATGTAGGTTAAAAAAAATTCTTGTTCTCATCTGACCAGTGCATCATCTCCTACATGTATGCAGTGTGCCCTTCATGGATTGTGGCAAACTACGACCAGGACTTTTTACTGGCTAATTCCATGGTTTTCTTCTTTCCAGATATGTGGAGTGCATGATTATCAGTTGTCCTGCAAAACAGATTCTCCCACCTGATCTCTGCAGCTCCTTCAGAGTTACCACAAGCCTCTTTGCTCCTTGCCTGATTAATGCTCTCCTTGTCTGTCTTGTGAGTTGAGGTAGACAGCCATGTCTTGGTAGATTTTCAGTTGTGCCATGCTCTTTCCATTTTCAGATGATGAACTGTGCTCTGTGGGATTTTCAGAGCTTGCGCTATTATTTTTATAACCTAATATTTACCTGGATTTTATTTATTTATGGGATACTGAGTAAAAGGGGGTGAAATGCACTTTTTTTCAGCATTTTATTTCGAGGAAAATAATTTTAAAAATCCTGTTCTTCCCTTTCATAGTCATGTGATACTTTGTTTTGGTTTATCATATACAATCCCAGTAAAATACTTTTAAGTTTGTAGTTGTAACATGCCAAACTTTTGAAAGGCTTAACAGATCAGAATACTTTCCTGTTTCTGCTACAGTGGCAGTCTTTAGTGTCATGTTTTGTCATGACACAGACATGATTCTCAAGCTTAAAACAATACTCGCTTTCCATCACACCTCATAACAATCCAGTGAACAAATGGCTGTCTCCTTGGTCGAGGCAATTACCCTCCTTAAGTTTCTTATCGGAACTCATTTATTTTTCTTGTGCAGTAATGTTTTGTTTTTCCCAGGGGGTTTTTCAAGCAACACCTAAAAAGAAGCAATAAAAGGAATCATGAGGTGTTATTTATTTATGTGGACCAAATTGCAGGTGGTTTCCACATATTACTTTATCAGAGGCTGAAAGCTTTATTGGTTCAGGAGGAAACTGTTCATTCTGTTCCTAGCACATGTTAGCTGGATGTGGAGCAAAGGTTCGAAGATGGGGATTTGTATTTCACAGGTGGGGTGTTTTTGTGGGGGGTTTTTTTGTTTGTTTTTTTTTGTTTTTTTTGTTTTGTTTTGGGGTTTTTTTCTCCTATTTGCATAAGAAGACAAACTGAAAGATTTGTTCATTTTATTTTCATGTTTATGAAGCATATAATACATGGGGGGGGGGTTATACAGTGAACTGCTATTTGCTCCATGTAGAATCGGTGTAATTAAATCTCTCACTGGATGTGAGAATAGTGTGTGATTGACTTGCTAAGTTGAGATACAATTATCTATAATATATAATGTACCACCCAGCTATTCAACCACCTGTTCACACACAGAAAAGCACATTCAGTCATTTATATGTAAATCATTGTTAATTGTTGCTCATTTCATTCTGACATGTTACAGGCATTTCGTTACCTCAGCAGAAGTAATTCTGTTCTCTGAACTGTTTTCATCTCACCCCCTTTTTTTTCTTCCATTTTTATCTTGGAAACCATGCTCTCGCTCTCTTGCTTTTCCTCTCACCTTCCTCTAATTTCTGCTATTTTTCTTGTCTCTGCCAGTTTAAATGTTGCGGCGGTGAAGATTTTCAAGACTGGAAAGTCAACATGTACCATAAGTGTCCTGGACTTGGTCCACTGGCCTGTGGAGTTCCATATACCTGCTGTATTACGACTAAGGTGGGCCCTTTATGTTATAACCACAACCGATAGTATGCATGCAAATACTATTATATCAGTATTTCCATGTTAAAATCTTTATATATATATATATATATATATATATATATATATATATATATATATATATATATATATATATATATATATATATATATATATAAACAAACTGGAACAGCAAGTGGCTCATTGGACCTTTACAATGGCTCTTAATAACTTCAACTCCAGTCCTTGAGGACCGATGTCCTGTAACTTTTTGATGCATCCCTGCTCCAACACACCTTAATCAAATGGCTGAATTACCTCCTCAGTAGGCAGTCTAGTTCTCCAGAGTCCTGCAAATGACCTCTTTATTTGACTCCAGTGTGTTGAAGCAGAGGCACGTCTAAACGTTGCAGGACACCGGCCCTCAGGGTCAGGATTTGAGGACTCCTGGTCTACACCATGGGGGCCTAACTCCAGTTCTCAGGAGCCAATGCAACTTCTAGATGCATCCCTTCTCTAATACACTTGAATCAAATGAATGGCTGATTACCCAGACCTCTGCAGAGCTGAATGACTGAATGCAGATGAGGGAATTCAGCTGTTTGATTTAGGTGTGTTGAAGCAGGGATGCATCTAAAAGTTGGCGGATAGGAGATCTCCAGGTCATTCCTGGCCTACACAATCATGGAGAAGACTTCTGACTTGACAGTTGTGTAGCATCCACAATAGGTCTTTGGTAAAGAAGCTGGCTGTTTAGTTCATGTGCTAACATAATAATGGAAAGTTGAGTGGAAGGAAAGTGTTAGAAAAGCTGCAACACAAATAACTATGGCCTCTAGAAGATTGTAAAGGGAGGTCTTTCTAAGTATTTGGGGGCTAATAAGAAAGTTTGGCTCCACTCAGTGCTACTAGATGTAATATTCAATTTTTTGGAGAAACTCAGATTTGGGTTTGAATTACCTGTAAGTTACAATCTTCAAGCAGCAGAAAAAAAACATGCAATATGTCCATCTGAGGATAATGAATTTGTGCAGTATGCACTTCACTTTTTGAATTAATTAAATAAATTGAGATTGCTTGTAGAAATGATGTTATCTTTACCAGGTTTACAAAGGCTCACAGCACAGAGGTTGCATGTGATCATTTATCAAACACAGATTAAACCAAAATGAAAACTTGGTAGAAAAAAGGACACCCCATAAACCTTAGATGAGAAATATGTAGAATCCTTGAATTTTGAGGTTTTGTACTTTGTTTTACGATGACTTTAACATTAATGTCCATGATAGGTGTGTGTAAATGTATTTTGTTTATGCTACCAGGAGTTCTCACTACTACATTATGCCCACGTCTTGGAATCCACATTATAAAGTTACCAAAAAAAAAAAAAATGCCTGATTAAATCACTTCCAGGGAATGGGAACATCCTCTTCTGGTTTTTGTTTTCTTATGTAAATTGTGAACATTATGTCAGGTGAATATGGAAAGCTCAGATTGATCAGGCATGAACTAATGCTTAAAGAACACTTCATGCACGGTTTATGTAAAACTGAACTATTTCTCCTGCTAATCTGTAAGATGAGTTTGAGCGAAGCAGGCAAAGTGCTCAAGTCATCAGCAATTGAACTCTTACTAATGTTTTATATATGTGAAAAGAAACTTCCTCACACAGTTTTCTGGCTTGTCCTAACATTTTATAATGAAGGAAATGTATTAGTTTATCTCTAATATCACATCTCTTTCTCTCTTCTCATCCTACCAGCCTAATGAAGTGGTCAACACTCTGTGTGGGCACAGTATGCTAAATAAAACGGTAAGAGATCATAGAAATATCAATGCGACTGAACTCAGAAAGTATAAAATTCTTTAAACTAAAGCTCCTCCACTTCATTATGTGTTTGGGTTTTTTTTGTTTTTTTTCTTCTCTGCTTGGACATGCAGAGCAGGCTCATTTAAACTGCCAATTAAAGGCAAATGTTTTAAAAGTTCTGTCTCCATGGCAGCTGGATGTAACCCCGTATCCACTGCTGTGTTTTCAGCAACTCATTCTTACCATCACTGCCATACATCTCTGCAGGACTAAGTCGAAACAAAAGCTATAAGTAATAAATTAATGCCAATGCAGAAAGTTCTATGCACTGTCAGAGTGGAAACAGCGTAGACTTTAATATTTATATTCTTTATAAATACGGCAGCTAATAGATATTCTTTTTTTTTTTTCTTTTGCAGCGATCAGATGCGATGGAGGTCATCTATGTAAGAGGCTGCACTTATGCGTTCCTCCACTGGATGGAAGACAACTATACAAAGATGGCTATACTGTTGTTGGTTATCTTCTTGCCTCAGGTATAAATGCATTGCAGAGCACATGTTGACAGAGAGAGATTTCTAAAGAAGCTGTATCCAAGCCCAATACTGGAAAGTTGAGTGGAAGGAAGAAATACATAAAGAGATAACTGCAGCTTGTCTGAAGCAAAGCCATAATTGTCAACATCATTAGAAATAAACACTTTAAACTTATATCACTATGAAATTCCTTTTTTTTAAAAAATGAATTTCTAAAAATAAACCTTTTGAGATGTTTTGAAGATTTTATGTATATATTATGCTATGCATCACTGAAATATTGCATATAGATAATGTACAGTATGAACTGGACAAAAAAAATCATTAAGTCAGTTATTTTATAATTTATTTGGCATAAACTTGAACGATTGCTAGAGCAAAACAAAAATGAAACGGCTCCCTAATCTTTGCATTTTTACTTTATATTCTATTCAATAAAGCTTAATTTTATGAGAAAAGCTAATATAAAATTTGACGAAAAATATAAAACTAAAATCTTAGAAAAATCTTAAACACAAAGGAAATGTCTTTAGTTTACTTTCGCTACATCGGACTACTCTCAGCCGACTGCTGGGGGCCCGTTTTGGATTCAAGGACCATAACAGAAAATGGAGGACTTGTTGTATGTTTTTAGTTCTTTGCGTGGTGGTGTTCAGGTGCATTTAAAACTCTTACAGGGGAACATGGACTTTCGTTCCATCTCTTTCAAGGAGATGCTAATAGAAATTGGAGGCTTCAGTATAAATTTTAGTTTTGACTTTTGGATGTTCTAAAAACCTTACAAATAGAGATTGTTTAACCTGTTAAATCCAGAGCAGCTGCACACACAGACGCACATATAGTGCCTTGCAATAGTTTTCGCAGTCTTTAAACAATTTCATATTTTTGCCAAGTTACTTCCACAAACTGTATTTTATTGGCATTTCATGAAACTGAAGAAAAGCTTCCCCACAACATGATGCTGCCACCACCATGTTTCACTGTGATGGTGTGTGTTCAAGATCCTGTGCAGTATTAGTTTCCCTTCACACACAGCATGCTGTATTTAGACAAAAAAAAGGGTTCATCTTGGGTCTCATCTGTCTTCCACATGTTTATGGTGTCCTCTTCATGGCTATGAAGGAAACTGCTTATGGTTTTCTTTCAAGAATTTCAATCTTTCCAATCTTCCATTAAGGTGAGATTGGTGCTCAACTAATAGTTGTCATGTCAACAGATTGTTTCACCTAAGCTGTGGATCTCTGCATTTTCTTTTGGCTGCTGCTGTTGTGGCCATATTCTTTGCATTCTCCAAGATGCTAAAAGCTTGGGACATCGTTTTATAACTCATGAGAAACCCATGAGATCTTCAGAGAACAGATGAATTTAGACTGAGATTCATTGACACAAAGGTGGGTTCTATTTACTAATTATGTATCCTCTGCAGGCAATTGGTTACTTTGTGTTGGCCTATCACAAAAACTCTCCGTAAAATGTATTGAATTTTTTTGGTAAAATGTAAAGTTTTGCAAAGCACTGTATGACATCTTGTTTACCTTTACACCCACCGATAGTTCCAGCTCTCTGACTACCTCCCTTGCTGACCCAAGTGGCGTAAAAATGTGTAGCGTCAAACCCCCTCCCACGCCCCATGCTGTCTCAGCCGTGACACAAATCACAGCGAGACGAGGAGGCGGCATTTCAAGAAGCCGTTCTATGAAAGTGGCTTCCATTCAACACATCTGTGAATCAGAAACACATTTAGGATGAAACATTTTTCCGTATTTTTCAGCCTGTGATTCAAATCAGATGACTAAATGGCAGAAAATGTACATTTCCTAACCTCCCTTTGACATGTAATGGTTTCACTCCATCAGCACTGAGAGGTACTGAAGGGCATCAGTAACAAAATGCAGCTTCATATCATTTACATTTTCTGTGGCGTTTCATACATACTATGTTGTGTTGCAAAAAACGCCATTCCGGTGCGACCGACACGTAGTAACCCACTTTGTGCTTTACATTGAATATCTGACACTTTTCATACAAATCCAGTCTTTTTCTGTTTGGATGTATGGAACCATTTTTGTTTCTGACATTTCTGCCCTCGTACAGCTTCCTGGAAATTACACAATGCATTTAGATATGAGCCCCTTTGACAGCTATGAATAAATGAATGTTGTTCGGGTACGACTGTAAGAAGCTTGTTGGATGTCACCGAGCTGTTTCTGCAATGAGGTGCAAATAGGTTCTTCTCATTATTATTATTTATGTTCGGGTGGCACAAATCAGATTAATCTGTTCCTTCACTCAGATGACTTTCATTTTTCTCATTTCTATTCCAAGTGACAAGACCCAATTTAATCAAGAGCATTGTTCATAGCGAATTTGCAGCAGATGCAACATGAATTGTGCATTTGACCCATCCCTACAAAAAGCAACTAAATCATCAAGAAGTTCTCTTTTAACCCTGATTATGATGTGGGTTGACTGTCACTGGTTTGTCCTTTCCAGGAGCAAAATATAGAGCTTGTGGGATGCCCAAACACCAAAACTTCCCACCACTTCCTATAGAAAGCAAAGGGATGGTAAGACCCAGTTGTTCCAAAAAAAGTCCTGAGGAGGACAACTCTGGACTGCCTGACTCCACTCTTGATGATTTTTTTTATAATGATCACTTCCTAAATTATGCCTTAAAAGGTCTTAGCTGCAAGGCAACAGCTAGCTTGGATTTAGAGTTTTTTTTTTTTTTTTTGGGGGGGGGGGTTTTCCTCTTCAAAGAGTTTAACTTAAAAGCCCCACCAGGTGATTGGAATGGAGTGGAGCTGCGAATCCACACCCCAATGTATGCCGTGCATTATACCTATGGAGCTTAAATTTTCTGCAAGATCCAATAAAGTTCGGGCTTGGAGCTTGGGTTATACAGTTGCTCTAGATGTGCTTCGAGGAGGCACTTTGAATAGTGACGGACGGACCTGTAACTGCTGTTGCAGACCAAGCTGAACTATATAATGCGACAGACTTTAGGCCCTGGACAGAGCACCACAGCACAATTATGATGCAGTTAAATAAAAACAGTATGCAAAATCTATTATAAATAAATGAAACATATCTAATCTATTATTTATTCTTGCTTTGTATGGTGATGTTCAGACACTTGTAAAATTCTGCAAGGAGCAGCATGCTGAGATGTTTCACAATATCTTTAGTTTTGCGTTTTTCACTCTGTGTACCTACAGACAAGATATGCAAACTCTGTTTTTTCAATATGTGGATCAGTTGAATATATTTCCAGAATTTCTCTATTTAATTTTGATGAATTTGGCTTAAAAATAATTAAACTATATTTATCTGCTCAAAATATTAGAATATGATGGATTTTTGGTACAGGAATGTACAGTGTATGCACTCAATACTCTGTCTGGGCTCGTTTGCATGAATTATTGCGTCAGTGCTGCATGTCATGGAGGAGACCAGCCTCTGCTGAGGTATCTCCCTTGCTTTGTGCTTATGCAGAGGTTGGTGGAGGTCGGGGAAGGCTGGGTCCCAGGCTTGACATCTCATCCTATGCCTCTTTGGCCAGGGGGCTGTTGCCTCTTTGCTTTGCTGGCAGGTCGTATGGCTGGCCTGGGCGGTGCCTTTTTCTGTCTGTCTGGGTTTGTTGCAGCCTTTCAGAGTCGAGTCCACCTGTTCTTACTGCGCCTAGGTGCTGTGGGTTGCAGGCCTTCCACTGCTTTAGCAACTGTGCAAACACGCTCACATATACCCACCCACTTAACACAAATGCAATTATTTCAACATATATGCTCACTCAACCACACACACACACACACACACACACACACACACACACACACACACACACACACTGACTGTAGATAGGTGCCACATTCTACAGGAAAATTAAATGAGTATCTCCATAAAGCAGACAGAAGAATGAAGTGCTCCTAATGTTCCCCAGTAATTTCCTGTGCTAAGTTTGTGATTTTTTTCTTTTTTTTTAATAATATATATATATATATATATATATATATATATATATATATATATATATATATATATATATATATATATATATATATAAAAAATTTGTCACACTGTTTTCTTCCACTCAGCTTTCCTACAATATCCACATACATGCAGACATATGACTGCTGGAAAACCGTCATGTTAGCAGTCATCAGTATGGATTACAGGTCATATGTAACATTTTTATTACATCTTAGCCATAATCATCAAAATGAACAGAAAACACTCTTTGAATATGTCACTTTATGTGTAATGTATTTTGGGGTTTCACTTTTCAATTATATTATTGATTTATTTAACTTTTTTACTTATCTTCTAATTTATAGAGATGCACCTGGACAAACATGCTAAAACCTGCAGACTGCTAATCTAAAACAAAGTACTTCTTCTAATTTCCATAACTCTACAAGACTAAATTACAAAAAGTGACAAATAAGATGCACTCTTGGATGCATTAATTACACTCACTTCTAGTTTCCTGTCTTTTTGTCTGTGTTTAGTTTTTTGGGGTGATCATCACCTGGCTGTACAAGACTCGCGTTGAAGACGCCATCATCGAGTTCGAGCAGCTAACTGAGTGGCAAGAAGTTAAGAGGGGCCGTGTTTCCAAATGGTTTAAGTGTATGCCAAACAAGTAAAAGCAAACGCTGACTCCAGCTGACAGATTGCATCTTCAGTCAACCAAATGTGTACAATTTACCTCCTTTTAAATTTTTTCCCTTTCTTAAGCTGTTGTTTCTATCTCTATTGTGCCTCAGGGATACACATAGAAACCAAAGACATTTAATACACCTGTCATGGGTTGTGTTTGCTAGGTGAACATTTTTTCCCACACAAACCATTGACGACACCTTCAAATGTTCGTGTGTTTTTAACCACTAGTGCCCACTGAACCTTCATGGTGTGCTCTCCTCATTAAGGGTAAATCCTTCAGTAATGGTTTGCTGTTTGGTATTATGAAGCTTGTTGAAGACATTGTCAATGAGTCTTACTATCTTAAATTTCAGTTTAGATTAAGATTGGTTTGTAAAATGTTGTATTGTATTGACCTCGGCTCTGATTTCAGTAGGTTTAGACATTTTATTCTTTGTAGACTTAAATGTATGTTTTATTAGTGGAGACCTGGTACTGCTATATCAGATGGTAATATCAGGGCTAAGCACAGCAGTGTATAATTTTTGACATCACAAGAGTAACAAATGGATTTTAACTCTAAATGTAAAACAAGATTTTTCAGTCTCATGTGCTTTAAGTATTCAATAGCAGGTCAAACCGCCTCTATTATGCAGTACAAAAAATGTAATAAAAAGCTGACTCAACTGAAGATGCAGGCCAACAAAAATGTTTCATCGAAGCAGCAAAAGCAAAATAATTTTTTTTTGTCAGTTTAGCATAGGTTGGCTTACAACGTTCTCCATTCGGCATATACCCACAATTATTGGCTCCCCTGGTAAAAATGTGCATAAAGCCTTAAAATAAATTCATCTTTTGCTGCAGTGGAGTAATCTTACTCCTAAAAGTTAGGAAAAATATAACCTTTAAATTAATTTACCATTTGGTTAAGAAATAATTATTGTTGATTGTTGGTACCCCTGCTGTTAATATTTTGAGCCCTCTTCTTGCCTATAAAAGAGAGCTTGGTCTTAAGGTCAAAGTGCACATTCATCTAATAAAATCTCTCCAGATCATCCAGACTCCTGGGTTCTCTCACATTCTCCTCTCTTTAGCTCACCCTCCAGGTTTAGGTCTGAGGAAACTGAGATGGACACTAAAAAAGTTGATTTCTGTGTTGATTTTACAAGATGTTTCGCGTCATTGTTCTGTTGATGGTGTGATGACCCATTTTCAGTTTTCAGGTGGAGTCCACCAGGTTTTTATTTCAAAGGTTCTGAAGAAGCGTAATCTTATTGTCATCTGACTTAGATAAGAGTAAGCATGTTTGTTTGTAATGGTAATGGACAGAAAAGGCTTCTGCTGGCTTCAAACTCCAAAATTACACTCTCTGTAAGATTGTTATAAAAACGTGATGAACCCAAAACGGTGCTACTTGCTGCAGTTCACCCACTATGAGTCTTGGAGGGTTTTATTTGTTTTATTTTGTTTCTTTTCACTTCCCTTGCCCCCTTGATTGCTCTGCATGGCGAGAAGTGGCTAGAAAAAAATAGGCTTCTGTGTTACTTCATATGTATACCCCAGGGAAACAGGAAGTGTTCGTTCACTAATTAGAAGTTCAGATGGTCTTAGGTCAACAAAAAATTAATGTGTAAATTGAGAAAAATGCCTTAGGTAAATTCTTTTAGAGGGATTGTGTCAGTGGTGACTTTTTGTTTAAAACAGTTGTTCTAATAGATGCACACAGTAATAAATGTTTTCAATTTAAAGGTTGGATTTTTTTTCCAAAATTTTTTTTCTTAAGGATTATGCTGCTTTAAATTTTAAGGCATCTTTACCTGAGGTGCCAATAAATTATTCCACATCAGCAATTATTTGTGCTTGTAAGATTTGAATTTTTTGCGACGTTTGATTAAGATTCATATTTTCAAGGTGTGCTTGGTAAAAGGGCTTCAGTTTGGTGGCAATTTAAAAATGAAGGAATCCAAAGGGATTTAATTCTGATTAAAAAATCTTTAAGCTTTTTGTCTGATTTTGTACTACATTTACTCATATGTCCTATATTTCATATGTGTAATTATATTTGTATTAGGTGATATATTTCCATTATCAATGAAACACCTGTGCAAGCAGTGGATGATTGTTCTTCTCATTTAAAGCCAGTTTGAAAGTGTCGGGTCATTCTGATCAAATATGGGTTTTTGTTATTAGCACAAGTGATATCGGAGCCAAGTCTGAAGTAAATCTGTGTCAAATCCTTTTTTTCTCATGGTTTAACAGCAACTTTTTTTGTGAAGTTTTGAGGGGGTTTTTCTACTCTGAATACTTTTGTTTTACTAAAACAATAAACCTACATTTATATTCCACATTAAGTAGCACTCCATTCAACGCTGTTGCAACAAAGGCAAGAAATGTCTATTTTGTGCAGTTGTTTTAGAAATGAAGACCTAATAGTTTACACTTCTAAGAAGACTCCATATCTCAACACTAATAGGACAGCTTAGACTTTATAACAACACCAACATGTATAGACTCTGTTTATAAAAGTATCAATTTAAATGTACTATATACATGTTACTGAGGAAAATGCTGTAAATGTGAAATACTTAAAGCATCAGTATTTCTCTCTAAAAGGAGTTGGATCAGACAGTTTTCTATTTTCTACTCATGTCCCATACCTGTGCCATTTGTCTATCACATAAAACTAAAATAAATAAAATAAATGCATTGTAATTTTATTTTTGTAATGTGAGAAAAAGTCCAGTAATATAAATACATTTGCAGGGCACTGTAGGCTCTCAGTACTAAGAATAGCCTCTCTGACAACTTCCATCTGGATCTAGTCTTTGACCCAGATGGAATGGATGAACAAACAAACGATGGATGGACAGATAGATGGATGAATGGATTGGCACTGATTGATCATCATCATCATAGGATGATCAATCACTGTGTCAACATAAACTGAACGAAGCATAGTTTGAACATTTCCTTACTGAGTGTCAAATAAAACCCCATGCATGCTTCTATGTTATGGCCTGTTTGTTTTTAATGTGATGGGATTAGAAATGCATTTTCTGAAAAGAGATTTTCAAAGGTTGCATGTTGTTAAATAAATGATAGTTGCTATCATACTGTGCATTTTCGAGGCTGGCCTTTGTACTTAGTTTCTACATTTTTCATGTCAAAGTCATCAAACCTTGTATATGAACTTATGTATGAGGAAAGAACAGAGGATAATGTGTGATCACACAATACTAAGCATTACTATATCCATACTTGTTTTTAAAATATCTAATAAAGGAATACATGTTAAAGCCACCACTTATGGACTATAGTAAGTTCTTTAAATGCTGAAAAAGAGAAATATGAAAACTTTGGGTGTAATGATGTTTGATATCTTTTCAAGTTTCCACATTAGAGTTCACATTACAAGCAACCCCATGCACAAGGCGCCGTCTGCTCTTCATCTCAGAAGTGGCTCTGAATAAACAAGACTTCTTCAGCTGCTTTCCACGTAAGAGCAGCATGCGTGATAAGTGGGGAGTGTCCAGAGTGGTTTGGTGTTTATCTGTCTTTCTCTTCCTTCCTCTCACTCCTGCTGCTCTCTGGACTTCCTGCTGAATGAAATCTATGAATATTTTACAGTGGCCCCCACCAACAAGAAGATAATTATTTCCCTCCATTGTCAGCAAGAAAGGCAAGCTTTTGCCTCTATCTAAAAGGAGAGGTCACTTTTCTCTGTTAAACCACAGCAACACAGTTTAAATACCAGAAACCTCTGCAGCCTGTGATATCGGATCAGGTGATGATCACTTTTACTTGTTTGGTATAAATGATGACTGGCTGGTATGACGTAAAACAGGTTTCTCACTTCCAGCTCATCTCAAGATGCTTGGTTATATTACCCCCTGTCATCCATTTGTAACACACTAGAGACATTCTGGTGTGTGTCATTGGTGGAGTCCCAGTTCATCCCTTCCTCCCACCATTCACCCTTTTAATGTTCTGTTCTGACAACTTAAGCAAAGAGTGTGGTGGGCCTTCGTTGCCTTGATGTGGGAGAAAATTTCTTCTATAAAAGGTGGAAGAATAGGATATTTTATGCATGTTGCATAATTGGCTTTAATTAAAAGCATGACACCAAACCTGGCTCATGCAACAAAGAGTTAAGGAGGTACAGTTATAAGAAAAAAAAAAAAAAAAAGATAATGGATAGAGAAACAGGAGAAAGGCTATGGGGAACAGGGAAACTGACAGTCTTGATGACATCAAATAGAAAATAAATGCATTTACAAGTTTGTTTGTTTTTTTTGTAACCTCAGCTATAAAATCATGTTCATTTCTGCTCACTTCTCTATTGATGTTTGCACCGAAGTGGAGACAGAAGTTGGCTAAAGTTAAAGTGGGGAGAATGTGTGACAGGGTGGTCCCACCAAACCCAGGAGCAACCCTTCAGAGTCTGCAAATGGCAAGAAAAATTGCAGCAACATGGGGTTAACACAAGCCCAAAAAGTGGCTGGACCACAACATCCACACAATGCAACTCAGCCAGCCTTATATGACTGTATATTCCACTTTCACAAAAACAGAATGGGTACACTTTAAATCAGACTTTTCACAGCTCATTTAGTTTTATAGTTTGTTTACAGACAAAAAGAATTACATTTTTGTCTTGCCAAATTGTTTTAATCAACACACATTAGACTGTTTTTGAGTATGAAGGATGGTGTTTAAGGTCATGCCACAACATGGAGATTTAAGTTCAGACTTTGACTTGGCCACTCTAAATCCTTCATTTATTTTGGGGGTTAGGGGGGCTTGCAGAGTTAGAATATCCAATATGCTTTATATCAGGGATGCTCAAGTCCAGTCCTCAAGAGCCATCATCCTGCAACTTTTAGATGCATCCTTTCTCCAACACTGAATGACTGCTGATCAGCAAATTCAGCTATTTGATTGAGGCGTGTTGGAGCAGCGATGCATCTAAAAGCTGCAGGATAGTAGCTCTCGAGGACTGGACTTGGGCACCCCTGCTTTAGATCGTTGTCTCACTGTATTACCGAGCCGCACTCGAGCTAGAGATCCTTCAGGATTCTCTGCTATACAGCAGAATCCATGGCCCGTCAATTATGTCAAATTCTCCACATCCTGAAGAAGTACCACCACAATGTTTGACTGTTAATATGATGGTTTGATGCAACATGACGCACACCTTCCAAAAAGTCTTGATGGTTGTTAAAATATTTTCCCAAAATTCTTGGGGATCATCAAGCTTATTGTTAACGTTATTATTTTGAGATTTTGTACTACTAGAGGCCTCCATTCAATGGAAACGGGCAGAGAAGGAAAAGACATGAAGGAGAAGTTCCAAGGTCAGAAACATAATCCTGGACGGTAAACTGAGTACCAGCACCCCTCGCATATGGGCCCCCCGTTACAATGTTTTTGGAGAGGGGCCTTAGCTGCAGAACTTTTTCCAGCTGATAGATTTAAATTATTTTCACCTCATCTGTTCTTAAATTTTATTATATCAAGGCATGGTTTCTTGTTTATAAAAGTATTTAGCTTACTTCCTGTTCTATTTAGGTGTTTTTCTTGATGCTGCAGGTCAGGCGGTTATCAAACTTGGATCTGACTAGTGAAATTAATCCAACTGATCATTCAGTTAATTCATATTTCAACAAGGGGGACGGTAACTTTTACTCAGTGCCAGGTTGGTTTGGAAAGACTTCTTTCCTTTCATTATGAATCATTTGAAAACTACTTTATATTTCCCCCCCAAGTTATCTTTATCTGATAACATTTGTTTAATGATCTGAAGCCTTTGGGTTTGATAAAATGCAAACACAGAATAAATCTGTGAAAATATCTTTTTGTGTTGTCTACTCTTCTGAAAAGCCAAGCATCACTTTCTTCAAGCATCACCTGATTCCAACTCTAAAATGAACACCATCTGGACATCCCAAACGCCAGTAGCAGAAGAGACCAATATGACCTCCCCAGACACCATCTTTCCCGTTTTGTCTTTGTTATATTGGTTCAGTTTGTTGGATGTGCAGGCATTTCCAAAACATCTTTTTTTTTTCCCTCTTCTCCAAACCTTCTCCTCTTAAATCAACGCCATGTATTATAACTTCAAAATAGGCTGCAAGCCAATTCTTTAAACTCCAGAGACAAAATAAACTTTAAAAAAAGTTAAACCTTTAATCATCTTAGAGGTTCATTTCTTATTCAGAAAACTTTCCCTGTCCTCTTGTGGAAATAGGTTATAAAAGTAGAGGGTTTTTTTTTTTTTTTGCGTTATCTTGTTTATCATGTGTTTTTAGATAATTTGGAAATGGACCTTAGTATGATAAATAATACATTCGTGATTTAAATATGATTATGAGAAATATCCGGAATCTCTTTTGCTTCTTTAAGTGTGATTAAATTCTTCCCTTTGATAGATAAGACGACTCCTTTAGAACTGACTTTAGATAAATCCTGAGATTGATTGAGACAGATTATTTCTGTACTTTTAAATATTTATATTTATTTAGGTTTGCTACATAAACCCTCGCACATAGATATACCACATAATCTCAGATTAAAACATAACACATTTGACTCAGAAAGCTGAAAAAAAGACTGAGTGTGTCAAATAAAAGAAAGCTGAGAAACTTCCACAGTTTATACACAAAGTGACAGTGTGAGGGTGTATGCTGGTCATACCAGGGACACAATGGTGCAGCCTCTGTGTTATTTACACATTTTCACTGTCACACTCAGCAGACATAAAGCAGGACACTTACGTCAGCAAAATTGTTCACAGATACACATGGAGTTCATCTCCACCCACCTCCTCAACTTGTTTTCATAAAGCTCGCTGCATGAAGTAAATGATCTGAGCACAAATCTTAAATTGTCAAATCCAAAACATTCTCTGATTGACAGAGCCCATAAATAAAATTCAGATCAGAGCTAGAGCGCTGGGAGTGAAGAATATTACAATTAACAGATAACATGAAGCTGTAGCTAAAAAGAGCAATTGAAAGAGGCTGTGAAATAACACATAGCTACTAACTGTCAAACTTCATAATGGGATAGTGTAACTTATTAGGCTTTGAGCTATTAGATCATGTCTGAGTGAATCGGATAGCTGATGAGAACTCAAAATAACATTTTTCAGTTTGTCATGTTGACTGATGGCATTTCATTTCTTAACATAGATAAAATTCAGTTGCCAGGAGAAAAAGATGCCGTTAAATGTATTTTTTTTCTGAAAAGAAACTCAAAATTCAGTGGAGAATTCTGATTAAATGCAAATTTGTTAAATGAGTTTTCTCCACATGCAAAAACCATCTCAGTTCCTGTTGTCCAATGCTCACACAGATATAAATTCAGGTATTGACATATTAGTCACTGTCCGGTAGTGTGTGGGTAGTTGCCCTTCATTTATTGCTCTAGCATTGACCACGGTCTCATTTGACTCTGACATTTCCAACTTAACAATCCAAACTAATCACCTGGTGTGGCAACTGCAGGTTCAGAGCTGCATCTTTCAGTATAATGTACATGAAACATTTTCCTCTGGTTGAGACTGGAGAGAAAATTAGCTAATTAATTTTAGGAGGAGCAACACTCTTCTGTTTCTATAACCAAGCAAGCAGCCAGCAGCTTCATGTAAAACTCATTTATTAGTCTGGTTCTCTGTCGGATCTGATGTTGGTATTTAACACAGACATCAGGACTCAATAAGCAAACAACAGGAATAAATGAAGCCTGAAAAACAAGTGACTTTAGATGGAACCACAACAGAGAACATTAAACAAATTACTGTCTGAATAGTCTTTGAAACTTGTCTTTAGCAAATTAGTGTTTTTAAATGTGAGGTTAATGATTTTAGCTCCTCTCTACAAATATTAGGGTATTACCAGCTATGTACACTACATTTGAGGTTGTGAACAGTATAATTTAGCTATTTTTGTGTGAATACCAATCATAAGTCTAAATCTGATTTCATGGCTACACAGCACCACAGCGGTTAGTCCCAGTAGGTGGTTTTCTGTTTAGAGTTTGCATGCTCTCCCTGTGCATCTCTGTTTTTTCAATGTTTTCCCAAGCATTTGATACTGCACCATACACAAGATAGGCCAGAACGCCACAGATTTATTGAACATGATGAAAAAACTGACAAGGTCCTGCAGCTCTCACATGCCAGGTATGCCGCACGTTTGCACTGCTGCTGCAGAATCTATGCAACTGCAACTCTTCCCGAGGCAGCAAAATACTATAAATTCCACACCCGTGATCACTGTACATATGCAGTATTCAGAAGGGGAACTTTTCAAAAGTGACACATATTTGAATGACATGAGAGGACTTTCCACAAAATCCCCTTCATTTCCTGATGTTTAGACCTGCAACGCATATATTTTTCAATATGGCAGCATGCATGGCAAGATATGTACAGTGAAACATCAGCTTTAGCAAGTTTTTAGGTCCCTCTAGCAATTCTTTTTCAAAAAGCAACTAGCCACAAGTACGACAACTTGTTTTGTTGCCATTGGAGGCTTTTGGTGGTTTTAACTTGACTCGTCTCAATGAGTTGCGGGTTGTGCCATGGACCCTACCCTACCCCTCCCAAAGCACTCACAGGCAGCCCAGTCTTCCAGCCGCAGGCAGAACAGAAGATGTTCATCCTTTTACTTACAGACTGCAAATGTAATGTGCAGCATCTGTTACAATCATGTGTGCTTGACCAGCTATATCCAAATGAAATGTAGATAAGCTTTCTTCTTTACTGGGAGTTGATAAGACTAAATAGATCAGCGGATGAAGAAAATGGATTGATGCAAATCTGTTTTCACTTGTTACGCCTGTGATTGCATTGCATTGCAAATTTCAAGAATTCATCCATTTGTTTTCAGTATGCTCAGCTGGAAAATGATTCTAAAGTCTAAATTCTCTTTAAGAGATACTCTTCTAATTTCCTAAACTTTTTGCAGTCCAGTACTTACAATAATTTTGATTTTGAATGACAGTTATGTAGGAGTTTATTTTTTTTCTTTACTGCCTTGAATTTTGCTTTCATGAATGTTTTAATGTTGGTGCTGCACAAAACAAATAATTCTTTTTATATATTTTGTTCTTACGCTAAAAACTTACTGGTTATAGATTGTTGTTTTTGCAGTCTCACTTACACCAACAAATGATGCTGAGTTTTTCCCTTTTTAAATGTAATCGTCTGTGGAATCTCCTCTTTGAAAACATGGTTTCATCTTAACAGGTTGCTCCAAAATCTTTCTAACAGCTTCTGACTTCAGTGATCTTCTTGCAGGGAAACACTGTGCCGCTGTGAGTGTAAAGGTGAAATGGTTATCAGGGAAGACACAGCAAACAGTCTGCCCAAATGATTACTCTGAAACATTGTGACAACCACTTTAGTTCATTATATCTTCCTGCTGCAGGCCCCCCTCTGCACGCCACAAGCAATCAAATGCAGCGTTATTTTGTTACAACCTAAAAACTGTGAAATTGCTCCGAGTTGCTAAATTTGATACTTCACCGTAGCTTAGGAAGGAGCTTAATCGGAAAGATGGAGGATGGCATTTCTGCATTACATTTTCTGCAGCTTCTTTAGTCCTGGTAGAAGAAAAGGGAATATGATCAGCGGTCCAAAACATAAAATAAAATACTCTGGCTCTGCTGGTGTCACACAAACATCTTCTGAAATTGGGTATTTTCAGCTAATGTTGCTTCATTAAGTGACTGAGAGATGCATGAAAAACGATCACAAAGGCATGGTGCATAACAAGCTTTCATCAACATAGAAACAGAAATAATAATGCTTTAGAGAAAGGCAGCTCTGTGAGAGGTGATAATAACCTTTTATCTTCTAATAACTTGGAAAACTCTGTTTGTTAGAGTGTCTTTACTTTAAAGCCAGAGGCTGCAGGGAAGAATTTGAACACATACTCCTGCTACTCAGAGCAAACATACAAAGATAACTTATGAAGAACAAACAATGAACGTCTCTTAGGTTTCTCAAATAACAGAATGATTGCTTTTGTGTTTCTTCTTCCTCTTCCTCTCCCACAGGAGGAAGATGAAGAAGAGGAGGAAGAAGAGGAAGAGGAAGAGGAGGAAGTAGAAGAAGAGGAAGAGGAGGAAGAGGAAGTAGAAGAAGAGGAAGAGGAGGAAGAAGAAGTAGAAGAGGAGGAAGAGGAAGCAGAAGAAGAGGATCGAGATGTTCTCTGAACCCAGAGCACCGGGTTCTGATTCTGACGGCCCATGGACGACCTGAAGGAAGATGTCCCTCAGGTTGGGCAGAGAAGGACGCACAGACAGGCTGAGATGGTCCAGTCTGGAGGCCGCTGAAGGCAGCAGCTGCTAGTTGGTTTGTTGGACGGTCCATGGACCTCAGGGAACTGGGACCGACATCCCCCAGGTCCAGATCCAGTAACCAGAGGGAACCTTTGCCCAGTATAGACCCAGGGGAATGTTCTGAAGCTGGACCCAGAGATTCAGGGAGCTGATGCCCCTTCTGATGCCCCTTCTGTGTTAAAGGAGCAGTTCACAACTTTATCCCCATCAGATTAAAGCGCTGTCATGTGTGTGTGTGTGTGTGTGTGTGTGTGTGTGCGTTTGTGTCCTGCTCATCTCTCGCCTACACTCCACTTCAATCAGGGATGCCCACCTGTGGTTCATCACATTCTCTCCTCAGCATATCTGAGCCGATTCACCAGTCGTTCTCTGTTCATCCTTTAACTCCTGCCAGCCTTCCTGTGCACCTGTCTTCTTCCTATTCTCTCGCCTGCCAGCTCTCTTCTCCTCTGCTGTGCCTTCTTCATCACAGAGCAGCAACTGAACATTTCAGAAAACCTTTCTTCTTTGGTAACTAGAGTCAAGCATGCACCAAATAAAAAAATGCTTATTTATTAAATTAAATGTTTCCAGGGTATATAATCTCTAGATAGTTAGAAAAGTTGATTTTGAACTATTTATTGCATGGTTTAAATGAAAAGACAAATACCATGCAAAGGTATTAATACCCCTGAGGTCCTCCGCATTTTATCACATGACAACCACAAACTTTAGTGTATTTTATTGGCAAATATGATTGTAAAGTGGAAGAAAAATGATGCATACTTTTCAACATCTTTTACAAACAAAAATCTGTTTTTGTTGTCCACCCATCTTCCCATCAACTCTAGATCCCTGTTCCTGCTTTAGAAAAGCCTTCCCTCGGCATAATACTGCCATTGTCATGTTTCACCACGGATATGGTGTGTGTTCATAATGTGCAGCGTTAGCTTCTCTCCATATAGATCATTTTGCATGTAGGCCATAAAGTTTACATTTGAATTCATCTGACCAGAGCCCCTTCTCCCACATTTTTGCTTTTTCTCCAACATGGCTTGTGTCAAACTACAACCAAACCTTCTTATGGTCATCTATTAAAGCCTGATTTGCAGACAACACAGTTAATATCTGTCGGGTCAAATGATTCTCCCACCTGAGATGCAGATCTCTGCAATGCCTCCAGTTTTACCGTTGGTAACTTCTCTAAATAATGCTCTCCTAGGCCAGCCTGCCGGGTTTTGGGATGTTAGGTGACTTCTGAGGGCAACCCGTCATGCTTGGGTTTATTTGAAGGTATCCAGAGTAAAATGGGGCTGAATACAAAAGCACCAAAAACTTTGCAGAGTTTTTACTGTAAAGAAAAATTGAAGACCATTCATCATTTTCCTTCCACTCCATGATTATTTGCTACTTTGTGGTTGCAATGTGACAAAATGAGGACAAGATCAATACTCAATACTTTTGTAAGGCACTGTGTGAAGAGTTTTGAGACAGTCTCGACTAAAAATAAAACTCTGCAATGAAACTGACTTCCCTTCCTGCATCCAAATGTGAATGAGGCTAAATGGGTAAAATTGTCTCACTTTTAGTGGCTCATAAGATAAATAACACACTGTCAGCAGGTAGATTGATATTCTAAAAGTTTCAATTAAAACAAAATATTTATGACATGCCTAAGAATAAGCTTTATTCAGTATGTTTCTGCAATGAAATTGTATAAGAGTTGTTTTTATTATTTATTTTTTGTTCTGCAGCAGCACACTCCTGCATACTATAAAACACAAATGTAAATTCATTCATTCAGCTGCTTCAGGTTCACACTCCTCGTACCTGCTCAATCGAAGGGATATAAAGCAGATGTTTTTTTTTTTCTGTAGCTATGACAAAAAATATTGTTTTTACAGAACAGATCAGGAGACATTTAATTTCTAGCTAATTCTTTGAATGTTTAGTACATATATATCCAAACCCGCAGTAGGCATCAACGCTCATAGATTAGAATCAGCTCTGGATTTTCATGTGGTTTGTAATAAATTAGAAGGTTGTGATATTTATCATTTGGTAAGATGTCAGTTGCTTGTGAGTTTTCACGGACAGCGGCTCATCTGTGGCGGGTCGTATTTGGTCACTGGTGCGTCTCCTTGATGGTGTTTTCCTGTTTGCTCTGATCACATTTAACTGGACACATTGAGCTCAACACAGTCATTTTCAATTCATTTAGACAGAACGGTTTTGCAGTAAATGCATAAATCATCTGGATGAATGGTTGAAAACACTAAACAGATTTACTGTAGATATCTTATTGAATGTCATTTTAAAAGTAAGTTACAATTATTAATTATTATCAAATCTTGTTATATCTCAGAGAGACTCCAGATGTTTGAAAACTGTTGCAATAAAGTCTGTGACAGTCAGGTACGGCATTATCCGTTATCCTCTCATAGTAAGTTGTTTACTCACATTGTGTGAATGTATAATGATGTTAGACCTGCAAAGTGTTGACATCCCGAGTGCTGTGGATTGGCAGACTGAAGATGATCCCGGCACAGATGGGTTCATGTGAACTGTCATGCTGAGAAGATGAATTCAAAGTGATGAGCAAACCTGAAGCTCACCGTCTGTCACGTTAGCTTCATGCAATGCAACGATGAGTAATAGTGCTGCAAGAATTTGAGTCATTCTTCAATGGTGTTATTGATGGCTAAACAGCTTTCAAACAAATAGTTGATTGATTTATTATTTTAAACCCAAACTAATTTTTAAGTATTGCAAAAAAAAATAACTTTTGTTTAAAAATCTAGATATATTTTACTGTCATATTTATGAGATTAGAATATGTATTCCGATGAGGCTCATTTATCAGATTAAAAGTACCCTTTGAAAATTGACAATCTTTAAGCAGGTATTGAACATACTTTTTTATTCAGGCTACATTTCTGTATTTACAATGTTTTTTTGTATTGGCCTGATGTAATATTCTAATTTTAAATGTCACGTTTTCATTAACTGTAAGTGAAAAATCATCATAATTAACAGAAATAAAGGCTCAAAAACATCAGTCTGTGTCTAATTATTCCATATGTGTTTCACTTAGTGATAAAATTCCTGAAAGAATTGGACTTTTCAATAATATTCTAATTTATTGAATGGATGCATGAATGAGTTCTGCTATTTTTTTAGGTATCGTTGAAGTGATGCAATAAATATATTGTGCATTGACTTCTGCAAAGTGGAATTGTCCAGAAAAAAGTTTTTTTAAAGGACATAATAAGACATTTGAATTTTTTCAGTAACGTAAAAACTTGCTGTGTAATGGTGCACTGACATATTTGTCAAAAATTTTTGGTACTGCCCATACACCAAATGTATATCGAAGGGAGACACATGCTGAATGTTTATGTGCAGAACTAAGTGCGCAATGTTACGTTCTGTGCTTTTAAAAGGGACACCAAAACAAAACTGAAAGGACTCCCAGCTGTCACTGAACTCTGCTATTTGGGAACATTAACATTCCATTAGCATTGTTAAACAGCAATAAAGTATGCAGCTTTACAATGAACATAATTACACACCCGCAGGACAAAAGTAAACATCACTGATACTGGAGAAAAATTATAAGGTCCAAATAAGCTGCCTGTAGCATTCAACCAGTCCAAAATGCTGCACAGCATATCACATGAGTCAGAAACTTTTCAACAACTGTGCTTTTATGCTGCATTCAAGGAGAGGTCGTACAATGGATTGTCTAAACACTAAAACAACTCCAGAGTGAATTAGACATTTTGTTTTTCTCAAATATTGGTAGAGTTTAATTTTAAAAAAACCTAAACACCAATAATGATAATTTTCAAGTTTTTATATTGCTCTATAATCTCTCTATTCAGCTATTTGTTATACCTGCTTATACTTTGTAAAAAAAATAAAAAATAAAAATAAAAAAAAAATCTCCATTCAGTTCTTTTTTGATTATCTTTTGAAGTTATAAAAAATTTAAATTATTTCCAGAAATTAAAAAAAAATGTTTTGCAGAATAAAGTAAAAGTAAATACATGATTTGTTTTGGTCTCTACAGAATAAATACTTTAAGAACCAATCAGCGATTTGGGGTATATCTCTAAAAGTTTTACACATCTAGAAAGCAAAATTTTTGCTTTTTCTGGTAATAAAGGTGGGATTAAGGTGCCTTTTGTTTTCCTCCTTCGGTTTGTAAAAGCACAGATGCGGCAAAGGAATCCGTTACACCATCAACTAGCTGACTTAGTGTGTTGAGGGAGGGATGTAGTGATGAGATATGGGTTGTGCCACCAGCCAGCCACAGGATTTAAAGCATAAAAAGTATGATGTGCGGTGCTAGTTTTCCTCCACAAAGGGTATTTTGCATTCGGGCCCAAAAATAAGCAAAAGACCGTGTGAAGGCACTGCTGGAGGCTGGTGAGAGAGTATCTTTGTCCACAGTAAAATGAGTTCTGCACAAACATTCAGCCCATGTTTGTGCAGAACATTTGTACGGACATTTGTACTGAATGTTTGTACATTCAGTACAAATGTCCGTACTGAATGGTTTGTCAGTCAGTACAGACAAACTATTACTTTAAAAAAAAAAAAAACAAATAAACATAAAAACCAAACTACAGTTTGTAAATTCACTCAAGCACAAAGACTTTCATTTTTCCAGACATGTGATCTGATGAACCAATACATTTTGTGGAAAAAGGTGGAAGTTTGCAAACATAATAACGTCATCCCATCTGTGAAGTACAGGTGTGGCATGTTGTCTGGGTGTTTTGCTGTAGGAGGGACTGGTGCACTTCAGAATATAAATGGGATCATTAGGAAAGAAAATTATGTGGAAATACTTAAACAACATCTGAAGACATCAGATGGAAAGTTAAAGCTTGGGTGCAAATAAGTCTTCAAAATTACAGAGCTTGTAGAAATATGATAAAAGTCCCCTGGTGTTGAAGTTCATTTGTGTCTTTTAGGTCACAGAAGTTAATTGTAGCTGAGTACGGGATGTAAATGATTTAATTTAATTTATCACCCTTTTCTTTTCAACATATTAAAAACTAATCTGAATAAATGTAGGGAAGATAAGTATTTTTCTTGATGTGGAAATAGTTTTAAGCTGTTTTTTCCTATAGTTTATGTGATTGTACCATTTACTCCACTGAACCATATTCAAAAACAAACTATTTTAATTAGAAAAAAACTCTTTACCGTCTCACAACACTAATTTAAATGTGAGGTTTTTAACATCAGCTTTACCTGTTCGTGCTCTTGGCCTCCCCCTGTTGGTTTGGTCACCCGAAGCAGCTGGTCAGTTTGCTTATTGTTTGTGGTGGCTGTGGTGTTAATTATCCTGCTTTATTTTTTTTAACACACTTTTTAAATTAAACATATTAACATTTCACATCATGTCAATGCTCAAGCGTAAATGGTCATTTACACTTGTAAGGATTCGAACTGAACCTATATCTACACATCATAATTGCTGTTATTAGAGTGATTTTAAGCATAGGCACGTTGACATAAAAAATGTCATTGCTTTTTTCATGATACTCTCAGTGATGAACACCTTCAGAAAAAAAATGTAACCTTTTTTACTGGAGAATTTTCAAATGTGAAAAGAGATCCTGTGGAGTCCTACATTTGAAAACACAGACTTTGAACCATCAAGGCTATCAGCTGCTCAATGTGCCCTGCACACACCTGGGCATATTTAAAAGCTCGATCATTATTATGGAGAAAGAGATCAAAAGGTCGTGCAGCTGCTTTGTTGAATATGTGGTGCTAATGAGTCTACAAAGGACCAATTACCTACCTGTCGTTGCATCTGTCTCGTTTTTTCCTTCTTTAATTCTCTAATTTGGCTGTGACCTTTTACCGGGAGCAGTAGAAAAGGCTACAACCACACAGGGAATGGCTGCATGAATCCATCAGTGACAGTGTTGAAATGTTCTAGTAATGTGCAATAGATCAGAGTTTGCAGACAGTGACCCTTCAGATCTTTGAAATATGAATTTTAACCGATAGGTTAAGGTGAAGGTTCCTCCTGTGTTCCTGTGAGCTTCACCTCAGACAAGATGAAAGACTTTAAGCAGCAGCGACTGACCTGACAGCACAAAGGGTTTGAAATGCACAATGAGTACCTCCTGGCATCCATCCACCTAAAAAAGACAACAAGATCTTTATATGATATTCTGCAAGTGTTAAAGGTAATTTTGTTAAAATCCAGAAGAATTCGACCTAGAATCATGTGATTAAGGAAATAAAAGTAAAGTTGAAAAGACAATATCACTGTCAGTCTGACACAAATTCAAAAGGTCAACTCAAAGATGTCATTTCAGAGGTCTCTCAGGTATAGATCAAATGCAAGATAGTGGATCCCAGTTGGTAGGTGAAGAATCCATCTTGCCCAGCCTTCCAAGTCATCTGTTTGAGGCTGAGACACAAAGTTCAGACTGCAGGCAGCTGTGGACAATTCATAGGTGTAACAACTTATCAGCAGTGGCAGCTCCGACTCACAGACTGTCTTCACTTGTCAACCTTGGGTGATCCTGTTTGTTGAAGGCTGCTTGTCAAGTCACGTAAAAGTCAGAGTTTGTTTCTCAAGGACATTTAAAAGCAACTTCATTGGACCACAATGCTGCACAAGGCACAGACAATCATTCATTTAAATGTTCAGTAAAAAAAATTATATTAAACATTCTCTGATCGCTTGACATGTTCTGTTTTGTTGGGTAAATCTAAGAAAAAACAACAAGACAGACAATTTTAACTGTGACCATCCTGGACTCCCCCCATCTCCAACCAAACTTCTCACACATTTTCTTCCTTACTAACGTGAGCAGCACAGGCAACTGATTATTGATGCTGAAGTGGAGTTAAGTCCTATCTTTTCACCCGTGCAAACCCAAACAGGAAATCTAGCTTGTATTTGCTAAAAATCTGAGTGTTCTGTCTCTTCAGAGTTAGACTTGATGCAGTCTGCACAGTTATAACTTTTAAAGGCATGAAAAAAAAATAACAAGGCTTAATAGCATCCTGAAAATGAACACATTGAGGTGACTGTGTTAAAAGGCCAGAGCGCCACCAAGATGCAAATGCTGTTCAATGCTACTTGGAGCTTTAATTTTCTTGTTAGTTTTTGAAAAAAGTGAAAAAAGTGAAAAAAGCCAACAGAGCACAAAGTTCCAATTAAAACTAATATTTATATAAAACTGACAAGAATGTAAAGTCCAATCCAAAGTGTGTTATATGAGCAGGACAAACACATTCAAATCTCAGAGGGGGATTGTAATGCATTCACTTAAAGTTATCTATATCTATTTATTTCATATTTGTCTAAAAGTTAATTAAAACTGCTGCTTTTGCATCAATATGTGTTTCAATTCAGCTTCATGTGGGGAAGAGATTGTTTTCTTTTGTTTTTTTTCTTAAGAAGCTGTGTACATGCTGATTTGGTGAGTAAGGACTTGTCATGTTGGCATTTAAAGTTTACATGATGGATGTCCTGGTCTTTGTCCTGCTGCGTGCTGGGCCCCCCACAAGTATGTTATTGTCTGACCCTGGAGAAAGAGTGGACCTTAATCCTCATGTTTAAGTACACCATCCACGTGTGGCATTTCTGCTAATTTTTTTAAAACGCCAACAAGAACACACAGTTACTGAGGAGTAAAGCTGGAAATGTAGAAATTATGTGAAGCATTAACATTTGAAAATGTCAGTCCATTAAAATGTATTTTCATTCATTGTCTAGGTTTTGTTTATGCACACTCTGGGCTTTCCTGTTTGTTGCAGCTCTGACCTTGGCAAATACCAATTATGATGATGGATGGAATGTTTTATTGTTATTATTTTTGACAATTTAAATGTTAAAGCAGCCAGCTGCTGTTTTTTCAGATTCCTAGTGACATCTGTTGGTCAGAATCTGCAAAATCATTCTGACCGAATATTGCTACATGTAGGGAGTGGGAAGGTGGCTTAACAACATGAAAGAAACTATTTATATATTTTTATTCCTAATTTTTATTATTCTTATTTTTATTTATTTTTTTTAACTGATTACTTGGTGGATGTACAAAAAATTGATATGACGGGGGATTAGCACCATAATGTGGAATTAGCGCCACAAGTGTCATGTTAGATTTCAGTGTTAAGGTGTATGGCCACTCGGTGACTGAATTTAAATCCCTGGATTTGCAACAAGGACAGTTTAGGCTGAATCTAAATAAAATACTGATAAAATGTTTTCATACTCTTTAAAGTTTTCTACATTTTGTCACGTCAGAATCACAAACGTCAGTGTATTTAATTGTAATTTTATGTGACTGGCTGACACAAAATAACTGTGAAGTAGAAGGAAAATGATACATGGTTTTCAATTTCCTTATAAAATTAAAAATCTGGAGGGTGTTACCACTTTGTAAAACCCATATATATATATATATATATATATATATATATATATATATATATATATATATATATATATATATATATATATATATATATATCCAATTAAAGGAGTAAATCTCCTCCCCTCGCCATCTTGTACGCCGGCTGTTGGTAATGGAGCCGCCAAACCTCGCTGACGTAATTTCCGTTGCGCGAACCTGAAAATTTGGCGCCGCAGCCTTTTAATCAAACAGAGGAGCGTCTAGCAGAGAGATAATCGAAGAAATGGTTCTCAGGACAGATGTGTTATAATATATATTTAGTAGTATATTGTATTTATTTGTGGGTGGCGTTTTTATGTTGAGCTGTTGGAAATGCAGCTCAGGTTGTGTTTATGTGTTGGCGTCGTTAGCTGATGCTTCCGAGGATACTATTCACTTGACAACACCATCTAAGCGCCAGCTGAGCATTTTCTGAAAATATTCATCTTATTAAGCCGCCTACTAATCGCTACAAGGCTACTATTGATCCTCAGTCACCATGAACAGGAACAAAATGAAGAAAACCAAGGTGAGTCGTCTGTTAAGTAAAATGTTTAAGTGATTCATTATTTTAACAAAGATGGATCTAGAGATTAAAATTACTGTTGGTGTCAAGCTATGACTTTTTCTGCCTTGTGTTTTCCTGGGCAACCACGTTAGACTGTTTAACCCGACATGTAAACGAGAAGGCTTTTATATGATTTGAGTCGACCACAAGGTTGCCTTGCGCTGTCGTAGTGCACCAGTGAATTTCTGCACGTTTTCTCTGATGTAGACAATGATTGGCTTTCACCTTTTGCATATTGATTCTGGTTGTTTCAGGTGGCTGCAGGGTTAGTTGGGGGGCAACAGAACATCTCTTCATTCTTTTGCTCCAAAAACCAAAAAGTAAGTCCTGGCTTGGTGTCCTAATGTTTGAACTATTACTTCATGAGGTCGATAACAAAAAAATAAACTAAAATAAAGTAAGAATATAGACACGGAGGATATGTTTGTGCAGTTAATGCTGGCAGACATCAGTAGACCCGACTCGCTGGATTTATACCCTGCCTTGGGAATGTATCTATGTCCCCTCAACTCACATTATTATGTCTCTACCAGTTTTGCACACCTGAAATTTTTGCTCATTCATCTTTGGAAATTTGCTCTCGCTCTGTCAGGCTGTATGGAGTGTGTCTGTGAATATTAAAATTAAAGCCTTGCCTCTCCAGGTCTGGACTTTGACTGGGCCATTCTAACATAGGAATGTACTTTGATCTAAACCAGTACTTTATGGTTACAGTCGATGTCCTGTTGAAAGGCGAACCTCTGTCCCAGTCACAGTCAAGCACCCCACCCCCCACCCCTCCCAACTCTAACATGCTATACCATTTGGTTTGTGCAGTATTAGTTTTTCATTTTTTTTAAGATGTGAAGAAGTTTGGGTGGCTTTGCATAAATCTACTGGCTAATTCATCTCCTCTGTGTGTTTCCATGAAATATTAAAAGTTTCTCTGTTTATAAGTTTACCTTTAAAATCATATTATTATTATTGTTTTTTAGGCTTTGTCATTGCCCAGCAAAGCATCCATCATTGGTGGAGTACCCAGCAAGGCTGAGCCTCAGATTAAAGAAATTCAATTCAGACTGAACACCTCTCCAAGGAGGAGTGTCCTCGGTGACCTCGAAAACCTCCTTCCTCCCTCCCCAGACCTAATCCTCTCTGTTCCAGAGACCCCCAGCAGTCAGATCAGACTTTCCTACTCTTCTCCCTCCAGAGGGGCAGGTCAACTGAGCGCCGACCCAGTACTGTTCCAGTGGTCCCCCATCTGTCGCAGTCCCACCACCAAAGGTATAAGAGTGGGGAAAATAATAACTGAGGGGGGAGAAATAAATAAGAGTGCAACAAGATTGTCTGGTTCGTTGAAGCGACTCTTCAGCTCCAGTGAAGATTCCCACAATCCCAAGAAAGCAAGAACTTCACCACCAAAAGCTTTGATCGGCTCCGCAGGTAGCAGCCTGAAAGAAGCAAGGCCTCTGGAGACACCCCCTCTCTCCACTGACCAAATAGGTCTCCCTCTGGGAGGAGACACAAAACATCAGCAGCAGCAGCAACAACAAAAGACAGATTCGAGTTTTACTGTGATAACAGAGGTGCAAACCAGCAGAAATGTGCAAGGTTCCCTGGATAAGGAAACTTGCATTTCTGCTGCTCTTTCACATAAACAAATTGCACAAGAGTTGGAGGTGGTCCCAAAAGAGAGCACGGCCGCACTCGAAACACACGGAGATGGAAACGCAAGGACCTCCACAGATCAGGAGCAAGGCAGAGGTACAGATACATCCTGCTAATCATTGTGCATCTGATACGGCTGTTTTATAAGATTCAACAAATAACATTTCCGTGGAAAACAAGCGGCTCAGTAGATTTAAGGTCTTTTAAAAAATGCCAGAGGTTGTTTACAAGGAAGAACTAAAAAGTGTTAAAGATGGTTTAAATGTTATAATTAGAAGTCTATTATAATTAGAAGTCTATTAAAATCACAGCAGTGTAGACCAAAAGAAAATATTCTCATATAAAACACCCTTTTCTGCTTGCTTTCTCTCTCCTCGTCATCAACAAGCTGAATCCGGACCAACGTTTACCTGTCCCGCTGAGGAGGGCTTTGAGGAGAGCTGGTTTACGGACCAAATGGATGATAATAAAGCCACAGAAGACAAATCCAAAAAGCATCAGTAAGAAACACCTGACATCATTTCGGTAGCAGCTAGAAGAGGCTGTTAAAATTCACCTCAATATAAATACTCATATGTCAATCCACTTTTTTAACAGAAAGGAACATTTGCTTGTTTAACACACAGCCTTTCTGTTTTTACAGTAAGGTACCAGACCATGTGATCCTTTCTGGGGGACTAAATAACCGCTATATGGTTTTGGATGTTCAGGAGAGACCTGGCCACAAAATGCTGACCATCTCATGCTGCAGGTCTCTGCATCCAACTGAGACCTGCCTGCTCAAAGACGGATGGTAAAACCGTCTGTTTGCCTGTAGATATTGTAGTTATCCCATTATTTTCCTTGCAGTTCTCAGAAAAACTTTACAAAGCTTAGAAGGAAATACAGTTTTATTTTATGCGAGCCTCTTGTGTCTCTTAACCAGTGCTGTTTTTTTTTTTTTTTTTTTTTTTTTTTTGCATGAATGGATGCGCTGGATGCCTAATTTTTGGTTTTCTTGTTTGGGTGGAACTGATGTGACCTTTTTCATTTCTTTGAGGGCTTGTGTCTGTGTTATCTGTTATCTACTCTTTTCATTTATTTATGCATCGTGCTGCAGTCTCGAAGTCTCCCGTCTTTTCGGTCCTTTGCAGGGAGTTGACACCTGTTTGTCGTGGTGATGTGGTGCATCTGGAGGGCTGCTCTAATGGGGGGACCTGGTTGGTTGACAGGGAGCGGGGTTTCCTGGTTCTGCACCCCGACAGCCTCATCTCAGGGACCAGCATCTCCAACTCCATCCGCTGCATGAGGCGAGCCGTGCTGGGAGAAATGTTTAAGGTAAAAGTTATGGACTTTTTAGTTTGGTGGTCATGCAACAGGTCACATTTAATAGGTATTTGATAAAAACATCATGCATTTCTCCTGACCTTGATCCAGAGTTTTGATGGCGGCTCCAAGCAGATGCTTAATGGCACCATGGTGCATGAAGTCTTCCAGAGAGCAGCTGCAGCCAAAGATTTCTCTCTGCAGAAACTTTCCCAGCTGACCAACGAGGCGCTGTGCAGTCCTCGTTACCTTGGAGACATGTAGGTGGTCTTATTATACTGTAACATGCTGCAGGCTGTTTACCTTTTAAACAAATTTAAAACTAAAATCACAATGACTTAGATGCTTATATTTTATCAGGCAAGAAATTTCTGAGATATTACCAGATAAGAAATCTTAATGGGAAAAGTACAAAACTCAACTTTACTCATTAAATTTCAGCAACAGGTTTGTTACATAGGGATATGTTTTTAGGTTGATCAGGTTGATTTTTACAACATTTACATATAAACATACATTAGAATGACTGAAGTGTTTAACTGGTCCATCTAAGCACAGACAGTGGTTGTAATAAATGATCTCAATAATATTCTTCATGTGTTTCCATGTGGGTGTCGTTTCCTGTATGTTCACAGGTATACTTTAGGAGTAAGTCAGGAGGAAATGAAGCAGGAACTGCATGAATACCTACCATCATTGGAGCAGTGGGCAAATGAATACCTCTGTTCTTCTGCACCTAAAGCCATCAGCCCTGAAATGTAAGAACCACTATAAAAGGTGTTAATTATCAACATGTGGTAATTAGCTGATTGTTTGTCTGCTTGATCCCAGTCCCTACAGCAGCAGAGGTCCGAGTAGGTGCCAGGCCCCGGCTGCTGTTTTCACTCTAACCGAAATGGCGGATATAGAGGAGAACGTCTGGTCCCCCAGATTCGGCCTCAAAGGAAAAATAGACGTGACTGCGAGGGTCCAAATCCAAAGGCCGCGGAAAGGCAGCCACAGATTCTCTGAGGAAAAGACCGTCCCACTGGAGCTGAAGACTGGCAGAGAGTCTAACTCCATCGAACATCGCAGTCAGGTTGATGGACCTTCACTGGTAAATCTTTTCCAGGTTGTGCGAAAGAAGATTCAATTATATAAAGATGGGATTCTCTTGTGTGTGCAGGTGATTTTGTATACTCTGATGAGCATGGAGAGATATAGCCCTGAAATCGGCCTCCTGCTTTACCTGAAGACTGGTAACATGCACCCTGTAGCAGCCAGCCACATGGACCACCGAGGTACAGTGAGCCCACATGTCTGCTAAACAAACAAGCAACAACTCAGCATCAGTTTTCAGCTGTTTACACACAGCAGCGCTGGAGTTTGCCTGGTAAACCAGGACTTAAATGGTAACGAATTGGGCTTTTTGTGTTTAAACCTGTGCTATATTGATGGAACCGTGCTAAGCCTCAAGTCCCTGTTCTCTTTGCCCCTTATTCTTCACTTTATGTTTTGGACTGGTCTTGATCTTTGTCTCTTGATTTTGTAAAGGCTTTTTAGAAAAAAAAAACAAAAAAAACTTGTGCTGCTTTTTCGTATATTTCAAACTGACCTACAGTCCCTTGCAAAAGTATTCATACACTTTAGCATTCTCACATTTTGTCCTGTCACAGCCACAAACCTTTAAGTACTTTGTTGACATTGTAGATCAACACAAAGCAGCTCAGGGCTATGAAATGTAAAACACGGTGGTGGCACCATCATGCTGTGGGGATGTTTTTCTTGTGCTGGTCTGATTAGTTGACAGGGAGATGGATGAAGCTAAATATAGGGCAGTCCTGGAAAAAAAAACAAAAAAAAACAAAACACAGTTGGTCACAAAAGTCTTGAAACGGGGGGGGGGGGGTCCACCTTCCAGCAGGATAACAAAAAAGCAAAGCATATGAATGTGTTAGACTGGCCTAGTCAAAGTCCAGATATAAATCCAACAGAAATTTTGTAGCTAGACTTTAATATTGATCTTCACAGATGCTCTATTCAGTCTGACAGAACCATGTTGCAGAAGCAAATATTTGTGTCTCGATGTTTAAAACTTTAAAACTGAAATGTCTTCCAGGTTCTGCAAAGTGTTGACTCAGGTGGGCTGAGTACAGATTTGTATTTTAAAGCAAGGCCCATGTATCATTTTCCTTCCATTTCATGCGTATGCACTACTTTACGTTGGTATCTCATAAAATCCTAATAAAATACATTGAAGTTTGTGTTTGTAACGTGATGAAATATGGAAAAGTTCAAGAGGTGTGACTTTTATTCAGTGAAATTCTGATTAACCATTTTGTTAAAATAGGAGCCTACAGTGTGATAAAGTGACGCTTTCTTGGTTTTTTGCAGAGCTGCTGAAGCTGAGGAACTCCCTGGTTCATCACATTAGCCACTGTGTCGAGAAAGGAGCAGATCAGAGTCACCTGTCCAGACTTCCCGACATCCTGACCAACAGACAGACCTGCCAGTATTGCCCTCAAAAACTAAACTGTGCTTTATATGAGAGGTAAACCTTTTTAAATCTCATGCAGCATTAAAAATCAACCATAGGAAGGGTCCTTGCCTGTCTTCTGTCTCATCATGTGTGTTCATCTTTGATTCAGAGTGGTGAACTCCACCTCTGCAGATGTCGATGAGGATGCTGTGCGAGCCTTTCTGCGGCAGGAGACCAGCCACCTGACTCGGCCACATCTGAACTACTTTGCTCACTGGCTGCTGCTCTGCAGCCTGGAGGCGTCCACCATGGAGGCCAAAAACGGCCGCAAGCGTGTTTGGCTGCAGTCTGTTCTGGAGAGGTAGCGTATGAGCATGGGCTTTCACTCGTTGCGTCCTTTTTACCAAGATGTCATTTTTTATTTTTAGAAGGTTTAAAACAATGTAGTTTTTTTTTTTTTTTTTTTTTTTTTTTAAACCTTAATGTGTTCACATCCATGATCTTGTGTGAATGCTGAATGTTTTAAACAGGACACATGTTAGTCCATCAAGTTTTTCAAATGTTTAAAATCTCTTACAGATCGTTTAAAATCAGTTTAAGTTTCATAAAATTGTTAAACCCTGCCTAAACCTGCCTTAAACCATTGATATGACCCACTCTGCTTTTTGGCTGAGCTCCGAGATTACACTTTTTTGTTGCAAACTTAAGGACTCTAAACTACATTCCTCAGAAGCAAGAAAACCTTCTCGACCTGTCAATACTCCATAATGCAGCAAATTTAATTGGAGCTGCTAGGAAGTGGATAATTAATCATTTTCAGCTGATATTTGCGAGAATTTTATCTCTTCTAATATTTTCTCAGCTGTACTCTTCAAAATGATTCTCAATTTCAGCTGATCATCTTATATGCTGCATTTTTGCATGGAATGCATTTTTCAGCCATTTAGTTTCGCCTTTGATTTGTTTTCAGCGAGAAGAACGGCAGCTGTGTGGGGAATCTGCAGCTCAGCGGCTCAGTGACCGCTCAGTCTGAAGGTGTCTTCATCCACCGTTTCCTGCGCAGCACTGCTGCCTCACAGCAGGGCGTAACCCACTGCGGTCTGACCAGCGGAGATCGCATTGTTGTCAGCGACCAAGAGGGTCGTTTTATCGGCTTAGCAACAGGATACCTCAAAGGAGTCAACGAGACATCGGTCAGCTGCACTCTGGACAGGTGGGCTCTACATTCATGAGTTATGCTGGTGGAATCAGTGGAGGGGTTTTTTGACCTGGTTTTCTCTGTTTAACAGGGACCTGTCAAAATTCAGTGGCGTGTTGTTTCGACTGGATAGCGATGAAGGAGTGGTGGGCCTCAGCACTCACCTGAGCAATCTGTCCAGGCTAATGGAAAACTCTGGTGACAGGTGGGAACAGGGAATTATAAACAGACCAGCATTGAATATTGTCTTAGTTTGACATTTTTTTTTTTTTGTTTGTTTTTGTACCAACACCTTAAATCTGTCTCTGTGCAGTGATCGTCTCAGGGAGCTGGTTGTTGATCTTCGACCTCCAGAGTTTATCTCCAACCTCAGCTCCGTTCTGCCCAGAGAGGCCAAGGACACAGTGGCCAACATCCTCATAGGTGCTCAAGCTCTGCTTTTGAAATCAGTACCTGTGTTTTTACGTTGTACCTACTGTTCAGGTTATCCCCATAGAGCAGTAGTGTTTTTATAAAGATTAGTCTGTTCACTGGAGCTCTGTGCCTGCATAAGCTTTTGCTGATATTGAATATAATTCAGAGACGTATTATTCTAATGAGTATTCACCTCACATAGCTCATCTGTTCCTGCTTTACAAGTTAAATTGTATCAGTGGTATTGTCTTGGAAAGAGAGTAGTAGGAAGTAGAATGATGCACAACTAAATATATTAAGTCACATTAGTACAACTGTTTTCAAACCAAAGTGGTACCAAAAGATCAGCATGACGGGGTTGTCTGCTCATGATTTGTCCCAGTGAGATCCTTATTCAATACAGTGCCTTGCAAAAGTCTTCACCCTTGAACTCTGTCACATTTTTTCACATTACGACTGACTACAATTTATCTTAATGGGATTTTATGTGATCGACCAACACGATGAAGCACATCGACGTTGGGTGGAAATAAAACACTGTGGTTTTTGAAAATCAAATAAAAATCTAAACATTGTGGGGTGAACTTGAATTGAGCACCCCTTTAGCAATACTCACTGCAGATACGGCGGCATGCATTTTGGGGGTTTGTCTCTACCAGCTTTGCACATCAAGTCACATTTTTGCCTGTTCCTCTTGCCATAATTCCTCAAGCTCCCCCAGATTGGGTATAGAGCACCGGGTGACATCAGTTTTCAGGTCCTACATCATCTTTCATTCTTCTTCATCAGTTAACTTTTTAATCTGTGTAGGTCTGAACAAACCTCAGAAACAAGCCATGAAGAAGGTTTTGCTGTCCAAAGACTATACGCTCATAGTTGGTATGCCTGGCACCGGCAAGACGACAACCATCTGCACGCTGGTAACCCTCAAACGAAGCTGAGTCGTAACTTTGTCTGTCAGAATAGTTTCCCCTTTCCTCCTCATCTAACACCCTCCACCATCATCGATGCTTCACTCAGGTTCGTATCCTGCACGCCTGTGGATTCAGTGTGTTGCTGACCAGCTACACTCACTCTGCTGTGGACAACATCCTGCTGAAGCTCAAACGCTTCCGGGTCGGCTTTCTGCGCCTGGGCCAGGGACAGAAGGTGCATCATTGTTAAGAGCTGTTATTTAGTATAGGTCTTGAAGCCGTACAGTAATAAATGATGAACATTAACTTGCTCCAGGTTCATCCAGAGATCCTGCCGTACACAGAGAAGAGCGCGAGGAAGAAGGACGTCCACACGCTTGCAGAGCTGGAGCAACTTTATAGCAAAGAAGTGAGAAGGAGCCACAGCTGGGCTGATTTAAGTACGGTTTGCAATTTGTTTTTTATTTTTTCTAAAGCAATAAACTTTTCACCTTTGGTTCTAGCTGGTAGTAGCAACCACATGTATGGGCATCAAGCATCCAATCTTCACACGTCGGCGGTTTGACTTCTGCATCGTTGACGAGGCGTCACAGATCAGCCAGCCGATCTGTCTGGGCCCACTCTTCTACGCCAAGAGGTTTGTCCTGGTTGGAGACCATCAGCAGCTGCCACCGATTGTGCAGAACCAGGAAGCAAGGTGGAGAATATTTGATTGTTAATGTGGTGAACTTTGATGGGAATTTCACCAGAAGGGAATAAACTTACAAACCCTGTCACGACTTAAAGAATGTGATGCCGTTAATGTTGGAATTATTTTCTTTCTTTCCTTATTCTTTTCCTCAAGGTCTCTTGGGATGGATGAAAGTCTGTTTAAGCGACTGGAGCTCCATAGTGAGGCTGTGGTGCAGCTCAATGTACAGTATCGGATGAACAGGTAAACACTGTGCTGAGAAAAAACTGAATGCCTCAGCAGTCGGGTGCTGTATATATTGCGACTATGTGGGTTGATGTAAAGACAGGGGAAAGAATACATGGATTTAGCGATTTCTTTACAAAGAAAAAATCACACCATTTTGCTCCTATGCACACTGAGAGACTGCTTCCAAAACATTTATCTGTTATAAGCTATGATTAATTTCTGGATTTAAAGAGAATGGGAATGTTTCAGAAAATGAATCAGAGCTTTTTCAAACATGTCGAACACTGAATCTTTTCAAAACTCAAAAAGCTTCCTCACTTTGTCTCCTCTGAAAACGTTTACAACTCATCTATGAATGTGGAAATAATTAGTTTAGATCACATCAAACTCAAGAGTCAAGACTCTAGAGGGCCACATAAATGGAACATCCAAGATAAGTTGTGTGCTTAAATATTATTTTATCAATCAAATCAAAGCATTTTTTTTCTGTATCCTGCCAAATTATCAGTGTAAATGCAGAGACGGCTATTTATTAATTTATGTTTAATAAGTAGTTTTATCAGTACATTTTGCCACAACTGTCCCTTTAAAAACATTTGTGATCTTGATTTTGCCCAAAATAAAATGAGTTTGACACCCCTGGTTTAGATCATCCAAGGTGTCCTTAAAAACTCACAGTAGCATCTTTTTGAACAAAATTACTTATTGAACATGAAATGGTTTAGATTTAAACCTCCAGCGATCTTCTCTATCTTGCTTTAGGATTTATTACAAAAGCTCTTATTCTTTTTTGTAACAACTATAAAACAGGATTTTAACCTCCTTTTTTTTTCTTATTTAGTCAGATCATGTCACTGAGCAACTCTCTGATGTATGACGGCCGACTGGAGTGTGGATCGGAGAGGACAGCCTCCGCCCTGCTCACGCTGCCCTTTCTACTGTCTGTCCAGTCGGAGCTCACTTCCTACTCTGAGACTTGTCCCCAGATTGACTTGTCCTGGCTACACGACGCGCTGCTGCCCTGCAATCCTGTCTGCTTCCTAGACTGCTCAGTGGTTTGTAAAATAAAAAGTGAACACTTCAAGCGCAGCTGTTTTTATATGTTCAAGCAAAATTGATTGGATTTTAAACAAACAAGCCACTGAGGCTGTTGGTCTTTATTGAAAATATGTAGATGATGGATTAAACAATGCAGATCTTATTAGATATTTTCACTTGCATTCGAGGTTTTTGGTGGGTTATGCCTAAAAGTGTCGGTTCTTGCAGGTTCCTGCCTTGGAGTCGGTGGAACAGGGAGGAGTGAGCAACCACACTGAGGCTGTTCTTATACACATGCTGCTTTCTCTTCTCATAAGGGTTTGTTTGCTTCTAAATTTGTAATTAAGGGCAAAACAATTTGAATACACTTACAATGCATGTCAAACACTCATAAAATCAGTGTTTATATTTCTGGTCTCAAACCCTGTGTTTTCTCTATACACCAGGCTGGGTGTAAACCCGGTGATATCGGCGTTATCGCCCCCTACAGGCAGCAGCTGAAGAGAATCTCTGCGCTGCTGCAGTCTTCTGCTTTCACTGGGGTGGAGGTCAACACGGTGGACAGATACCAGGGTCGGGACAAAAGTCTGATTGTGCTATCGTTTGTCAGAAGCACTGCAGAGGAAGGAAACGTAGGTGTTTCTCTTCCCAGCTTCTATTTTTCACTTTTTATTACCTGCTCGGATTGGAAGCCTGTTCTCATTGTGTCCTGTTGATTTTCCTCAGTTGGGGGAGCTGCTGAAGGACTGGAGACGTCTGAATGTGGCCATCACCAGAGCTAAACACAAGCTACTGATGGTGGGCTCTGCTACAACGCTGCGGCGCTACTCACCAGTGGAGAAGCTGCTCCACCATCTCCAGCAGCAGAACATGATATCCTTTTGTAATTATTCACTGCTCCCTCTGAACAGGCATGAAATGATGGCCGGTGATAGGCAAATTTTATAATATGGATTATTTTTCTACTGTGGCACCTGTTGGGTGGGACATGACATATAAGGCAGTAAGTAAAACTCCAGAAGCAGGAAAATAGGCAAATCTAAAGAGCTGAGCAAGTTTGACAGTAGTATTACTGGTTTTACTGGGATGGATAGATGACTGGGTTAGAGGATGTCCAAAGCTGTTTCTGGTCTGCAGTCGTCAGGATCTGTTAAAAATGATCAAAGTGTTGAACTGGTGATGGTTGCATGTGGGGAGAAAAAAGGCTCACCCTTGTTTGGTCCAGTAGATGAAATACTATAGCTCAATTTGCTGAAAACATAATAATGCTGTCAGAATACATTGTACTTCCCACTTTGTTTTGTATGAGAGCCAACAACTGACATGTGAGGATTAAGATTAGGCCAGGGACTAAAGGAAGAAGGTGGCCTCGTCTGATGAATCATGTCTTCTTTCACATCATCTGGATAGATGTGTTCATTGCTTGTCTGAAAATTTATGGCACCAGGATGGGTAGAAAGTAAGTCAGCGGATGGAGATCGATGCTGTGAGTAATCTTCTGCTGGTAAAGCTTTGGTTCCTGCTAGGAGTGGGCATTTATCGTGATAAATGTCTTATCATGATTAGAATTTTGATGTATTGTTGTCATGATAAATTCTAATTAGTGATGTTTAACAACCCTCAAACTGTTCGCATTGTCGGGATTGGTATTTTTAGTATTTTCTCCACTGTTCAATTACACAGTTCAATTTTCACATATCAATAAACTTGAAAATATGATTAAATGCAGTTACTGTGTGCAGTTTAGTGATACAAATTGCACGTCCTTATGTGACTGGTGTCCTAAAGAAGCGTATTATAAATGGCAAATCTTTCTGATGAGCAGTGTTTGTTTGTGAGGCTATGACTGCTGTGCCATGCAGTCAGTCATTCAGTTAACTAAAAAATAAGTAGTAGTTATTGTCACTTTTGACATTATCACAATAGCACCACAAAATATCATGATAAAACGTTGAGTCCATATCGCCCACCCTGGTTCCTGCTATTTGTGCATGTTAGTTTGACACTTCCCAGTAAACAAACATGCCATGTACACTGGTGCTGCAAAATATATCAGGAAAGATTGTTGGTATCATTGTGCACAATATTAATACTATAAAGGACAGTTTTGAATTGCAATCACTGTTGGCAAATATATGGTAAATTTCATGATAACACACTTTTGCATTTCAGAAAGATATTCAGCCTTTTGGGTGGAGTCCCACTTCAGCAGATGTCCACATGTGACGGATTAGTGTCAGCTGCTAAAAGTCCTAAAGAAGAAATGAATGTGGCTGTTTTGGCCACAAAAAGGGAGCCTACACACTGTTAGATGGTCATAATGTTATGTCTGATTTGTGTATACATTTTTACATGTTAAGTATATATTGTTATTTTGCTGGCTTTCTGTAGTTTTTCTTTTTAATCTATGTCTTGAGTTTTTCTCCTTAACCCTTTCTTCACATTATCCAGCTCCCACCAGCTGCTCACAAGGCCTTACCCAGCATGCACCTCTGAGGGAGGCCTGACTCCATAAAGGTGTTTAAGCTCTCAGGGAAGTCGCTGATGACTGCACCAAATGTAGAGTACAAAAAAAGAAAAGACTTACCTCTATGATAGTTGGCTGTTCATCAAGGCATGGAGCCTCTTTATTACAGAGAGAACAGAAAATGGGAACAAAGCTGACTTGTCTTTTTTTTTTTTATTATTTTTTTTTTACCTCAAACTAAAATATATCATAAAACCTCAGTTGTGTTGCATAAAAACAGTGGTACAGTGACATTTAATCTTCCTTTTTTCCTTTATTTAAATATAAAACATTTTAAACCAGTCTATTTTGTTAAATCCATTTAAGATCCAATTGAAGCATTATGCTTTTAATGTGGAACAAAGTACTAAGATGTTGGACTAAAATAGTTTTACTGCTTTTACTGAGGTTAAATGTGAATAATTACACTGTGATAGTTGATTTTTAAACCATTAGTTTTATTTAATGCCTCTTGTTAATGCACTAATGATACTATAGTTGTAACTATTGGTATCGCAACCACCATTTAATTCAGCCACAGCTCAAATAAGCTCATTCTTTAAAGGCCTCAGTTTAACTTTTCAAGTTCTGATGAATGAAAGATCAATTATTAGTTTCATCATCTGAATATCCTACTAGTTTCTCACAAAACACTCTGCACCTCACACCTGTGATAATAAAATATGTTTTCCTTTGGTGAAACTGGATTTTGAAATTTCAACCTTGGAACAGAATCAGTGACGCTTTATAAGTATTGAGCCTGGTCATTACCAAGCTGGTCCACAGCTAACAAGTGCTAATACCAAACTTGTTACTAATTTTCAGTTTAGAGCAGCAACAGCTGAATTTTGCGTTTATATACTTGATCTGTAGATCAACTGCACAGAAACAAGAGTTACCAATATTGTATTTTTAAGGTTAAACTAACTTCAGAAAGTCATGTTTACTATAAGTTTGAGTTTAACTGTGGATTCTAATTTCTATACATTATTTCAAATTCATAAATGTGAATAAATAAGTAGGCCTAACTGTGATTATTGCCGCAGAAGGTGACCTCGGGGATATTCTTGGTTTTGTATGTCTTTTAAATTTTAAGTTTAGTCTTGTAGCTTTTTGCCTCTTGTTTAATGTGAATAAATAATGCCTCTTAAGTGTGCTCTTTTTTTTCTGCTGCTTGTTTGTATGTGTAGTATTCTGGGGTATGTGATATCACACACTTCTTTTGTCAAGACCCTTCAAAAATGCTCTTGCTGGACTCTTGTGGTTTTCTACAGCAACCTCTTATCCCATCCTGAATATTATGACCATGATGTGTAGAGGCTTGTAGATACTCCACAAGAACTGAGGATTTAGGTTGATTACTCAAAGTGGCAAAAACAGGAACAAAGTTCCCTTGAAAGCAGGAATAATAACTTTGCTTTTCCACCTCTTAAAATTTCTGGAGAGTCACATGGTTACTGGACACCAGTCAAGAAAAAAGTTCTGCCCACATGATGCATCAAATTTCTCAGTTCTTGTGGAATAATTAGATCTACTTATCCTCCACAGGACTTTATGTTCAAAGAATCTCAGTATGCGTGTCAGAAGTATCTCTTTTAAGCAGGAGCCCATTTATTTGCTATTGCAAAGTTAACGAATGAGTGCAATCAGTTGTCCACTTGCCAAATGCTCGTTGAAGAGGGGAGATTGCTGTAAATTTGGTGACCCAATGCAGTCAACTGAGCTTACTTAGTTTTCTTTTGAGGAGTTTTCTATGTTTTTATAACTAGGATCGAATTGGAATGTATGTATTTAACTATGAATGAGTTTATGATTGGACTGATCAAATTTATGTAGAGAAATATATAATTGGATCAGTTGGTCTTGTGAATCAAAATCAGCTTTATTGGACAAGACTGTAAAAAAAAAAAAAAAAAAAAATTGACTTTGGTTTTCAAGTGTTCCAATGTGCAGAGTAGAAATATGTAAACTTTAGATGAAGTAAAATAATCAAGGAACAATATGTACATTTATTTGCAGCTAGTTTTTTCTCTATAAAAAAGGAAAAGGATTGTGACAGCAAATACTCTGGCTGTAAGGTGTTCATCAGAGAGACAGCCTGGGTGAATAAATTACCAAGCAGCTGGTTTTTGGAAATAGTGCTTTGTAGCACCAATCTGAAGGTAAAAATTTTTAATGGTTTGTATTCTGGATGTGTGGAGTCTGCAGAGATGTTGGCTGCCCTTTCTCTGGCCATAGTCCTGTATGGAGGGACAGTCATTCCTGATCATTATCATTTCTTTGTTGCACTCTGACCCTGAGATGACTTTTGCTGTGAATCGGCTCTATATAAAATAAACTCAAACTAAAGTCCTTCTGCCTTTCTTTTTTTTCTGCCACAGTCCCTCTCTCCGATTTTATTTTGGGTATTAATTTAGGATATAGATTTGAAAGCCTTTCTTTAAACTCCTGAGAGAGAAAAAAAAAACCAAACCTTTAATAAAAGGTAAAACTTTAACCAGCTTGAACAAGATTTTGAATATTTTTTTTTTTTTTTTTTTTTTTTTTTTTTCAGAGAACCTGCCCTTTTTCCTTGTACAATTGGATGTGTTCGTGTTCGGCGTTTGCTTTAGCTTTCTTTTTATTGATAAAACCGTAAAGAAAAAGACTGTTCTTTAAATGTTTAATGAAATTGTCAAAGGAAGGCAAAAAATTCATCGTCCACATTTTTGACTGATTATGAGAGTGATTAAGAACTGATGATTTACTTAAGTTAATATAGATTAACAAAGCATGTTAACATCTACATCAAAATGAGTTGTAATGAGAATTAACAAAACTAATCAGTGTGGATTGGCGCTCATTTGTTTCTATTTAAAAGCAGCTAATTTATTTCACTTTTGAATGGTTCACATAGACTTCCTGTTCATGTGATTGTCTCTACAGTCTGATGACTCCCTGCAGTACAGTGGTGACCTCTCCAGCTATGTTGATCCTCCCATCGTCTCTCACTTCAAGTTCCAGCTCCCCACCACGACTTGAGCACTGGTAAGCTACACAAACATAATATCAAGACTCAGTCGTCGTCAGGGAAGATAAGATTTGACATAAATTAAGAAGCAGGTTAAGCAAAGTAAAGAATTCATGGAAGAATTTCAACCTATGTGGTTCTAATCAGTATATTATTGAATTATCCAGTCCCAAAAAGAAAAACCAAAGGTTATTAACAACATAATATTAAACAAAAGAGCTCAACTATGTGGAAAAAAATTAAAATAGTCTATGGAACAACCTGAGGTAGTTCAACCATTGGAGGTTTTGTACAACGAAACCAAACAATGAAGACACCTTGTGGCACCACAAATCTTTAGTTCCTGTTCAATCAGTGAACATGTGACTTCCAGGTATCAACTGGTTCAGGAAACTTAGTTTTTATTAGGTATGCATTAAATTAAGGAGGGAAAGGAAAGCTGGCAGTAAAAAGTAAATGTGATATGTAAATTTGTATATTATTAGTGACTATTTATTCCCCTATCCCCCTATAAACCAGTGTGTTTCACAAAACTGAAATATCTTTTGTCATGTTAAACTCTCAAGTTTGAATGTATTTTATTTGGCCTTTATGAAATAGAGCAACATAAATTTGTGGATAATTAAGAGGTAGTAGAAAAAGAATGTATGTTCATCAACATTTTTAATGAATGGAATTTGAAAAGTGTTGAGTTCATTCATACTTTGTAGAACGACCTTTCGCTGCGATTACAGCTGCTAGTCTTTTGGAGTGTTTCTCTCCCAGCTTTGCTCATGTAGAGACTGAAATGTTTGCCTGTTGTTCTGGCAAATCAGCTGAAGCTGGGTCAGAATGAGTGTCTGAATAGCAATTTTCTAATATTGCCACAGATTTTTCAGATTTAATAAATAGATGTGCTTTGATATGAACCATCCCATTGTAGCTCTGGATGTATGTTTAGTGCTATTGTTTCACTTAAAAGTTAACCTTTTCTCAGTCTTAAGTCTTTTGCAGCCTCTAACAGGTCTTCCGTCTGGATTACACTGAACTTATTTTTCTATCAGCTCCCAACATGATTCATGGGAAACTTCAAATGTGACCTCTCGTGGCTTTCTTCTTGCTGCTCCTCCTTTCAACAGATTCTTCCTTTGTATCTGTGAATCTATGCCGCTCCTCCAGAGTTACTATGGGCGTCTTAGCTGTTTCTCTGAAGAACGCTCTCCTTAGCTCCCCTGTCAGTTAAAGAGGACGGCCATGTCTTGTTAGATTTACAATTGTGTCATCCTCTTTCTATTCTCAGATGATAAACTGAACAATACTCTGTGAGATGCCCAGAGTTTGAGATTTTGTTTTATAACCTAACCCTGCTTTAAACTTCTCCATAACATTCTCCCTGACTTGTCTGCTGTGTTCTTTGGTTTTCATGATGCTGTTTATTTACTGATGATCTCTAACAAACCTCTGAGGCCTTCAGAGAACAGATGTATTCTTACTAAGATTTAATTTGCCATACTGTTTCTACTAATAAGGTGACTTCGAAAGGCAACTTGTTGCTATGGACTTCTTTTAGGGATATCAGGATGAAGAGGGCTGAACACAAACGCGCACCACTAATGCTGTAGGGCGTTTGTGTTTACATGTTGCCATTTGCTGTGATTAAGAAGAAACTGTAACAGGCATGCACATCTTTTTTCCTCTCATGTGTCGATATCCAACTTAACAGTGAAACCCAATAAGAGACAAAACAGCTCCGTGATAGAAAACCCACAGCTCACCTTAAAATGATCTCTAATGCAAAACCTAGAACCTGCTCTGACTCTTTACTTTAACTCACCAAGCATTTTCTTTTTTCCAAGTGCTTTGGACCAGTAGCTACCCAGGACGGTGTGGGCAGACCCTGAAAGATTTTTCACAAGAAACATGAAATGCTTTTCACCTTCATTGCAGTAGTGTAAAATATGGAATCGCTTTTATTTCTTTTTAAGCTGTTGTTTGCACTTACAATAGAACTAAAGTATGATGTATACTACAACCGGAAGGCAATAAAGATCAGAATTAAGGTTATTTGTGAGAGTGCTCATCTTACCGGTGACAGGATCTTCTGGGATGCCAGCCCACGGAGCAAAGTACCTGGAGAAGAAGTCACATCCTGGCTTACAGTCTGGGGACCCTGATGTCAGATCAAAATATATATAAATGAGTTAAGAGGAATATGTTTTTATTGATTACACTTGAAGACTGAGCAAGTTCAAACTGAGCAAATGAGGCTCCGACGTTTTCTTTAAGACTGAGGGTTAATATTAGTTTGATGCAACACTTCTGACAGTGCAAGTAATAAAACTGACCAACAACAAGCTTCAGGTTTAACTTCAATATGTTGTTCTGGTTACCTTTCATTGTAACGATCACTCCTCTGACTCTACCACTTGAGTCACTGTTTAGAAGTGCAACAGGGTCAACTTTCAGACTGGTTAGCATTGACCTGGAGACAAAACACACATACACAGAAAATACTTGGCTCAGTGCTTTTTGAAAGAAGCCAGGAGGTCAGAGATGTAAGCAGTTTGAAAATCTAGCTGGCTTCTGGATGTGTTTGTGGGCATTCTCTGACAAAATGAGGGGCGTTTTAGGTGACCTTTCGCAGCTGTCTGGCAATCGAATCATCAGCTTCTTTGTGTCCCGGCTCAAAAAGACCTCCTGAACTGGTTGGTTTCCTACTGTAGCCTGTATTAAAAGTATAAACAGCAACCCTGTTCAACACACATATATAATCCATCTGAAAAGTGTCTGGTGTGGACATTTTGTTACTGACCTTTATGATATCTTTAAAGTCACTGTGATCCTAAGACATAAAACAGAAGAAGTTTTTTTCATATTTTTTAATTTGTCCTTCCTGATGTCTTACAGGTAAATTACACATTAAATTGCAAATTACAAAATAAATTGTTACCCTTATCTGGTCTGTCTAAAGCATTTCAGTCACAAAACAAACTCGAATACCAGCCAGGCTTACCACCTTTCAGACATATAAAGGGGGATTAAAAACTGTCCTACTTCACACAACAAGGTGTGATCTTTGCAGTCTAGGTACAAAGACAAAACTCTTTCCTGATTTGTGCAAAAAATGTTTTCATGTATAAGGTAATCAATTTCCTCTTTATAACTCATTTAAATGTCGACATGCTTAGTGAGTCTAAACACACTAGTTGCTTGGCAACACAAGTATTATCTTTAAATCTCCCTTTGCCGAGCCTTTGTGAATTAGATGTGCAAACACAGGGTCGCCTCCTGTCCTGTAAGTGCAAAAACTATGCTGACATTTTGTGAATCAAACCTTGTGTGACAGTTTAATTTAATCATATTTAAAATGTAATGCTCTCACTTTGTGAAGCACTTTGTGTTTTATATCAGTGAAAGGTGTACTCTAATTAAGATATATCTAACTAGTTTATTTGCAAGACAGAATGTTGATTTTCTGCAGGTTTGTCTTGATGTGTTCATGACTATAATGTACCTCCTTGGTTGGTGGATTCAGAGGAAAGTCCATGATGTAGCCTTCCTTTTTCTTGCTCACGCTGAGAGCTCCACTCCTGGTCTCAAACACCAGCGTTGGATTAACATTATCTGAGGGGGTGTATGCGATGCACTTCAGTTGGTTTAGATGTTTTTATGTTGCTGAGGTGTGCTGACTAAAACGTTCTGCACTTACTTGCCCATCACAACATTCTACAGTTTGCAAGCTAACAAATTTTTGATCTCTAGTGCATGACACACACTAGTCCTCATCTGGTGTCTGTATGGGTATTAGTCTTACTTTTATACTGGAACAATACCGCTGCAGAGGCCAGGGTGGCATGGCCGCACAGATTTATTTCAGTGGTTGGTGTGAACCATCTGAGGCGAAATCTTGTTCCTGTTAATTACATCACCATTTTTAAAAACACCTCTTTATCACACATAATTTACATTGGTCATAAATCAAATTTCAGTAGATATCTGTCAGTTGTAATAGTGATGTAATAGCTACCAGAAGTGAAAGTATCTGCAAGGGTTTGATCAGGTGATGAAAGAAGCGGTTTCTGACAGGTTATCTCTGCTGCTATCTTCTGATACAAATCATCGCTCAACTCCTGTTAAAAAAAAACACAGGATAATATAATGCACACATAAAAATTATGCAATTATTACTAAGATCGGACGCAGGAGAGTGGTTGTGCTGCACATTTTAAGACAAATGGTGTGATCATGCAGCACCTTTCACCTGAAACTGTTTCCTTTACTCGCTGTTGCATAATAAAGTAAATAAGTAGCTCTGATCAAATAATGCACTTTTTCTGTTTAATTACGTCCCAATCAGGCGTACTAGCATTTCAACCCTTCTTATAACTTCAATTGTAATTGACTTTATTTACAAGTCATAAAGCTGTAAAAAAATAATAATAATAATAATAAGTAAATAAAATTGAGAAATAATTCAAAACAGATGCAAACTCACATGCAAAAGTGGACAGACCGCCGCGGGGTTACCTTTGAACGGTAAGTTTGTGAAGGCATCCAGGGTATACACGGGAATCTCCATTACTGTTTGACCTAAATCTGAAACAATGTGGACGGTGTTGTTTCAGTTGGCTTGCTGCTGTCCGTGGACTTTCAACCTTCGCTGTTTGGTTTGCAGTCCTTTGCGACTCCCCGTCACTGCCACGGCTGCAGACTTCCGTTGGTTTAGCGCAACCTGAACTGGTGTCGCAAATTTATGGAGCTTGAAAGAGGACAGAAAGTTTTTTTTTTAATCATACAAAAATTCATATTAGTTGATCCTAAAAAATAAATTAAACTGAATGTCAAGCGTGGACTGCTAAATACAACAACAGCAATAACAGCGAAAAAATGCATTTAAAACAAAGGAGAAGGTAGTTTTTTTTTTTATTATTCGAATTTTTAAAAAAATCATTTTTGGTTTTTAATTATATTTTTGAACATATGTTTTGTGTTTCAATTTTGAAAATCAAATTAAATCAACTTTAATTGTAAACCAAATCTATCAGGTGCACTGTTACACACAGAAACAAAAATAAACAAAGAAGCAAAAAGTATGACAATTATCTGAAAAATAATTGCAACTGTAAGAAGGTATATGGAAAAAATTAAAATACCAAATGGTCTAAAGATTAAATATTTAAAAAGCCAAAAGTATTTATTGTGGCTAAAAGCCAAGGGGAAAAAATGTATCTGATGTTCTACTTTCAAAACCAAAATACAGGGGGCACAGCTGATTGATAGTGGAAGGTGTTTCAACAGTTGTGCTGCTACAGAAAATACAATCTCCATTGACCCATGTACATGGGTCCTAATTAAAAGCCTATAACAATCTCAACAGATGTCTGTTAGCTGTAGGGGTGCTATTTTCCAAGACCAATTGCTTCCTACAAAAATTAAATAAAAGTAAGAAAAAATATGTTCCAGAGTGGTTAATTGTATACAAAAAATAATTTGGCCACAAATTTCTATTATGGTTTTGAAAGACCCAGACTCAGGAGGCACTGGAGCAGTAGTCTACATTATATACCACATTACAGCACCAAGGAACAGAACTAGCAATAAGTAATCAAGATACACACATAGAATTGATGCCAATTACCCAGGCAAGCTGAACCGAATTGCCAGAAATATCCAATAGCTTCTGATCAGCTCTGTTAAGCATTACCTTATGTCTTCCAACATGAAAATATGCTATATTTTAAATAATAAAAATAAGTTTTGTCATGTTGAAGAACACAAATCTCTTAGAGTGGATTCGTTTGTCTCTGTTAATCTGCTGTGAGCACTCCAGGCCAGTAGGTGGCGGTCATGCGCCTCATAGTTGGTCTGCCATCTGCCACATGAGGAAGAACAAACCTGAGCGCGTTTCCTGATAGTGAAATCTTAGGAGCTGGGAAAACACCGGGGTAAAAAAAAAAAAAAAAAAAAAAAAAGATCTTGTCAAAAATTATCTTTGTAAATTAATTTATGTGAAGAGCAACACATTTTCCTGTAAATTTACATTGATTCTTGGTCATAGTTTACGATATTTTGGGTTGCGGACCATTTTGGCTCGTTGGTTTGACCGCTGTTTCTGTCCTGCCGTTGGCCTACTAATGGCTACAACGGTAAAGCTAACATTAGCTAGTTAGCTCGAAAGATGATATACATTTGCGTGAATGCTGTATTACTCACTTTGCAAACAAACAGATATTGTAATTTTGCCTTATTAACAGGTAGATAACTTTTTACGGGCGCAGACACGACAGAGTTATGAAGGAGTTTAAAGGCGATCTGTGGTTTATGACACTTGACGTTAGAAAAACGCCTGGTGTAGCTGCATGGAAATATGAAGCTCTTTTCTGCTGCTGTAGTTGTGTTTTATAAAATAAAACATGGTGTAAATCTGTTTAAGTTTTGTAACTTCACCACTGGTTAAGTTTCCGGCACGTGTGTATATTGTCAAATGATTTTTTTGTCTAAGTTTCTAATACCCTGTTTGAATTAAATGGCGCAATCTGAGTGATCTGTGATATTTTTTAACCATTAACTGTCATTTAATATGCATTTTTTAATATACTGCTATCGCAGTTTGATTTTTATTTGTTATCGGTTATTTTTTATATTTGTAGGCTTGGATAATTTTGCATACATTGGATGAGGAAATAAAATCAACTTTTTGCTTTTTGGGTACCAACAAATGTCACTTTTGACTTGAACTGTAATTTAAAGGCTTAGAAAAATGAAAATCTATAAATATGTATAAAGAAGAAGGAAATTTTAAAGACAGTCATAGAAAAGATGGAGAAATATGTTGATACATAATATTTTTTTAAAAAGAGCATTTTATTTGTCCAAAAGTGCTTGGTGGAACTATCACCAATAAACTTTTTGTAAATGGTTATTGTAAATAACCTTTGTGCACTTGTTTGATCAATAATTGGTGTTATAAAAGTCCTTAATTCAGCCTAAAGTTAAAGTTGTTGGTAAATAATTTGATGAAATTCTTTTGTTATTAACAGAGATTCTGAAAACTTAAACCCTCAACAGCAAATAAGAAGCAGTTTTAAAGGACAGGACAAGAAGATAGCAGCGCAATCACAAATGAAGTGGCTGGAACAAAAATCTCACACTCACTGATTGTAAAATACCATGTAAAAACACTGTCAAATATTTTTTTCTTGGATTGTACTGTCTGTGGCAGAAAGGATGTCTTCGAATGATGATGGGTACGTGGTCCGGATCAGAGGGCTTCCCTGGAACTGCTCACGGGATGAGGTGGCCAGTTTCTTCTCTGGTGAGAATAAACACACATCAACTTAAGCTTTGAGTTCTGTTATTCATGATTAACAGTTGTGTGTTTCAGGATATGTAGTATATTAAAATGACTCCAGGTCAATTTGTATCTCTATTTTTAACCTACATGTTGCTATTTTGTCCCTTTTTACCTCAATTGTTTAGCTTTAAGCAAACCACTTTGTACTCGTTTACTTGAACCATTGCATATCCGGTTATTTCTTTGTCATGAAATGTTTTTCGGAATTATGAAGATAAGTGATCATACAAATGCTCAAATCCTTTGTATGTTGTTTGCCTATGACCTTGTATTCTTTCTGTTTTCTCTGATTTCTATTTATCTATGTTCTGATACCCATTTGGGCCAGTTGACACTTAAGAAATATGATAATTATAACCCTCAAGTAAACCCAAGTAACTATGAGCGACCTGGTGCTGCAGATATAATTTAGTAGTCATAAAACCATATTTCCTTACAATAGACTATAAGTAGAGCATTAATTATTTATTATTTTCATTTTGTTCAGTCAGTGTTAGACAAGTTTGCTTCATTTTATTAATAGCTCTGCTGAAATCTGATCAGCTGCTGTGGCTTTTCACTGATATTGTTCTCCAACATCTTCTGATCAAACGTTTCTACAGACTGTGACATCGTGGGAGGCGTGAGTGGAGTGTGTCTGACCTATACTAAAGAGGGCCGTTCCACCGGCGAGGCATTTATTGAGCTGAAAACAGCCGACGATTACAAGAATGCTCTTGCCAAGGACCGTAAATACATGGGACACAGATATGTAGAAGGTAAGACTGTGACAAAGCTCACAAAGTGTTGGAGTTGTGATTTCCTGTCAGTTTTGTCTCTAAATTATTGCTTTTTGTTCATAAAATTATTGCTTCACTGTTCAGGTGGTGATTATGCTGTTTTCCATCCCCCTAGTTTACTGCAGAGCTTTGCTTGTCATTATTTAAGTGTGTGAATAGAGTTTTTGTTTGTTCTTATTCTAATGAAAAAGTGACCAAATGTTTCCTATTGTTGATAAATGATCCTTTCTTACATAGCTTGTGTTATCTTCATATTTCCATGTGTTCATTTGTTTAAAACAGTGTTTAAGTCAAAACATAGTGAAATGGAATGGGTGCTGAGACGTAGCGGCCCTCCTCCTGACAGCTGCAATGGCTGCATGCTAAAATTAAGAGGACTCCCTTTTGGCTGTAGCAAGGAGGAGATTGTCCAGTTCTTTTCAGGTACACAAATGTTGAAATGTTTCTGTAGCTTTTATGATGAATTGTTGTACTCTGCATCTTGGAAGAAGAAAGTTTGTTTCAGACATTTAAAGTTACTGTGTGTTATTGTTGACATTGTTGGTTAAGTGCATTAAGGCCAAGAAAGAAAAGGTTATTAAAAATCGACAGCATGTAGGCACAATGTGAATTTTGAGTTGGAGGTTGCTATTATGGCCATAATAATCCAGTTTATTTTTTTAGGATTAATTCTCAACAAATGTAATCTAAAGACACTTTCCTACAGAAACAGATTTTCATATCCCAATTATTTACTGTCCAATTTGGTCCAGATTCACCTGAAACATGTTGTTATAGTACAATGCAATCAAACACAGATTCAAATGTAATTGAATTAATTAGGAGTCAAGTTGAATTTATATTTATACATGGTAGAATGCAAAAGTAAGTTATAGTTCAAAGAGAAATGAGACAAAGTTGAAATTAAAACATATACAGTACTATGAGAAAGCATTTGCCTTCTTACAGATTTTCGCTCACGTTTCAGATCATCAGACTTTACTATCAAACAAAGATAATCTGAATAAATACAAAATTCAGTTTTCAAATTAAGATTTCATTTATTAAGGGGAAAAGTTATCTAAACCACTTTAGCCCTGTGTAAAAAGTTAATTTCCTCCTTATTAAAACAAAAACACAGCAGTCCAGAATAAGAACATCATAGTGTCCAAGTCAAAGTCTGAACTTAAATTCAATCGAGATGCTGTGTCTTGACCTTAAAAAGGCCATTGATTCTCAACAACCTTCTGATGTGGTTTTGCTCAGAAGAGTGGACCACAATTCATCCAAAGTGGTGTAAAAAAAAACAAAAAAACAAAAAAAACAACTGTTTTTGCAAATGATGGCAGTTGTTGCCATTAAGGGTGGCAGGTTTAGTTATTAGGCTTTGGGAGCTATTACCTCTTCACATGGGGTCAGGTTGGTTAGGATAGCCTTTTTTCCACTCAGTAAATGAACTCATAATTTCCATACTTTTTTTGTATTTAATAAGGTTATCTTTATCTGATATTGCAATTTGTTCTGAAACATGGCAAGTAATGCAAAAATAAAATAAATCATTTGGAGGGCAAATACTTGATTTACTGCATTGTAAGGCCATCATCCATTACCCTATAACCTATAACATACTTACTATGATCATACTTATAAGATTTTAAAGCCTTAGTTTTGCGTTTAATGGCTTATTACTTCTGAATATTATAAACAAGTGGCTTTTTTTCTTAATTTTTTCAATTTTTGGATACTTGTACATCAGCTTCTCCATAAGTGGAATGCTTCCTCAATTAACTACATCAACTTTTTGACTGTAAAGTGGAGTGCCAAGACGAAAATATAAAGATTCTATCAGTGCATCTTAACCAGTGCCATATTAGGAAATGAGTCTTCATAAAAAGTCCAAAATTGCAAACTGTTCTTTTATTGAGTCTTATAATCCAAAGGCTGAATATTTGTGGTCGATTGATATTAGGAGCTCTCATACTTATTTTTTTTATGTTATCATGCTTCTGACACTGATATTCTGCCTTTTAAAAATGTTTAAATGTATGAGTTGGGATGGTTTGACATAAGGTAGACAGGCCCAGTAAATTGATCTGGAGTCAGTTTTATCAGGCGGTATCAGTATTATACATGTTATATTTCTCAGATGATACCTGAAAAATTAATAAAGCAGGAAGAGCACCATCACCTAGGACTAATTTTAACTTCAACCAAATTAAAATTTTGGGGGAAAAGAAAGCAGACTGTGGCCATCTGCTCTTAGGGCACAATTCATTTAGTGATTGCATTCTAATTTATATAGTGACTCCAGAACCACTGTTTGATTTGTATAACTGGGGACATGTAATTGTAACTTCAGGCTCCTGAAGTTTCAGTGTTTGTAAAGTTTTACAAGATGTCTCTGATAATGATCAATGATGACACTAATCCTAAAAGCTCCACTCATGTAGTGGGTGTTGTTCTCAACTATTCCTACCAGTCTACCTACCGACCTATGTATTTATGTGTGCTTGGGTTGAAGGGTTCAGAATCGTGCCAAATGGGATAACTCTGCCAGTGGACTACCAGGGGAGGAGCACAGGGGAAGCCTTCGTGCAGTTTGCCTCAAAGGAGATAGCAGAAAAGGCTCTGGGGAAACACAAGGAAAGAATAGGGCACAGGTGGGACAGATGGGAGAGGGACGGGCTGGACTGGGTTGGGTTTCTATGGCATTTTATGGATGATCATTTTAGAATAAATGTGGTGTTACTTAGATGGGTTCAGGAGTGGGTGAATAACATGTATGGGTTCGTGGGATAAAACATTTCTGGAGAAAAGGGGGAAACTTGGTGACTTAATTGGGTGGGTTGTATAATTCCAAAAATAGTAATGAAATGGTTTTAAGGGGTTTTCTGTTAATAACCACATGTTGAAGCCGCTGTTTTACATAATTTATGGTAATCTTTTGAGACAGCAACATCTGGAGATGTTAGATAATTTACCAGAAGTTGATTTATATGCTGAGCTATGCTTTCATGCAGAAGTATTCACACCCCTGAACATTTTTACATTTTGAAGAGTGTGATTATAATGTGGCAGTGTGTTTGGGAGATTGTATGGGATGGAGCAACACAAAGTAGCAAACAACAAGTGAAAGAATATGTATTTTTTAATGTATTCTTTTTTATTATTTTTTTAAATTAAATTAGTAAAAGAATGTACATTAGTGTTCTGCCCACTTTACTCAGGTACCCTTAAATAAATCCCAGTGCAACCAGCTGCCTTCAGAAGTCACCTAATTAGTAAACTAAGTTCCTCTCTCTGACTGGCAAGGAGAATATTGATCAGAGAAAAGCAGCCAAGAGACCCATGGTAACATGTGGAGAAGGTGCTCTGAACAAATGGGACCAATTTTAAACATTTTGGTTTGCATTCAAATTGCAATGTGTGGTTGAAAACTGACCCTGCACATCACCCATAACAGATGATTCAGATGGTGGTGATGGTGTCATGCTGGCAGGATGGTTTTCTTCAGTGGGCTAAGGGCAGCTAAATATTGATGTTGATGGAAGACGATGAAGCTAAATTCAGAGCAATTTTGGAAGTAAACCTGTTAGAAATAGGCAAGTTTTCTTTCTCTGAACACAGTGTTAGAATGATCTAGTTAGAGTCCAGACATAAACAGTTAGGAGTCTTTGGTGAGCTTTGAAAATAAATCTTCATATACGCTTTCCATCCAGCCTGATGGAATAATTTTGACGAACCATCTATAATTTTACTTCCATTTCACAATTGTGTACTATTTTGTGTTGGCCTTATACAAGAAAATCCAGATTTAGTGCTTGGAGGTTTGTGGTTGTAATGTGACAAAATGGGGAGAAAAAAAAAAAGTTCTGAGGGTGTGAATAGTTTTGCCAGCAGTGTAGATACCCTACAGTGGTATAGGGCCGTCAAAGCATCTCAGTGATGCTCGGTCAGCAGAAAAGTGAAAGCAATACCTAAACACCCTGTAAGAATTAAGCCGTAAGCATAAGTGGTGAGGTTGCAGTAGAAATCTTTTAGAACAGGCAAATGCCCAGCTTATGTTTTTTATGGCTGTGTAAGTTTATATTTATCTTGTCTATATGTGCCTTTTCTGCACTTTAAGCCTCTCATCTACTTCCCCGTTGTTTCCTGGGCCTCTCATGTTGCAGGTACATAGAAATCTTTAAGAGCAGTCGTTGGGAGATCAAAGCCCACTATGACCTCCCCCGGCGGGGAACGTCAAGCCAGAGACCTGGGCCATATGACAGACCTGTTATAGCAGCCCCGAGAGGAAGCCTGTATGGGCCTGGACGTAGTGTGGGTCTGCTGGACAATATGAGGAGTGGAGGTGGTTACGGAGGAGGTAAACATCCATATTTAAAAATAAAAACCTAATGCAGCAGGGATTATTTGAGTTTATCTTTTTAAAGAGAAAGTATTTACGGGCAGGTTTATTGGCCCAGAGTTAGTTTGTGACGTGAGGAATAAAACAGTTCTGCCAGTGATTCTGCTGGCTGAGTAAAGAAAGCTTCTTTTATTTTTTAGCTAGCAGGCATGTGTTTTATATGTTCGGCAGTTTAAACTTGTGTTTTCCATTCGCTCTGTGTCCAGGTTACAGTAGCTTTGACAGCTATAATGGTCTCGGTGACTACAGTTACGATGACGGGATGTTTGATGACCGAATGAGAGGAGAGAGGGGAGGAAGAGGTAAAGTTCTGTAACTGCTTTTGAGATTATAGAAAACATACATCCCTATGATTCAGTCCAGCTAAAAGGATAGTTTGGTTTTGTAATAACTTGACATTTTCGGTAACTTTACAGTTTGGCTCATATTTTAAAGCTACTTCTTTGACTTATGTGAAGATTTATTCTTTTCTAAAGGCTACTTTATAACATCCAGTAATATGTCTGACTTGGTAAATATTTGAGCTTCATTGTTTTTCTTCTCCTTAGCAATTGGCGGCCACGGTTATAGCGGACAATCTGATGGTAGCTCAAGTTTCCACAGCGGCCATTTCGTTCACATGAGGGGTTTACCTTTTCGGGCCTCAGAGGGCGATGTTGCAAAAGTAAGAACACGTAGTTCATTTGAGAATTTCTACTGAGTATTTTAACATTACGTCAGATCCAGAGTAGCCGCAAATAGTACTCCTTTTTCTTAAGGGGGGTGTCGTAACAACAAGAGGTCTTGATCCATTTCTGTTTTGTTTCTTGTAGAAGAATTAGAGCAGCTGCAGGTAGAAGTAAACTTAGAGTCTAGTGCTGGTAATAATTGTCCCTGAGCTATTCGTCTCCAGAAAATACTGCTACAGAATCATAAAAGGGAGCCATGATTGTTTTTGTTTTTAGTTCTTCTCTCCTCTGAATCCACTGAGGATCCACATCGACATGGCGCCTAATGGGAAGCCGACTGGAGAGGCAGATGTGGAGTTTCGCTCCCATGAAGATGCTGTAGCAGCCATGGCCAAAGACAAACATAACATGCGTATGTGTCTTTGACTTTTTGTGTTCTATAATTTGGTGGGACAAGGAATCATGTATAGCATAATGCCAGGAGCACTGAAGTGATACATGTTGGGGTAAATCAGAGATGTGCTTCGTTTCTGTCACCAGTAAGCTGGGATTGTAAAGTTTTGACCCGTCTATGCAAGTTTTCCTTTAGGATAAAGGAACAACATTCAGAATGTGTTTTTCAACCCTTCCTGTATCTTTATTTATATTAAAAGTAGACATAAGGTAAGAGAACTATGTGTCTGAGAGAACAATTACTGTAAAATAGGGTTTTAAACTTTAAAAAAGAAAAAAATGAATCACAAAGTTGACAATTATAAGATGTCCTTACAGCTCATATTATGTCTAGGCCTGTCGCAATAAGCAATTAATCAATCGCATGATAAATTAAAATGAGCTTGATGATTTCCATTCTGATGATTTAATATTTTTTAAGGGAAATTTTGTTTAGAGACATATTAATCCATTTTATTTATGGTTTAGATTGTGTGTGGTTTTTATTTAGATTTTATTTATTGTTTTTGGTTGTCGTGTTCTAGTTTGGATATTTAAAAAAAAACTTGAAAAATTGCTAAATAAATACAGACTATGGATAAAAATAGAAGAAAAAAAACATAATGAAGAAAGTGATGATAAATTTTTTAAAAATTACTAAATAAATACAAAAATAATGAAAATGAAAATACATAAAATAAAGGCAAACAATAAGATTGAAAATGAAATGGAAAATTAAAATTAAAGTTTATTGGTCTTTCAGTGGGCCAACTTGCATTATGATGCTATTATCAATATGTCACTTGAAAATTGTCTCAAAACAACAATATTATCATTTATCACAATAATTTCTGGGGCAATTTGACAATTTATCAGTCTGCAAAATTTGTCATCATGACAGGCCTAATTATGTGGTGAGCTTTAGAAGTCTCTGTATTCCCTAGTAGAAATGCAGATTCTTACCTTAACTTTGTGATTTCTAAAAGGGTCCTAACATTTCCAAATTCAGCATGTTCCATGGCCAGATTTGAAAGCTTAAGGATGAAATCTAACTTTTGTGGTATTTGCTGAAGCCTCACTCTCTAAGGTCACAGCCTGAATCGATGGCTCACTGATTCTTCACTCAGTAACAGCATCTACAACGAAGGGTTCTGTTGTTGCAGCGACCTGGTAGGGCTTGGTTATGGTGTGTTTACTGGTCAAAAAAAAAAAAAAAGATGATCAGAGCTTCAAGTGGGTCAAACCTAGAAATTGTTGACTGCAGCCACCAGCCAGTTTCACAGTTCACACATTTATGTTCTGGCAAAAGGAGTAGAGAAGGCAACATTAAACAGCAGGAGGAACCGCAGGAGGTTGATCATTATAAATGTTTGGACATTTTCTCCACAGAGCATCGCTATATTGAGCTGTTCCTCAACTCGACAGCCAATGGAGCAGCCGAAATGAGTGAGTTCTCATTCAGACAATCATAAATCACTTGTGCTTGTCAACAATAACTGTTACAGCCCCCAAAAAATACTAATCTTCAGGTGACGAGCTTCTAATATTTCTCCTACACTTTCTCAGGCCGTGGGGGAGGTGGTTACTACAGCAGCTCAGGAGGAGGCGGAGGCTCTCGAAGCGGCGGACTACGAGGTGCATACTGATGTCCCCCAACTGTCCTCTGATCCATCCTGGAGTTTGTCTGCATCTCTGAAGACCAGTTTTAATACAATATCATTTCTAAGCAGGAAAGCTGATGCAAAAGTCGCTTATCAACTTTGATAAATTACATCATATAGTTCAGGGCTAAAGATTAAGATTCACTCAACATAGAAGTTCAGTCTTTAGCTCTGTTTTCACACTGTACCTGAAGATCTAATATGAAGGATAAAACCTGCTCCCTTTGGTAAAATCTTAGAGCTTTAGTATCTGCTCAACATGTTTGTATTTGACAGTTTGTTCTTACATTTTGTATGATATTTGGGTATTGTAATACAATTTATCACAAATATAAAAGGATGTACTTGCAAAGTGCAATGAAAAGGTACATTTAATTTTGTAATTTGACTTTGAGAACATTTACATTATATTTTAGATTGGGGACGTTATACATGTTTTAATTTCTAGAAACTAATTGCACTTCATATTGTTTCGGTGCTGTGGGGGGAAAAAAAAAAAACAAAAAAAAAAACACAATTTCATCCCAAAGATTAATAGTTGTGGGTTTGCTTTTAAATACATGACAAAAATACCACACTGCAGTGGAAAGACAGCCTAGTCAGGTCAAATGTGATCACCTGAAAACATTACAGGAATATGTTGTAAAAATGTTCTTTATATTTGATGTTTTTTAAAGGCTTTCTTTTTTTATTCTAGTTAGAATATTTTCTTTGTTAGATCATCCTGACACTGTTAAAACCGGTTTCAGATCAGCTTTCCTGGTTTGAAAGGTTTCATAATTGAGTGAGTTTTTTTTTTATTATTAAATGTTTTCACAGTTCTTTACAGAATTTAAAACTTAAGTTGAATATGATGTTCACTCCTAATGAGTGGAAATGAAAGAAAATCTCTATATTTGAGCTGTAAGATAGCCTATGAAGCTGTTGTACATTTGCTTAATAAATTTTGTATTTAATTGTCTTCCTGAATTGAACATCCTGTATGTGTGTGTATATGTGTGTGTGAGGTGACTTTGGTGTCATGGCTGCAACTGAAGCTCAGCTGTGAATCAAAATGAATTAATACAAAAGGGCCAGAAATAATTTCATCTTTCATTTGATCCCATCAGAAACTTGTGTGTATGGGACAAAAACAGATTTACTAACGGGTAGGATTCAGTAAGTTTAAGCAGAAACAACAATATACAGTTGTAGCAAGACTATAAATTCCTGCTGAATAAAAACAATAATATTAATAATTTATGTTGCGCTGGATAATGTGGTTCAAGTTTATGTTTTGTACATAGATATGCCAAAGGAAGGACCTTATCCAGTCTTTCTTAAAAAGGTTATGTCTTTCACCTTGTCAATAATCTTCTGTTGAGAAGCTCTTGCTTTAAAGTCTCTTTATCCTTTTTTTTATTCACCCTTTTTTTGTTTATTTTGAAGTCATCAAATTCATGACTTTATTTGAATCATGACTGATTTCAGCTGCCACATTTACGCTGAGGTTGGTATAAATGATCACAGTTTTTCTCAGTCGCTTTGGTGCAATTCTAGAATCATTTTTGACATTTACAAAACAATAAGTGCATTTCTCAAAACAATTCGTACAGCAAAACACCATGGATTACCTGCAAAATCCAGTCTCTTTCTCAAAATCCTTAATTCATCCCTCAAAATCAAATATCTGTGTCAATGAACATATCAGTGCCTCAGAATGACAAGTCCTTGTTTCAGTGTGTTTTGATAAGACAGTCAAATTGATTAGTCACGTTGTCAATATAGCAGTATACTCTGAAGGGATGCTCTGTTGTAAACTAGGGCTAAAAAGTTTTGATGACAAGTATTGTAAAGAGTAGTTGTGAGAGCTCAATGGTAAGAGATTGGACAAGATTCACATTTATGCTTTTACTGTAATTTGACAGATGATGTTATGATAAAGATAGAAAAATACAGCACTGGAGAGCACAAAGAAAAGTAGAAATGGAAAAAAGACAATCTTAAGGAAAACTACATGCAGTGCTGTAGGAATCACAGTGCAGTCTTCCTACATCTCCTTATGTTCATGTCTGTTGGGCAACAAACTCTCATCCATGTCGACAACAATCTGGCGATGCAGCAAGGAAAGAATCTTTTAGGAATGAGGAGTAAGGTGGGGGGACTCCATCAGCATCCAGTTGAGGGCCACAAATCACTGCCTGATGACGTTGGAGTGATGGAAACTGGTATATGTCCTTAGCCTCTTCTGCCTCTTTCTCTGTTTTGCCTCTGAACTCCTCTGCCACAATCTTACTCCTTTTCCTTTTCCTCTCCCTCTTCTTCTCTTTGGCTTGTGACCCCATCCAAATCCTTGTCTTCTCATTGTCAGAAATGTAATATTGTGTTGTGTTCCAGTTATGTACCCTTATATTCTTGCCAGCTGATTGTTCATGGCACCTTTGAGCTATCTCAGAAAACTGATCATTGGTTGATCTATACATTTCCATTAGACTTTTTTTTTTTTTTTTCTAAATTTGTCCTGAATTGGTAAATTGCTCCCAGTTGCATCCTGATTTTCCCCAGTGTAGGTAAATGTGTGAAGTATAAGAACAACCTGTTCAGGGATTTTGCATGACTTAAGACTTATACAATGAACTTATGTTTAAATGTTGTGAAGGTTAAGACTATTCAACAGAGACCCATATAATTAATTTTGATCAACCTGACAAAAGCAAATGTGGGAAAAAGCAGAGAATAACACATGATCACTTAGACGATGTACAAACGCATTTGCAACTTGTTCAAGGGAATCAGAAATTGTTTTTTGTGCACAAGTGACACAATGATTTGAAGACTGAACAAGCAGTTCTGAGAATTTCAATTCTGAGAAATGCGACTGAGAAAAACCGTAAAAGGTAATGTTAAAACAAAACACTTATTTTGAATTTCTCTGAGCTTTGTACTTCCGTCTGACAGTCAAGCTGGAGGTCGTCTTCTATGGGCGAAAGGACGTCGCGGTGAAGCGATCTGAGAGCAGCGATGAACGCAACCGAAGAGAAGCTGGCGGAGTTGGTGCGCGAACACCCGAACCTTTACGACCAGTCGCGCGGGGACTACAGAAACAGCGTGAAGGGACACTTAGCGTGGAAAGAAATTGGGGCTGCAATGGGAAAGTCCGAGGAAGAAGTGAAGCTGCTGTGGAAAAATCTGCGCGACAAGTTCTGTAAAGCGAGGAAACGACTCGTCAGGAGACAGTTCCCCCAGCAGGACGAAAGCGACATCCCGTGGGAGGTGCAGGTCCCGGGGCTGTTCAGCCAGATGGCCTGGCTCACCGCACATGTTAAACTACGGGCGGAGGTCGGAGGAAGCATGGGGGAGCCACAGGAGGTGACTTATATTTCGAGAGCCGTTTATGCGTTTTTAAGTTAAACTTTTGCCCACATTTAACTTTAACACAGAGTCTGAATGAGTTTCCACATTCTTTTTTTTTTTGAACAAATGAATAAAATTACATGGAAACACCTGATCATCATGTCCATGAACATAGAAGATGGTTCTTCTGTAATCACGGCTGACAACATCCGCTGTCATTCTTTCAAAACAAAAGTCTTTATTGAACAATCGGTCAATGTCAACAACTTTCCTAATTCATCAATAACTACTAGAGATTGGAGACTATTTGATACATTTCTTTTTAAATCTATTTTTTTTTTACATTTAATTTACGCTCAACACTTTTAAAAACAATTGCAGTTTGAATTGAAAGTGCTTAGAAATCAAATGGCAAAACATAAAAAGTGCAAATAAAGTAATAAAATGGGTGGCCTTGGAAAGACAATTGTGGTAGATGGTAAGTTAGATAGATGGGAAGGTAAATATTGAAACGTGACAATACAAATTGCAAGAAAAACCGAATATAGCACAAAATTAACCATTAAAATAAGATTTGTTCAGGCTAAAGTGAAAAAGGGCACACTTTAGTCAGTTGCTGTGTATGGTTCCATTAAAAGGATAATTGTTAAATGAACTCAATACGTAAATGAGATTATTTGATTGTTATTAGACTTGTTATTAGAACAGTAATAACAAAAATAAATGTAAAACTGCACCTCAAGTACAATGTTATCAAGAAGGCATGTGAGTGTGATAACATTGCTGAATATTGCTATGAAGATATTGATAACAATTGATCCACATTTTCTTGACACTTTACATTCTTTTCTATAACTATAAATTCTCTATGCTTTTGTATCTCAGTCACAAAAATATATATACATTGTGGATACGAAGGACAGTTAGAAACCATTTAACAGTCCATATGTATTAAAGATATTCTACCAAAAGCACCATACAAGCAATCCCTTCTCCAACTATAGATGACCTAGTACAAAACTGAAGCTGACTTTGATGTTATTCACTGTATTAAACAGTAAATATTCTATGTTGCACACAGACAACTGGAAGAGCAGACGACCTGGAAAAAGAACAAGAGGAAGATAAGAAGAGGCTGCTTGATCCCCTCCCAATTGTCACTACCAGCTTTTCTCTTGCAGAGCCTGCTCCAAGCTGCCACCAGATCATCGAACCTTCTCCTAAACGCAGAAAGCAAACACCCACAGAAACTGGGATAAGTTCTGTAGATGCCTTCAACAATTTCAGGGATGAAGACGAACTGTTTTTGCTCAGTCTGCTGCCTTCATTGAAGAGACTCACCATTAAAAAAAGAATGGAGGTCCGAATGAAATTTCAGCAGGTGCTTTATGCTGCAGAGTTTGAGGACTGAAATCTGGGTCTGGATCCCTACGCTATCTATACACTACACACAGACAGTCGGCTTGTAAATACATGTTTACAACTGTTGTAAGTTGTTAATAATTATTTTTGTATTATTACTATTTTTGTTATTATTTTTTACTTCTAATTTTCAGAACCTGGGCAAAAAAAAAAACCCTGTCTCATCTTTCATTATTAAAAATGGTAATTGTGACGTCGGGTCTTTAGACATACAGAATCTCAACATTTATTTATGTAACTAGTGTTGTTCTAGTTTTTCAACAAGACCCTGTCAGTGATGAAGGAGTCATAAGGTCCTTCCCCAGCAGTCCTGCATAGTTTAATCATTTGTGCATAGCCAAACATTTATTTATCATTATAAAGGTTGCCGTCTGTGATTTTTTTTCCCCCTGATATTTGGGCACCTTTCTCTCAGACATATACAGTGCCTTGCAGTCGTATTCACACCCCTTTATCATCTTTATTCACGACACAACCACAAACTCAAATGTATTTAACTGACCAACATATATTGCATAATTGTGAAGTGGAAGGAAAATTCCTTTTTTTTACAACATTTTATCTTACAAATAAAAGTCTGAAAAGTCTGAAAAGTCTTGGATGAATACCTTTTTAGTCTCTTTTACTCTGATTGCCTTAGATAAAATCCGGTGTGTCCCGTTGATTCCAAAAATTGCCTAATTAGTAAATAAAAATCATAATGAACAAATAATAGCGAACATAGTTGAAAAAGCAGCATCACACAGACTTATAAAACCATAAGGCAGGCCAGGAATAAAGTTGTGGGGAAGTTGAAAGCAGGCTTAGGTTCCAAAACCATGTCTCAAGCCTTAAGCATCCACAGAGCACTTTTCAGTCCATTGACCTAAACCTAAGGGAGTATGGCACACTTGCAAACCTATGAGGATGTGGCCATTCACCTAAATGAACATGCATGTCTCGAAGAGTATTATTAAGAGAAGCAGCCAAGAGGCCTGTGGTAACTCTGGAGGAACTACAGATACATATACAGCTCAGGTGGGCCAAGCTGTTGACACCTCATAAACCTGGCCTTTATGGAAGTGTCAAGAAGAAAGACATCGTCAAAAGAAAATTATAAGCATTTTTGTTTGCAGTCTGCCACAAGCCATGTAAGGGAGGCAGCAAACATGTGGAAGAAGGTATTTTGGTTTAGGACTAAAGTGTTACATTTTGCTTTTTGTGAGGGGAAACAAAATTTTCACTTCACCCTTAAATACAATCTCTATGGCAAAACATGGTGTTGGCAGGATCATGATGTGGGGATGTTTTTTTTTTTTGACTAGGAACACACAAGCAAGTCAGAGTTGATGCGAAGATACAGGTTAACATTGGAATAAAACCTGCTGGAGGCTGCAAATGACTGAAGACTGGGACAGTCATAAATCCATAGACCTGGGAGTTTGACATTTCACTGAGTATCTGTACTGAGGACTTCAGATCAAAGATCTCAGAGGTGGTTCCCAAAATGTCTTTCCACCAGTTCAGGGGTCACAGTATTAATCACACAGATCAGCACTGGCACCACTGAAGCCTTGATTACATCTCTTTTTCCCCTTTGACCCCTTAGTGTTTCTCATGTCCCTCCTTGATATTGCTATTATTTTGGATTCCTATGTCTACAATGACAGTTCTCTTTTCTGCCTGGTCCAGCTCCACAATACCTCTATTAAAATACATTCTGCTTTAGTAGAAGTGTGTAAAATGAATATCAGTTTGGTTCAAAATTATACTTTTAGTGTTTCTGCATGTGCTCAAAAGTTTCTGCAGCCATTCTCTCAATGGGCATGCTGGTCTTTTATTGAGATTATTTTCCAGCTGCACTGTTAGTCACACAGTCATTCACTTCAAAACAAGCCAATCACTTTACTGCATTCACAAGGTCCTCCTTCTCCTTCCCCTCACTGATTGGTTTGTAATGGGTGTGGTCTTTTCATTCATCACCTTATACATTTCATTCAAACATTCTGCTAACCTGTGACTTTCCCTATATGAAGAAGTGAATGTGTCTCTTGCTGTTTTCCCTAGTCTGTGTTGTCCCTAAGTCAACATCACTCCCATCACCTCTTTGCTTTAGTTCTCCCCCTAAAAGCCTCCCTCCCTCTTCCTATTTTATTCCCAAACCCCTCCCCTATCCCATCCTCCCTGCTTTCTTGCCATTGGGTGCCGTGTGGGGTGATGATTGTGGTTTCTGTCGGTGATATCCCGGAGCATGTACCAGCTCACTGCCTGTAAGCTGCAGAAACTCTTCAGTGACGCTGCAGCCATAGATGGACAGATGGAAGTTTATCGAGACAGACATGCTTAGAGTGGGACATCTGGGAGCTGCTAATTACTGCTTTTATCTTTTGCAACTGGACTGATGCATTACAGCTTTGCTCAACCCTGCCCTTTCCAGATTTCATAAATGACTGAGGATCATTTCTGTGTGTCTTCTTTTTAAGGTAAGATGGTGTAATTGAACAATAGCATGCACATGTATTCAGTTACACCAGGTAGTGTATTTTAGTATTAAACAATAAGTTGACAAATTTCATATTGTTTTAATACTGCTAAAATATATCCCTTATGTAAATCATGATTATAATAATTTCAGAATGTTGCATCAGAGTAATTTTGAATAACAGCACTATCTGCAGGATTCCTGCACAGTGAAGGACTGGATACTACCATGAAACAGCATCCTATGTTCACTGGTGGAAAAACATCATCCTCATGGACAGCATGGTGACTTGGCTGGTTTAGCTGCTTTTCATAAGGAGGCTGCTTCATAGAGATGGGGATTTTCATGCAGTTTGTTGGTGAGTAGTAGGATGCTTAGGTGTGGTTCAGAAATGAATGCATGAATGTCCAAAAGTGCCACAATGCAAAAAACAAATGATTACTTCAGTAATTCAATATTGCATTAAAAATCTCAAACATACTTTGAGCTGTGCAATCACACATACACATCTCTGAAAAGGGAATTTTATTATAAACAGAATAACGATGGGAGAAAAAACAACAAAAATACAAATGGCTGTGCTCAAAATAACTGAGCATTTGCCCTATACCTTATGTGATGTCACAATAGGCATGTGTATATGGGAACTTGATTTTTGAAATCAGATTTTATCTTGAATAACGAATGTTTTACAACTAAATAGGAAAATAAACAGGAAAACTGACCATGACATGTTGATGCTGTGGGCCTCAAAAGTATCTAAGATGAGTTTGGTTGAATTTGCGGAAAAAGTAGCTTTAATACTTGTATCACGAAACTATCTGAAATAAGTTGTGGAAGAATGATATTTTAAAGTGTACTGGAGTAATTTTGTGCAAGTGTGTAGGATGTTGTTACGCTTGTTATATGGTAGGGGTATATACTAAGAGAGTTGTAGTTTGTTAAAAGCTGTCTGTTATCAGTTTACAAGTGCTAGTGAGACCTCATGTTGTCTGAACAAAGGTTTGTAAAGAAAAGTTTTATTGGTGTAGGAGACTGGGGATGATTGTAATGCTTTTTGCTTCACCATATCTAACACCGTGATTTTTAGAGAAAGAGTTCTCAAACTATTATACAAAATCCCCACGAGTTTAATCAAATGGTACTGATTGAAAACCCTGTAAGTATATCATAGACTTTGTGAGATAGTGTCAAAGACACAGATGTCCTTTGTTACAACCTACTCCACCACTGGGGTAGGTTGTAACACATGTTGGGATGAGTTGTAACAATAAGACAAAAAAAAAAAAAAAAAAAAAAAAAAAAAACCAAAAATAGAGGCCGCATTGTAGATTCCATTCTACAAATGTATTAGAGGAATAGAACAACCCAGAATAGTGTCTGTCACTCTTTACGACGGACCATAACTCAAACACACCCTCTGTTGAACTAATGTGTGTGTGTGTGTGAGAAAGAGTGGACATGAACAAGGTTTAACATTATCAGTGCTCATTGCATATTCTCTATAAAACAACAACAAATGAACATTTTGATCTTATTATTTTTTTTTTTTTAAATCAATGACATAAAAGTTTTCGTTATTCATTCTATTTATAATTTCTTCAGTTATGTGCATTAATGCCATTAATGTGGATTGGCTCTCTCTAAAACCATACTGATAATCTGTTAATATGTTATGTTTATTGATGAAGGTATCAAGTTGGGTGACCAGGTTTTCCAGGATTTTAGAGAACTACAAAAGTGATGATACTGGGCTGTAATCTGTGAAAAAATGTTTGTCCTCAACACTAAATATTGGAGTAACTTTGGCAATTTTCATTTGATGTGGAAATGATCCTGTTGTGATTGATAAGTTACAGATAAAGGTCAATGGATCCACAATGCCGTCTATCACTTTCTTGACTAATGCCATACTTTTCTAAATTAAATAAATTAAAAGTAAAATTGTTTTTGTATTTTAAATATATAAGGCGAGGTTGTAACACTATGTTACAACCCATCCCACACCTATCAGCCATTGTTTAGCTAGCTGTATTAGCATTGTGTTTGAAATTAGCTGACGTAAAATGCACCACATTATGCTTGAGAAGCTACATTTTCAGCTGATATTAGTCATATGATTCTAGCTGTAAATGAGTAAGTACCAAACAAAATTTACTTTTGGTCAAAAAAATTACTTTCTTACTTCTAGATCAGTTTTTTCTCAATAAAATTGGAACTTACCAGCTTTTAGCCCTGAAATTCACCATGTGGGATTGGAGAGGGAATGACTAAATAATGAAAGAATCGCATGACTTCTATCTGTTCTCTAAATGATGGAACTGATGGCGTTACAACTCACCCTGTGTTACAATCATCCCCGGTCTCCCCTAAGCCTCATTTCTCCCTCAAGTTTCCTGCTTCATCTAGTTGCTCTGGGCCATTTTAATGCAGACAAGCAGCTATTAAGTATCTGTTTCCTGTGGAAAGCTGCATAAAAGAAGCTGCCGAATTCATTATAAATATATACAGTCCAGCATGTTAGATCACTTAAACTGAATGCAATATTATTCTTTTTTAAAAAAAGGTTTTTTTTTGGATATTAACAGAAGCAGTACAGAAGCTGCTAAAGAGCCACAGATGTGGACTGAACTGGTCATATGATCCCTGGTCAGTCCTAAGTGATTAGAGAGAGAGGGAGAGAGAAAACAGGAAAACCACAGCAGAAGAAGAGTAAGGCAGGGCTTTGTCACAGTTTACAGAACACTCTGTAATAGTATACTTTTACTGGATTGCTGGAGGAATTGAAGGGTTTCAGACATTTTATGGCAAGATAGAGGCTCACTGGTTAATTTATGAAAAGAAACGGTAAGAAATATTTACATTGTGGAACTTTTTTCTTTTTGTCATTTCTTAGAAATTTTGTATCTGAAACAGGAGAATGATTCTAAAAGATGTGCTTTTTGGATAAGAGAATATGGACATAATACACAAGGATTCCTGTTACCTTGAGTAACAGCAGCCTGTTAACTAGAAATTCAGTATTTTGTCACATTTTTTTATTAATAACATTATAGCAGATTAATTTATTGATGAAGTATTTCTCTGTGCAGGAATAAAACTGAATTTTTAAAGTTATATCTGGTCACATTATATCAATCTGCATCAATCATTTTTTATTCATCAGACAAGCCAGCATTGTTCAAATCTGCAGTTACTCTTTTTATTCCAGCCTGTGATTTTTAGATCAGTGTGAACTGTTTGGTTTTTATTGCACAGGTCCATCTCTGCTCAGCACATCCAGAATCTGAGGACAAACCTGACCGAACTGGACTGCAGCAATTACAGTCCACCACAGTGCAGAGGGAAGGGTCCAATGGGATAACAGACAAACAACAAAACCTCATTGCCTGACTAAGTATTTAGAATCCACTCCAGCGCGAACCACTTCAAGGACACCATTTAGCGAGACAGTGGGTGGAGGAGTGTCCCACTCACCATGTACTCCCCTCAGAGTCTACATCGCTGGGGCATCACTCACACTGAGAGTATGGAACGCTTGGCTTACAGTCAAGGTAGGCCCCAAGGTTTAAAGGGGCAGTATTATGTGTTTTCCAGGCACACAGAATCATTTTATGGCACAATCAAGTCACTGTGTTACCTTCAGTTGTTACAAAAATGCTGTATATATCAAATATGACTTAAAAGAAATTTGACTTCGTAGTTTAATTGAAACTGGGCCTCAGTCTCTTTAAGAAAGTCCTGCTCTTTCTGAAACTCCACCTCCAGGACATCATAACAACGTTTTTACTAGCATTGCACTGAGCAGTAGCTCTTATAATGAGCTCAGCAGATGTGCAGTTCCACCAGGTGTTTGCTGCTGGCAAGTCTCAAGGAGCTGAGTGGGGAAGTCGGGGGGGAGGGTTGATCTGTGAGGCAGATGCTTGAAAGCTTAGAAACTGCAGCGCTAAGGAGGAGCTGGGTCTCAAATGTGGTACTAGATTCATCCAGGCGTTTTGTACAGCTTAATGGCTGCTATGGGAGATTAAAGGATTTCTCAAACATGCATGAAAGAATCAAGACAGGACTCCAGGTATGTTTTTTGATGAGGGAATAACATTATAACCTGATGTAAAGCTCAAAAAGTCGATTTTACATAATACTGCCCCTTTAAGTTTAAAGGACTGCCTAAAAATTACCACAGCCATGTGGGTTCACATCCATTACATCATGAGAGAGAGAGAGAGAGCAAAAATAAATAATTCTTGCTATTTTTAACCGACCTAAAACAAGAAAAGTTTGGTCTTGTATGACAGGTTGAAGTACCACCCTCGCTCACAAGCTCCCTGCAGTTCCCACTTCCAGCAGCAGGGGGCGGCAGGTCGGCTGCAGCCTGTAAAATCATTACGTAGTGCTGCTTGCTGCCTTTTGTGAGCTTCGTGGGCCTCCTGACGCCGCCTCTTCGCAGGGTGCAGCTGCTGGACCGTGGAGACGCCAACTGTCGGTTAGGTTCGCTGGCTGTAAACAAATCTGTACTCCTCCGAGATGTACGGAAAAGAAACCTTTTGTGGGAGCCTGTTTGCTGCGCTGTAACAGCAGGTCTTAGCGCTCATCATGTAGGTAAACTCACGACTATTTGACGTCCGGGAGCGGTGTAACTTTTGTGGGCAGCTGATTTTTTTTTTTTTTTTAAATTTTTTATTCTTATGGTTAAACCGATGTTATCATTTAACCGGTGGGATCTCGGACATCTTACTGCTATGCTCACCTAAATCGCTAGCTAACTCGCGGTGAAGAAGCTGGAAAATCTGTGCTTTTTTTGCATTAAGGAGCTCAGCTAGCTTTGACAATATTCCCTAGAACATGGCATCTGCTGCTGCGGAGCACGACCTGGCTCTCTCTGAGGCGGACAGCAGCAAAGAGAAAGGCCAGGTGTTCGGGATTCTGAGGCTGCAGGAGGAGAAATCAGGTGCAGGAGATAAGGCGAACAGCAGCAGCACAGGGAGAGGTGGTGGTGGAGGAGGAGGTGGTGTGGGAGACGGGCGATGGCAGGCTCCTATCTTCGCTTTAGCCAGGAAAGCATCAGAGACCATTTCAGGAAGCATTCATGTCCTTCCTAAAGTGTCGGAACACAGGACTTCCCTTCCTGGGGACTGGACTGTCCAAGGTACGGTATGCATTATGTGGATGTGCTAAATGAAACGGTGTGACACCTTTCTCTCCTGCTGCCTGTAGTTTTCACCATGCTCGACCAATCAATGTTTCACACATCAGTGCTGGTCTCATGCATCCTCTTCTGTTGGTCTGCCACCACACAGCTTTCTAGTCCGAGGCCTCACATGATGCACAGATGCAACCAGAAATGGCTTATCTTGGGGTTAACACACTTCACACTGTCATTCAGTTGTTCAGACTACAAAAGCCTCACAACTCTGTCCACTCTCTGAGCTAAACATAATCTGGTGGCTGTCACCTTTTTCACCGTAAACTTGCATTTAAAATGAACCAAATAAAGTCATGCAGGGATCTTACTTTGATAAATATGTTTGTAATATTTTATCAAGCAGATAGAAAATTGAAGCGAAATGAATTTCTTTCAACATGGCTTTCAACTTTTTTATTTTTTTGCAAATAAAAATCTGAACCACTTTTTTAATTCTAGCTGCAAGTCTTTAAGGGTATATCTTCACCAACTTGGCACCTCTGATGATGGTCATTTTTTATGCCCATTCTTCCCTGCAAAACAACTCAAGCTTAGTCAGATTGGATGGTGAACATCAATTTTAAAGTCTAGGCGCTTTTTAAAAAAAAATGTGTTTAGGTACAGACTTTGACTGGGACATTCTAACTTGTAAATGTCATTTGAGCTAAACCTTGCCATTGCAGCTATAACTGTTCATTTAGGAATGTTGTTATGCTCAAAAATGAACCTCAGTGTCCCTTGCCCTGAATTTAGTTCCAACCATTTTACCATCAGCTCTGACAGACGTCCTTCTCTATTGAAGAAAAGCATGACCCACAGAACAATACTTCCATCACCATGTTTCACTGTCAATGTGCTGTATTGGTTTTTCGGCCTGCATTGGATTTTGTTTGTCAGCACAAAACTACAGTTTTAGTTTTATTTGACCACAGCACCTTCTGCCATGTGTTTTCTAGGTTCCCTGTTCTAAACTGAGTTTGTTACGAATTTCAACACCAACTTTCTTCTTTTCAACCTTCCATAAAGGGTAGATTTATACCGTGCACGACTAAAAATTGTCTGCAGCTCCTCCAGAGTAACTATGGGGCTCATAGCTTCTGTTGTTATCGCTCTCCTTGTTTAGTTTGGCCAGTTTTGGTGGCTTTCTTTGCAGATGTGTCATATTTTTTTCCAGTTTGATTCGAGGATGGATTGAGCATTGTTTCAAGGGATTTTCAAAGCTTGTGATCTACTTTTATGACCTAACCCTGCTTTAAACCTCTCCATAACTTTGTTACTTACCTGTCTGCTGGGTTCCTTGGTCTTCATGATGCTGTTAGTTCTCGAATAAACCTAAGGCCTTCACAGAATAGCTGCATTTCTACTGAGTTTACAATCCCCCAAGGTCGACTCGATTCACTGTTTAGGTAACTATTGGTTACACTTGTTTTGTTCAGGGGTATCAGAGTGTAAGGGGCTGCCATACTTTTCAGATTATTTGTAAAACACTTCCACTTCCTAATTATTTGCTCCTTTTTTGTTGGTCTGTCACACAAAATATCCCAAATAACATTAAGGATTGTGATGTAAGACAATGTGAAACAGTTCTAGTTCTGTGAATATTTTCAATAATTTTGCAAAGCAAACTGCAGTTAAAATTTAAAGTTTCTTCTGCACTTCCTTCTCACAGAAACCACAAATTCATGTTAAACGAAAGCTTCCAGCTGCGTTTGTGTGCTGACTGCTGATCATTTTTTGATTTGGACTAGGCACACTGTGCATCCAGTAACATTTGAACCCAAATCCAATAATCATTTGCCTCTGTGCGTCAGTCATTGGCTGAGAAATCACTGCCCGTCTGCCTCCAGGGTAACTTGTTGCGGCAACAGCATTTCCTGACTTTGCTCTGTCCTTTGGTGGTGTTTGGCTACACATTAACTCACACTTCCCCGTGTGGAACATTTAAAGGCATACCACCATTAGGTGATCACAATGTCAGGCCCTAGAGGTTTTCTTTTCTTTACTGGAAAAAAATATTATCAAGCTATCGATCATAATGTTACATAAATGCTTTCTCAAACTGGGCCAGAAATTTATGGTGGGTTTTAATGGGAAAGGTCAGGATATTCTGTTAAAATGTTAGAAACATACTTTCAGTAGATAAATCTTCTGGCATTTTTGCTTAGTATAAATTCAGTTGGCCCTGGAGGGACCACTGTGCAGTGCTAATCTGTGTCCCATACAGCCAGAGAAAACTCTGGTCACTCTGGCACTTTCTCTGGTAGCTCATTAAGTGGATTTTAAACATAGCAAATAGTTCTGAGCTTTTTAAAACGTTCATTTTTAGATCTTGGCCTACCTTGATACAGATAACCAGACCAAACCTAATGTTATTCATGTCAGCATTTCTGAGTAGAAAAATGTAACCCAGTATATTTAAACTGTCCACTGGGCGGCTTGTTTTCCCCACAGCCATGCGTGACCCCATGGCCATGGAGCGAGCCAACCTATTGAACATGGCAAAGCTCAGCATCAAAGGCCTGATCGAGTCAGCGCTGAGCTTCGGGCGGACGCTAGACTCGGACTACCCGCCGCTCCAGCAGTTCTTTGTGGTTATGGAGCACTGTCTCAAACACGGCCTGCGAGGTAAGTGAGGGAGGATCCTGTAAAGCGTGTCAGATGCATTTGTGTAGGCTATGCTACTCTCCCTAGCAGAGTTCTCACTCATTTGTGTGCTTGTATGAGAAGTCTCTCCCTGTTTTTCCAGTGAAGAAGTCCTTCCTGGGTTTCAACAAGTCCTTGTGGGGTCCTCTGGAGCTGGTGGAGAAGCTGTGTCCGGAAGCGTCAGAGATCTCTGCCTCTGTACGAGACCTTCCCGGGCTCAAGTAAGGATTAAATTCCTGCACACGCTTGTTTGAGCTCATTGGCCTGTCCTGCTGATCTGCAGCAATTAAAGGCTCACAAACAGAAGTAACAGGAGACCGTGACCTGAGCCAGCTCAGGGAAGTACCTGTGTGTTGTTTACTTTCACTTCTTTCTTTCTCTATTCCTCTTTTATACAGACGCACAATAAATAGATACACCACCATCAATTAGATGTTAAAATCATTGTCGGCTTTAAGGAGCTGCTAGTTTCTTGACCTGAGTGCATTTCAAAGCAGAAAGACGTGGACAGTGTTTGGACACTTTGTTTCCAGACAGGAAACCAAGTGAGAAATATTCATTCTTTCTCTGATCCAGCAAAATGAGGAACATTTGTGTGCTTATCTGCCAAAAGCCTAGTCTGTTTCCTTTGGTGGTGCTGAGTCAGACAGAAAGACATGCAGCAAAGCAGTGCATGGTTTAACGTTAGAAACGGGCCGGTGAAAACTACAAACCCCAAAAGTGAAACATTATAATTCAGAGAATCTGTGCAGAGATCAGCATGCATAAATTATAATGTAATTGAAATATTTATTTCAGTAACTCAGTTGAAGAAATTAAAATAATGTATGATATAGAATTATTACACATAAATTGATATATTTAATTAATTTATATGATCTTGGTTACAGCTAATGAAAACCTACAAATCAGTTTTTTAGAGGATTTGAATATTACACAAGACCAGTAAAAAGGATTTTTTAAAATAAAAAAAATGTCAGCCGGCTAAAAAGAATGTGCATGCACTGTATTGTGTATCCGCTTAGTACTTGGTCGGGGCTCCTTCTGCATGAATTTCTACATCATTGCAGAGTGGCATGGAGGTGATGAGATTTTTTTTTTCCTCCTTAGCCCAGCTTCTGATGTTGCCTCTGGTTCAAGGTAGCCAAACACGAGGAAAGCAAGTGTTGTAGCTCATCTCCTGGATATATGGCTCCAGCTACAGTCCTCACCTTGTGAATTTCCTTCAAAATCTTGAATGGATTTTGCTTCACAATCCTCTCAAGGCAACAGTTATCCCTGTTGCTTATGCACCTTTTTCTACCCCACTTTTTCCTTCCACTCAACTTTCAGTTAATATGCTTGGATACAATATTGTGAACAGCCAGCTTCTACAGCGGTTACCTTTTGGGGTTTGCCCTCCTTGTGGGGAATGTCAGTGACTCTCTTCTGGAAAGACATAACATTTCTGCATTAAAATATATTTTTTATTTTTAATATTGTAATTTTCTGAGAATCTGAATTTCGCATTTTCATTTGCTGCAAGCTATAATCAAAAAAGCACTTTAAATATATTAGTGTGTAATGAATCTATATATCAGTTTAATTTTTGGCATGAAATTATAAAAAAAAAAAAAAGGATCTTATTGATGAGATTCAAATTTATTAAGTAGCACCTGTATACCAACAATAATATATACTTTTTTTGTTTTTAGGTTTCTCACGTGAATGTTCAAATAAAGTTTTCAATCTGAGCACATTCATTGTTTAGTGAAGCCTCAGCAGAGAGACACCAAGATCCATAACAGCTGTGTGTTCTGCAGGACTCCTCTGGGCAGAGCCAGGGCATGGCTTCGTCTGGCTCTCATGCAGAAACGGCTGGCCGACTACCTGCGACTCCTCATCACTCGAAAAGACCTCCTCAGGTACACACCCTGGAAAAACGAGAACGCCACAGTCTGCCCACTGTATTCTGAAAGCTGCGCTCTGGTAGAAGCGCCTTGTGAGAATCTGTTGAATCTTCATCCTCAGTGATTTTTACGAGGATTCGGCGCTGATGCTGGAGGAAGAGGGAGCAGTGATTGTGGGCCTGCTGGTGGGCCTGAATGTCATCGACGCTAACCTCTGTGTTAAAGGCGAGGATTTGGACTCTCAGGTAACTGCGTTTTTTTTAAAACGCCATCAAACTGTGAAATGAATACTTTTAAACCCTTCGTTTACCTTTAACTCTGGAAATAGGGTGTTTACTGGACTAAAAAAGGATAAGTAGTATTAATAAAGTAATTTCCACTTAGATCAATAAAGTCTTTTTGATCCTGATGTTTTTGGGACAGTGCAACTTTGCATATTTATGTTTATCAACGGTGTGTCAGAAATTGTGTTACTGTTATCAGGTTTGAGGAAGCAAAAACAATACCTGTCTGTTAAATGGCTTTATCTTCCCATTAGGCAAAGAGAGGGTTGGTGGTGTGGTTTTATGATGCCAAATAATGGGTGGAGACTTTTCCATCAGTGTTTCAAACATGCTGCTCAGCTCATGTTCACACCAGACCAACTAAGGCTGGGATAAAGAGCCTTATAAATGTGTTTATACTCTAAGATTTGTTACATTAGAACCACAAACTTCAGTGGGTTTAATTGAAGTTTTATGTGATTAACCAGGACAAAAGAGTGAATCATTAAGCGAAAGGAAAAGGATTCCTGCTTTCAACTTTTTTTTAAACAGATAAGTCTGAATAGTGTGACATGCATTTGTATTTAGCCATTTGAGTTAACAATTTGTAGAACTACCTTTTGTGTTTTGAGTATGTCTCTACCAGGTTTGCTCAGTTTTGGTTTGGAAAATTGAATGAGGAGCGCCTCTGAATTCTTAACACGTACTCTTTTAGATTTAGTGTCTGGTCGACACTGGGGAAATATCACACATGAATATACTTTATTCTAAGAAACCATCGTATCGTAGCTCTGGCTGTATGTTTAAGGTTGTTGCTGGTAGGTGAACCTCCACCCCAGTCTCGGGTATTTTGCCATCTTGTGTTCTCCTGTAGCTCCATTCATCTTCCCATCTACACCATGTGTTACCGTGGGGATGATGCAGGTAAAAATGCCAGATTGGTTTTCTCCCATGGATAGTTCCTGGCCATTTCTTGCTGAAGTTCTGAGATTAAATTTAACACCAATGGATTATTTACTGATGGATTCTGGAAGCAGTCTTTTGCACTTGATTTTATTTAACAGGGTCAAAGTAAATCCGACTGTATACGACTGCACAGATTTTTGTCAGTAAAGAAGATTTAGAAAAGACGTAAGAGTATTTGCAAGGCACTTTATTTGTCATATGAAGTGTTTTAGATTTCTTAGATAAATATATTCAGTAGTATTGTGCTATTTCATCTGATCAGAACTGACTTTCATATCTAAAGAATAGCCAAGCTGCTGTTGAAATCTTCTTTTGTAATAATCTGAGTGCAGTGACTCATGCATTTCGTTGCATGATGTGCTGTTTTTGCTTTCTGTAAGTGCTTCAACTCTACAGTGATTATTTGCTTATTCATCCTTTCCTTTCAGGTTGGAGTGATTGACTTCTCCATGTATTTGAAAAATGACATGGATGATTACAGGAGCGAGGAGAGGTACAGCCTTTCACCCTCGATTCACTGTTTCACGCAGCTGGTTCTGCCTCCGAATGTGATTCACAAATCTAGCTTTTTTTTTCTGTTACCATGACAACAGGAATAGCCAGATAGCATCCATCTTGGATCAGAAGAACTATGTAGAAGAACTGAATCGGCAGCTCAAGTAAGACTTTGGTTCTTTCATAAAAAAAAAAAAAAAAAAAAGGTTTACTGCAAGTCCCGTTTGTTTTAAAAATGTGTATTTCTGTGCAGCTCCACAGTTCATGGTCTTCACAGCAGAGTCGATTCGCTAGAGAAGTCCAACTCCAAGCTCATAGAGGAGGTGAGGGCTACTAAAGAAAAATAAAATCTCCAAGTCTAAACCCCAGAAATTGGGTGAGCTTTGTTGATGTGATGGTGTGTGTCTGCAGCTAGCCATAGCCAAGAACAACATCATCAAACTCCAGGAAGAAAACCAGCAGCTGAGGAGTGAAAACAACATAATTCTGCTGAAGGCGCAGCATCATTTGGAGGTAAACTGAAACATTTTCACAAACCAAAATGAAATATGTCCTTTTTTATTGCAGCTTAAACTGAACCAAAAGTAAATTTGTTTTAGCTTTGATCACAAACTATCTATGCTAATGTAGCTCTTGATAAGGCTACTCAATCATTTTTTTGCGTCAAAAAAATCTTATCACGGCCATATAAAATATATCATTGATCTCATCAGTGTTTGTTGGGCTCTGACAGATTGTGGGGAAATTTTGAATAGTTTTTAGCTTCACCTTTAACCAAACAGTGATTAAAATGTCATGTCCACATCACCCATCCTGTATTTATATATTATAAAACATCATTTTCTTTAGAATTACAATATTGATACTTAAGTTGATTTTATTGGAGCCAGTCACTAATAGACTCAAGAATAATCTGTTAGTAATCACACTAATCGATTTTAATTATTAATTGGGTAAATAAAAACAAAACATAAAACAACATAAAGCATGAAATACGTCTGATGCTTCAAGGGAGTTCCCAAAGGAACTGAGAACGAAAGCACAATTAGTTGATTAACGGTCCAATAATTTATATGGATGTTCTGCACATAATTTGGAAATCTAAATCCCTGACTTAAAACCGACAGAGTGAATCCAGGGAGGAAAATCTTTAGAGTCCATTAAGTTCTGGGCCCAGTGCAGAGCCACTTTACTTTGGCCTGGGTCGGGTTGTCAATGAACATAAGTGGGCTCTATGGATCTTTCCCAAAGGAATCTATGCACAGAAGCTGCTGGAACCAGGCTGAAAGTTGTTCAGCAGATATGAGTTAGAGGCTGTGTTATCTCAACTGGGCTGTGGCTTGGTTTACCACCTTCAATCACTGTCAATCTAAACTGTACATGAAGGAAAAAAAACTCTGAGAAACTTTCTGAGTGATGCAGAGAGAATCAAGATGTCGAGGAATTAAACCCCATTAAAGTATCAAAAAGTACGGTAAACCAAAGCAGTATTTTTTTTTTTCCACAACTGGATCATGATGTATGTTCTGCCGATGTTATTTATCCAGGTAACTCAAGGCGACACATCAGTAGAGCGGGACACCTACAAACAGTCTCGTCAGGGTTTGGATGAGATGTACAATGAAGCCAGGAGGCAGCTGAAAGAAGAGTGCCAGCTCAGACAGGTCAGACCCAGGATGTGTGTAATGGCCTCGTAAAATATGCATGAACTGAATTAAGCAGCAGATTACATGTTTTTTTTCTGTCTATACTCAGGATGTGGAGAATGAGCTGGTTGCACAAGTGTCGATGAAACAGGAAATGGAGCTGGCCATGAAGCTTCTGGAAAAGGACATTCATGAAAAACAGGTTATTTCTTGCTTGTATGAAGCTCATAGGGAATATTGATAATAAGAGATGGGAAATGTATTGACGTCCCTTTTTTTTTTTTTTTTTTTTTATATGAACAGGACACACTGATTGGACTGAGGAATCAGCTGGATGAGGTGAAAGCCATCAATGTAGAAATGTACCAGAAGATGCAGGTAACAGCACAAACGCTCATCCTTTTTTGAAGCGACAGTCACTCCTGTGTGTGAAAGCCACTCTTTCTCTCCCGTTTAGTCATCCGATGAGGAGATGAAGAAGAAGAATGACATGATCAGTCGCCTGGAGGAGAAGACGAATCAGATCACCGCCACCATGAAGCAGCTGGAGCAGAGGTGAGATATTCTGCCCCTTCTGTAGACACACATCACTCTGCTTCAATAAATGAATTGGTGCCATGTGCCGAACCAGGTGCTCTCCACCTCAATGTTTACTTTATTCACTTATAGGGGTGTCAAACTACGGTCCTCGAAGGCCGGTGTCCTGCAACTTAAAGATGTGTCCCTGGTCCAACACACCCTAATTAAATGGTTTAATTGACTCCTCAGCATGTTGTCATGTTCTTCGAAGTCCTGCTAATGACCCAATTATTTGATTCAGGAATTGCTGAAGCACAGAAACATCTAAAAGTTGTTAGAGACCGGCCCTCCAGGACTGGAATTTGATGCCTCTGAGTTACTAAATACAGTGTTTATAATTTTAAAACATGATTTTTATTTTTGTGCTAAGTAAGTTATTTCAAAACCCTTCGTATGTGTGTATGAGCACTCTTGATAAAGATGTGTAAAAAGCCTTAAAATAAATTAGGATTCATGAGATTGCAGTGAAATAATCTCACAGTAAAATTTAGGAAAGATCTCATCTTTATTTTGAATCAGTTCACCATAGCAACCATTAGATGCTATCTACATGCAACCAGTATTTGTCAGGCATGCTAGCAAAAAGCCTTTTGTGTCATACCATCACAAACATAAATGTGTAGAGTTTGCTAAACTCTTCTGGGACTGTAACTGGTCAGACTGGAGTAACACAGGTGTGTTTGGTGTGAAACAGAAGATGAATATGTGGAAAATCACCTCATGCCCACTGTTAAGTACGAGGGAGGATCTGTGATGCTGTGGGCTTGTTTGTTTTGGTTAACTGCATGAATCATAGCTTCTTTGAAATACCAGGAGATTTAAAAACATCTGCTGGCTCTTGCCAGAAAACTAAATGAGTCATCTATGAATCATTCATCAGGATAATGATCCAAAACATACAACCAGATCTACTGAGAAATCGATCACCAGACACACAATCAACTTTGTTCCATGTCCTTCTCAGTCTCCATATCCCCTAAACAGGCTCCTGGGGATCTGTCTGACTTGCTGCAGCCTAATGAGCTCTCCTGGTGCCTTACATCTAATGACCCTTTGCTTTCAGCAGTACGACGGTCTAGGCTGATCCACAGAGGTGATCAAGCTCTTGAATTTTTCCCTACACACCAGGCAGGCTCAAACTTATATTTTTAAGTGTCATCTCAAAACACACCACTGACTTTTAATACAGAATGAGAATTATGAAATTTTTGTAATTTTTTTTTTTTGATCTTTTATTTCCGGTTTTTATATTGTGTTTTTGTACTTTGCTGTTGGTTTTCTGCTTTATGCACAGCGCTTTTACCAGTGTTGCAGTTCAGATTCATCCATTTAAACAAAACAATCTACAAGGATTGTGCAAAGAGATCTCTTGTGTTCTGTTGTAGAGGAAAGTGTCATCCTATTGGTAAAATGAGATTGTGAAAAGTGGTGACAACAGGGCTGCCAATAATTTTGATATAAGTGACTTTGTAAAAAAAACAAAAAAACAAAAAAAAAACAAAACATACTAACGTTAATAAATAAATAAATAGCTTGGATTTTTCTCCAACTTTAAGTGTGAGATTACACTGCTCTGACAATGAATTTATTTGAAGGCTTTTTACACGTCTTTGCTCGGAGTGCTAATTAAGACCTGAGCATTATAAAAGCATTAGTTGGCTTGGCTGTATCCATGCAGAACAGAAGTAGGGAGGAACATGTGCACAGCTTATGTAGGCCATCTTTCACTTCATCAGTGTCCAAGGATTTCCCAACATCACACATCGTTGATGCCTGTCAGAACTACATCAGATAATGCGTTTATGTCACCTTAGCTGCAGGCACAGTCGAAGCTCAGACACCTTACCTTACAAAAAAAAAAAAAAATGGTGTTTGCACCATTTGTGAGAAATGAAACTTCTTTTCAGGCAGAAGATGTCATTATACATGAGTATTTGATGAGTAATGTCTTTGTGAAGAACCTGCCCTCTTCCATTGCTCATTTGTGGGAGGATAAACTGCAGATATTTTCATGCATGCTCAAATGAAGTGCTCCATACTTGTGATGTAGCTGCCTGCTGGTTTGTTGATGATTCACGATTCCCTCCTTGTCCCGCTGTCTCAGAGTCCACACAGTCCAGCCCTCCCTTCTCCTCTCCCCATTGGTTAATTCTCCATCTTATCTGTGATTGGTTCTAAGTGTGCTGCGCCAAAGGTTTATGCAGACAGGCGGGGCAGGACACAGACTCTGTTTACTCTCACTCTCCTTGCTAATATGGGAGATATTTTACATTTAGTTGCAACTTGTGTGGTTTTTCGAACTTGAATCTGTCGTGATAGTGATGTGCACCAGTTCTTTTTTCCAAACAGATTTTGTGAGATGTAGTTACATTCATCTGTTTTTCTACATCACATTTCCCTTCTTCATCTCCCAGCCTCTGCTCCAGTATTTCCAGCAAAAACATGTATGCAGCCTAAATTCAGACTTTTAGGAACCTTTGTCTCATTAACACTTCCTTCTGTGCTTGTCTTGAAAAGTCACAAAACTGTTCAGTGTAACTGAGGCCGCATTAGAGTACTGATGTATTGACATCCTTTCTTCCTTTCTTTCCTCCCTTGTCCCTCCTTTCTGTTCATCTCATTTATCCCATCCCATTCGTTTTGCTTCCCTTGAAACCTCGACATCTGATTATTTCCCCTTCCTGGTTTCTGTTCTTGCTCCCCTCGTGCAGCGATAAAGATCTGCTCAGCCAGACCAGAACACTTGCCATGTCATTTGTTAAGTGTGCCAGCACAGACACAGAGCACCAGTACAAGCTGGTCAAAGACATCTCCTTTTGAGGACACCCAAAACCTCACTGAACTCTAAACAACATTCCTGTTATTTAACTCACAATAATGAAATGGTTTTAGGGGCCAGAGAGGCGCCACAGAATCGGTTAAAACACCGACTGCATGTTTGGTTCAGTTCCTGAGACGAACCTGGGTTTCACGGTGATATTTGAGACGGGTCTCGTGATCAGATGTTAAATGACTAAACACTTCCTTACAGTCATGTAACCTGTTGGAGAACGGTTTGATTGTTGCTTAAATGCAGTTAAATGAATTATACACTACTTATATATTCAGTCACATGTGCAACACACTCAACCACAGTGGTCAGTTTATATGCAGTGAGATTGACTCTGAAATGTAACCATTGGGTCTTTTTTATTGTTGATATTAAGCGGGAACACAAACGGTGGGGTGAGTCAGTTGTATTTGTCAGACTAGAGATGTCAGTGCAGTCCAACAGCAGCATCTGCAGTGGGTTTTTTTTTTCACATTTTGTCACATTAAAGGAACAATGTTCAGAAATTTTATTGGGATTGTATGTGACAGATCAACACAATACCGTGTATAAATATGAAATGGAAGGAAATGGATTTACAAATGCAAATCTTAAAAGTGTGGCGTGCATTTGAACTCATTCCACCTTAATCTGTTACCCCTGAAAGGAATCCAATCACCCTGAGAAGATGCTTAATTAGTGGCCGTGTGTAATTTATTCTCAGTATAAAACCAGCTGGTCTCTGAAGGCCTCAGAGGTTTGTTCGAGAACATTAGTGAACAAACAGCTTCATGAAGACCAAGGAACACAGCAGACAGGTCAGGGAGGAAGCTGTTTAGAAGTTTAAAATAGGGTTAGTTCATAAAACAAAACTATAAGTACTGAATATCTCAGAGAGAACAGTTCAAACTATCATCTAAAAATAGATTTATAGGTTTAACGAGACTAAAATTGAGCTTTTTGGACCACATGCAAAAAACTGTAATGCAAAATCCACACCCTTAAAGCCTCACCCCAATGGTGACGTGGAGATGGATGTGGTAGCATCATGCTGTGGGGATGCTTTTTTTAAAATCATGTACAGGGAAGCTTGTCAGTTTCAATACAAAGGATTGACTCAAGGTGACTGTATAGAAATGCACATCACTATTTTTAAATTAAAAATTATTTTTATTAACTATTATTGGAAAAAAAAAAAAAAAAGAAACATGAATCTTTTTCCTTCCACTTCACAAATGTTCTATTTTCTGTTGGTCTGTTGCATAAAATCCCAGTAAAAGAAACTGAGGTTTGTGGCTGTAAAGTGACAAAATGTAAAAAATTTCAAGTGGTGTGTATACTTTTTATTTTATGTTGGTTGGGCTGAGATATCCGGAGAGATCTGTTGTCTGCTGAGATGCTTGTGCCAGAAGATGACATTAAGTTTCACCCTCTAGCAGGCAGCAATGCTCAGGTTTAAAAAAATGAAAAAACAAACAAACAAAAAAAACAACAACAACCGAAAAACAGGGCACTAAATTGATTTTTCTTGTAGCCCTGTTTTCTTTATTTTATTTCTTCATGAGTCAGCCAGTAAGGATTTTAAAGCAGATGTACCATCAGACAGGATTGTGTCTGTGCAGCCTCGTGCTTCAGATCCGTTGCTGGTTTGTGCTGCATGTGTTGCACCTCCTGACCCGCTTCAAAGTGGCTGTGACGACCCCGTCTGTGCCTGCAATCAGTCCCTCCTGCCCTCACTCTTAAGCTGTCTGTAGTATCCGTCTCTTTAGGAGGTAATTCACTTTCTAGACATGTTATGGGATATATTTTAAAGTTAGGTAGAAACTGCAGGGTTCCATTACAAAAAGCTGAATAATGTGTGCAGAAACAGACTGCAGTCAAGTGTAAGAACTTACAGAGTTGTAAAAATCTACATTGTTCTTGTTTTCGGCATATTTACTGACTTCTGTGATTTACACTGTACTAAAAAAAATAATCCATCTGACTATTCTAACTTATATGTTTATACAACTTTGGATTTTTAGACAGAAATAAAGACCCAGTCCTGTTAGTTAAAGCTCACAACTGTTGTCATTTACCACAGTGATCAATAAATCAAAGTGTTTTGAGAGTGCCAGGTGTGGCTGGAGTCTTTATTCAGCTCGTTGCTGAAATACCTGCAGTTTATTTGCTGATTTAGTAACACGACCTTCAGTCAACTGTAGTTTTTGAAGAGTTTGAACTTTCATAACTGTGAAATGGACCAACCATAAATGCCATTGTGTCTAAAATGTAGGAATTTTTAAGGGAATCCTAAAAATGGGAGACAGTTCTGTTACACACTAAAGCTGCACTTGGGTACCAATTATTTTACTTTATTTTTCACTCCTTTTTTTTCCATTGATGATTTGCTTTTGAAGCTTTTCACAGCAGTTTAAATCTCATCGTTCTGCAGCACCCTGTTTTACTTTCTGGCAGCTTTCACACCAACCTCAGCTGTACTTTCTTTATCTTTTACCCCAGAACAAGCGTTTAGTCTTCACCCCATCCTCCCGTCCATCATTTTACTTTCCTGTTTGTTTTATTTTCTCCCCGTGCACACACTCCTCCCAGAGTTTTCTCTCCACGGTCCTGAGTTTGTCCCCTGGTTATAATGGTGCAGATTACAGGAGGCAGAGAGGCACCGCAGCTCCGCCGAGGAGGGATCCAGGCGCTTCAAGCTGGACTTTGCCAACAAGGCCGACAGCCTGCAGCGGCAGATCGAGCACAGAGAGAAGCAGCTGTAAGCGAACTCCACTGTCTCAGAATGGTAGACCTGCACAGGTTCATCACATCCCCACCTCACAGATCATTGATCTCTGGAGTTAAATAAATATTCCACACATACTAATTTATTTTATTTCTCCAATAAGCAGATTGGTTTCCCTATCTTTAAATTAAAAAATGAATGCTGAGTTCAAAAATTATATTGAAAAAAATCTGTCTGCACTTGCATGATGTGTTTTTTCTCCTTCCCCTCCCCCTTCACCTGTTTTTATGGTCACTTTGGACGTTCAGGCAGCAGCTGGAGACAGACCTGAAGATTGAGAGGGAGTGGAGACAGACGTTACAAAACGATCTGGACAGAGAGAGAGACTTGGTGTCTCAGCTCAGCACAGAGGCCTTACAGATCAACGGACTGAAGAAGGTGAGAAAACAAAAGACATAAAACACCTCGCAAAAGTATTAAAACCCCTTAAACCTTTTCGCATGTTGTCATGTTAACCACAGGATCAGTACAGCGTGTATGCTTCAAAGACACATGTATGCTGAACTGTGATCTGATCTTTCATTTTCACTGATTGTTTTTTTTCCCAGGAGTTCCACCGCCTCCAGGAAGAAAACATTCAGCTGAAGAGCATCTGTGAGGACCAAGAAAAGGCTCTGGAGGAGCTCGGATCCAAACTCAGCGAGTATGTGAACGCTCAATAACCAGCTTTCTGTCATAAACACGTCGCTCAACTTAAACCTGATGATTTGTTAGTTTATTCAAAGAACTTGAATCTCCTGATATGTCAACATATAGTTCTTGCTGTTCAGACAAATTCTTTTGAGTCTCATCCGCAGTTTTTAAATCATTTTTGTCCATCAGGTCTAAGCTAAAGATTGAGGACATCAAAGAAGCCAACAAGGCCTTGCAGGTGAAATCAAACCTAAATTATTAAAATGCAACCAAATAATCGCTGTGTGTCGCATTTGGATGTTAATAAATAAGTAAAAAAATGTTCATTTATTTCAGTAACTCGATTCAAAAGCTTAAACTTCCAGTATATAGAATAAGTTCACTCAGAATGACATATTTAGAGCATTTCTAATGTTGAGTAATTGGGGCTTCCAGCTAATGAAAATAAAACTGGTTCACTTACCCTGAGCTCGTACAGACGCCAGACCAGATCATGTGGTCAGAGCCACACAACGCCATCCTGTTGGTGGAACTCACAATCCCAAGCATTCCAAGTGCGCGGACCAGACAGAGGACTGCAGGGGCGCTGGCTGGAAAACCATCATGTTCCCTGTCGAAGTGGCATGCAAGGGCTTGTTTGGGTCCTCGATTGTTTGCCTGCACAGGAGTAAGGTAGCCATCCAAGAACTGGCAGAGAAGGGCAGCTTTTGGCTGTGGCTGCTGAGGAGGGAGAGGAGCTGGGGACCAAACAACAACCAGGAGTGAAAGATCCTTGACTGGTGGTCCTAATGACCCGCTTATGCCGAGAAGAGGAGCACACTTGCACAAAAGGCACCAGTGGAGATGCGTCAGGCAGCAATGCCCAGCAGGTTGACCATCAAGCTGTATATTCATAGGACCAAAAAAGGGATTTTTAAGACGAAAAGGATTATGGTCACGTTCTGACCAACATGATCATGATCACATGGTTCCAGCTGACTTGGCTGTTTACTCTCAGCTTCCACAAGGAAGGTAAACCTTGTGGAAACTGGCTGTTCAGAGTGCTGTATCCAACCATACTAATAGAAAGTTAAGTGGAAGAAAGAAATGTGATACAAAAAGGCTGATGAGCACAATCACATCCTAAAGAGGATGGTGAAGCAAAGCCCAGATTGTCAAGCTGTGGACTGCAGCTGGAGTGAGGACTTGAGTAACTACCTTACCCAGACATGGCCAGGATATGAGCTACACTGTCACATTCCTTGTGTTAAGCCACTTCTTAACCACAGAACATGTTAGAGCCTTACCTGGACTCAGGAGAAAACAGAAGAGAGGACACGTCGCATTGATGTTTACAGTAGGCTGAGATTTCTCTCTTAAACTTGTCTTCTGTGACCTTCTCTTCTGTAATATTCAAGTTTTCTTAAAGTCTGAATTCGGGGTTTTCATTAGCCGTTAGCCACGATCATCATCATTAGGAAAAATAAAGTTTAAAATGTGTCACTCTGTAAGTGATGAATCTATTTAATGAGTTTCAATGTTTGTATTGAAATATTAGTAATTTTAATTTATATTGATCCTCCTGTAACTTGTAAGTTGAAGTAAACAGACCGGTGTTTGCTTTCAGGGCGGTCAGGTGTGGTTGAAGGATAAAGACGCCACTCACTGCAAGCTGTGTGAGAAGGAGTTTTCCATTTCAAGACGAAAGGTCAGTAAAAACCTTAAGTTGACCTTTTCATTCTAGCCCTTTTAGTTTTAGCCTCCGATGGAAAGTTTACATCACAGGAACGAGGGCTTTAAGACTAAAGCTGATCGTCTGTTGACAGCACCACTGCAGGAACTGCGGGGAGATTTTCTGCAACAGCTGCTCCGACAACGAGCTTCCTCTACCTGCGTCTCCCAAACCGGTCAGAGTGTGTGACACCTGCCATGCCCTCCTCCTCCAGAGATGTTCCTCCAATACAACATGAGACAAGACTCCACCACCACTGCCAGGTGGAGTCAGACTCGTACTTAGCTACTCTCAAGCTCTTTACGAGACCCATGTATCTCCTCGGGATTGCTGCTAAGGGTGGAACACATCGACAAATCCTCATATGTACAGTTTTTTGGGGGGTTTTTTCTCTTTGACAAACTAAATGAGCACCATCTGCATGATCCTTTCAAGTCTTTTTGTGCAGTTCCTCAAGGTATAATCGGACAAAGAGGAAGCAGTGACTCTGATCTGTCTGACTAAAACATCCTCGTCTCGTGCTAAGTTAAAAAAAACTCTGATTTGTAGCAAAGCAGATACGATATATGGGGGCAAAGCTCATGGAGGTAAAGAGTTTAAAACAATGCATGTTTTGTTTTTTTTTAAGACTAACAGAGTGAAATATATGGAGTTGAACGGCAGGGCTGCTGTTCGTCATCGTTTCTGGGTTTGGATGAAAGAAGAAACAACCTTAAAAAGAACTGAAAGTGAAAATGCACTGACTGGTTCTGCTAAATGGGTTTTGGAACCAAACCCAGTTTTTCTCACTACTCCATCGTTATAATGCACATGACAAACATGAAATCTAAACTGATGAGATTATATAGTTAGCACACAGCTTGAGGGACATGTGCCTTTTTGTTGTTATTTAAGTACAAACTCTGGTTTTGGAGCACCTTTTTTGTTAAGTGAAAACAAATAGTCTTAAAGCAATGTTTACACAAACTGTCAACGTTAAGCCTAACTAGCAGGTTGAATTTCAATCCAAATTCTAGCCTACAGTGAAATCATGACTGTAGATATTTTTACAAGAATTATTTGTGCTGCAAAAACAGGTCTTGGTTTTATTTGACTAAAGTTGCTTCACAAAGATAAACATGATCAAGTCAAGGCAGAAAGGCCTGCTGGACACAAACTTGGTGTCAATTTTGACACTTGGCTAGACTTTTATAATAGTGCCATTTGAGCCAGTGTTAATATTGTAAGCACCACACATCTCTGTCTTTCATTTTGTTAAAATGAACTCCAATGTGTTGCAGAGACATCTCTGGAAGAAAACAACTACTTTCTTAAATATTCCAAAGTAGCGACACTAGCCAGCTAATAGAGATTAAAGCCACACTAATGCATTGGATCCTCGTCAAAGAACCAAGAGGAGTTTGTGTTTATGAACCACTAACGGCACACACAGGTATTTGCCAATCATGTAGTTTTCTTAAATGTGGATGATTTGTATTTATGTTTGATTTTTGTGAATTATGCACATCAATTCATCTGAAGAATCCCTGTTAACTTGAAGTCAGCTGTTAAAGAAATGTCAGTGCTGCTCCATGGTTTACAAGGAAAGTTTATAACTTTTTTTTTTTTTTTTTTTTTTTTTTTTTTTAAATGCACTATGGAAGCCAACAGAGGTTGTCTGTTTTCCAAATATTTTTAAGGTAACCCAGGATAATGGGATAATTGCCTGGGGAAAGATTTTTGTTTTTGACCTCATAAAGTGATTGTTTAAAAAAAAAAAAAAAAAATCAGTGTAATTTTGTCTTCTGTTCATATTATTCCTTTCTAATCTCTCTGTTTCAGCTAGACCGAGCTTTTGTGCCTTTACAGATGGACAGGCCAAGATGGTGCAGCATTTAAGTACAACTCGTAAACCACATAATTCATACTAAATTGGCTATAACAGAATAAACAGTCATTCTTATCAGCAAGTTTAATTGTCATCTTGCTCAAAAGCTCCTAAAATCAACCATTTTTGATTTCCAAGTTCCTTTTGTGCATCAATTTTAATTAATAAAGAGATCTGACTGTTTTCTACTGATTATGTTTAAAGATGACAAGGTTTTCCAGACTCTCTTGGAAAGTCTGGAATCAGCTTTTATCTGTTTACAGGTCTGGATCAGTAAGGAAATTGAGTTTGGAAAAAAGTTTGACCGTATTTTGCTTGCTGACATATAAAAATCTTTTCTTAAAAAAAACTTGTGCTTTATACATCAATTAATGTTTTAATATATCATTTGTCAACATTTTTACCACTATAGTTTGAAAAAAGAGCCATTTCACACTTTCTTTTAATGTGTGTTTCAGACAACTGGGTTTTCCCCCCCCCCCTTTTTTTTTTTTTAAATCTGGCTTTAGTTTAGATGCTAGCAAACAAAGCATTGAAATTGCTATTTTTTTGATTTTTAGAAATAGATTAAGCTTTTATTCTGTCTTGAAAATCTGATCTCCCATTTGTCATTTAATGAAAAATTAGATGCAACTGAATTCCATCATACAAAAAAATATAATGTGAAAGTAGTCACACAACTGTAAGCCTAATGCATGAAAACCTAAACCTTTTGATGGGCAATATGAAATATTATGAAATAACCTGTACTTAGGCCAAATTTGACAAGTCTTAGTGGTACAGATTCTGAAAAAAAAAAAAACCTGATCTAAGTTGGTCTATTCCAATAAAAAGCAATGGAATAGCCCTTTATTGATCTGTACCTGAGGCCAACATCTGCTTTCTGTTGTTCCATGATTTGTGAAACATCTTGATAAAAACATTGTAATGATTTTTTTTTTTTTCCTCTTACATATCCGTTGTTTTATGAAAGCCCAAAGTAGGAATCTACAAATTTCAGTCTGGAAAAGTCAGGAATTTTACAATGGAAGACGTGAAGGAACCCTGAAATGATTAAAGGATCACATGATCAGCTAACTTCACTGTAGTGTGGCTCAGCATCACTTCAATGTTGCAACAAGGGTGTAAAAGCAAAATTTAGGAGGCTGGAAATCCAAACTTTTTAATATTTTTTTTTTTTAAAAGTTTGATCAAATAAAACAAAATGGCCAGCAGCATAATGCCCAGACGTCCGCTTAAAATTTGAAGTCTTTTAGAAAACTCCAGTGTAACGTTGCCTCATCTGTTTTTTGAAATAAGTTTTCATCATATTTTAACAGATTTTTCTTTCCAGTATGTTAAGCATCCTTTATAACAGTGTTTCTTATTGCTGTCCTATATAAATATCTCAGGGCGGTTCTAGGGTTGAGGGTTGAAGTTGGGACCAGTTCGGAACCCATTCAGAAAAAAGCGACAGCAAAGTCTTTATTTATTTAGATGTTGAGGATAAAATGTTTAAAGTGCTCTTTTTTTGGAGAGTTTTCTAACATGTGGCGTTGCAGAGGGCTGCTTTTTGTTAGTCTGAATAAGTTTGAACCCATCTACAGATCTTAACCCAGAACTATTCCAGTCAATCAAAAGCCTCCAAAAACAGCACAAACCAGTCATTCAAGAAGCAGCTTCTTTAATACACATTTGAACAAGACCAGGTTTCAAAATGTCTTTTCTGATCAGCAGACCAGAACAGTAAAGACTTTTTTCTTGTGAGAATGTTTTATTGAATCATGTATTTTTTAGAATGTTTCTCTGAAACCACAGAGAAGTATGCACTGAAACCATGAGCTTCAGAGGATGATTTTGAGGTTTGTTCTGCTTTTATTTTGTCTTTCAACAAATTGACTTCCTTACATGCGTTTCTACCATGTTTACCATGAAGACTTTGTGCTTCCTTTTTTATATAAGGTGATTTAAATATGAGGCGTTCACTTAATAAAAATATTTATTTGGGACAATTAAGTGCACTCTATACTACCCCACTCTGTTCACTGCAACTGGTACAAACTACTCTGAAACTACAGTGAGGTTTGTCCCTCCCTTTTATTATCATTTTGTTATTTTTGGAGTACTTAGGCAACACTACAATGACGTTAACTGCAAAGAATGAGATAATCCGCTATAGCCAATTTTCATATAGCTTACCGAGTGGTACTTAAATGCACCATCCTGGCTCGTCCACCCGTGTGTCCACAGAAATCGCAAGCAATGATTATTATTAAGAGGTACTGAAGGATTAAGAAAAAAAACCCTTTATCAATAAACTATTATTTTATTTTATTTTATTCTCTTACAGAGACATCAAGGTAACGATCCCGTTATCGCGACGATTTCAAAAAATATAATTTGTAACAAGAAACATCCCCTACTCGGCTTCCGTAATTCTGGCAATTAACAGCAGGAAATTGTTTTAGGTGTCTTACCTAAACATGTTTAATGTTATTTAATGTCGGAGCAATAAATGGTTATGAGTCTTTTTATACACTGTATGTAAACATCTGACTGTAATGGTGTACTTGGAAATACATGAAGAGAGATTAAAATTAATCAACATATTAAAAGTTTTTCCACTTTTGTTTCAATAAAATGTTTGTTTTCACATTTATTAGTTTGTATCTCCAGGGCATTTATTTCCTCTGTAGAAACCAGTTTTACTTTTTAATGTATTTTAAGTCATTTAATTAAAAGGGAGATTAGCTTTTTCACCTCCAGTTAAGATCCGATTTACCTCACACAAATGTAAACGCTATGAGGAAAGAAGGTCGTTTGTGCTTTACCTCTGTGTACTCTAGATGGCGCATTTGTTCTTTTCTTTAAAAGTTTGTCACCTTCGTTGTTAAATTGTTGAGGTAATTCAATAGACAATTACTGATATCAGTAGCAGTTGCTCCCTTAAACTTTAGTTCGGTTCATATAAACATTGGCTTGCAAAAGTATTCATATACATTTTTTTTTTTTTTTTATAACAACAACAAAAAGTTGTTTTATCTTTTTATCTTTATTTTATCCAACGTAAAACAGTTTAGACATTTAAAGGTATTTTATGGATTTTTACACATCTCAATTTGTCCATGTGGCAAAATAAAAAATGCAAAATGCCCTCACCGTTTAACTGGAAACCAGTTTCAGCACTGTTTTGTTTCATGATTTGTGAAAGAAAACAGTAACACCCAACTGGTTATTTTTGCTTTTTGTTTAAGTTGTACTAGTATGCCCTTAAAATCATTAAAGAGCTTGTATTGGGCTTGTATTGTGTTTAATCTTTTATTGTATACATATATGACTGTTATTTTTATAGTTTGTAGCTATGTGCAGCACTTTGTTTCAGCTGTTGCTGTTTTAAAGCGCTTTATACATAACGTTGGTATGGTATCAAAAGAGCTGGAATAATCTAGAAAATCTAGTCAGGATAAGTAAGGAGTTTTAAAATATAAATAGTATAGGACACCTGTCCTTTGAATTGATCAGTCACATAAAATCCCAAAGAAATACATTGAACCTTTGACTTTGAATACTTTTGCAATGCACTATATTTGATTGCGGAGCTTGTTAACAGGGGGTTTCAGACATTATATTCTCAAAGGCTACAGTTTAAATAGTGGTTCACTTAAATTGCTTCAAGTGCTGACAACATCCATCATGCAGGCAGGTGTGATCAGTGCTAGCATCAGAGCTTTAGATTTCAGCTACAAATAAAGGCAAACATGCAGAGCTGCACTATATTAAACACAGTCTCTGCTGGGGCCAGTTTAGTGCTTATATGCAGGTGTACTAAGTACAGGGGCTGCAGGACGAACAACACCAATTACACGATGGATGTCATGTGTGACTGCACACAATCTCATTGTGACTGTTATTTAAAAACCGTCTTGTCTTTCTACAAAAGTCCCACAACAGGTGGCAACATGTTATCACTGGGATCCAGAAAGTCCGAACACCAGCATTTAAAATGACAACATTGATAACTTAGACAGGATGTAAGCTAGTGGTAATTTAGTTATATTTATCAGATAAACATGGAGGTCTGACATTCCTGTTGAAATATAAACAACTCAAGATGCTTACCTGCACTTTTAAAGTATCTCAAGCTTATCTGTTTAAAAATCTGCTTCCTTATGATAGGTAGCCTCCTATATAAAGGAGGCTTACTTGATTTTTTAAAAATTTGGACTTTTAGCAGTATGAGTACACACTAGATGAAGCTCGCCATTTATCAGCAGATTAGGGACACAGCAGGCACTTAAAATATTCTGTTGTTGGCAGGTAAACAAAATATAACTGTTTTTAAAAAATATCCTAATTGGAACCTTGTTTAAAGCACACTTTGTGGGAATTTAATATGACTGTACAAGATAAAAACTTTAACCTATAGAGGGCGCCAAAGATATTTAACCGGAGGTCAAATCAAACTGAAAAAGCCGAAAACACTTGAGAGCAGCATTTAGCTGCATGCATCTGCTTTTTTCCTATATGAGGCTGTAATGTTACGGTTATTTCACTAAAACCCCGTTTTCAAAATACCTTGAAAGTTGCACATAAAAACAAAATGTGCTGGTTGTTAAATAACCTTAATTGTTTAATTTATTATTTAAAAAAGAAAATTTTACAAAAACTATTTAAAAGGGATTATATCTTTTTCATGAAATTATTAGTGAATTTAGAGTGTCAAGAAATCTTTGCACACACTAGACAAGAAGAAGAAAAACAAATTGGATGGTACTGAATTAAAAAGAAACAGTTTAGAGTAGAAATGTATGTTTATGAGCTCAGGAAGATTTCTGAACTGTTTAATCAGACTGAATGTATAAAGCTGCATCTCAGTGCAGTATAATCTCACCAAAAGGTAATTTATTTCAGTAATTCAATTTAAAACAAACAAATATGGATTCATTAGACATAGGGATATAAACTCGGCACAAAAACTATGGAACGTGGTCAATTTTTCAACACTTATGACAATAAACCTTGTACCACTGGAAACCTGTTTATTCCCCCATTAAATAATATCACATTCGTCAGGAAAAATGTATTTGTTGGTTGAGCAGCAGAGTTCAACATGACAAATCCACCGTGTTCTGGACTTTCCATCAACTGACGCCACAAGGAGCGTCAGCCACAAAACAGCCTTGCTCAATAAGCTGGTTGCTCAGAGTGCTGTATCCAAATGGAAGGTTGAGTGGAAGAAAAAAAGTGTGGCAGACTCCATTGGGTTTCATTAAGTCCAAAGTCAGCACAGCCTACTTGGTTTATGGATCATGTTGTTGATTGGCCAGCATATTAAAGACACAAGACCAAGACGCCTTGGTGCAGATAAACTGAAGACCACCATTAAAGCAACCCAGACTTCTTTAACACCTCAGAAGAGCCACAGGTTGATTGAATCCTTGCAGCATTGATGCAGTAATTCATGCAAAAAAGCCCACACCAAGTACTGAGTGAATTTCCTGAAAAATTCAAGGACAAACCTTTGATTAGGCTGATATTTCTAAACTAAAAATAGTTTTCTTAACTGTCTTGTGCAAATATTTACATTTTTGGAAACCTGAATTATTATTTATTTATTTATTTTTTTTTTTTTGGGAGGGCGGGGATGGGAGGGGTTAATCAATTGTTCAATACAATTGTAACTTAATTGAGCCTGTATTTTTATCTTTTGATTGGCAATTCTGAAAACGTCGTAGACCGATACAGATTAATTTGAAATCCATTATTGTTGATATTGACAGAACCAAAGCAGTGCTGTTAACAGGGGCTGAGACCTCTGTGGTTTTGACAGCACCTCCCTGAACGTCAGTGTGGCTCTCTTTGCCTGTCAAGCAGTCCAAGAATTTGAACCTTGGACCCCGATGGTCACAGGGTCACCTCAAGTAACATTTGGCTACTGTCTTCCACAAATGTTCAGATTCTATACTCTGTTTGTCGTTGAAGTCTTGTCAAAGTATCATTATGAACTCAAAGATTTCCACCAAGTTTAAAATAAGCTGCATAGTGTGTGTACTTGTTACAGTCTGGAAAAAAAATAACAAAATTTGTAGTTCTTTCTTCCTTACAGTTGGTAAGTGAACCTCCCAAATATGCAGGACACACACTCTCTGTGGGGCACACACACATCCTGTGCAGTGAGAGTGACATATTTATCTTTAGAGGAAAGGAGGAGGTAGCGCAGAGCAAGATAGCCAGCCTAAAAACAGACTCCATTCAGGTAGCCACACAGATAAATGTGGAAGTGAGTGTCAGTATTAACAGCATGAGTCAGATGATACACATCACTATGAAGCCAGTATCTCTCAATGCGCAGCATTAATGGGACAAACCTGGAATCAACACTGCTTTCTTCATAGATTAGGAGTTGTCAGGGACACACAACTGTTTTTTTTTTGTTTTTTTTTTTTTTTTTTATCATTCTGGTCTAGACCTGATTATCTTAATATCTGTTGAGAAGGAGAGACACTTTCCGATCGCAGTCACCTTCTGCTATCTGTGTGTGTGCTGTAGTAGAGCAGCTTTCCCAGACTAGTGATAAGTGTCACCACAGTGGGGGCTTTGACACCTGGGCTGGTGTAATGGGTGGAAGAGGGGGTGGGGCGTGTGAAGTCTGAGGTTCACACCTCCTGACAATAGGAGGCGATCCTGTAACTAACCCCTTAATACCTGATAGACTGCCATACCACAGATCTACAGAGCTCAGTGAGAGGACCATACGTCCAGTGCTGCTACAGTTTTCCTGTTGTTGGTACTTCAGCTTTTCAAACGTGAAATACGCCACGGGAAAAGTTGAAAATTTGTAATTATTACAAAGAAACTTGTTGAATTTTTCAAAAAAGGAGAAAAATATCTATCATCATATCTGCTTGTCCGGTGCTATTTCAAAGTTAACCTGGAGCCCTTTGTGGGTTATAAACGAATCCGTTTTCAGATGATATCTAGAAACTAACATGATTCCTAACATAAGTTTTAAATGATTATTGCAAATAACATAGTGAATCAATAACTTGTGCACAAATGTGTTTAAAAGTATGGCATTAATCATTTCAAAGAGCTGTTTACCTAAAGAAGTTGTTTTTTAACCTTGGGAACTTGAACTGTGCGCGGCTCATTGTGGTGACATTAATGTTTCACAGTGCTTTGCAGTAAAACAGATTATTTGAACGTTAAAATGGACAAAGGGTGTACTTTTTTGTCATCACTTCTGGCAGAACAGCAAAGTCAGGTTATTGTTGTTTCTGGACAATACCTGTTATTTCCTTAATTTCAATAATTTGTGTTAGTATTAGCATCTTAACTCTTGTAGGCTTGATTCCTTTCAATAAAATGTTAAATCCTCTACTACTGCTCTTGACTGTTGACAAAAATATATTTTTACAAAATGTTTCTCTTTTTTCACTGGATGAAACTAGTCATGAAATATAATAAACAGCGTCTCTTTTTACCCTAACAGATCAGACGTACAGTGCTGCTATTGTTTGTGTTCCTATTATTTATATTCTCACCCAGGGTAAAATGTAGAAACAAAATGAAGACAGAGAGACCTCTGTTTGGGTAGGATTTGAGAAATAAAAATAGATAAATGTGTGTAACACACTGAACAAAGCTTTAGTGTCAAGACTAAACCCTTAGCAGAAACAGTTTTATTTATTGAGGCCTGAATTAGTCATTGGAGCTCTGACAGTGATGGCTCAGAGCAAGCAAGAGAATAAATCAGAGTTAAACTGTTAATGGCTGCACCATGCAGGGTACCATCAGTATGCTGCTCCTTTAAACGCTCTCCATAAACACACATCCTGTTCCTGTCAGCAGATACATGCTAAAGAGGCTCATTTGTACTATTTAAGGCTTCTTTGCGACTTCAATCTTCGTCTTTCTGGGCTCTGCTCTCCATCTAACTCATCATCTGAGTGTGAAAATTCAAACTCTTTTAACTTGAGACTTCTCTCCCCTAATCTCCTAATTATCACTTATGTTGTGTGTCAGAACAGGAGAGGTCTGCTTGTCGAGGTAATATCTGGGTGAAGGAAAACTTGAAATAAGAACAAAGAGGAACAAAGCAGAGTGGATGCATGGATTAGAGCAATGTAAGTCGATGACCAAAATAAATGAGTTTTTAAAGTTGCCAGTTTGGTGTAGGGTGTGAAAGTTTAAGGCATTGCATTGCATAGCAACAAAAGAAGGTGAATGTATGCATTCTGTCAGTCACATGCTAACGGGAAGTGTCTGTGCTTATCAAAGAGTAGGATGAGCTGACGTGTACCTGCTGAGAAGCTTCCAGCTTTCAAACTGAGCTGTTACGCCTCCATTAACACACAGACATCGTGTGTGTGTGGTGGGGGTGAGTGTGTTAAGGCCAAATAAGGTCAAACGTCTTGTCAAACTCCTTCCCAAATAAGTCTGATTAAACCCAGTGGAGTAGTTCGTTGTAAGCTGACTTCTGCGACTCTTGGACTCCTGGAATCGTCTTCTTAAAGGCCAGAAGGTGCTCAGTTGGAAAAAGATGACCTGACACTGACATTCTCTCTCTAACACACCCATCATTTTTTTTCCTAAGATCAAAGACTTTGGAGTAAAGGATTTGCAACCGAAGCTGTAATTTATGTGGAGGAAGATGCCACAGCTGCTATGTCGAACTCAGAAATGTCCGTTTATAACAGATGCTTTCCCAGTTTTTGCTCTAACGATTTAAATCTAAAATATGCTGCCTGTTTGTCTTGTTGTGTGGCCTCTTTCTCTAAGTTGTTTGCAGTTTCTTACCCAGAATCCATTTTTGTTTTGATAGCTGTACAATTATGATAAGAAAGGATAAGGATACAAAAATTGAGAATTTCTGATGCAGGATTTCACCAAAATACTTTCAGGTCACCCAATGTCATTGGTGGGGGGTCCACAAGGTAGTAGACAATAGCAGACCACCAAACTAAATGTAAACCAAAGATCAGAGTTTGAGAGTAATCTGTTGAATTTGGTAAACAACGTGGATTCTGAAGTGTTTTCATTTAATAAGATGGACCTTTTACTGGTGGAACTCAGTTCCAACAGAGGTGGTGTTTTGTGCTGCAGGAAGCTTTATTTTATTGTATTTTAGCCTTATACACTACAATGCAAACTCATTACATTGAGGTGTTTCAGCTGCCTCCATGGCCTCTGGTATATAAACCCAGCACAGAGGAGACTGTTTCCACAAACACGGGCTGCTCTCAGGAACTCCATTTTGGTACTGTGATAAAATGCCACCTGTGCTGTAAGTGCAGTTGTGACATTTCCTCATATCTCACAGCCAACTGTTGGTGGTTTTATAACACGTGGAGCTGACTGAAAATCACAGCAACACAGCCATGAAGTGACAGGCTACTTAAAATAAAAGAGTGTGAACAGTAGATGCCAATGACACAATGCACAGAGGTCACCAACTTTCTGCAATGTCAATGGCTACTGTCCTGCAATTTCATGTGGCTTTCAGATTAGTATAAGAACAGTATGAGCAAAGCTTCAAGGAATAGGTTTCCATGGCAAAGCAGCTGCATCCAAGTCTTACATCATCAAGTGCAATGCAACGAGTTGGATGCAGTGGTTTAAATCAGGCCACAACTGGACTACCAGACTAATGGAAACATATTATTTGGAGTGACTAATAATGCCTCGCTTTCTGACAATACATTGCAAAACTCTAGGTTTGGCAGTTGCCGGGAGAACGCAGTTTGGCTGACTGCATTTTCTGAAGTGTAAAGTTTGGTGCCAAGAAGATTATGGCGAGGAGATGTTTTTAAGGAGTTGGGCTCAACCCCTTAGTTCTAGTTAAAAATAAACTCATAAGTGCATCAGTATATCCAGACATTTTGGACAATTTTGATGTTTCAGCATGGCTGCACACCAGTACAGAAACCAAGGTTCACACCTTTGGATGAATTAGAGCGGAGACTGTGAGCCAGCCCTTCTCAACAAACATCAGAGTCTAAGCTGGCAAATGCTCTCCTGGAGGAATAGTAAAAATTCCCATAAACACAATCCTGAACCTTGCAGAATGCCTTTCCAGAAGAATTGATGCTGTCATATCTGTGAAGGGTGGGCCAGTGCTTTAATAAAACCTTGGTATAAAGAATAGGATGCCATTAAAGTTCATGTGTCTGTAAAGGAAAGTGACCCAATATTGCACAAGCAATGTTGCATGTTTGAGCAAGAAAATGTCTGTGATGATCAGTGAGCCATGATGGATGCTGATGAGAGGCTTACACAAGCAGTGATGACAAAAATTACTGGTTTTTTTAGAACTTAAACGGGAACAAATCTATTTATTTTACATTTTGATGGGGTTTTTTTCACTGAAATGATTTCTACACATGTCCACTGCTTTTAAACATCATATTCTAGTGCTGTCGCATCAGTTATGAGACAGGTCAGCACATCAGAAATACAGATAAAATACAAATCCACCATTATGTACAGTGCATTAAACACTCCACAAGAGCATTAAATAGTAAGTGGTAACAGTAAATAGTAAATTCATGCAGTGCTTTCTAGTCTTACTCAACACTTAAAGCACTTTACACTAGAGCCACATTCACCCAGTCACACACATTCCTGCACCGATACCCATGTTGGTAGGCAGCTGGGAACTTGGGGCCTTACCTGCCTTACCTTCAATAAGAACTGCACATCTTTGTTAGGGGTACCAACACACTTATTAAGGTGCATCTTCTGTTTCACCTGGGTGTATCCAGACCTGGATTCAGCTCTGACCTTTGGTGATCAGCGTAGCTGGGAAGGGTGCTTATAATATTTCTGAATAGACATATACTGGATGCCTAACCTTTTGTTGTTGGTTGTAAACTCTGTGTACAAATTTGAATTGAAATTCAAAAGCAACAAAAAAATGAATTAGCAGTGGTGATTTTTAGCATCAAAATGCGAAATTCTTTACACATCAACGTAGATTTTTCTGGAGGGATCACAGAACAAGAAGACGAGTGAGTCTCCATTGAGCTTGAGGACTTCCCAGTTGTCTTGACCTTTGACTGTGACCCTGTGATCTCCACCTCCCCAACCTGCCAGCCTGTTAACCAAGGCCTCATGCATGTGACCCATCTGCACTTCAGAGGAAGTCCCAACCGACAGTCATCTGTGGAGGGTTAAAGCGTTACTGACAGACAGAAAGGGAGAACAGAACAAGGCAAAAGAGAGCGAAGGAAAGGAAGTGAGAAAACCCAAGAGAAAGTGTCATAATTCATCCATTAACACATTAATGCCCGAAGGAAGTGGAAGAGGTCAGAAACTTTCCAGCACCGAAGGAGACGGCATGAGCATGAGGAGAATGTACAGCAGAACCAGGTCCACACTGGCAGCAGCTGCTCAGGTTAGGGTCTTTTTTTGTTTTGTTTTTTGATCCGTACATGAAATGCAGTCAGTCTTTTTAAAATCAAGATTTTAAAAGCTGAAATTGTGTTGATGGTTATGTGGAAGCACACCAACCTTCAAACAAGCAGCTAAATGATTACATAATTGCAATGCTGCAGGTTAAACTTAACCAAGTTTAACATTTAGATTTGGAGGGGATTTTTTTCTATATCTGAAATAAATATAAAAAATACAAACCAACAGACACCGTGGATGGCATCTGTGAGAGCAAACCCTCCTGACACCTGCAAAGATGAGTTTTGCAAAATAAGAGACAAAACACTGGAGAGTTGTTTTTCATAATGTAATTGGGATGAACGAAAAATAGCAGCAGACAGGATAAGTAACTGTGTCAATGCAAGCTGCAGACACATTAACCCATTCAGTTTAAGAAAAACATGTAAAACTGCAAACCTAAAATAAAGAAGACTTAGAAGGCCTTTGTAACCCTTTCCCTTTTGAAAACTTTTAAGCAGCTTCATGTGTCAAAAGTGTTGTTTTTAACTGATTTTTGATTCTAATGTCTGACTGCAATCAGGTTTGGGTGTGGCTGGTAATATTATACCAAAAATGTGACTAATCACAGTTATTTTAAACTTTAACAAGGGAGGAAAGTATATTATCCGACATGACCATGTTGGTTTGGTTAGCTTTTTTCTTTCAACAAATGAAATGATCATTTGAAAACTGTATCTCATGTTTGCTCTGTCTGTCTTTGTGTGATATTGAAATTAATTTGTCATTATGAAACATCTAAGAGTGCAAAAATAACCCCATGAAAAAAATCTGTAGGATTCCAAATACTTTTTTAGTACTGTAAATTTCACAAAAAGCCCATTGTTTATCTACATAAAAGCTCCAAGAACAGAAGAAGAGAAGGTTTAAGCAAATCTTGAAGCGAGAAGAGGGAAGGTGATGAGAATCATTTAAATTACAAAAAAAAGGACAACATCAAGAGATGACAACTAGAGAAATAAACAACAGTCGGAGAAAGGTTCTCGAGTTTAAAGTTTGTTGCTAAGATGCTCATAAAAACATATATACATATACATATGAGGCTACTATACATGTACATGTGCATGTACTGCATTCTCGGTACATGTACCGAGAACGCAGGGAGATATTTCTATTAAGCATAACTAGTTAAGAACACTGCTGTCAGTAATTCTGTGTTTACTGAATGTTTTCTATGATTTAGCTGATGTTGCACAATGTTACCACCCCCCACAAACCCAGAGATACATTGTCTTCATAATGTCTGTTTGGATGTTTTTTTGGCAGCTGCCAACCAAGATATCTTTTCAACTGCTCAGGACAGAGCCAAGAAACAAAAAGCAGAAGCTTTATAATCAAGCCTGTGGGACATGGTATTATCTTCACCTACTGAGACTGTTTCGATGCTGTGAGTGCCAACAGGAACAGTGTGTTTTCAAGGTCTAACTATCCACTAGTGGACATATAAAAATAGCTGCAGGTTATTAGAACATAAATATGATTTTCAGATAGGGTTGTAACTCCAAAACAGACTGAAACATAAACTCTTGAAAAGTTCATAAAATATGAGATAACTGGTTTTTGTGCAGGCCGCTTATATTCGCGATCTCCTTCTTTCAGTCACTACACAAAGCTCATGACCATAGCTAAATTGACCAATAAATTGAGAACTCCAGCTTTTGGCTTAACTCCCTCTTCACCATGACTGACCGGTACAGCGCCCGCATTACTGCAGAAGCCACACCAATCTGCCTACCAATCTCCCACTCCATTTTTCCCTGATTTGTGAACAAGACCCCAAGATACTTAACCTCCTCCACTTGAACTAGGACCTTGTCCCGACCCAAGTAAGCGGGTCCTCTACCCTTTTACAGCTCAAGACATTGGTCCTGGACTTGAAGATGCTGATTCTCATTCCAGCCGCTTCACACTCAGCTGTGAACTACTCCAGTGAAAGCTGTAGATCCTGGTCTGATAAAACCAACAAAACCACATTATCTGCAAAAAGTACAGACTTGATGCTAAGGCCACCAAAACAGATCCCCTCAACACCTTGGCTGTGCCTCAGAATTCTGTCCCTGATGGTTATGCACAGAATCGGTCACAACCTTGGAAACAAGTCTGATTTACTGCTGACAATGTAGAAATAAGAGCTAGTTTTGTCTAAATCATGGAATCCATCTGATTTTCTGACATTAGCAGGGGGGCAAAAACTCTCTGGAGGTACAAGATAAAAATTAAAGGTTGGTTTATGCTACATTAACCTATGCTAACATGTTTTGGTTTTTTTTTTTTTTTTTTTTTTTTTTTTTTTTTTTTTTTTTTTTTTTTTTTTTAACTCTTTCTGCTTTTTTTAAAAATTTACTGTGTTTTTGTATAACATGCACAAAAGCATAAGTAGTGACTAAAACACTCAGGTATGCCGAATCACTGCACGCTAAATAGAGACTAATATTATTCAGTTGTAACAATATTTGATATGTCAGCGTATTAGGCATCTACCTAATTCTGACGACTCACTAATGCCAGTACAAGTATATGGCAATGAAGGCTGCTATTTGGAGGACTTCTAATGTATTTCCAGTTTTGTATTCATTTTAATCAGAAGACTTCTTCTGATTAAGTGGATGTTTTCTTTCTTGAGGATTTTACAATACATACATGTTGTTTTGAGTGATAATTAAATTTTTTTGTTGCTGTAACAATGCTTCATGCCAACAAATCGTGTTGGAAACCCTGCTTGTCTACCCTCAAATGGTGCCACATTTGAAAGGATGATGTATTTGTGAGCTGAGCACTAGAGTTATTCTGTTGTTGACTCTTGCATGGTGTTGCTTATTAAATTGGTTGATTGAAGAAACAATGCATATTGACATGATAATAATACATACATTGAACAAACAGGAGGGTTCGGGACTGTGTAGAAGAATTGTATACAACCACAACAGGCTTGCATCTCCGTCCAATGCTGTTCACATATGAAATGAAATGACTTCAGACTTATATAGCGTTTTTCAGCACCCTCAAAGATGCTTTACAGTGAAATCAGTCTTTCCAATTCATGCACACATTCACTGCCACATTGTAGCCTGGGGCAGTCTGACAGAAGTGAGACTGCCATGTTGCGCTATAGGCCCTTCTGATCACCACCAGCAGCCAATATAGGCAATATAGGTGAAGTGTCTTGCCCACAATGATACAACGACAGAGACGAACAGGGTGGGGGCTCGAATCGGTGACTCACCGATTGCAGGGCCTCCGTCGCCACCAAACCCCATACTGTACTGTAGGATGGCATTCATTTCCTCGACCAGAATTTGTTGCAATTCAGCCATTGTGGTTGCGTGGATACACTACACCCAGGCTTTTCCCACACGTGTTCAATGGGGTTGAAGTTAGAATGAAACTGTGGGGGCAAAACATTGGCCTCTTGGAAGGCAGGGTTCAGTGCCTAGTCATGGAGATATGGGATTGCAAAATAAAATCTGAATATTTCTCTGAATCTGGGTGTAGTGATAGACTCAGACCTGAACCTCCAGAGACATATAAAGACAGTTACAAAGTCAGCCTTCGATCACCAAAAGAACATTTCCAGGATTAAAGGACTAATGTCCCAGCAAGATCTTAAAAAACTCAACCATCCATTCATCTTTAGTTGACTTAATTACTGCAACAGTGTCTTCACAGGTCTTATGAATATGATTAATTCTAGTCTGGAATACATTATACATACATTATTACTTCTCTTTATTTTGCCACTTTAATGTAATGCTTCTTGTTTGTTTGTGGAGGAAAAAAAAATCAAACCAGTAACAGAACATACATGGTCGGCATTAAGCCTAGATTACAGTTTGTGCACAAAGAACAACATAACTTGAAATGAGCAAACAAGGACATGCCAATAAATACCACACTGTTGTGTTAGAGGGAAACCCTGAATGTTTTCTTCCACACAGACACACATTGTTACACTAAAATGACTTCATGATTTAATATCAACTCACTCACGTACATTTGCTTTCAAATCTGTGGAAGTCTGACCACGCAAAAACTCTTGAAACACATCCTCTCATGCTTATAATTTAATGCATTAAACATTATGCTACATCACTTATTAATGTTGTGTGTTTGTCACGCTTGTACTTTAAAAGACGACTTAAGCCCAGACAGCTGGTAGAAGGGAGGCATCTGAAGAAAACAGACCACTTTAATGAAACCAAGCCCAAACAAACATAAAGTGCTGCAAGGAAGACAATTCAAAGATTAATCCAAAACATTCTGGAAACAGCAAAAAGCAAGGATTGAAGAAGCAACAAGACTGCTATGGGTAGATTGGATAAGAAGTTGAAAAAGAAAATGCAAAGAAATCTGTGCCACATATGTATGCATATATACGTAAGGGAGGGCAACTGCTGACAACAGACAGGTGTTGGTCCCTCTGTAAACTCAACCTAGGTATGATCTGCTGTATGACTGGGGGAAAGCCAACAAAAATCAGACAAATATATTATTGAACAACAAAACCACAAAAAATATATATTATGAAAATCAAAAAACATAAAAAAATAAAGTCAAAACAAAACCATAATAGTACTGGCCATTGGATGAAGTAGACATAGGGGTGCCCAACTCCAGTCCTTGAGAGCTGCTACCTACAACTCTTAGATATATCCATTCTCATTCATTCAGGTGTGCTGGAGAAGGGATTTTTCTCAAAGTTGCAGGATATTAATTCTCAGTGACTGGAGTTGGGCACCCCTGAAGTGGAGCACTTATTTCTTATGTGTTATTTCCACACACTTAGTTTAGAGGAACTATTTTGTTTCCAGTTCCAAGGAATACAACTGTTTCAAAAAAAATTAAAGGTTCAAACCACTAAGATCTTCTGTCATGTTGTTTGCATGTTTTTAAGCTTCAAGAGTAAATGTGTGTTTTTCTCTGGTCATTCTCTCTGGAGTTCAAAGACTCCCCCTCCCCTTGATGTTACTGCACACTGCTGTGTTTGTTGGCCAGAGGATGGAATCACCCTTATGGATTCTGTTGTTTAGGTCTTTTTCAGTACCATAAAGCATGCACAGTTATTGCTTAGATACCAGGAGATACGTAGTCCGTTACCAACAAGCAAAAAGAATTACAAATCTATGGATTTTCGTTACTGGTGGACATTGTCTACCACAGAAAAACAAACAGATACTACTGTTGCATTTCTTAAACTGGCTGTTGCCAACTTCATAGTCAGAAGTACTTCACAAAGAACAGAATAGTAGAAAACCAGCTTTACCTGAGAACTGGTACTTAATTTGATTGGTGTTTACATTTTACTAAGGTTACTTTTAATCTTATTTTAATAGTTGAGATTGAATCAGGATGACAAAGATAACTACCTCAAACACTGATTTTCCACTGACTGACTGTCAACACACTTAATTGCAGCTTTGTTCTTTCAGTATTGCTCATTTTCCTATCAACTCTGATTAGCTTCCCTGTCCCTGCTGAAGAAAAATAACCCCACAACATTATGCTGCAACCACCATGTTTTAATCATTGGAATGGTCTGATTCGGGTGATTTGTATTGTCAGTGTTTCACTGCATGTAATATTCTGCTTGTAAGCCAAAAAGTTCAGGTTTGATTTAATCTGACCAGAGTACAATCTTCCATACGTTGAAGTTGACATACAGAATGATTACTGTCTCTTCAAACAACGAGGGAAAGTCCAGATGAGCTCTGGAAACCCCTGATAGGTTAACTGACACATTTGAGTTAACTGGAGGCACAACTGTGGATGTATTTGAAGGCCACACCTGGAGCACTACACTACTTTCATGTTTGACACAATTGGAAAGTCAAAAGGAATCAGCCAAGATATCAGGAAGAGAATTGTGGAGCTGCACAAGTCAGGTTCATCCTTGGGAACAAGTTCTGGCTGAAACTGGCAAGACAGTGTCATTTCCCACAGTGAAACATGTCCTGTACCAACATGGACTGAAAGGCCACTTAGCGGGGAGAAAGGCATTAATCCAAAAGAAATATAAAAAAAGCCAGATTACAGTTTACAAATGCACAAAGACCTTCATTTTTGAAAACATGTCCTCTGATCTGATGACCAAAATGACCACTGTTACATTTGGAGCAAAATGGGGGACGATAGTAAACCTCAGAACACCATCCTAACTGTGAAGTATGGAGGTGGCAGCATCATGTTGTGGGGCTGTTTTTTCTAGGAGGAACTGGTGCACTTCCTAAAATAGGCATCATGAGGAAAGAACGTTATGTGGAAATATCGAAGCAATATCTAAAGACATCAAACAGGAAAGCTTGACTGGTCTTCCAAATAGACAATAGTCCTAAGGGTACAGACAAAGTGGTTATAAAGTGGCTTAAGGACAACAAAGTCAATGTTTTGCTATGTTTTTGTTTCACAATGCCCTGATCTAAATCCTATGGAGAAGTTGTGGGCAGATATGAAAGGGAGGCAGCCTACAAACCTGACTGGGTTCCACCAGTAATGTCAGGAGGAATGGGCCAAAACTCCAGCAAACTTTTGAGAGAAGCTTGTGGAAGGAAACCCAAAACCTTTGACCCAAATCATACAGTTTAAAAGACAATTATTCCTGACACTGACAAAATGCATGTAAATGTATGAATTTGAAAAAAATTACAATCTCTAAAAAATGTTCCAGGTATGTTTTCTGGCATTTAGCAAATAGAAATAATTTTGGCAGTTTTAACTGACCTAAAACAAAGCTTTTGTTTGATTTAACTTCAAACATTGAGAAAAAACATGTGAATGTGTCTTTTTATTTGCTGTATGTAAACTTCTGGTTCCAACTGTATAAAGAGATGCCATTGTTTTAATTAAATCAAGCAGAAACTTTCCACATAATCTGAAAAAACATAAGATCTTATTGTTGAGACGGTAAAGAAATGAATACATGCATTTTGATCCAAATACTTTGCTTTCATAAATGGGGACTGGTTTAATGCACATGCCCTGGTGTGCTGGGGAATAAAAGAGCATTATGAATTGAACAAGCCCGCTGGAGAATAGATAAAGCTGATAATTGTGGGACAAATAGCAGTATGAGAAGGAACCATGTGTGTAAATGCCATGAAAGCCCAGAAAATGGTGCTGTGCATAACTGTTGCTAAAAAGGCCTTTTTTGCTCTTTTTAGAGGCTGTTTACATTAATGTTTCTACACACAGAGTCAGAGGCACACACAGACGCCACAATGTCAACTCCCTGTAACACAAATTCAGATTTTACAGTCATGTCTCCAAATATCAAAGTCAGTGTTGCCCTACAGGAAAATAGGGGGCCTGCCACTGTTTTCAGCCGGTTCACATTAAAACTCTTGTACTATTTTTTCTCTTTACCAACAAACCAGAAATTTATAGAATATTGAAAATAAGTCTGTGTTATGTGGTTAGCTGAACCAATGTGCTTTCTTCATTCCTTACTCACTATGGTACATTTAGATCGGAGATAGTGAGATGAGATGACAAACGCATTTGGACACACACATACACACACACACACACACACACACACACACACACACACACACACAGAAAAAATACAAAAGAAGTAGGGGTCCCAGGAGAGGTGTCCCGGAGGAGATGGGGCTGACATATGGCCAGCAGACCACTGCACTGGGTGGGGCAGAGTGTGTGTGTGAGGGTGGGGCCGCTGAATGGTCTGATGAGGGTGGAGATGAATAGACCAGTGGTTAGAGACAGTTGAAATTCAATATTCATTTTCACTGTTGCACCACTGCTCTCTCTCTCTGTGTGTGTGCGTGTGTGTGAGTGTGTGTGTGTCCAGGCATGCGGGAAGGCCACTTTTCAGGGGGATGGGGAGTGGGCTGAGGGTAAATACACGGTTTATGTTCCATCTGAAAAATAAAACTCCCAATGCATAGAGCAGGGTTCTATAACTTCACTAATTTCACAGCCGAGACACCACCTGCAAATGATTAGCTGCAGCAGGAAAACCATTATCTGATAAAATTGTTAAAATCAATAAAAGGGATTTTAAAAAATCAGTTAAATAATGAAGTGAAAGCTCGTGGAAGATATAAAAAATTTCATCTTATTAGTTTCTGCAGCATCTAGCTGTGCCAAACCTGTGTTCTGTATGAATGTTGTACTCAGGGTTCTGGATTTTGAAACCTCATTGTAATTACAGTGAAATTCAGCGCAGCTTTCTCTTACGATATAAGTATTGTAAAAGCAAACAGAACAAATACATAATTGAATAAACAACAGTGTGTAGTTTAAAATAAGCTTATCTTGAGATAGCTCGTAGTTTAGCCGCCTTCTGAGTTCCAAGTCATACAAAAAAGCTGGACTATTTGTACTCATCATTTCTAATTTCCAATTTGTAAAAACTCCTCAGCCGCCTTTGAAGTCAGAATTCCAGCTTACTCAACAAAAAGTTAAAGGTTCCCCACCAGGCACTGCATCAACAGCCAACATGCCAAAAAAAATTACATGAAATATCTTGAAAGCTGCAGAGATGAGCTAGGTTCATGTTCTTGTTTGGATTTCTTATTCTAAAGTCTTGAGGGCTCAAGTCTAAGTGAAGTCTGAAGTCTCTTTTTTTTGTGACTGGCAGTATCTCATAACCGACCACCGCAATAAGGAAATCTCACTGGTTGTAAACCAGAATAATAAGAGGAGATTTGGTGTCTAAATTCTTTATGTCTGTCCTCCTCCACAGCAGTGCTAACAAGATTCTGTTTTAAAACACAATCTTTGATGTTCTTTTTTGCGGATGTTTGTATAAAGTTTCTCTTATATTACCACAGTTAAGATCAAAGTCATGCATACATTTAGCAGATTTAGATTTAAAGTAAACTTTTATTATGCCAACATGGCATAAGTAATATTAAGGTTCTTGAGCAGCCCAGTCAAAGTCCCGACTTAAATCTGAAAGAGAATCTGTGGAGGGAGCTGTAGATTAGGGTGATGGTATGAGGCCTTCCAGCCTGAAAGTATTGGAGCTCATCATCAAAGATAAATGATCAAAACACCAGTGGAAACATGCTGCTTAGCAATTATAAGCAGGGTCTGATTGCTGTAATACAAATAAATAAAATTATTGAGAAGGGTGTAATGGATTTTCTACCTGCCAATTTTTAATAAAATGTGAATAAAAACAGATGAATTACTATTTTAACAAAACAACTCCTTTTCCATTGTTTTATTATCTTTAGACAGATATTCTTCCAGCTGCTGAGAGTTTATGTGAGAATGTGTTATGAAACCTCTGAAGTGCGTGCTAATAATTTTGTCTCCATGCAGTTTTTATTGTGTTGAATTTGTTTTTATTGGAGAAAAATGGTCCCAGGGGGGGGCATTTTAGTTGTTTTTATATTCTACTCATGGTTTACTTTGAGAAAATGTGGTGATATGACTTTAGTAAAAAAAAAAAAAAAAAAAAAAAAAAAAAACTCAATCATTGTAATCTTGGTTTAACCTGGGGTCAGAATCTGTCATACTTGACTCAACCACAAACTTAGTCAATGGGAAGAAAGTGTAATACAAAGTTTTCAGAAAATGATGTTGAAATTTAAATTACTTGAACATGAAATATACTTAGCTGAGACCAGAAAAAAAACATGTACTCCATGGTTTGAGTATATAGGTACCAAATAATTGTTCACAGGCATGACATGGAAAAAAGAGGAGTAAAAAAGGCAATGCAGTGGTTCAAATGGTAGGAATTAACCCAAGGTAATAATTACAGTCGATATGCCCTAAAACAGTCAAACTATGCCTAAAAGCTTAATTACTCATCTATGTATAAGATAATAAATGAAAGTTAGTATTTGTAATAGCATATTTTTGTATGGCAACATTTGAAGTTTCAAATGTAAAGTGACCTTTTCTCCCTCGTTACCTCGTGCTTTTCAGTATTGCTCTCTGATTACTTTGTGCTTCTCTTTCTTCAGGGTTTATAAGTGCTCCAGCTGGGCAATGGGCATAGCTTCCTCAGCTACAGTAAAAACAAATCTCTGTGAATGTGAACACCAAAGGAGAACTGGATAAAGTGGGAGCAGGTCGCCTTGGAAGGTCAGCATCCTTTCATCAACATGTGGGAATTCCTCCACTCTGCCAGCCAATTCCTAAACATAAACACATACAAAACAGAGAGAAACAGAGAGAAAGAGATGGAGGCAGGGGTAGTTTGATGGGCTGTTTGACTGAATGGCCTATAGTCATGGTTACAGCAGCACTCCATCAGTCCATTCAAGGAACAGATGGCCGATGTGCAACAGGAGGCGTATGTTTCAATGAACACACACGCACACACACTGACTTGAATTCACACGAGGAGACACACACAAACAGACAGTCTCACACACACACACACATGCGTGGATGTGCCCCCGCTCAGAGGGAGGGTATTGAACAACCAGCAGCATATGTTCCACTAGTCAGAGAGCATTCATTCATGGTCAGACGAGGGTGGTGGTTGGGCTGGATGGGGGTGGTGGGGGCTGTGGGGAGATGGCGAGGTAGGCGAGAAAGTGAGGAAGAGGGATAGATGGAGGAGTTATAAAGATAAAAAAGAGTGGTTGGGACTGAAAGAAGGAGAATAGTTGGAAGGAGAAACAACAAGGGTGAGCAAAGTTCCTGCACACTATTGTTATCAAAAGCACAGGCTGATGTCAGCACGGAGGCACACCTACAGTAAGCAGGACTTCTGTTGAACTAATTAAAGAATCTTAGCTGTGATACACTTCACAAGCTTTTTTTATGGTCAAACAAATTTAGTGACCAGGAAACATCTCAGTGAAAAGTGGAAAAACATCCATTTGTTTTCCACAGTGATTTGTCTTATGCTGAGTGCGACAGGGGCTGCGTAGTTATTAGCTTTGGTGCCCTAAAGCAAGAAGGCCCTGGATTCAAACCCTCCAGACTTTCTGCATGGTTCTCTCCAGTTTCAAAACAATCACGCTCGGTTCTCATGTCCCTTCAGTGCTCTGTCTGTTTCCCATTGAGCTGGATTTCTTTGATAGAATTTCAATCAGGTCAATCAGTGAGCAGAAGGAGAAGTTGTGAACGATGACGTTGATTTTCTGCACTGTTTTAGAATTGCAGTCTGCCTGTAATTTCAGCAATGGCAGCGGAGGAAGTAAACGAAGCCATTCGGTCCGTGTTGGCCACACTTCCAGATATTGAATTAACATTAACAGCTGTCTCGTTCGGTTTGGCACTTCTCTCTTCGCAGTGCGAGATGGTTGTTTACAGCGCAGGCAATTTCCAGTAAGCTAGCATAATGTTCCTTCATGGTTCCGCTGGAGCATTACATACGTCATGGCCAAATGTTAGCGATCATTTAAAACTTCGACAGAGTCCACACCTCCAGCAAGCAATCGATTCTCAATAACCAAGGGTGCAGACCGACTGTACGAAGCAAAGCATAGAACAAGGGGCTGTTTTTTTTTTTTTACCAGGCTTTTGAATCTTTTGTTCAGTGACAATTTTTGCATTAATTTTGCCCCATAGAGAGCACTGTGCTTATTTAGCAGTGGCCTTCACACAAACAGTCCCAGTTTGTGAAGACACAATTTCTTCAAATTTCCTGGTTGGGCTTAGTGAAATGTAGCAAATAGGCCAATGGTAGCTATGACAAGACAGGCTAAACTGCGCTCCACCTCATTCCTCTTAAAAACCGTTCAAGATGTAGCTTTCCTCTCGGATATGGGGTTGGGGACAACACAACACAGTTGAAGTTCATCCTCTCCCTCTTCAGGAGCAAAAAGGGTACATCGACTCTACACAGGGGAACATCAGCTCCCCACTGACTGCACATGCAAAACAGCAGTACAAAACTGACTTAAGACACAAGAGAGAAAAAAATAAATGTCTCTTTAGTTTTTTAATCTGCTTCTGGTGCACTTTCTAATGCCTTATAGGCTTCTTGGCCTGGTCTCTGTTGTTTAAGAGATTTCTCAGAGACTAACCTGGTTAAATAAAGATTATCAATAAACTGTTAACCATTTATGATAAGCTATAAAAAAGATTGCATCATCATGAGTTAAACTAACTTATAAAAACTCAACTAAGTGTAAAAAAACAAATATCTTTTTTGTTGCCTGATATGTGAGTAATAAGTTGATCTAAACATCTGAGTTGAGTCTACATGATCATCTTCAGACACTGATGAGCTTCACTGGAGGAGAATGGCAGCAAGGAAGTGATTCAGTCGATTTTACTGTCAGCTAATAAAACTCAAAATGAGTTCAAGCTTCATCATCTGTTTCTTCATTCTCCCCTTGTTTGTCATCACTTTATTCCTTTCAAATCATTGCCTCTGTCAGTGTGTGTGTGTGTCCAACTCCACTGACCACGTGGTATTAGGGCAGCAGCCTGTAGTGTGTTTGAACTGGTTACTGGCCCACTCACATAACAGCCCTCTCTGTGTGTTGGCTCAGCTAAAGAAAGCAGTTTGTATTTATAGATTTTTGGAAATACACGCGGGTTATATTTGTTCACTATGGCTCTGTGTATTTCTGGATGCCTGTGTCCCTCTAGTGCGAGCCTTTGTGAAATTGACATTTCTGCCCCCAGGATTCTTTTGTGTGTGCTGTACAACTGCACAGATGCTTTCAGACAAACCAACATTTCAGGATAAAGTCTTAAAAGTATTTGGGGCTAAAACTATAGCTTTGCTGGATAATCACATAAAACCACAGAAGAAAATTAAATTAGTAAGACCAAACATGAGTGTAACTACACTCCCAATAACATTGCATTAAGCTTTTAATTAATCTGGTAACAAGGAACATTAACTTTTAGGTAATATAAAGGGCTTTTAATTGTAATATCTAAGAATTAATCAAGTAAATTATTGTTTTCAGTACAGAATGACTGCCCCCACTGTTCTCCAGCATCTTAGATTGATCAAAGCTGAGGTGCAGTACAGCACATGCCATGATAGGTGATTGTTTAGGTTGTGTATTGTTTCACTTGCCTGCAGGTGACTGTAGGAAGGGAAATCCTGGACTTAATCCTTGTGGCCTTTCCCTCTATAACCATCACTGCTCCCAGCAAAATCAATGTGTTTATATCCGTGCTAGTATCTGTACAACTCTACCGGTTTTCTATTGTGACTGACAGCAAATACTATTTTTAATGCTCAGAGACATGCCCATCTTGTACATTTTTCTAATTAACCAACTCAGTTGCACATTCCTCTGGACTGGAGTGTTTTTTACAACTACACAGTATTCGTGTTGAAATTGTGCCTTATTGTACAGTATTTTTTGTTCTTTATTCTGTTTTTTATACATCTGTTATATACTTTGTATGAGTCCTTTTCTGTTATTGCCTGCCACTGCCACGTTGCTACTGTTGCACAGAAATTTCCCCATCATGGGACAATAAAGGATATTTCTATTCTATTCTATATTACATTTAAAACACATTTCTGGGGAGCTACAAGGTAAATAATTTGTCTTTTTTCTAAATAAAAAATTAACAACTGAGAATCTTTGGCAAGACTTGAAAGTTGCTGTTCATTGTTGCTCTCCATCTAATCTGACTGAGCTTGAGCTGTAATGCAAAGGAAAATGGGCAGAAATATCTTTAAATGTGCCAAGCTGGTGCAGACATACTCCAGAAGGCCTTCAGCTGTAATTGTAGAGGAAGATGGTTGTATTTGAATATATACTGAAGGTGGCTGAATAGAAATGCAAGCCAAACTTTTAAAAAATGATTTGTAAAAAATGCAGACAATCATTTATCCTTTTTTACCCCTCCCCCCCCACCACCCAAAAAATTATAAAAACAAATCATAAATTTTTATTTACCTTTTACATTTTTTTAACCACTTTACGATGCTCTTTCAAATAAAATCTCAATGAAATTTGTTGGTTTTTAAGTGAGAAAAATTGGAAGATGATCAATAGGTGTGAATACTTTTACATACATGCCAGGCTTCATCAGTGTTTTCAATGACCTCAGCTGGAGAAAAGTCTCAGCGCGGTTTGATAAGACAGAGAGTGACCGCCATCACAAAAGAAGGAAGTCTGAGCCAGTCTCAGGGAGGAGGCCTCTGGAGAAAGTTTGCCTATCTGTCTGTTTCGCTGCTGCTGGAGGGACCACGCCCAGACCTCCACCACACACACAGGAAGCTGATCTGTCAGACTGCCAACTGGGTTTCCTCTGGTTGATGGCAGACTCCCTTCAGCTCTCAGACTGATTCATCTTCCCTTTTCCTCTCTTCTCTCCAGGTTTCACCTCTTCTCTTCTCTGCCTTCATTGTTTTTTCCCTCTGTGTTCTCCATCATACATCCACCTGTCTCCTTCGTTCCTCACTTTTCTGTTTTTAAAACCAACCATTTTCCTCCTCCAGTTGCCTTTAATTTCTCCCTCCATCCATCTCCTCCTCCTCCTCACCACAGAAATCTTCCTTCCTGCTGTTGTTATCTAGAATGGGTGACTGGACTGGAGATGCCTATGTGTGCTGTGCGCCCCACCCAGGTACCTCCTTCTCACACATACACCCACACCCACTGCGCTCACCACAGTTACAAACCCCACAACACCCACATGCTCTGTTGATTCTTCTGCTGCCACTGGCCCGCGAAGAAAGACAGGGAGTGGAGTGTGTGGTTACATCCCATTAAAAAAAGTTTTTATGAGTAAATCAGTCACTTACTGTCGAGGTTCAGATTCCTGCCCCTGCATCCTGTTATAACTCAAGCAAACACAGTAAATATGCAGACTTTTTACTGGTTCTTCAAAACCGTATTTGATATTTGAAAAACTTAAACCCCCTTCACAGATCGCCTACAAAGGTGGGGCCCCCTTGTTTTTGTTGTATTTAAATGTATGTGAAACCTGAGCTAAACCACACTTTTCAGTCACACAAATTAAATGGTGTTTAAACTGCCTTCGAAAAATATTCATACCCCTTAAAGTTTTCAACATTTTGTCATGTTACAACCACAAACTTCAGTGTATTTTATTGGCACTATATGTGATACACCAACACAAAGTAGTGCAAATAAAGACTGAGGTGAGCCATGCATTTGTATGCGGAGGTTTTGCTGCAATTAGAGCTGCAGGCCTTTTGAGGTATGTCTCTACCATCTCTGCACATCTAGAGGCAGAAATTTTCCTTCTTTACAAATTTTTCAAGCTCAGTCAGATTGGATGAAGAACATCTGTCAACACCATTTTTTAAATCTAAGATTCTCAATTGAATTTAGAGTTGGGGGTTTGACTGGGTCATTCCAACACATAAATGTGTTTTGATTGTAGCTCTGGCTGTATGTTAAGAGTCACCCTAGTGGAAGAGGAACCTCTGTCCCAGTCTCTAACAGGTTTTGTTTCAAGATTACGCTAAATTTAGCTCCATTCTTCTTCCCATAACCTCTGATTAGATTCCGTTTCCCTGCCAAAGAAAAGCATTCCCACCCCACCATGCTCCCTATAGAGATGGTCTGTTCAGGGTGATGCACAATGTTGCATTTTCATCACACACAGTGTTTTGCATGTAGTTAAAAATTCACACTGGGCCTGATCGGACCAGAATACTTCCTTAGTGTTTGCTGTATCCCCTTAGGCAGCTGTTATCAAACAAGACTTTCTTTCAACAATGACTTTTTTCCTGGAACTCTTCCATAAAGGACAGGACTTTATTATGCACTACCTTGTGTTGGTCTAATACATAAAACACATTGAAGCTTGGGGTTTTAAATGTTACAAGTTAAAGGGATACAAACATTTCTTCGAGAGTCTAAATGTGAAGCTTGGACTGTAAAGTTGCTAAAGATGTAAACAAGTTCAATGATGACAGCTTTATGCTGATGGACACATTGACATGCCACAGTGAATTACAGAAAAAAGAAAGTTGCACAAAGATATGTTTTCATCAATTAGATGCAGCTGATATAAGAAAAGAATTGTTGCATCTTTCCTTTTCCTGTTCATATTTTACAAGAATTAAATGCAAAAATAAATGGGTAGCATTTTCAAGCAAACTGAAAAACAGAGAAGCTTAGAAAGTTTAATTAAAGTTAAATGTTAATGTGCTGTATATACACTCCTCTAATGTCCCATCTTAACCCCAAGAGTTGCTCATGCCTGGAGTGTGTACAGACAGAAAAATATTCTAAAATAATAACAAAATGACTGCCAAAGTGCCAAGGAAACACATCCTAAAAACAGCACATCCACTTAATGTCAGAGAGGCTCGTAAATGAGTCACAAACGAGTCGAGGATAGCTGTCTGGTGTTCATGGTCTCAGGCTGGGTGGGAAGTTACATCACAACAGAATTAAGGCACCAAGAAAACAAAAGGAGAGGCTTCAGCAACATATGGCTTATCCATACACCCCAGGACCAAACAATGGCATCTGAAGACGTTCCATGTCCATGTCCATTCAGACTTTTTACATTAACAAATTGTACCTGACCTTAAAATGCATTTTTTGCTTCTGTGAAGCCACCTATTAAGCATAAAAATGACATTTGTAACATAATGACAGGCACTTGTGCATCAGTGCATTGATCTAAGTTAAAAATCCTAATCTGTTTTATCAAAAATTAGCCGATATGAAAAATTCGAAATATTCTCAATGGTTTTCTGCAAAACTATAACCCAGATTATGATTTGTTTCTGATTGTACTCACACCACTGTCTTGTTTGAGACAATAAGTCACACTAACCCCTTCCTGACAAATCACAGTTGTACCAGGTTTTTTTCTTATTTTCTCACAGACACTTTGGCATGGCACCATGTTTCGAGATGCCTTATTTTTCTCTGCTATAGCATATTTACCGAGTAAAAACGTAGTTCCTTAGGATTATTACACTCTAGCTCGGGTCACACACTCTGGGGCAGCCTCTGTCTGAGAGGCTTCTGCAATGCCAAACTGCTCAGTTCTGTAAGGGCCACCATCACTCAATCAACAGTTTGACCTCCCTCCATTTGTTAAGTAAATCACTCTCACATTTCTTCTCTAATCTGCTTACAGCCACATGGACAAACACAGACAAACATCCTCACACAGAACAAAGAAAAAGCACTTCAGCTTGAAGACTTTCCCTGCATCCTTTTCCACTTTAAAGCAAAACTCTCACTTGGACTTAATATTCACAGCCTTGTACATTTTTCCAGTTTTGAAAATTTACAACAAATGCTTCTATTTTTGGCAGGATTTTAAGTGATACACCAAAAAAGCGGTGCTTAACTGTGAAATGAAAGGAAATTAAACCTGATATTGTAAAATACTTTACAACCGAGAGTGGCTTTTGTATTCAGCCTCTGTGAGTCAATACTTTGTAGAACTACCTTTTGCTGCAATCAAAGCTGCAGGTCTTTTATGATATGTCTTAGCTTTGCAGCTTTGCATTTCTAGAGACTCAAACTTACTTGTTCCTCTTTGCAAAATATCTCAGACTGAGTCAAATTGGATGGAGAGCCTCTGCAAGAGAGCCACACTTTTATTTTACCTGTAAAAAAAATGTTAAAAATGATGTATCCATTTCCTTTCAATTTACCCACATCATTTGTTGGTCAATCACATAAAATCCCAACAAAATACATTAAAGTCTCTATTGTGCAAAACTCACTTAAAGCAGCAACAGCCCAGCTGTTCTGGTCTAATCTTACCCTGACTGAAGACTTAGTGGCTGATTTTATGACCAAGTTGAGAAAAAAAAACAACTTTAACTGTTTAGGATCTTTAAGAGGGGTTGGTCAAAGCTACTCAAAATGTTCTGTGTTTCAAGGTTTCCACTTTGGAACGGTAAAATTTTGGGGATTGGATTTTAAGTAATGTATTAAATTTAGAAATAAGGAGATGTAATTAAACACACTGATGGATAAAATTTGGCATGGTGTCATTTATATTCAGAGTACAAATGAGTATGCACAAATAATCTGTCTCTATTAGCATTACAAAATACTTTTGTTTGGCCAAACATCAGCTGTGGTGTAATAAATTTGATATCTGACACCAGCATTATTCTTTCTCTAGGAAAGTCCATTACTTTAAGAAGGATTATACACACAGCCTTCCCTTTGTGCCGTCAAAGATAAGAGAGACACAAGCTCCAGGTTAAGCTGTAAAACTACGTAATAAAGTGTGCCTTATTTTTTAATAGTTCTTTGTTTTGTTTGATTTTTTTGTCCTTAAAAATAAAGGTTTTGCTGGTACACGGTAGTGGCTGCAGGATTTCTTCTAAACGTTCCATGGCACCATTACGACTGTGTTTCCTATTTAAACTCCATTTCTCTTCCTGCTACATCCTTTAGACAAACATTCCCAACGGATCATCCACTAATCAGTTTGTTCAGAGGAATTTGATCCACTCTTCCTTTTCATCATGTCTTTTTTTTTAATCTTCTTTTTAAAGTTCTTCTCTTTAATCCTTAGTTCCTTTCTCTTCAAGCTTCAGTTATATTCAGGGAGCAGGAGGGTGTTGCCATCTGAGAGGAGAGCAGAGGAGATGAAAGAAGAAATTAGTTAAAAAAAAAAAAAAAAAAAAAAAAAAAAAAGGAAAATACGTTGATATTTTCGAGCCAAACAGTTTCTACCTGGGAGCCAGTTGGTATCTCCCTCTGTTGTGATACAGCCGACCTCTGTTCTGCTTCGGAGGCTGGTTCCGGTTCAGGGGCCGACCTTCATAGGAGTTAGAACGATATGAATGGAAACTTTGACCTCCCCCTCTGTGTTCTCCTCTCCACTGCAGTCTTTCTGAGTTTTCATAGCCGCTTTGTTCTCTCCAGACCTCCTCTCTTTCCCTCCATGTTTGTCCATGTTGAATGTCTCTTTTTGTCTCTCCTCTCCAACCCTGATCAGCTCTTGGAGGGAAACCTGAGGGTGAGAGAAACTTTAGAAAAAAGAGGAAACAGAACATTTGATACTTTAAACTGAAGGATTGCTGGATCTATGATACAAAATTAACTCAAATATCTGACATTAAAGACCTTAAGAAAGCCCTTCTGACTTGATCAGTGCAGGATCTTCCAGAATGTCAATGATAAGATTTTACTGAATGGTAAAAAAAGATGAAAAACAACCAATTTAGGACAGCAAGATCATCTGTTTTTTAGAAGAAATGTATTTGATCTCTTTAAAAACAGTCTCAAGACATGATCAGTTTTTATTTATCTACATCTAAACCACAGCAGTGAATATATGGCTTTTAATTTATATTTGAAGTATACACATGGTAGTATTAATTCTCAACAAAAGTCCTCTTTTCTTACAGATCTAACAGGGCAGATGTGCATCATCTGCACCGGGCTGTTCACTGAAGAGAAACAAGCTGACACATCATTCTCATTTTGATGAAGGCTAACGTTAACAGCAGCTCAATGATTCATGACTTATTTCATATTTTCCTTTTAAAATATAAGCGTGCCCATAAAGTCACTTTGTAGTCAATAAAGATGATTTATCTCAGTTTCTTTAGTTGATATCTGCCATGATGAAGAGAAAGTTGCACATATTTGCCTTCCTTTCTTTCTCGCCTGTCCCATAGAGTAGAGGGTTGGGTGCATTTTCTAGAAATAAAGAAGCAACCCTAACATCTAGATAAGATAATTCAATTAACATTTGAATCCAACAGTCTTATTAAATCTCAGATTTTCTTCAGGCAAAGTCAGCCTGGCTTCGAAGTTAAATATTTCAACACAGATATGAGTATCTAACACACTTTTATCTCACTCTGACATAAAGTGGCTTGTAAAAGCCCTTATGTGCCTTGTTACGTTCTCTGTATTTTGTCTAGGGATGAGATAACAAGTAATGGAAAATTTATTGGTTTTTTTTTTTTAAATCATATAAACCAAATATGAATCCAAACAAAACATGAAAGACAGAATTTAACGGAAAAAATCCTGCCAAACCAAACAAGGGTACCCCCTCCTCCTCAAAAGGCGTACCCACATGACTTCTTTCTCCTTGCCAGCAACAGAACCAAAGCCACCATTTGAAAAACAGACTTGAGACCGATAAAAAGTAGCAAATAAACATGGAGTGGAAGGGAAAAGATGCATGGTTTTATTTTTTTTACTTGTTAAAGTTAACATCTCCAAAGCATGATAGTCCCACTAGCATGTTTTCCTGTACAGATAGTTTGCTCAGGGCGGTTTGCAGAGTTATTTTCATCCATACATACCCCAAACGTAGGCCAAAAAGTTACATTTTGGTTTCATCTGACCAGTGCACCTTCTTCCACAAGTTTGTCGTGTCCCCTACATGGTTTGTGGCAAACAGCAAAGAGGATTTTTTTTTTTTTTTTAATTGCATATTTCTTGCCATGATGGCCAGATTTGTGGAGTCTACAACTACTGGGTGTCCTGTCACCAGAATCTCTGATCTGTGTTCTCCAGTTATCATAGATCTTTTAGCTGCTTAAAGCTTTACTTGTCAGTTTAGGAGGACGGTCGTGTTTTGGTTGGTCTGCAGCTGTGCCATACTCTTTCTATTTTCAGATGATAGATTGAGCAGAACTCTGTGAGATGTTTAAAGGTTGGTATATAGTTTTATAATCTAACTCTTATTTACACTTCTCCACAACTTTATGACAGACCTTTCTGCTGTTTATTTATACTGTGATTAAATTACATGCAAGTGGACGTACTGATTAGGCAGCTGGGTTTTATTTTGGGGTGTCAGAGCACAGAGGCAAATACACACCACGTTTTTCAGATTTAATTTGTCCTTTCAGTTCTTAGTTACTCACAACTTTGTGTTGTCTGTTACAAAATTGTGATTGTAATGGGACAAAATGTGAAAATGTTCCAGGAGTATGAATAATTTTGCAAGGCAAGTAGGAGAAGTACTAAAATATGAAGCAATGTAACAAAGAAACACATGCCAGATAAGTCATGACATTTGCTCTTTAGTTGGTTTTCCAAATGATAAACTGACTCCTAAGCACATTTGCCTTGTATTTAAAGTTACACTGGAATGAGGAAAAAGGCTGTAAGATGTTTTTACACAGGCAGACCAGGCAGATGTGTGAGATTTTAAGGCAATTACAAACTACGGAAAATAAAAAACAACCAAGTCCAGGTTTAGATTTTATCAAAAGAGAGAGGCGGTCTACTAAACTGAATCAGGCCACAATATAAAGTCTGAGTGTTAAATGAGTAAAAAAAGCACACATACAGATGCCAAGTGCTAGTGAATAGCATGTTAGGCCACAACCACACAAATTTTTTTTTGGCTCGACTTTGTTGACTATTATATCTTTAAAAACCTGTAAAGGAAACTGGACCTATGAGGATGAAAATGATTGTTATTCGGTGACAGATTAGAGGAAGATCTCTGCTCTTGTGTCATATTATGTATTCTGCTACATTTGTCTGAATAAGTGGCTGTTTTCCTTTTTGGACTGAGAGTAGAAGGACGTGGGAGAGCAGCTATTCTGGACTCACTGTTGGAGCATGATTGCGAGGGCAGACAGGCAGAGGAGATATTCGCTGAGGAGACTAAACATCAGGCCCGATTCCAAACAAAAACCAAACCGGGCTTTTCAATGATACCACATAGCGCCACCACTACTCTCTCACACACACACGTCTTCTCCCCACAGTTCCGTAGTAATGATTGGTGTCTGTGTTCAACAGATATGAAACTCTGAGACATGAGGGGTGTATATCATTCATCTATGAAACCAGAAACATCCTCGTGAGATCCACAAGGGTTGATTTGGGAAAAAAAGTGGACGGTCCGGTGCAAATCTGAGAGTCAGCGCCAACATGGCACACAAAGAAATATTACATTTATAAGCTGTAGCTGGATTGTGGCACTAAAAATCTGCATGCTATGAAAGACAGCAACCGGCCACCCAACCTCAAGGTAAGGAGCTCGAGGTGTATTAGGATACAAATATAGAAGAGTGTTGGAGTTTGTGCGCACGCAACAGAAAAGAAAAACAAGAAACTAAAAGGACAAAGAGAAAAAGAGTGAAGGAGAGGGGTGCCACTGAGGGGAAGGGGAGCATAAAGAGGGTAGAGACAGACGTGAGGAGTCTGTAATCAGTTCGTCTTGTTGTGTGTCTTAAAATAGAGCTCTCCCAGCCTATAAACAGAAACCTGCTATTACTGCTGCCCTGACAAAGCAAGCCACCACCAAACCGTGCACATGAGCGTGTGTGTGAGTATCCGGACACAAACACAAGTATGCATTACGACCACAGTACACATGGACTTCATTACAGCACGGCCCTCTGGGTAATGTGGTTCTGTTAAGGGGCCCAGGGAACTACAACTATAGATCAACTGTCTGATTTGTAAGAGCTCTTCAGTAAAAAAACAACATACAGCTCATGATTTAAAAATGGAGTGAGGAACATAAAATGAAAGCATGAACCAACTCTTGAATTTTGATGTTTTCCTCTCTAAAGAAACTCTGTTTTCCTGCCCACTTCAAATAACCTGCTAGTTTTATTATCTAGGAATAATAAACTGTTAGTCTAGATAAAATGCAGCATCTTTCTCAAAATATTACAATAGTCTCTCATTATATTGATGTTTTTCTGACACTCCAAGCTGTTGTATCGTTCTGTTTACATAAAACCATCTGCAGCTACATTAAACTTTCTAATGAGAAAAAATAACAGATAATAAAGATCATGTCTCTAAGTTAAAGAGACGACAATAAAAAGGGCCACATATAAATGTAAATATGTATAGAAAGCACTTTCCTTACATGTCCTGAGCAGATGTTGATGTGAATGCATGCAGATTCTTTTCAAAATTATCTTTAGGTCATAAAACTCGAAAAACAATTTAAACCATTAAAATAAATCCTTCTCTGGACGTCAGAAAGTCAAACAGATTCTTGATAACTTTAAATCACCTTAATACCTGCAGAGAAAGGAGCTCCTGCTCCATCCTTACTTCCTCTCAACAAAAGTGTTTATATCGTTAATTAACTCTCTTCGAAAGAATTATTATAATTGCCTTGCTTCAATTTATTGGGCTTACTTGATTTTTTTTTTTTTTTTTTTAGCTTTAATGTTAGTTTAGTACCTTAATAATGAGTCAAGGTTTTTCTCTATAACGTTTATTCTTTAAAAATATGTAGATAATACACTTAGAAATCTACTTCTTTTAATCGCTGATTTAATAAACTCAAAGCGAAGCTTAAGATTTCAACTTCAGACTATAAGTGAACTGATTTTTTATTCCCAGTAAAGCTGATAACTTGCTGCATGATACTAACAGCTTCCACAGCACTTCTCCTGTACAATATTTGGGCTTGTTTATGATCTTGTAATAGAAAGAAACAAGAAACAGACTGGAAAACCAGGAAGAGAAAAAGGGTTTGACGACGAAGGTCCCCATCGTTGCGCGAGGACGTTGAGATTTTCTGGACTGCATCTTAGCCACAGGATCCTAAAAACAGCCGAACAATTCTTAATTCAGGTCAAAACATTTTTTCTTCCTTTCTGACCCTCGAGGAACGTTTCAAGATCAAATGTCTTTTCCAAAGAGTTCAGGCTCAAATGGCAGCATAATTACACAACACAAAAAACAACAGAGAACAAACATCCACATCAAGAATGAAGAGCAGAAAAGAAAAATGTAAGGGAAGTGAACAAAATTAGATTTAATTTTTTTTTTTTTTTTTAAATGCAGTACTTCTGTTAAGATTCTCTAATTTGTCTATATTCATTTATTCAGCACAGGATTTGTGAGTTTTATAGATCCAAACACACATTTCATTTAGTTCTATAATTAATTATGACCTTTTTTAGCTTTTTTTCTGTTGATAAAACATTTTTCTTTAAGACAGAAGCAGGCAGATACATTCACAATACCTTCTTAAAATGCCTTTTAATAGAAAAACAAAAAACAGCATTATTTTTTTTACAGAATATACAAGTGGATCTTAATAAAATAAAATATAATCAAAAAGTTTATTTATAGTAGAAATCTAATTTTAATACTTAAACACATATATGACTTTGATTGATTACAGCTAGTGATAGCCCAAAATTCTGTTTCTAAGAAAATGTTAATTTACATAAAACCGATAAAAAGGATTTTTAAAACAGAAATGTGACAGTACAGCCATGTTATGTTCTAAAAAATCACGGAGAAGAACCCTGACTTGTTCAGCAGACAGTGATGGACACCTTCAACAATGAGGGCAAGCTGTTCATAGAGTGCGGTATTTAAGCATATTATTGTAAAGTTAGGTGGAAGAAAAAAGTATGCTACAAACTTCTGCACCAGAGACAACATCAGAAGAATCTCACCTTGTTTGACATTTATTAATAAGAGTCTAAGAGTCTGTAGGAAGAGTGAAGGTGCCCAGAATCCAAGCTGCATAGGGCCAACACCTCCGCAGCGCTACAGACTGACTGCCTCCATGCTACGCTGCATTGATGCAGTAAGTTATGAAAAAGGAAAACTCAGTACTGAGTGCATATACTGTAAAGAACAAGGGCATACTCTTAAGTAGGCTGACATTTCTGTACTAAAAGTAATTTTTATTTCTCTTTTGGATTCTCACTAACTGTAAGCATCAAAATTGACTGAAATAAACAGTTGTAATATATTACTGTGTGTAATAAATTCACATAATATTTGGGTTTCACTTTTTTAACTGATTAAGTTTTCAATAACATTCTACATTATTGAGATGCACCGGAAGTATTACCAGCAATTTTCACCTACATAAAGCATCACATCGAGAACTGGTTTGTTTCTTGTTTTAGAGAAAACAAAAGCGTCGTTGGGGATCAACACTTTACTTTGTGTGTCCTGCTGAATCAACATGTAGTTTCTCAAAAGTGTGTTAGTGTTGTATATAAACAGAAAATAAGTGGTCAGTCTGAAGTCTCACCTGAGTGTGTGCCTCTGTATCTCACTCCAGGTGGGGGGTGAAGGTTTTTCTGTGTTACTCTGGGTCTGGACAATAGGACTCTGCCTCTCTTCCTGCAGGTTTCCAAAAGTTTCTCCTTCAGCTGAACAAACTGAGAAAGGCAGGACATCTACAAAGAAAGTCAAATTTATTTAGAATTTATACCACGACAAGGCTACACATAATTCAACATAACTAGATATCAAAAACCTCACAGCTCATACATTGCAAACAATCAGAAAACTGATGTTTAAATTAAGAGGAAAGCCCTTTTCCTCTCCTTAAGTCTTGACTGAATCAAGCCTGTTCTCTGCACTCACATCACTCTCCAGCAGCTCAGATTTCTCCACGCCGCTGTGTGCCAGCAGGTACTTGGAGTGGAACAGCCGTCCGTCAAAGCTGTGCCAAGGCATCAGAGCAGCACTGGGCAGTGGACAGCCGCTGGCATTGTTGGCTCCCAGCAGGTGGCTCAGTCCTCGGACATAGAGAGATCCCAGCTGCACCGCTCGACTAGAAAGGAGAGGCAGCTGAAAAAAGAGAAAGTTCTCTGGTTTTAATTTTGGATTGCCTACACCACAACGTTTCTTTTTTTCTATTTGCTTTACTAACAAATGCAAGAGTTTGGAAGTGCAAAAATAAGAAACAGAACATTGGTGATCAAAGTTGTGCTTGCATGCTTTGCAGACATTCTTTTTAAAAGTCATTTCTTTTTTTGGAGTCAATGTATGGGACTCATTTGACTTCCAAGAAGTGTGAACTGTTTAAGACTGGATTCTGGGTCCTTTATGAACAATAACTGTAAAATTTTAGGAGGAAGTTTTACTAGTAAGCTGACAAAAAGCACAATGTAACAAACACTGCAGAGAATCGAGAAAACTTGTTTTAAGAAATCACAAAACTACAGCCACAAAAAGTGAGGACAGCTTTACTATCAGGGCCAAATATCGCTGAATGTAATGGAATAACTGCCTCTGCAAAAACAATCCATTTCCCCTGAACATGTTGAATAATGAACAACTGCAGAGACTACAAGAAGTAAACAATGGGTAATCTTCTCTGGCAATTTATCCTTCACGCCTTTTTTGTGTTCAAGACAAATTAATGAACAAGAGACCACCTAAGAAGCCTTTGAATCTGATTATACAACCCAAACTGTGTAGAAAGAAGGTGGTTTTCTGGTTGTGTGGTCAGGTATTTAGTGTGTTTCTCTTCATACTGCATTATCACTTCATGGATGAGTTAGTTCGGAGTATTTGTCAGTTTGTTTATCAGCTGCGTTCTGGTGGTGGAGCCATTTTTCCAGGACAATAATGTCAGGGTTCAGAGAGCCTGAGTCCGCCTACATCTCTCAGTATTAAAGGGATAGTTAATTTTTGTTTCTTTGCTTGAGGAGAACCTATGAGTAGTCTGTATCTTGGCTGCAGTAGACAGCAGTCAGAACAAAGAATTCAAGTTGACAATTTCTCAGAGTAAATTTCTGCTATCTAAACAATGTGAGACACACTAATATTTTGCCAAACATATTTGCTTGTCTGCTGTCACACAGAAATAAACTTGAGCGGCATCCTATTCTTACTTTATAATGTATAGAATGGGGTCTACCCACCCTTTGCAGCTATAACAGCTTCAACTCTTCTGGGAAGGCTTTCCACCAGGTCTAGGAATGGGTTTATGGGCGTTTTGGACCATCTTTCCAGAAGGTCATTTGTGAAGCCAGACACTGATGTTGGACGAGAATGCCTGTCTCACATTCTTGACTCTGATTCATCCCAAAGGTGATGTATCAAGTTGAGTCATGTTGGAGCAGGAAGAGCCCAACCCCAAACTGTTCCCACTGTTCCCACAATGTAAGGAGCGTGAAACTGTTCAAAAATGCTGAAGCATTAAGGGTTCCTGTCACTCAAACTAAGGGGCCAAGCCAAACTACTGAACAACGGCCCTACATCGTAATTACCTTTGTACCAAACTTTACCCTTGACAGAGAGGCATGTTTCATCAATCCAACACATCTGCAAATACCAGTGGGAGCATGCTTTACACCACTGCATCTGATGCTTTGCATTGGATTTGGTGATGTCAGGCTTGGGGATATGTCTGCTCAGCTAAGCAACCCATTCTATAAAGTGCTTCTTCAATCTCCTTGAGCTAATCTGAAGGCTACATTTTGGAGATCTGTAGCTACTCGCTCTGCAGAAAGTTGCCAACCTCTGTGAGATTCTTCCTCCTCTCAGCCATCACCATCTACAATAACTCTTTAATTAAAAGAGTTGGAATAACATTTAAAACCCTTTTGGATCAAAAAAGTATTTTTGAACTGAATTTGAATATACATTTGTTTTCATCCATGTTTTTATTTTTTGCTAGGAATCAAAACTCGCAGGAAAAACTCCTGCATGGTGGCAAAGCTAACCAGCATTAGGCAACTTCAATTGCACAACGTTATCTACTCCCCTGACACATAAAGCAGCCAATTACATTTAACTCAAATCACCCACTTCATTGTTGCTTTACCCTGTTAGCCGTCAGATAGCAGGGACAAATCTGTCCATTTATCTGTTTACCTACTTCCTGAAGAGTTGGGATTACCAGGCAAAGAAAAGTGGTAAGATAACACAAGACAGTCCAAGTCCTTGGGTGCCCTGAACATATTTTACTCTTGTCCAGAACACAATCATGATGGTATTTTAAATAGTATGACAAACTATGTTAAAGAGAAAAGAAATGAGTGTCAGCGTTGTAATTTTAATATAAATCTTTAAAACTGCAGACACCATAGTAGTTTGGGGAATCCTCATGGTTGAGTCAAGCAAACACCTAATGAGAACAGGGCCCACTGAAATGATGCTACTGTACAAACAGACAATGCACAACAATGCACTTCAGGGATTTCCAGCTGTGAAAAAACCCAACACACACATTAAAACACCTTTGAATGGCGAGTGAATCTACAATCTTTTACCTCAACATTGCATTTTTTTTTTTTTTTTTTATAAAACTAACTTGTGTTTTACTGATCCCTTACATAAAGTTCAGTGCAACCAATTGCCTTAGAAGCCACCTTTTCAAAAAAAAAAAAAAAAAGTTCATCTGTGATGGAGAACATAAACATATTAGATATATAAAATAACGTAATATATGTCCAGCTGTTCTGAGAAGTCATCAGACGTTCGTTTGAGAGCATTGGTGAACAAACAGCACCATGAAGACCAGGAGCTCAGGGATGAATTTTGAAGTAGGATTAGGTTACAAAATAATATCCCAAGATGTGAACATCTCAAGACCACTCACTGTTCAATCCATCATCTGAAAATGGAAAGCGTATGGCAAAACTGCAGACCTGCCTTCAACATGGTCGTCCAGCTAAACTGACAAGCCAGGCAAGAAGAACATTAAACAGGTAAGCAGCCTTGGGGCCCAAAAGGAGCACAACTCAGGTGGGAGAATCTGTCAAACGATTCAAACAGGTTTTCTTACAGAATTGCCTTATGTTCAGTTCGCTTCATCCTCCCACCAACTCTGCCCAGCTGTCCTATCCCTGCTGAAGAAAAGCATCCCCACACCATGATACAGTCACCACCATGTTTCATTGTGGAGGTTTGGTGTTCAGGGTGTTGTGCAGTGTTTGTGCTCCACCACACAGCATTTTGCTTGTATGCAAAAAAAAAAAAAAAAAATTAACTTGAGCATCCTCTCCCATGTATTAGCTATGTCTCCAGCATGGCTTGTGGCAAACTGCAAACTTTTTTTGGGTTTCTTACAGTCAGACTATTTTTTTCTGATGCCTTTAGGCTTCTTTTGAAAAACAAAAAAAGCTTCTACGTAACCCAAACTCTAAATGAAAATACTGGATGAATACTTCTGCAAGGCACTACAAATGGGCGCTGCTCAAAGTAGCTATAATTTTGCAGGATAACTTCACCCTAATTCTCCAAACCAATGACATTTGGACAACTGTCTACTGCATCTAAGACACTGACTGCTCATAAGTACTTTACACAGCCCCTCATAAATAAAAAAAACAAAACACATGCTCTTGTAATGTTCTGTGGAAAAAGAAAAGGTGAAACTGGAGAAGATAATAAAGACTAAGAGTTGAAAAAAAAATGCAGTAAGGACAGCGGTCAGTAACAGCAGGCAGATGTTCTCCGTGTGTGTGTCTGCTCTCACCTGTCCTCTGGCAAACAGCCCTGATAACAGTGATTACATGTACACACACACACAGCCCTGCCTGCCACCTGCTTCCAGTCAAACACAGCTTCATCTTCTGAAAACAATGGATCATGGAACTGAGACACAAAAGGCCCAAATGGGCACACAAACACATTGACGCTAACATGGAGAGAGAGAAAGAAGAGATGGAGAGAAACATGAAGAGAAACAGAAAAAGGAGAAAGTGGTCAGATGCTTGGAGTAAGAGAACATGAGAACACACAAAGGCCAGAGACAAAGACTGAAATGTGTCTGTCTGTGTGTGTGTTTGTGTGTGTGTGTGTCCAGTGGGGTGGAGTGTGTGTGGTGTAAATAGCTCCATGTGGTGAGCGTCACCCAGGACAGGCAGCCGACTGTCGCCAGCGTACCCTCCCTGTCACACACACACCAGAATCACAGTCCCATGGGGAGGAATGCTGCAACGAAAACCTACCTACACTGAAAACCTATCTCTTTCTAACACACACACATGCACACACACGCAGCGTGTCAGTTAAAAACACGCTCTCCTTTAAAAAAAATCATCAATTTGTTGTAAACTGTCTTTTGTGTCACATTGTGAGATTGCAGTGTGGTGTATTTAATTTAAACATCAGTGAGTCTAAAGCCCCTCTTCAACCCCCGCAGTTCCTCCTGACCGTCGCATTCAAATCAACACCCAGCCCTAATTATTGTGTGGAGAACAGACGAGCTTCAAAAAATACAAATTACTTGACATGAGTATGGTAATTAAGCTGCAAAAATAAATGGGGCTACAAAAAAAGGAAAAAAGGGAGGAAACGCTGTGGCTGTTTTCCCAGAGAGTGAAAACGTACAGCTGACTTGATCTGCAGGAAACTGCTGAATCTCAGTTCAATGAACTGAGCTCTTTGAAGACTCTGAAATTAATCAAAGTTATAGTTTGGAAAGTTTAAACTGAGTTCTGAATTAGTTTAATACTAATATCTACTTTTAATAAATGAATTTATTAAAAAGGTATTACCATGGTCCCTGATTCCTCTTCACTGAGCACCATTTTTACAGTTCTTGATAGAAAAAAGATGCAATAATAACCATTAAAACTATTATGTTATTAGACCATGAGCTTGGATCAGCGATTCACAAAGTCCAGAATTGGTTTTGGAATAGGTCCAGGTAGCAAATCAATCTAAATCCTGTGTCAGCCATCTGGAAAAGACCTGAACACAGAGCAGTCCGCTACTATAACTCCAGCGATATCAATTATAAACTTCAAAGAAAAACACGTTTTCACACCACACACACACTTGGTTCCATTTTCACACTTTCTTTTGGTTTGATTCACTTTCCCACTTTGCTTGCAAAAGTGGACCAAACGGCCCAGACACAGTTATAACAAATGCATGCTTGGGGCACCGTCATAAAACCTGTCCAGTGTTCAGAGTCCGGACCTGCCCAAGAATTCACACCTGTCCAAACTAAACAAACTATCCAAGAAAATAAACTTTAAACTATTTAACGTGCAGCTCTAGCAGTGAAAGCATGCTTAGACTACAAAACTGGAGAATGATCCTTCGTATAAGTTTTGTCCATAAATGATTAACTGGAACCAAAGAGAAAACATCTTTATGAGTCAAATTATCAAAAAGGCAATTAAAAGCACAGATGAAGCAACCTGACGTCAGCCTAGCGCTTCAGCAAACATCTCACTGTGCAAAGACCTTTAGAAGAGCAAGATGCACGCTTGCTGTGTAGTCAGGTAGTCCTTTAGAAATAAAGAATAAAGCTATGTGTTACAGAAGACTGATCGGAAATTCACATGGGACAAATGGTTTATGTAAAAGAAAACAGAACAACTCCTACATATCATTATCGTGAGAGTTAGGTATAGCAAAAGACAACGATATTGTCTTGATATTGTCAATATTGATAATTCATCATGTAAAATATTTGCTACTAAAAGATTATCAACAGGTAGGTTTTTAAGATCTTTAAACACATTTACACTAAATGTGTTATTTTTCTAACTGAACTGTTAAAAACTTTAGACATTAACCAAAAAATTATTTTCTAAAGATTGGAGAATGATTTTACTTTCTAAAACTTTATTTCTGCAAAATAAGAACAGAAAACAAGTATTTGGGGGCGAAAGGAAACAGAATGTAGGAAAAAGAAAACAAATTTCATACGGCCCTGGGTTCACGCAGCTCACGGATGGCAGACAGCTCCATGTTTCCCATTGAGTTGCTTTGCATTCTCCTTGGGTGTATGTAACTTTCACTGCAGTAGTTTGGATGGTAGAGGATCTTGCTACACTTTCAGTTTAGCTTATTTGTTTTCTTTACTCTTACTTCTAAAGAAAGACACCATATTTGTAGAAGCATAAAAATTCATTAAGTTTAGGTTTCAAGATATATGAGTGGTCACAGAGCTTTATTGTGAAAAACAGAGACAGCTTAGGGTCACAAACACACAGTTGTAGAAATAAAGTCCTATTTTGTTTGCATGTAAGTTGTGAGCAAACACAAAAAACAAATTTGCTCTTCCTTAGTTGTTCTGGACCTTTGAACATGAGGTTTGAGAACCCCCGGCTAAGACTGCTGCACAGATTTATCCAAAAGGAATTGTGAAAAAAGAAAAAAAAAAAGGATACAAAACAAGTAAGAGAAAATCTAAAACTACATAATTATAATATGCTTACTGATTTTTGAGAAATGAAATACAAATTAAAACTTTTCTACCTATCCATCTATCTGTTTTTTATACCTGCTTATCCTTGCAGGGAGCTGCAAAAATAGCGGCTGATGCCCATCTCCAGTGGCCCAAAAATTTTCCATAATTCAAAATAATACCAGTGTAGTTTACTGTACGCATTTTTCTTTTTTTTTGTTTTGTTTGTTTGTTTGTTTTTTTGTTGTTTTTTGTTGGGTTTTTTTCCATGATCACTTGGAAAGTCAACAGTTTACTTGTAATCTTTTCTCCATTTTCTCTAAACTTTCTAATAATGAAAGCACTTTCCAAGTTGTGTTTACCACAAGACGACTTTGTTTACGGTAAATTCAAGCATGCATTGTCTTTTTGGCTGCGTGAAGCCCAACAGAGTTGGTGACAACAAACCTGAGAGAAAAATCAGGATCATTTTTTAAAATGATGTTGACGATAATGCGTGTATGACTGACCTCAATCTGCTGAAGCTCCAGGGGCGATTTCAGTCTCAGACACACGGTCTGGCTCAGGAAAGCATCTACGTCCTCTTCACACAAAGTTTCTACCTGACATGCAAAAAAATTAAATATATAAAAATAAGAAACACACCACACACAGAGAGGAAAATATATGGTTTGCAAATTCAATCACATCCAAGTGTGGGTGCGTTTGTTTGGTCTGCTCACTGCGCAACAATGCAACAGAGAAAGAAACAATGCTGACAGCAGAAACAAAGCTGCTCGGTTGTGTGTGCAAAACAAACAAACCCCGAAGTTATTTAAATAGAGCAGTGAGAGGGGAATGTGAATGCAGCACAGATCAGACAACGGCCACTATTGTGTGTCAGGCCGTCGGCTCATCTCTGATTATCTACTTGTCTAATGGTCTGTTTGACAAGCTGCTCTCATGTCTGTCTGTTGCTCCTTCATCCATTTAAACCAGTGGCTGCCAGTCACCGTCTGTCTGTGGGACTGAAATCAGTGTGTCTGGAAAACAGGCTGTCAGTCTCTCAGCTGTACATTTAAAATGCCAACTTCAAGTAATTAAGTGAAATGTTAAGGTACTAATACTAATCACCTGAAACTCCATAAACTACAATTCAGCCTCAATACAATACAATGCAACCTCCATGAAAGACTAGCATTGTTGTTTGAACGACTTAAATTGTGATTTTGGAACAAATACTGGAGTTTTAACAGGACAAAATAAAGAAAAGAACATAACATGGGTCGGCCACTTTTTGAAAAACAAATCCGGCCACCTTATACTAATTTCCTTAAAATTTTGATCTTCTCAAACCTTTCAGTGGGCTTTAAAATGACAGTATTCTTTTTTTTTTATTTTACATGAAGCTTATTATTAAGTTACACATTTAACTTCACAAAAAAACAAGCTTCAACAGATATTTGGCTAATGATGCATGCTGACAAGAAAATCTGACATAAATTTGCCGTTAAAGCTCTAAATTTTCAGTTTGAGACAGAAGCTGCAAAAGCAAACGAGGTGGATTAGCAGTGCTTGCCAACAACTGATGTTAATGAGGAATATCATCTCTGCTGCCTGGATATCGAGTTGTTAGCATGTCACGTCACTCATGACACTGTCATACAGCAAAAGTGTCTTCAGTCAGAGGCTTTAGCAGATTCGTTGCAAGGCTGACTGCTACTGGAGATCCTTCCTGCCCACAGCATCCACAACGACTCTTTGAAGATACTTGAATGATATGAGTTACTATAACATTTAATTTTCCTTTGGGATAAATAAAGTATTTTTTAATTTAATTTAACTGAATTCATTACAAACTGAACCCAAAATTAAATGGTATGTTGACTGAGAGACTACAGTGTAAGGCAGCTCATCCAACACTTTTATATTTGGATGTGCCGTAGTTATTCTCAATTGGATTTTTGTGAAGGTCTTTGAGAGGGCATTTGTTGTGAACAGGCGCAATAAAAACAAACTGAGATGAATTAAACACAACTGTGTGAACCTCAGACCGATTCTTTAGTCTTTTCCAGCCGGTAACAGGTTGTCTTCCAGCATTGCCCTGTATTTAACTTCCCTGATGACAAAAAGCATCCCCATAGCACGATACTGCCACCACCATGTTTCACTGTGGACATGGAGTGTTCAGTTATGTGCAGTGTCAGTTTACGCCGACCCATATAACCTGTAGCTCCACACTTTTGTCCAGTTTAAAGCTACTCCAATCTTTTGTAGCCAAACTCCGGACAGGGGAAATGTGGGTATCTGAGAATAAAACTGTGCTTCTTTAAAAGGTCTGCATATTTACAGACTCTCTAAGAATTATGGTTGGGGCAGTGTGTGTTTATACAACCATAACTAAACACTTTCTGCCTTGAAAAGATGGAAGGGAGGGACTCAAATGTATCAGTGTGTCCCTAAAAATCTGCTGTATGCTGCTTTTTGTATTTTAATAAAACATATGTCTGAGTCTGGCGTTTCCTTAAATCATCAGAAACCTCATTAACTTATATAAAGCAAGGACATATGTGTCTTTTAAGACTAACTGCAACAAAGCTGATAGGAAAGTACCAAATTGCTTTCTAATTTTTGTTTTTCGTCTTCAACATGATGCATGCACGTTAATCCAGGTGGTTTGATGCCGTAATCCCTCAAATAACCAGATGACGTTGTTGCAGACCACAAAACACACAAAGTCTGCGCACCTTTCACATACTTTGAATTTGTTTAAAACTTAGAGACATTTTGATATTAAATATTCAAAGCCTTTTGATGCTCTGAAGACTTGCTGTTGACGTAAGAGCAGAAATTACAAAGACCAATGTCTGCAGTTTAAATCTGGACTCTCTGTGGGTGATAAAGGCTGCCCTCAGCCAATAGCAATACAACACAACCCATGGTGTCAACAGGCAATGTTTAATTTCACATCACATGCTGACAAAAGAGCAGAATAATTGTTGTGTATGTTACTGATGTGAATCCCAAATCCAACGCCAACTTGTCTGTTTACATGTCACCATCTAAATTTGGTCTTTCATTTACTGTTTACATAAATCAGCAGGTGTAGCCTTTTACCACCCATTCATTACCAGTAGAATGTATTCACTGGAGGCCACGCCAAACAAGCAAACCTGACCACTGAAACCCACAACAGACGTATTAATCAAGGTGGAGACGTCAGCACTTAGAGGTGCCGTTCAATCACAATGTTTTCATGTTTTATGTAAGTGAACAAATCATGACACATGCCATGTTAAAGGCAAAGATGAGAGTACAAGTAAAACTTACCTGTGTTTCTATTGGGATTTTATGTTATAGAGCACAAGGTGGCACATAATTATGAAGTAAAGCCAAAATTATACATGGTTTTTGATTTTTTTACTATTAAAAATAAGAGAAGTGTGACATGCATTTGCATCCAGCCCCCCTGACTCAACATTTTGTTGAACCCCCATGGACGGCAATTATAAAAAATAGCTCAGTCGGATTCATTTTCAAGTCCTGTCACAGATTCTCAATTGGATTCAGATCTGGACTTTGACTGGGCCATTCCAACCCATGTAATTTTCATCTAAAACACTCCACTGTATCTCTGGCTGGACATCGAGGGTTGCTCTCCTGCAAGAAGGTGAACTTCCTCTCCAGCCTAAAATCTTTTGTAGCCAGGATTGTCCTGTCTTTTGGTGTTTCCATCTTCCCCTCAACTCTGACATGCTTCTCTGTCTCTGCTGAAAGAACATCATACCCACAGCATCAGGCTGCTGCCACCAAGTTTCATTCTGGAGGTGGTGTGTTCAGGGATTAGCGTGTAGTGGTTGCGTTCTACTACACAAAACGTTTTGCATGTGGGATAGTGTTAGACTGGAGTTTATGTAGGTGAGTAGCCATGTACTGGGACATTTGCAGTTGTGTCATACTCTTCCCATTTTCAGATGTTACATTGAACAGTGCTCTGTGAGAAGCTTGGAATAATGTTTTAGAACTTAACCCCACCTTTAAACGTCTCCACAACTTTATTCCTGACCTTCCTGCTGTGTTCCTTGGCCTGCATGATGCTGTTTGTTCATTAATGTTCTCTACCAAACCTCTTAGCTTTCATAGAACAGCTGCATTTGTACTGAGATTAAAATACACAGGTGAACTGTATTTACTAACCTGGCATAGTAAGGGTATTTGGTTGAACTGGGCTTTATTTAGAGGTATCTGAGTAAAGTGGGTTGAATGACACCACACTTTTCTGAGTTTTATTTGAAAAACCTTTTAAAATCATGTATCCTTTCCCTTACACTTCCCAATTATGCCCTGTTATGTGCTGGTCTGTCTCATAAAATCCCAATAAAGTTAAAAAAAAATGTGAAATGGGTATGAAAACATTTACAAACCAGTGTAATGAAAGTATTATAGTTGCCATTCATTAATGATAAATGTGACTTCGACAAAGAATCAGAGAATATGTCTGATATCTTTCACTGCTTTTCTCTGCAATTACCAATAAATAAGAAAAACAAAAACTGTGTTTTATCATCAGCGAAGCAAGGTGACACTACCTGAAGGACTATGTATGTGACGAGACAAAGAGCAGCCAGCAGAGACTCTCCAATCTGTCCATGTAAGTCAGAATAGTCAAGGCAGTCAAAGATTGTAAGGAAGGCTGCAAGGCAAAGAGCAGAAACCTCAGGACCAGAGCTAAACCATAACAGGTCCAGACTGGGTTGACTACCTACAAATTAAGACAGAAGAGAACATAATATGGGATAGATGCAAAACAGCAAGTAAAAAATAACAGATGTTTTCATTTTTAGGCAGACTTTCACAGTAAATAAGCAGGAGCTAAGCAGTACATGGGATGTTAATAGGGACAGGATGGACCGTGTCAGCTTCTTTCAAAGGGTTTCCGGGGAAGACGAACCATTCCCTGATTGCTGGAACATCCACAGTGCTGCCTGAGAATGCACAGAAAATTACATGTTTAAACCAAATTTACTGTTTGAAGACATCAAACCATTCTTCTCAAGAAGCAGTTTAAATTACATTAGTGTCCTCGGCATATTTTTATGCATGCACTTAAATCTTTATGTGTTTTTGCTTTCCTACCATCCTTTCCGAGCAGCAGCAGCAAACCATAGATGCGTTGTCTGCACGACTTGTAGACGAGGGCCTGAGGCAGCAATTCCTCGTCCATCACGTCCTCTAGAGAGTTGCTGCATTCGGTGACTCCAGCACACACAACACTGTAAACCATGAAACCCTCTGCCGCTACATGTTTCTCTCTACATGCCTGCGGAAAACCACACAGCAAAAATATTTGGCTCTTCTGGAATTCAGTATGTTACAAGCTGCAGGGAGATTTACAGCTAAGATGCACATTATGAATCATAACATACCTTTAAAATCTCAGGACTAACGTATTTCTCAAAGGCAGAAGGTGGAACAGAAATGTCAACCAGTTCATAATTCTTGTGTCCAGGAAGTAAGTAGGAGCAGATTCCCTTCTTTAGTAGCTCTCTTTGGGAAGATGTTACATTCAAGGAATGTGGGACAAGTCCAGTATCTTCCTCTGCAGAAGCATACAAAGAGCTCACAAATTGGGCTACTGCCAGAACTACCTCACCCTGAGGAGGACCGGAATACGGAGCTGGATTTGTTCTCCTGTGAATGATAAAGATCTTAGCTCATTTCCAAACATTGCAAACAAATGGAGGTTTATCACTGCAGGCAAACTTAACTATACTGTTTCCAGATTACAAGTGATAAAAATCGATTGCATATAACAGCATATGAACTAGACATGTAAAGGGCCCATAGATTACTTCTGAAGTTATTTGGCACCATTTATGTAAGGTGAATTGATTTCAGTTTATTTGAATAGAACAAAGTGAATGGAAATCGATTTAGCTGAACTGAACATAGGACAGTGCAGCTGGGAGCACTGTTGCCTTGCAACAAAAAGGTCCTGGGTTCAAAACCTGGTCTGGGGCCAGGAGTGTGCATGTTCTCTGTAAGTACTCTAGCTTCCTCCTAAAGTCCCAAAACATGACATGTTAGATTAATTGATTATCCTAAATTGCCTTCGTGTCGAAGTGTGTATGTGTATGTGTGTGTGTGTGTGTGTGTGTGTGTGTGTGTGTGTGGTTGCTAGACCTGGGTGTCTCTGTGATCGACTGGTGACTGAATTAACTGAACTGATTGATTTTTTTTTTTTTGCTTCTATGAATCACTTTAGTGTCTATTGGTGTTTTAGGTGTTTATGTAGTATCTGCAGAGGCAATTGCAGTTCCTGCAAATTTTTTTATAAACTTATATACTTATTTAAAGGCCCGGCAGTTGGTTCATATGTATTATACACGTAAATCAATTTCTCTTTGTTAAATGAGCAAATACATAAAAAGAACTTTAAGCTGAACCGAACTGAACTAGATCTATTTGGACTGAAATCAACTGAACACAAAGAACTTTCTTCACAGTACATGACACGTTTGCAATTCTTACCTGTATGCTGCCACAGCATTGCTTCTGATATGCTGCATGTGCTCCTCTGAAACCACATCATTACCCAGCAGACAGGCCAGCAGAGGCAGCTGGGTAACTGTTAGTCCAATGTTTCTGCAGAGCCTCTCCCGGTCGTACATGACAGTTGTTAAGCTGTTTATTCGCAGCTTTGCCACGGATAAGTAGGGGGCACTTAAGAGATGAGATAAAACTACATGTTCAGATCAGCTTGTCCACATTTTATCACTTATTATTATCATCTTCGTTTAAGATCAACATGTAGTTCAACACAGCAATTTAGGTTACACCTGCCATTTTGCAGCCATTACAAAGCACTTTTAAAATCCAGCTATATCAATGTAATAATATTTTACAAACCTGTCATATATGATGAAGTCTGTGTCCTGTCCCAGAATCCCTATGCTGCCATGCTGACAAGCATAGCTAGCAATTTCATAGTCTGCCTCTCTCACTGAACAGAACACTTCCTGACCCAGTGATCTATGGACAAAACAGCATCTAATCAAACTTCATCCAACAAAATGTTGTATTTTTTGTCATTAAGAACTCAATTAAAAAGCATACATTTTCTCCATAAAGCTGCATCATATTCAGTCAGGGAAATGCTTACCTGAGGGCAAAAGGAGTGAATGATGCCAGAGCGGATGGCAGACAAGAGAGCTGTTTACCCGGCTGTTCTCCATGTTCCTTAATGTGGTTAAATATTTTTACAATATCCCTGTTCACACCGTGTCGCCTTTTCACCTGTAAAAACACAAGCAGGACATGTTTGCTGTGCCTAATAAACAGAGCAAATATAACCACCTAATCTGTGTCTCTCCTCACCCACTCTGGTCTCTTCTGCTCTTCCACGACTCCATCAAAGAAAAAGACCAATTTGATGCCTGCAAAGGTAAAAGCCTCCACCCAGTTCTTCAGGACATCCATGTACTGCATCCACTGGCCTCCACACACCCAGTTCATGCATGAGTACCAGTGGCGGAGGCAGGACATGCCATCAACAACAAGTGTGGGACCTGCACAGCAGTGAAATAGGAAAATGTAACAAAGTGCAAAACCAAAGCAAGGTTCACCTGCAGTAGCAGGGAAGAAATGTTTAGGTGGATAACAGTATGATTTGGAAATATAAAAATCATAAATCAGTAATAAGAATTAGCATTATAACAAATCAATAGGGATGCACAATATATCGGCTTTAACATCGGTATTGGGCAATGTTAGTCATTTTTTTAACATATCAGTCAGCCAACAAATTTTGCTGGATGACAAATTGTCCCAGTAATTATTGTGATAAATGATAATATTGTTATTTTGAGACCATTTTCAAGTCATATATTGATAATAGAATAATAGTGCAAGTTCACCCTCTCACAGACCAATAAACTTTAATTTTATGAAGAACACTTAGCACTGAAACAGGAACTTGTTCGTGGTACCAAAAGGGTAGGGAAATATACAAAATATCGGAAAATATCAGTTATCAGCCATAAAAACAATATTAATATCAGATATTGATATTGGCCCAAATTTTCACATCAGTGCATCCCTACAGATCAATACATGCATATTTATTAAAGTGTTTATAACTCATTGTGATGTCACTAAATAGTGCTTAAAAACATTAAACAGAATGAAGTTTGGTTTGACATTTACCACACAACTCAAAGCACGATGTTTATGCAAGTCATACATCACATGAGTTTGACAATGCACGATAAATACGACAGAATAAAAAACAACTGTCTTTTAAAAATAAAAATATTACTATGCTAATAGCCCTATACAAGATATTAAAGTATGGCTTTAGGTTTTTCAGAAAATACAGCTTTACAAAGCTTACTTTAACCAATCCTGAAGTTGTGACAGGTTTACTGGTGTGATTTGAATATCACTTTTAACTCACAATGTTTAAATCATGGTTATGTCTTTATTATCTTAACAACAGCAAATTAGGTATATTTCAAACCACGTGATGTTGTGTAAAAGTTAATAGTGCTTACTGTATGTATGAGGCTGAGGTGTAATTAGAGTTAATTTGAAGTACTTTGAAGATAATGAGGAACAATTTGTGTCCACTGCTGCATTACTTTCACTTTTTTTTTCATCTAAGTCTGTTTTACCATGGGGTACATTTTAAAATGCACTACATTTCCTTATATTTTGCGTTTGAGGACTCAGCTTTTCTATGTAATCTTTCAAAGTGTTTCTGAATAGAGATCAATCAGCCATAGATGGTAATAGCAGAACTTGACTGGCTCTGATCAGTGATCGAAAGGTCAAATTTATATATATATATATATATATATATATATATATATATATATATATATATATATATATATATAACCATTATTAAAGGCATCTAAACTATGAATGTACTTCACTTCCAGTTTATAAATGCCACAACCAACAGAAAGTGCTTTGAAGCACTTTTCTTAAGTTTAATGGAAATCTGAAGGTTAGAGACATACTTTGATCCATAAATGGGGATAATCTTATAACTTCTTCATTTTCTGTTGGATTTTAAACTGCTACGCCCTGTCAAAAAAATCGAAAGTATTTTTTCTCCTTTATTTGAAAACAAAAAAACAAAAACTAGTATTAGCCATGAAAAGCCTGATCAGTGGATTCCATGGTTAAATGATTAATTCCTATGCTTTCATACATAAGCAGCATTTTTAATTGTTTTTGTTGTAATTTTCCTTATGTCTGTTCACAAATAAAGTCAACAGTCAAAGGCTGGTGGGCGTAAAACGGGATTTTTGACTAAATGTTAGTTTCAGTGATATTAGACTAAAACCTGGCATATCTCACTGAGATGTGCATTGCATGGGAATAAACTAAGAAAGTAAAGGACAGAAGAAAAAATGTCCACCTTAATACTATCTAAAGGTCATGTTTTGAAGAAATAGAAAAAAAAATCGACCTGACACATGACCAGAGAGATTTATCACCCCTCAGTTTGGCCCAGAGTTTTTATAAGTGAAATAAGGTCAAACTGTTTAATCATTTCACCATCACAGGCAATGCCACTGTGACAACACAAAGAAACTCAGCTGGTGACGTTAGCAGTGGATGTGCAGCTCTGCTGGTTTTTGGCAACATGCTGTCTGGCCATCTCGCTCAAGTTCACTGTCATACAAGCCTCTGGACAGCATCGCTCCACAAAGCTCTGCAGACCTTTTACACCCATTCCTGCAGAGCACAAACAAATACATCCATAAGGTAGACAAATATGTTCTCTGAATAAGTCGAAACTGTATTGGATGGTATTATAATGACATTATTGTTGTTAATATCATGTTACGGATAGGCATGACACGTAGCTGCGTGTCATGTCCTTACAACACTTAAATCTGCGAAGAATATTTCATTCTTTGCAGTCACTAATAGGTAAAACTTACTATGAAACCTCTGGGTGATAATCCAGTTTTCCCTCGCTGCAGTGTTTACGTGAAGAAAATTCAAATTACTTCCGGTGGCGTGCGCGTGACGTCATTGCGTTCGAAGCCAAGACGAGGAACGAATCTGCAGTTTTGAATCAAAACCAGGATGAGTTTCTTGAAAGGTCTTTCTTTCTTTCCTAACCCTAATCCTTTCTTTCTTTCTTTCTTTCTTTCTTTCTTTCTTTCTTTCTTTCTTTCTTTCTCACCTAGAAAACATGGACATGCATCAGCACTGTGTGTGTTGACATTTCGGGCTGAAGGCTATTAACTGTTAGCTGTAGTTTGTGATTGAGAGTAAATTTTACATTTTTCACTGAGATTATTGTCTCCAGACATGATCCACCATGAAGATAGCTGAGACAGCATCGTGCTGTGGGGACACTTTCTTTCTTTCTTTCTTTCTTTCTTTCTTTCTTTCTATGCATATAATATATCCCAATACAATATTTTTTTCTTGAAAATTTACTGTATTTAATTCAAAAACACATTATTAATCCCAGAGGGAAATTAAATGTTGTTGTAACTCATATTATGCAGTTTTCTATAAAGAGATGCTGATGGCCAAAGGCAAGAAGGATCTCCTGCTGGCATCTGTATTACAGGGAATCTGAAGAAGCCTCTGACTGAAGACAATCTGTTGTTGTCTCGTGAAGAGGATGCACATGGTTGTCCATAATTTTCTTGATTTTATGAGGAATCTTTCTTTGCACAATAAACTCCAGATTTTCCAGAGTAGTCCCCAAAACAGAAACAGCCTTCTTTATTTGGTTGTTTAGTCTTGTTATGTCCCTGGGTCTTGTGCTGTTACCCCAACAGATGATGGCAGAAGAGCTTACTCCACAACAGACTTATAGAAGATATGCAGCATCTTGCTGCAATCACTGAAGCTCCTAAGCTTCACCAAGAAGTAAAGACTGCTTCACTGATGCAACTCCAGTCCAGTCTGTTGTCCAGATTAACAGGTATTTATAATCCTCCACCACCTCCACTTCTTTTCCCAAGATGGAACTAATGATTGAACTAACCTCACCTATCTGGTTAGGTTTTGCATATTCTAAACCAGGGGTCTGCAACTCCAGTCCTCGAGTGCAACTGTCCTGCAACTTTTGAATGCATCCCTGCTCCAACACCTGACTCAAAAGGCTGAAATTACCTTCTTGGCATGTCAGCAAGTTTTGCAACGGCATGGTCATAGACCATTTATTTGATTCAAGTGTGTTGGAGCAGCAATGCATATCCAAATGCTTCAGGACAGTAGTACTCAAAGGACTGGAGTTTCAGACCCCTGTTCCAAACAGAGTGATAAAGAGTTTGGAGGGTTTTTTTGGTCAAGGAAAACTGGTCAACTGGTACTATACTGCTCAGTAATAGAGTAATTTTTTAAATTCAGTTTATATTTTTTAGAAAATTCTACATAAAAAAGATGAAATCATCCTGCAGAAATTCAAGTTGATCTGTAATTAAATAACGTTTAAATTACACTGAAATATATATCAACACTGTATGTCTCACATGATTCACTTAACTATTGTACCAAACTAGTAAATAACTCCTGCACAATAAATAAAATCTTTACTGTATGAATCCTATGTTTGTGGAAGCTTTTAGTCATTGCTTACAGTGCATTAAAATGCTTAATGGTTAAGAGTACATCTTTGTGAAATGATTTGTCAAAAACAGAAGGGTAATGAATATGCAGTGCCTTTAGAAAATGTAACTGAGGTTGCCAGTACCCTGGTACAGCCGTAATTACAAATACACTTTCTAAAAGTGTCATGAATGAGAATGAACCATTATAGTTTTGTGGGTTCAGTCAGACCTCATAATACCTCTCCAGGCAAGAGTAAGTAAGGGTCTAATTGCACTCAAAGAGAATGGGAGGGGGGTGGTCCTCCTCTCTGGAGTCACAAGCTATTAGGTCTACCTTCTCAACACAAAGCAACCCCATCCCATCCATTCTATTGTCTGCACTGAGCAATAATAAGGAAGGGAACATATGCTGGCAGTCAGTCCAGCTGTCAGCATCTGTTGTTTCTCAGCCAGATGCTCCATGGACTGAGTGGACAATCCTCCCAAACAACCAGTATTCTTCCCAAACAGTTTATCTAAAGAAGGAGGAGCAACGTTGTAAATTTTGGTCACAAACAAGAGATTGATGGAACCACAAGATTCCTCCTCCACTCAGTTTTGATACTATTCTAAATTTCCTGGTTTCAGTATAATTGAATTGAAACTTTTTATTATTTATAAGACATGAAGAGAAATCAATTTGCATGACCTTTCTATTGATTTAATATAACCTTAGAGGGCAGATGCATTTTTACTTTGGTTAAAAAAGTAGACCAGAGCCAGGCAGAAATTTCAATTTATCTATGTTTTGGGGGCTGAGGTTTTTTTTTTTATTTCATAATATTTAAGTCAAGCTTAAAATGTGTTAACGTTGAGTCTTATCAGAACTCCTGCCTATAAATGAAGGCCTGCTCGTAAAATATTTGTTTGCACATGCTCAAGTATACTGGACACCTGCTTCTGCACACATCTGCATGCATACATTCATACACCACCCCCCACAAAGTGTTACACAGTGGCCAGTTCAGAGTGGGGCTTAAACTCTATAATCCTGCATCTCATTCTCATTTCTCGTAGTTTGGGTCTGCTGCCTATTCACGTTAGATCTTTTCAGCTTCCTCCTCCTCCTACACTTGCTCTTCTTTCTCCTCTTCGATGGCATCCCCTTTGATTCCCTTCTCCCTACAGCCCCCCCCCTCCTCCTCCTCTCCTGTCCTGTCCAAAGCTTGACTCGGGAGTAACAGAGGCAGATGTTCCAGGAGCACACGACTGCCCTCAGTCCCACTGAAAGCCCCCACCCACTCCCAGCACCTCCCATTTGTACTGGATCAGCAGTTAACCCCCGGAAAGAATTGGCCATACAAGCACGCACACACTCACACAAAGAACACTGCTGCCCAAATCTGTAAGAGCTCAACAGTTGTCCAATTGAATGAGCAACACACACAGATATGCAGTCACACACACCAAACTATGTCCAGATCCCCTCAGGTTTCCTGATAGCAGAAACACTGGGGGTCAGGCCTGGTGTCAGCGTCCAGGGTCCAGCGTCTCTGTGGGCAGCTGGCCTGGCTAATCCAGCTGCTGGAGACCGCTGCTTCTCAAACTAAAGGCTAAGGACTCCTGGAGAGTGATGGGTCAAGGATCTCCAGGAGCAGCTTTTGTGTGATTTGTTCAAAATCTAGGGAAGAGGGATTTGTCTGGTTATTTTAAGTTCATATTAAATATCAAAATTCACAATGCAACTGATCCACTGCATTGTGGTGTCAAACTCCTTTTCATTTTGGGCCACATCAAGATCATGAACGTCCTCAAAGGGCCGGTTGTGGCAGAATGTGTTGCTAAAACTACCAATTAACAAACTGTTAAAATATTATACTATTTATTTTTCTGAATTTGATGAGTACTTCTTAAAAATAAATAATATTTAACATATTTTCACACTGATGTGATTTGGTACTATATAAATAAAAACTACTTTGATTTGACTGATAAAATAACATTTAAGAACACAACTTTCATCTTAAAGTTCTATTTATGTGACACACATGTGCATTAGCTCCTCAGCTTCATTGTTATCAAGACTGACTACAAATTACATCCCATAACATGCTAAATGTTATCAGCAAAACTAAAGTTCTACAGTCAAATTAGATTTAATAAATGAAGTCATTGAGGTTGTTGACTAATATCACCAAGTGACCAATGAACCTTTTCAAAAACACATTTTTCATCAGCCCTTGCGTAGAAAGTACCTGCACCTATAATCTAAATCCACCATCAATTGCGTTATTTTATTTCATTTTGTTGTGATTGTTTTATAAATGTACAGCCTTTTGGAAGCACTGGAACATCCTAAGCAAAAACACAGAACAAAAATATTAAGTGCTGGAGGTTAAATACCACGCCAGCAAAGAAACTGCAAAATAAAATGATGAATCTCCCAAATATAACATCAATGTTCTTTATAATGCAAATATGTTTCAGATTTGATAGTCACCGGTGTTAACAGGTTGTTTAAAGGCGGCTACATTGATGGGAGAGCTTATTGTCTTCTTTGTGGCTCAGATGGGTGCATATCATGTTTCCAACCTGATCCCTGGCTGTTGTTGTTGGGGAGATTTATCCATCAAACCACATGACTCCTACTTTATTATCATAATTTGCATCCTCCCTCAGCACCTCTATTGATCTATCTATCTATCTATCTATCTATCTATCTATCTATCTATCTATCTATCTATCTATCTATCTACCTTCCTTAACAACTTGACTTTTGCATGACTGAATATCCATCTCAGTTCAGCTTTACATAACCATCACAGCTCTGACACTAAATAAACATCACACTTAGCAATAATGCTAAATCCAAATGAGTGGTCATGTAAACTAGTAAACAAAGAGCAATGCTGAATCAGAGCAGTCCAGAGTCCCTTTGAACTTTGATTTCTACAGCTGACTGAAGCAAAGGCCATCATGCTATGTGCAACAATGTGCATGTGTGTGTAGTTGGTGTGATGGTGATGATGTGGAGGTTCCCACGATGGCCATCCATCCATTTCTTGGCACGCACATACACACACTCACACTCACAGGCCATATGGCCACCTCATAGCCCCTGCATGCCACCACTGTGATTTGGCTCTGGAGGCAAGCAGTTACCCACAGAATGCCTTGGCTTCTTCTGCTGGAGATTAGAAAGAGAAATAAAAGAGATCGCGCAGAAATTGAGAACGAAAATGATGAGTTAGGGAGAGCAGGACAGTGTTATAAGACGCACAGTATCGATAGTGATGAGAGAAGACATTTGGTGGCTGCTTGGTCGGTGTTGTGGTGTTTGGTGAGCAGATGGCCGGGGCTCGAGGAGGGGCGTGTCCTGTCCTCGCGACCCTTCACAAATCACAAGTTCTCCCCTGAGGGGCTCACGACTTGCCGTTCAATAGGAATCAATGGGAATTACTTCACCAGAGAAAGAGATGAATGGGCGGCGGGGCGCGAGACCTCTTCCTTTGTTGTTCCCGCTGCGCGCGTGCATGCACTGACAAACACGCGCTCACATGCAGCTATTCTGTCTCACACGCGCGCACACAGATAGACAACAGGAAAGCACTTCAATTAAACAATCAGACCTCCACTTAAACAATTTTTTACCCCGCCCCCACCCCACTCGTGCGCGTCCACGCATCTACGTGCACGCACGCAAAAGAAGAGGGATCAGAGGGGAGGAGTTTATGCCATTTCCTTAGGACACACAATCTCCTGACATAAATTATGTTTTGGGGAAAAAAAACAACTGTCGTCTTGATGTTGTTGAACTGAGGGGGGCTCATCTCACATGCCTTTCAGTCACGGTTTGCTGCCTTAATCGGGAAATGTGTGCCACGTCATGGTGATGAGTGACTGATAGTAGATATCGGCCTAACACATAGTGCAGAAAGAGCACAGAAGACCTCTGAAAGTCGGGATGAGTTTGAATAAAAGGCTTCAAGACATGGATTTTACGCCATGCCAAACGAGCACTGCAGACCATTGACATGGGGGGCTGAAATCAACTGGTAAAATAAAATCAGCAGCGTCCTACACCTCCAGGGGGGGTACATGTGGAAAAACTGTGGCAGGCAAGAATAATGGTGTCTAATTCTTAAGGTTAAAGGCCTTTCAGTCGGCCACTCCACTGACACAAAACAATATTGGACATCCATACCAATGTCATCAAGCTTATGTGCAGCAACAGAACTGCAGCTACCACCAAGAAGTGTATCAGCATGTGACATGGCAGGCTGAGAGTGTACAATGTCAGCTGTTAGCTGTTTGTGATTGAGAGTAAATTTTACATTTTTCGCTGAGATTATTGTCTCCAGACATGATCCACCATGAACATGATTGAGGCAGCATCATGCTGTGGGGACACTCTTCTTTCTTCCTTTCTTTCTTTCATTCTTTCTTCCTTTCTTTCTTTCTTTCTTTCTTTCTTTCTTTCTTTCTTATTCACCTTGAACACACAGACATGGATCAGCACTGTATGTGTTGACATGGCAAGCTGAAAGTTGACCATATGTTAGCTGTAGTTAATGAATGAGGGCCTTGTTTGTAGACCAAAACACTGATGCTATGCAGAGCAGCTTCAACTAGAGATGTTAATTAAGGCCCCCTCCTTCCTCCTTCTCCTCCTCCTCACAGAACCTGTGTGCATGTTGATAGACATAAGAAGTGGCATAGTACTCTGATGCAGTGCACTTGCTCCTCAGTGGGCTCTGCTGCTGTGCCAACACAGTAATAAATAAATAATTCAGAGAGGAGGCCCTTGCTCTGGATCTCTGCTGCTTAGCCTTAAGCCTGAGGTGATTGACAAGTGTGGCACCAAACACCAATTAACTGTACTGGCCAATCAGCAACTCTCTTTAAAGCCTTTCATTTACTTTTTGTGGACATAGCCCACGTATTCACAGCTAACATACTTTAGATGTATGGTATCTAACTTATCGATGAAATTAGAGCGCCTTAAGATTTTTAGAAATACCCGTTCTAAAATATTACACAGCCTAAGAATAATAGCATGCTGAGGGATTTACTTAAAGTTTGATCAAAGGACCATTAACATCTAAAGCTGGTTCAGGGCCAGAGGCCAGCTCATAATAACTTCATGGCAACAAGTGCGCATTCTTCCCCACATTTTTCCGCGGATAAAAAAACACATATGCAAATAAGCTTGTGAGTTCATGTGAGCTGATGTCATCCGGCTGTGTGACAAACAGACCAGCAAGTCATTTCTGTGCAAACAATAGATTTTGACAATCTGTAAAGTTCTAGCTCATGTGCTCTGAGTAATAAAATATTTTATATCTAAACACACGTTCAGATTACCGTTTATAAAACCGGTCGTGCTTTCCGTGTCTGTCTGTGTGTATGTGTGTGTCTCTGGTGTTGTATTATTGTGAGAGAGCAGGTGCTGCCGGCCCAATTAACATACAGCTGAAAGCACAAAGAGAAAAAAGTTTACTCCCTCTGTGAGTCCCCTTCTCCTCATCCTCCCCCCGCCCTCTCCTCACAAAGTCCCTTAATGACAGCCACGCGAGTGACACACCACCATGTATTTTTTTTTTTTTTTTTTTTTTTTTTTTTTTTTTTTTTTTTTTTATTGCCTATACCAAAGAGCATGTAAGAAAAATACAGACATTGAGAGAAATGAACGTTTGAGGTGCTGGTCTGTGGTCCTTGTGCGTAACTTGTGGCATCTTTGCGCATTGATGTAATGTTTTTGTTTGGAGCACGTAAAATTGGTGTTTATCAGTTTTACGCGCTTCAATTTATAAATATAGTGGATCACAAATACACTGTGTAAATATTTATGGAAAGCTGCAAATTAACTGGTAGATAAGCTCAGCTCTTTTTTTATCCTTGCCATAGCAGTAATATTTTTTTTATTTGGATACTTAAATGATACTTAATTGACCCAATAGTTCATCTGCCAGCAAAAATATTTTAAATATTTTTAATTTAATGGACGCACACTTTCAGCTAGCCTGCATGGAGCAGATCTACACGTCAATAAACTATCTTAACAGGAACAGATTGACTAGTTTTGGGTGGGAACATGCAAAAAAAAAAAAAAAAAAAAGAAAGAAAAAAAAAAAACGGGGTAACACCATAGGAATGCGATGGAGCAGATGGTCGTTAGCGGCTGGCTGGCTAGCCCGCTGGCCACGCAAGCCAGCATCAGGCCAGCCAAGACCTCACTATAGTAAGCTCAGATATGAGAACCCATCATCTAACTGACTGCTGCGCAAATAAATCTCCCGATAGAGTTGAGGATTTCGTGAGGAGGTTAAAGAATTTGTCGGAATGTAAATAGGCTCCGTGCGCTGTGGAGGAGGGAGCCATCAGGGGAAGCAAGGGGTTGTTGTACATTTAACAGCTCAGTAGCCATTTGGTCTGTCCCCTTGAGAGAAAAAGAGAGGGGGGCTCTAGTTTTTTTTTTTTTTTTTTTTTTTTTTTTTTTTTTTTTTTTTTTTTTTTGGGTGGGGGGTGGGTTTGGGGGGGACTCCTACCCTCCTCCTCCTGTTTCTTTGTAATGGCCCCGGGGCGGACTTGTGGTGGTGATGGAAGGAGGGGAAGAAGAGAGGCACAGGGCCTCATTTGCATCTTATTACCCTTCGCTTGCTGGCCCTGTATAAAACCCTGCGCAGGGCAGAAAACCTATCAGACTTACTCACTGATACATGTAATCAAAGGGGAGCGGAGTTTGTTTTCTGTGTTTAGGATGTGTTTTTTTTTTTTAGCATGACAAAAGAAATAAACTGGAACAAATAAAGAAGACCATCTTTTCTACAACGACTTGTTGGAATTAACTCCGATATTTCCATTCTGGATTTCTTTAAGAGGACTATTCCGCTGGATCTTACTTGAATCTGTGAAAGCCCGATTCGTTTTGAGAAAAAAATCCGACACTTTTGGGGAGTGAACAGATGGACAGGTGACAGAGGCGCTGCAGGAAAAGTGTCTCCTAATTTCCAGCCTTGTGCGTAAAAAGTTCGCCTTGACTGTAGCACAGCGGACAGCTTTGAAAACTTTCTCCATGAGTGTTTGAGTGGTGCTACACGGACCCGCGGAGCTTTCACTGCTTGTTGAGGGGACTGTCAACACAATGGGACGCCTGTGTCTGCTCCTCATTGTCAGTCTGTCCTTACTCACCTGCCAGGTACGTTCCAACATTGAGGGCTCCTTTGCGCACTTAATATTTGCTTAAAAAAAAATCTAATTGAAAATAATTCACTCTTAAGATACTTGTCTCAGACCGATCCAACATGGTTTGTTTTTTTTTGTTTTGGTTTTTTTTTTTTGTTTTTTTTTTTTGTTTTTTGCTTTTTGCTGTGTTGTAGGTTTTGTGCTCAGGCGTGTTCGAGCTCAAACTGCAGGAGTTTCTCAACAAGAAGGGGATAGCTGGGAACGCCAACTGTTGCCCGGGAGGGGCCACGCACCCGCAGGGCCACCAGCAGTGCGAGTGCAAGACCTTCTTTCGGGTCTGCCTGAAACACTATCAAGCCAGCGTCTCACCGGAGCCCCCCTGCACCTATGGCGGCGCGGTGACTCCCGTGCTCGGCTCCAACTCCTTCCAGGTGCCGGAGACCAACGCGGACAGTTTCACCAACCCGATCCGCTTTTCCTTCGGCTTCACTTGGCCAGTGAGTAACTGCAAATATGTCATGACAGTTGTTATCATCTCCCACATCACTTATCGTCGTGTTTTGTGTTACTGATGTTGGAATTGAACTTTTGAGATAGATTTTACTAAGAAAAAGCAGAAAAAAATATATGAATACATAGAACCTAACAGATGCTCCCAGACTCAACACTTGTGAGGGGCTTTGTCAGCAGTGTGTGAGAGGGGCTATTGTAGTAATTCAGTGCTCTTTGGTGGGATAAAACAGGGAGGGGATGTGGGTGAAAGGGAGAGGGGAGGTGTCACCAAAAAGATTTTCCCCTCCGATCAGCCGTGGTGGGAAATCTAACATCCTCTGAGTTGGCGCATCATTTGCAGCACAGCGTGAAATTCCGCCTCATTTTGGTTTTACAGCGGTGTTAGAGTGTGATAGAAGCAGGGGTGTGGAAAAAAGGAGCAGGTAGCCTGGCCTTATTAGGCCTCTAATCAGTATGAGAATTAGACTGTGAAGTTTATTGCGAGGGCTCCTAATGGCCCTCTGTTGCTCTGGAGGGGAGGCTAGGTAAGGGGGAGGTTTGTGGGGAGTGTTTGCTCCAAGCAGAGCAGCTGTTGACTCTCTCTGTCTTTCCTCAGGGGACGTTTTCACTGATCATTGAAGCTCTGCACACTGACTCCCTGGACGACCTGACAACAGGTGGGTGACAGCAAGAGAAGGCAGAACAGGGGGGGCATGAGGGTGGAATGTGTGAAATGATGGTCTTATTTTTGTGCAGAGGCATGTTTTTCCACAGATCTCATCAGTGGTAATGAGGACACACTCAGCTTGACTGGAAAAGCATGTTTCATGCATTCTACATTTTAACAGTATATATAACAAATACATTTTCACCTAAAATAAGGCCTTCATATAGTTATTTGTGTGAAGAAGGATTAGTATTTCCCCAACCAAAACATATGTGGTAATTTTGACTCCCATATTTTAAGATAAAAATAGTCTTATTTTAGAATTGTCCTTTGATATTCTCAGAATTGGCCCATTAGTATGATGCACTGCCATCATAGGGTTCCCCCCATCATTTATTGTTCTAAAATTACAGCAGGCCATAGTCAGTGACAATAGAAATTGTGGTGGATGAAAGAGTTTTTCATGTTTATAAAAGAAGACAGAACAATACAAGCTTTGTTTTTATGCCAGACACTTAATTTAGCACCCTTACACTGAAAGATATTCACATTTTGAAGTAAGTTTAATTTAGGTGCAAAGATATGTAATTTCTCTGTGGCAGAAGCAGCATGTTGGCATCCTACCCTTCACAGTGACAGCAAATGACCGTGTGAAAACTGTGATTCACTTTTGCAGACAACCCTGAGCGACTCATAAGCAGGTTCACTACCCAACGGCACCTTACCGTAGGAGAGGAATGGTCCAAGGACATGCAGACGGCCAGCAGGACGGAGCTGCGCTTCTCCTACCGCTTCTTGTGTGACGAGCACTACTACGGCGATGGCTGCTCGGTCTTCTGTCGGCCCCGGGACGATGCCTTTGGACACTTTACCTGTGGCGAGCGTGGGGAAATCATATGCAATTCCGGCTGGAAGGGCCAGTACTGCACTGAACGTGAGTTCATTCATCATTAATCGAACTCTTTCATTAGGGCTGTGTGGGGCAGCTAAATGAAAGACCATAAATGGGGGATAAAAATGAAAATCTTTTTGTTTTTCCAGCCCAGTGGTAAAGCAGTGGTTAATATTTGGACCTGATGACATTTGCTTGTCATTTATAAAGTGAGGGATATATACAGTCATTAGCTGAGGATGTTGATGTGTTCATCAAACTCACAGTTCCTGTATAATTGACCAACACAACAACAGATTCATGCATTAGTTGTTACCAAGACACACCTATCTTAAAGAAATGGGTTTTTAATCATCATCAAGATTCTGGGGTTTTTATGGTTTCTGTACAGTTTATACAATTGTTTTTCTTTGTAAAGTTAATTTCTCCAACAGTCGTTTGCCTCTCTTTATTCTTAGAGACTTTTTCTTCCTCATAATGCAGGGCCTGTGTGCAACAGGCGTCAGTTAGTTATCCCATTGCACCAGAGGCCTCCGTTCTAATGAGCCGCGGTGGCTCCTCAGTAATTCACACGCCGCGTGCCTTCCATTAGACCACTGGGGCCTCCTCGCCCCCAAACCTCCTCCCCGATTGGCCAAGTGGGGGTCCTATATTGTTGTGGCTTGGGCTGGTGATTGGCCGAGCTGGGTTGTGTATTGTTGTGGAGGGGGCAGCTGCTCAGTGAGAGGAGACAATGGAGCAGCTGTCTGGTGGTTAGCTCCTCACAGACCAGCTGGCCCTGGGGGGAAAAGGTGGAGGAGGATGAGGGGGATGAGGAGAGAGGGAAAGAAGGGGAGAGGAGGAGGAAGAAGAGATAAGGAGTAGGGGAGGGGATGGAGGATGAAGGAAGAAAAAAAGGAGGAGGACAGAGGCAAGGGGTGAGAAAAGGGGACTTCTGACCCACAGTCAAGGGGAGAAAGGGGGCTTTGTGTGGGGGGCTTTTTGTTGTGGAGCAACCCTGTTAAAAGAGGGGGCTTCTTGGCTGGTTCTCCTTCTTTGAGACCCAAACTGTGATAGCTTCCAGCATGGCATGGCTGAAAGGTAATATTTCATCAAAATTTGCATTTGCAACACCTAAAACCTAAGGGTGGTCACAAATGACCTGATGACAATGATTCCCTTCAACATGCTAAAACGTGAACTAGAGAGACAAAAAGAGTAGTCACAGAGAAGTACACAGACATTTCAGAAGGCAGATAAGCAAAAAGCAATGTGAATGTTCTTTTCAGAATTGCAGTTTGATAATCTTGGGTTTTCCATGGTTTGATTAATCTGTTTGCTTTCTTTTTATAGCATTTTGTCTTCCTGGATGTGATGAAGAACATGGATTTTGTGATAAACCAGGAGAGTGCAAGTAAGTCCAAAACAAGTTGGTTTTATGTGTCTCTAAACTAAGCTATCCCTGATCATTGTCCCCTTTATGTATTGATATTAACTGAGTGGTGTGTTCCCAGGTGTCGCGTTGGCTTCAGTGGGCGTTACTGTGATGACTGCATCCGTTACCCGGGGTGTCTCCACGGCACCTGCCAACAGCCATGGCAATGCAACTGTCAGGAGGGATGGGGTGGGCTCTTCTGTAACCAGGGTGAGTTTGTTGACAAATTCACTAAAACGCTGTGATGCTCTTTGAATTCTTTCCTTCCCTTCTTGCTTTATATTTAATCTGTTTGGCTCATCAGTGCTATTTTTGGGAATTCCAGACTTGAATTACTGTACACATCACAAGCCTTGTCTTAATGGAGCCACCTGTACCAACACTGGTCAGGGCAGCTACACATGCTCCTGCCCTCCTGGATACACCGGTGCTAACTGTGAGATCCAAGTCAATGAATGTTCAGGAAATCCCTGTCGTAATGGAGGCAGCTGCATCGTGAGTACCACTTTTAAGATATAAGAATGTCTTTTGGTGTAGCAATGGCCTTAAGCTTGTGCCTAACCAAGAATTGTTGTCAACACAGGACAACGACAGTGGCTACAAGTGCACATGTCCACCTGGTTTTTACGGAAACAACTGTGAGTTAAGTGCCAATACTTGTGCGGATGGGCCATGTTTCAACGGTGGACGTTGTGTGGACAACCCTGAAGGTGGCTACTTCTGTCAGTGCCTAATGGGATATGCTGGTTTCACTTGTGAAAAGAAAATTGACCATTGCTCCTCCAATCCCTGTCTAAGCGGTAGGTTGTTGTGTGTTTTTACCAGTTTACCCCTCCACATTTACACCTAAACCAAGTGGTGGGAAACTAGGAGACTAATCTTAATGATGCTTCACTTTGCAGGTGCAGAATGTGTGGATCTGGTTAACTCCTACCTGTGTGAGTGTCCTGAGGGGTTTTCAGGGCCAAACTGTGAGGTTAGCAGCAGTATTTCTGGATACTGTCAGTCCTTTCCTTGTCAGAATGGTGGAACTTGCCAGGAGACAGTGGATGGCTACACATGTAATTGCCCACCAGGTATGACAGTTTTTGATCTACTTTCTACTGTTGCTAAATGTTGTTTTGGACCAATTTTTGAGACGCTGAAATTTTATTTGCAGGATATACGGGCAGAAACTGCAGCTCTCCGATCTCTCGCTGCATTCACAACCCGTGTCATAATGGAGCCACTTGCCATGAACGTGGCGGTCGCTACGTGTGTGCCTGTGTGCCCGGCTATGGCGGAAATAACTGTCAGTTCCTCCTACCAGAGGTTCCTGGGGGTTCCCAGCCAGTCGTTGATGGACCAGATCGCCGTTATTCATCTTCAGAAAGTGGGAATACAGACACTGAGGAGGATGATGACAGCGGATTCCCATGGACAGCTGTCTGTGCCGGTGTTTTCCTCGTTCTTGTGATCCTGATTAGTTGCTCTGTGCTAGTGGTCTATGTTCGGGTCAAACTACAAACCCGACACAGTCACCACAGCGACAGTGTTCACAGTGATAGCCAAGAGACCATGAATAACCTCACAACCAACAACTGTCTTCGAAGTGACAAGGAGCTTGGTGGTATGATGACAACATCAATTAAAAACACCAATAAGAAGGCAGATTATCATTCTGATCTTGCTGGGTCACTTGGGGGTCTGAGTGGAATCAGCAGCCTCAATGGATCTGAGAAAAATGGCTTTAAGCCTCGTTACCCAAGTGTGGAGTACAACCTGGTCCATGAACTCAGGCAAGAAGATCTGTCACCATGTACAGAGGAGGAATGCAAACAGCCAGAGTCCAAATGTGAGCCACTGGATGAGCCCAACAGAGGGGAAGGATTTAGGAAAAGACAAAACAGGTACTTAAGAATCACCCTAAATATAATGCAACCACATCCAGAATAAAGGACAGTATTTCTAATCTCTTTGTTTTTCATACCACAGTGATGCATCAGAAAAGAAAGCCTTGACGGAGTCACCAGGATGCAGCGAAGCAAAAGATCAGTTATCCACTGATTTAAATTGTCACACAGCAAAGGATGCTCAGTACCAGTCAACCTGCGACCTCAAATTCCAGATAGCCAGTGAGGCTGTGCACCCTACTCCCAGTGACAGCCGGTACCCCTGTTCCAGCGACACCAAATACCAGTCTGTCTACGTCATATCAGACCAGAAAGATGAATGTATCATTGCTACAGAGGTGAGAACACAGTATTGTTTTATCTGTTGAGCTATCACACAAAAAATAACCTTCCATCTATATTTGTACTCCAACACTAACTTTCTTCTTTTTGTTTCACAGGTATAATTATGGTACCAGTTTCCTGTGGTTGATGTTAGTCCACACACACCAACCCTGAGCAGTAAAGCTCAGCTTGTTTCTGGGAGGTTTTACTCCTGCTGTTTGCTGCTGTTCCCTGGGACTTCCTAGAGGACTATGAGCCAAGGTAATGAGGTGCAAGTGCAGACTCATCACCTGCTTGGCCATGACTGAGGACTACAGTGATACTACGGGTCAATTTAGAATATCTTTGGCCTTCGATGGACGCAGGTCTTTTGGTGACTTTATGCTATGGATGAAGCGCCAGAACAAAGTGCCAGCACTTGTACAGACACAATGCTGACTCAGACAGTCAAAGACTGCTGGAGAACTCACGAAGAGCTTGCTAGATGTCTCCTTGCAGCACTGGAAGATTTACAGCTCATAAGTGGATGAACTGTTCTTTCCTGATAAGCAGCGGAGCATTGACTTGGATATTGACCGATGATATTGTACGGTGATGTACCGACTGAATGAACAATGTAGTACCTTTAGTGTACTGAAAACCTTTAAAGTACTGCTGTAGTACTGTTACGTGCTGTGGTTTTACATTGCTGTGTAAAATCTGTCCTGGATTTCCGGTAGTTTATGTTCTGCACAGTGCTGCAGAGTAGAGTGTGGAGCTGTTGCAACAGTAGGAGCCCCTGTATTTATAGGCTGCCCATTTTTAGAAATTCATTCAATACATCACAAGCAGAACTTTCCATATAAGATAATCTAAATTTTAGGACCACTTGTAGGACAGCCGAACACCTTCAACTCTACAGCACTGACAGATGTAGCTGAGCTGGTTCTCAGCAGGAAACAGAGAACTGAAAACTCCAGTAGTGACTGCAGATCGATCCACCATGGATGCTGTTGGGCCATACTGGCCTCTGAGCCTACACAGGGCAATATTTGGGGCAAGGGATACAAGATTAAATAAATCAAACTAATACATGCATGATATTTAATTATCAAATCATCTGTTCAACTTAAAACTGACAGTTTGGCTTTTTTTTTCCTGACTTTGTAATGATGTTATTTTCCCAAGAGAACAAGGCCAAGCTATATAAAGTCTTAACTGCCAGGACCTCATTGCACTATAGAGGTGTGTGGGCATATGTGCGTGTGCGAGTGTGTGTGTACAGAAGAAGTAAATGACCGCTTTTGGTGTCAATGTATGCACTGCCCACTCCTGCCCCAGTCTTCCACTATCAGCCAATTCAAGGACACCATGACGCCTCCTGCCGCTGGTTAGGATCTTTTGTTTTGTTTTTTAAATTTTATTTGTTATCTAAAGAAAGATGTATGCGTTTAATTTAATTATGTAATTATTTTTGCTTCATTTTGTTGTGCTGTTTTTGTTAAGCCTGTTATAATTTAAGTTGTGTTGTTTTTATTTGGCAGATGATGTATGTATGTAAGTATGTATGTATGCATGTGTTAGGCACTTGAGACCACTGTGACTGTGTTGTATTTAAGAGAAAAGTCGTATGTACAGAGCCTGTCATTTTTTATAACTGGAAAATGCGATATTTTTCCAAAATAAAAGAGAAATGAAATCTACTCTGGTTTTGGAAAACATTTTCATGCAAAGGAAATAATGTTTGGATTAACTCAGAAGACGGCAATACAAGTACATGTACTTTAAAAAGTTGTCAAACAAATTTAGGCAGAGGGATTTGCCATCACTAAGTGATTGTGTAAGTAGTGTTTGCATGATGTGTGTGTGTGGGGGGGGTGCCTCTGTGTTCATCTGTCTGACACAGCAGAAGACTGTCTCCTTGTGGAACCACTAAATGAGACAAAGACACACCCCATAATCATAGACCGCTTAGCAAGCCTCCTCTGAGGCCAAAGTCATTTCTCTTTGCGGATCCGAATGTGAGTCCAAATGTGTGTGTTTCAGTTCCTTAATGTGTTTGTGACTGAATATCTTTTTGTCCATGAGCCTCTTTATTTGAGTGTGTGATCTTGTTTAAGAAGAGGGGTATTTATAGCTAGAGATAGAAACCACCAGTCTGGATTTAGTCCCAGTTGCCCCTGTCTGACTACACTCTGTATATAAATGTGCGTGTAAGTGAGTGTGTGTGCCATTTAGCGACCACTGAGAGAGTAGAAGCAGCCATCAAAGAAACTCATATGGTTTGCATTCTTTTATAAACACACACACCACACACACACACACACACACACACACACACACATATATAAGATAGGTTTTAAAACTGGATGACAGATGATCAGAAATTTATAATGGTTACTAAAAGGATGAACAGGATTAAGTGTTGACATGCAGCACATTAACACAGAGACACAGAATTCACAATGTGGCTGACTGATCTCAGAATGAGAAATATAGAAAACTAAAAACAATTCTTTAACATATCTTTACATTATTTTTTACTACCAACATAAAAAAAAAAAAAAAAAACAACTCTGTGTTGCTCACAAATTTTTTTTCATTTTTATGCAGTGTACACGAACCCCTCAAGATGTGACAACTAGGTTACATTTCTTCTTTCCTCAGGTCATGTCTACAGTGTCAACTTTTAAGTTCCATTTTGTATCTCACACTTTTAATTGTAAATGCATAAGCCTCACGATAAAAGTCAGAGTGATACAATTCCGCATAGTTGTCAAACTGAATCCATGTGAATTATGTGACCGGACCCTCTTTTGCCTTCACAATGCCTTAATTCCTCATGTCAAAGATTCAACAAGGTGTTAGAGATATGTCCTCAGAGGTGTCCTCAGAGATTTTTACCCATATTGATGGTAACATCAAGTAGTTGTTGCACATTTGTCAGCTATGCATCCATGCTGTGAACCTCCCATTTTATTACATCCCAATGGTGCGTTGTTGAATTTACGTGTGATAACTGTGGCGGCCATTGAGGTACAGTAACTCATTGTAGTATAAAAAAAAATAGTTTGTGATGATTTGAGCTTTATGACATTGTGTATTGTCCTGCTGGAAGTGAATATTAGAAGATGGGTCCGCAGTAGTTATGAAGGGATGAACATGGTGAGCAACTACACTCAGGTAAGGCTTTGGTGTTTTTGTACCAACTGGCCCAAAGTGTTCCAAGAAAATATCCCCGACATCTTTACACCAACAGTTGCCTACAATAGTAATGTAAGGCTGGATGGATCCATGTTTTCATATATTGTTTATGCCAAGTTCTGACCCAGCCATCTAAACGCTGCAGCTGAATTCAAGACTCAATGGACCAAGCAATCTGTTATTGTCACATTTTGATAGGTCAATGCAAATTGTAGCCTCAGTTTCTTGTTCTTTGCTGACAGAAGTGGCAACAACCATGCCATGTTCAATGTAAATTTCATTTCTTACCCATTCTGATGCTCACTTTTAACTTCAGAAAACCATCATTCCCAGATCTAGATGACTAAATGCAGTGAGTTGCTGTCAAATGACTGGCTGATTCACAGTTCATGTTCAAAAGCAGGTAAGCAGGGTTACCTAACAATGTGACTCCTGAATGTTTGTAAATGGCATTTTATGAATCTGTAAAATGTTGTCAGATTTGCATTGGGCATATATTTACAGAGAAGCCAGTGATTATTTACATAGGAGACGTAGGTAGGCATGTGTAAACAATGCCCAATGAACAGATCATGAAGCGTTTATAGTTGACCTTTAAATATTCTGTGTGGCACCATTTTGGGTGCTCAAATGGCAACAGAGTGGTAGACAAAATGCAATTTGTAAGCACTTAGACTTCTAAAATGTTAGCTGCTTACAATACAAAGTTGGCATCTGCTTAAGAAAGTCCTACTTGCACTAAACTAGAGGGCTATTTTGCCATTTTTATAGAGAATGGTCTGCATTTCATTCTCTCTGACTCAAAATCTAAAATAGTTAAACTGATAAAACCTGAACTGGATAATTCTATCCTGAACTTATAGCATCAGCACTGCAACTCTTAAGCTACAGTCACACAGCATCCAAATGCGTCCCAAATCTGATTTTTTTTTGCCCATGAGACCATATCCGACTTTTTATATGGCAGTCTGAATGCCCCAATTCCAATCTTTTCACCCAAAAAGTCACCCTAACCCAAAAGTCCAATTTGTACCACTTCCATATGTGGTACTAAATCAGACATGTATTCAATAGTTTTCTAAGCTTCTGCAGTTTGAATGGTCATGTCGCATTTCATCCAACTATTCCGTAGTTGACATGAGACATGCATCATAATTTGCACCAGAAGAAGTAACATGCAATAAATCCAGATGTAAACAATGGCTGAAAATTATAATAATGAAATTATGAAAGAAGTCTGTGTCAGTGAAGCACATCATCATATCACAATCCCTCCACTCCTGGTTTGACTTCACATCCAAACAGACTTCTCTACAGAAGTTGCAGTCAATGCTCTACAAAATGCCGTCACTATTGGTTGTGCTTTCTTTTTATTAGCTTCCTTCGTCTTGTTATGAGCTTGTTACGATACTGATGGCTCACGTTACTGAATAACTTTAAATCAATCCATCGATAGCATCCGTTATTACTTCCGTAAAAGTGCACTGACGTGTGACGTCTACGTTCTTCTTCTGTGCATGTGGGTCAAAACCATTCACACAGAAGTCTGATTCAATAGCATGAACAACCATGCAAAAAAAGTCAGATTTCAGCCAAAAATCGGTTTTGAGCATTGAGACCTGCCGTGTGAACATAGCCTTACTTTTTTTCAGCTATTGATGACTGTCTTTACTGTACCTTAGTATGTGCATAAATTAATGCTGTGGAATTTCTTTTCACTCTTCTCCTGACTGATCACTTTCAAATGTTCAAATTATTTTGATTCTGGAAACTATGGGTGTAGCTGAAGGACGAAAATGAGAAAATCTAACTATGACAACTGAACTTATTCAGGGTTCACAGAGTAACTGCAATTAAAGGTGTCAGTTCAAGAAGACTCCGTGTCCAATGTAAATAACAAGGTTTTACAACAACATGTTCATTCAAGGGTGTGCACACTTATGCAAGTTATTTCAGATTTTTAATTTTTATATTTCATTCTAACAGTTTTGTTTGTTTTTAGTTGAATTCTACTGGGTATGTGTCAAAATTCTTGTGGAAAAAGTTTGGAAATTGTTTCTCATCAAGTCTCAAAAAGCTGGAATTTTAACAGAGGTTTGTACCTTTTTGAGCGCCACCTTAACTAAACCATCCATTACAGCCCATCAGGCTCTAGAGACCAGCACATTTGAACCGGTGACCAGCACACAGGCTGTAGACACAGTGACGGTTGCCTTTCCAAAGACTGCCACTGTGGCTGCTCAGAAAGTATTTGCTTGTATTACATGAGCAGCAGGCAGTTGTTAGCACATACCATGCTAAGCTTTTTAACTTAACTTTTTTTCAGTGCCACAATAGCTTTTCGCTGAGTTGGAAAATCACAGGAGACAGGCTTAAAGCTGGTCCTTTGTTGTTGTCAGGCTGTCCTCTGGCCCCTGAAACAGTCGCAAACACTCGTGTCCTCCCTCGCAGCATCTATCTGGTGTCAGTAGTCAGACAAAGCCCTGGTCACTGGCTGCCATATGCTGCCCTGCTGCACATAAAGAACAGCACTCTTTGAACTTCTGAGGGGGAAATCGAAACTTCTTCATGGTCAAATATATAGAGAAGTGCTCATTCAGTCACTACCATATTCAGAGGAGCTTGCTTCAACTTTTTCATCTGCTGTTAATCTTTAGCAAGAGCTGAGCTTTTTCCAGTGTTCAGGTTGTGGCTTTATTTAAGTTGTAGGATATGGAACTGTGCTTGCTTAGTAATGCAAGCAAAAACAAAACTAAATTAAAGCTGCAAACAGCATTGGCGGCCCTTGCAGCTCAGCGCCATTCCGGCCTTGCGACCGCAAGAGCTCCGGCACCGCCACCCCAACACTGTCGTCAATACTCTCAAGCCGTACCCACAACCGTCCACTAGGCAGAGCATTTGGCGAATCTCCCAAATCGCCTTTGGTACAGTTCAGTATGAGTCCAGCGACAAGTCTTAAAAGTTTTGCAATAACTCCAGATAGGAGTTATTGCCACTTCCTGTATTGTGGTGAAGGATTGGCAAGGATTTCCTGTATGCAGTTTAACTTGTCATGTGTGGTTATCAAGAGTTAGTGGATATGGTTTCCGTCAATTTACTTCTGTTTGTATCAAAGAGTGAAAGGAAGACAAGCAGCAACAAAACAGCTCACTTCCTGTTCAAAGGGGGAGGAGCTAAGGTGATGTCACCAAATGATGAAGAGAATGTGATTAGTTCTGATCTGTTATGACACACAGAAAGTTTTATTTACCCACGATCTTGTATGCGGAAGTTATTGCACCTTGATGTTTTGTGGCGAAGGGTCAGACTTTGAGGCTTGACTACGACCACATGCTGCGATGTTGCAAAACGTTTTTGATAACTTTTGTCCTTCAGTGCTTCAAAACTATGCAGAGTGATTATGAAGTCTCCATGTTAAAAGCTGTAGGAGGAATTCGCTCAGACACAACATGTGTGAAAGAGACAAAATGGCTGCTTTGATCCAAAATAGCAGACTTTCCAGGGCTCCAAGAGACCTTTTCGTAGGTCTTGAGATGATAGACGTGTGCCAAATTTCATGATTGTGGGTTAAAGCACGGCTTGAGGCTGATATTTTTAAAGGTTTCTAGGGGGCACTGTAGAGGGATTAGGCCACACCCACAAAATATTGGACTGCATTTCTGTTGGGGGGTGGATTAGGATCGATCATAGCGAGTTTAGTGCAGCTCAGCTGAAATATGTAGAATTTAGAGCCAAACATATGTCAATGGCTTGATGTCTGACTCCGCCACACCGCCACGACCACGCCCTCCACCAAAGACTCTTGGTGCTTTAAAGCAAGTGAGACCAACTTGTTATCTGTCGTCTGACACAAGATCATGTTGATTTGGTCAAGGGGGTCAGAGATGGAGCTTTCCGAGAAAAAAAAGTGACTTCCCATTCTGAGGGGGCAGGGCTTTGATGACATCAACATATGACCACATAGGATCGTCGAGCATCCATTACGGATGACTCATACGAAGTATGGTGCCAATTGACCTTCTATGGGAAAGTTAAAGGAGTTCGAAATTCATGGCGAATAGGCCAAATTTGAGGCCTGGCCCTGCCCCTTTAACATGCTCAAAAACTCAAGATGTTGATAACTTTTACTCCCCCATCTCTTAATTACATATCGACCAAGTTTAAAGCCGATAGCTCAAAATCTCTAGGAGGAGTTCGTTAAAGTTCAACATGTATGAAAATTCAAAAATGGCCAAAATTGACCCTTTGACCCAAAATGGCCGACTTCTTGTTGGGTTTAGGGCATACCTCCAAGAGCCTTTTTTTTTTTTCTTGTTTTAGGGGGATCTACGTATGTACCAGGTTTCAGCTCTCTAGGATTTACCAGTTGGTCTATCTCACGTTAGGGGCACTGTAGAGTTGTTTGGCCACGCCCACTTTTGATTCCATTAAAATACAAAAATTTCAGCTGGGGGACAATTTTAGGGGAAGTTTGGTGAGTTTTCATATATGTTTAGCCTCCAAATTAGAATCATAATAAGAAACACCATGATTACAATAGGCCTTCGCAGCATTTAGCTGCTCTGGCCTAAATATAAGTAATACTTCAACAAAAATCTGACATATTTAAAAGTTCTAATATGTATTTTGCATGATACTCTGCCCACCTGATCTCTCCTCATACACTTTTCATTGTGGTGAAGTGTAGGCAGTACCATGGCTAATCCAGAGAACAGCCTGTTTAAATGTGTCACTGTTATAATCTGATTAATCTGTCCATTCATGCACCCCTCTCTCCTCTACTCTACTCTCTTGTTGCAGATCTTTTAGAAAATCAAAGTGTGTGTATATGTGTGTTTGCTGATACTAATCTGAAATCCCATGTGTAAAAATGTATGTTGATGGCTGCTGGTGTGTTTGACAGGTGAGCGGTGCTTAGACAAAAGGATAGTCACTGGCCAAGTGGGAACTTTTTTCCTCCTCCCTTGTTACACTCTGAAATAATCTCTTTCTCTTTGTGTTGCTCAATCTCTCACACACACACCACCACACACTAGCACAAATATACCATGATAAAAGTTTTGTTGAAACTGGATTATGGTTCTGTAATGGCAGAAGAAGATTTCAGTATCTCATACTGTCAAGCACCATCTGTAGTGACCATGAACACCTTAAATCTGACCTTTCACACATTTAACTGCTTGCTTCAAGCACCTTGAAAACACATTCTTGCAGGACTCTTATTACTGGCCAAAACACCAAAACAACCTCTAATTCCAGGTCACTGGCATCTGTAAAATATTAGTATAAAAAGAAGTCAAAATGCATTTTAACGTGCAATTTTTTGAAGAATATTTTCTCAATAATTTAGAAATTCATGGAATTGTGATGTCTTCTTTCAGCACTCATTGAGCCACCCTGGACAGGTCACCAGTTCATCACAGGGCAACACAGAGACACACAGAACAAACAAGGATGCATGCACACACTCACATTTAAGGACAATTTAGAGAGACTAATTAACCTAACAGTTACATTTTGGACTGTAGGAGGAAGCCAGAGTACCCTGACAGAACCCACAGGGAGAACATGCAAGTCAATGCAGAAAGACCCCTGGCCAAGAATCAAACTGTGCCACTGTACATTGCATCCTCCCGTGGTCTGATGAAACTAAAATTGAAAAGTTTGGCCACAATGGCTATTGTTACATTTGGAGGAAAAAAGTGTACACTTGCAAGCCTGGGAACACCTTCCCAACTGTGAGGGCATGGCAGCATCATGTTATGAGTGTTTACCTGAAAGAGGGACAGGTGCATTTATAAAATAGATTGCATCATGAGGAAGGAACATTATGTGGAAATGTTGAAGCAACAATTCAAGCTAGGAAGTTAAAGATGGGCAGAAATTGGTTTCCAAATTGACAAATGGAACCCGAGCATATCAGCAAATAAATTACACAAATTGCACATGACACTGAAGTCACAATCACAAAGCTCTAATCTTAGTTCAACAGAAAATGTGCGGAAAGACTTGAATAAGTATGCAGGAGCAAGGCAGCCTACAAACTTAATTCAGTTATACAAGTTCTATCAGGAGGAACAGCCTAAAATTAGAGCAAACTATTATGAGAGGCTTGGGGACGCTTATCTTAAACGTTTCACTCAAGTCATAAAGATTAAAAGGAAACGATAATAAAAGTTTTGTTTTGGCAATCCTAGCTGAACTAAAGCAGAAAAAGTTTAGTCAGAGTTATTCTCAGACAGTGAAGGAAAAAACGTTTTGTTTCCATGTACATATCTGGTATTAACTTGTAGTCTAAATATTTTTGATTTAGCCTATCTTTCATACATCACATTCCCTCATCTCCGCAATAAAGACATGAAACTAAAAGTTATTTTATTTCATTTTATAAAAGATTTCTTGAACCTAAAATTGGATGAAAGTTTTTGAGTTGTTGCAAGTTTATTCTGTAGTTTGATAATGAAACCATGCGTTGTTCTGCCTTAAAGGAGCTCATAAAAGTTTTGCTGTAGAAAAACGGGTCTTGCAACAGATGGTTTGACCCCCACAGAGGCCCTTGTCTCCACATGACAGACTCAGTCTAAGGCTATGTAAGGGGACACAGGCTCTTTGGAAGCCTCTATGTTAGAATGTATAAATAGTCACTTATTTGATTCAGGTGTGCTGTAACAGTTGTAACATAAAGGAACCTCATACACAGTAGGAGCCACACAACCCAAACAAGTGATGTTTTCATGAAAAAAAATTCCATTGGAGAAATTCAGGTTTTGAAATTCTCATTATTTGTGTTGTTTCATTCTTCTTGTCGAGGTAACAACTTACATGTAATTGATCTACTGTGATCATAATGCATCATACTAAGCAATCAGTGCTCTCTTCAGCACTTGAGATGGCTAATTTATTAGGTTAAAAAGACACAAACACATCCTCTTCCCTGGCTCCCTGAAGCAAATCTTTGTAAATCCTATCATAGGCATTGGCTTGGGCCACAATCACAGCATGTTTAAATGTTCGGCATTGGAAATCTCTGACAAAAATCTAATCTCAGTATTTGTTGGGCTGTTGTCACCCACAGTAAGATGTACAGCAATGTTTTGCACTGCCAGTTTCTTACCATTATGGCCTATTTTCTTGCTGGAGGAACTGTATTACAGTTTTGTTGATTGAATCAGGGATTGAGGTTGTAGGAGAGAGAACTGTGCCCAGTTCATAAAGCAGGAGAACAACTTGTCCTGTGAGTTTTATCAGTACCACATTAATATAGATCTAAGATAGATAAAATATCTTATGTGCGTAATTATCAACGAGTCATATCAAAACAGAGATTAAATGGACTAATGTTAGCCTACTAAACCAAACTGTTCTGCATCAAAACATTAAAATGTTGTGTGTTTATGAAGGAATGTATGTAATGTATGTGTCTCGTCAGACATACAATTTATACATGTTCTGGGTGACACATGGTTAGAACATTAAAACATCAGTTTTTTTTTACCCTATGTTGGAGCAGCATATTAAAAACAACAAATATCTGTTGGAAAAATTGGGAAAACTGCAGCATTTGAATGTCATTGCTGAATGACTCGTGGTATTTATGAATTTTAGGGTTTACAGCATGTGTTTTTCTGTAAAACACTTCAAAATATCTTGTGTATAAATGGCGCTGTACAAATAAACTTACCCTACTTTAAAGCTACCAAGTTTTAAATATGTCACACACTTTATTAACTCTATTGAAGTATTGGACTGTGACTAGGCAATGGCTAATGCTTATTCCTAAATTACTTTTATAGGTGTCAGGAGGGAAAAGGGGCGTTGGGCCTAAAACTGGTACTCCATTAAACCCTATCATCAAAACGTGTTGTAAAACTCACAACATTTTACATTTACTCCATTTGAATCTGGAATAAATGTAAAAATCACATCTTACTACAAATTCCCAATTGGATTTTGGTCTGAACTTTGACTAGGTCATTCAGCATGCTTAGTTCTAAGCCACTCCATTGTAGCTCCTGCTTTATGTTTACAGTTGTTAAACATCTTATAAACTATGTGTTCATGTTTTTCCACTTTGCAATTATGAATCGCATCATGTTGTCCTGTCACATTAAATGGTGGCTTTAATATGAATAAATGAAGTATGAAAATTCAAGGGGTCGATATCCTTTTTCAAACATGGGGGCTAAAGCAAATTATTTTTAAATGTCAAGCATTTTCTTCTATCCATGTCATTCCTTTCTTATTGCATCATAACAGTGACTTCACACTTCTCACCACTCTTGTCTATTATTCGCATTTCAATTTGCTATTGGAACAAATCCCTACACACACTCAGCATCCCTGACTACAGATTTTCTAGGCTAAATCTTGTGGGAAAACAGAGGTTTCTCTCTCAGCCATCCTCCATTGTTGGGTCTGAACAAACGAAGTGACCACAGCAGTCCAAGTCACACAATGACAGACAGCTTATTCAGCTACTTCATCTGTCGCTGCTCCCCAGGGACAAGGCTCTGATCTTTTCCCAGAGCTCCATCTCCTTCATGATTGTCTCTCTGTGACTCTGTTAATATTCACACAATATAATATTCCACTCCCATTTTTCTTACAGTCACACGTTTTCTTTTGAAATTAGAAGTTGGGGTGTGGTTAATGAGCAGAAGCAATCAGAGTCTACCACGTTTCTCTGCTGCCTTTGGGAGAGTTGTTTTTGTTTATGTTTTGTTTATTGTCTACTCTCCCTGGGGGCTAAAGCACTTGCAAGGGACACAGTCATTCCTTCAGAGACACCAGCTCCCATCAGCACCTTCTGGTCATTACTGGTGCATCGTGGGAACAGCTTGGGGAGGACAATGATTGGCTAGAACAATGAAGCTTGGGGGGGTGTATTGGGAGGGGTAGGGGGGCAACACAAAGGACACGCCCACTTCACGATGGGAAAGAGCAGCGGAGGAAGCAGATGTTGCTACTGAGGACACAGAGGAGGGGACAGAGAGATAGAGGGATGGCAGATGTCTCTCTATCTCTCCCTGATGAGTTTGAATTGTATTCAGCTCAGCTCTTTAGCAGCAGGTGAGCAGAGACAGAAGCTTTACCTGTCTTTGAAAGAACGATGGATTTTTGTTCACTGGTCCACAGCACAGCAGGCTACTGGTCAATCTCATTCTCTTTGCTGCTAGGGGGTCAAATTTCTTTTTAGCAGACCAATATCTGGAGGTCTCTTTCACAGGTCCTGTCAGACCTCAGGTTGTGATATATAAAATATGCTTATCTGATAAATTATTAAACGAGAAAAGGGTGTAATACACAAGTACAGAGACAAGAGAGATATTCATCTGTACAAAACACAGAAAGGTAGACTTAAAAGGTATCTTTTTTGCTGTGAAATAGTATTTCCCCTCCTTAAAGATTTCCCCTGCTTATTTGTTATATTTAAATGTTTTAGAAATTTGAGTTAATATGAAATTATTTTTTTAAAAAGATTATTTAATTAGATGTTGCAAAAAACTATATCTAAACCAAACAAGCCATATGGGAAAAGAATAATTGCCCCCGTTCCTAAATCAAGAATTAACTGTAATTAAAAACATTAACATTAACAACATAAAGTAGTCCAAAAGATCTCAAAACACAACCCATAATGACTGTATTCAAATAAAATCAAGAACAGATGAGAAAGTCATTAACATCCACCAGTCTGGAAAGGCTTCTAAAGGCATTTCTACAGCTTTAAGACTCTTGTGAATCACAGCAAAAGACACTATCTACAAATGGAGAGAACATGAAACAGTGGTGAACCTTTCAAGAAGTGACCAGGCTATCAGAAATATTCTAGAAGTACATCAACGACTCATCCGGGAGGTCATTAAATACAGAGTAAAGCATTTACAGCACTGAAGGCCTCACTTTTCCTCTGTTAGGGTCACTAATAATGATTCAACAATATGAAAGAGACTTGAAAAAATGGCATCCATGTCAGAGTTCAATGGTGAAAACTGCTGCTGACCAAAAACAACACAAAGGCATGTCTCATATTTGCCAAAAAACATCAAGATGATCCACATCTGTCAGCTGAGGAGAGAAGAGCGAAACTTTTTGGAAGGTGTGAACCTCATTATATTTCGCAAAAAATTAACACAGCATTTTAGGAGAAAAAACAACACACATGTTAGGGGTAGTGTGGTGGTTTGAGGCTGCTTTGCTGCTTCAGGGCCTTGATGAATTGCTATAATTGATGGAACCATGAATTTTACTCTCCACCAGAATATCCTAAAGGAGAATGTCGGGCCATCAGTTCAAGGGTTTTGTTTCAAATATACAAATCGCTTAAAAGGTCAAAGTCTTAATTTAAATTAAATTGATATGTTGTAGCATGATATTTACATGCAGTCCATGCTCAGAAACAACCAGTGAACCTGAATTAAATCAGTTCTGCCAAAAAGAGTGGGCAAAAATTCCTCCCCTAGATTTTGAAAGACTGATTACCTGTGTAAATGGTTGATGACAGTAGTTGTTGCTGTATAAGATGGCAATTAGGTTCAGTTATGTTTTCCCATATTACCAGTTTTTTTTCCCATAGTAAATGTAATCACCATTTTAAAGCTCTTTTATATTTGTCTATTCCTATTTATTTTTGTTTTGTATAAAACATGACAGTTTATGAACCCTGATCAAGATAAAGTCACTTTCAGTGTCCACATACTTGTACATTAAAATTATCAGTCATATAACCATATTTCCTTCCACTATTCTGTGATTAAATTATAGAAAATAAGTTTAAATCATCAGTTACCAAAGTAGGTTCAAAACATAGGTATGAACTGAAATAAACTGAAGCAAGGTCAATAGAAAATACCCCACAATTATTATTATTATAAACACTTTTCAATACCAGACACAGACAACCAGAGTAATTACAAAAATTACTCTTCAAATGAAGATTTCTGCGTATAAATCAACCAGTCCCAGAGTCAAAATGGAGTTTCCCTCAAAACCTAATAATTGGTTTTGTCACTCTTGGCAGCAACAAATACCATCAAGCATTAACAATAACTGGCAGAGAGCCTTTTGGAGAAATTTTGACCCACTCCTCTTTGCAGAATTGTTTTAATTCAGCCACATTGGAGGGCTTTCCAGCATGGTCAAAGAATAGCATCTTAAGCAGATTTAAGTCCAGAGTTTGACCAAGCCCCTGAAGAAAATTCATTTTATTTTTGAGCCATGAGGGGTGGACTTACTGATGTGCTTTGGATCATTGTTTGGGTGAATAACCTGAGTGTGCTTGAGTATAAGGTCACACACTGATGGGTGGACAATATCTTTCAGGATTTTTGACTAAAAGTCGAATTCATGGTTTCATCAATCGCAGCAAGTCTTCCAGGTCCTGAAACAACAAAGCAGCCTCAGAACAATATGCCACCAGCATCATGTTGACTGTTTGGACAGGACTAACACTTTCCAAAACCCATGTCTCTACAGTTCACAAAATATTTGATAAATGCCACATGTTTTTCCTTTTTTTGTAAAGGCCTTGAATCATGAACACTGACCTCTACTGAGGCAAATGAAGCAAGCAGTGCTTCAAGATATTGTTCTAGGTTCTAGGATTTTTTGTGACCTCCTAGATGAGATGCCAATGAGCTCTTGGAGTAATTCTGGTAGGTCAGCTACTTGTAGGATGGTTCTCCACTATTTAACGATTCTACTGTGGAGACTTCATTCGATGTTAATGACTTTGTTTCCTATCTGTTCTTCAGATTCTTTAGAGAGGGGTTTGAGATCTTTTAGCCTACTTCATGTTGTCATTTATGAAATTACTTGATTTTACAGGTCAGGCAGTAATCAGGTTTTGGTGTGACTTGTCAACTTGAACCAAAAAATGTGGTTATTGACAGTTAGTTCATGATTTAAGAATAAAACCAATCATATTTTCACATATGGTCAGGTTAGTTTTGGATTTTCATCCTTGAAGAAATACTTTTTGTATTCACTCAGGTTATCTTTCTCTGATCTAAGTTTGTCAAAAAACAAAAAAAAAAAAAAAAAAAAAAAAAAAAAGCAGATGAACCTATTTAAAACAACACTGGTGTAAAACTAAATGATTTGGGTTTTTTTTGGTTTTTTTTTTTTTTTTTTTAATTTAGCCATTTGCTTACTTGCTGCATCTTTTTTTTTTTTTTTTTTTTTTTTTTTTTTTTTGGTAAGGTTTTATTTCATTAATCATATGTTTACCTTTTTTTTCTTTTGATATTTAAAACCCAGAACATAATCTGTTCATTTATTTATTTTTCATGCCCTACTATTCAGGTAATTTCTGTCTGTAACACTGTTACCTTGCTTATCTGTCTTTACACACCACTCACTCTCCTGCTGTTAGTTCATGGGAATCATTCTTCTCATCAATGTGGCCATTCATGATAGTCCAGACAAATTAGACAGCAAATTCCCACAATAATACTTGCCAATTCAACCTATGAAGACAAAGGAGAAAACAGCTGATGGGAACAAATCTTCCTGTGTTCACTCACAGTGCCACAGGGGAGCAGTCATCACTGGACGGAAAGAGGCGATTGAGACATCACAGGGACGGCAGATTTGATGGACAAAAATTTGGGTTGGCAGGTCTGATCCACTGAGACGAGAGGAGTGGTCGAGATCAAGCAAAGCGTGCTCTGGGATATGTGTGTGATTAAGGGCTGGGTGTGTGTGGGTATTGGCTTTTGTTTTGGTGTGTGTGGTGTGTATGTGTGGGAATGGACCCGGGTCTGACTTGTTGATTAATGGCCAGTGTGTGTATGTGTGAAAACTCTCCTGGTCCTGTTTCCATGCTAATGAGCAGCGGCAGATGGGAGAGAGGAGTTGGGAGCAACAATGAACAAACACACCAGCAGACGTACAATTAAATTAGAAAAAAACACAACAAACCGAAGCTCCAGTATGGTGTGCTTCCTTTCAGACAATATACTCCTATATTATGTCCTTTCTTCCTGTCTGTGGGAGCATGTAAACAATGTACAAAGTCAACTCCACATAGAATATGATGACTTGTTGGAATAAGCTGACACCAGGCAAAACAGAGCTACATGGATAAAACTCTTTTAATTAACATATACAGTAAAACCAGATATTTGTATACACCACATTAAAGAAAAAAAAACAGGCTTTTCTCACTGTCTGAAGATAAATCAGACTAAACTATTGCTGTGTTAAGTCAATTGGGATTACAAAAATTATTTCATTAAATGTCATGATAATTTATGAGAAAATTGCTTATTTTCTTTATTTATGAATTTTATATACATTTGTATTTGGTAGAATTCCCTTTTATTCTGCATGACTTGGGTCAAATATTTTGGTTTTCTTTCTCAAGTTGAAATTTTGTCCCATTCCCCCTGACAGAACTGATGTAACTGAGTTGAGTCAGGTTTGTACGCTGCTTTGTAATTACACACATTTTCAGCTCTGCCCACAAATTTTCTGTAGGGTTGAGTGATGGCCACTCCAAAACATTCAATGTGTTGATGCTTCATAACTAATTTGGTGACATGATTAGCAGGGTTACTGTGTATTTAGAAGACTGTTTTTTGTTTAATACCTATGAATGTAGTTAAAGGTGAGCAGCTGTTTTCTTGTAGACACCTTTGCCTCATGAATGGGATTTTTAGTTGTTTTTCCAAGTTTAAAGCATGATTAATAGAAGGGGGCCTCTGTGTCACATCATATTTATACCCCTGGAAAAAAGGAAATCAAGGATTTCAATTTTTTTGTATTTTATTTTATTTATTTATTTATTATTAAAATTGATTTTTCCTCTCCATTGCTGCCAAATGAATGCTCAATATGAGGAACTGCAGCAAAATGGCAGAGTTAGCATGCCAGTTTGTATGGATTTAATAGCTATGTTTTATTAGCTGTATATATGTTTTTTAAACATGTGTACAGACTAAAAGGGCAAAACTTTAGACCATACGTAATTACAGTATTTTAAAAAGTGATCAAATGAAACACATGTTCGAACAATAAGACACAACAATACATTATGGTGCTCTGTGGCATGACACGATACAGTGTATTAAAATGTGAATGAAAGTGACATAATTTGATAAGAGATCAAATTTGATAAAACAGTACAATGCAGTAGATTAGACGTTTCATTGTGATGGAATGCAATTCGATATAATACAATGTGATACAATAGAATAGTATACCATACATTATGAGATAGTGCATTGTGATGCAATATATGATATAAAGTGATATTACGCTTCAGTTTCACCTGACTGGATGGGATGCAATAAGATACTATGTAAAGTGATACCAAACAATATATATCATACTATTTGATACAATATATGATACAATATAATATGACAGAATACAATAAAATATAATGCAATACAACAAAATGCAGTATGCAATTCAATAAGATTTGAAACACTATGATGAGATACTGTTCATTAAGATCTGACTTAATTTTCAAGAGAAAAATATGTAAATACATGGCATGAACCATAATGCAGTAGCAATATTATACCTAATTTCTACATGTTTAATGCACTTAATTTCAGGAAGGCTTTTTTCTTTTGTATTTGGTTTTATGCACATATATTTCAGCTAGCAAAGACAGCAAGCCAAGCTCAAAACAATCCACAAATTGTCCAAGACAAAATTTTATTCAAATACTCAAGTTTTCTGCATGTAATTTTCTGTTGCAGTGGGTTGGAAAAGATCATAATCCAAGAATCCTAATTTATATCATTCTTCCAGGAAACAAATGAGCTATAATTATGTTCTTACTCTAGATAAAGACAAAGAACAAACGCTGAATTAATATCTTATTCCATTCTATGATTCAGTGAAATTTGTGATTTTTTTAAAGGATTTTTAGGTAAATCAAAACATAAAATCAGGACAAAAAAAAACATCAGACTTTGCGATTCCTTGGTACAGTTTATGCTGCTTGATTTGAAGTTCAAATATTTTCAATCACATCCTGCATACAAAAAAGGCTGACCGAAAGAAATGCTTTCAAAACAATAAAAGGGAGTAGAAATGAGGAATTTGAGGGGTTTTAAGCTGTTTATGAACTAAAACAAATATGTTTCTTTGCACACACATACTCACAATTTTATTGCTTTGTTTCTAATTTCATAAATCACAACAATGGAATGATTTCACCAGTAACAAGGGTTTACCGTTAGATGTAGAGAACCTTCAAACTTCTCACAGGAAAGAACAAAACAAAACCTTAACATTATATACTGCAGTTACTTTAATGGCTACATGTGTATAAAATCCAGCACCTAAGCATGAAGACTGCTTCCTCATACATTTGTAGAAGAATGAGTCGCTCTCAGGAGCTCAGTGAAGGGAGGTCACAGTGATACGATGGCATCCATCAAATAACTACTTTCATGAAATTTCCTCGCTGCTAAACATTTTACCGTCAACTGTTGGCAGCATCATAACGAAGTCACACAGTAGAGGATAGTGCATGCTGAGGTCCACAGTGTGCAGATGTTTCCAATTGATTGCAGAGGCAATAGCTACACACCTCCAAACTTTATGCTGCCTTCAGATTAGCGCAAACTCATCCTGGCTGCATTCGAGAAGTAGAGTTTGGTGGAGGGAAAATTATAATTTTTTTCTTGTTTAACAGGAGTTGGGCTTGCTGTGTTTGTATTGACATTTTTGACAATTTCATGCTCCAGACCCTGTGGAAATAGTTTAGAGGTGGCCCCTTCTGTTCTACTAGGACTGCACACCAGTACCAAAAGCAAGGTCCATAAAGACGTGAATGAGAGTCTGGTGTTGAGGAACTAGACTGATCTCCCCAGATCCCTAACCTTATCTTAAGAGAACATCTATGGGATAAAATGGAGCAATGATTGGGATTTAGGCCATCTTGTCCAACATCAGCGTCTGATCTCACAACTTTCTTCTCAAAGAATGGTAAAATAAAATCCCATAACCACTTTTAAATCTTGTAGACAGACTTTCCATATTATTTCTGAATTATCTGGCACAATCCACACAATATGAAGCAGAACCATTCTCTTAGTATGGATCTCTTCAGCTACAAAAAGGCCAAAACCAAGACCTACTCTGTGAGTCTGTGCCTCACCCCGAAAAACAACAAGACGAAATTAAGTTTCCTGTCAGACCATGCAATTTTGACTAACTTAAGATTTAAACCTAAACTCTTTTGTATCTTTTGTAAAATCAGCAGCCTAAGATAAATGTGGGCACAGTTGACAATTTATCACCTTTTCAAATAAAATGAATAATGCTGCCTATTCTGATACAGTGTATTTATGTAGGTTGGTGTGTGTTGCAGTGAGTTGATCCCTGTCAAAAGGTGTCTGCGTGCTGATCGATAATGCTTTGTGTGTCATTTCCAGCCCTGCATGGTGGTCCAGCCTTTAAGACAAATATAAACACTTCCCCCCCTGTGAGTCCAGATAACAGGACCGCTGATTAGCTACAAGTATGTGTGTGTGTGTTTGCTAGGGATCTCCTCTGTCATGCAGGCTGGTGGTATTAACATCACAGGAAACCATGCCTGTTTCCTGCCAAGAACTTTATATTTTTCAATCTTACTTCCCTTATCTTAATTCCTTCCCCTATAAATCACTATCGTTCATTTATAGGTCCCTCATTTGTTCAAAACTTTTTGTTGGTGAAACTGTTTGTGGTTAACATGTTTGACTTCGTCAGCTTAAAACTGCAAAATATAAAAAAAGCTCTGAGAAACAAATCTGGACAAACTATTCAAAGAGAAAAATAAATCATGCTCTAAAACACAAAGAGAAAACAGCATCGTTCTTTGGAAACTGTTCAGTGCCACAAAAAGTCTCCAATATTTTGATTCTCACATTAATCAGATTCCTTACTGGCACCAGATGCATCGACAACTACCTTCAGTAACAAGTAAAACGATCTCAACATTTTTACTAATGGACATTTTTACATGGACCTCTGGAGTGTGTGTGAAAGTGAGCAAAAGGCTGAAATTCCTGAGAAATGCTTTTCGTGCTGCTGTAATATATGTGAGCAGGAAATGGATTTCTAGCGCCAGGAAGTGACTTCGGGCAGAGAGGAAGTGTTTGGCAGCATCCGCCTTCTGTATGCTGGATGGGGAAGGAAGGACAGGGTGGTGGGGGGGTAAGAGCAGCAGAGGGAGAATGAAATAGAGAGTTGATTTTAGAGAGAAGAGTTTGTGTGTCTGGGGGGTGGGGCTGGGGGGCTCTGAACACTTAAAATCTGAACTTCTTTCAAATATACATGTAGTTAAAGTGTTGATTTTTACTGTTCACCACATATTCTATGGATATTTCAATAATTTTTTAGCACTTCGGTAGAGCGAGAATGTTACAGGCTGTGTCAGTTCCCATGTTTTACACCTGATATTATTTTCACAATTTATAGAAAATACAAATTTTTGCCTTCGCATCATTCTTTGCTCAAGCAATCAAAAGGAGGTCAAGGTCTCAAGTGAAAACTTTGCTTTCACTCCTGATGAATTTCAAAATTTCCCGTTAGGGTCAATCTATTACATTAAATCAGAATCAGTTCAGTCTGTTCTTTAGCATATAATGATCAAATAACAAAGAACTGCAAATAATTTTAAAAAACAAAAACATGTTGGATTTTGCAGCCTGAAATACAGACCCATTCAATAAATTAGAATATTATTAAGAAAGTTCATTTATTTCTGTCTCTCCATTACCAAGTGAAACACATTATATAGAAATAATTAGACAAAGACTGATGTTTTAACACCTTTATTTCTCTTAATCATGATGATTTTCTGCTAATAGCTAATGAAAACATAACATTTAATTTAGAATATTACAATCAGACCAATAAAAAAAACTATTTTTAAAAACAGAAGTGTGGACTTAATGAAAAGTATGTTTAATACCTGCTTAAAGGTTGTTATTCTTTAAAAGGTATTTTTAATCTGACAAACGAGACTCATTGGGACATTTATTCTAATTTATTGAATATGACTGTATACATTGATTCCCTTTTAATATTTGGTTAAATGTCACTTCTAGAGTTCCAACCTGACAATAAGTTTTTTTTTTCTATAGCTATCAATAAGCTTTTCACATATACCCAGCTAGATATTTGACTTAATCTCTTGAGAGAGTTGATGTCATTATTTCAGAATGGCTGGTTTTCTAGGATGGACTTGGCTTTCAAGGATACTCCAGAAATTTTTTAATAGAGTTTGTACATTCCAAGGCTAGTTTGGATGTGTGTTTGGGCATTCTTCTATCAGAATACACAGAATTAAATCCATAACAAACAAAAGCAAAAAAACAACAACAAAAAAACAAAACAAAACAGCAAAGTTCAAGCTTACCATGTACTACAAGCTACCAGATAAGTATCACTGTCCACAGTTTGGCCAGTTTTGCACCACTAAAGAATGAGAGGATGCTGTCCAAGAAATAAAACCCCTCTTCCAAAACCAGCACCTTTAAACTTTACTAAAAGTCGATGAAAATGCCATATGAAAAAGGTTTTATGGTTAGATAAGAACAAGAGTTAATTGCCCACAATGACAAAAACTAGGACTCTAGATGAGGCTATCAATCAAAAGAATGCTGTACTAACTGTCAAGCATGGTAGAGGCAGCATCATGCTAAAGGGCTGTTTCACTACCAGAGGTACTGATGGGGTGGATAAAATAGCTAAGAAACAGAACTACCTCTTAATTCTTCAACTTTCCCTCAACTCAACAGCCAACTTTGTTTTTTAAATCGCATTCAAAGTGCTTTTAGAACGGATAACTGAGGCTAACATTATAGTTCTGAAAAGTTTAACCCTATTGAAAATCTCTGGACTTTTTGTAAAAGCCAGGTCAGTGTCAAGAAATCAACACATCTAAATTAACTCTGTCAACTGTGCTGAAAAGAGTGGTCCTGAGAGAAATATGCCCCAAGCTTTTTGATGACTACAAAAAGCTTTCATCTAATCAAACCTTACTGAGATTGTATGTACATGCAGAAGAAATTAAAATAAACAAAAAAATTATGGGGAATTTGTTGAAACCAACATTTAAACTCAAACAGGATTTTCAAATCTAAACACAGAACTAAATGTGCCAAAAAATGGTCTCAGTAGTGAGAAGCCACATCAGTCTTGTTGATCACTTTAAAAATTTGCTTAGACGTGCTTGGCTTAAGGGTAAAGCTTGAACATGGTAACAACGTCTTAATGAAAGCTATCTATGGTCTGGATCTGATGTACACTTTTGATAAACCTGCCTTGCCATCCATCCCCAAATGATTTCAAAACGATTTAAACCAAGTTTAAGTTCAAGGTGGTCCAAGGGAGGACGTTATTCTCCCGGAAAGAGTTCTTTGTGAACAACAGGATTATTTTGTGTAAAGATCCAGAGATCAGTCCAGTTAAATGCCTTTTCTCATGAGCAAGTCCACCTGCAACATCTCAACGAATCCATAGTTTGATTCCCCTGCATAACCTGAGGTTTCATTGTTCCATTGAAGGGAAATGATCTCAGATTAAGGAGCTTGTGTCACTGTGCTATGTAGGAAACATCTCCAGTAGGATCACTTTGTCATTCCTGTAAGATTGGAAAACATCAGAACAGTCCTGATTATTTAATCCATGCCCCCTGTTTGGTGCTGCCTTGCAAAGCACAAAGAGAAAGTTTGTGACGTGACCTTTGAAGGTGTTTTTTGTTCTTGGAGCTTCAACCAGCATCAATAAGGGCCTTAATTTTAATTCAGTTCAAAAGTACTTTGTTCATCCCAAAGGGAACCTAAATGCTGTTATACCTCAAACAAGATTCATCAAAGGGTCATTATAGATGGTGATGGCTGTGGGAAAGTAGGATTTCCTGTAGCGGTCTGTATTACAGTGGACCTGAAGAAACCTCTGGCGAAAGACACTGTTGTTTTATAATACACTAATGGAGAGGTGCCCAGCCTTCCTTGTCAGCTCGCAGAGCTTTTTTAGGTCAATGTCTTTGATGCTACAACCTCAACAGATGACAGCTGAAGAGACTGCACTCTTCACAATAAACTTATAAAATATATTCAGCATCTTGATGCAAACACTGACGGACTTAAGATTATTCAAGAAGTAGCATCTGTTCTGTTCTTTCTTGTAATGTGGACAGTTTGTGTCTCCAATCCTGTCTGTCGTCCAGGTGAACACCTAAATATTTATGCTCCTCTACCTCATCCATTTCTTTCATGAGGATAAAAATTGTGTTTGATGTATTCCTGTTTCTCCTAAAATCTACGATCATCTCCTTTGTTTTGTTCATTTTCAAGATGAGATGATTTTTCCCAGACCAGGTGATTTTTTGGGGGGCCTGCTTCTTAACTTTTTGTCCTAATCCCCTCAGAACCTTTAATCCCCACAATTTATAAGGATGACCTTGATAACTGCAACCTCCCAATAACGGCACTTTGCAAGTGCTTTGTGCATTTCAACAAACCTGCCACCTTCACAAACAGAAAGCCTTTTGCCTTTGCCATCAGCGTGTTGTGGCAGTATAAATACATGACAGAAAATAACATCACAGTCAGATTTATGCACAAATATGTACCTTTTAAGTTGATTTTAAATGCAATTTTTAATCATTTGCCAACTCTATTTTTTCTCTTGTTCCTGTTTCTTCTTTTTTGCAGTGTGAAGCTCTACTGACAATCTGGTTATGAGCCAACAGCACAAAATATTAATATATATAATTTCTTCCTCGATTTTGTTCAGGAGTGTATTTGGACTTGTAGGTGTGATTTGGACCATGTTTGTAAAAAGACAAATATCCTCAGTACTTTAAAAATTGCAACCAGAGTTTTATTTTTGAATAATCTTTCCACCATGAAGAAATCAATACTTCAAGTGCATCATTAAAAGCCTACAATTAGTATGAGTCATGCTCATAGTGAGTGTATGTAAACTTTTCAGTGGCACTGTAAGGGTGTAAATATACTGGAGACACACAGAAAGCACATCATCATCTAAACATCTGCTCTCTCAGGTCATCTTCAGAGGTTATCTGGTCCTAAAGGTTTAAGAAGCAGTGGGTCCTGATTCACAAAGTCTCATTTTACCCCCTGAGTTCATTCATGTTCTTGTGTCTGAACATTTCTGCAACCAGGCCCTGAGTCCTCATGAAGTAACGTCTAAGAGGAACGAAGGCTGCTACTGAACACAGTGTTCGGGTGTCTCCAAGAGACAATCTGCTTCACTCTTTGAACTATCAACTCAACACGAACTCTTTCCCTCTATTTCTCCAGAGGGAAGTTGCTGCATGGGTGAAGTTCTAACATGTGTCGTCCCAGCGCTGCTCACACTCTTAAAAAACTCCCCAGAGAGAGATTGTTGGAGGTGAAAGGTCGGGGGTCAGTACGGTGTGTGGGTGCACGCTCAAGTCTTTCTTGGTAAGTATTTGAGGCACTTGAGTTCAGAAGAGAAGCAGCATACCACACACACACACACACACACACACACACACACACACACATCCAAACAGTGGAGCTTTGCCTGACTGCCTGTTTTGTCATCATGGTGGCATCTCCAGGACTCGCTCTGGACTGTCAGTATGACTTTGTCGAGGTGGTGCCCTGCTGAGGTAAAGCCACAAATCATCCAAGGCTGGATCTCAAAGCGAGGGAAAACTAACACTTAGTGAGGGAAACAGACAATTAGTTGGTGAGATTAAACTTTTTTAACTAAAACAAAAGCCACAAATGGATGAGACAGATAAAGCCATGTTGAAGCATCTTTATTGATTTAAAGAAGAAAGTTTAATGTAGCGTGTGTGTTGGGGGTGATGGCACTCGATGGACAGATGGTCCTTTGTGACTCCTGACACCTGACAGCTGCTGCTTTTCTCCTTCTTACCTCTTTTTTCTCTCCCCCCCACCTCTCCTCTCACCTCACTCTTCTGCTTTTCTTCTCCGTTCTTCTCGCTGCTCCTCTCTTTATCTTCTTTTGTCCTCACTATTCACTGCAAAGGCATTTAGAAGACAATAGAACACAACTGCAGCGTGAGGAAGGAGGTGTGGTGCATTGATAGGTGAAAACTCTGATCGTTGACTCCTTTGTCTCTTCACTTGTTAAAAATAGGGGACTGGGCAGTATCCAGGACATCTGGCAGATATAGGACTCATCCTAAATATTGATTATGACATGCTTTGATGGTGTGTTGAATTATGATTAAACATTATTACCCAGTATCTTTAAACTTGAACTGTTCTGAATGATGTGTAGAGGTGAATATCATCTCTTGTGTTCACAAATCTCTCAGAAAAACCCCACTAATTAGCTGGTTAGAACGCACTTTATTCGTTCCTTTCAGTTTTTTCTTTTGTTACTTTTCTTCTGAGTAGGTCTTCAGCAAGGGAGGCAGCACTGACGGTAACTGTAGAACCTGATCTGTGTTGGGACTGTTATGATTCATCAAAATGAGCACAATTAGGCCAGTTTTGAGCTTTCTGAGTCGTCAAAAATATTAGCTTCATCTAAACCTCCACTTTGCATGTTGGACCCGATCCCAACCAATTTACTTAAGAAAGTATTCTTTTTGATTACTGCCCTCATTGTAGATATGATTAATCTATTCTTAGTAAATGGATACGTACCACAGGCTTTTAAGGTAGATGCAATTAAACATTTACTTAAACCTCTTGATCAAGATGGCTTAAAACATTACAGACCTATATCTAATCTTCCTTTCTTGTCTAAGATTCTTGAGAAAATAGTTGCTAATCCATTGTGTGAGCATCTAAACAGTAACGACCAGTTTGAAGAGTTTCAGTCAGGTTTTAGAGCTCATCATAGCACTGAAACAGCACTTCTGAAAGTCAGTAAAGATATTCTCTTGGCCTCAGATAACAGACTTGTGTCTGTTTTTGTCCTGATAGATCTAAGTGCTGCAGCTGACACAGTTGATAACAGCATTGTCTTAGAGAGGCTTGAATATGCTGTAGGGATCAAGGGAACGGTATTAGACTGGTTTAAATCTTTGTCCAACAGATTCTAGTTTGTTCATGTAAGTGATAAATCTTCACACTCCAGGGTCACTTGTGGAATACCTCAGGGCTCCTTGCTTGGACCAATTCGCAGTGAAAAACAGTGAAAAAGTCCAAATCAGGACTCCTGCAGACTTTTTGCTCCAGTTGAGGAGTCTTAACTCGGTAGAGGTGTCTGTTGAAAGACCTAGAAAATGAAAATAAAGGATTTAATGATGAAAACAAAAGAACTTGAGAACAGGGCATAGAACCAGGGTTGTCGCAATGGAAGAACCAGCAGTGAGACAAAGAAAACAGGGATCTTAAATACTGAGCATTTGTGATTAGTGACATGGAAACTAGGTGAGCAAGACTAGGGGAATGCTGAACAGCTGAGAGAGAGAGAGCTAACCAGGAAGCAGAGGGAAGGTGACAATAAAACAGAATGAACATAGAGGCAGCTAAACACAAACAATAACAAATCATAACAAGAAGAGTCTTTTTCTGTATTTACTGTTGAGAACTGTAGAAAAAAATAAAAACATTCAAACAGATAACGAAATTGTACTTCTCATGGTCTGAGAGCTGTTCAGTGGCCTTTTGGCAAAATCTCAGAGATGAGTTTTGGGTTTTTTTATACCTTTGTTGTGGATGTATGATTTTGTGGCCTTTTCTAATCATCTCTTTGCTGCTCTAATTACATATATCTGCCCTACTTAGTTGCTTATCTGCTGCACCGCTCACTGCTACAGCTTACACAAACATAATCACTGATATCACATAAAACGCAACACATGGTCAAGGATAAACTGATACAAGAGGATGACTCGCTTTAAGAGGGTTAAGAGTGAGGCAAAGATAAAAGCAGGGCTCACGCTCCATTCTTGGCTCTTCTTGGTTCATCCTTAAGATAGACTGGGGGGAGCCCGGTACCAAAGATGAATGTCACTCTGTACACTGATCATTTTGGCATTAAATCTTGATTTTATACTTAACCATTTCTCATTATTTCACAAGGTAAATACTTTGCTGCGTTTAGTGTTTGGGAATCGGAACTGGAGAGAAACGAACTCGGTGGTGCAGGAGAGAGAAAGAGGGTGAACCCCCATCAAACACCTATATAGACCCTACGGTGGAGAGTTGCATTGATGATTGGTATTTTTTATGAGGCGCTTCAGCCTTAATGACAAAAACTAAACTAAACGCTATGTTAGTAGCCATTGTTCTTAACACAACATTTATTACAAAATATTTTAAAATGTTTTTGTTTAGTTCTTTGCAGAAAAATATGTATGTGTATAAAATAAAAATGTATTCAATTTTAAAAATATTCTAAAGAAAGAGAAGTCTGTACTCCTGATTGTGGTCAGGTTATCTTTTAATTTCCACAAACCGAATTTCCTGGGGGGGATTTTTCCAGTCAGCTTGTGATCATCCAGATCTGTTTTTTCTTCTTTACTGGTGACATCTCATTGAGCAACATGTGTTTAAAGAAGGAAAAGAGGTTCTGCTGCGGTGTGTTGGTTTTCCTGCTGGGTGACACGTGGGTTAAAGAAAGTCACAGTGGATTCCTGAGCTGTTCTCCCTCTCGGCCTAAGCAAACAGTCTGCCTGCCAGACAGTCACTCTTCCCTCCTCTCTACTCTGTGTCTCTGTGCAGGACACTCGGGCGGTGGGGACAGCTGGTCGACTGGGAGTGGACATATATCTGAGGACGTATGTGTAGGTATCTGGGTCTCCATGTGTGTATGCGTTTTCTTTGTGTGTTCCTGAGAGGTCAGAGGTGAAGCTGTGGTCCACAGAGAGCCGTGCTCGTCCCCTCCCAACAGGAAGGAGGGCACTGTCCATATGTTGTCTTCACTCACACGCTAATGTTGATTCACACGCTCAGTCACACTGGTCCTGTCTCTGTGTCCTACAGGTATGCACATGAGCTCAGGTTTTGTATGAAGATACACCAGCTTGGATACGCAGCTAATACTTTCTGCACACACTCACTGAAAAATGTGTAGATAAACTTATTTTCTCTCAGTGAAGCTTGCTGATGCTGCACATAATAATCACCATCTTTGCACAAACTTCCAAGACTAACAATGTGAGGATGCGCCTTCTCATTCAATAGCTTTCAGTTTATGTTGTATATTAAAACCCATTTTAGAACAAAGTTCAAAGTTTACACAGCAAAAGTATTCATACCACTGGAACATCTGCATTTGTCTTTTTTACAACGAAAACTTTTGTGGGTTTTTATTATATTTTATGTAAAAGGCAGATAAAAAGTTGGAAGTAATAGTGAAATGCAAGGAAAATATCAAATGGTTTTCACATTTTTTTTACAAATAAAGACTTGAAAAATGTGTCAGCAAAAGTGTACAAGATCCGATTCAAGGAGACACAGCAAACATTTTAAAGAAGGTGCTCTTCCAAATGTTTCCTGGACCAAAAGTGAACTTTTTGGCCTATGTGCAAAATGTTATGCATGGTTGAAAAACTAGCATTTTAAGCTGCAGTATGTAACTACCCCAAAAAAAATGTTGTTTTTTTTACATATGTGTTAAAACTGTCACCATGTCATGACAGAATATCATGAGACAGATAATCGGTTAAAAGCTCAAGCTCCTCCACCTCCTCCCTGAGCCACTTTTGCCGTCTGAAGAAATGCACCCCTCCTGACCAAAAACAACCAATCAGGGCCAGGAGGAGGGTCTTAACGCTGTCAATCAACTTCATTTAGTCGCTGCTAAATGTGCTAATGGCGGAGAAACAACTTACCGTTCCAGGAAAACCATTTCTCAGTCATCATCGGTGGTCATGCTAGATAGCATTAGTATTTCCAAAAGTCTCTTCAAACAGAGACCGGGGGGAGGCGCGGGGCGGGTGATGAGCAGCGCCACACGGACGATGATTGACAGCGCTAAGCCCCGCCTCTTGGCTCTGATTGGTTCTTTCTGACTGAGCGGTGTATTTCTGCAGTTAGTACTGGGAGCACTGGTAGAAGGCAGAGGAGCTCGATTTTTTCACAGATTGTCTGTCTCATACCAGACCGTCACGACATAGTGACAGTTTCAACAAATATGTAGAAAAATTTTTTATTTTTATTTTTTTTTTTACAAAAGTTGCATACTGCAGCTTTAATAAACCAGCCCTCGGGTGAAACATGGTGGTGGCTGCATCATACTGTGAGGATGCTTTTTTTTTTTTTTTTTTTTTTACCCAGGGACAGGAAAGCTGGTCAGACCTGATGGATAGAGCAAAATACAGCGTCATCTTTGAGGAAAGCCATTCTCGAGGCTACAAAAGACTTGAGCCTGTGCTGGAGGTTCATCTTCCAGCAGGACAACAACCCTAAACATGCAGCCAGAGCTACAATATAATGGTTTATATCAGAATATATAAAGTATATTCATGTTTGATAATGGTCCAGTCAAGACAATAGTCAATAGTCCAGTCAAAGTCTAGATGAAGATCTGTGGAAAAACATGAAACCTGTTGTTCACAGACGCTTCAGCTGAGCTGGAATTATTTTTGAAAAAAAAAATAGTCTCTTGATTTAGAAAGTTGGTACAGCCATACCCCACTAGATGTGAAGTTGTAACTGCAGTGAAAGGCTGTTGACATTTACTTCAATTTCATAATTTCTTTGTGTTGCACAGTCACATAACATATTTGTTGTTATAACGTAACAAAATGGGAAAATGTTTCAGGGGAATAAAAACATTTTAATGCAGCATACAATTGAAATAGTAGCTTCAGACATGAAGATTACAGAATGACAACTGGTCTAGACTGTGAGGTATTTTTTTGACCAAACAGCAGCTTGTCTGAATAAAAGGATTTCATGGCTGGGCAGCAAGAAAAAAAATTTCACCAGGAAGTTGGCACATCATGTGAAAAATTTTCATAAATCAAGGGATCGTCAACAAGATGCAAGACGAAAAACAAAATCATAGAGTGAGGAGCAAATCTCTGGAACAATTAGATAAAAGTCAATCTCAGTCTCTAATTGAAACAGAGAAGAGTAAAGAAAGGAGGAAGAGCTTATATCTGCAGCATTCTGCTTCTACTTGAAAAACATGTTGACGGCTCTGCTGCTTGCATGACTAAATCTAAACCAAAAATTATCACTGAATTTAACTGCAGCTGAAAGCAAAGACACTATAGCGTGATAGAATATTTACCCCATTACTTTTTTAAATCAAACAATAACATTTCATAAATCGTAAACAAATAGAACTCTATGGACTGGCTGAATAAATCTTTCTTTAGCAGTATTACCTCTGAAAATATAACTAAAGATCTTCAGCTGCAGTAAAACAGCCCATCTATTATGACCAGTACCTGCTCCGAACGGAGCTCTGTGGAATACCAGAACTAGAATACATGCATCCATTACCGTTGCTTTTAAAAGGAAAAAAAAACAAACTTAGTATTTTAACCTTCTCAAACTCAGTTCAAGCACAACAAAAATCCACTTGTTATTTTAAATGCCTACTGAATGTTATTTCCAGACAGTCGCTCTTGAAGGCGAGATCATTAGGTTGGAGTAAGTTCTAAAAACAGAAAGTGGTTCTCACACCTCTCCATTTGGACTGATCATTTTTCATGTCAGCCACAACTGGCAAACACACAAACACATTTGAGGAATGCAAAAACAAATGCTGTTTGTTTATATTTGACCTGTTGTTGTTTTTCCACCTTCAGTCAGTTAGTTCTACTCTTCTTGGTTTGAACAGTGAACATCTTCCATCTTCAGCCACTTTACAAATCTAACCATCCTCCAGTATTCTCTCAAGGAAAGATTAAAACTTTACTTGTGAATTTGACCACAGTGCTTGCACTTCTTAGATTCTGACCTTATTTTTCCACAGAAAAGTGACACCGCAGCATTAAATTTGAATCAAAGACATTAAAGATATTTCAGTTTTAAGTGTTTAAACTTTCATTAAGTGAGCAATATTGTTTCCAGTGCATCGAGAAAGCATTCAAGAGTCTGACAACACTATCTTATTTCCAGTCTATTCTCAAATCTACTTTTTATTTAAAGCCTGAATTTCAGCATTTGCCGCTTTAGGGCACCTCACACAGAAAACGTTAAGACTCACTTTATACAATTAATATAGTACGCAGATGCTGCCCCCTGTTGACTATTGATTAAAAAGAATACATGGTTGATTGAGGCAAAAATATGGTGCCTTGCAAAAGTTTTCATACCTCTTGAATTTTTCCACATTTTGTCACATTACAACCAGAAACTTCAGTGTATTTTGTTGTGATTTTGTATGATAGAGCAACACAAAGTGGTGCATATTTGAAGAAGCAAAATGTAACATGGTTTTAATTATTTTCTTTCAAAAGAAAATCTCAGTAGTGGGTTTTACATTTGTATTCAACCGCTCGGATTCAGTATTTTGTAGAGCCTCTTTTTGCTGCAGTGACAGCTGCACCTGTAGAGCTCAGGCTCAGTTATAACCCAGTTCTCTCGTTTGGATTTGGGTCCAGTCTATGACTGGACTATTCAAACACATGCATATGCTTTGATCTAAACCAGGGGTCCTCAAATCCACCTGTGTCCTGCAACTTTTAGATCTGTCTGTGCTCCAACACACCTGAATCAAATGACTGAATTACTCTCCTCGAGTTTTCCAGAGTCCTGCTAATGACCTGATTATTTCACTCAGGTGTGCTGAAGCAGAGATGCATCTAAAAGTTGCAGGACACCGGCCCTCAAGGTCTGGATATGAGGACTGCTGATCTCAACTACGCAGTTCCATCTCTAGCTGTACATTGAGAGTCATCTTTTTCCTGGAAGGTGAACCTCCACTCCATTTTCATCTTTTGCAGTCTCTAAACGGTTTTCTTCCAGTTTCATCCTATATTTAGTGCCATCCATCTTTCCATGAACTCCAATCAGCTTCCTGTCACCACTGAAAAATGTATCCCCACATTATGATGCTGCTGCCACCACAATGTTGTACAATGCAAATAATTCTGAGAAATGCACCTTCTTCCAAGCTTTTGCTTTCTCCTGGCTTTTCCCTAACTGCAAAAAAGGACTTTACAAGGCTTTTGCCTTGCAAAGTTGCACAGTTCATAACCACCTGAGCTGTGGATCTCTGCATCTCCTCCACTTACCATGGGCCTCTCTGATAGATGCTCTCTTCAGTTTAGGTGGACAGCCATGTATTTTTAGGTTTGCAGTTGTGCCATATTCTTTTCATTTTTTCAGTGGGGAATTAGTGCGCTGAGAGACATTCAACGCTTTGGGGTGTTGTTTTATAAGCTTACCCTTAAACTTTGACACTAATTGTCGAACAAGTGGATGGATAATTATGATTTTTGAAGGCAAATAATTTCACTAGAATTTAAAACTTTCACCTCAAAGTTTTGCACTACATTGTGTTTGTCTATTAGAGAAAAAAAAAAAACACAAATGTGGTTGTAATGTGACAAAATCTTAAAAAAAAAAAAAAGTTAATGGAGTAGGAATACTTTCGCAAGGCACTGTGTAAAAGATTTATATTATGCCACAAAACCAAACTAACAACAACTGAAATGGACAGAGTCGGGGTTCAAACCAGCAACCCACAGGACCCACAGGTAGCTCCATACTGGTGCACTGATGCGTGTGTAAAAATACAATTAAAGAATCACAGGACTGTGAACCAGTTGGTAAAATGTAAAAAAAAAAAAATGTATTCAAATCATCAAAATCCAACAGCTGACAGTCATTTTATTCATTTGGCAGTAAAATCCAAATGACTACAACACATTGACTAACTCTGCAAAAGCCAATGACGTTTATTCTCTTAACTAACAGCAAACAGAGCTTAAACATTCTGGGTCAGTTCGGATGGATTTATTTAACACAGATGAATTTCTCCACAGATCCAAGCTGTAGAAAGGGACAGCGAAGTAACATATGGACAGAGCGCCCCCTGTTGAAGGTCGATGGCGTTGCTTCTTGTTGCGAAATCAACTCAGGCAAATCCGTTAGAGAGCTGTTGTTTTTGTTGCTGAAGTCGGATGATTGTGTCAAGGGACGATGTGCATATATAGAGCATACGGGCAAAAACTGGCAGAAATTAACTCCCTAACCATTAAAAACATTACCCATCTTTTTTATTATTTACACTGCACCATAAGTTTCAGTTCAGCTAAGTGTTTTGCTGTGGACCAGAACCTCTTTGACAGCCCTCTGCAGTTTCTTTACGGACTCCATCACAAGGCGGAAGCTTTCTTGGAAGTTGCCATTCCCTTCCTTTGCCCAGGCCGCCTGCGTCTCTCTGACCCACACCAGGATGTCTTCCAGCTGCTTCTGCACCTCCCTCTGCTCCTCCAGCTCAGCAAGCAGAGCTTGTCTGGCACAAACCTCTGCTTCGTAGGCTCTGTGGAGGTCTGCTAGGGACGACTCGAGCTTCAGCACATCCTGGATGGAGCAGCACCAACAGAGAAGTTATATTTATCACCAAGATTATATAGAAAGAAATGAGACATGGAACAACTGCAAATGTTGTAATGATTTGATGCTGAACAAGGAGCTCTGGTCTGATAAGATCAAACTGGAACTTTTTGGCATACATGCAAAACGCTATGAATGGCAGGAAATTATCATCTTATCTCATTATCATCTTCATGGAGAAACATGGTAGTGGCAGAACCATGCTGAGGGGATACGTTTATTTAGCAGTAAAATGGAAGCTGGTTAGAGTTGAAGGGAAGACTGATTGAGCAAAACTGAGGGCAGTCCTGTAACGAAATCTGTTAGCGGCTACAAAAAGGCTGGAGCAGAGGTTCACCTGCCAGCATGACAACCACTCTAAACACAGTCAGAACTGCAGAGATATGGTTTGCATCATAGCATGTTCATCTTAAAATGGCCCAGTCAAAGTCGAGACTAAAGCCGTCCATAGTATAAAATCGCAATAAACTGATAAACTGTACAAAATTATGTATCTAAATAAGTCCCATTGTTCTGAAACACAGACAGTATTTAAGCTCCCCCACACCTGTATATCCTGGGGGTACTTCTTATGGGAATGGTCCTCGGGCAGCAGGACATTCGGTGGTATGGTGAAACACCGGCTCATCAGCAGCGTCTCCATCCGCTCCGATAGCTGCTTGAAGCGCTTCTCCAGGAACTGCTGCAGCTTGCGGCTGCACTCTCTGGCCCTGGACTGGAGAAGCTCCTCGGCCCCATCCGTCTGGCTTTTCCTCAGCTCTCTAACGCACACCTTCTCCACCAAGGCTAAAATGTCGCACAGGCATTCATGGAAGGAGCTGTAGATCCGTATCATGCAAGTCTGAGGGGTGAAGCTGAAAAACTGCGCTTCGTAGAGTTTTAGAGCCGAAGAAGAGAAGCGGTCACTTTCTTCCACCTCTGCGCTGACAGCGTCCATTTCTGACTCGGTTTCCCGCGCCATATTGAACGTTGACAACTCTTCTTCTACCTTCCTGAGACTAAGCGGACAACAAAGTACTAATTTTTACCGCCACCACCTGGTACGGAGGGAAACTACTGAATTATTAACTGGATGAAAACTGAACATTTGTATAGTTTTTCAATTACATAATGTGCTAAACTTTTCGAACAAGGAGAAAAAAAAAAATCAAACAGCTACCTTGTCTTAGGCTAATCACTTTATTTTAAAGAGGCTATCATTTACAATCCCTTCTTTAATAAGACCAGGAATTTGAAACACTATGTAAAAATTAATGAAAGGGAAATGATTACTGTAGGCTCATTGTAACACTTTCCTGACTCTGGGGGCTGAATACAAACATACACTACACTATTCAGATTTGTATTTGTAAAAATGTTGAAAACTATGTGTCCTTTCTTTCCATTTCACAATTATCCACAGATTTGTGTTGGTCTGAATCCAAGTGAAGACCATTGAAGTTTGTGGTTCTAACATAAAAAGTGTGAAAAAGTTACATGTGTGGCTTTTTTGTTTGATTTATTAAATATGACAAAACAAGGAGATGGCATTAAAATTAAAATATTGACTATTTGCTTATATGTGTTTGTACGGAAGCTGACAGCGGACGTGTTACGCGGACGTTTTACGCTTTTTTTCTGATGGTTTTCTCAAAATAACGACTTAACTTCGAGAAAACAAACTTTGTTTTCTCGAGATCATGAGATGATTGATGTGTGTTAAACCTGATTCTATCATTCAAATGCATGCCACACCAGCGGGAGAGGACTTATAAGTGTAAGTCATGGCATACATGCGTAATTCTGTGAATAATTATGTGAATAAGTGATAGGTAAACCATAATGACACCACCTCGATGGTCGTGTGATTAAACCATTTGGAAATTAACTCGTGAGATAACGAGAAAACGACGGCCTTCTTCGTATTCGTTATGTCGTTATAACGACATAAATAACTCGTTATCTCGAGTTAACCGTCGGGAAAATAAACATGCGAGTACGACCGCTCTCGGCTTCCGTACATTTGATATATATCTTTTTTGTCAAAATGTATTTTTTTCTGGGTTCTTCATATTCAAAATTTTCAGTTATCAAACACATCATTTTGTTGTAAATATTCCTAAAAAAAAAAAAAAAAAAAAAAAAAAAAAAAAAAAAAAAAAAAAAAAAAAAACCAAACAAACAAACAAACAAAAAAAAACCTTTTCATTTAAAGTGAGTTAAAAAGTTGCACCAAACAATAAAATCTAGTCTACATCAAATACATCAAATAACAGCTGGGACATCCAGTGTAACAGGTCACTTTTCTCTATAGGATGTAAGAAAACAGCCTCCCACATATAAGGTAATCCACTGCTTACCAGAAAGAATGGCATATTTAACACCATGGGAAAAAGTAAGTAATGCAAGCACTACCTAGGCATTGGTCTCATAATGTCTGCATAAAATTCAAAGTCAATGTCTAAACAAAGGCAAAAATATACTTTTTTGGACTTTCATGAAAAAATTAAGAAAGAAAATAACATTATAAAACATGGCTAGGCTAAAATGCAAACCACCATGTCTCTTGATATAAGAAATTATTGCGCCAATCATTTCTGTGATCTTCAGTTTAAAGTAAATATATTGCAAAATATGTTATGCACATTCTGTAACAAATACAAAATAATGGGGAAAAAACATTTTTATAAACGAACTTACAGTGTTAAATGCCAAACAAGTGTGCTATGTTTTTATACACGCAGAATATACGTTTTTAGTCAATCAAACTATGAATGCATCACCAAAAACGGCTAATGCATCAATTATGAGCGCAAACACTGAGAAATCCTGGTGGTATATTGGGTAAATTGTTTTTGTTTAATCATATCTATCCAATTGACGTGTTCATTAAAAAATATGTAATTTTTTTTGTCAGTTTTTTCTTGTTCGCGGCTGTAGCCAGTTCACATGTCTGTCAGTATTGTGGTAACTGGGAAGCATAGTCCTTTCTACGGTTTTACTTGTTGGAAAAAGTGTGAGAACTGATCTATTTATTGACGTTTTCCATCGAGGTTCATTCAGTTATGGCCTATTTCACAGTCAGTCTGGTAGGTGGCGGTAATGCGCCTTTGAACTGGGTTACCAACCAGCTCAGGCTGTAGAGAAGAGGAAGTAAAAGTAGCAGCAGCAGCAGAAGGAGAGGGAGGAGAGGACAGCGGCTTTTACTTCCACACGTGTAATAATTTCTATGTGAATCTACCTTCTGCACCTTTTATAAGCTAAACCTGCTCGGCCAGAAAAGGTAGGTGTACTGCGGCTCAGCGTGCCGCCTGTCGGAGGCTGCTGTCGGTTCCTGCTGGAAGTTGAGCCGGTTTGGCTGCTGTTAGCACCGAGCTGCTGCCTTTTTACTTTTTGTTGTGCTGTTGCTAACTGCTGCTAGCTGGTTAGCGGCGGTAACCTGGGAAGCTGCTCAAATTAGACCAAATTTCACCCAGTGATACTTCCCTATCTTTATAACAGGAACTAACATGTACTGTCATCCTCTCTCCCGGTGGGAAGCCACTGTAGACGAAGACCATGGGGGCATATCTGTCGCATCCGAACACGACCAAGACCTCCTCCAACGGCGGCAACACCAGCATGAGCTACGGCTTCTCTGCCATGCAGGGCTGGCGGGTCTCCATGGAGGTGAGGAAGAAAGTCATTCACTGCTCAACTATCATGGTAGCTTGTTTATTGAACCCGTCGATGAGAAATCTGCTTTCAGTAACAAAAAAAAACAACTGCGTATCAAAAAGATGCCTGTGTGACTATATTGAGGAGAGTATTTTAAAATAAACCCAGGATAATAGTATTTCTGCCATCACCTGCAATAATTTCACAAAATCATGGCGCTCTCGGCATGTTGCAGCTGAGTTACTGACATCATGTGACATGTATGTCTTGTATTAACCTGCATTCATGGAAATCAGTCATTCCTAAAGCTGAGGTCCATCTGTCAGACATGAAACACTAATATTTGAATGATCTTTGCAATAATATCGTGGTAGATTACAGAGAAACCTCTGTATATTTAATTCATTCAGAAAGGGAGTTTGAATCTTAAATTTTGCATTTGCAAACAAAATTCTCAAAATTAATCTAATTTGTATTGTAACAGATGTACAAATCATTTGTAAAACATTTCTAGAGGTATTATTTTGTCAAATAACGATGAAACAAAGACACTTAACAGTTTATTTGAATCACCAACCTGTCTGAAGAGTTGAAATACTTCACAGGTTCTCTCAATCATGGGGCACTTGTTCCATCACTTGCTACATAACACAGTGGGCACAAATTTTAGTAGAAATAGCACTTCTTACATTGCATCACCGTCTCTAGGCTTGCAATAAAAGAGGAAGTCAATACGGACTTGCTGGTGGATCCCTATCAGGCAAAGTGCCATAACATTGTCCATAGTTAGGCTGGATAAGCTGATTTGTTTGGGTTATGCTGCAAAATGAATTTTTGCGTTCTTCCACATATTACACACGTCTTTCTGACAACTATGGAAGAGAATGCCTCTCCACCACCATCGGTGTCTTTGCTGTTGTCGTCGTGTGTAGAGGAAAAGCAATGAAAATGTTACACAAGTATATACTGGCAAAACAAGCCCATGGACCTAAGAGTTGTGCAGCTGGGTGACTTGTATGCTTGTTACAGCTATTCTGCACATTTGTGTCCAGAGGGAAATTACTGTTCAAGCACCAGTTTTTTGTTTGTTTGTTTTTTTTATTTTAGATGTTTTAATTGTTAGATAACATCATATTAGTCATAAATAAAGTATGTCTTCTTGCAATCTTTGGATTTTTTTTTTTTTTTTTTTTTTTTTTTAGTCAGCTAGGTTTCAAATCACTGGGTCCATTCATTGCCAGCCAAATGTTGGGAGGGAGGGGATTCCTTTTATGTGTAGGGGAAATGCAGCAGAAGCAGTGGTCACCTTGAATCTGGGGCAGCTGTTTAGATCAAACTAAGATTAACTGTGGACAACATAAATATGCAAAAAATATATAGAAACTACCAGAGATAACCTGATTGATATTCTTTTTTTATTAAACTCAAAAGTGCATCAAAGTACATGTTGTTTAATACTTTTATAGACCAAAACAGGTGTGTGTTCTTGGTTTTAACGCATTCAGTGAATAATAAAGACATTTTCAAGGTTTAACCTGCCAATAACTGGTCTGTATGGTTATATCAGCAATGCAGTTGAATTAGACTCTGGCATATACACTGGTTTATGTGCTGCTTGAAATGGAGGCTCCACTCACCCGTCAGCCAGTTCATTTTGCAGATCCATTGTAATTTTGTGAATGTAAATTAAAGTAGTTTGAGAGCCACTGATCTAAACATGACCGGACAGGTCTGAACATTAAACTTCACCCTTAAATTGTTATGAATGATCAAATCAGCCTGTAAGCAAAATGTAATTCATGTCCATTTGCAAGGATCTGAGGCGTATCAAGCAAGAAACAATGCAAACAAATCAAAGAAAGAAAAAAAATCAAAACTGCAGAAACCTGATCTTTTCATGGATCTGTTTCAGCAAACATGCTCCTAGTTTTACGTATAGATATTATGTGTATCAAGGTCAATTTAGTACTTCCACGTTGCCAATTTGGTCTTTCCTCTGTACATTCTATACCCATTTACCTAAACTATTGGGTATCTGAGTTTTTTTGTTTGTTTGTAGTTAAATCTTTTCATGATTTAAAGAGATAAACAGTCAATAAAAGGGAGAAGGTTATGTCAAAGTTTTATTTTTTTTTCTTCTGAAGACTTATGAAATAGAGATCATGACCCTTAAACTGAAATGGCTTTGAGCAACTTTCTTTTGGTAGATATTATTTATCGGAAACATTCTGTCACTTCTGAACATGAAACTGGCCACTTTTTCCCACCAGCCTTTTGTTAATGTTTTGGTTTTCTGTCTGTCAGGACGCTCACAACTGCATCCCAGACTTTGATGAAGAGACGGCTATGTTTGCTGTGTATGATGGACATGGAGGTAAATAAATTAAATTATAATTTTTCTTAGTGAAGTTAGAGTTCCTCTGATGTCTCTAAAAAGTGTGGAAGAGTTTGGAACCTGAACATTTTTCCAGGTCTAGATTGTTTATATGTCTATTAGGGCTGGGTGATTAATAGGATTTTGGTCTTGATTACAATTTGGGTTTTCAACGATCATAAAAACATAATGATCTATATTTATTCTTTCACAGTTTACTCTCGCGTTGTTTTGTGTGCCTGCAGAGGAGTCTGCTGTTCTGTAGACTCCTCCCACAGCCCCAACCAGTTTCATTTATGCGCGTTGCCCCGAGCGCTGTCGGGGCGCCTGGTCATTCGCTGCACGCGGAGCCTTTTACCTCAAACTGGACGGTGCTCTTGCAGAGCAGGTTAGCAGTACTGGTATTTATATGACCCGTCTATGAGAGTTGATTTTCAGGGAATACTGCACTAACGTGCGTGTCAAGTATAGAAGCCACTCCTCTTGCTCGGCTCGCGCGCGCTCAGTGCGAACTTAACACCTGGACTGGACTCGGCCCCTCCTGTTAGTGGCAGCAGGAGTAACTCTTCTACTCCTGGTATATATGTTGAAGGTACATCTATGCAAAACAGCCAAAGTTCTTCATGCCCTGACCCTGACACGCAGCGAAAATCCAAATAAAATGTTTTGACCTGGTTTGGATGTCAGAGGGGGAAAATCCCCCCTTGCTGCATAAGACTGAGCTTGGTAAGGAAATGCATCCACGATAGTTAGATTGAGGGAGAAAGACACAGTTGAGAAGGATGGAAAGAGACTGATCAAAAAAAGGTAGAATTGTTCAATGAATTCCTGTTATCAAAGTTAATGAATAATCTTGTTAAATAATCGAGATCTCAGTTTCAGTCAGAGTAATCGTGATTATAATTTTTGCATCCATACATTATCCCCCTCTAATTCAATGTGTTTTTCAAATGAGGTGGTCCAAGCAGATTTACACCTCAGAGTTGCCTCCACCTTGGATGTGGTTACATCTTTTATTAGTTCGAGTCTGTAAAGTTGTTGCTTTAGTTATATTGGTTAATTGTGTGGGGTTTTTCTTTTTTAAATTGTGAATGTTGTATGGATGATTTCTACCAGATTTCAAAGGCATGTCTCCATGTCAAAGGTGATGGATGATAAACTTATCTTTACACCATTGAGTTTAAAATTTTAGCTACTATTGTTTTGAAACCAGAAGTGCTGGCGTGCACCTGTAGATGTTTCATGTGCACATTTTACTCAGGTGAACAAATGAAGATGCATATTTAGACCATAAATCTGTTGGGAAAACAGTAGAGAGGTTTTCTTCCAGTCTTATGCATTTCCTTATTTCCAGCTGGTTTTCATTAGCACTTACATCTGTGTTTAGAACCAGACCCTTGTGAAAATGTTTGGTGTGTGAATTTTAATGTTTTTTATTATTTGATGTTAAAACTTTTTTTGAAAAACTGACAAATCTGGAAAAGTAGGTCATTCTGAAATAGAACCCTGGTAACTGGTGCAGCTTTTATTATCTGATAAGCATACTTTGTTTTAGACAGCTTGTTTAATGACAACACACCTGTTTTTCTGCTGTTTCCATGGTGTTCTCTGATTTGTTTGCTTTCCACTCTACTTGCTCTACTATCTTGAGGATTTATATTGCCTGCTGCTATCATTTAGGTGAAGAGGTGGCTCTGTACTGTTCAAAGTATCTCCCTGACATCATCAAAGAGCAGAGGACGTACAAAGATGGAAAGCTGCAGAAGGTGAGAAGCCGGTACCACTGAGCAGATACAGGTGCATCCTGATGAAATGGAACCTAGTTAACATGTTGATCTGTTCCAGTAATTCGATTCATTTCACACAGAATGATATTCTTGGAGTGTTCAGGTTTACATAAAGGTGGAATATTAAAGGATTAGTTTGTTTTTTTTGGTTTGTTTGGGGTTTTTTTTAACAGAGATGTTATGACCTATACAGTCACGCGAACTCAAAGCACACACTGCTTTCACACACAGTTCTTCTGCATGAAGGGAAGACAGAAACATCTCTCCATGCTCAGGATTAAAACCCAAATTATAGCTCCTTTAAACTTGGTGTGGTTTCACTTGGGGCACTGCGTTTAAAACTGAGTTTTTAATATTGCAGTTATTGCGTATGGGTTTAATTTTGACTTAGTAATCATACAACATTTTATCATGATAATTAAAATAAATAGTTGTTACATCCCCAGTGTATTTATTCCATTAAGACTTGATAATTGTAACATGTTTACCTCCCTGAATAAGACCTCTTTGGAGCCCCTGCAGCTTGTTCAGAAGGCCGCTGCCAGGCTTCTGACCACGTCATTTAAGTTTTCTCAAGTCTCACTCCTTCTGTCCCCACAATACTGGCTCCCATTGTTTCCTTCCACTCAACTTTCCATTAATATGCTTAACCTCTGGTAGTTAACTCTCTATTTGCAAGGCGTCAGTGACACATGTAAAGTTTGCATGATTGTCCCCATGATTGTGTAGGTGACATCATGGACATGAGAAAACGTCTCTGTATATAAAATGTTCTCAGAAACTGATTTTTTTTTTTTTTTTTCAATTAGCCGTAAGCCATAATCACAATAATTGATGGAATTGAGTTACTGAAATAAGTACGTTTCTTGATTATATTGTAATGTGTTGAGATTCCCCTGTATGTGTACTGCCTGGCTGTGATTGGGTTATAAATTAGTCAGAGGTGCAGCATTAAGTACATTTTTCAAAGATGACATTATCGATGTATTTGCAGGCGCTGGAGGATGCATTTTTAGCCATCGATGGCAGAATAACCACAGAGGAGGTCATCAAGGAGCTGGTGCAGATTTCTGGGCGCCCCGCTGAGGAGCCGCCTTCTGAAAAGGTGGCAGAGGAGGACGACTGTAAGTGCACCACCCTAAAACCTCGGCTAACTAATGTCAGAGTGGAGTAAACGTGAAACTCTCTGTCTCTATAAATGCTCCAGATTCTAGGAGACAACTTTGAATTTGTGATTCTGTCTCTCTCCTCATCTCAGTGGACAAAGAGGAGGCAGCTTTGCTCCACGAGGAGGCCACCATGACCATAGAGGAGCTGCTGGTGCGCTACGGCCAGAACCTTAACGCTGTCAAACACGCAGCTGCAGCCTCCAGGTACTAGTTTTTCAGGTTTTAGTTCAACACGCAGCAGGGTGTATGGAGCCCCTGAAGTTCAGCTTGCTCCTTTCCCTTTTCCTCAGCGGAGTAGCTAAGAAGGCCTCTTCCCAGAATGCTGAGGTCTCCAAAGATAAAGGAGAAGATTCTGAGACACAGAAGAAAGGCGTGAATGGAGAGGTGAACGAGGAGGAGAGCGATGGGACGGCAAAGGAAGGAGCAGCGTGTGGGTCTAAGCTGCGAGCCTGTCGGAGAACAGGAGGAGGCGAAGTGAGCAGTTCAGGTAAAGGCATTACATTCAGAGGCCTTCGTAAAATGGACGTTTTATTTCTTCTTCAGCACTTTGTTGCATTTGTTGCTGTGCAGCCGAGAGTGGAGAGTCAGGAAGCTCCAACGGAGAGGAAAAGGCTGGTAAGGCAGAGGGAGACGCAGGGCCTTCCTGCTCCTCTGCGTCCTCAAAAGCTGCTGGAGATTCAAAATCCAGGTTTTTTGATGACAGTGAAGAGTCTGAGGAGGGAGAAGAGGAGGAGGAAGAGGAGGAGGAGGAGGGGAGTGACGAAGAGGTGAGAAGAAGAGACCAGAATAAACTGCTGTGTTAGACTGTGAAAGTTCACACTGAATCACTTTGTTGAGCTTTCCTTCAACTTTTTCTTGCCCCCCCACCCCCCAGGATGGGAGCGACGAGGAAGACACAGACAGCAGTGAGTTGGAGGAAGAGGACACAGAGGAGGGAGAGGAAGACTCTGAGGATGAAGAGGCGGAGATGCGTCTACCTGGGATGGATGGAAAAGAAGAGGTATGTAGAGCGAGAAGTCGCCAGTTAATCTCTTCATTGCTTCATTAGAGTTTTAGAAAATCCCTCATTTTGGGGGAGTTTAGGGAGTGGAATGCCACACTCGTGATTAATTTTGCTCATAAATTAGGCTTTATCCTAAATATTTAGGCTGGAATGATTATAGATATACAAATATAAAATGGTGCTAATAAAGGGAGCTTAAACTTTGAGGAAGAGTGCTTCCGGTTCTTAAGTAACTCAGACTAGTAATAGAGAAGCACAGCTTCTACAGAGGACTTCTTCTGCGCTCCAGACAGATGCTCCCCCACATCCGCTCCCTGATATTTCAAGCTGTGATATTAACATGTGAACAGCTGCTGTCTCGTTTTGCCTCCCCCAAGGCGAACTTGAAGTTGAGCTGCATAATATGTGCATCCCAATGAATTATGATCGAAAAGATGATGCATTTCAGAAATTCAGTTCTAGAGGGTTGAGGCTGTGACCAAACTACAAGACCCATAATGCAGAGCAGCAGAAAGCACAGTTTGAGGGGTTTATACAGCCACACATTCATCCTTCACTGTGAAAGATTTTCCCTCTGAAACAGGTTTGTTGTTGAGGAGCTCAAGCCATTATATATATAACCAGCCCTCTGTCTGTTATGCAAACCATTGAAAAACAATAATTGATTCTTTGGAACAGGCTTCGTTTTCTCAGCTCACGAAGCTCCACTTATAAATCAGTTAATCCTTGTTCACTTACGCAGTCTAAGATCGTGCTCAGACCACACATCCATTTCAGCTTTCAGCGTGATTGTTCACACCAGGCATTAAAATCGATCCTCGGCGTTTAAACCATTTACGTGCCTATAAACACGCAGCCAAACACTGTGGGTTGTGTTGAATAACAGTCAGCGGCTCTACAGATGTTTTACTAAACCACTAATAAATTAACTCTTTACATGGTTTAGATTCACCATCGCTGTTTTTTGTGCGGTTGTTTACTATAAAATGTTAATGATCTTAAATGGATAACCTGGTAGAAGCTGGATGAGAGAAGTAGACAACAAATTTGAGTTTGACTCCACAGAGCTCAATGATTACACTAAGAAATGGACTTTTACTTCTACTAGAGTTAAACAGCTGCCTAATTAATAACATCACTGCAAACTGGAGTACTGTGTTTAAGCTGGTCTATATGCGACATGCTGCAGCAAAGCTCAGCATTTAAAAACCAGACCAGTCATTAAACTACAGGACCATAATCTCACTTTAAGCTCTGGTAATCCACCGAACGCTGAGAGTTTAACAAGTGCTGCTGTAACCCGCAGGACTCTTGTTGAAGTCGCCCCCAAAAAAGCTGCGTTGAGAATGTTCTCACAACGAATACTCCAAAGCATCGTAGAAAATGTTTAAGTCTAAACCTTTAACAGGAGTCCTCAGTGGTAGTGTAAACAGGTCAGCCTCTCTGACAGCGATCTGTTTGGACTAAACCTTAATTGCCTGTGCTTCGTATTTTTACTTGTTTAAAAAGGACTGTTAAAGCTAAAAGCCTGCTGCAAAATATTTAGATTTTAGTAAACTGGTTAAAATGTTTGTTTTGGTTTTTTTTTTTGTTCTCGTGTGTGTGGGCGCAACCTAATGCAGCTTTAACAGGTCGTCCTGTCTTCCATGTTTGTGTCTCCACAGCCCGGCTCAGACAGCGGCACCACAGCTGTCGTAGCTCTGATCAGGGGGAAGCAGCTGATTGTGGCCAACGCCGGCGACTCTCGCTGCGTGGTGTCGGAACGGGGTAAATTCACTTTGTTTTTCAAGTGTTTATATTGTAAAATGGCAGCAATGAAAGAGGGATGAGCATTAAGTGTAGAAACCTGAGTGTCGCCGTGGTGACCCTCACCAGTCTAAGGTTTTCAGACCATCAGTCCTCACGTTGTCTGTTTATATATTCAATGTTGCAGCCTAAATGCTATTAACTGGTGTAGCTGGAAATGCGGAAGGATGGACACAAAAATAGGTTTTAAGTTTCCAAATTATGTGCAAAGACTGCAATCCCACATGGAAAACTGATTCTTTAACTCAGAGTTGGCAGACTTTGAAGATATAGCAGAGATTAAAATAAATGTTAATTCAACAAACTTTTTCTGAAGGAACTTTGTAAAGGTGAAGGAGGAGAAATTGGCTAAATGTTTTAAGGGCTTTCGGCTGCCTTGTATGAAATTAAAGGAGCTGTGCACCTTTGCTGCTGCAGGCAAAGCTGTGGACATGTCCTACGACCATAAGCCAGAGGATGAGGTGGAGCTAACTCGCATCAAAAATGCTGGAGGGAAGGTGACCATGGATGGACGAGTCAATGGTGGACTGAACCTCTCCAGAGCCATTGGTGGGACACGTTCAGACGGCTCTTCTCAAATCTCTTTTTGTCACTGGAACGTTTGCACCTTAAACGAACGTATTGGTCAATGCAGATTCTTTACACCCATTTTCTCAGGGGATCACTTCTATAAAAGGAACAAATCGCTGCGCCCAGAGGAGCAGATGATCTCTGCCATGCCCGACGTCAAAGTTCTGACGCTGAACGAGGATCACGACTTCATGGTCATAGCCTGCGACGGCATCTGGTGAGTCTAAACTCATCAAGCTTCATTTTGAACGCTCCCCGTAGGTGAAAACCTACATGGAAGAACACCTTTTAAGAACCGTTTTCGTAAATGTGCTTGCAGGAATGTGTTGAGCAGTCAGGAGGTGGTGGACTTCATCAGCGAGAGGATCAAACCGGACCAGAACGGCAAAGTCAGAGCCCTCTCCTCCATCGTGGAAGAGGTAAGAGCAGGCGGCTCTTGAGTCCTGACCGGTTTTTTGGCATCTTTACATTGATCATTTAACTCCAAACAGCTTTTGGACCACTGCTTGGCGCCGGACACATCTGGAGATGGCACAGGATGCGACAACATGACCTGCATGATCGTGACATTCAGGCCACACCCCGCTCAGTCGGATGACACGAAGAAGAGGAAGCTCCAGGAGGAGCCGGAGGAGGCTGAGCCGGAGGAGAACGGAAACGACAGCAAAAAGCCGAAAAGCGACTAAAGCAGGAGAGAAACTATCCCAGAGGGAGCAGCTGGTCTCACGCTACCACAGACACACCAGAGACACATTCTGTACAAAATGAAATCCTTACCTCACCGACATGATTTCCCCCCTGAAGCAGACGTCACAAAGAGCAACATCAGCTCCACTAAGATCGTGTGTGGTCCCCCCCCCCTCTCTGTGCTCTGTTCTTGGTGGATTTATCACATCAACACGCCCTGCAGGTGTTTCATTTGATCGGTTCAGACACTCTTTCTTGTCCTTACATTTAATAAAGGGGCTGACTTGCCTTTCCCTGCCTTTTTAATTGGCTGCAGTTTCCATGAATTTCTCAACCGAAGGCCGCAGGGGGGGACCAGTCCACAGAAATAGTTTTATTTCTAGACGATGCAATCGCTTCCACGTGAGTTCAGCCTTGAGCTGCACTCGTACTGCATCCGTCTCTAGTTGGCAGCTTTGGTTTATTTTTGCAGAGCTAGAAGTTCGTTCAGACTCACCTGCACCTGATTCATGTTTTCCTGTCGGACATCTGCGTGGCCTTTGTGGCTCTGCGCTACGAAAGTGTCCCTGAACTGCCATGAAACTGGCTCCGCTGACGCGCGGCGGAGAGTTTGCTGTAGATGAGTGAGGGCACATCGTGTTCATGGTTGAAGCTTTGAGGCTTGGTCGTCTCGTGTCCTTCTGAACGTGTTGGTTTCGGGTTTCCTCTCATAAAATCTCAACCTGTGGCTCTGATTTCGCTCATCACAAAGAGAGGAATAGGTTATTTGCTCTTCTCCTTCATATAGCTATCTTTCCTTTTAAGCACCCATTCACCATTAATTTTTTTTTTTTTTTTTTTCTTTTTTTTTGTCTTGCTGATCTCGTAAAAGTACCTTGTAAGCTGCCTTTTTTCATTCCTGGTTTGTTTGTGTTGTTTAAAAGCCTGTAAAAGTTCATGTGGGGAAAATGTCGTTTATGGCGCTCATGAACTTTCCATCTGTAAGAAATGACGGCAGGAAAACGGATCATCTTCAGCACCTTCCTTTGTTCCCACTGTAACACCCTTTTAAGGATAATCTTTAGGATATGTATTTTAAGTAAAAAGAAAAATTTTCCTGTGAGCAGTTTAATTTTTTCTTTTTTTCTTTTTTTTTGATGAAATCAGTCCTGTGGCGGGTTTTAAAGAAGGATTTTTTGTTTTTGTAAGCACATTCTGATAATACCTTGATGCTGGACTGGAGGAAGAAAGCACAAGGTTATTTTTCTGAGATGGAGAAACATTTTGAAGTTCAGAGCTCCAAGGCTGTAACTGTTATTTGTTTTTCTTTTTTCTTAGGTTTTTATTTTCAGAAGTCTGATTTAAATCGTTGTGACTGTAAGTTTCTAGTGTACTCTCTCGTCAGCATAACCTTTTTTCTGTACATAGGTTTTTCAATACTTGCAATTGAAGAAAGAAATGCTTTTTCTTTGTAATTGTGAGTCAGTGTGACATTTTGGTGCATACTCTTTTGACACCAGTATGTAAGTACATACAAATACATTTTTTTAAATAATCACATTTACTCTGTGTGTTTTCTGAATGTTTTTTTTTTTGTTTGTTTGTTTGTTTTTTGTTTTTTTTTTTAAAGGTGGTTGATGTTCTGCCATGAAATCTTGTAGAAAATAAAATTACTACAGTTTTAAATAAGATGTACAGAGGCTAAGAGACCGTGGCTTTAAGTCATTGCAGCATCTTGAGATGACGAGCTGCGTTAACGACTCATTTTGTGCCAAGAGTCTAAAAACCTCATCGACTTCAGATGATGTTTGTTTTCTCTTAATAAAAACTTAATTTTGCTAACTTTTCATCATTTTCCAACAGCTAGAAACTTTGTTTTTAATTTTTGATATGGATTTTAAACATAGTCCTCAAATTAGCTCCATTGTTAAGGAAGGTTTTTTTTCAGCTCAGGTTTCTATTTAAGGGGACAGCTTACATACCTGGATCAGTTTGTCTTTAATGGTTGCAACTTCTCTTAAATTCATCCACCTATTGTTTAGTTTCCTACAGGAACTAAACAATGTGAGCACATTAAAAATGTTATTGTATGTTTTTGGGTGTCTTCCAGCTCTTTTACCTAATGGCCAGTGACACCCTTGGACAGGTAGCCGGTTATAAATTAATAAATGAATGAAAATATTATATCATCAAAGATGTGTTAACTGGATATAGCATATGGATGTAGGAATATTTATAGTGGTGCCCAGTGTGACAGGCTTAAAGAAACATTCATTAAAGTACTTCCAAAAATTGTTCCTACATGAGAAAAATCAATTGAGAGGTCTTTAAAAATCCCTTCATTTTTGAAACAAAAATCACTCAAGCTTTGAATTTTCTATAATTCCTGTAGCTGCTTGTTGCACTATGAACAACTTCAGTATGGATAACAATAAATGGAAAAATTGGTTCGTCATTTGTATTTTTTTATTTTTTGTCCTTTTTTGTATTCTCAAAAGAGATTTGTTTGCATCTTTGCTTATTAAAAAGAATATTCTTTGCTGCTTCTTGTTTTGTCACCAGTAAGTTGTTATGTCCCTTTTCCACCACAAGGGGGAAGCCCTGGCTTTAGCGTCTCCACTCTGTGCTCTGATGTCTGCTGTACTCAGAATGGCCTCCAGATGGCAGCACAAAAAGCATTTAGTTTGTCCGTGTAGTGACAACATGTCCCTACGAAGCTAGCAGAGGTATGCATGTGGCATGAAGGGTGTAGAGTCAGCAGATTTCCACCCAGTTAGTGAGCAGCTGTGAGACATACCAGTAACATCAAACCATTATAGACAAAAAAAAAAAAAAATCATAAAACTTACTTGCTGGTATCTGAATTTAAATGTGCTTTCTGTTTCACTGCTCAGATATATAGCTATATATGAAAGCATGAGATGTTAAATACTCTGGTAAGCTATAATGGGTCTGTTGTGCTGATGTGACGTTCTGGTGGCGGCTCTGCTCCCTGAGGATCACTGTCTGCAGGAACAATAGAAAGCCAAACAGGAAGCATCCACTGTCCTTGGAATCTAAAAATGGCTCCTAACTCACACCCCAAAGCATTTCCTTTTACACACTTTTACACTTATTTTCATTGGTTTTCATTGCACAGATTAGCAGTTTTGTTGTTTCTGTGGCATCTACCCAAAGTTTGTTTGTCCCTACTCATGCTAAGACAGAAATACAGAGTCTGATTCTGAGCCACTACAGTAGTGGGTATTTTGTCCTTGGATTCTGCTCCTTCCTTATAAGTGTCCTCTCCTATGGCCTGCTACAGAAAATACACCCAGTGGTTCTAGACCAAGGGCCTCCTGCACACAGATGTATGTTTGGTATTTAAACGCTGAAAATACTTTTCTAAGCTGTTTCTACAGACAAACTCTGAAGCTCAGTGGTGGCCTTGTCCAGCTGTGTGTGTTGAGGGAGCTGTTCCTGTCTCCAGACTCTTAAACTTGACTGCAGGTCGGGCTGAACCGCAGGAGACCAAACTGGACCCAGAGTTGTTCATATAACTCCGTGTGTTGGCTTGCCAGCGGGTCTCATATAGAAAGCTGGACCACAATAACAGGTTGTAGTTTAGACACCGAAGGCATTCATCAAGACTTACAATCTTTTTCTGTCTTTTTCCTGTCGTTCCTAAAACTGCACTAACCCTGCTGCCCTCACTCAGCACGGACGTCAGCAATGTCGCAACCAAGGCACAAAAAAACACACAACATTCCTGTGGTCATACAAGGACAGTCAAAATACTGACTGGCATTAAGAAGAAGTTTGAGTCCACTCAGCCTCAATCTGGCTTACCATCAGATTTGCATCACTCCTGACTGCATGTTGTTTTCCAGTCTTGCATCAATTGGGATTTTCAGAGACTCAGCAGCTCGGGGTCAGCTTTGTTTTAATTTCATATCAAAACCAAATGTTTTCACAGGGTGACAGGTCAGGACAACAGAAAGGCTGTTTCAGCCCATGGACTGCATTGCAATGGGTTTGAAGATGTTATTTTATTATTATTTTATTTTCATATTTTTATATTTCGGACAGTTTTTACTTTGAAACTTTTTCAAAATCTTGATTTATTTTTAATTCTTTAAATATGATTTTGTACTGACAAACTGTTCACACTGAGATTTTCAAAAAACATACATAGTCTCTGCAAAACCATCTTCTACACTATTCTCTGTGCATGCTAGGAATATACCATGTCTGCTATATTCTTGAAGCAACATTCTGTTTTCTAATGTTCTCTCACGTTCCCCTGTTGTAAATGATCATTTACTTACAATATATTGGCTTGCATAGTTAACTTTCACACAAGTTTTTGGTTTATATGTAAGACTTAAATGTAGTGTGTAGTGTAAAATTTTTTCTGTGTTGATGTCCAGATTGCAACAAATCAACATTGCCTTTTATTTCAAACAAAAAGGTGTTTGTTAATTGGGATTTATTGGGAACAGAGCAGCAAAAATAGTACATAATTATAAAATTGAAGGAGAAAGAAACATAGTGTTCATTTTTCTAAACGAAAACCTGAAAAGTGTGATGTGCATTTGTATTCAGCCCGCCCATTCTACAGCATCTCCACAACATGATGCTGCCACTACTGTGTTTTGTGGTGGGGATGCAGTGTTAGGGGTGATGTACAATGCGTATGTAGGCCACAAAGTTTGCCTTCTTCCATATGTTTGCTGTGTCTTCTGGCAAACTGCAAATGGGACTTCTAATGGCTTTCTTTCAACAGTTGCTTTTTTTTTTTTTAAAGAAACTCTTGCTTGAATGACAGATTTCCAGTCAACAGATTCTCAGATAGATTTTTACATACATTTCTGTCTATTTTATCACATAGAACATAAAGTATCCATACATTAAACAAAAAAGCTGCCTCATGTAAAATGCTACGTCTGTTAAACACCGAAGAACAAAAAGGCAGAATAAGTAGAGAAATGTAAGAGGTTTTAAAAGCAAAACCTCTCCTAGTGAGAGCAAAACAGAATTAAAACAGGATCAGTATTGGGCATTCATGAGCACAACTTACTGATTTATGTTTTTAGTCTAAACCCCTCAAAAAATACACAACGCCACCCATACTATCAGGTTGGACCTTTTTTGCTGATACAAAACCTGCAGTGGATTCAGAGAGATGTCACAGTCAGCTGTTCTGCTGACAGGATGCATCAGCATGTCAGCATCATTCACATCCTGTTGCTGTGTGTTGTCAGCCTAAGCATGCTAAATAAACTGATAGCTGTAGAAAAACTCCCAGAATGCATTTGATCTTTCCTGCTTTCCCCTCAATTCTTACCATCTTTCAACTTTTTTTCCACTTCCTGCCTCCCTTTTCCTCCACCTTCTCTCCTCATCCTTCCTCTCTGCCCTCTAATCTTTTCTTTCCTTTATACATCCTTTCCTGATAACTTTGTCCTCCCTTCCTGTCCTCGTGTTCAACCTCTCCTACCAAATTCATGTCACATTTCAGATCACTATGCTGGTAAAAATCCAGGGAAAAGGAACCTTCATGAAAAAGTAATTGCTCTTTTTGCAGATTTCTTCTGTTTTTTGCTTTTATGTCACGTTTAATTGGTTCAAATCAATTTGTGTGATTTTAATATCACACAAAGATAAACTGAGCAAATGCAAAAAGCAGCCAAACAGAGTCCTTGTTTATATCTCGAGTTAACTGTCAGCTTTATCTGTTTGTTTGGTTTTTCCAGCTCTTCAAATATATAAATTCTGTCACATTGGAGGGTTTTCAAGCATGAGTCTAAATCAGATTTAAGGTCAGACTTTGACTAGGCCACTCAGAAAACGTCATTTTATTCATTCAGAGGTGAATTTGCTGGCATGCTTTGAGTACATTTCCTGCTACATAACCGAAGTTTACATGAGGTTATGGTCACAAACTGATGGACTGACATTATCGTTCAGGATTTTCTGGAAGAAAGCAGAAATCCTGGTTCAAGAAATTATGACAAAGTTTCTGTGTTATCTTTCATGACTTTAAATCAACCATTGCAGAGTTTACCAGGGCAGAACATTATAAAAACCTAAACCACAAACTTTAGCAAGCACTCCTGGACACATGTAGTGTGTATGCTGGAACTGATGCACTTCCTGTATAGCAGGACAAACCCACACATTCCCATAATGGTCAGAGATAAGAGATGCTGGGAAACAAGCAGCTGTGTGACCAGTGAACAATGTGCAGCTCTTACATCACACTGCATTCTTCTAACTTTCCCAGAAGATACTTTACCTGCTGTCCATCTCAAATCTTGAACTTGATTCTCCACTCGCACCACACATTAAAAAAAATATCTACAGTTTAAAGTCAGTTTCTATCATTTAATCCTCACAAGAAAAGAAAAACACACAATGATATTGCTGTGACTTTTCTGTGTTTTCGTCATACCACAGAGAGCCAGGGAACTCATTAATCTGTGTCATCACTTCTGCTCAATATAATTTTAAATGCATCTCGACATCCAAAGATTTCTATATCACAGGATTTCTAGCAAACATTTACGCAGTTTTCTCATTCCAATCCAGTCTAATCGTTTTGACACATGATCTGGCTTTGGCTTTATTTTCTATCACATTTTCCTTTATCTCCTCCATTCAGTCTGTGATAGAGCTGGTCATGAGTGTAGTGTGTGATCATTTAGTGCCTCGGATATGAGCAGAACAACCCAAGAGCCTGGGGCAATGTTTACATCCTTCAACCTTTCTAAATATATGTTAGATATTGCAGAGATTTACAATTAAAACAGATGTTCATTTTATGAGTAGGTTTTTATTTCATGTTTCTCATCTCTTTAGATTTTAGAAAATCTTGTAAAATAAAACATCATTGATATACAGTCGAATACAGATATTTACATATGGTATGAATAAATAAACTGGACTTGACTGTTTTATCAGTTTGACTGAACTGGGATATTTGAGTCTGAATCTGTCCGCATGACTGGATTGATTTGACTACATATTTCTGTACATAAACTGGATCTGCTTGTTTTGTAAAGTGCCTTGAGACGACATTTACTGTTAATCAGCGCTCTATAAATAAACGAATTTGAACAAAATAGAATACAATGCCAGAATCAAAGAAAAGAGACTTTTTCACACAGTAATGAAATATTGTCTAAAAAAAAAATCCCTTTTCTCATTATTCTGGTATTTATCAAACAAAAATAGTTTTGGTTATCCTAACTGATCAAAAACAGGAAAGGTTTGGTCTGATTTAACAGCAGACGATGAGGTGAAAAAGTTGTGTGTCATGAAGTATATGTGAACATCTGGTTTAAGCTATATACGAAATAGGATTTCATATAAAGACATTATTGATAACTTAACAAAAAAACACTACTGGTAAAATGAAAACCCATTAGTGCTCCAGGCTTAAAAACACATTCTTGTACTCTCAGTTTTAATATCACAGTAGCACGTCTGTGGATTCATACAAACCGTTCAGCCTATACTGAGCTAATTTAAACATTTCCAGGCAGTGAGCAAGCATTTTAACTTTATTACTGAGATTGCTTCTCAACAGTGAGGTTTCTTTATGTTGTGAACATGTCTACGCTCCATCAGTGAAAGGCTGCTCTGCATCCAATGTAGAGCCCCCACAGAACAACAAGCAAACCATAAACGCTCACTTTTGTGACTAAAAAACACCTTTTGACTCGAGGACAGACATTTCAGTCTAAGATCTTGTGATATGAAAAGTTTTAATTCTGGCTGCAGCTGTTTGTCTTGTGACTTGGTTGGAGAGCATCAGCGGCAACTCAGTGGTGTATACTCTGCAAAACCCGATCATATGAATAGTTGTCTCATGACAGCTGTGGGTCTGATAACTTTAATGCCAATAGTTTAAGGAATAAAATCTGTGTCCTTCAGTGAAGTTAAAACAAACACTACTGTTGCATTCTAGGGTGTGACCAAAATAGGTGTGTCTGTAGGAAACTGAAGACTCAGCATAATGTGCAGAAACACATTTGACTCCCTGTGTTTTGAGGGATGAGCCCAACTCCCCTCATTCTGTGAGTTTCAACATCACTCCCTTTCTCTCCCCAGCTGCGTGCTCTGGGTTAAACAAACAGATTTGAACATCTTGTGAGAAACTCAGATTGCATTCTCATACAGAAAGTTTTCTTCTCCGATGTTTAACTTTGGAGACACTCTGTAGCTGGGAGAAAATTTCATCAGTCTAACTTGCCGTCTAAAGCGAAGATTCACTGCCCATAAAGATGTCAGGAAGCAGGGACCTTGCAGAGCTGAAACTAGGCCTCCTTCTGGCTCCATTATGTGTCAGCTCACCCAGCTGAAATAAAAGGACAAAAGTTCTGGCCAAAAGCCTGCCGGTCACTGTGTGTGTTTGTGTGTACCAGCTGGTTACATCTGGTTCAGGAGGCCAAAGAGGGAGGCTGCTTTCACCCACCTCTAAAGATCAGTTACTAATCCCCGTTTCCCAGAAGTCCGTGTTTATCTCAGAGGGAGAGAGATTTATAAACGGGATGCCTTTCTGTTAACTTTAATGTTGAAAAACTCTTTAAAAGCGTTACATTTAATCAAATCTCACAAAATGATGCCTTCGTTTTGAGCATCTTTCTTACTACTTATTCAAAGTGAGAGCTTCGGTCTTTTGAAGGCTTTCCTTGGACAGTGCCTTTTAAAAGTATTGACAACCCCCCCCAAAAAAAAAAAAAAAAAAAAAAAAAAAAAAATTGTCACATTACAACCACAACCTTTCCTAAATTTTTCTAGCTGCCGAAACGTTGGGACATCCCACCCCCAGTACTTGGTCTTAAATGGAAATAGCTTCCACAGGAGGCTGGTCGCAGCTGTCGACCAGCCTCTGACATCAGTCTGAGGAACATTATCAGTCTTAGGTCTTTTGGGTTGTCAGGATTATCCTGTATTTAGCTCCGTTCTTCCTCTTGTCAGCTTTGGTCAGCTTCCCTGTATCTGTGGAAGAAACACATCCCCAGGATCGTGGCAAACTGCAAGCAGGGATTCTCATTGTTTTCTTTCAACAATGTCTTTTTTCTTGTCACTCTTGCATGAAAGACAGCTTTGTTTCGTGCACAACTAATAGTTGTCCCGTTGACAGATTCTCCCACTTCAGCTGTGGATATCTGAAGCCCCTCCAGATTTACCATCGTCCTCTTGGCTCCCCTCTTATTCGACCTCTCATTACCATCCTGTCAGTTTACATTGATGACCATGTCTGGGTTAGTTTGCAAATATTACTTTCTTTTTTATCAGATGATGGATTGAATAGTTCTCCATGTGATGTTTAAAGCTTGGGAAGTTTGTTTTAAAACCCAACCCTGCTTCAAACTTTCCCACAACTTTATCTTGGTCTTCAAGATGCTGTTAGTTCACTAATGTTCTCCAGCAACCCTCAGGGCAGCTGTATTTATACTGAGATGGAAGCACACACAGGTGGACACTGTCACTTATTGGATGGCTTCTGGGGGAAGTTGGCTGCACTGGATTTTATTTAGGGATATCGGTGTTGAGGGTTCTGAATAAAACCCTTTGAGATTTTTGGTGTTAACATGACAAATGGGAAGTTTAAGGGGTGTGAATACCTTTGCAAGGCGCCGTGCTGAGATCGCATTTGTGATTATTTAAAGTGTGTCACTTTTCCAGAGAAAATTTGTTTGCAACAACATGAAACAGATTCCAAGAACTTATGAATTTTTTAAAATTGTTTTTAGGTTTAATGTTTTGTTATGGGTGTGATAATATTTTAAATATATCTTATAATTTGCCCTGAGATGGACTGGCGACCTGTCCAGGGTGTACCCTGCCTGTCGCCAGATGACTGCTGGCACCACCCTCCCTTGTGACCCTGCATGGATAAGTGTGATGGATAATGGGTGGATGGGTGGATGTTATGATTTGTTTCTTTTTCTTTATTTTTCTTTATTTTCTTTATTTATTTATAACATGTTTGCTCCTTTTTTAAACAACTTTTATTTGAGGGATCAGGAGAAATAAGTCTTTTTGCTACCTAGTAGTTAGATTTTTCATAAACATTCACTTTTTCCATAACCTTGTAAATAATGTGTTTTTTGCACAAATATATAAAGCACAGTTTGTACATTTTTAAGTGACTGTATTCATTACACATTTCTTGGAATCTATATATATTTTTAATACCTATAGATTTTCTTATGTTGTATCTTATTTTATTAATTTTGCCTCATGTGTGTCTGCATACTTCCATTTGCCTGTCACTTTGCAGCTGATGAAGCTGAATTTATCCATTATAGACAAATAAAGGATATTTCTACTCTATTCTAAATGTTGTGTAGGCAATAAAATAACTTCCACCTGTTATCTGATTGGTTTGATTTAATCACAAATTCATTTCCGTTTCATATTTTTAAATTTAAAGATGCTAACTTATTGCCTCATAGTTATTGTAAGGTTTTATTTTTTCAGACTCTGTTCTGTTTTTTAGGGATTTTGTATGATACAGTATGTGATGTTTTTTGCTATGATCCTCTCGGTTTTAATCTATTGCTTTTATTTTAAGTTCTTGGTTTATTCCCCTTGTCTTTTTGCTGTGAGTTTCCCTTTTTTAAAAGTCTTACTATTGGAGCAAAATTTCCATTGAAAGATGGCTTTGCTTTCTGTCCAAGCAACATGTAAACAGATTTAAAAAGAAAGAAAAGACATTCAAAAAAAGGTGTCAACAGATGTCTGAATGTCACTGAAAAGTTGTGAGGGTTGATTGACTGATTTAAGACAAATTCTCAGCTAATTTTTTTTCTGAGCTGAATTAAGACTAACCTATATAAATGAGACGTCCATGCACATAGATTTCTTGAGCTGTAGTCTCTTTTTCATTTGTCTTGCAGATCTTTCTTGTTTCATTATGTGTTACCAGTAGTTGTTGTTCTTAAACTTTTTACTTCTGTAGTGGTTTTTTTTTCCTCCCAATTAGAGTTGTCTACATATCTATTTTTGTATGTTTACTCTATTTTACACTGTTTTTTATGGAAAGTGAACGCTGCTCTCAGGCAGTTTCCTGTAACATTAACTCTTATCTTTATACTGAACAGATTCGGGCTGACAAACACTTCAACAATCTTGACTGAACAAGTCAAACCGCTGCCTGAGTAGGCTTTATCTCGGTTCAGTCAGCTCCTGTCACATTCAAACACACTTTTTCCTCTTTGTCCTTCCAATCTTCTCGCCTCTCTTTTTATTGTATTTTATTTTTGTATTTCCTCTTGAAACCCACACGTCACTGTTCCTTGTCGTATCATCTTCCATTTGCAGGTTGTTTATGAACAACTTGGGAAAAATACAAGTGAAGTGTTTGTTTTAGGATGTGTGTTCAGAGTTCACATACGGAGTTGTTTGGCAGTAACAGCTTATGACACATGCAGAGCGAAGCTTCATGTTCTACTTGTGCTCCTGTGGAATATTTAACAACAGCTGACTGCTGTGTTTACATTGCAGCTGGAGACACCCACATACATGACTGTCAGGGACACAACCCTCTCCTCTATGCATTTGTTTCAACATAAAAACAAGCTGAGTGAGAACTGTTTTCTGGCTCATATCTGCCTTTATTGATAAGTCAGAGCTTATTGACTGGAAAGCCTGAAAGCTCTGAAGAAACTAACCTTGCAGAAAATGCAGCTGTTGCCGCAGCTGATTTGCTGAAATGCTCCAGACTCTCAGATTAACACCACAAAGGATGCAATGCCAAAGCTCAAACCTGATGAGGCCTCAAATTGCTTTGGTTTTTATATGGTATAAACAATACACATAAATTTAATTCAGATATTTACCATCGAAGTGAAAAAGTGAAAAAACTCAGTTGTTCACTCAACAAGCAGCCATTAACTGCATAGAGAAGAATTAGGTTCCCAGAATTAGTGTTCCTGCAGACCTGTGCAGATGTTTCCATTTACAGTGGCTGATTGAAACTGTTCTCAGGCTGCAGCTGGGCCAAAGTATGACTGCTTGAGGAGACGCTGGAGTTCATTAATCAAAAATAATGAAAAACTATAACTTCTTCTGTGTAAATTAGCTAAGAGAATTATAGAGATACTAATCAAACACAGTCTTTCGAAACCCAAAAAAAAATAAATAAATAAAATAAAAATTGTTACAGAGTTATTTTTATTTGTCAAAAGGTCACAATGAACTGAAACATGAGGATTTCTACTTGCATAAAGTAATAACCACTAAAAATACAAAATACAAATAATATACATTTTAAAAATTAGAAACAAAAACAGAGGAAAATGCTTTCAAACTCCATTGTTCCTCCAACTATAACAATGATCAATATGGTCAATTTCATTAAGACACAGGACATGTCTTCAAAAATGAAGCTCTTTGTCCCTGAGGACATTTAAAAACTGTAATCTATTTTTTATGTAGCTTTTGGGGTAATGGCTTCTTCCTCCCTGAGTAGCCTTTCAGCTCATGACTGTAGGTGAAAGACTTGTTTCACTGTGGATACTGACTCTTATCAGCTTCAGCAGAGCCTGCACATGGTCTTTTGCTCTTCTTTTCAGGCCAATGTACACATTTTGCACCAAAACACGCCTTCTTCCTGAACAGTATGGTGACTGGACATTCCCATGGCGTTTAGCCTTGAGTATAATTTGCTGAACAGATGACTGTCGCACCTTCAGGTATCTGGAAATTTTACCCAAAGATGAACCAGACTTGAGGAGCTCTATGATGTCACACAAGGAATCAGTGGGTTTGAGGTGTTGCCATAAAATATATCAACAGGTTGACTCCATGTAACTACTGTTACTAATATAATGATAATTAACTTATCAGAAGCTGTGTAAATATCAGGTGTCAGCTGTAGCATAGCACCAGAGAAGCAGTTAAACGGCTTGTTTGATAACAGTAACGTTCACACCTCAGAATGAGAAACTTTGCTCCTGCTGTTTCGACTGATTATTGAAGAAAATGTTCAGTGTTTACATGAAAACTGAGTTCCTTGTTCTAAATTATTTTTGTTACTTTCTGTGTTATTTTGGTTGTTTTTTCTTTGTATTTCTCCCCCACATGTTGCTGTCCCCACTCCAACTTCCTTTCATTACTTTCTTTTAACTCGACACACACAGCAGCTGCCTATACGCACACACACAAACAGACAAACACACACACATCGACTGGATTTACAGCTTGTTAGAAAACAGAGGGTTGTATTTCAGCTTTGCTTGTAAAGAGCCAGCACTGATGTCACTCCACCTCTTTTTTATATTACGTAACACACACACACACACACACACACACACACACACACACACACACACACACACACACACACACACACACACACACACAGAGGCTATAAAGTTATACAATCAGCTGGAACAGACTCTCAAAACAGTGATTTGAATCCTGGCAAATCTAAGCTTTTGCACAATTTAAATAAACATTTAGATGAGTATTAATAGTGTATATTTTCCTTATCAGAATAAACTAATATAAGCTTTATTTTTGTATGTTTTTGCCCTATCTTCCTGCAGAATCAATGTCCAATAAAAAAATAATCATCTCAGTAAGTAACAGCTAAACTTTCAGGCTAAATATTTGTGTATTTTGGAGTTTGATTTAAATTATCATAGGTTTTATTAAGTTGAAGGTTGAGAAAATATCTGCAAAGGATGATGTTGGAAACCAACTGCAATGAGAAGATTTTTTTAGTTTCTAATTAATAGTAGTTTTGCTGGTTGCAGCTTTAGAAAACTGCAGCGTCATTGTGCGGCCACAGTCTGAAGCATTTAAAGGCCTTTCAGCTTTGTTATTGGGGGATTTTTGTTGAAATTTTGAGTGAGAATGTCTCATTGATTTGTAGCAGATTTCGAAAAGTTCAAATTATGAACATCTTAAGAGGAAATCATCTTTTTGTTTTTAATTTATACCAGGGATGCAGAGTGGCACGCAACAGAAGCTGAAGCATTTCCAGTCAAAGAACAGCTGATGTAACCAGAACAAAGTCAGTCTTCTCATGATTCACTGTGATGTCAGATAAAGCGTTTGCTCACACACACACTGAGTCCAAGAGAAAAGACAGGCCCCTCACCAAACACCACTTGACAGCCTTCAAAATAAAACTCTTGCGTAACGTGCCTGGAAGTGATGAGTCTCTTCACAGTGATCCAGACTGAAGTCGGGTGACTTTTTGTGTGTGTTTGGTGTGCGCTTGTGTTTGTGTCTCTTGTCCTCAAGCATGGCTTACATCTCTCCTGATGTTCAGCTGAGCGCAGCATGGACGCAGCACTACAACACCAAAACAACACAAAAGAAGCCATGTTTGAGCTCTAAATGAAAGGAAACCATCAAAAGGTGGGTTTTCTTTTGAAAATTAAATCCAGGATCATTTCTTTAGATATCATTCTTTTTTTTTCTTAGCAAACCAGGCAATCTGGGTTTTTTTTTTTTTGTTTTTTTTTTATTCATTTATTTATTTATTTATTGAGAAATGATTAAATCATTTTGGTTGAGAAATAACACTTTTGGAGAACTTCTACCTGATCTCAGTTATATTTTGCAGCTGTCATTACATGGTGGTACAAGGTTACTCTGAGCTCTAAACACACACACACTTTCGGAAAGAGCTTTGTGAAGGCAGCTTATCAACAAATTTACTCCTTTTTCATAGGAAAAATCTGTTCAGTGCTTTTCAAGCTGGTTTTCAACCACACAGCTTTACTGAGACCACACTGGTTAACATCAATGCAGTTACTGGAAAATTGGGTCCAGAGTGTCTGATGCCAAACTGGTTCCGATTTGATTTGGGAAACTAGAACTCCTACATGTCGTTTGATCATCGTGAACCATAGCGAACAAAGATCACATGTGGGGTTCCTCAAGGCTTCCTTCTAGGGCTGCTTTTTTTCAACAGCGATGTGCTCTCCCAGCTCTCCCAGTATTAAAACATTTGATTCCAAAAAGGCAAAAATGCAGATGCAAGGGTAGAGAGCAGCATTTAACAAGACACAATAAAGCAATAAAGCTAAAACCCACAGAGCATTCATGAAAGCTAAGCTTATGAGCTCAGATTTACATTTTGAAATCAACATTATTGCCTCGTTTCTACTGAGCGGTAAGGTGCAGGTCGATGTGGTTCGATACACTATTTTACGGTCCGGCATATTCAGGAGAGTGTTTCCACTGCCAGTTTGACTCTCACTGGGCAGGCAGGGTTACCCAAACGCTCAACGTTGCATCATACTAGTGCAATGACAAATATTACAAACTAGTGTCTCATGCTTGTCTCAAGCAGTGAGGTTTTTCTGTCCCCCAATCAGTGGACTCCATTGTGTGATGCCAGTAGCTCCACCCTAATTGTACCGTTGTCCTATGGACCTACAACTGAAGGGGACCCAGGAATGGTGTGGTATGGGTCGGATGTATGGGCCACTTTTGGAATACCGAACCGCACTGACCTGTGCCTTATTGCTCAGTGGAAATGAGGCATATGTCTACTATTAAATCTGCCAGCTAACTCTTTAATTGGTGCATACAATGGTCTATCATTTAAAAAAAAGTATTTTCTGTCAAAACAGGACACAGAGAAAATGATGCATGCTTTTATTTTCAGTAGGTTTGATTATTGTGATGGTCTCTGTGAAAAATTGAAAAAACTGCAAGTCCTGACCAACACCAAGAAAATGGATCCAATCAAGCCAGTTATTAAATCACTGCACTGGCTCCCTAAATTGTCTTGAGTCTAAACACATTTCAGAGCTGCTTCTTAGGTATGAATAATGTAGATTCCTTGGGTCTTAAGAGACTTGTTGACTCAGTGGTCCCAGGACCAGAATTAAACAAGGAGAAGCAGCGTTTAGGTTTTCATGGCATTTGTTCCAGAGTTGGCTCCTTAAATAATGACTTGAAATATTACCTTAACTATCTTACCTATTAATGTGTTTTAAATTTGTATTATAATGTCAGTTTTTGTGTTTCTTAATTTTTTGTTATTCTTTTAATGCACTTCTTGTTTTTATTATATTTTCTTTACCTTTGCCTTTTATTACCTTGTATATTATTGGTGCTTAAAAAATTGCCTCTCCTGGTTTCAACTCTGAAAACAGACTCTTGGTACCAACATAACACAGAACATCTTTATGACAAATATTCTTTATTTTTCAGAGTATAATAGACCTGTACAAATGTGTCCTCCTTTTACTGAAATTTCCATGTTAACAACAAGTTACACATGAGCAGATTGCAGCAGCGTATCGTCTGTTTCTGGTTTTGAACCAGTGAAAACAAGGGTGGTGGTTCACACAGGCCAGGGTGGGTTGGTTTTCTGAGAGAAGTTCTCAGCTGGTGTCCCCAGTGAGGTGTGCATCGACTGCTAGAATAATCAGATTAGATGCCTGTTTTTGTTTGAACTCACAGAGTCATTGGACATAGATGAATGCAAAGATGTGTGAATGATCAGTTTCATTTTGTGGCCTAAATCAGATGTGTTTAAATGTTTTTTTTTGTGTTTCTTTGCTTCACATCCAATGAGACCAAACACCAGCTGGCTGACGCCGTGTATCTGAGTCACATATCTAACAGCGGCAGTGCACAGTGGAAGTCTGTCACAACACCCAATAAATCAAAGTCACAGATTTATGAAGTTCCAGTTCTCACACAGTTTTACAAACCTCAACAATAGCAACAAAGAATAATTACGCTTTACTTTCAACAAAACAAAAACCCAACATTCATCACATCTGTTTTCTGCCTTCACTTTCAGATTACCATCTGCTCTACGTTACAAAGCCCTTCATCTGTCATTTTGCTCCAACACCATGGTGCATCAACCACCTGAGAAGAAGTCAAAACAAGTGAAACCATCTCAGCTTTGATAGCGCAGCCTCAAAAGTTGCTGTCGTGCCAGCGTTGTAGCACATTGCATTCCTTAACTATCACTTGGGATCCGAGTAGCTGCTATGGTGAATAAATGACACAGAATCTATAGGATCACATCATATAAAACATGTCTATTGTTTCCAGCTTTAGACATGAGTGATTCATCTTCAAGTCATTTTAAAATGCAAGTGGGCGTTTTCTGCTGATTGACACGGAAAGGTAAGACAGAACAACAATAATTAACACCACTGTTCCACTAAGACGTTTAAGCTAAGATGAATCAAATACAAACCTGACTACTGTTAAACTTGACAGGAAATGCCAGCTATCATAAGAGTGTGTGACCTTTAGCTCACTTAGCTCCACAAGACAAATAACCTATTATGCCTTTTCTCCCTGCAACATACAAAGCATTTGCTATCAGCAGTTAAACATCGACACAGTGAACCCATTGAGTTGCATCACAAACTGCTTCCAATGAGAGAAACCAAAGGATTCAACTCTCAACGAAAATTTTAGATTAAGCTGGCAAGGCTGTTTAAGGGTTATTTCTTTTGATTGGCATTCTCAAAATATTTGAAGGTGTGTTGATATCTTAACTTGGTTCTCCAGCTGCAATATGCCCAGCAAAGGATAGTGAGGGGAGCTGAGAAGGTTAGTGGAGAGTCCCTATCATCTGTCCAGGATATGTTTCAATATAGGTGCACTATCAGGGGTGCCAAAGTCTGCTCCTCGAGATCTATCGTCCTGTAACTTTCAGATGCATCTCTTCTCCGACACACCTAAATCAAATCACTGAACGCTATCAGCATCTTTTAGCTCTGCAGAGGCCTGGAAACGAGTCATTTATTTGATTCAAGATTTATCTGTGTCTGTTGTCTATTATCAGTCTATGATTCTTAATGATTTCTTTTCTGTTTCAGTCGGCTTTGATATGGAGGGCCATTAATATGTGAAGCTATTTAAATGTTTGATCGGACATTACTTCTGCTATTTTGTTCAAAGCAGTAGCAGTTTAGGGCAAACATTCCCAGTTCTGCTTTGCATTACACAGTGCTTTGCAAAAGTATCCCTCAACTAAATGTTGTCATGTCAGTGTCAAACTTTAATGTGTTTTAGTGGGATTTTATGTGCTAGACCAACACAAAGTGGTGCAAACTTGTAAAATGGCAGATAAATGATAAAAATGTGAAGTTGGTGTACATATGAATTTACCACCCTTAATCTGATACTCCTAAATAAAATCCATTGCAACCAATTACCTTCAGGAGTCTTATAATTAAACAGTCTTGCTGTGTGTAGTTTAATCTCATCATAAATAGCGCTGTTCTGTGAAGGGATCATAGGTTTGTTAGACAACATTTGTGAACCAACAGCATCATGAACACAGCAGGCAGGTCAGGGAGAAAGTTGAGGAGAATTTAAAGCCGGGTTGGAGCGTTGAACACCTAATAAAGCATTGTTCAGTCCATAGTCTGGAAATGGAAAGAAAATGGCTCAACGGCAAACCTACCAAGACATGGCATCCACCTGACAGCTCAGACAAGGAACGGAGAAGATGGAAAAAAGCCAGTGGTAACTAGATATGCTGCAGAAAGCCACAGCTCATGTGGGAGAGCCTGTTCACAACTGATGATAGTCCACTCCATAAATCTGTCCTTTATGAATGAGTGGCAAGAAGAAAGCCATTGTTGAAAGAAATTCACAAGAAGTCTTGTTTGCAATTTGCCACAAACCATGAAGGGAGCATAACAAACATGTCCAAGAAGGTACTCTGGTTGGAGGAAATCAAACCTGATGCTTTTTGGCCTACGTGAATACACTATGTGTGGGGGGCAGAAAAGTAATACTGTACATCACCCAGGAAACCCCATCGGTGAAACATGGTAGTGGCAGCCTCATGCTGTGGGGATGATTTTTTTCAACAGCGATAGGAAACCTGCTCAGAGTTGATGAGAAAATAGAGGGAGCTAAATACAGGACATTCCTGGAAGAAAACCTGCTCGAGGCTTTAAAAGACTTGAGACTGAAGCAGAAAGACCCATAGAGGCATATTGATCTGCTAGACTGACCCAGTCAAAGTCAAGATCTAAAATCAGTTGAGGATCCATACCAACACTTGAAAAATTACTTTCAAGCCAATCTGACCGAGCTTCAGCAATTTCGCAGAGAAGAATGGGAAAACATTTCAGTCACTGGATGCACAAAGCTGATAGATTCATAATCAAAAAGACTTATAACTGTAATTGAAGCAAAAAGGGGTTCTACAAAGTATTGACTTAAAGGGGCTGACCACATGTGCCCACCACACCTTTCAGATTTTCATCTGTTGAAACAAACTGAAAACCATTTATTATTTTTGTTCCTCTTCATACAGATTCACTACTTTATGTTGGTTTGTCACATAAAACAAAGTACATTAAAGTCTGTGGTTTTTATTTGGCAAACTATTAGAAAGTTCATGAGGCATGGTAAACTTTTATAACATATAAATGCAAATCCCTACAAGAGAGAAACACCATATTTGTGTATTATCAATGAATTACAGACACAGAGTGTCAGTAAATAACTATAATAGAAAAAAAATTGATTTTTCATAGCAAACAAAGATAGCAAAACACATTATGAATTAAATTATAGCTGTCACAGTAATGTGAGGAATAATCAAATAAAAAAGGTGAGTCGTTATTTTAGATTTGATCAAGGAGAGTCTGATTCAGTGAAACGCTCACACTAATGTCTGAAAGGATAAATCACATATAGCAGTGGAAATGTCTGATACTACTGTGTTTAAATTACGAAGGATCATGTCTCTCACCTGAACACTTCACTGAGTTGAGGAGAGGCTCTTGAAAATTAATTGCAATTAATGTTCTCAAGCCTGATTAAGGTCGAGGACAACCAAGACAGTGATTTGAATCTACAACGACATTTACAGCTAACCAACCTAAACCAGCACCGCTCCGTTTTCACTGTTAGTCCTGGTGTGTTTGAGAGGATAGGATGGTAATTTACCTACCGATAGACACATGAAATAGTTTGTTTGCTGCTACAGAGAAAAGACGAAAAGAATGTGGGTTGTTTGGAAGTCTCAGTGCTTGATCAAAGCAAGCACAGTTTGTGTTTTCTCACAGGACAAAAATGTGCATGAGTTCATATCAAGATTAGATACGATTTGAGCTCTTACATAAAAAAATTAAAACCTAAATTTGGTATAAATTGTCCTGTTTAAGACCAAACTAAAAGTTGTTCCAGGTTTGATTCCAGGAGTGAAAAACATCAAACCGAACGTGTAAAATCAGCAAGTGGTTATTTAATGAGTCCTTTCATCAGAATAACAATGGCTCTAGTCTGAAATTAACCTCAGGCTGGACTTGTTTTGACTTCACATACATCTCATGATCATGTCTGGGTCATAAAATCCTACATGACAAAGTCTGGTCTGAGGGCAACTCTCTTTCATTCAGCAGCTCTTTCTGATCTTATTTTAAACCAGTCCAGAGTTGGGAACAATTACAGTTGACTGACAGTGTGTTGTTTGGCTTAGATCATCGATTATAATAATTATATCCAAAAAAGACTCCAGTTTTCCTCTGGGATACATAAAAAGACAGAATAAATTTATAACAAGATCAGATGTTTGTTTTGTCTGGTTTTTTTTGTTTTTTATTGTCATTATTTTTAAACCACAAATCCAGAAAAAAGCAACCCGGATATGACTGTCACATCTTTTACTAGTCCCAGAACAGAACTGGTATATACAACCAGTTTAAGTGAATAAACACCAGAAAACCCTGCAGGTGACTCATACTAGAAACTCAGTAGTAAATCTCATTCGCAATATTCCACGTTCCAGGCAAGGTCCTATATAGTTTTCTTTGTACATATAAAAATGTTTTTGTTAAGAATCTCTGAAACCAGCCCAGAATCAGAGCCACGGCTGCCCTCTTAGAGCAAGATCCAATCCCAGGTCTGCTCTAAGCCACGCAGCAGTACCTTTTCCACCAGGACTTTGAGAGACTCTTCATCTTGTCCGGGGTCTGCCTCGCCTTTTTCCGATGCTTCTGTTTGCCTCTCGAGTGTTTCCGTGAGCTGTATTTCTGCAAGCTGGCCAGGATGGCAGTATCGAACACTTCCTTTAAATTCTTTTGGGTCAGAGAGGAGCACTCCATGTAGGCCACAGCTCCGATCTCCATCGCACAGTCCCGGGCATCCGAAGGGTCCACGGGCCGTTCTCGGTACTTAGCCAGGTCGATGAGCACCTGGAAGGAGTCATATTATCATGCTGTGCCTTGAAAAGCTATCCCCATTGCCCAAACTTTTCCACATTTTGTTACATTACAACTAAAACAGTTGGTCACAAGCCATGTAGGGGACACAGCTAACATGTGGAAGAAGGTGCTCAGATGAGACCAAATCTGAACCTTCTGGCCTAAAGGCAAAATGCTACATGTGGCTAAAAACTAACACTGCAAATCCCCCTGAAAACGCCATCCCCACACTGAAACATGGTGGTGGCAGCATGATGCCCTGCTGAGTCTTCCTCAGTAGGGTCGTGAAGCTGGTCAGAAGTGAAGGGAAGGCGGATAGAGCTAAATATAGGGCAATCCTCAGTGAAAACCTCTCAGTAGCAGCAAAAGACTTGAGAATGGCGCATAACTACAAATGTACACCACACTTTTTAGATTTTTATTTTACTGGAGTTTTTTGTTTGTTTTTGTGAGTTGGTTTATCACATAAAATCTCTCAAAAATGCCTGAAGTATGTGAAAAGTTCCAGGGGTATAGTTACTTTTGAAAGTCACTCTGTATATCTTCACTAAGAGGTTAAAAACTACATTTTTTTGGCAAGAATACAAGAAAGAAAAACACACTATGGTGACATTTGTAATGAAAACTGTTTAAACTTATTTTGAATCATATTTACAAATACTTTGCACAGCCTTCTGTTAAAAAAAATGCTCTGAACCTTCGAAAACAAAACAATCAAATCATTTTTAAAGATCATAAAGCTGCTAGCTTGGATTTTACAGCTGAGTAAAGTATAAATCCTGAGAGAGTAACAGGAAGGGCATGCACAGTAAATCTGACTCACGTCTCCTGGGAGCATCACCAACAGATTTGAATTGCTTACTGTAGCATGTGTTTTCCATATAGTTCAACATGATGACTGACTTAAGGAGAAATACAGATGTATAATAACCATTAGGAGTTGGCTCATATGGAGCAGCTGACAAGGGGCTGATACAGGACAGGAAGTGCAACTTTAATTTCCCCCCTTTTGCTTTTAATTTAAACTCACTGGACAGACCCTCAGAGCAGAAGAAGCTCAACCATCCAGGAACTGCTCCCTGCCGTGACGAACCAATCCCATCATTATTCATCAGAGCTGGATAATTTACATTATAAGGTAAACCAAATTATTAGATCAATTTACAAAAAAAATATCTTTTCTAGGTTTTTGCAACTCCAGTGAGGCTTCTAGTTCTCTTCTGCATGTGTTTACTTCATGCTTTGATTTCAACACCATTTGAAGCAATATTTTTCTTGTTCTGTTTGCCTTTGAGTAAAACTCAATACCTTGACATCTTCTCTGAGGTCACACTGTGTCCCCACGAGGACGAGGGGAGCGAAGGGGGCGTGTTTACGGATCTCCGGGACCCATTTTTCTGGAACATTCTGGAAGGAGGAGGGACTGACGACGCTGAAGCACAACATGAACACGTCTGCACTGGTGTAGCACAGCGGACGGAGCCTGTCAAACTCATCCTGGAGGAGAGAAGAGAAGAAACCAAACCAGATTCAAAATCAGATTCAAAAATACTTTATTTATCCCAAAGGGAAATTAAATGTTGATGTAACTTATTTAATTAAGGAGTTATTATAGATGGTGATGGCTGTGGGCAGGAAAGATCTCCTGTAGCAGTCCGTTTTACAACCAGTCTGAAGAAGCCTCTGACTGAAGAGATTCTGTTTTCCAATAACAGTCTCATGAAGAGGATGATCAGGGTTCTCCATAATTTTCTTAATTTTATGTAAAATCCTTCTTTGCATCATCATCTCCAGAGGTTCAACAGTCGTCCCCAGAACAGAACCAGCCTTCTTTATCAGGTTATTGAGTCTTTTTAGGTCCCTGGCTCTGATGCTGCTCCCCCAACAGATGATGGCAGAGGAGATGGCACACTCAACAACAGACTTATAGAAGAGCTGCAACATCTTGCTGCAAACTTTAGTTTACTGAACTTGAGATTCAGACAAAATTTAGCAAGTCTTCTAGTTCTGTATTTTTGTGGAATTAAAATTACACAGTTCAATGTATTTCATTTAAATTTTGTAGAATAGGCCAACACAAATCAGTGCATAAAGGTGAAGTGGAAATAAAACTCTGAAAAAGAGTGATGTACATTTGTTTTCAGCCAGCTTGAGTTAATACTTTGTAGAACCATCTTTTGCTGAAATTAGTCTTTTAGGCTGTGTCTCGGCCAGCTTTGGATATCTAGAAACTGATTTGTTGCCCCTTCTGTTTTTCAATATAGCTCAAATTCAGTCTGATTTGATGGAGATTCAACAGATTCTCGGGTGGATTTAGGTCTGAACTTTGACTGGGCCATTCTGATACATGAACATGATTTGATCTAAAGTATTCCACTGTATTCAAGACATTTGAACCACAAGGATTAGCTCCACTCATCTTTTTATCAACTTTGACCAGCATCTCTGTCCCTACTGGAGAAAAGCCTGCCCATAGCATGACGCTGCCACCACCATGTGTCACTATTGGGATATAATGTTAAAGGCGTTAGTTTTACACCACTCGATGAGTTTTATAAGTAGGCTAAAATGGTTCATTTTGATCTCATCTGACAAGACCACATTCTTCCACGTTTGCTGTGGACAAACTGCTAACAGGACTTCCTTTGTTTTTTGTTCAAAAATGGCTTCCTCTTGTTACTTTTCCACACGTCAGGTTTAAGGAGTGCTGGACTAACCGAACCTTTCAACAGATTCTCCCACCTGAATTTTGGATTTCGCCTTGCCTTCCTTGCCCAGAATGTCTACCTAGGTTGACGGCCATGTCTTTGTTGGTTTGCAGTCGAGCCAAAACTCTAAAGCCTTTACAGAACAGCTGGATTTATACATTAACATGTTTTTGAAACTACGTATTATCTTCCTCCTGTGTCACAATTATTCTCTACTTTGTGTGAAAGTAAAATCCTAATAAAATGCATAAAAGTTTGAGGTTTTAACCTGACAAAGTGTGCAGACATTAGTTGGTGTGAAAACTTTTGCAAGACACTGGAAGTGTAAGAAAAATAAAGATTTAATTTATAACCACAACATTATCCCTTTTATCGATAGATGATTAAATATGAAGATTTCGCCGTCTGTCTGGACTTAATCTCAAAAACTCTTCCTCCTCTTCCCTATAATCCTTTCTTAATATCCAAGTTCATATTACTGAGTTTTTTCTTTATTTATGTGCATACATCTTGTATTTACATGTTGATAGATTAAACACTTGTAGCATTATCGATTAGGAAGGATTTTTTTACATTTATAAAGCTCTTGCACGAATAGTCATTTCCCCCATGAGTTTAAAAGTATCTATTTCTCTTATCAAAAATGTGATGCTTGGCATGCCTGGCATGTCTGAGTTTCTTTCAGCCGAGATCAGTGGTTTCATAACATCTAACCAGAAACAGCTTGTCCCACATGATATGGATCTTTTACTATCTTTTAAAGACAATCATCTGCTGCAGCTGTGGACAAAATGACATCACTTCCTGTCTACAAGGGATTGTTTTTTCCAAGGAAAGGCCCATCAGACGCACAATTTCCTGGACAAGAGCTAAGCTCACTAGCTTTATAATTCTGCTTTACTTTCAATCTATGAAAAGCTCTGTTTGCTTTGGGAACTCTACACCAATAAAACTAGAGTAAAACTCATCTGCCACTGAGTAAAAATGTCCCTGTACACTTGTAACACGAGGGGGAAAACCATTCAAATACACAACCTCACAGTGCCCTATTTCAGCTCCAGAAGGGGACTTTTGCAGCATTATCCCTTCCCTTATAGGTCATGGTATATCCTGTGTTGCTTCGTAGCATCAAGTCTCAGAAAAGTTTAAAATTAAAACAATAAAAGAGAAAAGACAAAAAACATAACTGGATGCACTAAAGTAAGAATAACCACCCAACAATCCAAAAATCCTTATTAAACTGTTTGAAAAATCTAAAAAGTGTGACATGCCTTTGTATTCAGCCCCATTTACCAATAACCAGAAATAAAATCCAATGCAAACAGCTGACAAACCTAACTAATAAACAATCCACCTTTGAATAATCTTGTCTCAGTCAGAGAAAGACCCATTTGGAGTTTCCCACATAGGAAATAGGAGACACAAATACTGTGTGGAAGAAGCTATGTTTGGTAAGGGAACACAGCAGATCACCCTGAACACAGCATCCCCACCACAAAACATGGTGGCGGCAGCATAATGCTCAGGAGTTGCTTTTCTTCAACTGGTCAGAGTTTAAAGGGCAATGGATGGAGTTAAATTCAGCGCAATTCTGTAAGAAAAATTTGCTAGAGGCTGCAAAAGACTTGAGGCTCAGGTGGTGGTTCACTTTCCAGCAGCCAAAGGTTACACCCAAATGGTTAGATCAAAGTGTATTAATGTGTTGGAATGGCATAGTCAAAATCCAAACCTAAATCCAACTGAGAACCAATGCCAAAACTTAAAAAGTGCTGTTCATCGATGTTCTTTATCCAATCTATTGAAGAATGGAGTCAAATTTTCAATCTCATGAAAAGCTAAGGTACCTAAAAGACTTACAGCTGTTAAATACATGCCACGTTTTTAAGATTTTGCTTTGGAAACATCATTTACTTCCATTTTACAGTGATGCAAATACAAAATACATTAGAGTTTGTGGTTGTAACATACAAATGTGAACAAGTTCAAGGGGTGTGAATACTTCTGTATTTGCACTGACCTGTCCAGCTGTGTCACAGAGCTGGAGTTTCACCGGCTGTCCATCCACTGATACCACCGCTGAACAGAAACACACAGAAATGGTTACAATCATCGTTATAATCTCAGAAGCAGTCATGTCATAGTTAGCCCAGCTATGAGATGGAAAATTTCCTTAAAGAAATAAGCTTTAAATCAAAATATGGAGAAATGTTTTTTTTTTTTTTTGTTTGTTTGTTTTTTTCTATTCCCATTAAATGTTTTTTATAAAGTTATGATATATGTTTAAATCTTCTCACAGTTATGCTTACAGAGACAGTGAGATGTTTGGATTATTCGTTATGCTCTTTCTGAATAATAATTACAACTAAACAGAAGAGCAAAACCATAATTTAGATTAGATTATTCCTGATAAAGTTGTTCCTCCATCCTTTACCTGAGAAGTTGTCAAACGCAGTCGGAACGTACTCAGTGGGGTAACCATTGGTGGTGTAGCTGACCACCAGGCTGGTTTTCCCCACAGCTCCGTCCCCCACCAGCACACACTTCACCCGCCTCTCCGGAGCTGGAACCCGCCGCGTCCTCCCTCCGGAGCCCCCGTCCCTGCTCCGGACCCTGCGCGGCGGGACGGGCGGAGCGGGAGACACTGGTGCCGGCTTGTAGCCCTCCTCGCGCCTCGAAGGCACCTGGCACGGAGAGGAGGGGGACATAGAGGTAGTGGGGATCAGTCCTCCTTGGTGGGGTCAGTTTTCACTCGGTCCATTCTTTTCCTCCGCAGGGTCTACTGACAATAAGCTGTCCGCTTCCTCTTGGTTTCCATGGTTAAAAACAGAAAAGCTGCCTGAACTTTTCTTTCAGGATTGTCTGGAGCTGAAATACTGAAGTTACACAGTTTGATGAGTTATTAACCACAACGCCCGGATTAAAAGAGCGGAGATTTAATTATCCTTCAGTTGCAGTGAGTGTCCGTCCAGGCGTCCGGCAGACAGACCCGTCCCAAATCAAACTCCCCCTCCGTGACATCACTCTGTTCTCTCTCTCTCTCTCTCTCTCTCTCTCTCTCTCTCTCTCTCTCTCTCTCTCTCTCTCTCTCTCTCTCTCTCTCTCTCTCTCTCTTTCTCTCTCTCTTTCTCTCTCTCTCTCTCTCTGTGTGTGTGTGTGTGTGTGTGTGTGTGTGTTCCCATTTACTCTGGCTGTGAGGAGGTCAGGATGGCTACTATAGATATCTAAAAGTTTCCAGTTTCATTAAAATCAAATTATAATCTAAATGTATCTCTAAAAATGTTTTTATTTAACTCAAATAAGAAGCACACGGTCACCACTTATTAAGCACATCATTATTAGATATAATAAATAAAAGTACTACTAAAAACGATCTCGCTATTTGAGCAATTAATTTCTTGTCTCACCACCAGAAAATAATAATTATTAATTTAAGCCTAGCCTAAAACTGGTTTCATTTTCATTCTACAGATGCATAATTGTAACCAAACTATTATCTAAAAAAGACCTGTCGCCTTCCACCATTTCTGAGCGTAAATGGGTTTATTGAGAGTGAAAAGTTGTAAGTTAAACAAAAAATGTGTAACTTTATTTCCATAGTGTCCATGCAGGTCAAAAATCTTTAAGCTGCAAGTTGCTGTGAAACAAACAAATCAAATATTCTATTAGACACTCACTCACACACACACACACACACACACACACACACACACACACACACACACACACACACACACAAAATACATTATATGTGTTTTGTTTTAATAATACCTTTTTGAAAATAAATGCACAGTATTTTAATGTAACCGTAGCAGGGATCTGTAAATCATTCTAAATCATTGTAGATTCAAAATTCAATATGGGTTTCGCATTTTTGCCTGACTAAAAGAAAAGGACAACATTTGGTTTTTTTTTTGTTTTTTTTAAGTTTTAAGTGGATTTTTTTCCCCCCATTTCCTTGGTCTATAAAAAAAATTACTCAATTCTCAGCAACAGCAGAAGGATGTGCGTCAAATTTGTTCAAAATCGCTTGCTTGCTGTATTTAGTGGTTTGATGAATAGGCAGATTTTTGTAAAATTCCCTCATCAAGCACTCAACTCTGTTTTTGAGTGCTTGATGTTTGTGATCCAACAAACTTGGGCACTTTATAGTTAAATAGAAATGTAGTCTGTCTTGTGAGAGCAAAAATATCAGGGGAATGATTCAACTACTGAAATGCTGGTTTAAAGTTTAGTTAAAATTAAACTTAGTGTGTAATGAGATTGTCAATAGTTGAGGTAGCTTGTTTTTTATTTACATTTCTTTAACTTTCTTATTACTTATTTACTATATTTGTTTGGATAAAGATGCTGTCATTTTACACAATGGTTTTTCCAGATAGGTTGCATGCAAGGCTTTGTGATTTTTCTTAGTTTTTTACTTTTTTTTTTCACTTGCAACCTGTTGCACCTGTCATCCCAAACCTTACGAAGCTCAAGAACACTGGATTTCTGGTACTGATTCTAAATAGAAGCATTTTGTACAGTTACCTAAACAATGTTATTCTTTGAATTCTTGCTGCTTTTATTTGCATTTTAGTTCAGTTCAACAACCTGACAATTATCTGAAGATTTTTCCATTGTTTTTTGTGAATATACTTCCAGCCAAACTGCTTTTAAATTTTCAGTACTGTAGATGTATCTTGTATGTCTTATCTAATATAATATTTAAATATTTTTCCATCCATTGATTCTCTTAAAGAAGTGTTGGATAAAAAATTATATACAGTATAATCAATGAAGTTTGGTGCACTTCTTTGGCCCCTTTTCTGTCATATTTTCCCTTAAAATTGTTTTCACTTAACAGTTTATTTGCTGGTTGTGTATACAAAATGAACACACTGTAAACTCTTTCATTGAGATGAAATTTAAAGGTGATGGTCTTACGAGGGAATTTTACAAAAATCTGCCTTTAAATTATCTTATTGTTTCAAATTCAGTCACAGTTTTGCCCCTGCAAAAGTACAACATTTAATCAAATTTGGGTAATTTATACCTCTACTTTGACACAAATTATTATTGCTCTTGAAATCGTGTATGCATTAATTTTGCTTGTGAAGGTTTTTACAAAATAAAGACAAGCAACGGCGCCATCTAGTGGACAATGCTAATTCAACCATTCGCCGCGGAACTCAACCGCTTCTAATGTTTCCTCACGGGGAACTTTTGCAACTGCACCAGCATGTGTTGTGAAAAATTCTGAAGGGGACTGTTTGGCTTCTCTTTGTCAGTGGGTCGTTTTTAAGTTCATTTCAAAAGTGAAAACCATGACCTCTGCTGAGGTGGTTCTGGGTTTCCTAGAAGAAGCAGAACCGTGGCGGCTTCAGTCCCAACAGTTCCCCAGCAAGGTCGGAGGGAAGCCGGCGTGGCTCAGCCAGAGGGGCCTGCCCCTCCAGTCCGATCTGGAGTGTGAGAAATGCGGGCTGCCCATGGTCTTCCTGTTGCAGGTCGGTAACTGGAGGAGTAAGGCCTGCCCAGACTCGGTAGTTATTCTCATTTTTAGAGAAAGTTAAGTTAGAGATAAAGAAACAGTGTAACTAATCTAAACAGAGAAATTGGTGACTATAAACTCTTAGTATATTTGATACTCACAGTGATGGATTTTAAGAGTTTATTTCTGTTAATTTTGGTGATTAACACACAAAATTTCATTGCAAAAGATATTAACATATTAACTGAAAGTTAAGTGGAAGGAAAAAGTGCGGCATTCAAGTGGTTGGGGTAGATTCACAAGGTATGGACTGCAGCTGGATACATAGATGTAACCAGGACGAGGGCTAAGCCTGTCACATATGTTGGAGAAAGCCACCCCCAAACCAGAAACGATTTGAGAAGCGTACTGCCTGGACTTTAATAAAAATAGAAATCAGTTTTGAGTTAGCTGTCCAAATTTTTTTTTTCATTCAAAGTTTATTTTGAATTTCATTTGGAAGCAAGTTCCCAGAGTCTGAATAAATAGTGGAGAGACACAGAATCCAAGATGCTTTAAGTCCAGTCAGAAGTTTTCTCAGGTAAAAAGAAAAGTCCAAAGTCAGGGCCTTAAAACTTTAGAGCATTTCATGCTTACCTGAGCTGGGTCGCTTTACCAAGATGCATATTTCACTTTGTCTATAAAGTTGAACTTTACCATGAGGTCATGAAGTCTGTGTGTGTTTCTGCTGCAGGTGTACGCACCGATTTCAGGTCAGGACGGAAGTTTTCACAGAACACTTTTCCTGTTCTGCTGTAAAACTCCTGAGTGTTACTCGCACAACGACAGCCGCTGCATGAAAGGTACCCGTTACTATCACGATGACGTTTCTATTTTCCCATTTGTCATTTGATCCGTTCTCATCAAGTTGGTGCTTTTGTTGCTGTTAAGCCTTTTGAATAATTTGTCCTTGACACCAGTTTTCAGAAGTCAGCTCCCCAGGAAGAATGAGTTCTACTCCTACGACCCTCCTCCAGGTTTGTACATGTGCAAAGATTCTTTCAGTTTTTATGATGTCGCTTGAACACATTTTGAGTTTGCCGCACTCTGAGTTGTAACGCTCAAACATGCAGAAAGTAACATTTACCAGGGCTGTAGCTCCTCATCTGGAATAATGTCTCCATTTTCTCCAGATGATGAACCACAGAATGTCTCTAAAGGGGACCGCAGTGTTTTATCCATCTCTGGAGTCAAACTGTGCTGGGTGTGTGGTTGCCCTGGAAACAAGGCCTGCTCCCGCTGCCACGCTGTGACCTACTGTGGGAGACACCACCAGACTGTCCACTGGAAACACTCCCACAAAAAGGAGTGCCTCGGCGCAGGTACAGTTCCACCCAGCAGACCGGAACTGACCCCCCCCCCCAAGCCTGGACTCTGGAAGACTGACTCGCTCTGCTGCTGTGTCTCTCTCTCTGAATGTAGAGGTTCCCACTGCTTCTGCCTCTCCCTTGCTTTTCCCTGAGTCTGAGCTTGTGACTGAGCCTGAAGAGGGAGGGGAGGAAGGAGAAGAAGGTGCAGAGGGAGAAGGAGACCAGGGTAGCGTACAGAAAAGTACTGATGGTCCTTCCTTAGCTGACAGTAAGTTTTCAGTAATGTTGGAAGCAACAAAAAACCGGATCATTTCATATACGACACTACAGATGTGTGAATAATTGTCTGCTGCTGTCCTGTTAGCCCTGGCAGAGGCAGATCTGGAGGAGATGGCTTTGCACGAGACTGAAGAGAACAAAGTGTTTCAGCGGTTTAAGAAGAAGATCGCCTCAGAGCCGCACCAGGTACTAAATCAACCAGGAGACTCAGGACAGCTGCTTCCCTCTGTGTGTGTCTGACGCTGATAGTTTTTTGCATCCAGGTGATACGTTACAGTCGAGGAGGCTGTCCCCTCTGGGTCTCGTCTAATCATGTCCCTTCTGAGGAGGACATCCCACCATGCACCTGTGGCGCCAAGAGGGCCTTTGAGTTTCAGGTAGTTCCTGGTGTTAAATTCTCCGCAGCGTTCTGAGATCTTTACACACATGTTTCTGTGTCGTTGTTTGTGTGTTTTACTCAGACGCCCCAAAATAAATCCAGTGCAACCAGTGACCTCCAGAAGCAGCCTGATACAGATGTTCTGTGAAGGCCTCGGAGGTTTGCTAGGCAACAAACAAAGAAGGGCAAACACCATCTTTGGTGTAAAACTAACACTGTCAATCCCAATAAACACATGATAAACAAGATGGTGGCAGCATCATGCTGTGGGGATGCTTTTCTTCAGCAGGGTGGCTGGTCAGTGTTGATGGGTTTGAACTAAACACAGGAGAATCCTGAAAGCAAACAGAGGTTCCCTTTGTTTGCTTTCAGGAGACCGACCCAAAACGGAGGATCCTGGCATATGTGTTAGAGTGGCCCAGTCAAAGTCCAGACCTAAATCCTAAGGAGAATCTGCGACAGGTCTTGAAAATTGTTTTTCACGGACACTCTCCGTCCAATCTGACTGAGCTTGAGCTTTTTTTTTTTTTTTTTTTTTTTTTTTTTTCTTTTTTTTTTTTTTTTTAACGAAAAGTGCGAAAAATGTCAGTTTTTAGTTGTGCAGAGCTGGTAGCCCCAAAAAGAGTTGCAGGTGTAATTACGGTAAAAGGTGGAAGTGCAAAGAGTTGACTCAGCAGGGTGGAATGCAAATGCTCTACTTGGTGTTGGTATTTCACATTAAATGCCAATAAAATACCCGAGCTTGTAGTTGCAACATGTCAAACTGTGAAACCTACAAACCTACATCTCCTGTGTTTGTTTCTACAGGTGATGCCTCAGCTGCTAAACAGTCTCTGCGTGGACTCGACGGGAGCCAGCATCGACTGGGGAACCGTGGTGGTCTACAGCTGCTCTGCCAGCTGTAACCATGGAGACCAGTACTGCTCGGAGTTCATCTGGAAGCAGGACTTCAGCTCAGATCAGCAGACTCAGAATGAGAACACGTAGATCAGATTTGTTGGTTAAAGTGCTCAAATTAGCTAAAATTAATTAAATGAAAGAGTTTGGCATCAGCGTTTCCTGATATAAACAGCGATCACATGAGGAAAGTACCACCTGCTGCTGATGGAAAAGGCCATTTTAACTGTAAAGGACGATAGTAAAGCCGCTCTACATTTAACTGTAAACATTATCTTGTTTCTCTACAGTTTTTCTCTTAAAGGGAATTCAGATTGTTTTTTGAAGGACAATTTTATATACTGGGTGGGTTTAAACTATCTAGAATGCTATGAACACAGTTATGTGATCAGTGTCCTTAAAGTTCATCTGTATGTGCTTTAAAACAGTATCACAAGTATAGATTTCTCACCTTTAAGTCAGTGTTTTTATTAACTTTATACTCGTGATAAAAAAAAAAATTAAAGCTAACTATCAAAACAAGCATTTTGTTTTTAACCAACCTATATACTTTCTTTGGAATTACAGAAGTGGCATCTTCAATTATTCAAGAAGCATATATTTTTTTTTAAAAAACTGCTGTCCTATGCCCTCTGGTGGAGCAACTAAGTACTGCAGGTTGCATGTGCTAGTTCTCTTGTTATTAGCTTCCAAGTCCTTTCTTTAAGATGGTTTTTTGAATTTCAATTTTAAAAATTATTTAAGCTAGTCCTTAATAGAGCCAAACAGCAAATAACTTTATTGTAAAACGTTTTATTGGAAACTGTACTTGAAATGTTTAAGTTGTGATATCCAAGTATATTTATCGGCTCAGGATTAAATTTCAATGATATTTAAGCCTGGACTTTAACTAAACAACTCAAAAACCTATTTTTTGAGCCATTCAGAGGTGGACTTGCTTGCGTTGGTCATCGTCCTGTGAAACCCAAATGTAGTGGAGCTTAAGGTCACAAATTGATGGTAGGACGTTCTCCAGGATTTTCAGGTAGAGATCAGACTTCGTGGTTCCAACATTTATAGGGAGTCATCCAGGTTTTAGGTCATAAAGAAGCTAGCTACACACTACCATTGATGAATTGTCTGGATGTTCTGCTTCTGAAAAGCTGCACTGATTTTAGGCCAGATTTAATATTAAAATAGTCCCATCACCACCACCCCCCAATATTCTCTAAAAGTCTTGCACAGCATCAAGATTGATTTAATTTTTTTAAACATGAAAAGATTAAAAGAAATCAGGCATGGCTCAGCATAATTTGTTTTACAGCAGGTTTCTGTTCTGCAGAACATGGAAAAACACGTATCCAACATCACATCACATTAATTTACACTATAAACACACAGACATACCAAGATGCTTCATGCATATGTAAGACTAATTTTAGGAGGCCTGCCACTCTTAGGAGGTTCATCTGTGCTACATGCCTTCTCCACAATTGCATAATGGCTCACACTGTGGTTTGTTGGATTCCCCAAGCCTCAGAAAAGACTTTGTAACAATTCCTTAACTTTTTCCTGTCACCCATTTTGAATTTAGATCAGGACATGCGTTTCTTTTTGAGATCTTTTAGCCTACTTCCTGCTGTCAGACAGGTTTTTGTCAGAAAGTAATCAGGCTTGGATGTGGCTAGTACATTAATATACAAATTAAAGGTAGCTTATGCCACACAGCTTTAACTGGAGTCAGTGTGTACTAATAATGCAGAGAGCAGCACATTAACAACTTCAGATGAACCATTTGATGTAAAAAGAGGCTTCCTGACCTACAGTAAATGCAGAAATCAGGAAGACCTAGAATGAGTGATCATGTTACTCAAATGCAATGTGAAGCCAAGGTCTAAATGGTTACCAAGAATGTGATTTAATGAAAACAGCGTAAAATGTTACTGCAAAGGAAGACAGCTTTAACTGGAGACGGTATATACAGATTTATTGTTGCAGAACATTAACGACTTCAGATGAAGCACTGGATTTAAAAACACTTCCTGATCTATTCTGCAAAACTATAATCAATACAGAAATCTGATGGCAGACAAGATTCTGACACTTTGAGTCAAACTATGAAGCAAATGTTGAGCTGGTTGACAGGAAAACGTTGAAATGGTTGCAGAGTTAAACTGTTTAAAACACAGACATCAAGCAGGGCAAAAACCTAAAAACTCACGTCTTGAACACTGAGAAATCCTCCAAATAAGCTTTTCATGTGGGCAAAAAGACATTTATGTACTAAATATGTAACATATATCCTGCCACTATATATATATATATATATATATATATATATATATATATATATATATATATATATATATATATATATATATATATATATATATATATATATCTCCTCGGTATGAAGTTTTTCCTTCACATTTAAATTTGAATCAAGTCCCAAGTTCCCCATATTTGTTCAAATCAGGAATTATCTGCACTCACCTTAAGATTTCATCACTTTTCTATAATTAGAATATAAAAAAAATATGTTTAGCTCCAGGTTAACCATTAAAACAACGCTTTATGTAAATACCACACACCCTCTTTCAACAGAGAACTTGTTTCAGTCCGACTCTCCTCAACCAGAGTGTACCTGAAGAGGACCAAAAGCTGCAGAACGAAATAACAACTTGGTGACAGTCACGTTTAAATCACTTTACAAACAGAGTCTGTAAGAAACTAGGTGTAAGAAACCAGCTTTAGTATTGGTTGGAAGTTACCTTAAAACTTAAACGATTCAAATATTGAGATAAAAACATAGGATTGGCTGATATGAACACAAGGTAGTAAAAATCTAGAAGTGAGAAAACAAATGCTAAAAATGCAGCATACAAAAGTAGTTAAAACTGTTTAAAATGAAACCAAGAACAGTCCCCTTCAGAGTGCTTTTCTTTTCATCAACAATATTTTACATTTTCTTACAATCCTATATACAAATTTGGGATGTGATGGTACATCAAAAACCTGAAACTGCAAAGAACACATAGAAATTATTTTAACCAAGATGTATGATTAGTACACTGAAAGAGGACCCTTAAAATCTTCTTTAAAAATTCCTCAGGGGGAAAAAAAAAAAAACAGATGAGATCTCAGTGTACAACATCCCATATAGTCCATGTAAAGAGTTCAACATCAATGTGTCACTTTGATGCTGCTTAAAAACAAAGAAGCAAGGTTGGGGAGATAAAATAAAAAAAAAAATAAAAAATAAAAAAAAACTCCAGCTCCTACGTAGTCTTGCGAAAACCTTTCAGGATGGGGTATATGTTTTCAAATGCTTCATAGATCTCTGCTCTCACCTTGGCTCCTTTAAAAACAAAACAAAAAAAAAAAACAACAAAAAAAATGCATCAATAACCACTTAATTTCTCCATGTTTGAGGTACATGATTGACTTAAGATCTAAAAAATAAAATAAAAGGGGACCAGAGGCGATCTAAAAATACTTCAATATTTACCATGAATATGGACTGTGTTTCTCCAACACGTCCCATAGAGTTATCAGAGCCTACTTTCAGTCCTTACCTGTGAGTACCACCTTCCCAGAAACAAAGATTAGCAGGACAATTCGAGGCTTGATCATCCTGTAAATCAATCCTGGAAACAGCTCTGGCTCATAGCTACAAAACAGAAGGTACTTCATTTTAGTTCATTTAAAAAGAGTGAAAAAAAAAACTATTCCAGAATTTTAGGTGGAAAACATTTGCAAAGTCTCTACAAATGGATATTGTTTAAAGCAAACTCCAAACAACCTGCTGAACTGCTGATGTGTGAGGACCAATCCCTCCAGCCGAATGGGGAACTTCACATCACAGCTGCCCACCATGTTCTGAATCTTGAAGTCCAGGAACTTGGCAGGAAAACCCAGCTTCTGCACCACACGTGCGTATTTTCTAGCTGCTAACCTCGACTCCTCCTCACTAAAAGGAAAAACTGGGTTAGGCTAACTTTAAAAACAAACTAGGAGAAGGTGATTTACATACAGCGCCCTGCACGAGTATACATATCCCTCGAATTTTACTATGTTACAACCACAAACTTCAATGTACTTGATACATAATTGTGAAGTGGATGTAAATACATGGTTCAAAATCTTTTACAAATGAAAACCTGAAGAATGTAGAAATGAAATATCCTTTATTGTCCCACAATGGGGAAATTCAGGTGTCACAGCAGCAAGTTAAGGTAAGTGGGAACATGCATATTCACACACAGACAAAAATATAAAAAGGATAAAAGACTCTACAGTAAGGAAAACTTTACAACAGAAAAAAAATAAATGCTATACAGTAAAGTAACATACTGAGTTTGGGCACCTGTGTAGGTTAATTTAGAGAAGAAAAAAAAATATTTACAACAAATGGAAAAAAAACCTGTGCATTCAGGGAGGTGCAAATAACAGAGTTATAAAGATTTGTTGAGTTTGTTGGGAGCAGTGATGGTTAAAGTATTCCAGCTGCTGGGAGGAAGGATCTGCGGTAACGCTCCTTTGTGCGCCTAGGATGCAGCGGTCCGTTGCTGAAGGAGCTCTCCAGTTCAGCAACAGCTGTGTAGCAAGTGTTTGTATTCATCACCCTTAATGCTCCAAGTCTTTTGGGGTACTTGAGAAACTCCCTACCTGAGTTTCTCAAGTTGGCTCTTAAGTATATGAACTTTGATTTTCAAGTCCAACCACAGATTCTTTTGCTGGATTTAGGTTTGGACCATGCCTGGGCCATTCCAACACATAAATATATACTAATCTACAGACCCACTTAACACATTTTTATTTAGGAGTATCAGAGTGAAGGGGGCAAAAGATGCAATTTTTCAGATTTTATTTCTTTTTCTGTTTTTTGTCCATTATATATATAATCCCAATAAAACACAATGAAGTTTGGTTGTAACAAAATAAAATGTAAAAACGTTCAAGTGCTACTGATATTTTAGCAACACAAATACATGCATATATACAGACAGACAGACAAGAAAGCTGACCAGACTGGTTATCTGAAATGACGCCGCTACTAGAACTGTTGAAAATAAACCCTTTTCTTAGATTCTGACCTTTTTGCTCCGGTGCAGACCATCTTCCCAGAACTGAAGATAAGCGCAGTAGTCCTGGGCTCCCTTATTCTCATGATGACAGCAGCAAAACGCTGGCAAAAATGAACAATTTAGTGTTTACAAAGATGGCAATGGTTCTGTTTTATTTGGAGGGTTTTTATTTTGTAATAGGCCATCTGTTAAGTTTCAAATAGGTTTGATAATTCTTGTGGAAAGGGTTAAACAGATTATGCTACAGTCAATAAAGATGTTCAAGAGATTGAGCCATGGCCCAAATGATAAAGAAAATACTGCTGGATGTGGAAGAAAAGTCAATCAGTCTTTTACCTTGGGGTTGTATTCTGCATTCCTGGCTCTCAGGGCAATAGTCTTCAGATCCAGTTTACAGCCCAGATTTACAGTAGATACTATGTTTCTAATCACAAACAGAAAAAAAAAGCAGAGATAAATGAATTCAGAATATAAAAACAGCACCATACCTTTACTGAGTATAATGAGTTAACAGTTTACACAAACAGCGATGAATCAAAACCAAGGAAACATTTATCAGGCAGACCAGTAATTCCACCAAGTGGCAAAAACAAAACCTCCGATAAGTTAAATTAAAATGAATATGAGCCGTACTGTAGCGTTGGTACAATCCCTGAGCTCTCTGAAGCAGGTGTAGCTGGGGTGAGGGGTGTCATGGGGCCAATTGAGGTGCTGTAAAGCCCAGTGCTTCCTGGCAGTGCAGTGGTGGTCGAGCCTGCTGCTGTCTGGGAATGAAACAGTTGAGGGGTCTGCCCGGACGTTCCTGGAAGCCCTGAGGTTTAAAGGTTTTTAATCACCGTTTAATAATAAACCCAACCGATGCATTTTATTTGTAATTCCTCTGCAGAAATGGAGACGACATGAGAAATGATGCGTTTACCAGAACTGGGCTGCTGTGCTTGCTGCTGTTGTTGCTGCTGCTGCTGTTGTTGTTGTTGCCTATGCTGTTCCTCGAGGATAGACAAAGTGTTTGTGTTCTGGACAGGCTGAGGTGTCAGGCCCGAGCCATACGGCATCATGGGACTGAACATTGGCATGCCTGGGGTCATGGCACCCTGAACAAGGACACATCATCACACAGGACATTAGGATTTATTGATGGAGGCTGTATACACGGTCCTTTAAACTGAATGTTACAGAAACCATTTCTAGGATAAATTTTATCAAAACATACATTTCTATGATTGATTTGAGGTGGTGAACTTTGGATAGTAGAATATTTACATAAGGAATTAAACTGTAAATGCAAAACTGAAGTTCGTAACATAAAGCGATTAGATAATAATTCTGGATATCTCTTAATTACTGTTACAGAGATACCTTGTATGTTTCAAGTTAAATTTTGTTTTTTGCAGCATCAGAAACAGTGAGCTTACAAAACTGACTGAAAACCCAAAAACATGTTTCAAAGAAAACATGAATATTACATAAACAACCCCCCCACGTGGGATGGAAAGAAATCAGCTTGTGGCTCTTCTGAGTTGCTGGTGAAGTCCAGGTTTAATAGCAGCCAGTTTGTTTGTACATTTGGGTCTGGAAACATCTTCCTCTTGACAATAGGAGGAAGAAGAAGGCTGGTCTGAATACCATTAAAAAAAAAAAAAAAAAATCTATGTTGTTTAAGCCAGGTGAGTTTTCTTGACAATCAGGCGCAGTGATGCCATTGTCATTAAAACAGGTATTGGTACTTTTGGCAGAATGGACAGGTGTCAAGTTCTGCCAGAAAAATGAAAGGCACGTCAGCAGATAGACGCATGTAAGTACCCTCAAATTTCCAAGTATTTTTTGGGGGTTTGATAAGACGCACTGGACAAACAATAGCTGATGGCATGATTCCCCGAATGATCTGTGGAAACTTCACAGTGGACATCAAGCAACTTGGATTCTGTTCCTCTCCACGCTTTCACCATATCCTGGGACTTTGATCTCCAAATAAAATGCAAAATTTACTTCCGTCTGAAAAGTGGCCTTTGGCCCCCTGAACAACCCAGTCCTTTTTTTTCTAACCTGAGATACAATGCTGCTGATGTCCAGGAACAATTTAGTACAAGGAATGTGACGTTCGTAGCCCAGGTCCTGTATGTGTATCTTGAAGCAAAGATGCCAGCCGCTATCTACACCTTGCAAATTTCCCACAAGCTCTTGAACAGGCATTGCTGTGCAATTCTCTGAAGGCTGCAGTGATCCCTGTTGCTTGTGCACATTTTCCTACCACACTCTTTCTTCCACTTAACTCTTCTACCAAAACTCACTCTGAATTGCCAGCTTCTTTAACAATGAGCTGTGGCACCCTGCCATCCCTGTGGCGGATGTTGATGCCTTTCTGCTGGACTACTGCAGTCTTCCCCGTGATTGTGTAGGCCATAACATTACATGTGTGACATAAAATCTTTATTGGTCTTATGTAATACTCAAATTTTCAGAGAAACTGAATTTTTTCATTGGCTGTAAGCCACACATCAAAATGATGAATAGAAATACATGCCACACATAGATTATTGTGTTTAATAGATATCTGTGAGTTCCACTTTTTGTACTGAATTAATTTTGTTTGATGATATTCTAACTTACTGAGATACATCTGTACATACTGAGAAGTTCTTACCTGAGGAGAAGCCAGCCCTTGGAAGGGAGGTATACTGTTGTTTTGGTCCATTTCTTTAATGCTGCCACCCAGGAGCAGGCAGTAAAGCTGATCTGAAGCACTTCACACAGCAGGTGTCTCAAAGCAGTACAATGAGCAACAAAAACGACTCGGACATCCAAACCTAGCACCTTGTTCCTTACTTCCTTATTTTGCACCTGAAAATGCGAACAGAGACACAATATTTCTTCCAGACTCTTTATAACTGCAATATAAAAGTCAACAGAAACAATTGCAGCTGTGGCGCCAAAGTAGACGCCTCTTATTCGTCACATTTAAGATTTTGAATGCTTTGTGACACTTTTCCAAACGCTTATTTCCATAATTAAGAGATTTGTGGGCTATATCGATGCTAACAGTTTCCCAGCAGGGTGAGTTTAGAGATTTCAACCTATAAAACACACCAGCTAGCTGATGTTAACCGAAAAGCTAATATCAGTTAACACGGAGCCACAATAACTAAACGCTTTGTGTCAGTACGAAAACGCTAATTTTATGATCAAAAGAAGTTGAAAATAGCCTTATTACTAAATCTACTTACACACTCCACGTTCTTTGCATTTGACCGCGGTCTACAGCTGTAACTAAGTTAGCTTTAGCTCCGTGTCATCCCCCAGCCTGCTCCTCGGCGCTAACCGGAAGAAGAACCTTTATCTTCCGGCGAGTCACAGTTGAGCACAGACACAGCAAAGATGGCGTCGCTGAGTGACAAATCAGTTTGGGACGAAGTGGAAGACGGAATCGGAGAAGAAGTGTTAAAAATGTCCACAGAGGAGATAGTTCAGCGGACCCGTCTCCTGGACAGCGAGATAAAGATCATGAAGAGTGAAGTACTGCGGGTGACCCATGAGCTTCAAGCTATGAAGGATAAAATCAAGGAAAACACGGAGAAGATAAAAGTGAACAAAACGCTGCCGTATTTGGTCTCCAACGTGATCGAGTTGCTGGACGTGGATCCCAACGATCAGGAGGAGGACGGGGCCAACGTGGATCTGGACTCCCAGAGAAAAGGAAAGTGCGCCGTAATTAAAACCTCTACTCGACAGACCTACTTCCTGCCGGTGATCGGGCTGGTGGATGCCGAGAAGCTGAAGCCTGGGGACCTGGTTGGGGTCAATAAAGACTCCTACCTGATCCTGGAGACCCTGCCAACCGAGTACGACTCCAGAGTGAAAGCCATGGAGGTGGATGAACGTCCCACAGAGCAGTACAGCGACATAGGTGGGCTCGACAAGCAGATCCAAGAGCTGGTGGAAGCCATTGTCCTCCCAATGAACCACAAAGAGAAGTTTGAGAACCTGGGAATCCAGCCACCTAAAGGAGTTCTGATGTATGGACCACCAGGCACTGGGAAGACCCTCCTGGCCAGAGCCTGCGCCGCTCAGACCAAGGCCACTTTCCTGAAGCTTGCAGGTCCACAGCTGGTCCAGATGTTTATTGGAGACGGAGCCAAGCTGGTGAGAGATGCCTTCGCCTTGGCCAAGGAGAAAGCCCCATCCATCATCTTCATTGATGAGCTGGACGCCATTGGCACAAAGAGGTTCGACAGTGAGAAGGCTGGAGACAGGGAGGTGCAGAGGACCATGCTGGAGCTGCTCAACCAGCTGGATGGATTCCAGCCCAACATGCAGGTCAAGGTAAACATGCTGCGACGAATAAAGCAGGTTCAACAGGAAAACATGATCTGTGATCAAATTGATGAATGCTGCCTATAAATAAGTAAACGAGACTATCATTGGAAAACAGAGTCTCTTCAGTCAGAGGCTTCTTCAGACAGGTTGTATAATGGACCACTATAGGAGATCTTTCCTGCCCACAGCCATCACAATCTATAATAATTCATTGATTAAATGAGTTACATCAACATTTAATTCATTTAATTTCCTTTTGGGATAAATAAAGTATCTTTTGATTTTCTTTTTTTTTTTTTTTTTTTTTTTTTTTTTTTTTTTTTTTTTTTTTTTGAATTTGACTTCATAGTAAGTGTATACTCCAAATAATGACCCCTCTATCCACCTACTGGAAGAAAAAACATGCAATAAATAATAAATTATTTCCATTTGTACAACAAATGGTTTGATTGGAAAAAGTTACAATTCGGCATTGAAGCAATTTAGGTGTAGTTTTTTGACTTGGACACCTTACAAATTCTTTACCTTCTAATTTTTATATTGCAACAAGTCACACAAAATATAATAAAGTGGCTGAATGCATGGTACTTAAATAATTAACATTTACTGCAGTTTGCAATATTCATAGTGGTATTGGATTGTGAGTGGCTCAATAATTCTTTTGTTTTGACACCTCACACTATAGAAGTGAACCAAATCGCAAGATATTTTATGATTGTGTGTCTACTGAAAAGCATCAATAGGTGGTGTATTTGCAAAATTTCAAAAAGAGTTTTATTTCAAAACAAATTACTTAATTTTTAAATAATCTAATGATGCTATGTGTCGGGAACAAATCACGGAAGTTACGCTGTAACTATGGTTCTGTGGATTCCTGGATGACTGCCAGTCACTCGGAGCTTTTCCCCTCCCCCAGCTAGAAGACCACAGGAGACCGAGCGTAGCCTTCCACGTGCTACGTATAGACGCACGTACGTGTCACGTGACGCGGAGAGCGAGGAGACATATCCACTCTGTTTACTGCCACAGACAGGAATGAATTAAACAGAAACACAGTTAAAGCATTTTAAAAGTGGGAAATTTTGGAGTATAAAGTATAAATGGCAGTATAATTGACTTGAAACGGTTCATTCATGTTAGGTTTTGATTTTACAACTGAAAAAAAAAAGCACAAACAGAAACCATCTTACTTTGAAGCAAAGATATTCCCCAAGCATTATTTTAATATAAACATAATAGTTAATATTATCAATAAGAGTAATACATTTTTTTCATATTTTTGATTAAGTTTTGACCTTCTGTGGGCTAACGAGATGTGTCCTTTGATCAAAATAATTTCTAATATACTGCTACTTAAAGAGTAAGTAACAGACTATTAAGGTTGATTTTAAAACTTCTGCTCATCGTCAAGTAAATCAAACGCAGTTTAGTCCGAAACAAACTTTAACAGTACGGTGACAGTGCAGCCAACAATCCAATAACCTAAAAACAGCTTTTATATATTTTCATCTGATGAATAAAAAGATAATGCACTCAGAAATTACCCCTAAGTGTTGGTGTGTTTTTTTGTTTTTGTTTTTTTTTTTGTAGGTAATTGCTGCAACCAACAGAGTCGACATCTTGGATCCTGCTCTGCTCCGTTCGGGTCGCCTGGACAGGAAGATCGAGTTCCCGATGCCAAACGAAGAGGCCAGAGCTCGGATCATGCAGATTCACTCCCGCAAGATGAACGTCAGTCCAGACGTCAACTACGAGGAGCTGGCCCGCTGCACCGACGACTTCAATGGAGCCCAGTGCAAAGCTGTGTGTGTGGAGGCTGGCATGATCGCTCTGCGACGGGGGGCCACAGAGCTCAACCATGAGGATTACATGGAGGGAATCCTGGAGGTGCAAGCCAAGAAGAAGGCCAACCTTCAGTACTATGCCTAGGGACACTGATAGTGTCTTATGTTTGTGTGAGAGTTCTTTTCTTTTTCTGATTGTTAAAATAATTGTTAAACACTTAATAACTGATTATCTTGGGTTAATAAAAAAAAAGGGAAAGAGTAATTGGTGTTCTGTTTTCTTCAACTTTGCACATAAACTGATATTAGATCATTTTTTATTAGATACAACAGAATAATCTCTAGTTTCATCATGAATGTATAATTGGCAGAATACCAGAAGTAATTTCAATGCCATTAGTTCAATTTCCTTCAATCTATAAAGCCTCTGGACATTTGAAAATTAGATTCATAACACCATCAGTGGAGTTATTTATAATTTAGCAAATTGCATGAGATCTAAGTCTAGCTGTAGACGCTTTATCTCCTTGTTGGATGATTTTAACGTCTCTCCATCAGAGACAATAAATCTGCTTAGCAGTTACACTTATTGCATCACAAAATTAGTGTGAGAAGAGTGAACTTAAAATATTTAACATCACCCCATATACATGTACATATGTGGTACAGACCTAAATCCAACTGGGACTCTTTGGCAAGGCTTGAAAGATTAAACTCTGTCCAGTCTGATGATGTTTGAGCTTCTTTTCAAATAAATCAATCCCTCACCATACCTCTCTAGGATAGACTATAATGTTCACTAATGGCTGATAATTACAGCCCAAGAAATTAAGTTTCCTCTTCCTAAAGAGTGGACAATATCTTTATAAAGCATTAAATCTACTCTACTGAATGTTTCTGCGCCACTGGGAAAACATTTACTCAAAGCTGAATGTTTGAGGTGGACAAGTGGTTTCTGTGGAGAAACAAAGCTCATTATTGCCTCATGGTGGTCTCCACTGGGAGGACAATGAAATGCAGTTCTCTCAACACCGTTTTAGGTGGATATGTTACCTTTAGTATAGTGGGGTAAATTTACAAAGTATTGTTACAATCTACACTATGAAAAGTAAAAAAAAAAAAAAAAAACAAAAAAAAAAACCTCAATAGACCTCTTAATGACAAGACAGTAAAAATCATTCACTTCACATTTCTATACATCAGCATAATGCAGAAGCAAAGACACATGCTCACCTCCTGTTAGTAATTAAAGTATTAACATAATACTTAGTCTGGGTTGAGCATACATTCTGCATGTGACTAACTTGAATGAAAATTGCTTTGCTATTTGCTTCCTTTTGTTTTCAAGTTCTCAGTATTTAAATTTAATTTTCTCTAAAATTTCAAGTTCATCATGACGCTGAACCCATAATATACACACAAAGCTTATTAAGCAGAAGTGAATCTTGAGTGCAAAAATATGCAACAGACAAGGAGACTTCCTGAACTGTTTATATTTATTAAGAATGTAAAAAGAACAGCTGTGCATGTCTTCCTTCCAAAACATAAGAAATCATCCAGAGGAAGAGTCTAAGCAAGGTGGTGAAAATCAGCCAGCTTCTGAAAATAGGAATGCTGATCCAAAAGAAGGCTGGGAGACTATATAAGCAGGATATTTGGGACCAAAGAAGTATGTAGGGTGAGGGAAAAAAAAAAAAAAAATCCTCCCTCCAGTTTAGAGCCACACCTACATGACAACTTTATCAACCTCTGGATCAATAGCTCTGTGTTGAGAAACTTATGTAAAACAGGTCAAATCAGCAAAATGTTGAACAGAAAAAGGAAACTGAAGGCAGACAGAAACATTTCGTCCTCCTCAGTCCTTCCTCAGTGGTATCGTCTGCTCATTGATGCCCTCCTTAGTGATGACGCAGATGCGTAGGGCGTCTCCAGTGTAGACGTCTCTCTCTGCGGCCGAGATGAAGACGTCTTTGACCAGCTGAACAGCTTTTTCCTGAGTCAAAGGAAGATGCTGCACACCCTCCATGTTCTTGAACCCAATCTGTGAAACAACATTTTGGTAAAAGTCGGACCGTGTTTGCACTGAGGATAAACAGAAATGTCTGCGTGTGTTTTTATCTACCTGGTTGTCTAATAATGGTTGCAGCATGGCACTGGCAGATCCTCCAGCTTTGTAGGTGTCTCTCTGGTAGGAGCCTACCGGGTCAAAGCTGTACACAGCTCCTTTGCCTACATTGCACATATTCCATGTTACACAGAAAAAAAATATATTAAGAGAAACACAGGACAAGCTTTATGTGTTACACCCTAATGAAAAAAAATGATATACATGTTACTAAAGGAACATAATGCAAGTACCCTGGTCCCTGCTGGAGACACACAATAAAACACAAGAGACTTCTACTGATATTGAACCACTTGAGAACGGCGAGTTGTTTTTGGAAGAGTTTAAAACCAACACAAAATCACTGGCGTATATAATGATGCTAAGTGATGGAGTCACTCACTTTTAAGGGCCGGTGTGGAATATGTACCAATCTAAACAATTTCTGACCAAATTCCAAAACTACTTCTTACAAAAAAAAAAAAAAAAAAAAAAAAAAAAAAAAATTTAAAATGAAGGAACAACAATAATAGCTATAAAAAATATCAGGCCAAGGTAGTGTAGCGCTCCTGTTTTATTTGCTTGGAAATATGGCAGCAAGCAGTGGAGGTTGACCCATTTCATACTATTCTTGCTCTGGGGTATATAAAATACAAGAATGATGTCAGCTATGTACATTGTAACATGTATGTATGACAGCAGAACACTTCAAAGTTTGTACGCTCGAACATAAGTGCCCACCTTCTTCATCCAGTCCCCCAATGATGTTGTAGACGTAGTATGGGAAGAACCTCCGGCTATACAAGATGGTGGACAACATGGCTGCGATGGCTCCACTGGTCATAGTTTTGTTGTTTGAGTGTTTGTACATCTGAGAAGAAAAGAAATATTCTTTTAAAGCAATATATATTATTTAAATCACTGTAGCATTATGATTTGTATTCTTTATCATAATCTCTAATTACAGAAAGAAGCAAAGGACCCATAAATACAAAAAAAAGAAGAAAAAAAAACTAATGACTTACACTAACATGTTTTCCATAAAAATGTTCAATATTAAAAGTGTTTTCGCTTTATCTACGTGTATAACTTTGGTGCCTAAAACAAAACAGCTGACTGACCCCCCACCCCCCAATATCACACAGTATTTTGTGAATTAGGCAAATTCAGGCAACTGCAATGTTGACAAGCCCTCACAGAACAAATTTTCATAAAGCAGGATAATCTAAAAACACAGTGAAACCAAAAACAGCTCACCTTTAGCCTGGCATCAATGATTTTTGTTAGAGTCAGACAGTCGCCATGGAAACCACTGCAGCCAATGACAGTTGTGTCTGTCCTGCAAGAATGCCAAAACACGAAGACCAGCGTTAGTCTGAGAGTCACATTACTCATTTCGCTCATATTAATGTTGCACAAACATGACCTTATTTAATTTCAGAATAAAGTGGCTACTTTGTTAATGCTGCCATGACTCAGCAAGTAGCATGAACAAAACGCTTTCCCCATCTTACAACACTGAGGGAGCATTGTGTGTTTTATTCTGCTGTACAGTCCGAACAGTCCAGACTTGTGTTATATGATTTGGTCGTCTATCCAGGTTTTATAAACACAAAAATAAACTATTTTACAGAGCTTCTAACTAGGCATTGCCACTAATCTCATGGGATAATAAAAGTTTAAAAATAAAAAAACGCTTTTCGTTACACCACCTGTACAGCTTCATGCCCTTCAAATGACATGTCAGAGAAAATGTCAGTGATCGAAATTTTTTCCACCTGTACAGAGCAGAACAGCACAGAGTTTCCCTTGCCCCACCTGTCGCTGCGCAATGGCAGTAAAATTGGTCAAACAAGGCTGCCATACTTACAAGATCATTTTAATTAGACAGTCATGGTGTGAAAAATAAAAAAGCACTTTTTTATCACTTACTAAGGTAATGTTGTTTTAAAGCTACTTTTCTATTACTTTTTCAGCAGTTAAATTTTCTTTACTGATTTAAATCAATTAGCAATTAGACCATGCTTTACATTTTGGTTAACTTTTTCTGTAAATAAAAACCCTGAAACTATGGGGCATTTTCCCATGATTATTACCGTGAGAATCTCATATTGGACTTACTTCCAACTATATCTGCATTATGTTCTCTGCAATTTTTTAAAAATTATTTTCAAGTAGGGATGGGCAATTATCATACAGTTTGTCATTATTGTGTATTTCTTTTTATCATTATGAGAATTTAGATTACCAATGACAAAGATAAACTCTCAGTAAACCCCCAAAACTAAAAGTATTGTTTCTTTTGGGGGGTTTCATCGTTGGTTTTATGAGAGCAGAAATGAATATCAATATCTTTGATAATATAAATAAATGCAAATGTTGTTTTTGGGATAAAAGTGCACTACTTATGTTATCTGATGTTTTTCTATGTGAGCAGTATTTGTGTTTGTTGGGGTTCGACTGCAGTGCAATCCAATCACAGCCATATAATATACTGGCAAAAAGAGAATATATTTTTTAAAAGATTTTTGTTAATACTTTTATTTTTATTGCAATAAATACCACAAAATATCATGTTAAACCTTTACGTCCTTTTTCACCCATCCCTACTGTCAAAACAGCATTGCAGCGTGCAAAAAAACATTTTGTTGAATTTATGCCGATCTTTATTCTTGCTGGGAATATTAAATCTCAGGTTCTAATGAGTCTCAAGACATAAAGGGAATATATCAGCTTAGATGTGAAGCCTTTAAAGCGGTCAATCTTGCTACCATCCATGATCCCCCCCGAGGAGTGACACTTACAGCTTGTAGCATTTGGGGGAGTCACGGCTGTGGATGGAGTAGCCTTCACTAAGTCTGGTATCTGACGCAACGATGGCAAAATCTTCACCAGCAACAGCGAGTACGGTTCTGAGAAAATGAAAAGAAACCGGTTAGCTCCAATATCTCTAAAAACGTCAACAGTGAACACAAACTAATACAGCCTACCAGACAGTAGCTAAAGGAAGCTAAAAAAAATAGATTCGAAACTGAAAGTGCTGCATTTACTCCTCTCATCCTTTTTATGATCCAACATCATGAATCAAACATTAAATAAATTACTACATCATGTAACATCACAAATGTGAAGTTTATGCAAAAACTTTCCAAAAACCTCTAATTTATTAACAACAGAACTTATTTGCTAAAATTAGCCGGATAGCATAAACAGTATGAGCTAGCTTTAAGGCTAATCAAACATTAACAGAAAATTTCCACTGACCCTCCGTTGAAAGCGTATGGTGAAAATCGGTTCTCTACAGCGCCGGCATAATGATACTCCTTCATCTTCCCAGGACCTCCAAAACCTTGAGCTGAAAGCATCTTAGAAAGAAAGGGGGAAACGACAGCTTTCCTCGGCTAAACTCGCTGTATCACTGCAGTATGGCAGCCTCTTCCTCTACGCTCACAACCGCCCTTCTGGTGAGGCTCTATGGGAAACAGCGCCCCTACAGGGGGATTAAGGTAGAACGTGCAATGCAACTATATGCTACTGGGTAAAGGTTTTTCGTTTTTCACAACAGTCACATGACAACCGCTCTTAGATCTGGTTGTCAGATGTTTTCTGGTATAGTAAAGCTCAATAATTAACAAGTTATACGTTTCAAAAAGGTTTATTGAAGAATACATCAAATTTAATTTAGTTCAGCAATATCCATTCCTGTTAATCCTTATTGATGCAAAGTGATGATGGCACGTGCTTTCCTGAAGGTAACCACAGCTGAAGAATCCATTGTTTTCAAGGGACTATTCTGCTCTTCTTATTCCATCAGAATAACAGTGTGACATTAACACAACTAATTTTATCGATGGTCCGAAACAGTGCTGAGAAGATGATTGTGATTAAGTTAATTTCAATAACTTTTATTAATGTTCCAATTAATTGCATTTCAGATTTATTGCAAATTGCCAAAATAAAAACTGAAGCTTAAAGTTAATTAAAAAACTAGATACGACTACATGCGATTCCAAATATTTTTCATTTCAAACATCTATGTAGATTATGGTACCTTAAAAGACCGAATAAACATCCAAGAGCATTTTTTAAAATTGATTTATGGTTACACTGTTACTTCATGTGACAATTATAGAAAAAAAATGCAATTAATAATTGAAAATTAAATTTCTGTACATCATCTAAAGAGACACCATGCCTGGAGTTCTACAAGCTACAACTGGACCCCGACCCTAACTTTAGGGACAAGTGATGTTGAAAAGTTAGATTTTTCCTCACATTTCATTACTTACCTGGTGATCAAACTTGAACACTGCAGATGAGTTCAAACAAATACATAGTAGTTAAGTGTATTGTTAAGATTAAATTTTTATAATAAATGTAAAACAAGATGTTTTACATTTAGAAAATGTAGGAGAAAAATAAATTAGGCTTAAGGTGTTTAAATTCTACCAAACTGCAAAGCCCAAAGTAAAAAGAAAACAGCAAACAAAAACCAAAGACAAAAATTTGAGATTTGAATAATTTACAACAAAAACCAGCAGTGGAGAGATACTAAACCTGTAACTACTGTGTAAAAGTATTAAAACAGTAGAAAGAACAGAAATAGATGACCAGGTTCCCAAAATGGTACACATAAGAAAGGGACAATTAGCCCTTTAAAGTGGCTTTTATTGTAAAAAAAAAAAAAAAAAAACAAAAAAAAAAAACAAAAAAAAAAAAAAACAATTCATTCACTGTGACATTAGAGGCAACAAATAACTATTTAACAACCCATTTATAGGACAATATGATGCAAACATAAGGTAAAAAAAACATCAACACAATACATTTAGGCTGATTTCAAAATCATTAAGTTAATGTAATTACCTCTAGTGTAATTACAAGTGGTTACAATTGCATCTTACGATTTCGAGAACAGTAAATGTTGGAGAAACGTTATACTGAAATACACTTGAAAAAACTCAAAACTCCAGTAGGAAGTGTTCGTCACAGGTAAACACACAGGAAGAAAAGCACCACTTGTTTAAAAAACGATTGACCTAGACTGCTTTCTCAGTCAAGGCATTAATAAAAACACAAATCATAGGTAATAAGACATAAAATAACACTTAAATGATTTTTTTTAAACTGAAATGACACCAGCAAGCCCTTTAAAACCCTGAATATTTCAGTTGCACAGGACCAAAAGCACCATATGTTTAATCAGAACACAGTGTATAGCAACTGAAATGTATTGAGAGAAGGAGTTCACTGGTTTCCTGATCTTCCAGTCACAGATATTAATTAAAGGTTTCGTACGCATGTACAAATGAACCAAGTTCTTCTAAGGCATCAATCGTTAACAAGCAACAGCAGGTTAAGAGCTCACGTTTGAAATGCTGGCGTTTGATCTTTTATTTTTCTTTTCTTTTCTTAATTAAATACAGCATTTTAAAGAACACCATGTTCAAACAAAGCTTTATTTAAAAAAAAAAAACAAAAAAAAAAACAATTGACATTTTCTAGAATTAATGACAGAGCATTTGTGGATAAATTAACTTAATTGCTATGTTGGTCATTTCTGAGCCGACTTAGACTTCCTCTGTGTTTTTACTCCTTTCTTTTTGGGTGTTGTGAAGTCTTTGCCACAAACCTCACACACCCAAAGACCTGAGAAGACAGGATGAATTGTTGAGCACAAATAAAGACAAAAAGCAAACATAAAATGGCTAAAGAGAATGATAGACAACATTAAAATGTGGTATTCGGTCACCAAGAGCTAATGTGCAATTCCTAATGGATCATCAAAGTTAGAGAAGGGTCACTGGGTTGTTTAAATTTGATAGAAAAATACAAATACAACATAAAATCTCATTGTTCGGCTTTGTTTGGGTCTGCTTTCTTCAGCTGAAGCTGAGGTTTTAGTAAAGGCGGAGGAAATTATGAAACGTTCCAAATGCATTTTTATAACCACGCATCCAAATCAACAAAAGAATAGCTTTATCAGAGGAAGATGAACGTTTCGAACCGGGTCCGCCCGAGCCCAGAACAGAACTGTAGGGTAATTGAAGAGGCCTATGGACTGGAGATCCTCTGGCAATCTGACAGAATGGGTTTTCTCTCAGAAACTTTACATTTTCTACACTTAGCTGACTGAAATAATCAACTTCTGCCATTCCTGAGTTAAATACTGCCTTCACTTCAGTCAGGTGACAAAGCGCTCCAAGGCCTGTAAGCTATCTTTATTTACTCATCATTTGCATATTTAAACTTATGCAGCTGCTTCATTTCGCACAACAGATTATGAGCTGAAGCTGATCAAATCAACCTGATGAAGACAAAAACGTGACTGAACCCATCATACCTGAACCCATCATGGCTTTTCTCCTCACCTGTAGGTATTTCATTCATGCCCACGCAGAACGTATGGTAACCCCTGTCACACTTGTCACAGAACATCATCTCATCCTCATGATGGGGCTGACGGCACACGGTGCAAGTCTTACACTCCATGCACTGCCAGCGGTACGTCTGGATCACACACACCAGCTCCTCGCTCATGTCCAAGCAGGACGGATGGCCTGAAGTTCCCAGACACACAGACGTGTATGCAGGAGCAAAAGAGTCGAGGACACGGACAGGCACACACACGGGACAACAGAAAAAAAAGACGTGTGTGAAAAGGCCCTAGAACATTTAATTACATGTGCTGTTCTGTTGTTTAAATGAACCTCCAGATATGGATTTTTACTGCAGCTGTAAAATGAAATCTTCTCAACATTAGTTATGATTTCTGCTGAGCTAAAAATGCCTATAATTCTAGAGAATGTCTAAAAATTATGTAAAATATGCTCATTTCGTGCAAGGTTACAGCTCAAAATGAAAAGGTTTGAAAGAATTAGATTTTTGAACAATAACATGTTGACTATTCTAAATAAACATTTAAAAACAGTAATAATTTCTCAGCTGCTCAAAACAAAATCATAACACAAAGAGCAGGAAATGTTCCTTTAAAACACAGCGTACAGACTTACCACTGTTATCACACTGGGAGCAGTGAATGAGAGCCTCCGGCCTGCCTCTCTTGTTGGCCTCTTTACCCTTCTGGCAAATGCCACATATAGCATTTGGAATGACCTTAGGCTGCAAGGGCAGAATAATGCTATAAAAACCAATCGAACATTTGAATTTTGTAGTCATGGATATTAAGCAGAAGAGGGGAAAAAAATACTTTGCATGATTTTTCTTTTTTTACTCTAAAATATAATCACCTGCTGCATTAAAACGGTCAGTTTGAAGTTTCATCTTATGATTCAAGTAGTTCAATAAAATATCCATATACCTCAGGGTAAATAACAGAAGTTCTCCTGTGCCTGAAGACCCTGAAGCTCCTGTCTGACAACAATCAATATTTCCTTTGATTACAATGTAGAAAGGATCTGTGATAATTACAGATATGAGAAATTATCTTTGTTCCAGGTTGATTTGTCATAAATGCTAAAATAAAAAGTTCTGATAAAATTTGCAGTCTAATTTTTAGAGAACAGAAAAAAAACAGAAAATTCAGGGACATATTAACCAGCACATCTCACAGGTAACAAGAAGCCTTCACCTTTTTTCAGAATTCAAATCAGTATAATCTACTGTAAACGTAATAAATAAAGACAGAATGCTTATACGGATATAAAACCCAAACAACAATCTTGCTGGAAAAAAGTGCTTTCCTGCATCTGAATAAAAAACAAAGTGCACTTTTTCTTTAGATTTCTAATCGTATGTTGATGCGGCTAAATGATATAACAAAAAAAAAATAATAATAATTACTCTAGCAAATCACACGCTTCTATTCTTATGGGACAAATGGCACACAAAAGACAAACTAGCATGTTATCTATTTTAAAATGATTAATATGCAGTTTGTTGTTAAATGGGCAAAACTGGAATTCTTTATATGCATCTAAAGGGAAAGCACAGTTTGCTTCAAAACAATAGTATTTTTGTACTGAAAAAGGTAACTTTCAAAATCTTTTTAGCTAAAGCCCTTATGTGAAATATCCTTCAAATTAAGAAACGTGACATTTAAAACCACAGAAGAAAAAAGCAGCAATTTAAACAACACTATCTACAGCTAAACTAAAACTGAGCAGAAACAGCACCTTTGAGATGTATTATGTTATTCATCTCATAAACCTACTGTATGCCAAGTTTGCAGCTGACATCTATTTTCAAACCATCTTGTTGTTAAAACACAATTAAAAGTCTTTCAAGAACCTCCAAATATGGAGGTTCTTGTAACAACTGCAGCATTACAGACTTTTTTAAGTTCAGTTTATACTATGTACAGCTACTTGAACCATGCAGTGTTTTGCAACAGTAGACATGCCCTGAACTTTTCCACCTTTTGTCACGTGTTCATCACAAACCTTATTTGGTGTTTTATATGACAGACACAAAGTAATGAGTAACTGTGAAGTGGATGAAATGTTAAAAACTGTGCACCATGCAAGTATTTCAGAAAAAGAAAATTTGTGCATAATTTTCTACATTTTTACAATTGTGCATTAATTTGTGTTGGTCCATCACATAAAATCTGTATAAAATTTTTTTTTTTTTTTTTTGTTTTATTGTAATAAAAGTGGAAAGATTCAAGATTATAAAAACTTTTGCAAGGTTATACCAACACATTATGTGGCACTGATCAGAAAATGTCCCTAAAGAAAAAGTAAATTTATTAAACGTAATAGCCAAAAGCTGCAAAAAGGTGTAAGGTTTTAAGATAAAAAGCAAATATCAGAATCAATCAAATTTGTTTAATCAAATCGAATTTAAAAACAAGACAGGAAAACTGAAGATCTTTTAATAAACATTTCCCTGCTTATTCTCAGTTCAAATGCTGGAGTTCATTAAGTTAGTCTATCTGGATTAGTCTAGTGATAAACAACCCTTTTAGAAGTTCAGACAGTATTTATGAACCCATTCTTCATGATAATGAAAATAAATCTCAAGCAGTGCTCAGACTATTTTCTGTTTGACCCAAACTGTCTGGGTAATGCCTGGACAGTGAAAACACATCTTTGCAGTAAAACTGTAGAAGGAGCAATTCATGAAACTGCATCCAGCTCGTGTAAATATCCTTTATTCTAAATTCACTGGATTGAAACAGGAAATATTGCATATCATGCACATGTAGGAAATAATACCGACTTTCTCAAAACGCTAAATGCTCTTTAAAAAAACTGTCAGTTTCTAGATAGAGCCACGTTGCTCTAACATGCAGCTGCAGAGGCATACAAACTGAGGGAGAACAGTGCGAACAGTTGTACTGGTTATATAGAAACACTTATATCCTGCTGGTGTCACAGCTGGTTGAAAAATTGTAGTGTAATTTAGACACATTTAAATTAAATTCACATCTATACAAAATTGCCGTAGCGTTATTAAACCATCAGTCAAACCAACTCCTTTCATTAGCAGGGATAGACCAGTAACCAGTAACAAGGTAAACAAAGGTTTTACTACGTTCACATTTTAAAACCACTCAGTTTTCTCTGGCTGTATGCAGCATGGGGTAATGTGGTGCTGCCCCTCCCCCACATATTGCTGCACACTGCTAGCAGAAAAAAAAAAAGTCTACTAATTTTGCTGACACACTGAGTCAGAATATTATTTAAATCTACTTTAAACTCTCAAACATGAACATGTTTCTGGTAAACCCCAACTCCACCTGTTCTCGGGAGGTTTTACTTTGTCAAAGCTACCAGAGTTAAAAAATCTAAATATATCTACTCCTTAAAACACTATATAGTCATAAAATATAGAAATAATGCTATTATTACATCTACCTCCCTTCAAAACAGACAGTTGCCCCTTCAAAAAGACATGGATCGTATTGTAGTGACCTATTTTTCAGATTAAGAAACTTTGACGCACTGAAAGCTGTAACAAGCAGCCACAAAACGACCATCCCCACACTACAAAGCTGAGCTTAAGTCAAATGGACACATTCAGGTCCATCATACTCACCTAACTGCTGATTTATCGGCACATTTTGTCTGTTCTCTTTTTTTTTTGTTTTGTTTTCTGTGGCCTAAATGAATAAAACACAATAACCTGCAGGGAATAAGTTACCTGAAGTCTTTTATCTAATATAGGTACCAAAGATATTGCATTTATGGGTGTTGGAGAAAGGGAAGCACATTTTTGGCTCCGTCAGTCGGCAACTGTAGCTCAGCTCAGCGACAGTGTGGAAAAGATCTGCAAACACTTCAAGAGGACAGGTGGGGACAGGTAATGTCCAAACCAAACAGCTGTCTGACATTCATTAACAGTCTGTAAAGAAAGTGTGCTATGCTGCTAATACACAGTAAAATGGAACTCCGACTAGTATGACTTTTATGGCTTATTAGATTAACATTGGAAATAGCTCTTAATAGGCAATAATTAAAAAGACAAAATAGCTTTCTTTCAGTTTCCTTTACGCCATAATGCCATTTTTTTGTAATGTGTTATGGGTGGTCCCAACATGAAGTGAAAATCGCAGTTACTGGAGCCTATGGGGAAACATGCAACTTAAAATTAGGTCAGGCTGAGTCTCAGTCTGCAGAAGGAAAAATGGGAGCTTGGTGTGTGCTGCCTGTACAACAGCAGCCTTTCAACACAATTAAATGAGCACCTCTCCTTACGTCATCAGCTTCTCAAGGTAAACATTTAGGAGTGGGACAGTGGAGACTGGCATTCTGAGGAAATATTATTGGATCACTTAAATTCAGGCCAAAGTGGTTCAACTGTGTTGCATGAGAGTCGTTTTATGTCTTTTTGGATTGTTAAGGTTAAAAGTGATCAACCACAAAAGTGTTCGCAATGCTAAACCAGGACTAGCGCAAGAGTCAGATCTAAGCTTGGCCTAAAGAGGAATAGAAAAAAAGATCGTAACTGGTCACCAGTCATTACATCCGTTTGTTTTCTCTTCCAGTAGAAGCCTGATCTTTCCTCTGTTGTATTTTACATTTTTGTAAAAGATTATAACACATGGAGTCAGATATCTGCCCAGATTATTATGTTTAGCTTGTTTTCCTACAAACATGTCAATATATCAACAATTTAATTTAAAAATGCCCTTTCAAGAAATAGCTGGTGTTAGGGAAGACGTTTTTTTTTTTTTTCAAGGACGACCTGCATTTCCAATCGCTAAACTGCATTTGTAATTGCACTGTAAATAGGATTTAGATGTGCAACCAGTATTTATTCTGTTGGAAAACACAGACTTTTAACAGTCTTCTATGCAATGCAAGGACCAGGTTGGCAATTTATGACCATAAAACACCCAGCTTTGCAATTTTCTGAAGTCAGTTTTGTTACTTTTGTTATCTAGAAATTCTCACTGCTTCTCAATATCAATCAACAACTGAATGTGGCATCACTTAGCAAATCATAAGTCTACCTCCTGCTGGTAAAACTCACACCTTTCTGATTCAGTAACGGTCCAATGGGCATTTTATGTCATTATCAAGCCAGAATGCATTGCATAAGTGAAGTATTTCTAAAACTTTGGTTTGAAATAACATATTGCTGACTAAAGATGTGTGAAGGATTTATTAAATGTGATTCTCCCAAACACATAAAGAAAATAATAAGCCTAGAGGTCGTAGTAGTCGGGGTTTCATTTAATCAGTAAGAATTAGAGTGCATGGCCCACTTATGAGACAGATGGCAATATTATCTACAGTGATTTACTTTATAAAATGACCACAAATGTTATGCGGCTTTATAATATATATATATATATATATATATATATATATATATATATATATGTGTGTGTGTGTGTGTGTGTGTGTGTGTGTGTGTGTGTGTGTGTGTGTGTGTGTGTTCTTTAACAAAGTTTCTTTTCCAAGAAAATTAGCAGCCACAAAAATCCACATACTTGTCTTAGAAATTTTTTTTGACAAGTGAGGACAGATAAGAGGTATATTAAGGGCAATCAGAGGAAAAAAACTTCAAATTCGTCTTCACTGAAGAAAAAAGTAAAAGTGCAGTGAAAAAGAAACTGTTCCTTTAAAATGTTCTTATTGCTCACAGTTTGGTTAAAAAAAAAAATTAAAAAAAAATCTGGGGGGTGGGGGAGTGGGACGTCCATGAGAAAATCATAAAACCAAAAAAGTCAGGGCAGGACCCCCTGGTGTGTGTCTGTGTGTGTGAGTCGGTGTGGACCGGGATATTCCAGCTGGGAAAAAGGCTGACCAACTGCAGATGCTGAAGAGAGCTAGGTAGGGGGGTCAGGAATGGATGGAGTAAGGAGGTGGTAACAGTGGAAAGAGGAGGAGGGGGCAGAAAGTGCTGCTGCTGTTGTTGGAGAAGAGTTTTCAGGTGGATTTGTCCTCTACCTTGTACCCTGGAGTGGCTTTGTGGGAGTGGCGCTGGTCTTTTCCCGGCGTTGATGTTCTGTCTTTGGCTTTGGACTTATGACGATGTCCTCCTCCACCCTCCTGGCTCTCCACATCTGAGGCGTTTCCTGAAGAGCTGCCCTAAGGATGAACAGAGGAAATAACAAATTTAAGAAACCAGGCTAGAAAGTTATCCTTTCTGAAAGAAAACGTTTGCCTTGGCAAAAAGCTAGCACAGAACTCCTGCTAAGCTGAGCTTTTCCATAATGTGCATCATATTAGCCACATCAGGAAGATATCATACATTTCTATGTCTCTATCCACAAATTATTCTCTTACTGATGAATTCTTGTTGTTCTTGTCATCCTTGGCATCATCTGCATCGTCTGAGTCAGGCTCTGAATCTGGAGCAGGGAGCTCTGGATCCAGTGGAGGCTCATACAGAGCAGTGTTCAACGGCAAATAGCGCAACTCGTTGGGCGAGTACCTGACGTGAAGAAAACAATGATACATCAGGAGGGAAAAAGAATGGTACAAAAAGAAAATATCAAGATAGCGAGGGTGTCATTTTCACATTTTTAAAGTTGAGCAGTGTGTTTGATTACTCTACAAACAAATAAAAAAATAATATGCAGGCTCTTTAGTGTTAAATGTACCTTTTATAGTAGTCTTGGAACTGTCCTGGTATGAGAGCTACAGGGTAAGGCCCGGTTTTGGTTAACTCTGGAGCAAGCACCTTGAATCTGCCCTGAGGTACCTGGATAACCTGGGAAAATACAGATGCACATCCAGAGACGGATCTTAGAACAAAGCTGTTGATTCAACACTGAACTAAGGGTTCTCACCAGGGGTGCACCAATTGCAGTTTTCTGCCCAATCGCTGATCTCTAAAAAGTCTGACCTTCCAATTCAGTTTTTGACCAATACCGATTTTTTTTTTTTTTTGTCTTAAAAGTTGCTAAGTACAGTGACAAAATCGCTAATGTGACCTGGTGGGCAGTCTGTCACTGTCAGTCAGCCTTCTCTCACGACAGAGCAAAAGGGGACAGAAGCCAATTTTTAGACATTTGTTGAGGTAGATAAAATCAGTGGATAAGATCAGCTTCACCTGTAAATATCAGCCGATCATCCAAAATTAAGGAAATCCAGGCTGATTTATTGGCCAGCCAATTTATCAGTGCACCCCGAGTTCTTACAGATGTCTTTTCAAATTTTCCCTGTCAACATTTAGTAATTTAAGACTGGACTTACATGGGTCTGAAGGTCAAAGTAAGCTCTCCTCTCTTCCATCCGCTCCCTATTGAAGTTACTGTTAAACTCTGCAGCTTTTTTTGCAGCCTCCTTTATGTACTCAGGAACCTTGCTGGCCTCTACCTTCTGAGGGTTCTGCTGCTGCATTTGCTACAGTAAAATAAATCACATCAAGATGGAATCAAGCATGACGAAGCATTTTATCAAAGTAAGACTTCTGGCATGACATTTCTGTTGTTTGTGCTCACAGAGTACTCTTTTGCTATTCTTTGTCGCTCCCTTTCTTGCAGTATGACAGAATACTCAGCATGTTTGGAAGGATACTCCTTGATCATCAGATCTATCACTTCATCACTACGCAGAGCTGTGAGACCTAAAGGCATCATAAAGATCTGTGTTAGGAAACGGCTGAATTGTTTAGTAAATTATTTAAGGGTTATAATTTGTACCCAGAGTGCACTGTGTCTCCGTAATGACGTTTTGCTCACGAAGATAGAGCTTCTCTTTGTGGGACAAATCTCGCCTCTCCATATCTGCACAGAGATAAAAGAGAAAAAAGAAACTAACGCCAATCAACAGCTTAAAATAAATCTTCATAGCATGACAGAAGTTTAATTTAACACCAGGTAGATCATGAGTTCAGGCTCATTTCTCTCTGTAATGTAACCACATGTTGGGTATTGCTTTTAACATTTTACTCCTGTGCTCATTTTTACTAAGTATTTACAGAATAACATTACCCAGTTAACTTACAAGTGAGGAATGAGATTCAAACTTCAGGAGTATCTAATTCTTACCAGGATACTTTCTCTTGAATGACGTCACTCCCAGATACTCGCTGACCTGCTCCTGCAGCATATAATACTCTCCTGTGTCATCAGGTGGCCACTTATACTCTGTAAGGTTCTCTGCTGGAAAATATGTCGCTCTGAACAGGATGTGTTGGGGGTTTGTGATTTTGGGAGCAAAAAAAAAAAAAAGAGGAAAAAAGATTATTAAAAACAAGTCAGGCCTTAAGTCAACAAACTGCCTGAAAGACGAAGACAATGGCTATTTATTGCTTCCTTTGAAGTATCTGGGCAGTTTACCCGAGCTCCTGACTGAAGGTGTCACAGCTTCGGGAGCTGTCTCCTGAACCCATTCTTCTTCTTTTGGGAGCCTGGCTGCCGTCATTAGAAACCTCCTCTATTACATCTTCCTGAAGATAAAAACGAAAATACAAACTATTAACAAAACTAAGAATTCACATCACAAATGCTTAAGAATTTCTTAAATGGTATAGTCAACTATGCTGGTAAAACTGACCTAAATAAACTTTTTTTTTTTTTTTTTTTTTTTTTTTTTTTTTTTTTTTCTTTTTACATTTTTATTGAGAGCTAGGCATGAATCGGCAACCAGAATCAAAGTATACCAAGGTTTGAACAGTTGCAAGACTGCTAAAAATTTCACCCTATTCCAAGAATTTAAAGTCCTTTTTTTGGACAGGCCAATGTTTTCTCCATTTCACAACATTTTTATCTCAGACAAACATGAACTATCATGGTGTAGAAACCAAAGAAAAGCCAATCATCACTCATATTAAGGTAAAACGGTCTTACAACTACAGTAAGCAAGATGCCAGTGGTATGTAGGGTGTGCAGTCCTCTGCAGGCTAGCTACCTGAGCAGATGGCCTGAGTAACAAACCAGCTAACAGTTACCTGGGTTACTTAAAAAAAATAGAAAAGCAAAAAAGTTAGTATATAAAAGTTAGTATATAAATTCTCCAAATAAATAACCAGGTAAACAGGTGAAGTTTAAAGTACTATTAGTGCACAGTATAATACCATAACGTCGTCCCGTTTGATGTTTATAGCTCACAGGTAAGAGCGTGTTTTTAACAAAAGAGTACATGTTTCCTTTATGCTTGAATGCTCAGTGGGAGAAAATAAAGAGAGGGGGATATTTAAAACATCATCAAAGTAAGACTAACAAACCCTGCCTAAGTCGGTGTTTGACTCTTACAAGAATTTGCTTGTGAAAGTAAATTACTTCTGCGTATATTTTATACCCTGTTTAAAATTATTTCTAAAAATAACTTAAAACACATACATATAAATAATCCACAAATGTTCAATTAGTTTGTGTTACACTACAAATACATTACTTTAATATAATATCGGGTTAAAAGACAGTCAAACTTGATGAGATACATATTTGAAGAAACGTTTGTTATTTAAATAAGTCTAATGACATGTAACTGTTTATGAGCAGCGGATATGAGCGGGGAATATGAAATTAACTTTGGAAAACAAAGGAGGGATACTAATGTCTCTAACACTGCCATCCATAGGAATATACGGAGTTAGCTGTTAGCTGAGTCCGCAGTAACGCAAATTCTCAAGAATACACTTATTTATGTCATAAAAATAAGCACATATGTCACCTTTATTGATTGTGCTCCTGGAGTGGCGGGGTTGCTATCGCATGGCGGTCTAATAGGGAGTACAGCTGCCATATTTCAGAAAAATAATCAAAGTAGCTAAGCTAGCTCACTAGCCGAGTCTGTGTTTATTCTTCTACGATAAAGCTTTGGACCGATTTTCAAAGTTAGACCAGTGACCCCTGGTGGCCCGGAGGTTTTGTCGGGAATTATTTGCTGTCATCACATTCAGACACATTTTTAATTAAAAAAAAAAAAAAAAAAAAAAAAAAAAAAAAAAAAAAAGTGCATACCAATAAATTAAAATACAGTTGAAAAACTATTTAATTGGACACAGAGCGATATATTTAAAGTATCTGACTCTCATAATTTTAATGATAATGTCTCACAGCTGATGAAAGCCCAAAAATCAGTTTCCAAAAAGTTAGAATGTTACATTTAAATATTTATATTCAGCACAGAACTGGTGGCCTGACAAAAAATATTGTAAAGAATATGCACTTAATATATGGTATGCTACCTTTGCATGAATTGCTGCTTCAGTGCAGTGTTATGCGGAAGTGATCAGTCTGTGACAGAGCTGAGGTTTTAAGGAGGTTTTGGTTTCTATAGTAACTTTCACTTGTCTGCATCACTAGCTTTGTGTCTCTCATCCTCCTCTTGATGATATTCCATAAATTCTGTGGAGTTTAGGTCAGACCAATTTGTTGGTCCATCAAGTACCGTTTACTTTCATCTAAAAAGAGGACTTTGGATTACTCGGCAAACATCCAGTCCGTTTTCTCCTTACCCCAGGAGAGTAAGGAAATACGTCTGCCACTGATACGTCTGGTTCATTGGTGGATTAACACAATTAGAAGTATGACAGTTGTCGCCCATGTGCTGATCCCCAGCTATAATCCATACCTTGTGAATCTCCCCCAAACTCTTGAATGGGCTTTGCCTTACAGTCCCTTCAAGACTATGATTATTCCTGCTGCTTGTGCATCATTTTCCGCAACGCTTTTTCTCTCCATTCAGCTTTTGATAAATAAGTCTTGACACAGAACTCTTTTGTGGCTTTTCCTTCTTGTGGTGGGTGTCACTGGCTGTCTGCTGGTTAACTGTCAAGCCAGCAATCCTCCCCATGATTGTGAGACCACAACAAAACAATTTAGCGTGAACAGTAGTCCTTAATAGTTTTGCGCAACATAATTTTTGGATGAAGCAATTAAACAAAAAAGGACTTGAAACATAAATTATGAATCTATACGAGTTCCAGTTTTAATTGAAACAATCTTCAACTGGTTTGAATGTGGCTTGAATCATTGAACCGCAGCACCACCTCGTGGTCATTTTGAGACATTACATAGAAAATGTTATGATTTCATCACAAGAAGCTTTTATTTTGAAACAACACACGGGAAATCGGAAGGGAAAATCAGCTGGAATCCACGGAAATCCTCGACGGGACTATATTTCTTTACTTAGCTAGCAATTTACTTGTCAGCTGTTGTTTTTCGCCCTCATCGGTTTACTGTTAAGCCGCCACCCTGGCGATGTCGGAGTCCTACGGTAAGGGGACTGTGTTGTTGTGGAGGGGCCGCTGTTAGCGTGTTCCTTTAGCTGCAGGGAGGAGAAGGAGGCAGGTGTGTCGACAGGGCTTTTTCCCCAACGAAAACAGATAGCTCCCTGGCTAACCGAGCCACTTACAAAGAGACTCAAGTCTCTAAAGCAAGCTGTCAGTCTGCATAGATCATACAGTCGAGTTTGCTGTAGCAGTTCATGTGGATCAAACTGACTTTTTGGGGTTTGCGTGCATAGAAATGAACAGAAAACACAAGAATAGCCTACTTGGATAGATGATAACACGGGGATATAATAGAACATGCAGAAATCGGTGGCTCTATTCTTTAAAATGACGTTTTTTGTTGCCTTATTGCTCTGTGTTGCGTTCAGGTAATGCTCAGTTGCATCCATATATGCCACGATGCGATACTTATTAATAAACTCATTGTCGCATCCTAATGGATCTGGTGTTAAACTTTTTGTTAAATATCTAGAGATCTGTGCAAAACTTTTAGGCATGGGTGGTAAAATGCTGCTAAGTAAGAATGCTTCAAAAAATGAAAATGTTAACGAATTGCAGTGAAGGGAAACCTGAATCTGTCAGAATCAGCTGTTCGAGGGACTCTTGCATCCAGTTTTTGATGTAACCCTGTCGGTAGTTTGCTGGAGAACAAGTCACAGATCTTCTGTGGATGTAAGATTCCTCATATCCTTCTGGATCTTCATGCAATCCCAGACAGACTCATTGATGTTAAGATCAGGGCTCCAAAACATTTCCAAAGAGACTTTGCTCTCCTGCGCACTGCAAATGACCTGCTAGATTAGGATTAACTCCTAGTCTAGACAAGATCCATCATCTTTCTCAGAGCATTGAATTAGTCACTCATAATAGATGACACTGCTAATGTTTTCCCGTTCTGTTTATACAGTTACTTTCAGCTGCTTTGGACTCTTTAAGAAATTAAACATGATGTCATAAAGGTTGATCATTTATTCCCTTTTAATTAAAATAATCTGTAATTAATCAATGAATGTTTATGTCAGACGTCTGCGTGTGAAATGATTAAATGTACTTTAAAAACCTTTAATGGACAAAGCAACTTTTAGGAGACAGGGTTCTCGTTAGTCTGTGTCAATCATACGGCTCCCTGATGGTATTGCGTGATAAGCATTTGCCTGTACTTCACAGCATTAAGTACACCATTAATCTCCCAACTCTATTTGTAGAAATGTAGCCCCAAGCATGCAGGGAACCTCCACCATACTTCACTGTTGCCTGCAGATGATTGTTGTTTTACCCATTTTCCACTCCAGACAAATAATTCAGATTTTGAGTTATCAGTCCAAAGCACCCTTTGCTTGTTTTTCAGTTCCTGTATTTTAGGCATAGATGTATCACTTGGCCTTGTTTCCATGTCAGAGGTGTGGATTTTTGGCTGTGATTCTTTTGTGAAGACCACTTATGGTCACACATCTTCAGATTGCTGTCCCTGGGTCCCACAGCTTTTTTTTTCCTGCTGGTTCTGAACTAATGGCACTTCTGATTTCAAAGGAGAATAAGCTTGATGTGTTTTCTTGGCCCACCACAGTATTTACAATCCTTAACAGCAGCAATTTATTTGCACTTCTTCAAAAGAGCTTTAAGGTGACATGGCTTTGTCTCCCCCAGTTTTACACCTCGTACACAGCTGCTCCTACATGTGAAAATGCTTGACGATAGCACCTGTTGGGTTGCATTGGTTGATCATCCACCTTTACGTCTACAAAATCTCAGACTTTGTGTAAAATTAAACCTAAGAACTGGATCACTCCAAATGTTGATTTGATTTTGTCTTTTTTGTTTGCTCATTTTCTTTTTTTTTCGTTGTTAAAACAATTGTATTTTTGAAAGTATTCTTACTTTACTACATTTTTTTTAACATCTGCACAGGACCATTGCACAGTACTGTATGTCTATTAAGATCTGCACTGCTCATGCACTGGTTTGGTGCCATTTACAGTATGACAGCAAATAAATGCATAAATCCATCCATCCATTTTCTATACCTGTGTTCATTTGCAGGGTCCTGGGGCGGGGGGCTGGTGCAGCAGTAATCGGGTGAGAGGTGGGAGTAGACCCTGAACAGGTCGCCAGTTTATCGCAGGGCATCATAAAGACACACAGGACAAACGACCATGCACGCACACACTCGCACCTAAAGACAATTTAGACAGACTAATTAATGGGTCGTGTTTTTGGACTGTGGGAGGAAGCTGGAGTACCCAGAGAGAACCCACACATGCACAGAAAGAACATGCAAATTCCCTGCCAAAAGATCACAGGCTGGGATTTGAACCCAGGACCATCTTGCTGCAAGACAGCAGTGTTTCTCACGGCTACACTGTGCAGCCCTTAAATACATAAATCAGAATATAAAAACATCTATCTAAGGTTTTCATTTTTTTTATCCCCCATCTGCAGATTTCCTCTTTAAATTCCTGGTGATTGGGAATGCTGGAACAGGCAAATCCTGCCTGCTGCACCAGTTCATTGAGAAGAGATGTGAGTCAGAAAGAGGTGGAAGCATACGACTCCGCTTACGGTTTACTCTGTTTTCAGCATTCGCTTTGTTTTGTTCCATTTTTTTAGGTTGCTTAGCTGAGCCAATTCCAACCAGTTTGAAATACTTTACTGACAACAAGACCTGTATGTACATCTGTTTTATGTTGTTTTTTTCTTACAGTTAAGGATGAATCTAACCACACGATTGGTGTGGAGTTTGGTTCAAAGATCATCAGTGTGGTCAACAAAACAGTCAAACTGCAAATCTGGGACACTGCAGGACAAGAACGCTTCAGGTGAATCACATCATTAATATGGAGTTTAAGCCACGAGCCTTTATTACACAGGACTAACCAGTAATGACCATGTGGGCACGTTGCTGCTTCTAATAACGTCACATCTGGAAAATAAAGTTTTAAGAAGCACACAATAAGTTAGAAAAATTTTTTTTTTTTTTTGGTCAGTTTGGTTTGCCACAGGTCACTCTGAAACAGTAAATGATGCTGGTTTCTCCACTGGTTTACGATGTTCCTTGCTTTAGGTTTGGAGCTGAGTTGGACACAAAGGTAAAAAAACAAAAAACAACTGCTCAATAATGACAGAAAACATAACATCACACAATGAAAACAAAAGTGTTTATTGCAACTAAATTCAGCATGGTGATCCACCCTGACTTTCTGGTCTGTCTGAGCTTCAAAAACCCCGGCCACTCACCAGAGGTCAGAGCTTCCAGAAGAGGAGTCGTCAAGAAGCACTGATCAACCAATCAGAAACAGAGATGGGATAAGAAGAGAGACATGTCACGTTAGACAACCAATCATAAAAATAAACTGAATACTTTTATTTAAACTATATTCTTTAGACTCCAGGAGACCAAAAATGTTAATTTAATGTTAAATGTTGATTTAATGTTAAACTGTAGACACAATGACTTCTTTTTGAGGTTGTTGTCATATTCCAAGCTTCAAATATATTAAATAAAAGGGCAAGTTCATGTTTGATATTTTCACGTTAATCAGTAATAAAAGTTAGAACTAATCATGGATTATTTAAAAACTTTCTGAACTTTTACATTAGTTAAATCTGATTTTTTTTTTTTTTTTTCATATTTGAAGGACCTTGGCTGGTTCAGGATGCCAACTGTGTGGAACTGTGTTTTTTTGAGGGGTCTGGTAATAACATTTTGAAGTGACCAGATAAAAATCAGTTTTTGTGAGTGAAGGGTTCTGATGTAATGTTTGTGTTCGCTACGTTTGTCAAGTTAGTATGGTTTGGATATTTTTTTTTTGCTATGATTGAGGACTATATTTATCTAAATCTCAGTTAATCTGTGCTCCACCACCTGCTTATTGACTGTGTGTCTGCGTCCGTCAGGTCTGTGACCAGGAGTTACTACAGAGGAGCAGCAGGAGCTCTGCTCGTCTACGATATCACCAGGTATCAGAACAACAAACAAGCCTAATCATAGATTTATTGCTCAAGTTCCTCCTCTTTCTTTATTTCTCTCTTTGTCTCCTTCTTTGCAGTCGGGAAACATACAACGCTTTGACCACATGGCTGAGTGATGCCAGGATGCTGGCCAGTCAAAACATTGTCATCATCCTCTGCGGGAACAAGAAGGACTTGGACGCTGACAGAGAGGTCACATTCCTGGAGGCGTCGCGGTTCGCTCAGGAAAACGGTAGCGCTTAATTCAAAAGGCTATCTGACCTAATCAAAAACATTCTAATAGTCTTATGTTACAGCTAGAGGAACTGTATGTCAACAACATTTATCTAACATTTCTTTCTTATGCTGCTTATGACACGTTCATCGTGCTGTCTGCAAGGCTCTAAAACACCACAGGCTCTAATCGGTGACTATTTGTGTCTCAGAGCTGATGTTCCTGGAGACCAGCGCTCTAACGGGGGAGAACGTTGAAGAGGCGTTCGTCCAGTGTGCTCGGAAAATCCTGAACAAGATCGAGTCCGGTAGGAGTCGGACTCGTCCCCCCATAACACTAACCACAAATCCCATTTTGTCCTAATAGGATCTATGAATTGGCCTAAAAGTATTCAGCTGGAAACTGTTTCGATAGCAAAGGCTGTAGCTGAGCTAGAACGGCTGTTTTTGCAGCAACAGGACTAATATTGTTAACAGTCAATAAACCTTTGTGCCATCTTCCCTGTTTGTGTTGGTTATGTAAAAATAACTTGCTTAGGTTCTCGCCAGTTTAACTTTTACTCTGTTCTCTGATCGCCTCTCTTGTTTTAGGGGAATTGGATCCAGAGAGGATGGGTTCAGGCATCCAGTATGGCGATGCTGCGTTGCGACAGCTCCGTTCTCCTCGCCGTGCTCAGCCGCAGGGCACTCAGGAGTGTGGCTGCTAGTGGACTTCCTGCAATATATTAAATCAAGGTGAAAAGGTTTAGAGTACAAGGAGTTTCTAGGATGAAGTCAGTAAATAAATACTGTTTTAATTAATTATTCCTTCAACAAAATATGAGTTCAGTTTGAATGATTTCCACATGTATTTATTTAATCTTTGATGCATTTTAATAATTACGGGTACATGTATTTATTTCTCACCTTTTTGTTTACAGTGAGTGGTTCATAACTCAGCTTTTTTTTTTGTGTGTTGCTTTTATAAGTAGAAATAGTTACTTATTCACCCAATGTCTCTGTTTGAGGCAGGTTTGTAAAGACCAGAAGACGAACAGCCATGGAGGACCTAACAGTGTTGGGTTCAGGTTGCTGGCTGGTGACCCCCCCATGACCTTTGCACGGACCCTTCAGAGTCTTTATTTTCATTTCTGCATGTGCAGAGAGCTGAGAAGTCCTTCTGGTCCTCCTCCTCCCCCTTCCATAGAAGGTAACCACAGGTCGGCCTCCCCCCCCCCCCAGCAGTCTGCTGCTTTACTGGACCAAAACGATCCCCGACCATCCCAACCAGGATGTTAAACGATTGCATGTTTCCTCCTGTCTTTCTCCTCATAATCATACTGTATTCCCTCTGATGCAGTCTGGCCTTCACGTTTATTCTGAACTATCTGTTTCAAGTAAACAAGATTTGACTGGATAATTTGCTAGTAAAATCGGATGGCTCTTTTCTCCAGCTTGGGTGTGAATGCATTAATGCAAACCAGATGATTTTATCATTGAATCTTTGGCATGGAAAGAAAAACCTTAAAACCCCTGAACTACTGTACTCACACTGCCTTTCCATCTTCTCTCTTTTTTTTTTCCCCCCCTCCCTGGTTTAAACACGCCACTACAAATCGCCCTCATTAACTCCTCTACAGCTAACCCATCCTCCTTTCCCGCTGCCTTTCTTGCATTAAATACACCCTATTTTTCCTTTTTAGCTGTACAGAATTTCTGTAAATAGAGACCGACGCATGCTTTCCCAGACGGAGTATTTTATTATTAGGAGATATTCCATCTGTATTAAAGTAGATATCATATTCAGCTTCATTTTCATGCTGCACTGTATATTTAAGCTGCAAAACACTGGCTCCTTGTGCTCCGTGTATGAAGGACGGGTCACCATTTTAACAAGTTTAATGGTTGTGTAAACACATTTGTCCTACAGCTAAGTGACAGATCTCTCACTAATTGTTGCTTGTTTACATGAAAACCTGACTGACTGTTGCCAGCTGCTGGCTTATACTAACCAATCGCATCTACAGACTGAATCTTAGCTGTTGTGTGCTTTATTTATTTTAATCTTTTAATACCTTTTTGTCTAACTTGTCACTTTGCTTTAATTATCATCTTTTTACATCGCTTTATTAAAGCCATAATAAGCAACAGTACACTAAACTTTTACATCGTGCACACTTCAAACTAGAGCAGCTTTTCATATTTAGTCTGTGATATACGATGGTGGCTTTTGGTGTTTCACATCTGGATGTTGTTTTGTGGGGGGGGGGGGGTTTGTCATCAGATCCTTTAATTTCCATGTGTGTTTTTGTCATGAATATCATAGATTTTTAATTTATTGTTTATGATAATTGGCATATGTTTTTGAAATAAAACAAACAACAAATACATCACTGGATTTGTTTTGTTTTTATTTTCTCTACAGCTTTCTGTCAGCTCTCAGTGAAAGGATATAACAGACAAAAACTTCAGTTCTCAGCAGACAGAAAGTAGATTTACTGATTGGGACCCTGCTTTCATATTCTAGAAGTACTTCTAAATAAATTAGAAAACAATTAAAAAGTTCATTCTTTTCAGTAATTCAATTCAAAAAGTGAAACTGGTATATTTTTGGATATTTACTACATACTGTTTTTAAAGCAGAAATGTTTGGTTATTTTTATGATCAAGGCCTCTAGTTTTTTTTTACTTCTCGAATCATGGCTAACTAAAAACCTCACTTCCACTGGATCCCTCTTCACGCTTCCAGACTCTGGGAGATTGATTTCCAGAAGAAATGCAAAAATTACTTCTATCTGAAAAGAGGAGTTTGGAGTGACATCCCTGTTCTTTGTGCACCTTGTTCTGACACATTTTTCCTTCCACTAAGCTTTCTATAAATATGCTTGGATACACAACTCTGAACTGTCTCTTCACCAGTTTTTGTAGCCTCCCCCCGTCATGGAGGGTGTCAAGAACTGTCTGCTGGTTAACTGTCAAGTCAGCAGTCTTTCTCTTAATTGTCAAGGCCACAACATAACATTCTGGAGTTAAAAATGTTTTTTTCTTTTTTATTGGTCTTGTGTGATATTCTCATTTACTGATTTTTGGGGGATTTTCGTGGGCTATATTTCAAATCATTGCATCAGTTCATAGTTTATTGTTAGGCAGAAAAAAAATTCTCAAAACTTTTTGTGATTTTATATTTTAAATATATTTTTTGGCCCGTGAGTACTCTTGAGTTTGACAATTTTGGTTCATGTTAGAAAAAGTTTGGACACCCCTGTCTTACAGTATTGTAGTTTTGGAAAGAAACCTAAAAAAGTAAAACCTCCTAAAAAGCTGAGCTGGGATCAGTTTTGGTCCAGTTTTTTTGTTTCACTTCATTTATCTGAGAACGTGGAAAATCAATCACATGTTGAAATCACAGTGGCTGAAATGCGGTTTTTAAAGTGAATTGTGCACAAAGTTATTACATAATTACAAACTAATGCTATTACTGAAAGTAATGTTACAACAATCAAAAAGAGAATAAAACAGTCTTCCTACCATTTCTGATGTTTACCTTTTATAAAATATTTCAAGTCTAATATACTTGCTGTAAAAGCAAAGCATATTTTAATCAGTGTTTATGGTATGTTTCAAGTGTAATCATTATTAAACACTTAATGTGACAATACAAACTAGTTTCTTAAATTAACTGCATCCACATGAACATAAAATATTCATTTTTATTCATGTTCAGTTAAAAATAATAATTACATTTTATACTAACAGAGAAGTAAACTATGAACCTGTACATGCTTTTTCAGTTTACAATTAGTTTTCTTTTTTTTTTTTTGTTTTTTTTTTTTTTGGCCTCAAAACATTCAGTGACAGGAATCACAGACTACATTTTTTGTTATAATTTGGACTTGATCTAAACTAACCATATCTCACATACAATATTGATTGTTTTTTCTTCTGGTAAAAAAAAAAAGTCCCACAAGCACTGAAAATGTAAAAGAACATCTCCTACAGTGAATTTACAAGACCCTGATTAATACTTAGTTGACCAAGTATAAAACGGTTTTTACTCATAACATCTATGAGTTTATGGTCTTATGCAGCCTGAAGTTAATCCAGCTGCCTTAATATGGTGAATACTAACCAGGCAAAGGAAGGCATCCCAAATATAGACAGAAGAAAGAAACAGAGAAATGGTTTTAATCAAATCCCTAAAAGGTGCTGCATGAGCAGGATGAGCAAAATTAATGCGAACCAACCACAACTCACAGAACAATAGCTGTCCAGAATCTGAGAAGGACAGCAATAGATGGAGGAGTTTATTAAAAATATCACAGGGCAACACAGATATACAGAACAGAGAGAAGTGCACTTTCTTGACATAGTTGGGGATCCACTGCACAAGTAGCTGCTATTTCAGTTCTACACATTAAAAATCTGCTCATCCACTTCTTTCACAGACGTGCAGCCTCGGAAGACGGCCGCATCCGTCAGATAACAGCTGTGGTGCAGATCACAAGCTGCCATCATGTTCTTGGCATCAAATATTTGAATGATGAGTTCCTCGACTCTCAGGGGACCAAAGCCTGGCATAAAGAAATGCATTCTGGAGAACAGCATCATGTCGACAACCAGTTTCTTCGTTTTGGCATTCAGCTGGACATGGAAGGGCAAGCAGGCAGTTTAATCGCTACTGGTGGCTGAGACCAGGGGGTTCCGATTACTGTAGGTGGGTGTGCTGAGTTTTAATGTGCGGAAGCAGATGTCAGAAAGGGCCTCACTGCAGAAGGTCTCATCAGCGTTCTCTACCAACAAAAGAGGGTGGCATTGTCGGGCTCCACCATAGTATATGACACCTGCAGGAGGAGAGACAAGGAGGAAACAGGGAGAGGACAATAGGAACTGTATCAAAATTTGAAGAAAGCAGGTATGAGGCCAAATCATTTGTGGGAACATTGTTGAATAAAGTATATGAACCTAAGAGTCAGGGCCTGTGCCTCCTCCAGGAAGTGGGTGAGCTGGAAGCCCTGGAGGCAGCTGCACTTTTCTGGCTCTTTTCTCACCACATCCAAGAAAATCCTGGAGCTAAACTTTGGTACAGAGAGCAAAGCAAAAATAATTGAAATTAGTGAACTGTTTGTAACAGGAAAACAATTGAAATCCTAACTATTTATATTTTCTTGATCATATTTCAAGTTAGGCCACAATAAACAGATTGAGATGCTCTGCAGGTTTCGTTATAAATCACGAACAGCATGGAGTCATGCACTGGAAGCTACAGAGGGCTGCTAAGGGCCGCTAATGAGTCAGAAAAAAGAAACTTAGTTTACTTGTTGAAAGTTGTGTGCAACGTTTTCAGGTTGTCCCCACAAACTAATTTTACTTCATCCCATTTTAATTGCATTTAATTGTGTAGATAATGTGAACATCTAAATGTGTCAAATTTCTTAATAATACGTTTCTTTTCTTATTTCTTAATAATATGTCTAAGTTAACAAATACTCGTCATTTCAAAGAGATTTTAACAAAAATGTGTAATAGATTGTTTTCCCTCTGAGCAGAGACCCATTTTTATTCATTTTAAGTTCAGTCTTCTCATGTTTGACATGCAGACTATATTTTTTGTTTGTCAGTACATAATACAATATGATTTTCATTTTGATATATTTTTGTCAAGCAAAAGATGGCACTTCATAAACATGAAAAGTGCAAAACTATGTTTACATTTTATTTTGTTGGATGCAAAACAAAGGAGCTAAATCACTGTTTAGAAAAGTTGATTGACAGGAGATGTAGTCTATAGATTGATGGAGGAAAAATTAAAATCAATATTTGAATCAGTTCCCATCAAAAAAAAAAAAAAAAACACTGAGATTTTTAAATGCAAAATAAAGTAGCTTTGTCATAAATTTAAAATATATGGTTTAGAAAAATCGATTAAAATCAGTCTATCGCTTGATTGCAAAAAATTAAAAAAAAAATTAAAATCCATATTTGAATCAGTTCCCATCAAAAAAAAAAAGACAGATTTTATTGGGTCTCAGAGGAAGACAGCGCTGTGTGGGTGAGGAAGAGGGAGAGATGCTCACCTTGACATCAGGCTGAGTCTGCCTTGCAGCCAGCCGAGGACTGCAGCGCCTCCCTGTGGTCCTCCTGATGATGTAGGGACTGGCCTCCCCCAGTGGAATATCAGCAAACCCTGAGGGACAAAGTTTAAAACAATGAAATAAAATCTAAAAACATGGATCTTTGCTGCATCCTGTACAGTGATTCATTATTTTGCTCCCAGTGATCTACCCCACCCCCACACTGGGAGCTGGATGGTCTGTGCTGATGATGAAGAGGCAACATAACACTGACCTTTCTGCACCAGGTCAGGCAGGCCCTCTGGCCTGAACTCTTCATCGTCCTGTTCCCCTCTTGCTCTGGGCGTCATGGTGTTGGCTTTGAGCTTCTTCGTCAGGTTGTGCAGAGCCTCCTGGGCGCTGTCTCTGTCACTGATTTCCTTATGACCCCGTTTCCCCGGAGACAGGCCCTGCGGAGAGCTCGGAGTTGTTGGCTCTTTAATGGCTGTAAGCTGTAATCATCTAAACTAACAGAAAAACTAGAAACATGTCACTCTCTATGTATGTATATCTATATAATGTGTTGATTCCACTTTTTAAACTGAATCACGTTGGATTTTCAAATATATTCTCATTTACTCAGATGCAGCTGTGTTCATAATACCTGAGCTGTTGAGGATGTTCTGCTTCTCCTGCTCCAGCTGTTTGCAGGTCTTCATCCAGAGGTTCATTTTGCTCAGAGCAGAGTCTCTCTCTTTAGACAGACGAGCTGAGCTGCATGTTAACTCGGAGACCTGGACGGATGGATGCAGGGAAGAAAATGTTGAATATGAAGCGCCATGTCAGGGTTTTTATTAGCAGGCTATGAGCGCACATGGAGACCAGAACCGGTCATTTGTTTTGTCCATCTGGACCTGATGGGACCTGTTTTGGATCGATGTTCCGACATACCTGCTCACCGAGCTGTGAGATGGACCGTCTGTGCGTCTCCAGTTCTTCTTCCATCGAGGCAACCGTTTTCTGGAGAGCCTCATGTTCTTGTGTGAGCCTCTCTTTCTCCTCTCTCGCCTGCTGCGTCTCTTCTTCCAGCAGAGAAAGAGCTGAAGACAGGTTGTTCTTCTCCTCCTCCATCATTAACAGGGAGGACTGTAATTGCTCAGTTTCAGCCTCTAACCTCAGCCTGTCCTGCTCTAATGAGGAGACGGTTTGCTGGAGGTTGTGTTTCTCCTTTTCTACCAACGACATCTTGGACTGAAGCTTTACGGTCTCTTCAGCTAACTCTGTTCTCTCCTGATCCATCCTGGCTTTCTCCTGGTTCCCAGACGCCAGAGCAGACTCAAGGTTATCTCTCTCCTTTTCCAGCTGTCCGTTTCTTTCCTCTAACCGATTCTTCTCTGCCATGACTGATGAGATGGATTCATCTAAAGCTTGCCTCTGCTCTGCCTCTTTCTCTTTCTCCTTCTCCAAAGCAAGAATTTCTTCCTCTTTAGCTCGAACAACTGTTTTAAGATCCTTTATTTCTTCTCCTAAAGACTCAATAGTTCTCCTATTTTTCCTTTCCGTCTCCGTCTGAACGTCCTGCAGAGAACTCAGCAGGTATTGTTTCTTCTTCTCCAACTCCAGCAACGCTGACTGCATCTTCTCCTTTTCCCGCTCGACCTCTGTGGACTTTTGCTCGAGGAAACTTCCTCTCTGCTGAGAAGCTTCCAGCTGGCCCTGAAGGTCTCCTACTTGTGCATTTTGTCTCTCAGATTCCTCTCTCGTCCGTTTCTCCAGCTCCTCTAGTCTTTGTTTCTGTCTGTGCTCTTCCTCTCTTCTGTCCATCTCTGCCTTCTCCAGACCCCTTTCCAGTTTGTCCTTAGCTGCCTTCAGCTCCTCTATCTCTACATTTTTCACGTCCAGCTCTCTCTCTAAATGAGCTTTCTCAGATCTCAGGGTGTCCAAAGTGGCAGACAGCTCAGACAGTTTCTCAGCGAGCTCTTTCTTCTCTTCCTCCACCTAAGATAATGAACACGGTGGAAGAACAAGCAGAAATGTTCACAACAACTGCTGAGATTCAGCATGATAACATGGAGGGAAAAAACAAAAGCAGAGGAGCGTCTCTGTTAAAACTCTTGCTAATGTGAGGATACCTTCTTCCTCTCCTCCTCCAGCTCAGCTTTTGCTGCTTCAGCCTGTGAGAGAGGAGATAAAGCTCAGCTTTTTAACAGGATCTTGCTAAAGTTTTCCTACCCTGTTGAACATGTCCACGTCACTTTAAAACCTCAAACTTAAATGTACTTAATTAGGATTTGATGTGACAAACCAACACAAAGGGGTGAATAATAATGGAAAATTATTTTTATATTTTTTATAAATAAAAATCTGAAAAGTGTGGTGTGTATCTGATTAGGGCCTGAGCTGGAAGGTGGAGCCTCCAATCCAGTTTCAAGCCTTTTTCTGTGTTCAAGCGGTTTTCTTCCATTATATTTCACTCCATCAGTCTTCCCATCAACTCTGACAAGCTTCCTTTTCTTGCTGAAGAATAACTCCCCACAGCATGATGCCACCACCACCGTGTTTAACCATGGGGGAGCCTTTTTCTCGGGGGGATTCCTCCACACCTAACATTTTACATGTTATTTTGTTCTCATCTGATCTGAACACCTCCTTTCACATGCTTGCTGTGTCCTCTACATGGCTTGTTGCAAACTGTCATCAGAGCTTCTCCTTGCCACTTTTCTATAGAGGCCAGATTTGAGGATTACACAGCTAATGGTTTTCATGTCCAGAGATTCTTCCGTCTTGGAAATGGAGATCTGCAGTTTACAATAGGCCCTTTGGCTGCTTCTCAGATAGTTTCTCTCTATGCCCTGCCTGTCAGTTCAGGTGGACGGCCATCTGTTGGTAGGTTTGCCATACTTTTTCAATTCTTGATGTTGGACTGAACTGTGTTCTGTGAGATGTTTAAAGTTTGGGATATTGTTTTATGACCTAACCCTGCTTTAAACATCTCCACAACCTTCTCCCTGACCTGTCTGCTGTGTTCCTTGGTCTTCATGATGCTCTTTTTACACTGATGTTCTCTAACAAACCTCTGAGGCCTTCATAGAACAGCTGCATTTTTACTGAGCAAGAAATAATGCCCTATGGTCACCAGCAGTTGGGGCTGTTTCAGCTGTGAGACGAGGCATGTAAGGCCTCTGGATTTCAGCTAATCTTCTTTGCTCCTTCCTCCAACCTTCTGCCTCTGCTGATCCGTCACCCCGCAAACCTCAGCGGGGCATCCTGCCGCCATGTACAAAATGTGGAATGACCAGTGAGACGAAGAGAGCAATGACCAGCACAATTCCCTCTACTCCTCCTTCTGGTCCGATGGAAAGATGGGAGACAAGTATGATGAGGTGGAGATTATGAGAGTGATCAATGATCCAGAGGACTCCCCTCCAGGGAGTTTAAGGGAGGAACAGCTAAGGCTAAAAAGCCAGGGGCCTTTAATGGAGGCGCTCTGGAAGAGGAATGTAATGAAGATGATGGCAATGGTAGGAAACTACCAGCAGCAGTTCTAGTAGTTCAGCAGTAAAGAGGAGCAGGAGACAACAGACCACAGGGGTGATTATTCCATGATCAGGTTTACTCAAAACAGCTGAGAAGATCTGTATGAGTTCAGAGACAATAAAGAGGATTCACAGTCACTCAGAAGCTTCATTAAGTTTAATAATGAAACATGGTGTGTGTGTGTGTGTGTGTGTGTGTGTGTGTGTGTGTGTGTGCTCACTGAAAGAGATCCGCATCAATGTTGAAATTAATGTTGGTCTTATAATTATTTATTGCAACTGTTCTTATGTCAGGGTGACCTGATGATACAATTTACAACTATGTTGAGCTTTACAAACAATAATGGGTTGCTCTAGTTTGAATTTACTGTGGACTTTCTGTAAACCATAAACGATCCATTACATTACATACACCTCTACTTACATTTGGCTAAATTGCCCTTAGAAAGTTGCAGAGAAACGTCTAGCCTTTGTGGCGCCTCATCAAGGTCCTGACATCATTCTGGGTGGAGGCTTGACCTCTCTTCTTGGCAGAAATACAGTTCTTGTTAAAAGTTTTGTTACCTGACATAGAACTGGCTTTTTAGCACAGTCCATATGTTTTCATCAGGGTCAATGTCATAAGATTAATGTTAGCCTAATTCACTGATTCAAAAACCAGTTTGGATGTGTGTTTAGTATAATATTGGAACAACCAACCGGGCTGGAGTTTCAATCTGACTGAAACCGTACACCTCAGATGAAATTATATGTTTTGGATCCTATAAACATACTGGAACCCCACTGTCATTGTCCACAGTGAGACTAATTTGACATAAACTCAGACTTTAGAGGGGACCAGCCAAGGAAGAAAGGCTCTTGCTCCAGCATGGAAGCAAAATTAGCAGGTGCCCACATGGACAAGCTGAATGTCTTCTGATCAAGAGTGTTTTAGCCACAATGAACGATATGTTTGGAACAACCAAGTGGAGGCTTGAAAACCTAAGGGTATTGCATGGGGGTGATAGTATCATGCTAGTCACTTTGCAGTCAGTGGAGGTGAAGCACTGTTCATCCAGCTTCTTCAGCTTCTCTTCAAACCAACAGCTAAATGTTTGAAAAGTGAATTTGTGTGTGGGAGGGGGGTATTATGTAAAATGTATTTTTTTTTTTTTTTTTTGGCTTTATATCAATTTATAATGTTACTCCCTCATCAAAAACATAACTGGAGTGGTGCTTTGACTCTTTCATGCATGTTTGAGGAGTCTTTAAATCTCTGGTGGCAGCCATTCAGGGGTGCCTTAATGTTCGCTCTCACAAAACACTGCATGTTCTCACAAAACTCCTCCTCGGAGCTGCAGTCTCTAGCCGAGCTTCCGCCTCAAAGAGCACCCCTCCCCACGACTTCCCCACTCAGCTCCACTAGGCGAGTGGCAGCAGCAATTAGCAAACACCTGGTGAAATTGCGCGTCTGCTGAGCTTATTATATGAACTACTTCTCTGTCCAATGCGCCTAAGAATGGTTGTAAATGGCATAATGGAGGAGCATTGTTGTGAAGACGTGCTGAAGGTGGAGTGTCGGAAAAACAAGGTGCTTCTTAAAGAGACAGAGGCTAATTTCAAGGTGACAAATTGCAAAGTCAAGTTTCTTTTAAGTTATGTTTGATATATACAGCATTTTTATAGCAACTGAAGATAACATAATTACTTGATTGTGCTATAAAATAGCACTATATGCCTGGAAAATACATAATACCGCCCCTTTAAACACATTAAAACTGGCTTTGAAATGTAAAAGCAGGCTAACATTATACATCTGGACACTGACCTCAACCCTATTATAAGTATGTGGGTCTGTGCCACACCCACGAGAGTGGTCAAATATCCAACTTCAGTTAGGACCCTAATAGGACCCTAATAACGGTCAGAAAAACAAAGTGATGTCTCTGCTACTTGTTAAAGTAAATTTAACCAAATATTAAATGTGGTGGTGTATGTATATATTTGAGCCTGCATGTATAACTTTCACCTCTTGTGGATAAGTGAAAATCCTAAATAAATTCAAACCTCCACACCTTATTTTTGTGATATGTTGCCTCATAATTCCACCCTGACAAAAGACCAGTTCCGTTAAATTCAGTGTGTGAATGTGTGTGTGTGTGTGTGTGTGTGTGTGTGTGTGTGTGTGTGTATGACTGAATGTAGCGTGAAGTGCTTTGGGGTCCTCTGGACTTGATAAAGCGCTATAGAAGTTCAAGCCATTTACCATTTAAATCTTCAGAATGGGGCATCACGTAGCGGGTAGAGCGGGCGCCCTGCGTGCAGAGGCTATCGTCCCGAGTTCGACTCCCGACCTCAGAACCTTTGCCGCATGTCATTTCCCCCCCTCTCTGCCCCTTTCCTGTCTACATACTGTCACAAAAATGGAAAAAAATGGCCACTAGAGCCCAAAACAAACATTGAAAAAAATAAAAAAAATCTTCAGAACAGCCAAAGTTTCTGATGCTTACGATGTGTATGTAAACATCTGACCAACACTGTATCTTTCGTAAATGAGTCACTGTTCGTATTATTGTTCATATCAGTTCAAAGGTTTCTTCAAGAACAAGGCTTCAAAGTTCACTTCTCAGTTTCTTTTACCCATGAGTTCCTCCACTGCAGATTATAATCTCCATAATAAAGACATCCTTTTTCCGGATGTTTTAAAGGGTTTGTATCAAAGTATGGCTGTAAGATTCAATGCAAATTATTAACACTAATTTAAATGTCTTTATGTGACAAAACGTCAGTTCATCATAAAATTACCAAAACCTTTCTTCCATGAGCGTCCTCCATCTTGTATGAAATCCCTGAGTTTGAGATGGTTTCTATGAAGACCTGACACTAGAGAACTGGCTTGATGAGCCACACGGTGAAATTCAGTGATGACTTTGCATCCAGAACATGTAAAGGGAACCGTGTACACTAAGGAACCTTTGCCTGAATTTCCACTGTTTCTGGAGGTATTAATACCTCAGAGGTCAGGGGCAGGAATGGCTTTATTCATGCTGATGTACTGACGCTGTCCTATCGGGAGCGAGCGGAGAAGCAGCGCATATACTCAGTGAGCCAGGGGTTAAACTCGGGCTGAACCACCATCCCAGCTTTATTTGGATCCGCTGACTTGGCCCGACGCCTCTCAGTTCGTTGGGACTGGATCTGACGCTCCACCTGCCGCCTGGTCTTAGCACGCAGAGCCGATTCATGAATCTATCCATAAAACAAATGGTTACGCTCAGGTCTTACTGAATACCGTTTACACGATAACAACGAAACCAAGCGTTACTTCACCTCAGCAGTTGAAGCTGCGGGACCAACATTGTGAGTCTTCCTGTCTGCGATGTCTGCATCCTTTTCTCCTGAGCCATACAGCGCAAAAGGATGTCGTCTCTCCTTTGTGTCCTCTTTGAGGGGCCATGATGGTGCAGGCTTCACGCGCTGGGAGCGCTGGGAGCACCAGGCTGGTCTTGTTGATTTGGAGGGTTTTCTTTGGAAAGGTCGGACTCCTCTTGTCTCTTTCTCTGGAAACATAAGAGAAAAACTTTTACAAGTCTTAGCCTGACTTTTAAGTATTATAATGATTAATTCCTGAATTAGATTTTCCTTTTTAGTGAATTTTATACAGTTTTGTTGTACTTTTAGATTAACATAAAGGTAAAGAAAATTTTATAAACTTTTCTTATTTTATTTTCTTGCTGTGATTAATTTACTTCCATTTGCTGTTTGAGTTAAATTTAGATGGTTTTTTTTAATATTTTTTTAATCCACTTAATTATTTGTGATTATTAATTTTAAAACTGTTATCAAGACTATAAGCTTTTTCCTTCTTAGGATCTCTATTCTCTCCTCCTCTATGAACAAAATATTTCTGTACATTTCTTGTTTATCTCCTTAGTTTTTTTTCTATTTGTTTGCTTAAATAAAGATTGACTGGTTGACTGGAAAATAAGGATGCATGTAAATAAAAACAAAAAAAAAAAAAAAAAACTTGAAATGTAAAAAAATCTTTAATTTGTGACAGAAGTCCATTTGATTAAATTTACTACAATATTCCAATTTAAAAGTAGGACATATGATGCATACAAAATTATGTAAACAATCTGAGCACAGATGAAAAACAACACTGACTGTTTTAAAACAGATTTTTCTGTCTCAATTCTAAATCTGTCTAAATTTACAGTGACACAGAAGTATTGACTGGTTTTAAAAAAAAATGTGTTGCATCATCTTTCCTCCTAACATTGTGTAGGTGTTTAGGAGCTGATGAGATCTGCTGCTGTAGTTTTTAGTCTGCTCTCTTTCAGATCTTTGCTTCATACACATTTTTAGTAGCTTAGCATTTTACTGTTGTATTTTTTTGTTTTTGCTTTTTTTTTTCCACACAAAAAGCAGAAAACGTTTTCAGTTGGTGAGAAGTCTTGACTAAAGCCAGGTCAGTCAAATAGCTTAACCCTTTTCATGGGATGTCGTGCAGTCTGGGCACACAATGCAGAACATTTAAATTAAAAGTCATTGGACTTAATCTATAAGAAAATAAATTTCTTTCTTATTTTTTCCAGTGTGCCTGTCTAATCTAACGAAAGCAAAGTAAGAGTTGTTCTGAAACATTTTACAGCTAATTATTTATTTTCTGGTCTTCAGTGAAAGACAACACAATTTTTTATTACCTAAACAACCAGAACAACTGTAAACATTAATGCTGAAAAAAAAAAGGTACAAACCTGAAATATTTTTTCCTGAAAAACAACTGAATCACATCAACCCAGTCCTGTTGACAAAAATGTAACATAAAAACTGTTTCCAACAGCAATTTTAAGGGTAGGTGAATTTGCTATTTAAAAGCTATAGTTGTTAATACGGCTTGAAAGGAGATATCTGTGTTCCTACCAGCAAAAATGAAGTGTCAAAAATATAGTATATATAAAAGTATAGTTTCTCTTAAATTGTCTGACACTTAAGGTACTCAGTATTTTCAGATTATATTTAATAATAAATTACCCTGGTCTCTGAGTGGAGCAGAGAGCTGTTTACTGGCTCTGCTGCTGACTCTCTGCTCCTCTTCCTCTCCCTGAAGCGCTTTATTTGACTCCCGGGTATCATCACACTGCGAACCTAAAGAGTGATTCACATCACGCAGGATATCATGCAAACATCACAACATGATTGTCCATTACTCTTTTGTAATTTAACGCTTACTGCGAGCTGAAGACTGTGGATCAGGCCTGATCTGCTCCTCATTCTGAATAGTAAGTCTGGGTCCAGCTCCTGCGGTTCTGGTCTCCTGCTGTCTGTCCACCTTGACCCCCTCAGCCTCCCCTGCTGCAGCTTCAGCTCTGCCTCCACTGGCTTCAACCTGATTCTTACTGGGATGAGGGGGGCTCCTTTCTCCAGAGTCTGAATCGCTGTCCGAGCCGTTCCAGAACCAGGGGTTGTGTGTGTGCTCCAGCAATCTCCGGGTCAGCCTGTAGGCCAGCATCTCCTCATAACACTTGGTGTAAGTCTCCCATTTGGGGTCTTTGAACTTCTTCATGTACTCTGAGCGTATCCTTTTAATCACCATCTTGCCCCCGGTTAAACTAAAAAAGAGCGAGAATAAACCAAAGGCTTTGTCACAAAGTTATGATAAGTCTATAATAACAATGCTACAACAGTGTCATAACAGCTAAAACCTCTCATATCAAGCTCCTTGTTTATCACCGCCAGAGATTTAAACCATGCTCCAGAGTTCAAACCAATAGCAGCACAGGATGCGGTTTCCCAGGACCCGCCTACTCTCTAACTGAGCTTACAGTTTGATTTTTTTTAGGCAACAAAAACAGAACCAGAGTCCAGTCCGAATGAAAAAGCGAAGCATGGCATCTGCTTTGTAAACCTGAACTGTTATTGCTTCGAAAATCGGCAGTTCAGCGAGGAATCTGACCAATCATAACTACGCGACCACCAGAAATTTCTTGAACGCGGTGACGTAACTCTCAGCTCTTCCTCTGATTGGCTGGCAAGATCAACCCGACAACAAACAGGCTGGGAGGTGTTTTATTGTAGCTATCCTTCCAAACCCATTTCCATGTCGTATCTGTAAACAAATAGCTTAAGAATAATTACTCAATCACGTCTTGCGATTATTTTTGATGACTTATGAAGATAAATAGTTATACAATTCTGCAAAATAATTTCTGAAGATTAATATTTCATATTTACATTATGGTTTTGATTCGTTCTGGCTGATTTGCCTGAAATATGTAAGATTATGACCACTGATCAAACCAAAATAACTTTAAGTGATTTCCTGTTGGTGGATATTTATTGCAGTCACATAACCTTTTACATTAGAAATAGTCTGATTACATAAATTTTATTTAAACTGTCTGAAATATATGTACAAATTTTTTTCCAGACAGCAGAAAATGGACACATGGTCAGTATGAAACTCCGAGATAGGCGAGATAAAATATATTTTCTGGAATTATCAACAGTGATATCATTGCTACGCATAAAATGATTTTTTATTCAACAAAGTTTTTAATATTGAATAACTTTCTTTTTTACAAGATAGAATAAATGAATAAAATGTATTATAAAAAAAACAAAACAGATGAACAGGAATCTCAGAAATAAATCTTAACTTCACTTCTTCTTGCAAACTTATAAAATCAAACCTAAAAAAATCTACCACTACTGTTAACATGCAATCATGTTGATGTTTTTGACATGATTGCATGTCAAAAACATGCAATGTTTTTGTGGGTTTTAGTTTTGTAGGGAATATTTATTCAGTGGATGGATGGATCCAGCTGAACTGACAAATGTACAGAGAAAAGACTGTGACTGCCATGTGTCAATTTTAAATGTATTTACTAGTTTAAGTTTAAGAAGTCTTTGCATGGCTATTTAGAAGTGAAGAAGTTAAGATTTATTTGTTAGATGCATGTTAATCTGTTTTTATAGTATATTTTTCATTTATTCGATAGTGTAAAAAAGATGTCTTGGTAAGTTATTCTATATTAAAAAACTTTGCAGAATAAAAGATAAATTTTTAGCAGGGATGATTTCACTGTTGATAACTACACAAAATACATTTCATCTTACTTGTAGACATTGAAAAAGAAAGGAGTGTTTTGATAATTGACTATAGATGGACAAACCCAGCATATCCCGGATAGTGATTATGATACACTTTACCCAAGTCTATCTTCAAAGAGTATAGTAAGATTATGAAATACCTATTCTGGATATCATACAGATTATCCTTTAACAGAATCCAAAGAATTATTGCTATCACCTCTGACGATTTTGGAGAAATAAATTCCTAAAGATGAGACAAAAGCATATCCTGGCAATATGATGTTTAATTGAGTCTATCTCCAAAACGCTGCAATAAAATTGTAAAATATTTATTCTGGATACAGTATTTCTGGATACAGTATATCGAGGTGAAAGTAATAGATATGTCATAAATATACATTTTGGATGGTTATACTTCTCCTTTTGAATCATTTCTATTTTTGTCGCCTGTATAAGTACCCCTGATCTATTACCGTAATGCACCATGTAAGCGCGAAGATAATCATTTTTAGAGAGCTGGCTTGATTTTATATGCAAGTGTCGGCTCAGTTGACCGCAGTCGAAAAACTTGAGTAAGAAACGACCAAAGTTAAAAAATAAATAAATAAATAAATAAATAAATAAAAGAAATGATGTGAGCGACCATTTTCAACACCTCCACCAGGAATCATTAAACATGTTCCTGAGGCTTGAATTCTGGTTTTCTACATGAAATACTTCGGCTCTATGCAGTGTCTATGTTCTTCTTTTTCAAGTATGCATTAAAATAGCCTGCATGTTGTTCAGTCTAACCCTCTTATAACAAATATATCGCTGTTATGTACAGTCTACACGTCAGATTAACCATGGCACCGTCGGAGTGCCTATAATCGCCTGTGGGCGGCTCGAAGAGACAGCTCCAAGACCAGCTCAGTAAATCCATCAAACAATCCATCCAGTCAACTCAACAACAGTTGACCTGCTCGACGGGAGCAACTCCTGCCTGCACAGATCTAATTTTGTATACAGCACACATACTTACTGCGAGCTCGGATTTCACGGAAGCGGCCCAGAGCAGATGGTGCTATGTAATAACACAGGCAGGGTCTCTGAATTTAGCTCCGCCCATCTGCGAGGACGCTTTTAAAAAGCCAAACACACCCCGCAACAGGTGGCGCATCCCTGTTTTCTGATGCACAATCTTGTCCGTTTGAGGTTAAAATGTTTAAGTGTTAGATCACAGTTACTTTAACTAATGCTGGTCCGGTTTTTTTTTTTTTTTTTTTTTTTGCTACAGTGAGTTTAAGAAAATCGGGTCAATAAGCGTTTTATTACAAGCAACATCAGTCAGTGCGAGATACAGACAGATGATACACCTCCTGTTGTTTTCGCTTAGACCCTATCCCCAGGATAAGCTGGTGAGCTCATATGCATATAAGGCAGAGCTTGGAGAGAGGGTCCCTCTGAACACAGTATGCTTTCGACTAAAAATGGTCCGGGGGCCAGGGAGGTGCATGTGGCAGCTCAACAGGATTCCGGAGCGGGTGTCAGGTGTCCCAGTACTACTGATCCGGACAGCTATAACAGCAGAGCTGCTCCTGGTGCTCCTGTTGCCTATGCGCATTCCTGCCAAGTGCTATTCTGAATGTGTGTGCTGAAGATGTTCCCACCTATTTGACCAAGCTGTCCCTCAATCAGAACTGATGATGATGTGACGCACCTTCATCCCACCTATACATCTCTTTATCAGACATGTGCCAGTCATGTACTCTACTTTTTTAATTTTCTTTTTGCGTAATGTTGGCAGTGTCATTGCAAATGTCATAACATTTGGTCAGGTTTTATATTTCGGTGTTATTTATTCTTATTTTTTTATGAATATTTTCTTCAACCCGTATGACATTCAAAAAGAAATCTAAAAACGTACCTTAATACATAATATTGCTGTAGCAATATTTAAAAGAGCATTTTCAAATAGAAACTTGGACACATAGCATGGGGGAAACCAGCTGTTGTTTTTTTTCGAGGTAGAAAATAATTTTAAAATATCTAATTTTTTATTTATATAAGAGGTTAAAATTTTAGAGTAATCATAAATACATGGGATTTACCAACAAAACCCCCAATTCTGTTCGTAGGCTACAAAATATTTCATAGGTGGAACAATTTATAAAACGTTTTTGCACACACGATCAGAATTTGTGTTGCTGCTAATTTTTTGACATTTCAAAGTTCAGGCAATAACCAACCTAAACCACTCCGAAGATACCACATAAAATTAAATAAATAATTACATAAAACCGGTGTTTTAAGAGTTAAGCATGCAGCAAATTCTTGAATATTTGTTCAGGTGCATGAGAACTGAAGTTATTGATGGACTTCAGAAGACTTTTTTATGTTTTATTGTGTATGACGGTCACTAAAAGAATTGTTTTTGTGTTCAAGGGTCATGTGTGGAGAAATTTATTCACTAAATAGTTACTGATCAGAGTCAGTGCTGATGCAGATTTTTGACACTCCCATTTCAGATAAAACTCACATCCACCACGAGAAATGTATATATATAAATATATCATATGGGGGGAAAAGAAAGAGAAAGTGAGGTTTTAATGGATAAAGCTGGCATTTAAGAGGTTAAAATTCAGAAACTTTGCATTTGTATTTTTCTAGAGAGGGAGAGAGAGTGACCGAAGTGCTAAAACTGGCAATTTATGGGTTATAGTATCAGACGATTTATAATAATGTTTTGTGCATGTTGAGGACTGAAGTCAAGCTTAGGATTTGTTTTTAAAAAGGAAACGTTGTCACATTATCGTTCTATGGCAGCCTTTAAACGATTCTTGTCCAAGGTTCCCACATGGAGCAAAAAAAATAAAGAAAAAGAAAAAGGTAAAAAGTCCAAAGGTTACGCTCCTGGTTTAATTTTAAGTTGTTGTGAAGGAAACCCTGAGATGGGAATTTGTTTTCACTGCATTTCTATAGGTCTTGTTTTAGATGCTATCACACTTTTTTTTTTTTCTTTTTTTTTTTTTTTTTTTTAGTTTTCCACCCTACCCTTTAAGAGAAAACCAAGGCCAGGGGCAAAAATACCAAATAATGGACTTTAATAAATTATCAATATGTATATACACTTACATTCACATGTGTTGGGCAACATGTCGTTGTTATCTTTTTTTATTAAAGTTTTTTGGTGTATGCATGGTTCAGTGGTTGTTTTCACAGCCTTTCTCCGTGCAACACAGACAACAAACAGAAATATGCAGATTTTAAACCAATATAAATTGCATATGGATGTCAACGGCGCAGACAGACAGTCCATTGACAGCAGTGTTGCTGTGCCGCAGAGCTCTTCCTTCCTCCTTGCTCCTTCTCCAGGTTTCCGGTGGTGATGGAGAAGCTGGTGAAGAAGATGGAGGATTTAGAAGCACTTCCTGTGGACAATGCTGGGGCCGGCCTCGTCGTACTCCTGCTTGGAGATCCACATCTGCTGGAAGGTGGACAGGGAAGCCAGGATGGAGCCACCGATCCAGACGGAGTACTTCCTCTCGGGAGGAGCAATGATCTAGGGAGAAGAAGGTAGCAGGTGTTTAGTAAAAAGCCGATGAGCAAGAACCTTGTGCGTAATTGCGTATTTTTTTGTGCGTAAACTGTTTCAATCAATAAGTTTGTTTACCTTGATCTTCATGGTGCTGGGGGCCAGGGCAGTGATCTCCTTCTGCATACGGTCAGCAATACCAGGGTACATGGTGGTACCACCGGAGAGCACATTGTTGGCGTACAGATCCTTACGGATGTCAATGTCGCACTTCATGATGCTGTTGTAGGCAGTCTCATGGATGCCAGCAGACTCCATTCCTGGTCAGGTGAGAGCACAAGTGTTAGGAGGACTTATGCGGACTCACAGATGCAATTTTAAAACAAAATAATTAATATTTGAAGTACCGATGAAGGAAGGCTGGAAGAGGGTCTCGGGGCAACGGAACCTCTCGTTACCGATGGTGATGACCTGACCGTCGGGAAGCTCGTAGCTCTTCTCCAGGGAGGAGGAGGAGGCAGCGGTGGCCATCTCGTTCTCGAAGTCCAGGGCCACATAGCACAGCTTCTCCTTGATGTCGCGCACGATCTCACGCTCAGCTGTAGGTAGGGAGATTTTTAAGTGATTATTAAGAGAGCAGAGGAGCGAGGAGAAATGTGAGCACGGCTGTCGTTACATATGTTCTAAAGCTATCCATAAAGAAAATTTAAAGTTAAATTTAAAAAGATTATTTATTTATTTTGCGTAATTTGATGTATTTTTTTTTTATAGATCAGATTGAATTCCTCACCGGTGGTCACGAAAGAGTAGCCACGCTCAGTCAGGATCTTCATCAGGTAGTCGGTCAGATCGCGACCAGCCAGGTCCAGACGCATGATGGCGTGGGGCAGGGCATAACCCTCATAGACTGGGACGTTGTGGGTCACACCATCACCAGCATCCAGCACAATACCTGAGATGAGGCAAGAGGATGAGTTTAGTAAAGCCCGAGCGATCCTAAAAAAATCTTAAAACTATGAAGCATGATGTGACGGGCTGCGACTAAAGTAGGTGCGTAAATATTCCAAGAAATGCTGTGGGTAAAGGCTGTGCGTAAACTTATCTCATCTGAAAAATATTCAGGTAAATTGTGTGGATCTTTGTGGGGAGTCGCAGCTGTTTGCAGTTGTAATTCTCACCAGTGGTACGGCCGGAAGCGTACAGGGACAGCACAGCCTGGATGGCCACATACATGGCGGGGACGTTGAAGGTCTCAAACATGATCTGGGTCATCTTCTCCCTGTTGGCCTTGGGGTTCAGGGGGGCCTCAGTGAGCAGGGTTGGGTGCTCCTCAGGGGCCACTCTCAGCTCGTTGTAGAAGGTGTGGTGCCAGATCTTCTCCATGTCGTCCCAGTTGGTGATGATACCGTGCTCAATGGGGTACTTCAGAGTCAGGATACCCCTCTTGCTCTGGGCCTCGTCTCCGACGTAGGAGTCCTTCTGACCCATACCGACCATGACACCCTGGAAGAGGGGGAAGAGGAGGAAAAGAGAAGGTTATCCATGGGCGTGAGTACAGAGGTGCGACCTTTGTGTAGCCAGACTGGCCACACATTGCGTAAATGTGCAAAATAACGGCGTGCGTCACAAAGACAGCACATGTGACAAATTTAGTCTCAATGAGCCAGAGCCACAGTTATATGGCTCACTCTTAGAAACTAAAGTTAAAGATCATACTTTATAAAAACCCTCTGTTAAACATATTTTTGGACAATATTTCTACTTTTTATGTAGAACACCGGTTCAGGTGTCATAATTATACCAAGTATGAAATAAATTTCTATTAGTTTGTATTAAAGTCTAACAATTTAGAGGCTTTTCTTCCTTGGTTACCTGGTGACGGGGGCGGCCGACGATGGAAGGGAACACGGCCCTGGGGGCGTCGTCTCCGGCGAAGCCAGCCTTCACCAGGCCGGAGCCGTTGTCGCACACAAGAGCGGTAGTCTCATCGTCGTCACACATGTTGGCTTCTGTCACAGAAAGATGTGCGTGGAGGAGAGAAACAGAAAGACCTGAGCGCACTGAATCACTTCACCATGTGATAATATTAATTAAATTCACACCAAACTTTGTAGGAACCCACTTTTTTACTTAACATTAAAACGGCTACGTTAAATTAATGTAAATTATTAGAGACAATTCCAAGATTTACAAGAATTGGGAGCATGATCCATCCCTTGCGCTACATATTTGTCAAATTATTACGCATTTATTATAAGCTTTAATTTGAAAGTCACTGATATGACACCAGCTGCAGATTCCTTCAAAAAACTGTTGGTATTTGATTGGATTAACAAAACGGTGGATAGTAAATTTGAGCAGATTTTAGATTTTAATTTTAGGCGAAAATGTGGATGTCCAGTTATGTCACTGGACATCATTTTTAGCTAGAAAATTTACCTTTAAAACTGAGGAAATTTTATATCATAATTCGCCTTCTGTCATGATTTACAAGCCTGACTTATTTCCTTATATAACAACGAGGAAATGGGTAAGGCTAACAGTAATCTTGAGTTTTATCAATGCCAATCATTATTAAAGGTTAGTCCTACATTTTCAGATTCTAAGACTGTAACTGTTCTTCCTTGTGTGTATTTTATAAACTGTCCCATATCCCCCATCAGCTCTATCTGGTCCTAGGCCCTGCGTCTCCGGCCCTTTCCCCCCAATTTTCCCTGGATGCTCCACCGGTTCTCTGACTAAGGCCTACAGTCTGCTGCTCCAGCCTGGATGAGAAGCTTCGGAAGCGGCGGGTCCTCACAGGAGTCTTACCTTAGGTGTTTGTCTGCGGCTCGGAGAGAACGACCCAACCAATGCTGCTGCTGAACCAGCTGGAGTCCTGGCTGCTGCCCGTCCTCCTTTTATACCAACCTTCCACCATTCACAAAGCTCAGCACTGGCCCCCATCCCGGCCCTCAGCCATATTAGGATGCTACCAGGCACAGGCACCAGGAGTGGGTGGGTGGGGTCGGTGGGTTGCGGGGACAGTGGGGTTCTGGGGGGTGGGAGCTCCATCCATCAGGCTCTCATTGATGGGGATCGAGAGTGACGCTGTGCGCCCCCAGCGAGCAGAGTGCGCGCTCCATTTATGGACCTGTCGCTCTGACCTCCCTTCGAGCCCCGCAGACCCACCTAGACGGCCGTATAAGGAGCCACCGCGGGCCACCGGGGGGGTTTCTAGGGGAGATGCCAGTTGCTCCCAAGCAGGGTTATAGATTTGCTACTTGTAGGCCTCATCCAGCCTTAAAATGGGAAAATGCTTCCCTCATGTGAACCGAATTAGGCCGCAGAGATCAGAGCCTAGGGCCAGGTTATGCAGGGATGGTCCCAGGAAGGATCCTATGGCAGTACTGGATGGATTCATAGAAATCAATTGATGAAGACCTTTTGGCAAGTGCTAAGAGCAGATGCATTATTCTAATCATGAAATGTAGTGAATTTGTCTCTGGCAGACTGTTAGTAACTAATTGCATAGATGTAGTGATCTTACTATCACTGTTTTATAAGATTGAATCAATTGGTGCACAATTTAAGCCCTCTCAATCAGAGGCTTTTATTTACTGCACTCAGTGTACACTGTGCACAGATTTCCTTCTGCAAAACAAAGCACACACATCCCACCAGCATTATTATGCAATCTCTCCTTTGAATTAATTCAAAGTTTGATTTTTATTTATTTATTTATTTATTTATTTTTGCAAAGCACATGGCTCCATATTCACACAGCTCAGTTTGAGTTGAACTAGCCACTAGGTGAAACCTTATCCTCATGCAGGGCCTATACTTTGCTCTGTCACTGCAGCAGTCAGAATAATTATAACTCTGCTGGAGGTGGTAGTGGTGGAGATGGTGTGTGTGTCTGAGAGAAAGACAAATGTGGAGACTATATGCATGTGTGCACATGCTTGTTAGTGTGTTTTATAGCATGAGGGAGAAGGAGGTGCAAAGATTGCGCTGTGTTCCAAGGAAGCGAGGAGCACAGGAGGATAGAAAGGTGGTAGAGAGGAAAGAATAATGCATCATTTGGGAAAGTCATCTGGCTCTTAAGACAACTCTAAAGACAGCAAGACAGCCCTAGACATGGAGTATAAAATAGCTCATTGATAAATCTTTACATTTTAAATTCCTGAACACTCATGTATGCCATATCATTTAACTTAGATTTAGGGCTGTACTTAGACTAGACCACTCTAAAACCTTCATTATCTTTCTTTTTACCATTCAGGGATGTTCATGTTTGTTTGGGTCACATCATTGTTCTGCTGCATAATTCAAGTGCACTTGAGTAGAAACTCGCTCTTTCTTTCATCAGTTGTGTCAAGTTGTTCAGGTCCTGAAGCAGAAAAGCAGCCCCACACTATTCCCACCATTAATGATGGTAAGGATGATGTTTTTGCCTGAAATGGTGTGTTTGTTTTATGTCAGATATAACGAGGACAGAAACCTTCCAGAAGGTTCCACTGTTGTCTCGTCAGCCCCAAAAATATTTCCCATAAGGGGCTCATCAAAATACTTTTTGGGAGTGAATAAGATGAGGCATTGTGTTCTTTTTGGTGAGCAGTGGTTTTTGCCTTGGAACTCTACCATGGATGTCATTTTTGGTCAGTCTCTTTCCTATTATTGAATCACAAATGTTGACCTTAGATGAGGTCAGTGTTTTTCTGTTGTTAAAAGGTTGAACTTAGCTCTTTTGGGACCAAGTGGATGTACTGTCAACAGGTTCTAAGAGTAATTTTGGTTGGTCAGCTGCTCTAGGAAGGTTTCATTACTGTTCTATGGTTTCTCCATTTGTGGATTTTTGAAATTATACATTTTCTTAAAGCTGCAGTATGTAACTTTTATTAAAAAAACAACAACATATTTTTCTACATATTTGTTGAAACTGTCACTATGTCGTGACAGTATGGTGAGACAGATAATCTGTGAAAAAATTGAGCTCCTCTGCTTTTCCCCCAGTGCTCCCAGTGCTATCTAGAAACAATTAATCAGAGCGAGGAGGCGGGTCTTAGCGCTGTCAAGCACCGTCTGAGTGGCGCTGCTCGACCCCCTCTCTCTCTTCTTGCTCTCTGCTACGCTGCAGCTCGCAGAGGCTACCCTAGTTAGCATGGCCACCGATGACGACGGATAAGGTTTTCCTGGAATGATAAGTTGTTTCCCCGCCATTAGCACATTTAGCAGCGAGTAAATGAGTTTGAGTGACAGCGCTAAGACCCGCCTCCTGGCTCTGATTGGTTGGTTTTGGTCGGGAGCGGCGCATTAATTTCTTCAGACGGCAAAAGAGGCTCAGGGAGGAGGTGGAGGAAATCAATCCTTTCACAGATTACCTGTCTCATAACATACTTTCACAACATGATGACAGTTTTAAGAAATATGTAAAAAACAACAACAACAACAACAACATACTTTTGTAAAAGTTACATACAGCATCTTTAACAAGAAAGTTCTGCTGATATATAAAATCACAATAAATCACAACTATTTAAACAAATAAATAATACATGATAAATAAAACCAAAAGACACAGCAAAATGGCTTTGCAATCCTTTTCAAATTGATAGATGTGAATGACTGTTTCTCATCTGTACTTGAATTTATTTTTACTTGGGGTCATGTGTGTTTTTTTTAAAGATCTTTCAGCCTACTTCATGCAGTCAAACAGGTTCTGTTTTTTTTTTTAGTTTCTGTTTCTGGTCAGTGAAATTGAGCTTAACTGTCATAAAATGTGATTAACCAAAATTAATTAATGATTTAAGAAGAGCAGGAATTTCTTTTTAAAATTAGACTAGGTTGCTAGGTTATCTTGGTCTGATGTTAACAGTTGTTTCTTAAAATCTAAGTGTGACAAAGAAGCACAAACAGAAGAAATCTGTAAGGGTTCTAATACTTTTTCACAGTGCTGCGTATGGAAGCAGAAAGAGGTGATAAACTAAATATTGGTGGATGAGAGCTAAATGGGTGAGGCCTCCTCTGGACCACTGCATGGATTAGGAAATGTGTGTTTGTGTGGGGGTGGGAGCTCTGAGAGGCTGTAGAGCGAGAGCGAGGCTGAGCTACTTTTATGCACTTGTTGTGAGCCATTCTGGACCCGAGGGCCAGCAAAACGCCTAAAATGTAAAGGGGCTGGCAGTTGTCAGGGAAGGAGGCATGGTCGAGGGGAGGGGGGAGGTCAGAGGGGCCACGGTGGGGGAGGAAGAGAGTGAGGAGAAAGAGGAAGGTGGACAAGTGTGTGCAGCAGGTGGCAGAGAGCATGAGTTCAGTTTGCTTGGCAGCTGAGTAACAGAGAACAGCAGATTTAAGTCAGTTTAAGCAGGATGGTGGAGGGAGATTTCAAGGATTGTTGATGCAAAGTGATTTTTCTTGGGTTGGGGCTTGTAAATGCATGTTCAGTTACTGACTGTACTGTTCATATTCTCACAGATTTAACTTGGCTGAAGGTTTCTAGAGGGACTCTGGAGACCCTGAAGGTTGTCCTGTTTTTCTTTCTTTTTTTTTTTTGAAAGAGAAATGTCTTTTTTGAGACTTAAATCTATTGGTGTCTATATTTTTTGCAGAGAAAAAGGACTTGGACAGCAATATCTTCACAAATTTGCATGAATGTCTGCTGTATCTGTTCTCCCTAATTTTGTTATCGACATGCTAAAAACCTACTTTCAGCACTGCTCTGCTTTTATTTTATGAATTTAGATTCAGAAACTGTGTAAATGTACCCATAGACAGTATAAGCATTCAAAATCTTCATAGATATATACAGGAAAGACCATAGACAATTTGTTTGGTACAAACAACAACCCCTTAAACTGGTGAGAAATCTCTGATTTGTAGATATGAAGTGGTTCTTCAACACATTTATACAAACAGGTGGTTATTTTTTGGATTCGGTATGACCTATTTGCATTTCCCTCTTAATGTTCTCACTTTATAACTCCATAAAGAAGTAAAAGCTGTGAATTGAGTCATATAAGACAGAAAAGTGTCAGCACAGATCCTCAAATAGCCTCTTTGTGGCTGCATGGAGCAAACAGTGGAGCTGTGGCACATAGAGCAGGAATATGTGCAGGAAAGAGAAACACCTGCCTCACAGTCGGAGTCAGAGAACACTCTGTTAAAGGCAAGGCAATTTTATTTGTATATCACATTTTCAGCAGTAAGGGAATTCAAAGTGCTTTACATGATTAAAAGGAAAATCTAACAACAAACAAGCAAAAAAAGCTAAAACATTACATTTCAGTGACAAAAGTGAAAACGAAGACAAGTTTTAAAACAAACTGCTGTTTATGATGTTCAGTTGGCAGCTCTAAACAGGTGTGTTTTTAGCCTTAATTTAAAGGAACTCAGTGTATCGGCTGTTTTGCAATTTTCTGGAAGTTTGTTCCAGATTTGTGGTGCATAAAAACTGAAAGCTGCTTTTCCATGTTTGGTTCTGATTCTAGGGATGCAGAGCAGACTAGAACCAGAAGACCTGAGTGGTCTGGAAGGTTGATACAATGACAACAGGTCTTTAAAGTACTTTGGCACTAAGTCATTCAGTGATTTATAAACTAACAAAAGTATTTTAAAGTATTTTCTCCGAGCAACAGGGAGCCAGTGTAAGGACTTTAGAACTGGGGTGATTTGCTCTATTTTCCAGGTTTTTGTGAGAATATAAGCAGCAGCGTTCTGGATCAGCTGCAGCTGTCTGATTGATTTTTTTTAGGCAGAAGCTGTTGCAGTAATCAGTGTGACTAAAGATAAATGCATGGATGAGTTTCTCAAGATCTTGTTGGGACATTAGTCTTTTAATCCTGGAAATGTTCTTCAGGTGATAGAAGGCCAACTTTGTAACTGTCTTTATGTGTCTCTGAAGGTTCAGGTCTGAGTCCATCACTACACCCAGATTTAAGGCCTGATCACTAGCTGTAATAACAGAAGCTGCATGCTGACTCTAGTTGGTTTCTCTTTAGGTCCAGATATAATGATTTCAGTTTTGTTTCTGTTCAGCTGAAGAAAGTTGTGGCACATCCATGCGTTGATTTGTTCTAAGCATCTGTTCAGTGATTCAATGAGTTCATAGCCACCTGACATTGTAATTTAGAGCTGTGTATCATCTGCATAGTTACAGTAACTTATCTTATTATTTGTTATAATCTGAGCTAGCAGGAGCATGTAGATATTATATAAGAGGGGACCCAGGATGGAACCCTGGATGATCCCGCATATACTTCTGTCTGCTCCGATTAACTGTTATAAAGGAGCAAGGAAACAATGACAGTCAAAGTTTAAATTACTGAAAGGAGCATGATGAATCTGACCTTAGCTCAAACATTGAGTCCTTGATGTTATATCTTTTAATCATATTCTGCTGATGTAAAGAGCCTTGATAAAGTATTCTTTGAATTTCTTCACATTTTGTCACATTACAGAAACACAGTTCATTGTAGTTTATTGGTGTTACATGGGGTAGACAGAACCAAAATAATGCGTAATTTTGAAGTGCAGGGAAAAGGATACATGATTTGAATTGTTTAAACAATAAAAATCTGAAAATGTGGCATGCTTTTGTATTCACCCTCACGGAGTCATTCTTACAAGTGTCTATGAACATTTGTTTTTACACTCTTGTGACAGATTCTGCTTGATTTAGGTCTGGACTCTGACTGATTCTAACACATGAATATGCTTAGGTCTAAGCCATTGTTGCCCTGGCTGTATAAGCCCTGCCTGCTAGAAGGTGACCTTTCACCCCATTCTCAAGACTTTGGGGGCCCTCTAACAGGTTTACTTCCATAATTGTTCTGTATTTATTTCCATTCATCTTTACAGAATGATGCTGCCACCACCATGTTTCACTTTGGGGATGTTGTGTTCAGGGCGATGTGCAGAGTTTGTTTTCCTCCAATAATTGCAGTTTGCTTGCGGGCCAGAAAGTTCGATTTTGGTTTCATCACTTTGTTTACTGAGAGCCCAACATGGTCTGTTGTAAACAATAAACAGGACGTCTTATGGCTGTCTTTCAACAACGACTTTGTTACTACCGGTCCTCCATAAAAAAGCAGCATAAAATAAGAACAAGTACTGGTTGTCACTGATTGTCATTTTATGATCTTTACAGGTAGAAAACTGTAAAAACCATGTGTTCTTCTCCTTCACAATTACTTTGCATTAGATTATCATAAAAAACAAAGTAGATCAAAGGTTGTGGCTGTAAAACAAAAGTGTGTGAAAAAACTGAAGGGTGATCAATGTTACTATGACTGATTTTTGCAAAACACTGCGGGTCTACAATAAACATTGGTCTGATTGGGCTCCCTGCAGTCATAAGACAGCATATAAGACCAAGGCTACAGCTCAGTGATAATGGCCCCACCTGGTGTCAGTCTGAGAAATTCCACAAACTTCACATCTTGGTCTTGTGCTTCTGAGGTGCTTTGTTTTTTGAAAAATAAAAGTGCAGAAGGTATATTTCCCTAAATATCATTTATAGTTGCTCTGATAAGGTGCAGAGACAAAGGAGTGGTGCTTTATTTAACCCACTAGGCCTTAAAAAACCCCAAATAAACATAAACCACAAAAATTTCAAGAAATAAAAATGATGAAAATAAACATTTCACTTTATCTTCTGAAATAATACTTTATAAAATATGGATAAAACTTAAGTCATCCTTGTACAGCTTCATATTAAAACTTTTTTTTTTAAAAAATTAATACATTTGTACTTCCTTTCACGGACGTTCATCCTACACTGACAAACAGATCAGTCTGAGCCTTTCTTCTAACCTAAAGTGAGTCAAATAACAACTTTGACTTCCATTACCTTCCTTTTAACATTTGCTAAACACAAAAAGAAGATCAAACATGAAGTTAAAACATCAAATGAAAAGATTAATAAACTGTTGGCTAATTTTCCACAATGTAATCTGAATGGAGGCAAAAACAAGTCACTCTTTAGGTGAAACAAGGTAAAACAAACAAGAAAATGATAAAAAATAATAATATTAAAAAAAAAAAAAAAAAAAAAAAAAAAAAAAAAAAAAAAATCAAGCTGAACCCAGATTCTGTTGCCATACAGTCTACAAACTTAAATGAATAAATATTTCACAACTCCACATTTACAAAACCACAAACTGATAGACACAAAATTAACAAGATTTAATGAAAGTTCAGCGTTGGATTCATTCTCAGTTTCCATGTCAATCTCTTTTATGGGCTCAGTCTGTTTAAATGGTTGACATGCATTACTGCCTCAAACAAAAAAAATTGTTAATAGTAGGATGTCATTCAGAGTTACAAGTCATCAGAGTGGTTCTGTGAGAGGCAGTACTTGCATTAAAGCTGCCTTGGGCAAACCCCTTTTTTTGGCCACCCTTGTAAATATACCATAATATATATCTATATCTATATCTATATATATATATAAAAAAAAAAAAAATTCCCTTCTCACCCCCACGGGTGGTCTTTCTCAACCTCTGAGCTCGGGTCCTCTACCAGAGGCCTGGGAGCTTGAGGGTTCTGCGTAGTATCTTGGCTGCGCCGAGAACTGCGCATTTCTGGACTGAGATGTCTGATGTTGTTCCTGGGATCTGTTTTAGCCACTGCTCCAGCTTGGGGGTGACTGCCCCGAGGGCCCCGATGACCACAGGCACCACTGTGGTCTTCACCTTCCAGGCCTTCTCCAGTTCCTCTCTGAGGCCCTGGTATTTCTCCAGTTTCTCGTGTTCCTTTTTCCTGATGTTGCAATCGCTTGGTATTGCTACATCCACCACAACGGCTTTCCTCTGTTGTTTATCCACCACCACGATGTCCGGTTGGTTCGCCATTACCATTTTGTCTGTCTGGATCTGGAAGTCCCACAGGATCTTAGCTCGGTCATTCTCCACCACCTTTGGGGGTGTGCCCCACTTTGATCTCGGGGCTTCCAGTCCATATCCTGCACAGATGTTTCTGTACACTATGCCCGCCACTTGGTTATGACGTTCCATGTACGCTTTCCCTGCCAGCATCTTGCACCCTGCTGTTATGTGTTGGACTGTCTCAGGGGCCTCCTTGCACAATCTACACCTTGGATCTTGTCTGGTGTGGTAGATCTGAGCCTCTATTGCTCTGGTGTTTAGGGCCTGTTCCTGTGCAGCCAGGATGAGTGCCTCTGTGCTGTCCTTGAGTCCAGCTTTTTCCAGCCATTGGTAGGATTTCCTGATATCAGCCACTTCAGTTATTTGTCGGTGGTACATCCCATGTAGGGGCTTATCCTCCCATGATGGTTCCTCCAGCACCTCATCCTCTGGTCCCCATTGTTTGAGACATTCGCTGAGCACATCGTCAGTTGAGGCTTTGACCTTGATGTATTTATGGATCTTGGATGTTTCATCCTGGACAGTGGCTCTCACACTCGCTAGTCCTCTGCCTCCGTCCTTACGGCTCGCGTATAGTCTCAGGATGCTGGATTTAGGGTGGAACCCTCCATGCATGGTTAGTAGTTTCCGAGTTTTAACATCCATGGTCTTTATCTCTTCCTTTGGCCAGCTTATTATTCCTGCAGGGTATCTGATTACTGGCAAGGCATAGCTGTTTATCGCACGGATCTTGTTCTTGCCATTGAGCTGGCTTCTCAGGACTTGCCTTACTCGTTGGAGGTATTTGGCTATGGCTCCTTTCCTTGTGACCTCATTGAGGCTGCCATTTGCTTGTGGTATTCCCAGGTACTTGGAACTGTCCTCAATGTCTGCTATTGTTCCCTCTGGGAGTGAGACCCCTTCTGTGTGGATGACCTTCCCTCTCTGTGTAACCATCCGACCACACTTCTCTAGTCCGAATGACATCCCAATGTCAGTGCTGTAGATCCTGGTGGTGTGGATCAGTGAGTCGATGTCTCGTTTGCTCTTAGCGTACAGCTTGATGTCATCCATGTAGAGGAGGTGACTGATGGTGGCTCCGTTCTTGAGTCGGTATCCGTAGCCAGTCTTGTTGATGACTTGGCTGAGGGGGTTTAGACCTATGCAGAACAGCAGTGGGGACAGAGCGTCTCCTTGGTATATGCCACATTTGATGGACACTTGTGCAATTGGCTTGTAGTTGGCTTCAAGGGTGGTTTTCCACATCCCCATCGAGGCTGCAATGAAGGCTCTTAGAGTCCTGTTGATGTTGTACATCTCTAAGCATTCAATGATCCAAGTTTGTGGCATTGAGTCATAGGCTTTCTTGTAATCAATCCAAGCCGTGCACAGGTTGGTGTGTTGGGTTTTGCAGTCTCGGGCGACTGTTTGGTCTACCAGGAGTTGGTGTTTGGCTCTTCTGGTATTTATGCCGATGCCCTTCTGTGCTGTACTCATGTATTTATCCATGTGCCCACCTATCTTAGCTGCTATGATGCCTGACATGAGCTTCCATGTTGTAGAGAGACAGGTTATTGGCCGATAGTTGGATGGGACCGAACCCTTTGAGGGATCCTTCTGGATCAGGATTGTGCGCCCTTCAGTTAACCATTCAGGGTGAGTCCCACTTTGTAGCAGCTGGTTCATTTGAGCTGCCAGTCGCTCATGGAGGGCAGTGAGTTTCTTTAGCCAGTAGGCATGGATTATGTCAGGACCTGGTGCTGTCTAGTTTTTCATACCTGAGACTCTTTCTTGGACATCTGCCACTGTGATAGTTACTGGGGCTTGCTCAGGGAGGTTGCTGTGGTCATCTCGTAGAGAGATTAGCCACTGTGCATTGCTGTTGTGGGTCGCCTCCCTTTCCCATATGCCTTTCCAGTACTGTTGGGTCTCCAGCCTTGGTGGGTCTGCTCTGTTGTTATTACCCTGCCATTGAGAGTACACTTTAGCTGGTTGGGTGGAGAAGAGCCGGTTAATCCTCCTGGCTTCATTTTCTCTCGTGTACCTCTTTAGGCGACTGGCCAAGGCTTGGAGCCTTTGTTTGGCAGTTTCGAGCGCTTCAGGTATGGGCATCTGGCTGTACCGCTTGGGTACCGGTCTTTTGATTGCACCTCTTTGGAGCTCTGACAATTGGCTCACTTCCCTCCTTGTTACCTTGATTTTAGCCTCTAACCGTCTTTTCCATGGTGGGTATTGAATCTCATGGTTGCTCCTATAGCCGAGCATCTCAAGGATCACTGATGCTGAGTTGTAAACCAGCTCATTGGTTTCCGTTATGGTGTTGGTAGGGATCGTTCTCAATGCTGCATTCACATCTTCAATGAGACTTTCTGATGGTACTTCACTCAGCCGTTGTAATTGGCATCGGGATTGCCTGGTGTTCATTCGGGCCACGATCCTACCTCTCAGGTCAGTTGCTGCCTCGTTCAGCTTTGATGGTTCGTTCATTATTGGGGCTGCATACCCAATCTCCGGGTGGGGAGTTGAAGCTAACTCCCCTCTGACCTGGCGTCCTGGCTCCCCCTTGCCGTAGCATTTGTGTTGTACCTCGTCTATCTCAAGTTGTGACAGCATTTGCCGTTTGCGGATGTTGGAACACTGAGCTACTAGTTGTTTGGCAGTTAATGGGGATGTCGACGTAACCATTCCTCCCGCATTCTTTGCATGTAACCCCTCTGACTAGGGTTACTTGAGTAGTAGCATTCCAACAGATCCAACTTTTCACCTCTCGCCCAATTCCGTCTTGTTCCAGTAACCCATTTTTCGTGAAGGTGCCCTGGTTCCCCAGCACCTGACATATACACATATATATATATATATATACACATATATATATATATATATATATATATATATACACACATATATATATATATATATATATATATATATATATATATATATATATATATATATATATATATATATATATATATATATACACATATATATATATACACACACACTAGCAATTATAGCTTTATAGATTAACACAGGGGGCACAGTCTTTTGAGATTCTGGACAAAAAGCAATAGAAAAGCTGTTTGGTGCACAACCTTTTTTGAGTGCTTGCGCCATCCCTCAAATAAGGGCACCCTGGATGGAAACCACATCACCCACATATTGAAAGAAACTGCCAGCAAGTCTTACGCTTAGATTTTCATTTGGAAGTCAAATATAACAAAAAAGACAGGCTTTAATGAAGACTTTTCAAACATTTTCTGAAGGTAATTTGTCCTTCTAAGTCCGGCTTTCTTTACCAGCTGTAATATTTATTTTGCAGTGAACAAGGCAGTGGTTTTCAACCTGTTTATAAAGAATCAAAGGCTTTCATGTTGACATTCTGAGGACAGAGGAGGTATTTACATCTCTGAGACTGAGATGGACAGTTGTTATACAACTACTCTGATTAGCAAAGGAAAACCTTAAGTAGGACTCTGATATACAAAGCACCTCTGATTCTGGTGATGTTTTGCAGACACGATCCACTTTCATAAAAACGGTCAGGTTGAACAGCTTTATAGCACCCAGTTCAAACCAAAGGGAAATAGCTCTACATGGAGATGTTGAAGCAAGACAATTTTACATGGAAAACAATTTATAGATCAAAACACTCCTAAGACAGTGTCTGATCATTTCCAAACATGAGCACACGTTGGTCAATAATGTCTTCAATACAGTATAAAAACCACGCTTAGCTGCTTATATTTGTTTAGGCCCTAAAAAGAGCAGTAAAAAGCTTCAAGTTTTAAAATAATCTGTTATACAAACACCAATACATAAATATACATTTAGCAGAGTTTTTGGCTGGTTTACGTGTCTTTAATAGTATAAATAGTAGAAAGGGAAAGGGAAACAGAAAGTGTTTCATAGCAAAGGATGAAAACGGAAGTGGGAGGGTTAGATTTAGAAATCAGAAGTTGTTCACTAATATCCAGTGAGTAAAATGTTTGTCCTCAGATCGTACTCCGGTTAAATCAGTTTCCAGGAATAAGTGAATCCTGGCTTCCATCCAAATGTGATCCTCTAAACTGAAGCTGAGACACAGAACAGGAAGTCTCTGGAAATCTGTTTTCAAATTTCAGTTTCCCTCATATTTGATTCATTGAGCCACAAATCCATCTCCTGATTTCTCCCCTCCTCTTCTTCCTCTCAGAGAAGTGCTCGTTGCTGTTCTTCCTGGAGAAACGCCTGCTTCTCCATCAGCTTCCTGAATAGTCCTTGCCTGTTTCTGAGCAGCGCTGTGGGCTGGCCGCACTCGGCCACCCGCTGCTGGTCGAGGACAGCAACAGATTCAGCGTTCTTGATGGTGGACAGGCGGTGAGCGATGATCATCACTGTCCTCCCTGTTCATTAAGAGAGGGATTAACAAGAATAATAATAATAATAATAAAAAAAAAAAAAAAAAAAAAAAGAGTAGCACTGGATGTTGGCTTGTTTAAAGATGCGATGGCTCAATGAAAGGTCTACCTTCCATTAGGCGCTCCAAAGCCTCCTGAACAAGGAACTCATTCTCAGAATCCAGTGCACTGAAGAAAACGAGATCAATGAATGATTAAAGGTTTTAGTGTACAGAATGAAACAGGAAGTGCTTCTAACCAGGTAAAACCTCAGGTAAAAGCCAACACAGTGAAAATACTGAAAGCAAACTCATAGTCAGCCTCACCTGGTGGCCTCATCTAACAGCAGGATCTTTGGGTTCTGGAAAAAAAAAGGGAAGAGAAACAACATTAAAATGACAAACTCATGCTTTTGGAGGGAATTTCTCTACCAACTTGTAATTTATGCCCACTTTTAACAAAATAACTGGAGCTCAGTCAGAATGAATGTTGTGAAAAGTGATGTTTAAGTGTTTTCATGGATTCTCACTTGGATTTAGGCTATTCTAGCTCATGAATATGCTTCAATCTAAACCACTCCACTGTAGCTCTGGCTGTATGTTTAGGGTCACTGTGTTGCTTCGAGGTGAACCTCCGACTCATCCGAGTCTTCAGCAGCCTCAGCAGCTCTCCTGTCCCTGCAGAAGAAAAGCATCTCTAGAACATGATGCTGTCGCCACCGTCACCATGGGAACAGTATACTCAGCATCATTTGGTTTGGTTTCTTCTGACCAGAACATCTTTGTCGTCATGTTTCTGTCTCTCCTACATGGCTTGTGGCAAACACTAAACGGGACTTTCTCTAGGTTTCTATAAACAACGTTTTTCTTCTTTCTACTCTTGCAAAAAAGGACAGAGAAGAGGGCATGACTAACAGTTGTTCAATCAATAATCTTGCCCAGGTAAGTTGAGAATCTCTGCAGCTTCTCTAGAGTTACCAGAACTTAATCAACCTATCAGTTTTGGGGGGGAGGAGCAGCCATGTCATGGTAGGTTTGCAGCTGTATTATTTTATTACTCTCTTTCCATTTTCAGATGATAAACTTAAACTAAACTATCAGATTTTTTAATATTGTTTCTTAGTGTAACCCTGCTTTAAACTTCCTTACACCCCTATTCCTTATGATGCACAGAAATGTGTACTTTGTGTTGGTTTTATCATATAAAACCCAAATAAACAAAAGGTAAATAAAACTGTGCTTTCCTCTGATGCATTTACAAAAAAAAAAAAAAAAACCAAAAAACAACAAAACATGTAATTGTAATTACCTTAAGCAGAGCTCTGGCAATGGCTATCCTCTGCTTCTGACCACCTGAGATACAGACACAGATTAATCATGAGTAAAGGCTACATCCTAACAGTACTAGCTTTAATGTCATTTTTATTTTCACCTGAAAAATATCCCCAAACTCAGTCACTCAAAACTCTGAGGTTGTCGAGTCAGAAAACTGTAAACTGAAGGTTTAGAAAAAATGACTCCTGTCCTTTCCATTATTGGGACCCAGTAAGAAAATGATAGGAACTAAACAAGTAAACATGGAGTTTAATAAAGAAAAAGAGCAGCTTGGATGATGAAGAGGAACAGGAAAATATACAAGGTCTCTAAAATAAGAAGAATTTAAAGCTGCAAAAGTCTTCCTCACAAGTTTCATTTATGAACAATTGTAGGATAATTAGAACCTTTTCAGATGAGGGACAAAAAGAGTAACATCATCTCTTAGACCTGACATAGGGTCATTTTGCCAACACCTCTGATCTTTATTTATCCATCCGCAAGATTTTATTATTCATGTCCTACATGGCAATCATCAGAATCAGCTTTATTTGCCAAGTTTGTGAACATAAACAAGGAATTTGACTTCGGTTCAGCTTTGTTCTCAATGAAGACTTTTAAAATATAAATATATTAAAAAGGGAAAATAAAAAATAAGTTTTTTCTTCTTGTAAATATACATACATAAAGTGTTTTTACAAAAGAGGAAGAAAAGGTTGAATAAGTGAAAATGTGCATGGCATTGATCTGGGCCCTCTGACTGGTCAGCATTTATTGGACTGACAGTCCATGGGCAGAAACTGTCTCTGTGGCGGCTTCTTTTTACAAATAGCGCTTTGTAGTGCCGACATGAAGGACAGTTTGTCTCCAGGATGTGTGGGGTCTGAGGTACTTTCAACTTCCTTTTTCCTGACCCTTGACCTGTTTGGAAGGCTGGTCTACCCTTCCCAAGGTAACCTTTCAAATTTTGTTTACTTTATCACCTCATAAAGACGTGAAAAGATGCCTTCAAATACTGTTAATTGTAACTGTGGTGACATGGGGGCTCATAAAGCTGCCTCTCTTTGCTGTAGTGAGATTAGAGATCTTTAACATAAGAAGAGCTCAAGAATGTATATTTTTACTCTACTGAATAACTGAACTTTTAACACACTTTTAACCAGGTTGCTAATAAGTATAGAGGACGCTGTGTTTAAAAGAACATGAAGCAGTGATAAAAAAAACCTGCTGCAGTCAGCTGAAGCTGATTAATAAAGTGAAGCTGTTGGAAATGCTCTTTATTCATCATATCGCTGCTCCAGTTCCTCACCTGACAGCAGCACTCCTTTCTCTCCCACCACAGTGTCAAAGCCTTTGGGAAAGGCCTGGATGAAATCGTAGGCATTGGCCACTCTGGCAGCGCTGTGGATGTCGTGTGTGGTCACAGCATCTGGGTTGACAGCACCGTACGCAATGTTATCCCTTATGGAGCAGGAAAACAAAACTGGCTCCTGGAACAGAGAAAAGACACTGACTACTGTATTCTCCTTTAATACCTGAATCCTTTAAGCTGCTTTCTGTCTGGGTGTTAGGTTTCAATGGTTCCTTAATTACCTGGCTGACAGTCCCGATGTGATTCCTGAGCCAGTAGGGATTTAGATCCCTGATGTCATGACCGTCTACAGTAATGATACCTGGAGAAGAACGGTGCTTGTTAGAGCTGAAAAAAAAAAAAACCAGCCTGGAGTTTTTCTGCATGTTCTCCCTATGCATGAATGGGTTCTCTCTGGGTACTCCAGCTTCCTCCCAAAGCCCAAAAACATGACTGTTAGATTAGCTGGTTTCTCTAAATTGCTCTTAGGTCATGCTGCTCTGTGGCGATCCTGCAAGGATAAGCAATAATAGACAACAGATGGCGGGATGGACATTCGTTCAGTCTTACCAGCATCTGGGTCATATAGCCTGAGAAGCAGAGACACAAGGGAGGACTTCCCCGACCCGCTGGATCCCACCACAGCCATGATGGTTCCAGCCGGGACCAGGAGATTCAGATTCTGGAAAATAGGAGCATCCTTCCGTGTCGGGTAGGCAAAAGAGACGTTGCAGAACTCAAGCTGGCCTTTCAGCTGATCCGGAGAAAGGATCTGGCCCTCTGTAATTGAGTGGAGTAAAAAAAGACCATGTGAAACATAGCTCAAGGAGAAGCAAGACAATGAAGACAAAAAGCACAATAGTTTTTGTCAGGATGTTTAAGGCCAACTGAAAAACAAAATAGTATGTCATAGTTCTAGTAACACAATTACCTGTTGTCTTACAAATTTTGTCACATTACAAAAACTACCTTCAATAAGTTTTACTGGGATCGTTTTGTGATGGATAAACACAAAGCCATGAGAAGTATAAGAGTGAAGAGGAAGGAAAATGAAGCATGGTTTTTATTTTATTTTTTAGCCAATAAAAGTCTGAAAAGTGTGATGCACATTTATATTCAGCCATCTTTGATCTGTTGCACCTAAACAGAAAAGTACCTTCAAGGTTCACCTAATGAGTCAATGGAGTCCAGCTGTGTGGAATCAAATCTCAGCTGTTCTGTGAAGGCCTCACAGGTTCATTAGAGCACATTAGAGGACAAACAGCGTCATGGAGACCAAGAAACACAGCACACAAGTGAGAGAGAAAGCTGTGGAGAAGTTTAAAGAAGGATTAGGTTGTAAAAAAGTATTCAATAAGTTCTGAACATCTCATAGAGCACTGATCTATGCAACATCCAAATATCAATAAAATGTGGAAAAACTGCAAATCTGCCAACACATGGTCATCCACCTAAACCGACAGGCAGACGAAGGAGAGCGTTAATAAGAGAAGTAGCCAGAAGGTCCATGGTAACTGCGGAGGAGATGCAGAGATTCACAGCTCAGGTGGGGAGAATTAAACAACTTAACTATTAGCCATGTTATCCACAAATCTGGTCTTTACAGAAGAGTGCCAAGAAAAAGTTATTGTCGAAAGAAAGCCACAAGAAGTCCTGGTTACAGCTTGACACAAATCATGAAGGAGACACAGCAAGACTGAGTAAGAAGGTCCTCTGGTCCTTTTGTCCAGCATGTCAATATAACGTTCAACTTCCAGCAGGACAACAACCCTGACCATACAACCAGACCTACAGTCGAATGGTTTAGATTGAAGTATTAGAATGGCCCAGTCAAAGTCCAGACCTAAATCCAGCAGGGAATTAGTGGCAACACTTAAAAATTAGTGTTCAGAGAGAAACTATCTGTTCTGACAAAGCTTGAGCTACTTTGCAAAGAAGATGGGTAAAAACTGGAGTCTCTAGTTGTACAAAGCTGCTAGAGACATACCTCAACAAGCATGCAGCTGTAATAGCTGCAAAAGGTGGTTCTGCAAAGTATCAATTGAGAGGGCTGACTATATGCCCACTTTTCAGATTTTTGTAAACCGTGTATCATTTTTATTCTACTTCACAAATATGCACTACTTTAGATTTGTCCATCACATAAAAACGTAATAAAACACATAGAAGCTTGTGTTTTTAATGTGACAAAATGTGTAAAAGTTCAAGGGTTTGAATACTTTTGCAAGGCACTTTGCGCTATTGTCTTATCTTTAACATTCAAATACGTTGCTTTTAGTTTTAGAAGCCAAAACAGACTCAGTAAAAATGACTAATGTATAACAGACTGAAGAGAAAATTGTGTTTACAAACCATTTAGAGGAAACTCAGGCTTTCTGTCCAGCAGCTCCCAGAGTCTGGCTCCGGCGCCGAAACCCTTCATCAGCTCTGAATAGAACGAACTTAGACCTGCACAAAAACACGCCATCGGTCACAAACGCTGTTTTACAAACACGGTATATGAGAAAATACTCATCGAGTTACCTGCGATGCTGATGCCCACCCAGAAGGTGTACATGAGGAACGAGGAGAGCTCTCCCACTGTCATGTCCTGACTGGCCGTCAGGAGGCCTCCTTTGTAGAGCACCGACAGGATCATGAGGTTACCGCTCAGACCAGTCTGGGACATAAACACATTTACTGTTTTAGTTAATTACAACAGCATCTGGTGTAATTGACACAGATTACACAAACAACTGCCTCAAAGGGAACTGGCTGGACAGAGTCACAGATGAGTTTCCATGACAAAACTTCCCCTTGATACAGCCTACTAATAAAAGTTTATAAAACAAGAAAAACACAGACATGCGCAGCTTTATGGGCCAGAGATAAGTACCTGATATCCACCTGATTAAATGTGGGTTAGAGAAGGGCTTATATTAAAGCAGGGTTTTTTTAATGGAAGAGCATTATCCAGTGGTTCAGTGTTGCAAAAAGAACCACACAACAGAAACCTGTGTGCAAAACCTCGTTTTATAACTGCGGATTTGCATCACCACTGTTGCTACACTTACCACTCCAAAGAAACCGGCTCGAAGGATGGCTTCCTTCTTAGCCAGGCTGAGGATGTGGTCTGTCTTCTGCGTGTACATGTCGACCTCTGACAGCTCTTTACCAAAGGCCCGGACCGTCCGGATGTTACCGATCCGCTCCTCCGCCAGCTGCACGCACAGTTTTATTAGGGCTTATAACTGTCTATTAAACTTTATCTTCAGTTTTAATTAAGTTACAACAGGCAGAGCGAACTTTAAATCCCATCCATAAAATAAGAGAGAGAGAGAAAAAAAATATATAACACTCAGGTATAAAAACTAAATAACAAAGTAAGGAAATGACCTGAAACCACCTTTTACTGTCAGCCTGCGTACCTGTGTGGCTTGTGCAAGTGCATCTTGTGTACGTTTGGAGATGGAGCGAAGGTATCTGCCATAGATGATAGCAAGAACGGTTATGGGAGGAACGGTCATCAAAACAAAGCTTGCGAGACTGGGAGAGACATAGAACTAGAAGGGGAAAAAAGGAGAAATCTTCATTTAACGGAGTAAAAACAAACAGTGGTATAAAAGCATATACTTTACATTGAAAGGCTAATTAAATGCGTACCGTGTAGAAAGTTTCTTATAAGGAGCACACAAAGAAAAGTAAATGAGAGTCTGTAGCAGGGGTTGATTAAGGAGAATATATATATATATATATATATATATATATATATATATATATATATATATATATATATATATATATATATGCGCTTCAGGGTGACAATAGGTCCCTTGGAAATATGTTTTTCTGCAATGAACTTTGGATTTGTCCTCACAAACAAGGCATAACTTCCTGAAATGTCTCCATCCACAAACAACGAAAACTCTCTAGCAACTATCCCAGACCTGTGTTACTCCTTGTGCTTCAGTGTAGCAGGCATAAACAAATCCAACAGCACACAATTAATTTCAACTAAACAGAGTCAGACTGCACTCTATCATCATTTGGAATGAACTGGACTGATCTGGGCTGAATTTGATTCTGTAGAACAGGATAAGAATTGGACCTGATTGCCTATAAAAATTGGCTGAGATGAGATTTGTTGTGAACTGGCACGTCAGCAAACTGAACTGGATTCAAATAACACTGTTGTTGTGTTGAGAATGTAAAAAAACTCTCTGTCCCTAAGAATAAAAAGAGCGCTGATCACCTCACTCTGACAGCTGACGACAGGAACTGATAAGAAGTTTCAGAGAATCCTTTTACTTCCTCATTGTGGAAAAAAAAAAAAAAAAAAGATAATTCCTTGCATTTGGTGTTTTAATTTCTTTTAGATGGAAAAAAAATACATTTGAATGAGGAATCATTTAACAAAACAGAACAAGTTATCAAACTTGTTTTTTAAGTGATCCATTTAAGAAAAATCTAAGAAATATAAAACAGGCAGAGCAGGTTGAGAAAGTAAATAACCAGAAGCTATCAATTTCCTGTTAAAGATAATTAGCTTTCCTCTAAACCAGTTTTACAGTGCCAGAGTCTATATTTAGTCATCTTGATGGAAACTTGTCTTACTTATACAGGAAGGACATAGTGAAAAGGAGGACAAAGAAGAAGTCAAAAAAATGACAACAATTTCCAATACAGAGCGAGGCATAAGCTCACTTTCCTCCACTGCTTTTAACAGAATGACCACAACCTGAACATGTGGTATGTTTACACAAAATACCATCCAAAATATCACCAATACAAGTTTCTCTATGCTTTAACATTTTAAAAACCCTCCTATGATATCAACAACTGATTTGCAGATTGTTAAAAATGCTCGTTTTACTGCCATAAAGTGGCTGCAGCTTGTTTATTCAGTCTGCTCCCAGTGGACCTCTGAGACAGGACTTACCATCATGCTGACACCGCCAACTGCCTGAGCCACGGCTCTCAGCCCGTCGGACAGGTTGTCTGTGATCGAGTGGCCCACCACGGCCGAGTCCGCCGACAACCTGTTGATGAGCTCTCCGGTCCTGTTCTTGTCAAAAAAACCCACTTCCTGCCTGAGGATGGCGGAGAAGACCGAGGCTCGGAGATTACGGACTATCTGTTGGCCTGGGGGTAAGAAGACAGAACAGCTAATTTAAAGTTTAAAGGATGGGTAGGAACACTAAAAGTATTCGTCTCTTTCAACTTTTCTGATATTTTGATATACAATTTCCATTTCCATGTATTTCCAGGTACCTCTCGACCAGTTTTGTACTTTTAGAAACTGCAGGTACAGTTAGTTTCTATTTAAAAGTTTGACAAATATACGTGGCTATCGTCTAAGAGCTGCAGCCTACATTACTGCTAGCTTAGATTCTGAGTCAATTCAGAAGGCTTTCAAATAAAAGACATTATATTCACTTGGTTTAATCTGCACACCAACAGTATGCTTGCCAGGCAATGAGCTACAGCTTCAGGAAGCCCCTGCTCCTGAACAGTGGCTGGAACGACTGCTGAATATTACTCTCAATAAAACAGTGCTGTGTACCTAACAGGTTTCTAAGTGAAATAAGACATCTTCACGTTCTGATGTTTAGTCAGTCTTATTTATGTGAAAGATAAGGTATCTGTGAGCGAACAGTTCATGTGCCACATTCGACCCACCTGATGCTTGCATGAGGTAAACCCTGGCAGCGTTAGCCGCGCCGCCGAACAGAAAAACTCCCGTCAGCATGAGACACAGGGACGTCAGAGAGGCCGTCATGGTCTCTGTGTCTGCGCCGGAGGTGTAGATGGTGTCTATGACTCTGCCCAGGAAGAAGGGAGCCGACATGGTCACGGCACTGGAGACAGTGAGGAAGCCAACAGCAGCTGGAGGTGCATGAAACAAAAAAAAAAAAAAAAAAAAAAAAAAAAAAAAAAAAAAAAAAAAAAAATGCAGAAAGAAATCTGAATTAAAGGAAAATGAAACAATCTGGTATCTTTCCAACACTTTAAGAAGGGAATGATTGCCAAGCAGTGAAAAGAGGTAACACTTTCTTTCTATCTGGGCAACTGAGCATCCAAAATTTACAGAAATAACAGCTGAAAATTAGGAGTTGGACAATATAAGAGCTTCCTGAAATAAAAATACCACTTTCCTATTATCTCCAACAAAACCCCCCAACATTTTATTTGTTCCCCAGTATAAGCAGCCAGATGAGAGCCGACCTGTAGTCTTTGGAGGCCTTCCGCTGGCCTCCAAGACAGGCTGACACATCCACTTGTGACAGAAAAACCTTAACAGTTTAGAAATTATGTTAACATAGTAATAATTTAAAGTTAATTTAGTCATTTCTGCTGCTTGCATCAGAGCTGCAAAAAGCATTTCAAGCTGGATGTAAATAACTTGGAGTGAACGATGAACGCAGCATTTAACTTGGCCAGCCCATCTCCATCTATTTATATCTAAATTAATAAATGTAACTAAACAAACAATGTGACATGACTGATGTGTGTCAAATGCCTAATCTGCTATAGAGTCAGTACAGCTCACTGTAGGCTTATTGGGTAACTGCAACATAAACTGATTAGGCATAGAGATGTCTGCTTAGGGCTTAATACAACCTTGGGTCTGCTTTAAGTCAAGGCAAGCCATTAGGACAAAATTCAAATATGTTCCCTGACTAAGCTCTTTAAACATTTAGATATATGTTCATTTCGTATGTTTTTGTTCATTTATGTTTGTTTTGTGGTGAAAGTGTATGTTGGACAACATTTCAAGGCTAATAAGCCATTACTTAGTGTGCAAAATCGAGCAAATCAGTATAATAATAGTGACTAATGTGTTGTATCTAGTAAAAGTAACGAGTGAAGTGATTGAGCTATGATGTGGGGGAATGGCGCCCTCGTTTTGGCCTGTTATCTGCAGTTTACCTGCCAGTCTCCATCTCTCCGGGTGAGCAAGATCCAGAATCCTTTTAACATCATCCAGGGGGACGGTGGTCGGTGTCCGCTGCCTCTCCGCGTCGGTCCGGCTCTTCGCGGGCTCGGCAGGTGTGGAGGCCGCCGAGGAGCTGGCAAAAGCAACAGGTGTGCGGATGGGAGTCCGTCCACGCAGGGAAGAGAGAGCGGTGGTAAACGTGCTGCACGGCAGGACAGAAAGGACGGGACTGGGTGGTGGTGGACATGCGGAGGTCTTCACCCCGGCGGACTGCCTCCTCCTCCGGTGGGCAGCTGAAAGGATCGCCCGGTGCTCCAGGCACAACAACCTGGACTGGGCCAGCTTTAATTTAGATAAGTGCATCCTGTTCGTGCAGTTTGACATGCGAATTAAAAGCCTCATTGTCCCAGCTGTGAGACTAAAATGTGAAAATCTGATTATATTAATGTCTCATGGAGACATTCAGACCCGGCGACTAACAGCGTCTATGCGGTTCTTGTTCAGTCCGCTTGAAGAACACCGGAGACCCAGCTGCCTTGGTCAGCACTTCATATCCCCAGCAGCTCCGCGGTGAAGCTTGTCGTCGCTACATCCCTGGAGTTTAAGACCGTTATTGTAGACTTTATCAGCCCCTGGCAGCCGCCTTTCGCCCAGTTTATCTCTTATCACTGACCAGCTCCCAACACCCTGCTGCTGCCTGTCACTATCATCTGCGCCGACAGGCACCTGGGGCGCAAACACCAGCGACCGAAAACCGCCTTAACACCCGGGAAAGCCCCACAAAATTCACCTGAACGGAACTGGAAACACATAAACATTAAAGGTGACCCTCTTTGGTTCGAGGGTTACAGCAACTCACGATACATCCGCCTCGGTGAGGATGATGATGTAAGAAAACTTTCCCAGGCAGAACTAAACAAACCCAGAGCGATCAAGCGCAGCCTGAGCACAAAGCAGTAAACGTAAAGCTTGGACCTCTTCTTCAGGTTTAATGGTGGTTGGCAAACAACGTTTTGGTGCACTACCGCCACCAGCTGGAGTGGAGTGTTATGGAAGCCTTAGTGTAGATCGGGGTACAGTTTTTTTTGAGGAAAAAAAGTACTTTTAGGAGTAGTTCTATAACAAGTTGGCTTACTTTTACAAGTAACAATATTGTGACGCATATATATATATATATATATATATATATATATATATATATATATATATATATATATATATATATATATATATATATATATATATATGTGTAAAATATTAAAACAAATGCGATGATTAGTTACTCAGTACCTAAGTAGACTTTTTTTAAAAAATCATTTTTATCACATTTTAATACATTACTCTGACTTAAGTAATATATGGAGACTCCATCTTGGTCAGGCAAACAAAAAAGAAAAAGAAAAAAAACCAAAAAAAAACAAGACAAGACAATATAATAGATGTGTAGGTGCATGTAAACCTTGGTCCTAAGCCAACTGAGCATGGCCATACTGAGAAAAAAGTTTAATATTTCTTAATTAGTTAAAAGAATTTTGTTTTTCTCTTGTTTGAATTTTGTCAAATTAAAAAACGTGCAATGAGCAGTTATTTTTCAAAATAACTTCTGAAGACCCACCACTTGATATGTCATGGTGCACAGCCGGATTCCCTAAGCCAAACCTTGGAAACCATTTATTTGTGTTAATTGTCAACATGTTTTGAATTATGGATGACATTTTTGACAATCCCATATAATTTTTTGAAAATGATAAATTAATAATGAATAATGCAAAAATAAAGTAAAAAAATTAAATTAATTAAAAATAAATAAATAAATAAAAATATTGCTTAATGATTTAGCCGTTTCATTATTAACAAACCTTAAAAGGAAAATATATTTAGTTTTTGTCAGCAAATAATATGCAGCATTTGCCAAAGATATACGATTATTGTTTAATATGTTTATTTTTTTCCATTGTGCTTATGTTCATTATTCACGATTATTATTAAAGAGTGACCATTTCATTAAATTGAATAATTTTACAAATAAATCTCGGGCGGTAGATTACATCGACTCTCGAGTGGTTGAGTCTGTTTCAGGGGAAGCGCAGAACAGACGGAAGACACGTGCAGGTACTGAACTGTGGGGTTATGTGTGAATTTGAACACAAATCAACACGTTAAATCAAAAATGATTGATTATGTATTTACGCAGTCGACTAGTAAAGGAAGCTTGTAGTGAGCTTGAAAGCATGTGAGCTCAAAGACTGACTTACAGATGTTGGTTTTCCTTTTTATACAAAATATTTTCTTGGTTTACTTAGTCAGTGTTTTACAAGATTCTGTAATGATTTTGCAGAGCATAATTTTTTGCTCTTTGCTTCCCTAACTTTTCACTTACTATGTCCCGCTGTCCTTATGTAGCCATGGCTGCCATATACTCAGGTATCCATCTGAAGCTGAAGAGTCCACAAACTCCGTGGGAGGACAGGCTGAAGCTGGCCCGTTTTGCCTGGATCTCCTCCCAGTGTCTGCTGCCCAACAAAGAGCAGGTAACACATGAAACTTTCAAATATACCCCAATTTGTGAAGATTCATATACAACTATGGCACAAACCTTTAGGCCAGATCATTGACATAATGCTGGGTATTCCAGGATGTAGCCTTAGCCTTAGCTCAATTAACCTCTTTATTATGATAACATTCTTACATTTTCTCATCGTTCTCTATCTGGACTTGTTTTGCATGTAGGTTTTGTTAGACTGGTGCACCCATGCCCTGACAATCTGGCACAATAAGAAGGTGGAGTTCTCACAAGATGTCCTGGAAGGCTTATGGTGCTATCTGGATGAAGTGATTCACAGTCGGAAGCTACATTCATTCATCAAAGAGGGAAAGACAGTAACTCTGAGGCTCAACATGGCGCAGGTGTGCAAGCGTTTCAGTGGAAACACCAGAGCTGATAGCATTTATTCATAGCATACAGTAATTTACATTTGTATTTTGATGCATTAATGCTAAATTCTTCCTGTTTTCCTTCAGCTGCTGCTCGACCACCTGCAGGACTGCACACATGGTCGGCCACCGGTGTCTTTGTCCACCATACTGAGTGTGTGTCAGGGGATTCTGTCTTCTTCTGCCCTTTCATCTGTATTTACCACAAAGTATGAACTGATGGTCAGTCTGCTGGCCAAGTTCTGCCTGTTGGCCTGCCATGAGATACAGAAGCTGTCACCCACAGAACGACAAAAAGATGCTAAAACTGAGCATCTACAGATTGAGCCTGATGCTAATCTGGTGATCACTGATGAATCCAAGAAAAAGAAGCCCTCGGCTAATCTATTTGAAGTCTTGCTTCAGGTGCTGTCTTGTTATTTATCAGTGCAGCGACAACAAGCCAACCCAAACAGAGTCTTCACGCTGGTGACCAACCAGCTTATCCAACCATTAGTGTTGCTCAGATACCTGCTGACCTCTCAGGATTTTGCTCCTTACACACACCTCCATATCCGTCAGCACCTGCGCAAAGATGTCCGCATCAAGATCGACTCCATCTTCCAGTTGGCTCTATTCCCCTCCGAGCAACTGGCGTCATACAAGGCAGAACTCTTCCCACCCAAAGAGGATTCTGGGAAACGTGGTTCTGGTGGGACGAAGGGGCCCCTGAAGCCTGTCAGTGCTTTGCTTTCCAAACTAAACGCCTGGGATTACTGCGAGCCGTCTCTGTGCTACTCAGTGAAGTCCGACACCTCGTCTCTAATGTTCAGGTTTTTTCTGGAAAGCTATGGGAAAGGAAAAGGAGAAAGCGATGAGGAGCAGAGGATGTTGTGTTTCTATTTTCTAACAAGACTGGTCCCGCTGTTAGATCTTCAGCTTCATGGACGCTCGTTTTCCCATGAGCAGAAGTCTCCTCCAGCCTCCTCCTGCTCCCCACAGAGCTGGAACCAGGCTCTGCAGGCGGTGGAGTCTCTGTTGAGCCAGGCTCTGTCAGCAGATATCTATAACATTGCTGCAGACCGGATAAGACACGGGGAAGTCCAACTCATTTTTTACAGAACTGTGGCCCAAACACTTCTTAATGAAGCACAACCAAGGTAATGTGTAATTTGAATGGTTTATAAAGTTGTTTTTGTTGTTTTTTTTTCCATTTATAAAAGTTATGTTTACCATAATGCTTGTAATACAGGTTCATCTCAATACACTTAAAGTTCATTTACTTCTTTAGTTCAATTTAAAAAATGAAGTTCATATATTGTATAGATTCATTACACACAGAGTGATATATTTCAGCTGTTTATTGATGTTAATTTGAACGATTTAGAGCGAATGAACCCAAATTTAGTTATTACCTATGAGAGAAATTTTTAAATAAAGACTTTAAATTCAGAAATGTTGCTATGGCCCAAAACGTTAAAATTCCTCACTTGACAGCTGTCCAGCAGACAGTTATAAACACAAGGAGGATAAGCCACAAAAGGTCATTGCCAAAGAAGCTGGGTGTCCACTGAGCAATGTATCCAAGCATGTTAGAGGAAAGTTAAGTGGAAGGAAAAACTGTGGTGGATAAAGTTGCACAAACAACATGGATAAATGCAGCTCTGAGAGGATTGTGATGCAAAGCTCATTCAAGAGTTTGGGGGAAAGTCAGTGCTTCAAGAGGCATCACACACAGAGCTATCTAGGACTGGTCCATCTATTCATGGAAAAGGAAAGAGTGGTTCAGAGAGCGTAAGATAGCATTTTCGTTTTCAGAGTCCGGAGCAGAACCCCATTGAGAATATTTGGGATCTGCTGGAGAAGTCTTTAGGCAGTGGTCGGACTCTCTCCCATCATCATCACCAGTACAAGATCTTGGAGACAAACTGATGCAACACCAGATAGAAATAAATCTTGTGACGTGCAGAAGCTTCTCGAAACAAAGCCACAGTGAATATGTGCCGTAAAAGTTAAAGGTGGTCCAAACAAAATATTAGTGTGTCCTTCTTTTTTTTTTTTTTTTTTTTTTCTTGGTGGCGACTGTTTTTTGGCCAGGCTGTGTAGAACAGTATAAGCTTCCCGGTTCACTTTCTGTTTGTTAAAGAGAACAAAGAGCCATTTTTCTGATGTTTGTCTGAACTCTGTTGGAGACCTGAAACAGGAAGGTGTCCAGACTTTTTATGTTGCCTAACTGCTTTTGATGCATTATTTTGAATTCCAGCCTACCGTCGTGGTACCGGTGTTTAAAGGTGCTTTTGAATCTCAATCATCTGATTCTTGAGCCTGATTTGGAGCTTCTGCTGTCCTCAGCTTGGGTAAACGCTGAGAACATGGAAGCACAAGTGCAACGGGCCAGACAGGTTAGAGTTTTTCCAGACTTTCTTTCCTTCTCCCCTGCTTCCCTTCTTCAGGATAAACATCTAATCATAACACACAGTCTGCGCTGTGATTTCTACTTTGATTTAGACAAATCTTACATGGTTTATCTGTAATTGGCCAAATCACAGCTTGATGTTATCACTTTACCTATCAGTATTTTGGATTGTGATTTGGTGACTGACTGCACACACTAAAAACAAAAGAATGCCCTTTTACTACCTGTTTGGTCTCGAGACACCTTTTAAAGACTGGCTTAACTGGCCCTCTGGTTTTTAAACTGGGTCTAAACTGGCAAATAACTTTTTCAAACCAAATGAAGGTACTGAAATAAATAAATTGTGCTTGAAATAATCTGGACTTAGACTGGGATACTTCTTTTCTTATTTGGCTTGCCCAAGAGATAGCGATGTTAATATACCACTGATCGGAGTTGGTCCAGACGCATCAAAAGCATTGAAATGGCCTTCTACCACACCTCAGAAGCTTATTTTAGCGCTGTATTGTTTCATATTTGCTGTATTATTGATTCATTCTATACCACAGCTAAAACTTTCAAACTAAAATATTTGTTTGTATTGAGAATGACATCTCTGTTTGTCTCCACCCAGCTGATGGTGTGCAGTCTCCTCCAGACCTACGCCAAGCTCCGTCAGCTGCCTCACCTCTTCTCTTCGCTGCTCGCTGTGATCTGTCAGCCAGCTCTGGAGGAGCGCTCCCCTCCTCTGCTCTCTGAAGGCGTATCTGCTTCTCTCAGGACTTGCCTTCTGGACTCATCGCCTTCTCAGGTCCTGGAAATCTGCTCATTAGTGTTGCAGAACATCAAGACCCATTTACTGCCTGACTTAGTAAACGAGGAATTAGACGGGGAGGAAACGGAGACAGACGGAGGACACAGACACCAAAAGAAAGAAGCTGCGTCTCTAAAGCTGTGCTGCCTCTGTCAGCTGCTTCATGTTGTTTTGTTTAACCTGAAAACTCTGGATAATTCTTCTCCGCTTCTTCTCGTCAGGCAGAGCAAAGGCTTCATGGAGGAGATGCAGGAGACTATGAAAGACCTGCTAAATCTGTCTTTAAAATCAAAAGTGACATCCGCTCAGAGAACCCCAAAGAAACGCAAAAAGAAAGCGTTAAAAGCATCCCTGTGGGAAAGGAAGACCCAGGAGGCCGTTCTTCTGCTCAGATATACTTGGGTGGAAGTGGACACTCTCTTCCACATCCACTGCAGCAAATACACGTCTGTGGACTCATTCCTGACAGCCGCCGAGGACGAGACCGAAGCCTCTCCTCTGCTAACCCACATGGAGGCTCTAATATCAGGTGCAATTTTACCAGCACATCTCCATCCGACTCCTTCCTGCAGCCCCATGAGCTGTTTGCTGCTCAAACTCCTCACTCTGCAGCAGATGAAAAAGGTCTTACTGGAAAAAGCCTTAGTGGGTGAAAGCAACGCCACAGCCCTGCTAAAGAGGGCAGTCCAGTTTATCGTAGCCAGGTCAGAGCTTGAGGAGGGACCTGTTGGAGAGGATGTGTGGGACGGTCAGATAGGCAGTGTGAGTGCCAGCACATACCCTGCTGCTCATTGGTATGTTGTTGTATCGAATTTACCTCTGATCGTTCTCTATCTGGGCGACGAAGACATCAGCCACACGGCGCATGTGTTGGTGAGCTCGTTGATGCATGGAGATGTGCAAAGATCCAAAGATCAGCTACCTGGAAGTCTGAGTTTCTCCTCTGTGTCCTCACAGCTCACTCTGAGCAAGGTGTTTCCAGAGTTACCGCCACTGTTCTCGGCTACGGTTCGCTCCATCGCACAGAAGATGGCAAACGTTCTCAGAGCGGGATGTACGGCCAAAGCCTGCCCTTCGTTTGTGAAGGTTTACGAGAAAGAAACTGGATCAGTTCGTTCAGCGATCGATGTTTGTCAGCCCGCGTTCTCGCCGCTGATCACTGAGGCCTTGGTTCAGGATATATCTGCGTCTTCTAAAGCTGGAGAGGCGCTCGTGCTGCTGACAGACACGCAAACCAAGGAGCTCCTCAGCTTGATCCAGATCTTAACAAACCTTAACCCAGACGGGATGAACTCTGAGGATCTTTCCTCCATCTTTCTCCTCCTCTTCTTTATGTTTACCTCCGCCTCCATGCATCCAGAGCAGAAGTTTGTGGAGCCTCTTGAATGCGGAGGGGAGGCTCTGTTCTTCGGGAAGCTGCTCCGAGCTCTGACTCGCCTCCTGGGGGGAAACAACTTCCAAAGTGTTTTGAAGCTCATCCACGGCGGCACTCTTCTGCAGACTGCTCTGTCGTCTCTCCTGTGGCGCAGCAGCTGCAGAAAACCTGCAGCCACAATCAACTCTGATTGGCTGGGTTTAGTCAGCGCAGCACAGGGCTTCATAAGATCATTGGTGCAGCTGATTATAACCAGAAATAGCAGCGTTAGACTCAACCTGGACCAGTTTGCGTCCTACTTAACCAGTAAGGAAATAAGTAGTTCTGGAGCATCCGTGTCGTCTGTCCATCTTCTCCTGGCCTCTCTGACCTCCTTCTCCCAAGCAGTGATATCTAACTTGGGAAGAAGCAAGGCAGTAGATCAGACCTTAACAGAAATACTCAGGAGGACCATTTCTTTACTGGGACCTACTGTCGAGTCTGCCCTGAAGCCCCAAAGTACCTTTTCACCCCAAAGTGCCAGCACCCTCGGTCAAGCCTTTGTTGTGGAAGTTGTGACGACGATGCTGCAGTGTGAAGTGGCATCGCTGTTGGTGCAGCTGGAGAACAAGCAGCTGACCCTGATTCATGGTAAGCTTTATCGGACCATCTGCCAGCAGATCCTGAGCGAAATGAGCTCGGCTCCGAGGCCCGTGGACTTCCTGGTCTGCTCGCTGCGTTTCCTGTCAGCTTTTTATAAAGCAATGGAAGAGATGAGGGAGCAAGGAGAGAAGATGGAGGAGCTCTATGTTCGGATAATACAGAATGTGAACCACCTCCTGAAAGGTAAATAGAGCAAACAGTAAAGAACTTATTCAAGTAGATAAATTTAAATGCATGTTGTGCAGCATAACACGAGTTAACAACTGAAGACTCATTTTTTATGAACATCTTAAGAATATGAACCTTTCAGCTCATATGGTAAGATTTTGTGTCCCCATATTTAATTTTATCTCCAGAGCATTAACATTAACTTTTAAATTCTCATTGTTTACTTCTCATGAATGGGGCCTAATAAAGGGGTTTCTATGCCGAAACCGAAAATTAAATGTTAAAATGTATTTTCTAAAGCAGGAAATTCTACCTATGCTTACCAAATGCAGTGGTCTTCATATTGATTTCAATTTTAATTGACAGGCTTTATGCCAAATCACACCTTGATTATAACATTTTCCTATCAGTATTTTTGAACACACACCCATCCAGAAACATAAAGAAGGTCATTATAACACTGTTTTGGTCCTCAAACAACTTTGAATTTGGCCTAAGCTGGGTCCAAAGAGCTAAACTAAGCACTAAAACTACTACTTTGATGAGCATTTTCAACCAAATTAAATGTAACAAAGTGCATAAATATTGCTTTTTAAAGAAACTGCATTTAGTCTAGAATACTGTCGTTCCTGTTTTTTTTTAACAAGTCCAAGAGATTTTGCACATTATAGAAGCCAGTTTTAGCCTTGTATTTTATTTTTTTGTGGAACCTACAGATAACAAGACCCAACTGCTATTCAAGTAGGTTCAAGGTTAATAGTGAATACCTCTGAAATGTCCAGAATGTTATAAAAATGCAGGAAACAATTGACATCGAACTTGCTTTCAGCTCCGTGGCTGTCATCTGTTGATGTTGGTAAGCTGGAGCCAGCATTGAAGGACCTGTTGCACCACCTGGTGGAGAAAAATACCACGACTCAGTTCAACAGGCTTCTGTTGATGATTCGAGAAGGCCTGGATGTTCACAAGCTGAGGGCAGGAAACTGGAAGGTAAGAGTGAGGTATTCACAGTTAGACATATTGCAGATGGGTTTTTAAATGTAATTGTGTGTTTGTCAGTATTGCAAAACATTCAACTTCTTAAATGTAACCTTTTCTCATTCATGTAAGAGAGGGTGGGTTTGTCACCTGAGCTAATTTAAGTGTAAATATCCCTGGTATAAATTAGACGTGTTTTATTTTTCTGTTTTCTATGTCTGTATGCATTTCCTCTGCTTTAACTTTTTCACATTTTGTCAAAAACTTCAAATTAATTCAAATCTTAAATCGTTTTTTTTTTGTGTGTGTGTGTGTGTGTGTGTGTGTGTGTGTGTGTGTGTGTGTGATTGGCTAACACAAAGTAGTGCAGAATTGTGGACACACCATTTTTTTCGTACAAATATCAATCAAAAAGCACGTCGAAGACGGTGTTCTGGTCAGATGAGACCCACATTTTGTGGAATACGTGCACAACACTGTGCGTGTTAAGAAAGTTCACTACACAGCGTGCTGAACATAGCATGAAACATGGTGGTGGCAGCATCATGCTGTTTTTTCAGCAGGGACAGGGAAGTGGGAGAGAGTTGATGGGAAGATAAAGGGTGCTGATGCTGGGGGGGAAAAAAAGCGGTTGGAGGCTACAAAAGACTTGAGACCAGGGCAAAAGTGAATACAGATTCATACCATCATTTTCTCATTTTTATTTGTAATAAACTTTAAAACCCAGTGAAAGAAAATGTGTCAAAAGTTGAAGAGCTATGAATACTTTTAATCAGATCAACTTTCAGGACCTTTGTAAGCGTTGTGGCAGCTCCAACAGACTTGCAGAGGTTCAATAGGGACAATGCATGGAAAGGTCTTTGTACAAAGGTAAGCCACCATGTACAGCCTAGTATCTAGTCAGATGCTGTTATTCACTGTGACAGTACAAGCTACTTACCTCATTTAGCTGCAAAATTGAGATTTACTTTGATATCTTTATCAGTGCATGTGTGCATTTACAATCATAATGTTTCAGATACTTCAACCTGCAGATCTCTGTTGGAACGTTTATTTTGTATGTATTTGAATGCAAACGTCACTGTTTTTTGTTTTTTTTTTTTTTTTTTTTTTTTTTGCTGTTTTTGCAGGAGGTGCTGTCAGCAGTAATCACTGTTGAGCTGCTGTCCAGCTGTCAGCTACCGGAGACCTGCTCAAAAGCACTGTGGCTCTTTGCTCCGCAGATCATTTCTGCAATGGTGGTAGGAACAAAAACGACACGCATATAAAATCTGGCTCCGTAGGAAAAGAAAGTCTGAGGGAGTAATACTCTAGCCACGTGAGAAGACCACAGCATCCAAAACCAAACCTGGGGGTTGTGACCATAGACAAAGAAGATGAGAAGCTTTATAAGCGTGTAGATCAAATATCAAACGTTGAGGCACAAAAAGCTGTAAAAGACATCTTTATACCAAAGCTTTTAAATGAAATGGTGTGAATGTGTGGTCTGTGGTAATATTGTAAGCCATCCACAGCACAAGACTCTTTGGTATCACATTAGACAGTAGGGATGTCACGGTAAACAAAAAAACACGGTTCAGTACATTGTCAGGTTGTAAAGTAACAGATTGGTCTGATTTTAGAGAGGAAGAGGAAGAAATAAAAACATAAATTACCCAAAACACCACAAAAATATCAACATGTTTATCCTCTGAAATAAGACTTGTGGTGGTTTTTATTTATATTTTTCTTATGTGCCTTTTATACACCTCGACTATATTGAGCAGTGGCATCTTTTGCAGTGGGTTTCCAATAGATTATGTAATAATAAATGGTTAGATACAAGTTTTTCATAGATGGATGGTGCATGGTCCGTTATGATCTGGGTAGCTTTCCTAACCACAGAGACGTCGTGTAGCTCCGACAATGAGTTTTGAACTGAACCAGTGATTTTTGCTGGCCTGGTTGATAATGGATGAAAGTTTTGATTTGTGACAGATTCCATAAGTGAGCTGTAAACCAGTTTTAAAATGTTTTAACTGAGGCTAAAAGCGTTTCGTTTTCTCAGAAGGTGAGAACTGTGAGCATTTTTGTTAATGGAGTTCAGATGCTGGGAAAAGGAGAGACGCTTGTTCCGTTTCATGCTGACGTATTTAAAGGACTCAACCTACCCCAATAGCCGGCCTCGGATAACCAGCGTGTAAACATGTAGGCGCTACCGTGCTGCTATCATGTTGACAAAACACTCCTCACTGTGGATGATGTTAATGAGGGATTAAGAAAATGACCAATGTCCGTAGAGAAGCTGGGCCGACACCTTTAAAAAAATCACAAAGAAAAGTTATAATTATAAAAGAAAATCTCTTATTATGGCATTATACAACAATAATAACTTTTTAATGAAATACATATGATTAATAACGGGTTTCTTTGTCATTTCTAAAGTAAAATAATAAAATATTTGAAAATACTTTTTTTGTATTCCTATGTTTTATTTTTCTGTATTTCAATCATTTTTTTCAATACAACATAAATGTAAAGTATAAAACTTATTTCTTTTGTTCAGGGAATCCAGTTTCCAAACATACTTGATTAATTGGAGAATTAATATGGTGGCCACGCTGCAAATGATTTCTGTGGGTTTAACAAAGCTAATGCTGCATCTTTTCCTCTGTTTCTACGGTTGTGACATTTTTTTTTTTTTTAATAAATTCTATTGTGAAATCAGGAAGAGCTACGCTCATAGTTCAAGGAAGGTATTCACACTTCAGTTTCACTAAGGAAGTTACAGTCATGAGTTCAGAAATCTAGTGACATACGGCTTTTTTAAGCACTTTTTTTTTAAGGTTAAGTCTGAAAAAAATGATTAAGATTCTTGCTGAGTAAGACTTTTTATTTTTTTAGGTTTCGACAGAAGTTAAACCACACAGAAATGCTTCGTATGACAACGTGGAAATAACTGACAGGATTCTCAGATCAGCAGTTTTACTGTCTGTGCACCAGGAACCCAGAACCTATTTTAAATGACACTGGAGCTAAATGACCTAAATGTTTTTGTGTGTGGATGTGCACTCATCAGGCTTTTTTTTACTGCACATCTCTCTGACATACAAACATGCTGTCAGGCACATAAGATCCTGAACCTCACATAGATGGCATTTAGGTGTCTTTATTTGAATCTCCCTCTTTTTAATGTTTTTAAATCAGAGCTGATGCTGTTCCATTATTTAGTTCTTTGAAGCGGTGTGGATAAAGTGAAGAAGAAACCTAAACTCCTGAATCTTTGCAATTTGTTTATTTTTTTTTTTACAGTTCTTGTCTTGTTCTGTGTTGCAGTTCTTGGTGAGATCGGCCAGTCAGGATCTCTCTCTGACCCTTCCTTTTACTGTTCCTACGGTGACGTCGCTGACATCATTGTTGCGCCAAGGCGAGGGACTCATTGCCAACCCTCAGCATGTGATTCTGGTCCTTGGAGCACTGCAGTCGCTGCCTCTCGACCACCTGAACCCAACCGTTTACCACTCTGCATTCCTGGCCATCCACGAGGCGCTGTTCGCCATCATCAAATGTCATCCCCAGGTAGACGGACATAAAACAGTGTTTATTGACTGTAAGCAATAAAAAGAGGTGTCAGGTGGATGTAAATGCAGCTGCCTTGAAATGTGTCCAGTTGCATAAATCTGGATGCTCATTGTGTGACTAGTAAAGGAGCGCAGTCATACACTTTAAGATCATGTTGCTTTAAATCTACATCTGGTGGCAACAGATTTCAGGCTAAGCAAGACACATTTAATCTGACCTACAGGGTCATGTCGTATGTCTGTTGTTGATGGCCTGCCAGAGGTTAGGTTTCTCTCACACCAGTAACACCACATATTCTGTAATCCTCCACAACAGCGACTCGCTGTTCAAGACAAGGGTGGACAAGCTGTGCTCAGAAACAATTTCCGCGTTGCCAAGTAATCACAAAGCAAGTCAGGCCCGTTTTGTTCCTAAGTAAACAGTTTGCTGATAAACTGAGCACGCTGCGCTATGAGCACTATCTGGAACTGTTTGCAACCCATTCATTTTTGACGTGGAGAGCACATCCAGATGGAGATGTGCTGTACAGACCTGTGCGAGCAACTTTGTGCGATGAAGATAAACAAGACGGCACACAGAAGCTTTTGTACTGATCCACACCTCCGAAATGAGTTTCCACAGCTCCAGACTTTCCACCAAACATTAATGAAGTTGTTGCCAGGAAACAGGGCTGAGCAGCTTCCTCATACAGAAGGGCATAAAGGCTGGACAAAGCAAAACATGTCTTTGTTAAAATCTTGTGTTTTTTTTTGCACTTTCTAAGCACGAATAAGTTTCTACATCTAGATTTTTAAAAAATACCTCAGTCTGTCTATGCTCTGTAAGTTTGTGGCTTCAACTGCATCAAAAGCATTAACGCTACAGAGCCTTTAGCCACGAGTCTAAATATATATAGATTTTAGGTTTTAGAAAAACTGAGACAAATGTTTCTTTTGCAGTGGTTATATATCATAAACACTGATTTGATTTCTAGAATTATCCTTCCAGTGCTAAGGATGTGATCTCGCAAGTTTCCACACTTTCTGCAAACCTTTTGCAACTTTTTGATCCAACAAACCCTTCCGTGGACATGTAAGCCAGTAGTTCGGGTATTTTATGTTTGAGCAAGCCTATCCTTTCTTTAGTGACAACACCTGGTCAGATTTAAGTTTAAACATGTTTTCGACAGATGAATCTGAGTTTGTGTTCGTCTTCATGTTATGACTACAGCTGAACTGTGTCCTGTGTAAGAAGCCAGTTGTTTGCTCTCATGTGTCGGAGGCCAGTTTAGGTGAATGGTGCTTTGAATCTATAATATGAAGAAAATGTGGTATGTGCTGCTGCTGAGCCCTCAGGACACTCCACACAGGAATGTTGCTTTCAACCAGAGGATATTGCAGCTCACTACAGTTGTACTTCATGAGCATGGAAACCTTGTGATGTTCACATTTTCAGCTTCTCTAGAAGTTTGCATTTTGTCCCAAAGGCTCAGTTAAAAAGGGCATTTTCCCCTTAAACTGAAACATTTATATTATCATCAAACACATTAGCTTTTGTTGTCTTTGTGCTGATGAGATTTTCTTTTAACTCTATAAAATGTTTTTCAAAATCAAGCACTGAGCAGAATTGAAACGAGACAGCTGCTTTGAGTTAAATGAGCCAGGAACCAGTTAAGTGTTGTCAGATGTTTGTAAGGAGAAAATATACCAGAGAAGGAAAAGAAAGCAAAATAATTTTAAAAGAGGAGGAGAAAGGATGAAGGATGTGGAAATGAGGAAGGAAGCTGGAGATGATGGGTTAAAATGCTTGATTGGATCAGGACACAGAACAGGATCTGGCTCAAAAGGTAAACGTGTGAGTGTATTGAAGAAAGAGGAGACTTGAGAGGGAGGTGGTGTAAAAAGATGTAAGGGTGGGTTGGCATGAAGCATGTTTAAGTCAATGGAAACCACTGCTGAGCTCCAACCTGGGCCAGTGACTTCATTCTTGCCTCGTTTATATTCTTCCTGTTGCTCTTTACCTCCATCTGCCCACAGCAGGACTGGAGCCGAGCCTGAAGGAGATCACAAGAAACAGGAATAAGCTTACAGCTCGGTCTGTGCCAGTATGACACGTTCACATTATAACTTTAAGGAAAAATACCACAGTTTCATGGTGCTACAGTATCTACCTCAAAAACTAATGGGTTTAATAAGGTTTTATCCATCCACCATCCCCATTCACCAATTTATTCATCCATCCATCCATCCATCCATAACCGCCTTTATTTAAAACAGAAAAGCTTGTAAGCAACAAAAAACGTCTGGTAGCCTTGGGGTATGTAGCAACAACTAAGGGAGGGGCAGCTCTATATTCCTTCATGCTCTATAACAGGACCCCAAGCCCAGTCCTCGAGTGCCACTCTGCTGCAACTTTTGGATGCATCCCTGCTCCAACACACCTGAATCAAAAGAATGGGTAACGACCAGGCCTTTACAAAACTTGCTGATATGCCAAGGAGCTAATTGTGTGTGTTAAAGCAAGAATGCATCCAAAAGTTGCAGGACAGTGGCACTTGACTGGAGTTGCAGACCCCTGCTCTATAGAGAAAAGTCCAGACACTCTGGCTCTTTATCTCATTAAAAGGAAGAATAGCAATGGGAGTGAAAGCAGTTTTAAAACCAGAACTTGGTAAAATCTTGGTAGACCTTGATACAGGAAACTGACCTATGGCTGCTTACAACTCAGTCATTGTGTGTGTTGTTCATTTCTATCTGCTCCATGGAGCAGCAAAACTGTTGTGAGAGATGGACAGCTCGGTACTTGGAACCTTCAAAAATCTGTTATTTACCTTTTTTGTTTTTTTGGATTTCGTCCCAGCTTACAAACTAGCAATAATGCTGCCAATACATCCAAACAGGATTTTTTTCAAATAAATATCTACAACCCACCTCTACAAAATCCAGTAAAGATGACCAATATCTATTTATTTCTTTGTTAAATTGTGGTAGTCTTTAGCTAAAGAGGAGAAAAGCATTACCAATACAAAGGACCATGCGCTAAATGATTGTAGCACTATACTTGTGTGTCTCCAGGTTATATCCAAGGCAGCTCCATCCTTCTTGAACGTCTTTTATCGGTTGGTGTCGTCTGTCATGCAGGAGGGTCGGCAGAGAGGGGACACTGATGCAGGTACTTGAACCCAATGTTATTCATACAGCACCTTTCAAACACGTGACTAAAACTAAATTTTAAGCAGATATCAGTACTAATGAAATCCATGTGTTGTTGGTGAAAGAAATTTTCATACCTTTATGAACTTTTCCACTTTTTATCACCTTAAAACCAGAGGCTTCAATGTTGGTTATTGAGACTTTATGTGATAGAGCTGCAGGAAGTTATCTGTAATTGGGAAGCAGAAGGACAATGATGCATGGTTTTCAAAATTATTTACTCCTAAAAATCTGAAAAGTGTGGCATGCATTTGTAGTCTACCCTCATTACTCTAAAAACCCAACAAATTGCCTTCAGAAGTGACCTAATTAGTAAAAAGGGACCACCTGTGTGTAATTTAATTTCAGTGTAAATCGAGCTGCTGTCTGATGGTCTCAGAAGTTTGTTAGAGAACATCAGTGAACAAACAGCATCATGAAGACCAAGGAGCTCAGCAGACAGTTCAGGAATAAAGCTTTGGAGGAGTTTAAAGCGGTGCTAAAATTTAAGCCAATATGCCCCAAGCTTTTGCTGTTCTCTTTATTGTAGTAGAAATCTCTCATTACTCACAGATGTACTTTTTTATACACAAATGTCAGAATTCTTATTGAAACTAGCTTTGAAGTATCTTCTGATCCTTTTTTTTTTTTTTTTTTTTTTTTTAATAATTTCATGATTTAACCAGCTGCATTGTGATTTTAAACCATGTCATTAAGGGAGCAAAGAACCTACTTTAGAAAAAGGCATCCTGCAAAACCTGATTTCTCATTTGCATTAGCTAAACAGATAGGCTTCATGTGCCTCAACCCAGTTAATAAATAAGCACAAGCTGTGTTTTCTGCAGGTGCGGACAGTGACGTGTATTTGCAGTGCTCCAGACTGACGGCGAGGATGTACACTCACATTGCTGCCACACCTGAAAACTTCACTGCATTGCCAGCCTTTATGGTGGCTCAGTACGTCACAGAGCTGCAGAAGGTATGCACTCAACCACCCATGCACAGAATAACCTGTTCTGTGTCTTGAAGCAGTATTTATATCATATAAATTTCCAGTTTTATGATTTAGTAACTCTGCAATTCAGCACCAACATGCATACATCAGTTAATAATACAGTACCAAGCCAACACAGTCTCATCTTTTGCAAGTTTAGCAAGAGACGCTGACGTTCTGAGGAAGAGAAGGGGAATATTTCCAGTAGCCAAACTGTAGATGTTGACAAAAGTCACTGAGCAAGTCCAAGATTACTGTAACATTGTGTGCTGGAGTGAAGCGTAAAACTGGATGTTCCTTCAGTCCAGTGACTCACGTCTGGCTTCAGAGTGCGGCAGCCGTCTGCTGCCAGGCTGCGTTTAACATGACGCCTGAATCAGCAGTTTCCAGCCCAGAAACACACTGACACATCAACGTATTATAAGGAGTTCCTGTCAGACGGAAGAAAACTGGAATGTTGTAGAAAGTGTTGGGGAGTCTTTACGCAATTTGTTGGAATAAATAAGAAACGGTTTAATATCTGCTTTTACTGGCTCAAAATCAAATCCCAATGTAGCAGCCAGCAGTTATTAGATAGGGGTGGAGTTAAAATACAGTATCTTTAACCTAAAGCTGTGCTCTTTATTTAAACTAACTGTAGGAGTAGTAAGTTTCATAGTAAACTTGATGACAACAGAACAGTTTTTAGATATATCTAAAAATCTTCCCCATTAAATTTGAAGTTTTTTTTTTTTTTTTTAATCACAAAAAACTACTTTCAAGTTCTGGTATCAACAGGAGTAAGTTGAAGATAAGTGGAAGCATGCAGATTCACACAAAGGTGTGTGTCTATCTATCTATCTATCTATCTATCTATCTATCTAGATAGATATTAAAAACAGAAAAATAAGAGACTGTACAGTAAGTGCAAATTTACCACATTAGAAAGATAATATTGTACAGTTATTAAAAATAGCATACTCAGATTAAAAGAAATGTGCAACTGAGTAGAGTAAAGAAAAAAATGCACACGATATAAAAAAAAAAAAAAAAAAAAAAAAAAAAAAAAAAAAAAAAAAAAAAAAAAAGACTATTTACAAGAAATGAAAAAACTGCAAACAGCAGGGATGGTTGTTTAAAATGTGATTGTTGATTAACTGCAGATAACACTTGTTGAGTTTGTTGAGAAGGATCTGCAATAACATTCCTTTGTGCACCTGAGATTCAGCAGTCTGTCACCACTGGGTATGCAGTGACCCATCAATATTGAACCTGGACGTCTGAGTTAGTTCTTGTTAAATTGTAATGGAGACCACAAGCAACTATCTGCCTCATGTCTTTTCACTTCGTTCTCACTTTTCAGCTGAGGATTTGCTGTGTTTTGTCACACTCTGCCGTAGGAAAATGTGTTCATGTGATTCCAGTAAATAACTTCCACCAGCAGGAGGTCGTTTAGTTATTTTGATTTAATCAGGGGTGACAATGGCTCATATTTCACAAGCAAACAGGAATTACAACTGCAAACACAGTTTCTCTTCTAGATGAAGCAACTAAAGGAGTTGCGACTGCCAATAACATGGAAAGTACACCTGGATCAGTGTGTTTTTTGTGTTTTCTCTGTCTTCCTAAACCCCTGTTGGTCGCAGCAGATGGCTGCTCATGCTGAGCCTTGTTCTGCTGGAGGTTTCTTCCTGTTAAAAGGGAGTTTTCCTTTCCACTGTTGCTCCATGCATGCTCAGTATGAGGGATTGCTTCAAAGTTACCAACTCCTTGCCGTCAACTGTCCACTGATGCCACATGCTCATTCAAGATGAGGGATTGCTGCAAAGTGAGTGACTGATGCAGTCGGCTGGGTTTCTTTAGATGGAAAAAGTGTTTGTATCACCGAGCACGTTAAACTGAACTTGACTGCACTGTTTAACAATGAGGATCGACTAAGAACATATGTCATTGACTTTGAACCCGTCTACATGATTGGAATGAATTGACTGTATATTTCTCTATATAAATTGGATCTGTTATGCAAGGAGCCCTGAGACGATGTTTATTCTGAATCACCGCTGTATAATGTGGACCTTATGTAATTAAAAAATGAGCTGTAATGTAAAATCTTAAAAAAAACCCTCTTTTTCAATATTGTTTATCTTGATAATTCACCAAGCTACCTTAATGCCATAAGAATTATACAAACAGGCAGTGTCAAGAACATGAGCACAAAATTGTAAGTTGATTTAGAAAAATAAGAAAATATGAAAACAAAAGTATTCATACCCCCTTCAACCTTTTCACAGTTTGTTACATTACAACCACATGAACTGTATTTTATGCTGTGGCTGGACACAAAGTACAGCAAAATTGAGAAGCAGAACAAAAATTTTACATGGTTTTAATTTTTTTTATACATAAATACCCCTTTATTCTGATAGCCATAAATAAAATCCAGTGCAACCAATTGTTTTCAGAAGTTGCCTGATTAGTAATAAGTGTCATTTACCCGTGAAGCAAATTTTATTTTAAATTTTTACTTATAAGACATACGTTTTTGTATATTGTAATTTTTACTGAAAGGTCCTGATTTTAATCTCATAAATGCTGATTTAATGTAGTTATTGTCATGAGCCAGTCCTCCAGTGTTTGTTTTATTTGTTTATTTTTCTTTAATCAAAACAGGTTTAAAATGCTGCTGTATGTATATTTAGTATAGTTTTAGTTTGTTTATTCCAAGTCAGCAATAAATCACATACTGTTCAGTATTATGTCATTTCTTTTCAAATGGTATATAAAAAAATAGACCCAGAAAGCTGGGTTTTCAAAAACATTTAAATGTGCAAACACCAGGAAACCCATTAGTGGAGTCACACGGATGAGAAACCGATACCAGTGTAACAACATAATGAGGCATTTGAAGGTTCCATAAACTACTCATCACATTTCATCAGCTGGTGGTGGTTGCGGTGACACATAACTGGTTGTGTTCCTCATAATGGGAACCTCGCTGTTTAAATCATTTAGCATGGACAGCTCAGAGCGCCTGACGTGTATGACAAGTGTCTGAGGATTTGAGGATTGTGGTGCGTGCAGACTGCATCATGGTGTATGCCACCTGTACCCCTGATGAGTATAATGTATCGGAGATGAATAAGCAGAAGCTATTAAATGTCCTGCTGGCGTTCTTGTTAGGGTTCACCGATCACGATGATTGTTGTTCGACCAGTGTGTGTTTTACCTATTGTTGCAGAAAGAAAAGATCACTCAGTGCAGTGTTGGTTTTCTTCCTGGCTGAAAACGTTGCTGTGCCTTGCGTTTTATTATCAGAATTACAAACAGCTCCAGTTTAGGCTTATGTGGAGGACTGGATCAAAAATTAATTTTATATAAACATGATGTGTCTTTAAAAGGTTCAGTTTAGTTCTGCATGTTGACAAATATATTAATACAGGACAAAATAACCAGAATATTTAAACTATAAAAACACTGTGACAGACATTTTTGAGGTTCAGGTCCAGTTTTTTGTACACTATGCTGTTTATGGAGGTAAATTAACACTGCTCATTACTCTGAAGGTGCAGCGTCCATGGTGAAACGTGGTTATGGCAGCGTCATGCTGTGCAGATACTTTAATTTAACTGGAACTTAGAAGATGGAAATCCTTCCAAAATTGAAATAAAACCCGTTCGATCCAGCAAAAGATTTAGGACTGTATTGGAGGTTCACCATCTATCAAGACTTTGACAGTAAACATACATCCAGATGTGTGATGAAACGGTATGGATCAAAGCCTATTGAAAGGATAAGCAAAGATGTCAGTCTCCAGATGTTCAAAAGTGGAGACGTATAACAAAATACTCACAGCTGTAACTGCAGTCAGTGGTGGTTATACATATGCGTGCCAACATTTTCAGATTTTTATTTTTAAAAATTAATTCGAAATCCATGAATTTCTTTACACGTCACATTAACTAACCACTTTATGTTGGTCTGTCATAGAAAATGTAAAAATTTGTTGTAATCTCAACATATTCAAGAAGTATGAGTACTTTAGCAGCAAGGCACTGCATGACCATGAAAAGATGAGATTATTAAAGTGTTGCTGTAAGCAAATGTGAAAGCAGGGAGTAAGAAACCCTATTATAATAAAAATTTAACTTCACACAGTGAAGCAAATGTGATTTACAAAGCAGAAACCTCTCTTTACCTCATTATCTCCTCGTTTGTTCTTTTTTCTTTTTCTTTTTCTATAATATGTGTCTTTTCTGCCGCTGTAGGTTACTCTGCGACCAGACGTCAAGCTACATCTGACTGAGGGCATCTACTGCATACTGGACCTGTGCATGGAGCAGGATATCAAGTTTCTGAGAGCTGGGCTGAACGCAGGAGTCCGAGAGGTGTTCAACGAGCTGTACAGCAACTACACCCACTACCACAAAACACGGAGGCAGGGAGAAGACAAGTACACCGTCTGATTCACCCAAAACAAATTATGATGTGCAGAAAGGTGAAGAAGTCACTGAAGACTTGGTAGAGCTGAAAATTGACAATAAATGTTTTTTTTGTTTTTTTTTTTTGTTTTTTTTTTGTTTTTTTAAGTCCTCCTTCAGGCACAGTAGTCAGCAGAACTCAGCTTCACAGCATTTCCCTTCAGTTTCCATCACATGCATAAACATTTTAACTGATCAGGCTAACAGGTCCGTAACGCTTTAGAATAGAGCTGAAATAGAAATATTTGACTGCAGCGGCATAAAAGAAGGAAAGGTTGATCTGTTTGGACATAGCCTGCACTATAATCACTCAGCATGTGACCAGCTGAGGAAGCGGAGGCTGTGAATCATTCTGGGGGGGCATGTAGACCTGGGATGCACAATATATCTCCATTAACATCGGTATCGGGCGATGTTGGTCATTTTATAACACATCTGTATTGGTCCGATAAGTAAAACTGTGCCGATGTTGAGAGCCAACGTTTATTTCCATCTTATTGCTGTTTCTGTATGTGTTTCCGGAGGGGAGGGGGTTGGACATGTGGTATTTCCTTGGACCACCTCTAGGAAAATCTGTCAAATTTGTTTCTTTTTCAAAGTAATGAATCCGTGAGTATGAATTATCAGTGCTTATATCAGCAGTTTTATAAATCTATATGTTTACCTTGTTTATAAAGTTTGTTTTATTCAATACAAAAATAAATTTTTGAATAATTGTCAGTATATTTTGCTATCTGCCCTGTGAAAAGTATTTGCCACCGTAAAGTTTTCTTCTGTTCTTTCTCTATCAGACGAGGATAATCTGAGTAAAAATAAAATGCAGTTTTCAGGTGACAATTTATCAAGGAAAATAACTGCTCAAACCAGTCTGGCCCCATGTGAAAAATTAACTCCCCCCTTAAACCTAATAATTGGTTGTGACACCTTGGCTGAAATAGCTTGCCATCACGTGCTTGTAATAATTGGCAATGGGTTATTCGCATCACTGTTTCTACAACTCTTCTTTGCAGAACTATTGTAATTCAGCCACATTGGAGAGTTTTCAAGCACGAGTTACCCGATGAGGTTAATCCGCAGCATCTCAATCAGATTTAAGTCTAATATTTGACTAGGCTACTCCAAAATCTTTTTTTAAGCCATTCAGATGTAAACTTGTTGGTGTGCTTTGACTCCCTGTTCTCTTGCATAAATGAAATGTGCTTGGTCATAAACTGATGGCAGGGATTTTCTACCACTACTTTGTTTCCCTCTCTGTATGATGCCATTTCTAAACTTTATGGAGTTTTGCATCAGATGAAATGGAGCGCACTCCTTCTGGAAAGTTCCCTTTTGCCTCTTTGGTCCTTGGGATCATTGAGATGTTTTTGGCAAATGTGAGATGGGCTGTTCTTATCTTTTTGGTTAGAAGTGTTTTTTTTTTTTACCTTGGAACTCTCCCATGGATTTTTCTCATCCCTTTCTTATTGTTCCGTCATGACCACTGACCTTATTTAAATCAAATGAAGCCTGCAGTGCTTTAGATGTTCATTTGTGACCGCTTGGATGAGTTGCGAATTCTTGGAGTAATTTTTCATGGGTTGACTGCTCTTGGTAAAATTCATGTGTTGCTTCTAATATAATTTGGCCTGCTTCATGTTGTCTGACAGGTTCCGCTTAAGTGATATATTGAATCTACAGGTCTGACAGTAATTTGGCCAGGGGAGCTTTCAAAAAAAAAAAACAAACAAAAAAAAACAAAAAACAAAGGTTTAATCATACCTCCTGATTTAACAGTGGTTCAGTGACTTTTAAGTGAATCATTTGAAAAAGTCTTTATGTATCTCCATGGGTTAACTTTGCATAAAGTTACAATTTGTTTAATAATCTGGAACATTTGAAGTGACAGAAAAAATATCTTTTTGAAGGAAGGATATACTTTATCATAGCACTGTACAATATTATTGTAAATTATGTAAAGATTACTGTCTTTATTTAGGAGGGACCAGATCTGTTTTTTTTAGATTGGCACATGAATTAATGAAATTAATAAACTGTTCTTTAGAGACACAAATGGCACAAATAATTAGATTAGAACAGTGATGTGACTGTTGAATAAGAAACTGATCATTTACTAAATTTATAACGTTTGAGATTTCAGATCTTTTAAGTTTTTTTTTTGTTTGTTTTTTTTTTGTTTTTTTTTACCACAAAACATAGATTTGCAAGAAAGTGCTGCTGTTTCGAGGACAGTCTCATGTCCCCTAAACATCAATGCTTTGAATTACTGCATATGCTACATTCATGTCTTGATATGGCTACTGAGACTCTCTTATAAACTACTCCTGAGCGAGCTTTTCAGATGCTCTAAATCAATCATTGCACATCATCTCTGTGTGGTTTTATGTTCATTCAATTTAATTTGACAATTGTTTTGTTGTACTCAGAGTAGATTATCTGAGACAATTATAGAAGGTCTTAAAGTGAGTGATGGTTTGAGCTTTCATGCTGTAAAACGATCCTTTCAACTCCCACAGATGTTAGTAACACTGTAATAAAGCAGTAAAAGGAAAGTTTGCATATCAGAAAGCATTTTCAGCATCCACAGTTTGATTAATTTCGTTTGTCTTTTGAGGGGGACCTGGAAAAGGAGCCCATGTTTTCATTCGACTTTTTACTCCTGTGCTATGGCAACCCTGCAGAAGATGGATGCATTCAGTGGCAGTTCAGGTTTGAATGCCACTCTAGATGAGCCTCTCCTAATTCAATTTACCATTTACAATACTGAGTTTACAAAAATGAGGCGAGAGGAGACTAAAAAAAAAAAAAAAAAAAAAAAAAAAACTAAGAATCTGAGTTCTTAAAAAGGTTTTTCAAATCCAAACTGTGTTTGAAAGGAACTTTAATCAATCCAAAATAATTTAGCCACTTCAAAAATACTTGCTTTATCTCAAAGGGAAATTAAATGTCATATCTGTGTTCATCCAAGTGTCTTCAAAAAGTCGTCGTCGATGGTGAATGTGTAGGCAGGAAGGATCTCCTGTTGCAGTCAGGCTTTCAACAAATCTGAAGAGGCCTCTGACTGTAGACTGTTGCTGTACGACAGTCATGAGCATCAGAGATGATATTCCATAGTAACATGCCCTGGATGACTCCATCAGTTGTCCAGCACTGCTAATCCACCTCATTTGCTTTTGCCACTCCCCTTTAAATTTTTGTATGGCCTTATGGTTAGAAAGCCTGGCAGAGAGACATTGGTGTCGGATATGATTCCTGCCCATTATGATCGATGGAAGAGATGGCTTGAACTTCCTCCTCTCTGCTCTTTGGTTCTGCTCTGCATCCATGAAGCCTCCCATCTATTTTGCTTGCTGCTATCATGCTTGTTGCATTTAAGGTTGTCTTGATGCCAAAAAACATTGAAAACGCTTTGGGTTGTTTTTTTTTTATGTGTTTTTTAAGGAACAAAGGTTTTATACTGTAAATCTCAGTGTTTTAAGAAGCCTGTGTTTAGTGTAGAAGAATCCAGTTTAAATGAGTTAGATTTTGAACAAGAGCTGAACAAACAGTACAAACTAAAATAAATGAAATAACCCTTTAATAAAAGAAATGTTGAATAAGATACCAGCTTCAATAGTTAGCCGACGGGTCCATAGTTCCTTAGTGTTTACATTGTGCGCGATAAAGGGGGAGATCCACTCCCTGTAGACTGTAATTTGTAAGCAATAGAAAACCTATTCAAGGTCCAAGTTTTCATGCCAATCCCTGAGAAAATAGCACCCTGAGTAGAGAGCCATATTTAAAAAAAGAAAACTCAGGAATCAAATGCAAGGCAATATAATTTCAAACACAAGATTTCTTTGCACAATATATGGGAGGTTAACAGAAATACTTCTGTTAAATAGGTGTTTATCTGATCTGTGCCCATTTTCTCATATAACCTCAAAGAGCTGCTTATAATAAAAGTAACTGACTCGTGTGCCTCTGCAGTATTTCTTCATTTTTGTAAAGTTTAACAGGCTGATTACGAAGTACCTCTGCAAGTCATGTTTGCCTTGAACCCAACATTGAGCTGCTGAACTGAAAATTTCCAACCTTTGACTCATCCACTGACTCATCACGTCCTGAGATGCGCCCACAGTACAGACAGAAATTCCTCCAGTTTATGAGGAACAGTGGGTTTTACAATCCATCTCGTTGAAACACGATCTCCAAGTAACTGCCTCTAGACGAATGTGCATATGACAAACGATCAATTAACTATTATTTCACTCTCCTTTTAATATAAACAGTTAATACAACCATTTATCATTATTTATTTACCCAGTATCTGATCTTATCAGGCCAGCTAAAACTCTGCATTATTACTTTTTCTAATAGACAGTGTATTTGTATGCATATTGTGAGCATTATTTAGTAAATTCAGATTATTTTAGAGTTAAGCAGTGCTGGTCCTTTTCTCCCATCTGTGGTTGCAGGGATTTTTCATCAGCATTGAATTGCATTTTTTTTTTATTAATGTTTTCACCCTAAAACCAGTTTACCTAGAATCTTGTTTCTATAAAATCCTGCCATCCTCCAGTAAACAAACATTTTTCTCATTTAAGGTACCTGTAGTTCATAATGGATGTTGCAGCCTATTTAAATACCAGCCACTGGGCTCCTAAACAGTTTTAAATGAACTCCTACTGGTTTTCAGAATACAGTACCTTGTTAAAATAATACCCCTAGAACGTATTTACATTTTGTCATGTTATATATGTAATAGGTTTGCTTTTGTTTTATTTGATGTATCAATGGTTGGGAGGTAAATTATTCCTAGTTTTTACATTTTTTAGAATCAAAATATTTATTGCCCAAGATTGTGTGCACAAACACGAAATATGACTCACAGCATACATATATTAGGTATGAATATATAAATGTTGGAGAAAATAAAAATAAGACCTTAAACATGCAGCCAGAACTACAATGAGATTGTTTAGATGAAAGCATATTAATGTATTAGAAGTGAAAGTCCAGACCTAAGTCCAACCGGGAATATGAAGCAAGTCTTGAAACTTGCTGCTCATTGACCCTCTCTATCCAGTCTGTCCGAGCTGGAGCTGCTCTGAAGAAAAAGTTCAATCTCTGGGTGTTCAAAGCTGGTAGTGACATACCCCAACATACTTGTTTCTGTTGCTCTGTTAACATAAAATGTAGTGAAATGTATCGTTGTCACACGACAAACTACGAAAAGGCGCTGTAGCTCAGAAACACTTGTAAGGCTTACTGATTTACCTCCAAGGCCCTGGATGGCCTGACTCTGCAGAACATGTTAGATAGTTTATCTGTTTACAACCCAGCTCACACTTCCAGGTCTGTGCACATCAGATCTTGAACCAAAGAACTCTGGAGAAGTCTGGCTGAGGAAATGTGCCGTTTTTCACATATACATGTAAATACTACTAATTAGTCATACCTTTCCAGTGGTTTTTTTTTTTTTTTTTTTTTTTTTTTTTGTATAGAGGGAGGTATTGTCAAGCTATGTTGATTTGGATGTCAAAGACCATCCTTAAAAAGACATTTCAGATTCTTTGGGGTTTTAAAACCCTGAAAAATTGTAATTTTAGTGTAGCTAATGTGGGAAAGAGAAATAAAGTTAAAATGTGTAATAGCTCACTGCTATATTTGGACGTGTTGTTTTTTATTTCTGTGTACAAATTTGATTTTCATCCATTCAAACTAACACAACAAATTGAAACAAATTGAGTCTAATATTTGACCACTGCTGCCAAAGCAGCATTCAGACCCATTCAGTAAATTAGAATATTACTGAAAAGTTCATTTATTTCAGTCTCCCCATCACTAAGTGAAACACATTATATAGATTAATGACACAGACTGATGTTTTCAAGCCTTTACTTCTGTTAGTTATGATTTTCCACTTACAGCTAATGAAAACATGACATTTAAGATTAGAATATTATATTAGACCAATAAAAAAATGTTTTTAATACGGAAATGTGGGCTTAAGGAAAAGTATGTTTAATATCTGCTTCAAGGTTGTTATTTTCAAAAGGTACTTTTAATCTGACAAGCAAGCCTCATTGGAACACATTTTAATTTATTGAAAATGACTATATGTGAAAAGTGTCATATTTTGGCACCTTTCTGAAAACACAATTGAGCTTTGAAAGATGCAACACCACCAACTTGACAACGCTGATAATTTCTCACTGAATATTCAGTGTTTCAAAAAATGATCTGCCTAATTTTCTCTGTCTTAACATGACTGAAGTCGATGCATTTCTGCTCCTTGCAGTAGGTGTGTGTGACTTGGTTCCAGTCAAAGTAGGAGCACCAACCACGTGTTATTACGGGGTTATTACAACTGAACTAATAAAAGAAGACTCCTGTTTAAAGGAACGAAAATATTCGAAACCTATTGCCACCATCACTAAATAGTGGGAGTACCTAACAAAAGCGATGAGTGCTTTTTCCCTTCCCAGTTGTTTTTCCTTCTCCAGTTTGATAGGTGAGCCACCACAAGTGTTGAATATTAATATAACTGATTCTTTTGTTTAATTATACTTTTCTGAGACCCTTTATAAGGGAAACAGGTAATCAAAAATTATTTAATTTGATGGCTGTTTAGGAGGATGGTGACCCCAGGAGTAGCTTGACATGAGGAGCGCAACATTTGTAGCCCATGTCCCATCTTCATCTGTGCGTGGTGTCTCTTGAAGCACTGCCTCCAGATGTTGTCTAAAGTTTGCACTTCACCCCCAAACTCTTTGACTGCAGTTATCCCTTTTGCTTGTACACCTTTTTCCACCCTACTTTTTCCTTCCACTCAACTTTCCATTCAGATGCTTGGATAGAGCATCCTGTGGACAGCCAGCTTCATATATATATATATATATATATATATATATATATATATATATATATATATATATATATATATATATATATATATGATTTGATTTAATGAAATACTTAAGTTACTGAGATGCACCTGTATGAGAGCACCAGGCCAGCGAAAGAAAGTGTTTTTTACCTTCCCATAACTGCTCCTTTCTTTATTATTATTATTATTATTATTATTATTATTATTATTATTATTATTAAACAGTATGGGGTTCACCTGAGGCTCCCTTTTTTTGTTGTTTTATTCTTTTGTTTGCTGCTTTTAACCCAGTTTAAAGTGTCTCTGGCGCCCCTATCGTCGGAACATAGAAAGTGAAATAATGTAACATTTTTTCCCCCTCCTCAGTGTTCCTTCAGCAACATCTGAACCTCTCCAACAATCGTTTCCCAATCGGGACTTTCTCCACCCGCCTCCGGCACGGAACCGCACGGCTCGACTCGCTACCGACCCCCGGCCCTCCTCCAGAGCTGCCTGAGCCGGTGTTTGATTGGATTAGAGTCGCTTAGCCTTTGCCCTCTAACCCCGCTGATGTTGGCTCGCTGCTTCCTGCTCTCTCCGCTCCCCTTCACCGACTGAACGAAGGCTGCCGAAGCCGCACGGCGAAGCGCAGCGCCCCGCACGGACAGAGCAGCTTCTTCAGCCCGAGGAGAGCGGAGCGGAGCACGCAGCCAAGCCAGGCGGACCGGAGAACAGCGAAGCTCTCAGCCATGCGGAGGAAATCCAGGGTGTTGCTGTGTTTTGCGGTGCTGTGGGTGCTGGGAATAGCCTACTACTTCTACTCGGGGACAGCGATGAGTCGAAAGGTAGGGTTTCCGTCCCTCGACTTCTTTTTCTGGGTGCATGGTCCGCCCCAGCCGGCACCCGGGTGGATGTGTCTTCCAGGACAAAGCCACGGCGTGATTTGTCGCGGCTCTCGCTCTGTTTTTCAGGGGCTCGGACTCTGTGGTTGCACGGCACTGTGAGCCGTGTGATAAAAGGCCTGCTACTATCAGTGAGCAGGCATTGATTTGGTGGAGATTCGTGTGGACAGGGGCTGCACTGGGTGGCTGGTCCGGCCGGTCGGCGAGCTCAGACCCCCACCCTCCTCCCCCGGTGCCGGTGGTCGCCTTCAAGCGGCTGCGGGAGAAAAGCTGCTCCGAGCAGCGGGTCTGCTACTTTATGGTGGTCTTCTGGGTGGATTTATAAACACAATGCGTGTGCAAGCATGCAGAGCAGTGGCTGTTATCAATACGAATATGCCCGGACTGGCTCCCGGAGCCGGGGGTGTTGAAGCTTACAGAGCACGTCAGCACAAGCTGCTGCTTCTGAGCAACAAGCAAAGATCAGGAAGTGTGCATATTAATGCTGCTTTAAATCACGGACATGACACGCTCTGTTCCCCCCCCCCCCCCCGTATGCAGTGAAAACAAACACCTTTACCCCCCACTGTCCTGCATATTTGGCTGCTGATCTGTAAATATGCATATGTCATGATAGCCTCTGAAACATTTATGGTCAAATTGAAGATGCACTGATTTGGCTTCTCCTGGCCAATACCGGTTCCTGATGTTCTTTGTGGTCTGACCCTATCTTTTATTCTAGGGACATCGCTGAGCAGTAGACATGTGATTTTTGTGTTAAGGACATGAGTCAGTGCATTTAGATGTAGAAACTGTAATCTCTGTTTTTATATGTTCTACTTTTTAGACACTTTTACAACAGAAAGTACATTATAAATTCATTTTTGTTTGTTGTTGTGCTCTATTTTTTGCCATTTATGTATATATCCCACAAAGTCCATTAAATATTCACAAGGACTCCAATTAAAGGCTGTAAATCCTACTGAAATACCAGAAAACATATATCAAAATTTTAATTTATTTCATGTTGTTATTGTAATAATTTTAATGTGTTTTTAAAAAATTAATTTTAGTTTATTTCATAGCTAAACGCAGAGAGAATGATTAAGCAAAACCCTTTCTGGTTATCAGTATGATGAAGTTGAGGGTGGTGTAACGTCACTTTCAGTTTTATTATTATTATTATTATTATTATTATTATTATTATTATTATTATTATTATCCAGCTATTGTCTCTACCTTCTTATCCTTTTAGAAAAGGATAGTGGGGCTGTGTCTATCTCCAGCGGTCATTGAGCGAGAGGCGGGGTGGACCCTGGACAGGGCAACACAGAGACAAACAACCAAACACACACACACACACACACACTCATATCTAAGTGCAATTTAGAGTAACCAATTAACCCAACAGTCATGCTTTTGGACTGTAAGAGGAAGTTGGAGTACCCGGTGAGAACCCACGCATGCAGAAGAACTTACAAACTCCATGCAACACCCTATGCTGGGATTTGAACCTTGGGCCATCTGCAAAGCAGCAGTGCCACCAACACCTGATTTATATTATTCTTTAACCATTAATTTTAGCCCAGATGTCTGTGGATCATTGTTTAGATGTATTTCCAACCATAGCAGCTCACTGGGACTAAAACACAGATTAAAGATATAAAATATGAGCTGCAACTGTTTTGATAGGAGTAGTAATTTTGAGTTTGGCAGAAAATGAAGGAATTACAAGGATTTTGCCAATTTATGCACTAATGTGTCTCCAACCTTTGTCATAAAAGGTACATCAAAGCACATCCTGGAGGTTCATGGGTTGGGAGTTCTTGCAGTCCATTATGCATTTAATGAATTGGGAGGAAACAAAATCAGATTTTTCAGTATTTGCACTGTTGGTGATCAATCTGACTGATTAATTGATCGATTTTATAGGTAAAATGGCTTATTTGAATGAAAAAAATTGAACATTGAGTTAGATGTCAAATAAGAAAAAAAAAAACAATTGGAAATATTGTTCAGTATTTTTGACTCATAAATATAAAACTTAGTTGTTCTCACCTTGCTTAACTTATTGTATCCTAACCTGACATAAACTAAGGATGCACAAATTAACCAGCCAAAGATCAGAAATGGCCAATTTTACTTTGGCTAGGATTGGTGATCCGCAGGTCAAAAACAAAAAATCAAATTTGTTCGTCATCCTGTGAATGAAATGCATTAAAAACATTTTCTTAGATTTCTTTTTAGTGTAACGAAAATCAGAAAAAAAAAAAAAAAAAAAAAAAAATCAGTAAATTGGTGTTGGCCAAGAAAATTCTGATTATTGCGTTTTGATATATGAGGACATTACCTTTAAAGCTGCAACATGCTCCACAACATTCTGACATTTCATAGATTAACTGAGTTCCTTCCTGGCAGATTAATCAATAATGGTGGTAATTGGTATTTGAAGCCTTATTTCAAACACTTGAGGTAATACAGATGAAACGGCCCTTTCCGAATGACCTCCCTGACTCAGACTGGATCAGTTTTAGCCCACCCTTACCTAATAAGCTGGCAGTCAGTCAGCTTTCCTCACAGCATAGTGTTTTCCATTCATATTATACCCAGCCTGTACTTGCAGTAGTTGGTTATAAAAGAGAATCTGTCTATGCATGATGGTTGTTTTCTCTGTGTGCATCCAGGTTGTGTGCTCAGTAACTAGATGAGGCCGTGTGAGCATCCTGTGCGTATTCCACCTGTCTCCCTTCTTATCCTATCTGTCTCTCTGTGTTTGCTCTGCTCCAGTCAACCACAGCAGCCTTTTTACTTTTCCATTAGGCTGATAGCGCTGCTCACTGCATGTGTGTGTGTGTGTGTGTGTGTGTGTGTGTGTTAGTGAGGTTCTCAGAAGGGTCAAAGTGACACACCCAGATAAGCAACTTTCTGCAGGCGTTACATTGCGAGGAGCATTAGTATGGATGACGGGGTGCGCCCGGCAGGTGTCTTTACACAGCGGGACAGTTAATCAGTTTAAACCACAGTGCTTCAGCTCGGCGAGAGTGTCGTTGTCTGTCACACCCACCTTAGGTCTGACAGAGGCGTTTGATAACATTTTCCTGCCGTCAAGAAGCAGATTTGACAGAAATCTGATTATGAGCCTAAAATCAGCTGATTTTTGGCGAACAGACCTTAGTAGAATATGATTTACCTAAAAAGCTGAATTGCTTTCATTTAAATAGATAATAATCACCTAAACTGTTGCTTCTTTCTTATGGGTTTTTCCACACTGAGCTGATGTCTCATGTCTTTTTGGAGTCTAATGTATCATCAACGCTGTTGGAATCTGTCAGTCGTGTTTTTTGGGTCCGATTTCATCTCGAAGAGCCTTTAAATTGTTTACAGTGGGCATAAAAGTGTAAACACCCCTGGTGTGAGAAACTGAGAACATGATGAATCGTTTCAGAAATTTTTCCACCTTTTAGTTTTATATATAACATGTATGACTCATTAAAATCTTTGTATAAATGTGCACACCCATAAGCTAATACTCAAAGTCTGATGTTATTACAGCACTTGCTGCTATTTGTTCAGTGTTATTTGCAAAAATGCTCCAAAACTGTTGGATTGCGAGGGCAGATTTGCGCTCGTCGGAGACAAACCTACAGATTTTTGATGGCGTTCAGGTCTGGGCTCTGGACGGGCCATTTCCAAACTTTAATTCTTTTGTGGGTTTGTAAACTTTGGGTTCTTGTTGTGCTGGAAGATGAACCGCTGGATATTTTGAACTAGTTCCAGGTGACAAAAAAAAAAAAAAAACACCCCCAAAGCAGGATGTTGCCACTTCCATGCTCTGCTGTGGGTATGGTGTTGCTACTGTATCAAACCTTTAAAATTGTGGCCAGAAACCTACAACCTTGGTTTCATCAGACCACCTTTTCCTACATTTTTTCAGGAGACTCCAAATACGAATTTATGAAATTTAGCTGTCTGTCCACTGTTGTACTCATGCTTTTCTTCCTAAGAAAAGGCATATGAAGAGTCCAGACATGTGAAGAGTACAGCACATTGTTTCTACATGTACCACATAGTCAGTACTTACTGCCTCTTGGCAGCCTCCCTAACCACACAACTACGTCTTGGTGATGTGTGCAAACTTAAGGAACCATGTTTAGTTTAGTGTTTTATTTTTCTATTGAGTTTTACAGGTTGTGGATCGCATTAAAGGTGGAAAAAGTTCTGAAATTATTTTACAGAATCTCGTTTTTTAACTCATTAGAACCTGGTGTTTTAACAGAAGTGTGTAGAAAGTACTCATAGTATCTCTATAAAGATATACAGGAAGCAGTAGCTACATTTTCTTTCTGTGAAGGTCTCCACGAAATTTACTCAGGTTAGCATTTAACATCTATATGCACCCAACCCTCGACCCTGAACTCCATTCACGTCTAATTGGTCGCCGAAACACACAGCGCCTGCCTGCTTCCATTCTGGCCTGACAAAGATGAATGCTGGTGTGTCATAGCTGGCCCCGATCACTCAGGATGCGCTCGGTCACGGCAGCTGACTCAAACGTCCTCTTCTGAAGGAATCTCAAACGGGCCTGTCTCTGTGAAGAGAATTAGTTCAGCTGGCTTCTTCGTCTCTGTCGCACACCGCTCCGGCTCCTCGGATCAAAGCGTGACACTCAAAAGCCTAATACCTCCTCTGTCTGGGAGAACCCGTCTGACTCCTCTTCAGACTGTGCACACCAATTTAATGAGGCTTTTTGAGACTAAACTGATAGTTGGTGCATTATTCATTGTGTTTCTTCTGGAATAACAACAAATAAACAAGCAAAAAAAAAATAAATAAAAATAAAAAAAAAATCCAAATTTTGTTCTGATGTCACAAAGTAAACTATAGCACAAAATGTTAGGAGGGAGCTATATATTTCCTGCAAAGTGCTTTGCAAAAGAAAGACACAGTTTCCATATTCTGTCAAGTTATAACCATAAACCTCAATCTATTTTATTGGGATTTTATGTGACAGTCCAATGCAAAGTAGGGCATAAAAGTATGTGTTCGCTTTGACCTTTGCCACATTTTGTCACATTATAGCGACAAACTTTATTAGTTTTTATTGGGCTTTTATGCATTAAGGCCAACTCAAGTGCAGGATTACTGCAGGGCCGATACCAGGCTTAAAAGTTGTCATCTCAATTTTAGATGCTAGGCTTAAAAAATTGAGAAAATGCACAGATTTTCCGTATTAGATCTTAAATTACATTTGTACGTCTTAAAGTTATACATTTTTAAATTAATTGCTTTACTTTTTTGGCACATGCATTGGCACAAAGTTTCTAATTGAAAGAAAATAGTTTGAGAATCCTAGTTCAGGGAAATTAAATCAAAATGCTTATGTTGTTGACTCAGCGTCTTTACTATGGGAAAATGCTTGTATGAAAGGAAAAGGATGTATATGTTGTGTTTTTCAAAGAAATACAGATGTGAAAAGTGTGATGTGTCAACTCCCCCCCCGAGTCGATGCTTTGTAGAAACACTTTTCACCTTCAACCACAAGTGTTTTCCGTATGTCTATGCCAGCATCACACATTTGGAGACTAAAAGTTTTGCTCATTCTTATTTGCAAAATAGCTCTATTTCAGTCTGATTCAATAGCAAGTGTCTCTGAACATCATTTTTAAACGTTTTCACAAATTCTCAGTTGTATTTAGGTGGGATTTGACTGGGCCATTCTGGTTCTCTGGTCCAATCTAAAGCCTTTTGCAAACCCCTAACAGGTTTTCTACCAGGACTGCCCTGTATGTAGCTCCATTGATCTTCCTATGCTGAACAAAAAAAAAAAATCCCCACTGCATGATGCTGCCACTACTTAATGTTTTACTTTGGGGTTGATGCGATCATAGTGATGAGCAGTTTCTGTGATCCTCCAGGTATTGTGTATTGCTTAGAGGCCAAAAAGTTAAACTTTTAAATTAAATCTCCTCTCTATTTTTCAAACACAGTTCCCTTTTATGTAGACTCACATGAATTTCCCAGCTGGACTCATAATAAATCTGCAAATCCACTATCGTACACACGGGGGTAATGTGGATATGAGCTGCCTGCTCTCGTTGGGATGCCCCATTAAATTCTACCTTGTTGGACAAACTTGCTTCTCGCTCTTCGGTCTAAATTCCTGCTGATCAGTAGGATGTCGAAAATAACAAGCACACTACAAGAATTAAAACATGCATTTTGCATCAAACTCAAGAGTAGTCTATCATTTAAGATAGTTGTATATGAGATGTGCAAGGTAACATCAAGGTAAATATAGGTGCCTAGTGGTGTTTGTACACATGGATTCATGTTCCTGCGCTCACCCAAAGGTGCAACCAAGCCTTTAACATCAGGGGACTCTGAGTAGGTTTTTTCAGGTTGGTATTAGTTGTCTGTAGATGGCAGCTGAAGTTCTGTGAGTTCTTCATCTTTCAGAAAACTGAAGGAAGGAGACGAGCTCCGAGGCGTCGGCTCAGCGGGGAGTCGGGCTGGTTCAGAGCTTGTGAGCTATCTGCAGCTCTAGGGCTTCAGCCTCCACCTGACTCTGCATGTCTCAAAGATGAGATTTGTGGATACCACCGTCTTTTATCACACACAGCATGGCTTCTCTGACTCTGCATCTGGCAGGTTTTAAAGCAGGCATTTTTTTGGAGAAGTAAAAGTGAAGGTGAGGCTGCCTCATTATGGATGAGTTTGGCTGCTGTGTTTGGTGATTAACAGAAGAAATGGGACGTTGGGTTGTGACCAGAGTGACACGCGTTCACAGCCCTAAACGGACCAGCATCTGTGACCTACACCATTATTCCTGTGATTTCTGTCCTGAAACCTGTTCACACACTGCTTTACTCACAGTATTGATCGCACATGTTCGTGTTCCTGCTGTTGTATAACTACAGCAGGGCCGCATCCCCTTAACACCGGTGAGGCGTCAGCAGCTCGATATGTTTACACTGCCAAAATATAATATAATCTCACCCTCTGTGCTGTTTCATTGAGCCAACCCCAAGAATCAATGACTCAAATTAAGATGAGAATCTCTGGATCATTTTTATATGTTTTCTAAGAGATGCTCAACCTAATCCGTGTGTAAATTTAGAAATAACTGTTAATTAAAGTTGTTATATTTAGCTGTAAAAGCTGTATTTATTTATTTTTAAACCAAGAATTTATTTCACACTCTCATTAGAGTTAGTTAACTTCACGACTGCGAGTGTCAGGGAAAAGATGGTGCTGCTGTTTTGCAGGAGCTCCACAGATGTGCGAGTCTATGTGTGGGTGGTTTTAGGGTTGACAGCTTCTTTTCTCTAGGGACGGCTGTCGGTAAATTTGGGAGACGAGAAACTATCACTGCAGCATCTGGCTCTGGAAGGGAGAAATTTCCACAGCAGATGTACAGGTTTAAACCCCTGTTAGAGTGGAGTGTTAAGTCATTATGGTACGTATGAAAGAAAATGGCTTCCTGTGTTTGTGAACTTGCATATTGTTTGTTGAGTTGTTTTGCAAAGAAGGTGAAGTCAAGTCAGAAAATGGAGGGGAAAAAAAAACCCTAAAAATCTGTTTGCATAAGTCTTTGGACTTTTATTTCCCCACTCAGACAATATAGGAGAGAGTGACTAAAGGTAAAGGATCTTGTCATGTTAATATTTTCTCATTCTTTGCAGAAATTATCCATTTAAATAAAATTGTATTCACTTATGTTCTCAAATCTACCATCAAACATCATTTAAATGCCTTTGTAATGAGATGCTAGAAAAGATTTTGAAGCGATCAGAGTTTTGAAGCGGATACAATCCGTTACATTTTGCTCCGGTTGTATCAAGCAAAATGTAACGGAGCGCTGACGCTCCTGCACATGTTGCTGTACGCTGCTGGTCAGCGGACTGAAAAAAAGTGAATGCATTTAACTTTCGGTATAGATACAACGGTTTCATGGTATTTATAGTAAATTTGACATCAAACAAGGCATGTACAACATAATCTAATTGCTTTCATTTAAATCAGAAATCAACAGTTATTCCTGCTGGTGCTAAAAAACAAACATTGATTATTATTTCTGTAATAATGTTATCTAATATGCATTTATTGGATTTTTTTATTTATTTATTTTTTTTTTTGGAACTTAGTTTTAGTTTTTAATTGCTTATTATGTAAAATAGTTTAACTACTTGCCACTTTCCTTTTTAGAATAACACTGGGAGTATGACAAGCTAATATTTGCTTGTTAATTGGTTTGGTAGTACTGTAGCAGCTGTTCTGCTTTCTCTGACTTAATTTTCAAAAACCTTAATAATAGAAAATTGTTAACTTTGAGACTTGTCAAATGGATTTTACTGCTTTTATTAAAGGTTTTTGAAGCTTAAATGTCCTACACCTGTATTGGCATTTCCAGTGTTTTTTTTTGCTTTTAAACCTGAAGTTGAGTTTACTAGACTATAAACAACATAAATTTGAAGCATTTAAGATGGAGCAGAAGAAATTATAGCAGAAAAGTATTGATAATGGCACTGCAATATATTTCAAACAGGAAAATAAAGGGTATTATCCTCTTGGACGGCTTTTTTTCTGGCAGCTGTATGGAGCCTCTAAAACCCAGTGACCATCTAATGGCACTGCTACAAGGAGATGGAGTCTAAGAAATCTTGATCCCTGACATAAAGCTCCCTTTCTGTGTCTGTTTTTCTTCTACAATACCCTCCTCAGTCATTTAAGCTCTTCTGCTTAAACACAACAACATGTTGGATTTATGTCTAAGTTTTAAACTGATTACTTTCCTCTTATGGCATATTTGTTTTTTTTTCCTTTTTGCCAGATGACAAACTTTAATGGAAAAGTTGAAAGGAGCGATGATATCTATTGTTCTTTGAGCTCGTGCAGAGAGGGAAAGTTTTCAAAGAGCTGCTTCTTATTATCACATCAAGAGGAAACAGAACAGCCCTCTTTTGTTCAGTTTATTGCCGAGCGCCGTATTAATGTAGCTGTGTCACAACAATGAAGCATCTTCAGAACTTCATTGTCACGTTGAAAGCAATCTGTGCTGCTGACATCAGGCTAAATTAACACGTTTGCAACTTATACGGTACACGAGTGGTCACGGTGTTTTGCCTGCGACCTTTCCATGGTACAGACATTCAAATAGAGAGCATTATCTGCAGCAGTCTCTCTATCAGGACTGCTGTGATAAGGCTTTAGAAGGTGCATGGATCCTCACAACTTTAAGCTTTTTACCATAAAGTTTCAGTCCAGCTGGGTTTAACAGAAGCCTAGGTTAGAGGACAGATATTGCCTCATGTTTCCGTCTTTTTTAACAATCTGTAAATATCCAAGGAGATAAAAGACAGACTGCAACAGCATATGTCTCAGATGTGTACATATTACTCTTTGGCATCTTTTTTTAAAGCTACTCCATCTGCCCCATTTCAGCTGTTTGCTCCAGCAGATAAATCAAATAGCAAACCTCGGCAGAATAAATTAAGGTGCATGAAAACAGGCATCCTGCCCACCCACCTTCTTCTCTCCCTGGCAGACAAAGCAGATAAATGTGTGATCTGTCATATTTGGGTCACAGGATCCTGATACTGACTTTGTTCTTCTACCTTGAATTCAAATGAGATGCATTTCTTTGTTCCCTGTTTTTGTGCCTAAATAGGGCATTTTGGGGGGGGGGGAACATTTATAACTTAAAATGTTACTTCAGAACAATCCATATCTCATGTCCGTAGATGTGAGTTGAGGCGTAGACAAAGTGATAAATCTGGTTTTTGGTTAAGCTCTTTCTTGACTACAACAGAATGAAGCAAGGCCCGTATTTCTGCAGATGAAGCCCCGACACATCCATCCATCTCCCGCTCCATCCTACCATCAAGACACCAAGATGATTAAGCTCCTCCACTTGAGGCAAAGACTGACCCCAACCCATAGGGAGCAGTCCACTTCTTTTCTGGCCTCAGACCAGCTGACTATCATCCCCTCCACTTTACACTTGACTGTGAACTGCTCCATGGCAGACTGAAGGTCAAGGTTTGAAGGCGCTAAAACAACCAAATCATCTGCAAAAACCAAAAGTGCGACCCAGAGGTTGCCTCACTAGACATGCTACTCTTGATGAAAACATCTTGAGATCCTGTCCATGAACACGGTGAACAAGAGCAGAGACAAGGGTCAGCCATTGCTGAGTCCAACCCACGTTGGGAATGAGCTCAAATTTTGCCAAGAATGCCATCAGAGCTCCAGATTTTGGTATACAAGAGCCGGCTAGGCTGTTAGGACATCCAAGGCATTTTGTATTCTCGCTGGACAGCCAAACTCACTTGACCACCTCTGCAGTTCTGCGAGGATAAAGATCTGGCTCTTTGTTCCTCGCCCAGGTTGGAAACTAAACTCTCTCATGAAATGAGGTTCGCCGATTGCTCCTTTCCAACATCCTTGGTTAGTCTTTTGCAGGAAGGCAGTGAAATGTCAAATACCATCCAAGTTAGTCCGTTTCTACATGTGCTGTCTCTAATAACAACGCAGATCTTCTCTTCTTTGTTGATATTTAAAGATTTTTCTGGCATAAAATATTTCCACATCCATCTGACCTTTGTTCTTTTTAGCTCTCTTGTGTTAAAATGCCACCTTTTGACGCTCCCATCTGTAATGCACTGTGAATGCCACATCCTTCTCCATTTCTTAGGTTTCATTATCTAACTGCAGTCTTTCTGTGCCAGGACTGAATGAATGAACAATGTGCCATTTCTTGTTGCGTCACTTTTTCAGGTTTTCAAAGCAATGTGGGGGACCGCTATTACCAGTTCTTCCACTGGGAACAGCCACAGAAGAATGAAGTCTGGTCATAAAGCCGGTTGTACTTTTGTACAGATGCAGTCAACGTTTTTCCTTTGTGTGTTTTTTTTTTTTTTTTTTAATCTTTAAAACTGGAACAGCTACTTGTTCCAAGCAGGCTGTTTCCTGCGAGCTCCAAACCTTCGTATGATCATCAGCCAGGCTGCTACATGACAGAAGCAAACACACGCTCACAGAAAATGATAAAAAAGGTTCAGGTTTCACTGTAAAGTTTTAAAGTTAGGGTCCAAGTTAAAGGAAAAGCCTGTAAAGTTTTCTTTTATTGTATTGTGAAATGAGTTTCAGGAAGCAGAGTTGCTGACAGGGTTCTACTCACTGTTACTGCTCCTTTTTAAAAAGGAGGAAGAAACCAACATGAATAAAAGCCACTGGAAAAAAATGTGTGACTATTGTTGTTTTAAAGCTTACTAAAAGTCGTCACACAATAGATGGAGAAGGCTTAGAAAAATCCATGTTGAAGTCCAGCATTTATCCCTTTATGACATGGGTTTATGACAGATTCTTCTCCGAGGGAAACGTTGGCAGACGTTTTGAGTTTGTTTAAAAAAAATAATGTCAAAACCCTGAAATGGAGTTTCCTTTTCCAGCTGCTGAAGTTCTGATGAGAAAAAAAAACATGAATGGTGCGTATAAAAATACTCCTTAGATGGCACGGATACTCTGCTGTTGAAGGTCTTCATGTATAGCACTCGCTGTGCTGATGGAGACCTCGGTTAGTGGTGCAGTATAATTAGACCTTTTTAATGTAATGTCTGTTATATATGGCCCTGTTTTAAACCAAACCCTCAATTTTAACACAAATATGTAGAGCATCCACAGAGGCAAGCCTCTGGCTCGGCCATTTTCAGATTTTTGTAAAGCTACAACCTGCTGATTCTGATTTCACTAAAATAACTCTGGAGATGTGTTGCTACTGTAATTTAAATCTAAATGATTTGGCTGACTTTTCACTGTAAAATACAATTAAAAAATATTCCCTCTGTATACAGCAAATCTACTAATATCAATTAGGCTTTTTAATAGACAGTCATATTTGTTTTGTACAAATAAAATCCAGCCGATGAGGAATACTGTACACTCATTGGCCACTTTATTAGGTACACCTTGCTGCTATCAGGTTGAACCGACTTTTGCCTTCAGATCTGCTTTAGGTTTAACAAGGTGTCGTAAATATTCCTCCGAGATTTGGAAACAAATTGACACGATGGCATCAGTTGCTGCAGATTTGAACTGCACAACATATCAAATTGCCATCGTCTTTGCAATTTCATTGACAAGGGTTGTTGTAACATTTCAGGTGCCGTGCATGCAACCCTTGGAGTTATGTGTGAAGACCCCAGTAGATCGTATGTTTCTGATAGACTGAGAAAAGCGTGTTGCAGCCAAGTGAAATGTAATATGTGTGAGGCAAAGACGCTTATAAACCATTGTTCATTTTGCTGCGTTATAACGAGGAGCCCTGCCCACAGGCGACTCCTGCGAGATGTCTCTGTGATGCAGCTCTACAGTAACACAGGATTTGATTGAAATAATAAGTGAAATTACAGAACTGACAAATTTTGAAGCTGTCAACATCTTTTATGAGTGATTATGAGTTTAAACCGTATACAGCATTCTTTGTGTAATAGCTCTTACCATGTCTGAAAGATGCTAAATGACACATGCAGGTTCACCAGCTGAAGGGCTGAACCCCCATAGGTTTTTTGACTAGCGCCAGGTTGTGTGAAGGAAGAAAGTTGAATAGCTGTATCTATTAAAAACCTGCATTAAATCCCTGAACTTCATAGGCTGACTTTAAAAAAAAAAAAAAAAAAAAAAAAAAAATTATTTATGTGCGTTTCTTCTGTATGTCGGAGTCAGTTTCCGGTTTACAAAGCCTGACAGTCAGCTGTCTATGTCAAAGATACATGTAATCTGTGCTCTGGGAGCAGGGCCAGAATATGCACATGCGGCGAGTGTCGTAGCTCAGAAGTTAAACAGATTGTAGGAGTTTTTTTCTCAAGTCAGAAGTGCAGCTGAGACTTGTGAAGAAGAGAAAGTTTCCTCCTGATACTGCAGTAACGGCAAAGCTTCTTCCAAAGAAGGAAGTTCATTAAGGAAATCTGAAACATTTTTGTCCTCATTCATGAGAACAGATAGAAGAAAATTATTAAGTTTGGGGGAGGAGTAAAAAAAGAGCAAAAAATAATTTAAAAAAAAAATAGATAAAATAGTTATAAAAAGGTTACGGTGAAGGTTTTGCAAAGATTTTCATTTGATGGGGTGTCGCGTGGCGTGGTGGGTAGAGTGGGCGCCTCGTATACAGAGGCTATAGTCTTCGTCGTGGGCTTCCCGGGTTCAACTCCCGACCTCAGAACCTTTCCCGCATGTCTTCTCCCCACTTCTCTACCCCTCTCCTGTCTACGTACTATCAAACAATGGGAAAAAAAAAAAAAAAAAAAAAAACACTAGCGCACAAAACAAACATAGGAAAAAAAAAAATTTCATTTGACTACTTTTTTCAGACATTCTGTCCAGTTCTTGTATTCCTGCCTATTACAACATATTTTTTTGTTGTAATAGGCAGATAAGTGGAAGACAAAATGAAATAATATAGAAATATAGGGGGAAATACAACAATTCCTGATGCATGATCTGAGACAATCATTGTTCTTGAACTGATCATCTGCTTTAAGGACCGGAGTAATTTATAGTCCAGTCAGGTGGCAAAGCAGCCAGAAATAGTAATTGCATGTATAAAGAACTTGAATTCAAAACTAAACTTTGCGATTGATTCACTGGTGAGGCTGTTGCCGAACTACAGCGGTCGTTGGGCGAGAAGTGGGTACACCCTGGACAGGTTTCCAGTCCGTCACAGGGCACCATAGAGACACAGGACAAACAACAACGCACACACACTCAACCCTAAGGACAGTTTGGAGACCAATTAACCTGTTTTTGGACTGTGGGATGAAGCTGGAGTACCCAGAGAGAACCCACGGATGCACAGGGAGAACATTTAAACTTCACGCAGAAAGACCCTGGGGTGGGATTTGAACCCAGGACTTTTTTGCTGCCAGGCAACAGTGCTGCCAACTGTGCCATCCTATTTAGAGACTCATGTGTTAAAATTTTTGTTGAAGTGTCAGCATAAATTAGTGTTTTTGGACCTGCTCATTTGACTGAGATTTAAGGAAATTAAATTAAAATTTCATTATTTTATAACAAGGATACAATCACATTTATAAGACAGTGAACATGAAACTGTCATTCAGACATTTAAAAAAAAAAAAAACCTCAATTTTATTCAATCAATTTAGCAAAAGATTATTTTGTCACTCCCAAATAGTTGTCCTTTTTTACTCCTTTACTCATGCTAAAAATAGAAACCAAGTGTACGGATTGTAAACCTGTTTTGTTTCATCGACGTTCATTCAAAAACCCAGTCCAACAGCAGATAACCTGTTTCCTGATATGAATCAGCTTAAATGATTGTTATAAATAACATTATTATAAACATTATTATACCTATACAAATAAGTCACATTATTTTTCCAACGATTGAAATAATTTGTCATTTAACTTGTTTTAATTCTTCTCAAATAAAAGCAACTGGGTTAGGCTACTACAACTAATGAATTTGAAAAAAAAAAAAACAAAACCCTAAACTGTGGTATTTTAACTCAATGTTATCGCACCATAAGAATCTCATACCAGCCTCAGCACAAATGTAGGCCTTTAAAAGTCATAAATAAATCCAGATTTTCATGTAGTTGGTTCTTTTAAAGCAGCTGACCGCCATGGGAGCCAATTAGCCTAAACTTTACCCTCAGAATTTACAGACCCAACAGAAACGGGCCTGTGAGTTTGGGCTCATTTAACCCAAAGTTTCAAAAACTAAACTTATGAAAACAGTTGTAACAAACCCAAAGCTCTTGGGGTTTTTTTTGTGCTTTTTTTTTTCTGCTGTTTTTGTGTTTCAACTATAAAAGGTGGGTTTGATTTATCTTTGCTTTCAGCTTGCTGGGGGTGGAGCAGCAGCAGTGATTGTGTCAGAGCCCATCAAGATGAGCTAAAAATAGCTAAAGACATCTAACACCGTTACTTGGATTGGTTTGAAATGGCTGGTTTCACGCCTTTCCTGTTGGCTGTTAATATGAACTGGAGTCTAACGTCACGTTTTCGTCGCAGCCAAATCTGTTTCTCACACGCTCTTTTACAGATGAAGCTTCGCTGGAGGGGCCCAGGCTGTACGAAGGAGTCAGAGCAGTGGCCCCTCTGTGATATTCAGGGCTGTGTTGGTGCCTCTGCTTGTCTATTTGTGGAATATGTGGATTGTGTGTGTAGATCAACACAAGCTGCTAGCTGTCAGCTTTGTTTGTTCCTGATGCGCACTGTCTCACCTGTCATCCTCCATCTCTTCTCTGCGTTTCCTTCTCGCCGCCACCCGTTAACAAGATGGCAGCCGCTGACTGTGGTGATGCTCCTACAGGTCAGAGTTCTCCTGTCAGTGAATGATTGACTCACCAGTGTGTAAATACAGCAGCACGATGATCTCTGCAGCCTTACCCGGTAATTGGTGAAGTCTGGATGCTGCTCCTGTCTGCTGGCTAATTAAAATGCATGAACACACCAAAATGAAATGTCAGAAGTTCAGTGGCATGGCTCAGATAAACTGGCGACAGGCAGTTTTTAGTTCTGGCTGGACTGAGGTTTTTTGCTTTTTCCTTGTTGGCTGATTAGCTCTCATTTGCTGTTACTCAGTTTCAAACAGAACCAGTAAAATGTGATGGATAAATATTCTTTGACATGTTATTTTAGCTGAATCACATGAAGTAGATCTAATTTCTAAAACAGGGATATGTTTTTACCCCTGCTGCTTGTTTAATCTACCATAATGATGGACTGAAAAGATAAAACATGAGAGAACATGTTCTGTTGATGGACTTTTGCTGGGTGCTGAGCAGATTTATTCACTGAGTTGAATTAGTTTATCAGTTGTATACATATACAATATACATATGTTTTTCACAAATAAAAACAATCCTGAAAAGTGTGGCATGCAGCTGCAGATTTTTGGGGGTTTACCAACATCTAGAGATTGAAACTTTTGCCCGTTCCTCTTGCCAAATCACCCAAACTCAGTCAGATTGGATGGAGAGCATCTGTGAACATCAATTTTAAAGATTTACCACATATTCTCGGTTGGATTTGACTCTTAAAGCTGCTGTTTGTAACTTTTATAAAACATATTTTTCTACATATTTGTTGAAACTGTCACTATGTTGTGGCAGAATGGTGAGACAGATGAAAAATTCAAGCTCCTCTGCCTTCTCCCAGTGCTCCCAGTGCTATCTAGAAACAATTAATCAGAGAACCCTGGCTCTCTCAGCAGAGACTGTTGTGAATACGCAGGCTAGCTAGCGTGACCACCGATGACGACAGATCCTTCCTGTAACGGTAAGTTGTTTCTCCGCCATTAGCACATTTGGCAACGAGTAAATGCAGTTGACTGACGGCGATAAGACACGCCTCCTGGCTCTGATTGGTTGTTTTAGGTCGGGAGCAGTGCAAAGTAACAGACTGTATATTTAAGGTTGTTGTCCTGCTGGAAGATTTAAGTTTTTGTCCTATATTATTCGCTTATTTAGCACTACTCTATTACTACTAACTAAAAAAACGATCCCCACGAAATGATGCTGCCACCACCATGTTTCATGATGGGCGATGAGGTGTTCAGGGTGCAGTATGGACGTTTAGGCCCGTCTAGCCAGAACAGCTTCTTCCACGTGTTCTTTGGTTTTCTCTTATGGCTTTCTTTCGACAATGACTGCTCATCCATAAGCCCAGATTTGTGGAGAGCGTCGTTAATATTTGTCCAATCAGCAGATTGTCCTACAGAGCTGTGGATCTCTGGAGCTCCTCCAGAGTTACCATGAGCCTTTTGACAACTTCTTCTTCAGGTGGATGGCCATTTCTTAGAAGGTTGTGCCACACTCTCTTCTTTTTCAAATGGTGCACTGATGGTTAATGTTCAGATCTTGGGATACAGTTTTATAACCTAACCCTGCTTTAAATTTCTCCACAGCTTATCCCTGACCTATCTGCTTGGTTCTTTGGTCTTCATGATGCTGTTTGTTCTCTAACAAACCTGTAAGGCCTTCAAAGAACACCTCGATTTTTGTTAAAATAAATTACTCCATGTCCCGATTCAGTATTTTAAGGTCTGTCCGTTGCGCTAGATTTTATTTAGAGGTATAAGAGTAAAGAGGGCTGAATATAAATGCTTGCCACACGGTTTTTATTTTAGTTCTCTGTTATTCTTCACTTTATGTTTGTCTGTCACAGAAAATCCCAACTGATCGCCTTGATGTTTGTTGTTTTAGTGTGGAAAAAGTAGAAATGGTTTGAACACACTACAAACTGATGATTACATAAATGTAGTTTTTATTCTTCATCATACACCTCTGCTTTCTTTAAACTCTTGGTCATTGCTAAGCTTTATCCTGCTCCCACAAATGAGTTTTAAGGTGAGAGAAGCAGTCTGTTTGAAAGGGGCTGTAGGTCATTAAAAATGTAGACTTTTATGTGCTTGAAGGGCTGCAGAACAGGAAGCGAAGTGGCTCCTCAGCCTTCATTAAAAGTCTTCCATCTGCTTCTATTCTGTACGTGCAGCCTGTTGAACACGTCAGTGAGGCTTAATGTGGAGCCGACTTGTGGTCGCGATGCAGCTCAGGACTGACAGGCTGCGTGTTCGCAGCAGCGCAACGTGACGCATCCGTGCATCGAGGAGGGCCCATCAGGACCAGATGTCTGAATGACACATAACAAACAAGCCGTGGATCGTGATAACACAAAATCTAGTGTTTTAAGAGAGAGAAAAAGAGACATTCAGGCTCCTCTGTGGGTTCTTTGAACACATCACCAAACATTAATGTCATTTTCGGGTTAAGGACCAGTCAGCTTGGAAGATCCAAAACTGTGCTGCTGCTGAAAGTATTCTGATCCGGAAACTGCAGCCTGTGTCCTGGCTGGAGTGTGTTGAAATTCATTACTGCATGACAGTGCAAGCAGTAATCAAGCTTTTGATTAATTACTAGTAATGAGCATGACAGACAATGATATGAGCTGGATCCTTTATTGGCTTTATTTATGCTTTATTCTTAAACGAACCCAATAAAACGTTGTTGCACAGAGGCTTACTGGTTCACAACCCCGGTTTAAAAGCTTGTAAAGCCATGAGGAAAATTGATTAAATCCAGGAAATCAAAATTTTTATAGCAATCAGTTTTCAGCTGGCCTTTTGGCTTTTGAAACTAACCGCGCTTTTTCTAAGAAATCAAGTCGTCTAACTGGAAGCACACGTTACCCTGATTCATGTTTACATCCCTCAGCACTAAGTGCAAGCCAAGACCTGTGGACTAATGCCCCCGTATACCGTCATAAATGCTGACTTTTAACCTCTTTCTGAGGAACCAGAGCTTACCTCTCTTTGTACTAAAAGGATTTTAAGTTTTAAGCTGTCAGACATGTTTCCCCTTTAATTCAGTTCTGTAAAATGAAACCCAGGGAAATTACCAGCATTTTTGGACCTTTTCTCCATGTGTGTCTGTTTGTTTGAAGTTTCAGCCTTGAGTTCCCTGCATTTCTGGGTACAACAGCGAGTTGTGTTGACTGGCGAGTTTTCAGAAGAGTTATCGTTGAGAACCTTGTGGTGCTGTCCAGAATAGGTGTTTGGGTTTGTGCTTTGCATGAAACATTTTGAAATAGACAGTTGACGTTGAAACCAAAATAGCGGTTTCTAAAATATTATTCATAAAATAACTATGAACTAATAATTATTTCTGTCTTATTTTGTGGTGACCTCTAAATCCTATCTTACCCTGCGTTGTCACAACCCTGTTGTTTTGTAAAACTTATTTTTCCTCAATCCTTTCTTCCTGAACTTTGATTCAAACCAAACTTCTAATTGTGCATGTGGTTTTGATGTGCAGAAGTTTTTAATCATCTCTTAATCAGCAGCTCTTCAGGCCTTCTGAGAATTTTCCTTGGAGTTTGGCTTTTTTATGCTCCTTTTCTGAGCATCCCTGACCGTGACAAATCAGTGTGTGCTTAGAAAACGGTTAACGTGGAGGAGAAATAGAAGAATCGGATGTAAAAATCTATCTGCAGTAGGTGAACAGTAACGGCCTTTAAGAAAAAGGAAAATATTCAGCAAAGAGTTCATATGTGCCCTCAGAGGCATCACCTCACAGCCGTGTAACAGCTGCTGGACGGGACAACCAACAATATCTACTGGCGCCATCTTTTCGTCAGTTGTTAGATTAAAACAAAGTTTGCATCAATATGAATCAAGACTTTTTCACAGCATTCTGTGTTCAAAGATGTATATTCTCATTTTTTGCGGGTAGAATGCAGTTCATGCATTTAGTCCTGCTGTGTAAACTGATCTAAGCTCAAATGTAGATTACCCTTGCTTCCTCACAACCATATGTGATTCCCATCAAGGAAAAACAGTCGTTCCCCTGCTGACTTACAGGAAGCTGTTCTCCTTGTAGGGTAAAGAAAACATTTATAGACCTAAAGCTCCCTCTTGTTGCCTCCACACACACTAACACACTCCTGTTTTATAAGATAAGGGCTGGTGTGATCTTTGGTCTTCATGAAATCAGATGATCTCAGTGTTGTTGTTTTGATCTGTTGGCCTTTTTTGGTGCCTGATGTCCCTCGTTGGGTTCTCATTTTTAAAACACCAGGCTCTGCACTTTGAACAAATGACGAATCTTTTTGTGCAATGAGCAACATAATGACACGTAGTTTGTCTCGGAGCTGGTGGGAATGTGGGTTGTGGCTGTAATCAGACGGCCAGTGGTGGTTGAGGAGGGACAATCGATTACTGTTTGCAGGGAGGAGGGCTGAAGAAACGAAAGGAGAGGAAGCAAGTGGTTGATGAAAGAGTTCGTACAACTGAATTGAGGATTTCAGCAACCTCAGCCACTGCACCCCACCAGCCTGACCTACTTTCCACCTCCGCTGACACACACTCAGATGATTCAGCTTTTCTCTCAGTCTCCCTCCCTGCTCCGTCTTTCACCCTCACCGTTCCTCCCCGTCTCTCCTTTGTCTTTCTGTAAATTATTCTTCTTTCTGTGTTTCCAGCTGGGTGTTCTCTGCTTTTCTGAGATTTTGACACGAACTTGGCCACTGCTAAGAGCTGGTTGTTTGAACCGATTCTCCCACACTCCCACCATGTAACAGGAGAGGAATAAGCAGCTTTCACAATGCTGAACAATCGCCATCATACCAACATTTGGCATTTTGAAAAAGGAGAGAAAATCTCACAGACTGGATTCAACATTTCTTTTCAAAGTGGTGATTCAGTTTTTGAGTGGATTGACCATACCAGCAGATGATGGTGTTATGACTCGGAGTGCTTGTCACTCAGCACATGATGGAGCTTTTTTTGTTTTCTTTGCCTACTGGGTTCCTGGACATTTTGTCGAACTTCACTTTCACACAACTTTTAGTGTATTGAAGCAGTTAGCAGTTGTCATTTTATATATTTTGGAGGATTTTTCTTTTGTCTTCTATTCTAAGTTTTGGAGTTTGTGTCCCATTAATGTTGTTTTTAATCAGTGATTTATTTTATTTAAACTTTTTTTGTTTTTCTTTCATTGTCTGTCATTAAAATAGACTGAAGCCTTTCTGATTTAGGCCTGTTAAGATTACTAAAAATAATTTCCATTTATTAAATGCCAGAATGATGACAGAGAGATGGCTCTCTCTAATCTTTGTGATGGTTGCATTTTAAACTGCATGATGTGGCTCACATGTTTTAGGTTTCCTTCTGCCTTGCTCTCACACACCTTTTCAGCTCTGACTACAAAATGTCAATGGGACTGAGATCAGAGGTTTGTGATGGGCGTTTCATAACTGTGATGTGATTGTCCATTAAGACATTTTTTAAGTAATTTGACTATATGCTTGGCATTGTCGTCCATTTGGAGGACTGATTTGTGCCCAAGCTTTAACTTTGTGGATATTTTAAGATGTTGCTTCAGTATTTCCACACAGTTCTTTCATCATCATGCCATCTCTTTCGTGAGGTACTCCAGGCCCTTCTGCAGATAAATGCCCCCACGTCCTGATGCTGCCACTGTTAAATTTTACTTTCGTCAGACCACAGGACACATCAAGTCTTGATCTCTTGAGTGCATTTGTTTTTTGTGTTGCTTTTTAATGGCTTCTTCCTCTCCGAGTGTCCTTTCAGCACATTGCTACTGGATTAGTTTTACTTAGTATAATAAAATGATCTTTAGCCAGTATCTTCAAACGGTCTTTAGCTTTCGTCCTGGAGTTGATTCACATATTTAGCATACAAACACCTTGAAGAAGGGCTAATGTCTAAAACCTGCATTTAGGGGTTAATATTGCTGACAGTTCATTAGTGAATGTTATGTATGGTGGGAGAAATATGTTGATGAGTTATACGTCGATGGCATTAGTTAAAAATAAAAGAATGGGACACAGGTGGAGCACACAAGGAGGGGTCAACCCAATGAAGGTGATTAAAAAGTACACCTTCATACAGGACGGAATCAAATGGCCTTCTTGCTTCTCACCCTCACCAAGCACCTCAGCACTTCTGTCAGCAGCTGTGAATAAGCTCTGCAGCCTCCTTTCATGCGTTGTTTCTGGCTCTGTTGTCATGTCCGGCTGCACTGCTGGGCAGAAACACTGAAGGTGCTGTCTGTGACTCTTTTCACTGGAACATGAAAAGACTGTTTTCTCTCTGTGTGTCTTGTGAAGGCTTGCAGTGCGACAATATGTGTGAATGACACTGTGGTGTCAGGAGCGCTGTTTACTGTCGCTGACTTGGAGAGAAATGAGCAGGCAGTGGTGTTTGGGAAACTTGACTTCCAGACCGTTTTAGCAAATAAATCTCACTGAGTTTGTTTTGCCTCCGTTGCTTATGCATGGCTGCTATCAGCTGTAACTCCCACCATTGCCTCAGCCCATTGCTGTATTTGCATTTTGTTGTAGGCGGGTATGAAACAACTGTTAAATATTTTAATTTTTGCTTGGCTTTGTCAGTGTTAACAAACCATCTCTAAGATGGCTTTAGACATGGCCAGAATGTGACCAACATTAACAAAATGCCTGCATCTGTTGCGCATTTTATGTCCTTTGAAGCTTTGATGTTTCAATTTAGTTGCTTCTTTATATTACTATAAGTACATCTCACTTCAAAGCAACTTTTACCATAGTGAATATAAGGAGGTGGTGCATTTATTCTGCAACAGTCTCATCCCTGAATAAACTAGACATGCCTCTATAGAAGATACAAAGTCCTTTCTAAAAGCTTTTAAACAACCTTTGTCCTTCCTCTGACTTTGTATTTTAAGACTTCATTGAAAGTGAAAATGGCTAACTTTGAGAAACTTCCACACCGAAGAGTGTTGTTGTCAGTGTGATCTGTTGACGCTTATGTATGTAGGAGATACTTTCCCCCAGTTCTTTCTAAAAGACCATCAAACTAAAGAGATCAAAACACACAGTTTAACTCCGGTAGAAAAAATCGAGGTGAAGAAACAAAGCGTTTTTAAAGATATTTACCAAAGTTATTTTTTGCTTTTTGAATCAGATGCAACAGATTTCTTCAGCTTTGGAGGGAAAGAAATAAAGACCTGCCTGGAACAGGAGCTGTCCAGTGTTGTTGAGCTGCAGCTGAGGAGAATCAATGACAAAAAAAACCCCAGAAATCCCCAGAGAGTATCCTTCCTCCAACTGTGCAGGTTCTTTGTAAATGATATTTATAATGAACTATTCTGTGTACTAACAGTACATGGCGAATGGTGCATGTGCAGAGACCGTGACTGGGATGTTTGGCAGACCGACAAATTAAAGTTGCTCATTTGATTGAGACTTCAACTCCGTTAAGCCGTGTCGCACTGAGAAAAGAGGACAGGAACTGATGTTGATGGATTAGATTTGATGCTTTGTTAGACTTAGTCTGCAGATCTGTGTATGTGTGTGTGTGTGTGTGTGTGTGTGTGTGTGTGTGTGTGTGTGTGTGTGTACCTTTCTATGCATGAGTTAGTGTGTGAGTAGGATGCAGATGGGGTTTCGGGACAGAGTCCAGCAGGCACAATTGTTCCTTTGAGAGAGAGTGAGTGAGAGAACGCTCAAACACACACACACACACACACACACACACACACACACACACACACACACACACACACCCTGGTGAGACTTGTCACAGTTTGCTTCGTCCAATCTTAATTCTGAACCAAATGAAAGCGAATAGGCTTCAGGGATTTCTTTGGGACTTTACTAAGAGCTCCGTCCACATTTTGCTGTATTTAATTTTTTTTTTAATCTAAACTTAAAAGCAAAAATAGTTTATTTCTGTCAAAAGTATTATTGGTGCACACAGGTTTAAAGCATAGCAACTATTTCATGCAGCAACAAATTTGGAGGATTGTGTGTAATTGTGTTCCTCACTCTACAAACAGCAATTATACGTGGGGTCTGATTGCTGTAATGTCAGTAAAGAATTTCCTATTAATTATTGAGAAAGGTGTAAATGATTTTCTACCAACCTTTTTGAATAAAACCCTGAATAAATAGATATATTTTCCCAAGCTGATAATCTTTTTGCATATTTTTTTATGTTCCTTTGAGAGATGGCTGTCTCGATTCCTATGAGAAACAAATATTTTGCTGCAAAAAATTAATTTAAAATCTAAATTGCCCAGGGTTTGAGTAGTTTTGGGCTTATCTGTAGTCATTTTAGTCATCTAAATATATATGCATAAAAAATAAAGTTACAGACGAATGCATTTTTAGGGCCTCTCACATCTGATGTTTGTCATCGACTGTTATTTGAAACAGAACAGCTTTATTTGAATTTCCGTTTTTGTTTTTTAAAGACCAAGAAATCCTAAACGGATGTATATTGTAGACATAATACACTCAACATTCTTTTATTAAATAAAACATTGGCTATGCAGCGCCAGTAGTGCAACAACCTTAAACTTCATGTTAGCATTAATCATATTAGAAAATTTAAAAATCTAAGTTTTAAATAGGTGCGTATGCATGATTACCATTAGGCTTTTAAATATAATATGAAATATGAACTTTTTTCCCCTACAACTTCTCTTCTTATCTCTCAAGAATATAAAGTCTAATTGGCTGTTTTTCTAACCTTTCAACATAACTAAAATGAGATTTGATTGGATCTTATTTCCATCTATTAGTTGACAAACATGTCAAAAAGAATAAATTATGAATGTTTTTTATCAGGAAAAAAGTATTGTTGACACAGTGTGTTTGTTGGTTATCTTTCTTTGAAAAGTAGATCCTTCAATCCTCTTCTCATGACAAGCCTTCAACATGCACATGGCCTAGTGACAGACATTCACGCATTTAACATGTCTTTATTTCACTCTTTATCCAAACAGCACTAATTATTATCCCTTAAATCCGACAGTGTGATGACAAACTCTTCACGCTGCTGAAAAAAATATATGCATTATCTCATTCATCTCAATTTTTCCATATTAGTTCATTTTTTTCACTGACAATGATGAACACAATCCAGTATTAAATAGAACAAGTTGCCCAGATGAGCCAGGCATGCATTGCATTGCGGGATGCGGTAGAGTAAACAGGCTAATAAACTAATATTGCATGTGTTTTCCGTAAAGCATAAAGCCCTACGCAACTTTAAAGACGTCTGTCAAAATCATTTGGTATATTGCTCAGATAATTTTGCCTGAAATAGTGCCCAGAAACTCAGTTTGATTAAAATCTCCATATTTTGTACTAGCTGAGAGCACAGCGTCTGCTTCCTGTATTTACATTTGGTACATCAGACCCGGTCACATCAGACCAATAAACAATCTTATCTGATTAGAACCAAAGTCAATGAACTATAGGTGAGAAAACATCCTTAGTGTTGAAGCCACCTGACCAGGTACTGAAGGAGGAAAGTATTTACTGGTTCAATGCACCTGTCCTTTTATTTAACAAGGTTAATGTTTTTTTTTGTTTGTTTGTTTTTTTTTTGTACGTTGTCCAAAACTAAATAAATACCTAAATATCTAAGCGATTATAAATGTACACATTTAGATAAAACCAGATAGATACTCAATGCACAGTTACTGCATCTTCTCCATGATGTTTTGCTTGCAGGTTTTCAGGGTCGTAAAGATTCCCTGAAACTCGCTCTAACCACGGCACACTGCAGCTGAGACATGTTCCCTCAGCTGTGTCTGTTTCTCAGCTCTGCTCACTAAAATCTGATTGTAGAAAGCGGATTGTAAAACCTTCTTTTTTCATCATGCAGCTTGTTTTACGCTGTTCAAGGTCTTTGAGACTGTAGGTGAAGACCCTTTAATGCAAAGAGGAATTCTCTGAAAACACATGTATCATTCAGCCCACTTGTTCAGTATGTTCTTACACCTACATGATAAACCTAGAAATACTTCAGTGTTTCCTCCATTTTCTCCGCTCTATTGTGTCATTCTCCTCCTTATTTTGCTCACGAAAGGTGAATAAGTGCACGTTGTTCTGCTGCGCTTCCCTGCAGCAATATTTAACTAGAAGCAGTTATATAAAGTCAAATCTGGCACGATGTGGTTCACGAAGAAGCTTTACGCTCTCACTCGAGCAGGATATGTTGATGTGTTTTTGATACCATTTTGCTGTTTATCAGGTAGCAGTGGATGCTGCAGCCTCCTGATGAAAGCTGAGTTGTGAAAAGCACAAGATGAGAGAGCGAAGGTGGCAGGCAAAGGGGAGGGGAGCCGAAGGGAGGAAAGTTGAGAACTGATGAGAGAGAGATGAGTTAAAATAAAATGAAGGTAGAAGACAGAGGGAGAAGGGAGGGAAAACTCAGTCATCTTTAAGTTGACATTTTATCCCCCTTAAATTTACTACCAAAGCAGCACAGTCACAGTTAGATGCAGCAGATTCAAGCGCTAAACACATTGTGCAAAATGAGGGCAAACGCCAGCAGCCTTCATCTGCCTCCTCCACCCCTTCACATAACCGCGCTGTTCCACTACGTAACCGCACCCCACATACGGCTGTTTTCGAGGCCTTGTTTCCAGCAACAAGCATCTTTTCTCCGCTTTCATCTCTCGAGTTGATCTGCTGCCAGAAGACGCTCTGTTATAGTGTGCTGTCTGCGTGTTTGTGGGGTTGAAGACAGAGCTGTGATTAAAGAGGAGGAAAAAATCCGACACGTTCCCAGGTTCTTTCTACTCTTGTACAAACAAATTTCAGCATGAGCTGGAAGGGACCACATCACTGCAGGGATGCCTGAATTAGGGATATTAATGGGGTCACACTGAACACCTGCAGCTGATTCACTCACAGAGACAGAGCTGTTGTGTCTTTGTGCAGAAAATGCACACCGTGCTCCCTGTGTTGTTCCTCCGCTCATGTTTTGGAGAACAATAAATTACCATGAAGACTCAGAGTGAAGGTTAGAATCAACATTTTGTTTATCATCTGACTGCAAAGTCAGATTTTGCTGATTATTCCTACTTATCTATATCTACAGCGCCCTGCAGAACTATTGGCACCTCTAGTGAAGATGTGTAAAAAACTTTCAAATAAATTCAGCTTTTTTTTTTTTGTTTGTTTTTATATTTTTTAAGTAATGTGAATGTTGAAGTCTTTACTTGGTAATCCATGACATCTTTTCTCATGGACTATAAAGATACTGAGGCATATTTCTCTTATCTACTTTTTAAAATGGGAAACACAAGAGAACATGCCATTCAACAAAGACAGATCTTTGTGTTGATCTTTAAGTCGGACAATATCTACAAGAAAATAGCTACTCCTCTAAACTTGACCATTTCTATAATCGGTGCACGAGTTTTAAAAAGTTTAGGAGTAGCCTTTTACTGACCTACCATCACAAACATAAACAGGAGGAGTTCGCTCAATTTTACTGTGGCTTTTACTGGAGCCATGTGCTTTGATCAGAAAAAAATGTCAATTGAACTTTTGGATAGCAAATGCTCCAAGTGGCTTTGGCATAAAACAAAGAATTAAAATGTGTAAAAGCTCCTCATGTAAAGTATAGTGAAAGATCTGTGATGCTGTGGGCCTGTTCCTCTTTCAGATCCCCTGGGAATCTTGTTAGTTCATGGCATCATGGACTCTTCCATCTGTAACCACTGTTGTGGACTGGTGCCTCCAGATCTCCAGAGGTCTGAGGTCCGTTGGTGAGAGGCAGTGTACGCCCTGAACCTGTCCACAGAGTAACATGCAAGGCAGCAGGTCCACGGTGCAGCGCCTGGACTCCAACACACAACTGAAAAAGGGAACAGAGCTAAGTCCTCCAGAAAACCTGTGAGTCGAAGAGAAGATGGAAGAAGAAGAAAGGGCCACGGATGCTGGAAAGTTTTAAAATCTTCATTGTTCTCGTTGTCCACCTGTATGTGGTCAGGATTTCTCCACGCGTGCTTTGCAGCAGACTCCTTGATTTTCCAGCAGTAACATTAACATGCAGTCAGGACTTCTCTGAGAACTTTTATCTACTTGAGAAAGTTCTGTGAACGTTGACATTAGTCTGCTTCGTTCAGGAAGAAGTGTCGCCGAAGGAACTATCTGAAGTCAGTGATTACGTTGGGGTGATAGCCAGAGAGAATGTTTGATTTCTGTAGATTCGTCTAATTGGCTGAAATAAAAGGGGGGTTGGTGGTTGTTAAAAGAGTCCGTTTTCCAAGCTCTGTTATAGGAGGCGGCTAATGACTGTTTGTAGTTGTGGTGGAAAGTAATTTCTGTTACGGTTTTGATGTTTACCCCAGCAGGCAGGCTGGTTAAACACATCCTCCTTTCAGTTCGAGAGGTGAGGAGAAAATGAAAACAGACACATCTTGCTTTAAGAAGCCTTTTCTCGGGAAAGCTGATTCTCACTGGGAAACACATATTTGTGATTGTGCTTTGAGACTGAGATTTTCCCTCGTCTCACTCCTCTGAGAAGTCAAAGTTGGCCTTTTTAGGCTGGATATCAGCAGGCTTAGAGCTGGCCTGCAGTTTCTTGCATATGGGGACTTCAGCAGGACAGATGCTGGATGTCGTCAGGACTTGAACCTCAGCGAAACGGATAAAGAACAGGATCAGAAACGGCTCTCAGCCTGCAGGCGAACGCCTTCAACAGATGGCACAAGACTATTTCCCTCTGTTGGCTTAGTTATTATTAACACATATGACACAATAAATCAACCTCTTAGACCACCATGTTCAGACAACATTTTGCAGCGAATGTAATAATTCCCATGTGTTAATGAAGGGTGTTTAAAGTGTAAACATTTGCTGGCCGTCATAGACTTTTTTAAATGTTGGTATGGTGCTAAAAATCCCTTTATTTGGTGATTTCAAGCTTTAGAACTGCTTTAGTGCTTCAGACTGCAGCTACATTGCTTTTTCATTTAACCGCTATACAGTAGTTTTCTTTCCAGATGAAGAAAACAGTTTTCCATTGAATGAAGACCTTTTTGTGGTTGTTTGAATTGGTACACGAGGCCATTCAACAAATTAGAATATCATTGAAGAGTTCATGCTTTCCATGAGTTCAGGTTAAAAAGGTAAACTTATATAATATATTACATACATTCATTACATATTAAGGGGTCTATTTCAAGCATTTATGATTGTTATGCCTAACAGCGAATGAAAACCAAAAATGTAAATTTTCAGAAAATCAGAATATTAGATAAAACTAATAGAAAAATTATTTTTAAAACTGAAAATTCATGTTATGGACGTGCCCTACACAATCATGAGGGAGACTGCTAACTGTATGTTCATTGAACTTCTCCACAAGTCCACAACATGAAATTCATTGAAGAATGTTCAGGTGCTATATTCATATTAATGGAAAGTTTAGTGGAAGGAAAAAGGGTGGTAGAAAAAAAAGGAACAGAGACAAAACCTTTACAGGATTGTAAAGCAAAACCCTTTCAATAGTCTGGGTGAGATTCACAGTTTACAGACTGAAGGACTAAATGAGGTGATAGATGCACTTTTTTAGACACTAATTCACCTTTTGATACCAGCATTTTAAGAGAGAAAGAATGAATTAAAATGTAAGTCTATACAAATACTTTAATATTTTCACATACACATTTCAAAAGCAGTTTACACATTGAGTAATTTGATTGTTTTTGCTTTATCTTTCTCCCTCTTTTTATTGTAGAATATCTCAGAACAATTTTTGTTCTTAAATGAAAAAAATACCATTCCTGTTTTTTTTCCTCTGTTTTTTGACATTTTATTAGAAATGTACTTAATTTGATACTGGTAACTATTTCACAATCCTGAAAAACATGCAATAAAAATGTGGCAAGCATGTCCAACTTTTATTTTTTTTAGCATGACTGTTGTTGAGACCTGACAGTTTATCTGCTGCCGCCCCCTGTTTGTCTTTTCCTGCTATTGTGATGGATTTGATCTACAGAGCAAATCCTATCATTGGCAACAACTTGTCATTTCAGACATGATTTAATCTAATTTAATCCGATTTGTTTGGGTTGAGTGTGAATGCTCAGTCGCCATATACAGTTAAAACCAAGCGTTTTATATGCACTGGATAAAAAGACAACTTTTTTTTCTCACAATCAGACATTTCCTCTAAATAAATTCTCATTATTTTTGGTGTTTTGCAAATGGAAATCATTTTGATAATCCTAAAAACAAGAAAAGCTTAGTCTGATTCACATAGTCAGAAAAAAGTTTGGTGAATGTAAATATCTGGTTTCAACGATATGCCACATCTCAGACTGCTGTCTTGGCTTTGAACTCAACCATCCCCACAGCATGATCCTACCACCACCATGTTTGAGTCTGGGGAGAGCATGATTCATGGCCAGATAGTTCTGTCTTCCACGTTTTTTTTGTTTTTTTGTTTTTTTTCCTGACAAACTGGACTTCTTGTGTCTTTCTTTCAACAGCGGCTTTCTTCTCTCCACCCTCTAACTCTGTAGTTAAGTTGTTTTGGGTGTGAACGCTAAGCTGTCACACATGTCTGTCTCCCTCGCCCCCGGAGCGCTGCGTGCATACTCTGTCGCTGGTGAACTCTTGACTTGTATCTGCAGTAATCTATCAGTGGATGTGATCAGATTAGAGTGGATTATTCTGATTGTTGGAAGCTCAGATAAGACAAGTCAACAAACAAACTCGTAGACAATCAGCTGGGATGTTGAGCACACGAACCCTCACCTACGCAAATGTAGATGTAAAAAAACAAAACCTCTGTGAGGTGCTGCTCTTTCACTTGGCAAAGAAAAAAAGTTTTAGACATGTAGTTTGGTTACAGTCGGCCTGAAACAGGACAGATTATTTATTATTAATATTTCCTGTTATATTTCTTATTAAGTCAGTTGTGTTTTTTTTTTTTTTTTTTTTTTTGTTTTTTGTTTTTTTTTTTTTTGTTTTTTTAAAAACATTACCCCACTGAGTTAAAACATGATTTGAAAAACTGAACAATTGGTCTTTCTCCTTCAGCCTACATGAATGTTGTTCTTTTTGTGTCGAACCAACACCAAAGCACAGAGATAAACAATCACCTCAGGGGGACGATAAGACAACAGGCAGAATAATAAACCAGTCGCTCTCGAGAGGAGAAAAAATCCAGACAAGCTGAAAAGAGGTAGGAAAACAACGATCCAAAGCCAAAACAGTGCGAATCACTTTAAAAAGGGGGCAGAGTTGACATTAGCACTGGTTAAGTAATATTATGTTTTTTTAAAGTTTAGTTTTTATGAAGACTCACTTTAAAGATACTGGGAGTGATTTTGAAATGGATGCATCAAATAGGTTTCCCCCATGGAGCAGATCTGATTTTATACTTGCACATCGGTGCAGGGAAACCGGAGCAAATAATGTTTTGAATCTGCACTAACTTTCTTATTCAGATATAACATACATGTTTCAAAAGTTATTCTCTTTGTTTATGCAGTTTGCTTTTTCAGTCATTCTCTAAAATTGTATTTCTATTTCTATTTGCTTTGGCAGCAAAAATCTAGTACAAATAGGGTTTTATGGATTTGGATTTGTCCTTACACAATCACTAAGCCTTGTTTTCAATACGTGTGTGTGTGTTTAAATCAGTCCAAAATGTTTAAATGAAGTGTGAGGGTTTGTTTTTATTTTTTATTTGCCTTTATATCCCATGACCATCTGCGAGATGACAAACCCCACATAGATAGCCAAGTGAGACCACAGAGGGCAGAAACATGGAAAAAGCCCAAAAAAGCTGAGACAAATGGTAACTGATAGATGGTAGGATGGAAAGAGCGATGAGGATTAAAAGTACACCAAGCTTAATTGTGAGTTGGATAGAGGCAGCGATTTCTCAGCCAGAACTGCAGAGAAGCAGCACAGGGAGGCATTTTTTCAGATTCTAGCAGCTCGTCTTTCAGGATTGTCCTGTATTTAACTCCATCTCTCTTTCCATCCGCTCTGAGCAGCTTCCTTGTCACTGCTGGGGAAAAAAAGCATCCCCACAGCATCATGCTGCTATCACTAAATTTTACTGTTAATAATTTGCTAATTTTAATACATTGCCCCCAAAGATTACATTTTATATGTAGGCCAAAATGTTTTGTTGTTGTTCTTTAAACCTTGTTTTCAGTCATGGCTTTCTTCTTCGTGTGGCTCTCTGTGGCTCCTCCAAAGTTACCAGATGCATCTTGGAAGCTACTTCGAATAATGCTCCCCTTGCCAGGCTGTTGGTTTAAATCAGGGGTCTGCAGTCTGTGGCTCTTAATGACATTTGGCCAAAAATTCTGTAAAACTGAGCAGAGGTTTTATATATATATATATATATATATATATATATATATATATATATATATATATATATATATATATATATATATATATAAATAAAGATACCAGAAAGGTTGGTTTTAGGAGTCCGTCTGAGTTTTTATGCGACATCTTCATAGGATATCCACATAGAATGACACAAATAGTACAACACAAGAAGAATATAACTTTTATTTGTCTTAATGCCACAAAATATTTTTTCATAGTGGAAATGTATTGAATCACCACTTCTTTTTTTTTTTTTTTTTAAATAGAAATTTTATGTTTTCTTTGTTCCAGCACCTAAAACAATACATACAATTGTTTTGTTTATTATTTAGTCATAAAATAAATTTAAGGTCTTAGGTATTTTTGTCTAATAGGAATTTTTAAAACCTGATAATTTGTCATGTAGGTTTTGTGGTTCAAGATAAACAATTTATTAGAAGACAAAAACATATGCCGCACTTTTCAGATTTTTTTTTTCCTGTAATGCATGAATCATTTTATGTTTTTTTTTTTTGTTTGTTTTGTTTTTTTTTGTTGGTCTTTCACATATCGTCCCAGTAAAATACATCGAGGTTTACAGTTGTAATGTTACAAATGTGAGAAGGTTTACAGACTATGACAGCTGATATTTACATGGTTTCCTTGACAGTTAACGTAACATTTGGATCTCACATCTTCGGCTGGTTATCTGAACACTAAGGAAGTATTAGAAAATGCATCATAGGCTATTATTGGCCATTTCTTAAGATTAGTGACAGCTGAGAAAACATTTATTGCAATAAATGTGCACAAACATAAATTTGGAGGCAGTCATGTTTGGTTTTTTTTCACTTTTTATGTCAGAGGACAAAAATGATGGGTATCTAAGCTCCCACTGCGACATTCTGAGAGACGATAACCGCAGCAGAGAGCCATATATCCAAATAAAATTACTTTTAAAATGCTATTATATTTTTCCTTCTGATATTTAATGAGTGAGCTATTAGTCTTTTTATTAGAGCATTGTGTTAGTTGGGTTTTTTGTTTCAGAGGCAGATGGGGTTTGTGCTGTTCATGTGATGCATGTTATGAAAAACAACTTTTTTGCATCTGCTCCTGATTTTGCCCCTTTAAATCATGATTCAATCAGCATTATTTATAGCATCCAGATGTTGGTAAAGTGCTCCATTTTTCCCTTCATCTCCTCATGTTTTCTATCTTGTTGTTCTCCGTGTTCAGCTACAATTCCCACAAATCCCGGCCACGCAAACTGAGCTCACATATAGGATGTTCTGCTTTATATTGCCTTGTTTTTCTCTGGTTGGATCTTCTTTCATTAGTTTCATTGCGTTAACAGGCTGTTCCAGTGATCCAGTGATTACAGGACTTAAACTGCTGCAACTCCTGAGCCACAGCCGCCTCATCCCATTAGGCTTCAGTTCTTCAGTCAAACGAGGCACTGATGATAGCATTCTGCTCTTAGAGTTGATTGAGGTTTTTAATGTGCGGCAGTTTTGCTTCTGGATTGCAGGTCTGACTAACGGCACTGAAGGCAGGCTGTACGTCGCAGCAGGAGGAGTAAATAATTAATTTGAAATGGCTGAATGCCATTTAGCTGCATCACTCTCAGGGTCCCCGTGTTAATGCTGCGGGCTTGTTTTCATGCAGTCATCATTTACTGACAATCAACAAGAGCAGAGTTAATGTTGTTAGTCACAGCTTGGCTTTTCCTTCTATATAAGGGGAAAAAAGATCTTCTGGAAACCTGCACGCTAGAGCAGCGCCGTTTGGTCCTGCACATTTCTGAATGTCAGCTTTGCACTTTGGTGTTTGCACTTTTGCAAAGATTTCATGTGTCTTGAAGGATATTTTAATGACAAGCAGTGTTTCTACAGTGAAGGTTTAATGTGCAGTTTCCTGTGTAGTTTGGCTGAGTTGTGGGCTGGGAAGCTTCCAGGGTTTTAAAGAGACAGAGCAGCTTTTGGATGGACAAAGAGACAATGGTCTGTTATTGGGTTTTTACGAGCTGAAAGCCATAATCATGAAAATAAACAGAAATAAATGCTTAAAATATATCATTCTGTGTGTAATGGATCTATGTAATGTATGAAATTGAGTTGTTTTTTTTTTTTTTGTTTTTTTTTTTTAACAGAATCACTGAAATAAATCAGTTTTTCAGGATATTTTAATTTGTTAAATTTATTATTGGACTGCTCTCATCACCCACAACTACTTTAAGGAATTTCTTATTGGTTTAATATCCATAGCCATGGAAGTTAAAAGAGCCAGCTATAATGTTTTAAAGCAAGAACTTTTTGTAAAAAGTTGCTTCTTATGTGCAGCTTTTTTATGTTTGTCCCGTTTTCCCTTTTAAAATGGCTGAGTCTGACAAACACCAACAGCTTTAATTTCCATCCCATGCTGAGTGTTTACCATCTGACTCACTCATCCTTTCTAAGCACTCATAGTCATTATGTTTGTGTAAACTTTTTGATGTATGGTTGTTTTAAATTGTGTTTCCAGAGTTTATAAATGTGGTGGTTTAGGACTGAGTGGACTCAGGCTCTTTCCAGAGAGTGTGAATTGAACTCAGATACAGAATCAAAATAATTAAAAGTTTTTGTTTTCCCTGCTGGGGTTGGAAAAGCTTTAAAAATGATTAAACTGAATAAAGAGAAGGAAATAATTTCTGAGGTGTAAGTAAATACCTGCTGAACACTGCGGTGGTGGCATTTCATCATCCTGTAGCAGTAAAAAGGAAAAGAACTGATCAATAAGACATTTAGAAGAGGGCGAAGGTGAAAATGAACTACAGGGTAAAGAAAAAAAAGTTCAACAGCAGTTTTATTAAACCGAGGGCATCAAGGTTGAACAGGGAATGAATGGTACTAATTGCTCTGCCTCTCTACTTATTGATCCACTGGGTTTTAATGTGGATGTAAAGATGCAAAGCTCTGCAATGGTAGCTGGGAAAGGCAAGTGCATAGGTGTCTTGCAATAAAATTCAGTGAAGGATTGTCTGAAACTAAAAGATATCTGGATTTTTAAAAGATTTAATTTGTTTTCATGACTATTAAGCCGTGAATGAGGTGAAATGTAATGAATTTACTGTCTGAGGGGTAGATGGCTGAAGTGATGACAGAATGGGATGATTTATTTTTAATTATAGTCTAGAGTCCAGGGCACCAAACTCTATCAAAAGAGCTGGGGGCTATTTTCATGCTTGAATGATTCATAGTAAAGGAGAGAATCAAGTGGCTTAAAATGAGAGCATTTCTCCTGAAATTTGTCAGACTTCAAATACAAATGAGTAAATTACTGACAATCCAAGGAAGAAATTATTCAAGCCAATGAAAATGTTCAACAGTGTGTGGCTGGTTGATGGCTAGAAGAAGAAATGCAGGGATGGGAAGATGGAAACTGAGATTCTCTGTTTTTAACAAGATCTGAAAAGTGAGGCATGCATTTGCATTCATCCCCCTTTACAGCGATTCACCAAAATGAAACCCAGTGCAAACAATTGCCTTCAGCATTCTAATCTCAGGTTGAATCCACCTGAATCCAGGCCTCAAGAGGTTTTGTTAGAGATCATCAGTGAACAAGCAGCATCATGGAGACCAAGGAGCACAGCACGCAGGTCAGGGATGAAGTTGTAGAGAAGTTTGAAGCAGGATTAGGTTATAAAACAATACTCCAGGCTATGAACACAGCGAACATGTGGAAGAGCAAGCTCAGGTCAGATGAGACCAAAATGTGATTTTTTCTGATCCTAGATGCAAAACTGACTGAAAACACCAACTTCACCATGAAACATGGTAATGGCAGCATCATGCTGTAGGGGAGGTTTTTCTTCGGCTTCTCAGAGTTGATGGGAAGATAAATGGAAAAGATCTGTTGAACTACTTTCTGATGGTCTATCATTTAAAATCTCCCAAAAAATAAACTGAAGTTGGAGACAGAGTATTTATGACGCTGTGTTTTTCCTTCACATTCTGTTCTACATCAGATTTCTTAGTGTGCTCAGATTCTCAGAACAACCAGTTAAATATCTGTTCTATGATTTTGAGTTGAAATTAAAGCATAGTTGCATTATTCTAGTGATCTGATTGCTGTTAGCCATTTGTGGTGCAGCATGAGTATTTCAACGGATGTGTTTGAGAAAGGTCTAAGTGGAAATGTCTGGTTTTTTTTCTGTTTGCTTTCAGGATGAATGGAGCTCCAGTTATTCGTCCAGCCGGGGCAAATCTCACAGCTCTGATGAAAAGGCCCACACCATCGACGCCCTGCCACCAGGTGGGAAACCACACCTCCTCAAATGAGCTGACATGGCTGCAGTGTGTTCAGATATTATCAGAGTATGAGACAGATGTATCACCTTCTCCATCGAAGTCCTCTGCACTGCTTTGTTTGACCAGGTTATTTACCTAATGGTTACTCTCTTAGGTTTTTAAAAATTGCATTGAAGGTAACAGATTTAGTTCAGTTCAGTTGTCGTTACATCTTCGTTCTTAAGAGTCTTTTTCTGAATCTCTCTTTGTCCTTGCACTTTGAAATCCTGGTGCTCATCTTATTATGTAAAATTCATCTTGATTAGCTGAAGATTTCGGTGCAATCTGATGAAGCTGATGCAGAGATAAAGGCGAGGCTGTAGTCGTCTGATGAGAACATTTGTTTCCACCTACATTTCTTTTAATGTTTTTTATTCAAGCAAGGCTCAGTTTGAATGAATGCTGTAGCTTCAGTTAAAGCCTTGAGAGGTTTTACGCAACTTTTTTTTTTCTGCACAGTTTAATAACAAAGGCCTCTGTCACAAATTGAAAGGTTGTGTTGGCAGGATGCAGTTCAATAGATGGCGTCCACTATGATTTATATCACTGACATATCTACATGCTTTTCATTTCCAAGATGTCCAACTTCGACAGGGAATTGCTTCAGGATCTGGAATGAGTTTAACATTACATTCTGGAATATTTATTTTTTATTTAAAGAAACAAATACAGTTCTCTTAACATCACACCACAATTGCCAACGTTTTCCACTAAATTGTTGCTGGATTCTATTTGGAAAACATAATTTCAGTGTGAGGGGAATCATGAGGCCAGTTTTTTCCCTGCTGCTTCTCTGACTATACGACCACAATGCTACCCCCGTGTGTATAATGCTTGCACTTGGATGTTTCCTCGTTGGTGACGGATTTTTCTTCTATCCGCATGAGAGATTTCTGTGAACAAAACCTCTCATGTCAGCATCAGTTTCGGTCTTGCTGTAATGGAGAAAACACCCCCAGTATTTAGCTCATCAGCAGCATGATAGGTTGCAGGATGCAAGTCTCAGTGAGTGCAGTCAGAACCAATCATGTAGGCAGAATAGAAATCTGTGGTTTTACTGATTACTGTAAGATTATTCTCTTAAGCCTAAAATTATTTTTATTAGTCAAGTGGTGACAGAATTTAGTTATGAACTGCATGAGCTGCTGCTCATGGTTAAATGCAGCACCAGGTATTCTTGTTGACATTGTGATGCGTTTTGCATTCTAATTGCGGCCTCAAAAACGCAGACCTTCCTTCTGTCTCCTCGCAACCAGCCTGTACGTACAGTTTGGAGGTGTGGGCGCTCTCTCTTGCTCTGTCACTAGGAGCGCTATGCTTACCGATCTCTATGTGCGTGTGAATGCATGGAGAGTATGGGTTCTGTATTTCAGCTCCTTGTTGGGATTGTTTTGCTACAGCTGGAGGAGAAGTAATATGCACAGAGTAGCTGGTCCCCCAACAGCATTACAGTCATCTACTTGGTTTGCTGCTGCTGCTGCTAGCTGGGTGTGAATTCAGATAAAGCTCCAGCCTTCACTTAAAGCCAACTCGAACTTGCAGGCCACATATTGTGGATGAACTTTTAATGCTGCTACCATATTCCCCACCTAAGAACCAGAATTTACTTTCACAGAAACATTACATCACCATCTTTTAGCGTTTAATAGAACTGAGAGGAACAGCTGGAGAACATGGCTGATTGATGAGCTCTCATTATCACCGAGACTCAACGCCACAGTAGCCTCTGCACATCCCTCACACGACTGCGACCCACGTCTGCAGAACACTTTCATCTCGCCCAACCGTAGAAATCAGGACATTTCAACTTCAGGGAGACTTCACGCTTGAAGTTGTTGGCGTATAACTTGCAACAGAAACTCACCTAAAAATCCAGAGATAAGCAGAGAGAAATGGCGGAGAATGAGGAGATCTAGGAGGGGGCTGGAAATGAAGTCTGAAGATTAAAAGATGAAAAGATTAGGAGGTGAAAAAATGTAAAGATAGTGTGTGTTCTCATGTTATTCATAAATGGGTCGCTCAGAAAGCTTTAATGCAACTAAAATCCTCACACTAAAATATTTAAAGCATATAAATGAACTAAATCAGCCTTGTTACCATGTCATAATTTTTCAAAAGCCCGTGTTTCCTAAATGGCTAATTATCTTTATTCAGTGTAATCTTAGTGGGTTTTTGTTAGGTTTTTCAAATTCTCATACTTCATGCAAATGTTTAATTTGATTCAGTTTAATGCTTAGTTAAAGGTTAATTCATGTTTTGGTTTTTTTTTTTAACCTAGATAGTGAAACAGACAAATATTTGTAAGGTAATATACTGCAGACTTGGGGAAAACTTAACACATTTCATATTTCAGTATCTCATTCACTCACCTTTCACAGCAGTGACTCTGTAGTTACCTTCTTTATGACAATCTCTCACTTCTTTGAACTGCTGCTTCATTTCATTGAGGTGGACTTTGACTTGGCCCTTGGGACGCCTTGATTCTTTTCATTTTCAGCCATTCTGTTGTATGTTTGCATTCCGGTTTTAATATTTTTGCAGTAAAAAAATGTGCTGCACATTTATTAATTTCTCACCTAGCCCAAATCAACTCTGTAGTCCTTGGCTATGACATAATCATAGTATGTATGCATCCCTAAATGACTGCAAGGTGCGAAGGTCCTGTGGCTGCAAAGGATCCCAAATCATTACTCCTCTGCTCTCATGCTTGACAACTAAGGTACTTTTACTGGTACACTGTGTCTGGTCTTTGACAAACATGTTTCCAAGCATCTCTACTTTGGTCTAATCTGTTCAAAGGATGTTCTTCTGGACTTTTTGGGTTTCATTCAGGTGCAGCTTCACAAACCTAAGTCTTGCTGCCATATTCCTTTTAGAGAACGCTTCCACACAAGCCACCTCTTCTGTCCTTGTGTAGTGCTGACCTTTAACATTTATAATGCTAAACTGAAGACTGTACAATCTGAGAAGGAGCTCTTGGGTTTTTTGGAGTTTTTGTGAGCCTTGCACAATCTGATCTTGGAGTGATTTTGTTGGGACTTCCACTCACAGGAAGACTAACAGCTGCCCTAAATGTTTCCCACTTGTAAATAATAATTCTTACTTTACAATGATGGGCTGCAACAACATCATTGCTGCTTCATTAGAGGTGGACACGCCTGATGATGATCAGTTATGTATATTATGATGTATAATACCTGAAAACCCTCTGTTTTTTTCCTGGGCTCCGTTGTTCAGTGTTTTTTAGCTGATTCTGGCCGATATATTAGTGAATGTAAGTGTTTTATGAACCAGGTTTCCAAAAATCTTTCCACACAGGAAGGGATGGTGCCGCTGTAACGTAACATCTGGTCCCTCTAATGGAGCTTAGAATGATAAATGTTCTCCTTAAAGATGAAATTTGATCATAAACAAATTAAATATGAAGACAGTAGTTAAATTGATCTTTTAATATGTTTCCTAAACAACATGTTCGTCAGTGATCAGGACATGTTCCATTCAAAGCTTTAACAGAGGCCAAATTTTCACATTTTGTGAAACTATTTATCTTTACAAAGTTATGATTTTGTAATATGAAGTATTTCAATCTTACTTCTGAAGTTAAACTTGTCGTGGTTATACTTTAATATGGACATCTGACACCTCAGTTTTGCATCAGACGGACTGTATTTTAGCTGTATAACGACCCTATGTGAAGAGGGTTGCTCTTGTGTTACTCTTGGTTACCCCTCCCTTGTTAAGGCATGAATTAACCGGGATTAACTACATTTTTTTGGAAAGTTGATTTTGAGTTTCAGTTATCATACTCAGGTCTGATTCTGGTAAAAATATAAAAATATGCGGAAAATATTCTGATGGGACAAAAGCTTTTTATCCGGTTACATCAGGCATAAAATTAACACAGCATTTTTAAAAAACTAACATCATACCAACCATCAAAGATGGTGGTGGTTTTGTGATGCTCTGGTGCTGCTTTGCTGCTTCAGGACCTGGACGATCTGCTGTAATTGATGAAACCATGAATCCTGGTCTCTACTGGAAAAATCTGAGAGAATGTCCGGCCATCAGTCAGTGACCTTTGAAGCTCACTAAGATTATACAGCAGGACAGTGATCCAAAGCACACCAGCAGCTCCACCTCTGAATGGCTCAAAAAAGATCAAATGAAGGTTTTAAAGTGGCCTAGTCAATGTCTGGACCTCAAACAAACTGAGATGCTGTGCCATGACCTTAAACAGGTTGTTTATGCTTACAAACTCTCCGGTTAGGCTGAAATAAAGCAGTTTTGCAAAGAAGAGCAGGACAACATTGCTCCAGTGATGTAAAAGACTCCTTGCCAGTTTGTGCAAACACTTGATGGCAGTTGTTGCTGTCAAAGATGGAAAAAACCGTTTCACGTAGAGCCATGTTGGTTTTGATAGCTTTTCCCTTTAATAAATTAAATCATCACTTCAAAACTGCTTTTTCGGTTTATGTAGATTATCTTTGTTTGCTTTTTAAATTGGGGCTGAATTAGCAAAAACAGAAGAAACTTGTAAGGGGTCAATAGTTTTTCCCAGAACTGTAAACACCGAGCATTATTGTCTGTTTATTCAGATGGATTGCAGGCCTCTGAACTCTGTCAGTATGTATAGTGTCTTGGTCGGTATTGGACAAAAATGCATCATTATAATGCTGCCAACCCTTGTATTTTTCACAGTATTAGCTGTGTCTTGGTATCTTGGGTGAATGCCTTATGCTGACAGAGTGCACAGGAATCCACCTTGCTGCCTGGCCTTTGTTTCTACAGGAATCCAGAACAAAACACTGGATTCACAGAGGGGTTTCTGCTCCTGTTGGGAATTTTTTTCAACTTTGAGTACTTTTATTGCTGGAGTTGCTGAAAATGAGATGACAACTGGGGTATTCAGCTTAACTGACATCTTTTCTGTTTACCAGAGCTCTATTTCATTTCATTACTTTGAGTGGTTGTAGGTCTATCTTGAGATTTGCATATTTCCCTAGTTATAAAGGGCAATAAACTTAAAATTGTAATTGAAATAAAGATGCATCCTTTTCTATGAACCCTCATTCAGTGTCTGTGTTCTCTGAGCTGACAGGCAGTGGTTTCATCTTAGGAAAGATGTCCAGAGCATTTCTGAACATAAATACTTCATGTCTTTTGCTATTACTTGGAAACGCAACAGCATCAACGGACTTCCAGAAACGATTGGAGCAGCAGCAGCAGCACTCTGGAGCAGCTTCGTGAAGAGAGAAAAAGGAAAGAGAAAGTGTTCAAACAGCTGTGAGAACCCACAGAACACACTCCATGCAGAGCCACAGTAAGGGAGATAATAAACTGGCAGTTTGGATGGATGTTTCTCATCGGCCTTTACAGAGGAGGGAAAAATGTCAACTCAATAAGCTTTCCTAGCGAGAAAGAAAAAAACTGCATTTTGGTCCATGATTAAAATGAGAGTTTTGCAGAAAGGCAGAAATGAATTGTCGTAATTGTAAATCAAACAGAAGTACAACATGAATCTTATCATGAAAAACAGAAGTAAAATAATGCATAAAGGTTGTGCTTTAGATTCAGTGGGGCATGTAATAAAAACTTCCCAAACAAAACGCATAGCTGAATTCCAATTAGATCATCTTTCTTCGAATTGTTTTTTATTTCTTTGTTTAAAAAAAAAAAAAAACTGAGCGAAAGAGGCAACACAAGAGTAAACATCAAACTGGGTTTTATCTGTAAGAGCGAGCTATTAGAAAACAATGTTCCATCTTGCATTTGGGTCAGCTTGCTTTCTGGTGATTCATATGGGACACTGTGATCTAGAAAAGATTAGGAATGTTTTAAATATGTTTTAAGTTATGTATGAAAGAACTAAAAGTCAAGTTTGCAGAATTTACACATCAGCAGTAAGCAGGTTGTGGATCAGAGGATACAGTAAGTGACCAAAGTCATAATACCACTGGAAGAAGAAATGTGTTTTTGATGTTTAACATTATTTTTGCACAAAATCAAATTTACAGTGGATTTATAGATGGCTAACAGTTACTGTAAAGTTCTTTCTATTTGCTAATTTGAAAGGAAAAAATATCAAAAACAGAAGGAAGTTTATTTTTTCTTATTTGTTTATGAGAGAATGTAAGATACTTATTGTTACTCTTCCCTCTTTGCCTGCCTCACTTTGTAATTCAATCCCATATATGCTAAATCTGCAGGTTAGATATCATCTCATAAGAATGTTTGATCAGAGTGAATAAATCTAACAACACGGAGCTGAGCGTTTACAGCGTTTCAGCAGGGCTGTGCAATATATCACACATTTATTGCCATAACAGTGTCAGTGTGTGGAATGTAGTTTGGACTGCAGTAATATATCGCTGTTAAGTTTCAAGTGCAAACTCTGCATGGCAGTAATATATTCACCCCGCTGTATAGACTTTCACTGCTGCTGAAGATGCTGAAGCTCAGAAAAAGAGCTGGGGATGTTGTGATCAAGGAAAAGAAGAGGAGTCAGGAAAATGTGGTTTAACTTTCATAGACCTCTTTATCGCAGTACGCAGCAATAGCATCGCAGTTACCTAGACCCCTGGACTTGATAAAGCACTATACAAGTACAGGCCTTATACCATGAGAAAGGGAGAAGTGAAGAAAATATGAATTTAGTGCAACTTTAACTCCAACTCATGATTTTCTAATATGTCGTGCAACCTGGCAATGCAATTTATGCAATAGGAATGGCATTATAGCAATTGCTCATTTATTATTTTCTCACATATGTCAGACCTAAATAGTCCTAATGAATTTGACTCCTTGATATTTAAGCATGCATGGCTGATTAAATGACCGCTTGGTTTCCAGCTCCTGTAGCTGCAAAACAAGCCCAAACCCCACAACGCCACCATGCTTAAGAGCTGGTGTGAGCTATGTTTACTCAAAGACTGTTGGGTTTTCTTCAAACATGTAGTTGTGCATTATGGTCTCATACATCCAAGGAACTCTTGGTTTATACAGATACAACTTTGCAAAGTAAGTGTTGCTGTAATGTTCTCTCCAGAGAGAAAAGGCATTCTCCTTGCCATGAACTTCAATATTTGACTGCAGTTTAAACAATTATAGAAAGCAGTAGTAGAGGTGTGCATTTACAAAAACAGTCCTGCATCCCAATACTGCAGGGAGGAACCCACATGCAGATTATTGCTGTTTAAATTTCTCTACAGTGATTAATTACTCCTCCTATTGACATATATCAGCAAGGACATCACAGTTGTGTGCAACAGCGTCTCCAGTTCTGTTGTAGATCATTCTTCTAATTAACATGCCAGACACATGAAAGACTCACTGTCTTCTCCCCTGACAGTGCTTTGTTTCTTTGTCTGTGGCGCACTCACTCATCTATGCCGAGAGAGACTGTAATCTCACATTTCCACATGCTTCCCACAAGTAACCAGCAGCTAAACTGTACTAATGGGTTGTATTAATATCTCTGTTTTTCTGTGTGTCATTAATCCATGTTAAACTGTGAAATTAAATGTGACAACTCTGTTTGCCTTACTGTGCTCATTTCAATCTAGTCAGACTGCACCTGAATACACAGTAATAATGTGTTCTTAAAAATCAATCACACTTTTTTGTGTAAATTTTATTTAAAGCTGCAGCAAATGTACAAATACAATCCTTTGCTTTGTTTTTTTCTTCTGACTCACAGCGGTTCATAATGTATCTTGGAGCTCAACCACCATGTCCTCACTCTTTTCTCATGAATCCTATTCAGCATATTCATGCATACATGCAGCATAAATTCCCCGTCAACCTCTCTGAGTGCTGTGCTGGAGCCTTGTTGAGCAGCAGCTGGAAGCTGTGAGCTCTCACTGCCACACTTGACGGAGTCTTGCATCAGCTGGGCTGCTGCCTACATTTCTTATTCCCAGTGAAGTATTACCACCGTTCAATACAAAAACATGTTTTCAGGCTTTGTGACAGTCTTTGGCAGTTTGTTTGACTTACAGTTTTTTTCTTCAGCTGTTTAACATGTGTTCAAATGTAATAAATGTAAAAAAAAAATAAATCTTTTGCATTGATGAGCTGCATTAAGCAGTATTAATTTTTCAAAATTCTAAAAAGATTATGTCTGAAGCAAGGAAATTTTGAATAGTCCTACTTTAGCCAAAGTTTATTGGAAGTTCAAAGGGGCTTCATGACCTAATTGTAGATCCTAATAAGTAACACCCTAATAACTTATATGAATTGAGAAAGAGAGTTTCTCAGAAAAAACAAACATGACGAACAACCCCCCTTTTTCATCAGCTTCGAAAACCAGAACCAGCACTGTAGAACAGGAAAAGAAGGTACCTTCCCCGGGGTCCGGAATCAGGCTGTTTGCTGACTCGCAGAACAAAATGGGCTTTGGTTCATGTGGCGCTCACACCCTCATTCCTCAACTCTGAGTGCAACATTTGTTGTTTTAGTTGAAATGTCAGTAACCATGAGGCTGTAACTGTGGTTCAGGATATTGGATGTACTGGTGATTACCCACTTTGGATTCAGAATAACAATTGTTACTGAATGAGGTTGAGCATGTGGGAGGTATGGAGGCAACCACTTTTAAAAAATCTTGCAGGAGTTTTATACCAAGTTGAATTAGTGTAGCATACCAAATGATGCAAGCCATTTCTCAAAACTAAAACTAAAGTTGATCAGGCTTGTCATCTACTCTCAAGCCATCTTTCTTGTAGCTTCTGATTCTTTTTGTCTCCATGTGAATCTTGAACTCAGAGCAGCCCAGCTTTCATCAGACGGAGCTTGTGGGGAAGGAATCATGTTGTGCTAGACAGCCAATAAGCAAAATAGTCTGTTTTCTCTCTTATACAAGTTTCTTTAAACAAGAAAACAATTGCAAACAAATTTATCCTAACGTTTCTGCTAGTGCAGCTGTTTTCACATTTAAGTATCCAGGCACGTAATCGTTCTGATTAACAGACAGGTTTTCTTTACAGTTTATCAGGTTAAGCAGCATTTAAAATAAAAATTAAAAAAAAGTCATGGTGTTTTCTGAAGTTATAAATAAGTAAAAAAGATTTTCCCATAAGATAGCTTTGAAAAACTGACATTAAGACAGGACTCTTTGAGCATAAAACTTCCAGGACATCTGCATTTTAAAAGTTAAGGGATGCTGTACACATGGGATAAGAGACTGTTGAGACTAATCTAAAAGGTTCATCAGTGATATTTTGAAGTTAAATGGTTAAAGCTTTTAAATATAAAGTAGTCAAACTACCATCATAATATCTGACTGTTGGTATGATGTTCTTTCTCTCTTTGTGAGTTATGTTTATATCTGAGGTAATGGGTTAGACACCTTCCAAAATATTCAACCTTTGTATTATCAGTCAATAGAATATCTTCCCAAATGTCTCAGAGATCATCAAAATGTTTTTCGGCAAATGTGAGATGGAACTTGTTGGTTATCCCCTTGGAACCCTGTCTTTTTTTTATTGTTAAATCATGAGAACTGACCTCATCTGAGGTAAATGAGGCCTGCAGAACTGTACTTGTTCTGGGTTTTTTTCTGATCTCCTGGATGTGTCGTCTGTTCACCGCTGTTCCATGTTTTCCCATCTGTAGATACTGGCTCTCATTGTGCTTCACTGCGTTCCCAAGCCTTACAAATGGCTTCGTAACCCTTACCAGACTGATAGATGTCAATGACTTGGATTGGAACATGTTCTGTTTAGAGACATAAATCTAGATCATGTTGTCTGACAGGTTCTGTTTAAGGTGAGGCAGTAATCAGGTTTGTGTTTGAACACTGAAATTTAACTTGATCATTTGAAACATTTAAAGGGGCAGTATTATGTAAAATTGACTTTTTTGAGCTTTACATCAGGTTATAATGTTATTCCCTCATCAAAAACATACTTGGAGTGTTGCCTTGATTCTTTCATGCATGTTTGAGAAATCCTTTAATCTCCCATGGCAACCGTTCAGCTGTGCAAAACACCTGGGTGGACCCAGCACCACCTTCAAGACACATGTCCTCCTCGAAGCTGTAGTTTCTAAGCTTCTGAGGTTCTGCCTTACAAAGCACCCCTCCCCTGCGACTTCCCCACTCAGCTTCTTCAGACTAGCCAGCATTAATTAACAAACACCTAGTGAAACTGCGCATCTGCTGAGCTCATTATACAGGCGACTTCTCAGTGCAACGCTGGTAAAAACGTTGTTAAAGGGTTAATAGAGTGATGTTCCGATGACTTCCTGGAGGCAGTGTTTCAGAAAGAGCAGGACTTTCTTAAAGAGACAGAGGCCCAATTTCAAGGCGTTAAATTACGAAGTCAAATTTCTTTTAAGTCATATTTGATATATACAGCATTTTTGTAACAACTGAAGGTAACATAGTTACTTGATTGTGCCATAAAATGATTCTATGTGCCGAGAAAACACATCATACTGCCCCTTTAAGCAAGGGAATAAACCAAAAAACAGAATATGTTTAGTATCATTTTTATCTTGTAACCTGTGAGCTTTGAAACTGCTAAACCTTGCTGACAGATCCTCTGTGAGTTTTCTATAATGTCTTGGCCTTTGTATGTGTGTGCAGGTAAGGTGCGCTGGCAGGATTTCAACCAGAACCTTTACGTCGGAGCCACCCTGGTCCGACCCGGTCAGGATCCTTATGCCAGAAACAAGTTCAACCAGGTGGAGAGCGATAAGCTGCAAATGGACCGATCCGTGCCCGATACGAGACACGATCAGTAAGTAGCTGCTCTATTAAAAATATCCAAACGAGAGCCATTAACTGTGAAGGCATCGCGGCGTTACTGTTAATTATATCTGCTGCATGTGTGATTGCATCTCTTCATGCTGCTCTTTTTCGCCTGTCAGCTTGACTAATTGGTAGCAGACTGGATAAGATCTCTTGGGAACTCCCTCCATTGTTGTCTGTGAGATAAAACCAGGAAGTCTCCGCAAATCAGACTCACTGATGTTTTTTGCCCTTGACATAAAACAACACAACTCCCCCAGCCCCTGTGATGGCTGCAGATTGTTTGGTTTGTTTTGTCAATAAATGAGAGGATAAAAATGAACTGAATGAATTAATCAGAGGAAATTATCTGTTTAATAACAGATAAGCCAGAATGCCATGCCCCTCCCATTTAACCTCAACATTTGAATTTAAATAAACTATTATTAAGCTCTTTTTAGGATGAATCCCATTTACTAGACTAACCTCTACACAACTTCTATCCCTTGACCTTTAATTGAAATCACAAAGTGTAATAATTACATTATTCCACTGTAAACTGGGTTCCTTTTAGGAAGCAAATAATCTCTTAACATATCCATAAGTGGAGTCAGTATGCCTACACACAGTAACTTGCAAAGTATTCATACCTCTTGATCTTTCCCTCACTTTTCCAAGTTACAACCACTAACCTCAAGGTAATTTATTGTGAGTTTATATAACCTAACCCTGCTTAAAACTTCTCACAACTTTATCCCTGACCTTTGTGGTGTTCCTCGGTCTTCATGATGCTGTTTGTTTACTAATGTTCCCTAACAAACCTCTGCACAGAACAGCTGTATAAATACAAATTGTGAAGGCGATTGGTTGCACTGGAGTTTGTTTAAGGGTATCGGATTAAATGGCACAGAAAACAAATGCATGTCTCGATTTCCAGATTTTTTTTAATTAAAAAGCTTTCACCACTTTGTTATGGTGTGTGAAGTAAAATCCTAATTAGGTAAGTTTAAAGTTTTTGGTTGTAAATTTAAAAAAAAAAAATAATCAAGTGATCTGAGTTGTCACTATATGTCAAGTCTGCAAAATCGAATGAAAGAAATGATAATGCTGAGGATTATTTTTTTTTTTAAACATAAAACAAGATGATTGATTTGTCAGTGTTTTTATTTAAGAAGTGTGACGTTATTGTCCAGATTTTCACAGCAAGTCATGTCAGAATAAAACACTTTTAACAAAGTTGTACCCATTGTTTCTATTTTAATGGTTGCTAAAAATAATCAGACTGCACATTAGTGGTTTTTGTGCCAGTAAAAACATATTCACAAGCGCAGCTGTTTTTGCAAGCACAGCTCATAACTCTTTACTTCCCAGAGTACCGCAGATAAATCCTCATTTAAAGGGCCAGACGGTTACCACCTCGTCAAACTATTAAAATACAAAAATAAGCCGGGGAAACCCCATCTTCCCTGCAGAAACAGACACAATGTAGAGCCAGGACTTTGGAGTTAGGTGGTTTCATGTACCCATCCACTGTTTTTGATTAAATATAGCAACTTTAAATTCTAAGAAACTGGTCAACGCTATCTAAAAAATTATATTTTAGCAGTGGAACCCATTATTTTTGTTGCTACATCATTGATGGAGCAGTTTTCTGCATGTCAGTCCAAAGTGCAGTTGTGCATTTTTATTAAGTTTTATTATCATGAATGATATTCCTCTTTTTTTTTTTTTTTTTTTAGCTGCAACTGGTCTCTTTTATCCCCAACGAGTATCTTGATTCAGTACTTTGTGCTTTAATGGCAGATTTTTCTGTCCATTACGCTACCCCGAACCTTATCTCATGAAACATAATTACCCTGAGCTTCAGCCTCCCCCTGGGCTGTTTGAGGTGTGCTTGTCCTCCAACCTCTTTGTCAGCATACCAGTTGCTGAAAAATACACGTGTCTCATTAACATTGGAACTTTGGTTTCTGCATCTTAACCATTTAACTCCAGACTTCATGCAGAGGTGTAACTGTAAAAACTTCTGAATTCATTTTTTAGATGCCGTCTTTTGTTTTTCCCATATTTGTGGCAGAGGATGGATGAGGCTCCAGTCGGGATTACAACCCTGTGTTCCTACGGCTGCAATTACTTGTTTCTTTACAGCAGTTGCACTCTAAAACAAAATTAAAGTTTAAACTCTGAGAAAACATGCAACATTAACCAAAAAGAGAATTGCACACAAAATTTGAAGGAAGACAACCTCATTTATTTTAACTTACAATATTCCAGGGGGTCGTGGTTGTTTTTTGTTTGTGCAACAGAATAAACTCTTTAAAACATTCAAAGTTAAACAGTAAACGGACAGCTGAAAGCTGAAATCTAGGATTTAAAATTATTAAAGTTACCAGAAGAAAATGAGCTGTAGAGAAATTTAATGGAGATGGATGGATAATGCTGAGAAAATTCAGAAAGCTACCTTGGTAGAAACATGTCTTTAGTCTGTAAACATTTCTCAGGTAGAAAAGGGAAATCTCTTCTTTAATACTGATAACTTTTGTTTGCAGGAAGGAACACTCTTTGTAATGTAACACCGCTGTTTGTCAGGTAGCCATCTCTGCTCTGTTACTCTGTTATCTCCCTCCAGTACTTCCACGATACTTTAGTTTCATGTTCCATGCTGTCTGTGCCAGTTATATTGCTCTTTGTGATCTTCTCAGATGCAAATATAACAAAAACCAGATTATGCTGCTGATGCTTTGTGATTAAATGTTCTCAACCTGTTTTGGAGGCACTTTCGTCTTTTTTTTCCCAAGATGCTCTTAGGTTTCAGGTTCTGCTGTTTTATTTCAAGCTCTTACATGCATTCTGATTATGATGACATTCGGTCGGTGTGTTGCTTTACCCTGAAGAAATGGGAGCATTTCATGTCTTAGAGAATGAGAATATTTTAAAGCAATTATTTCTATCTCAGGTTTTTTATTGTTCACCATGAAATCTGGACCACTCCACTGACTTTTTGCATCATTCTGTTGCTAAATTTACACATTCACTTTAAATACTGCAGAATATCTGTGTTTAAGTTGGAGAAATGCCAGAGATTTTCTTCCTTAATTCTTGTGCTTGTTAATTTTTTTTTAACATACAAAGGCTCTACGAGTAATCTTCCCTTTGAAACAATAAAGTATAATTGCTGCATTTATAAAGTAATAGAACAAGTCATTAAATTCATTCAGTGGTTTTATGCCAAAAGCATTTGTCAAGATGTGCTCTGTGATTTTGGGTGTGTTTCTATAAACACAGCCATCCATGCCTGCTCATATATTGACCTGACTCATATCGTCTGAGCCATTAGCCCACTGACAGTGCTGGGACGTCTCTACAATTGATCCAATACTGATGTGTCATTTGCACAATGTGCATCCATGCTGATTGCTTCCTTATTGTTGGTCTAATCCAGGGTCACAGCAATTTCAAAACAAGATCAAAAGTGTTTTTAGATTTGACACAGGCCGTGGTAAAGTGGGATTTTGTTTGTCTGTATTAATGGTTCCAGAACGCCTTCCTGCTAGATTAATGTAGGTGGTTTAAATGCTAATGCCCTTCTGACAAATGTATTGCCTGGACAAAAGGCTTGAGCATTAATACACTCAAACCTTTGATTGTTTCTGTTTCATCTGTCAGTAGTTCTAGTACTTTGGGGGGGTAGGGAGGTGAACTAAATCGTGGTGGAAGGATCTCTTTTGCCTTTCATGGGTGGCCAAGTTAAGGGCCCAACACGGTCGGAACGAAGTTGAACTGTCGACGAGTCTACGTCATGGTGTTTTGTCAGGTGTGTGGTTTACAACAGTACCGTAAACGCAGTGATCGTGGCAGAGAGGAACGACTATTACGAGTTCACAAGTCACAAGTTCGGAGGAGGAGGAAATAATGATTGATGAGCTGCAGCATCTCATTTTATTTTTCCTTGTTATCGCCCGGGCAGTCAGACCAGAACTGAGCAGGTGGAGTTCAGTATTAGTCCAGCAGTGCGTACTTCCTCATGATCTTGAACAATTGCTCCTCAAAACTATCAATGCTGTTCTCTGGCTGAAAAACCGGCATCTGGAGGTTGTTTCAGCTGTTTTCCACATAAACAAAAACAGCCACAAAATTCTGACCAACCACACCATAGTTTTGCATGCAGATTGGGGCAAAAAGTTTGTCAGGTGGGTTGTGATAAGAAGGGGCGGACGACATGAGGCTGAGAACAAAATGACTGGATTTATGTCGCGCAGCTGCGACAGTGAGAACTGATTTCAGCAGTTCGACTCGACCACCTGAGCTGTGGATCTCTGCAGCTCATTTAAAGTTATTTAGTATGTTTATTAATAGCAAATTGCATCTTCATTGCAACATTCACATAACATAATCGCTTGTTTTCCTGATCTCGTGCAGCCCTACCACCAATAATTTAACATGAATACCTTGATGGAAATGTAAATGAGCCTTTAAAGGGGTGGTGACATCACTGTATAAACTATTTCATGTAGTTGATATTGCTGCATATGTCAATTCAACAAAGAATTTCATTAAAAAAAAAAAAATCACATCACCTTTCTGTAGGGGCTTGTTTTTTCAGATTTCCCTCCTCGGTAAAAGGGTTGGGTACGGTAATGGTATGTGGCTCTACCTAGTTGAATTCACTCTGATTTCACTCCATTTTTGAGCTCCCTCGGACATAACAGGTCCGCTTTTTAGTAGCCATCCTCTTCTCAAATGGAGTAGCCAGACATGCTAGCATGACTTAGCCCTTAAATTAGTATCAGCTGGGGGGAGGAGGGAAGGGCAAGGGGAGGCCTGTTTGCTTGATGGTGTGCTCTAATTGGAAAATATGGATTTCATAGAAACATAAATTGTTCACTGATTCGTCCGTTTTTAAGCAAAGAAACAAAGCTGACTGCCTATGAGCAGGGTTTCTGATAACAACTCTTGATATTCACACAGCCTCATCAGTGCACAACAGATCATATTTATTTGAGTCCATCGAAACAACAAGCTGGAGGTTTTCCACTGCTGAGTGTCGCCGCAAACAACGTCGGCGGAGCGTCGGCCACGGAGTCGGCCCGGCCAGGTTCCTGCCTATATTCACGCCCACAATAGTGAGGAACAGACGCTAATGGAGACGCACACAACTTAGGTAGAACAAAACGAGACATTAACCAGTTAGAGTGAGATTTGACGATGCAGAAGCGGCTGTAGTCTCCCACCGGAGTTGTGGATCATCAGGTCCTTCAGACTTAAGGCATTTATTGTACATGCTGCATGAAAAAGAGAAAGTTTTCTCTCGCTCTAAGAACAAAATGACATAATTTTGTTTGGTTTGGGAGTTCTTGCAACTTTCTCTCGAAACGTCACCTTTTTCTTGTGTTGTCTAAGAACTTTGTTCTTGTTCTTGCAACCTAAAGTAAAAGAACAAATTTCTCTGTTCCTGCATATGTATTGACTTTTAACCTTTTTGGCTTTTTGGTTGCCTCTCTGTTTAATGCTCTCTATCAAAACTTTGTCCTTAACTTCTTTGCTGTGTTCCTTGGTCTTCATGATGGGATTTGATGGGATTTAATTACACACAGGTAGACTTTATTTACTAAAATTAGGTAACTTTTGAAGGCAGGTGGTTATGCTAGATTTTATTTAGGGGTATCAGCATTAAGTTGACTGAATACAAACTTATGCAACACTGCAGATTTTTATTTCTCAATACTTGACAATTATGCACATTCTTACTTTATGTTGGTCACATAAAATTTCTATAAATACGTTGATGTTTCTGAATGTAACATGACAAAACATGAAAAAGTTCCGGGAGTGTGAATACTTTTGCTTGGCACTTCATCATTTGGTGTACCAGCGATCTGTTTCAGCAGGAGAATAAAGTTGCACAGTTGTCAAGAAATGAGTTTAGGATTGGTTTACAAATCTTAGATTGATCGTTTGTGGTGGAAACCATCCTATATCTGAATTGAGTCCAGTGCCGTATTTAATGTTGTCGCAGGGTGTAGGATTCTAGTAGCCAGTTTACTGGTCGCACTCCTTCCAGTCTTACACTGAATGTCACTAGTATTACTTGATTTTAAAATTAAGGCAGGATTTCTCAATCCCAGCTTCATTAGAGCATCGGTCTTCACATTTATGTTGTGTGTTTTCATGCGTCACCTCCAAGACTGTGTAAGCAGAATCAGCTCTATTGGGATTCAGAATCGGTGCAACAGCCGGTCTTGTACATTTAGCAGTATGTTTATGTGTTCGTGTGAGGGCATTTTTTTAAAATCTTTGCTTTCATCTTTAATTTGTCTTGTTTCTGTGTTTGCATGCAGCTGCAGAAGTAAACAGTGGAGGTCAGACCTGCCAGCCTCCAGTGTTGTCATCACCTTCCATAATGAGGCTCGCTCTGCTCTGCTGCGGACTGTCGTCAGGTAGGTCTTTGCTGTTTATGCTGTTAGTCTCTGATTTATTGGCTCAGATTCATTCATCTGTTTCATGTTTCTCTCTGTTTAGCGTCTTAAAGAAAAGTCCTCCTCACTTGGTCAAAGAAATCATTTTGGTTGACGACTATAGTGACAACCGTGAGTGATCTACCCTGGCATGCCTTCCAAACCGTGCTGTTTACATCAGAGGATGGATATAAGTCAAAAGTCCTGTTTTGTGTTTGTGTTCCAGCGGAGGATGGAGCACTGCTGGGAAAGATTGAGAAGGTTCGCATCCTTAGGAACGACCGCAGAGAAGGTACAGAGTAAAAAGACTTTTAGTAGAAATAAACAAGAAAATCTCAGCTCCTCATTCTGTGGTCTACAAGATGAAACCATTTTGTTCAGATAAAGTTTCTTCCTTCACTCAGGACTGATGCGTTCGAGGGTCCGTGGTGCAGATGCCGCCACAGCACCAGTCCTCACCTTCTTGGACTCTCACTGTGAATGTAATGATCACTGGCTGGAACCGTTACTGGAGAGAGTGGCTGAGGTACTCTCAAATACATTCATGCACACTCTTCTTTGTTACCACCTTATAATCGAACTTAAGTTCCCGCCTGGAAAGAACCAGCCCGAATTCTTTTGTTACCATCTGGATTTTAAACAACTGTGGTTGTCTGAGGTCACTATCTTACCCGAAGCTAACAGGAATACTTATTTTCTACAAAATTTGCATATTTCGTTCTGTTGCTTCAAGCTTCTTTCTTTTTTATGCTTTATTGGCACTAACTGTTTGTCTTTGTGCTCGTATAAGGGTGTTAATACCTTGCATTAGTGCTGCACAGTATATCCAGAATATGTAGTCAATATCAGTGTGGGAAATATTAATATTTTAAAAGACTGTTAGGCATGCAGTAATTGTTAGCTAAGGGCCATGAATGCACATTCTGCATGCTAAAAAGATAGTCAGCCTGCTGGATGGTTTCTCACTGCACCTACTCATACCTAAGGGCAGCTTTGAGAGACAGTTGACCTAACAGTCATGTTTTAGACTGTGGGAGGAAGCCAGAGTACCTGGAGGGAACTCACCTATGCATGGGGAGAACATGCAAGCACCATTCAAAAAGACCCCAGACTGGGATTTGAACCCAGGGCCTTTTTGCTGGAAGGCAAGAGCGCTACGTACAGCCCCACAGTTCCCTGGTGTTGGAAGTACACATGTGTAGTGTAATAACATTTGCATTACATCATTTTCTAACATTTGTACCTTTCGTGCCCATACCTGATGTAGACTAGAGTGCTCTAGATGTTAAACCTCACAGAGAATTGTGGGAACATTGTGACGAGGGATAGGAGGAAGTTGAACACAGTCTAATCACACCCAAGATTTAGCATAATTTTTCCAGTCAAATGCTTTCCTCGTATTGTGCAGACCTATTTATTACAAAATGTGCAAATCAGTTGTCATCTGAAATTATAGGATGCTGTGATTCTGACAGCCTCTGATAAAAAAGCAGAACCAAAATGGAACGATCTCTAAATATTAATCACACCCCATCCAGAGCAGCATGACAGCTTGAAAGTTTGTGCAATCCAGTTTCTCTGCTGAGGACAAGTTGAAATAGCATTTATTTACATATGAAACCAGCACAATTTTGTTCTCAGTTAATAACTAGTGAAGTTTTATGTTTTGTTTTTAATCTATTTCTGTCCATCAATAGACTGTGTACACCTCAGACTGTTATTGATGTGTAAAATGTGTTTATTAATGGATTTTCACATCGTTTCATGTAAGGAAAAAAATCAAGAGGCGCTTTTTTTCTTTAACATCTTTTTTCTTAGACTGTCCATTGTTGTATAAAAAGCTTTTATCCCCAAATGAATACAGTGGTAAAATATTTCTTTTTGTCCCTGTCTCACTATAAAATGAAGGTCAGGGTCTCCATAACACAAAAGTAAAAGAAGTACATAACATTGATGTCTTAAATGTTTCCTTCATCGGTCATTCAAAAACATTTATTTCATATTTTATTCACAAACTATTCCGCTAAAACAAAAGTAAAGATTTGAACTGTCTGGTACCATTTATAAAAAACCCTTTCACAAATAGTTAAAACATATGTTCACTAATCGCCCAAATGGAAATATTAGGTTGCTTTATTGTTTTTTTTAATGTTCATTAACCAGTCACACTCGATCAACATTCCATCCTTCAGTTTTATAATTTCACTTGACAACAGATCCTTCAGGTGGATTTTTGAGCTTTCCGTTAAGGAATCTCTGTTGCACACCTAAAGAAGAATCAGGAGATATTTGGTTATCTTTTAGGCTTAAAATTGATTTTGGATCAAAAGTTAGATTTAAAAAGACGTTAAAAATAATCAAGAAAAGATAATCACTAATACAATCAAGAATCATATTTTTATCTGTTCACTAATAGATAAAAGTGAAAGAAAAACAACCAAATTGGCTTGCAAATAAAGACGAATATTAATTGTTTTCAACAAACTATTATCTAAACTGAATAAATCTTGGTCAGCAGTTGTTCAGGCTCTAAAAAGGCAAAAGAAATTAACTTTATTGCTTAATTCTGAATATTAATAGCTAGTTTATTTCAAAAGGGGACCTGTCGACCTGCAGGGAAAGGAGTCGTCACAAGGGACTGATCAACCAATCAGATACGGCGTTGGGTTTCCGTGGGAGCGATGTCATCTTAAACAGCCAATAAAAAAAAGATTCTATTTTTCTAAAAGACCTTATTTCGTCCTTAAACTCTAAAGACACTTTTAACACAAGTTGTAATAACGATCACATGGTGGTTTTAACAGAAACATATGATCACTCCACTGAATCAAATACACGTTCACATTCAAGGTTTCACATCATCAAGAAAAAGCAATATTTAAAGTTGCAACTAATCAGAAATTAATTCAAATCTTTCTGGATTTCCACACTAAACAAAATAAGGTTATTCATACAAGAAGGTCTTGACATGTACTGACAATTACTCAGACAAAATGTTTTGAGTATAACAACTTAGCAAGGTTGTATGCTACTGATATTATGGAGATCCCAGGAGATCCCTGCTGTTTCTGCCCCCTTTTACCTTTTTATTTTTATTTATTAAGCCAAATATGCAAACAATGAAAAAACTGTCAAAAACACAGAGAGTAAACAAGCCTCCAGGTTGTTTTGAGAGTTGTTTTGAGTCAACCTATGCTTCTATGAGGATGTTTTAAAGAGAAAAGCAGTTCTTTTAGATAATGTTCCAGTCTGAGCTGAACAGACCTCATTATATCGATTATAACTTGATTTGTGCTTTAAATATTTATCTCTTTTGCCTGAAAAGGGTCTGACTGTGTAGTTAATTCCAAGAATGTGGCGGGGGTTTTTTGTTTGCAGCTTGCTAAAAACATTTTACTCTGTGTTTTTGACGGTTTTTTTTCATTGTTTGCTTATTTGGCTTAATGAATAATAATAAAAAGGTAAAAGGGTGCAGAAACAGCATTATTCCTTGTGGTTGTGAAACTTTATGTGTCAAATCAAAAAAATTCTCTAAAATAAAGGAGCTCATTACTACCTGGAGGCTTGTTTCTGTTTTTTGGGGCCACATGTGCAGTGTTTTTCTGAATCTGTCCTAAACCAGCTGAGCCTCATTGCACATAAACTCCGTTGGGAACGACAAAGCTGCACAACTTTCCAGCTCTGAAACTCAGGAATAAAGTAAATTCAAAACATAAGCATATGAGTCAGTAGTTCCAGTTGAAATATTTACTTGAACCTTCTTCATCATGAGGTCCTGTGATTTGTTATAAATGTTTACTGATGAGCCAGATTCCCTGTGATTACAGTCATTGTTTAGCTGCAATAGAAGAAAAATAAATATTTTTCCATCTCTGTGTTTTAGGATAAGACGAGGGTAGTTTCTCCAATCATTGACGTCATCAACATGGACAACTTTCAGTATGTGGGAGCCTCGGCCGATCTGAAAGGAGGTCATTTCAATTCTCTCGTCTCTCAGCACGACTTGTGTAACAACTTCCCAAGTGAATGATGATAACTGTTCTGTTCACTTGTTTCTGGTTCTGTTTGTAGGCTTCGACTGGAATTTGGTGTTTAAATGGGACTATATGACTCTGGAGCAGAGACGAGCCAGACAAGGCAACCCCATCGCCCCCATCAAGTAAGTCGCACTCGCATCCTGACACGAAATAGCTCCGTTTTTCACCCAAGTGTTTGTGCTCAGCTGACACATCAACCCCTGACCTCTCTGTTCCCTGCGTCTCCAGGACACCGATGATCGCCGGCGGTCTGTTCGTCATGGATAAGGAGTATTTTGAGCGGCTAGGAAAGTACGACATGATGATGGACGTCTGGGGAGGAGAAAACCTGGGTGAGTCACTTTGAGCAGGTCAGAAGCTCCCACAGTTTGGGTCAACGCCCCACTGTGGGTCAAAAAAAAAAAAAAAACACCAGATGACCTCACTTGGATATGAGATCCAGAAGAAAAATATCTGATTTCTTACGTAGTTTCCATAGTTAAGACATTAAAATAATTAAAAACAATCATGTAATATAGTGCCTTGTTCATAGTTCATACCCTTTGAATTTTTCCACATTTTGTAACATTATAACCAGAAGTTTTCACATATTTTACTGGACTTTTATGTGACAGACCAACACCAAGTAGTTGTGAAATGGATACAAGGATTCCATTTTGTTTTTAACAAATAAAACTCTTAAAAGTATAATATGCATTTGTATTCAGCCACCTTTGCCGTGATCCTCCTTTTATAATCCAGTGCAACCAACTGCCTTCAGAAGTAAATTGGTAAATAGAGTCCATCCACCTGTGTGTAATTAACTCAGTGTAGATCCAGATGTTCTGTTAAAGCCTTAGAGGGTTGTTACAAAACGACAGTAAACAAACAGCAGCTTGAATCTCAGGTAAGGTGATTCCTCCATTTTACAGCCGCTTTCATTTTTATAGTACTGATACTGAAAAACCAGGTTGAAATATCTGTATGAATAGGATTTATTTACCTCGGGGTTCCTAAAATTTTTGTGCAAAGACATTACATAGAAATTGTGCTTCTTTGCACATTTTTTTTTCCTCTGAACTCAATTCCATGTACTTTAATTCATTTCAATTCAATTTATTGCAGTTCTATACGGCGCACAGTAAATCAATGCAAGAATGCTTCATTAACCCTGAGAGGGAAACTATATGTTATAGTAATGTTCAGTGGAAGTTTTTTTCATAAACTGCAGCCCTGCTGTAATCTCTGTGTCGTCTTTGGCTCCCACTGATTACTTCCCACTCATTAAACTCCCACTCCCCTGTGAGATGTTTACTGATGAAGCTCTGTGCTTGTGTTTCATGCCTTGTCAGGAAATTGTCTGCATTTTCATGCCAAAAGCAGTATGAACAGAAAGCCTTTCAGTGATTGCATTCTCCGTTTAGAAACGACAGTGGTGCTCCGATAATAACACAACTGAAACGCTGGGTGAAAATAACTGGTCTACACAATGGAGATCATTTGCAAACTGTGCAGTGATATAATTGCAGCTTTGTCTCCCTGTTGCCTTTGTTTTGGATTCAGTTGGGAAACGAGAGTGAGCTGACAGAGCGATTCACGTCGCTCCCTGGGAGGTGCAGGGATTCAGAGCTGGATTGACAGTCCAGACTCTAGCTCACTCTTGTGCTCATTCTCATTCAAACCCAGAGGATGTCACAAAGCGAGCTGCAAATTGTAAACACACTTCAAACATTTAGGAGGTTCAGGAGACTAAATTTGTTTGTTCTGTTACTGTTCTTTTTTTAAACTGCCTGTTATAATTACCAGACTAATTTGTGTCTTTGTGTTTTTTAGAGATCTCATTTCGTGTGTGGCAGTGTGGCGGCAGTCTGGAGATCATCCCCTGCAGCAGGGTTGGCCACGTCTTCAGGAAGCAACACCCCTATACCTTTCCTGGAGGCAGCGGGACCGTGTTCGCAAGGTAACACACCAAACAAAAGAAACATAATTTATCCTGCTAAAGGCTAATCTGTTATATTCAGTGCTATATTTACTGAAACTCTACGTTTTGTGCTGAACTCCATCCCTTCCTTTACTGACGTCACACCGAGTGCTCGGCTGCAATCAGCAGTAACAGAAATCCTCAGAAGAACCGTTTCCAAACTACTCCAGTCCACCTGTTAAAGTGTTTTTATGCAGAACACACAATAACCCAGGGGTCTTTTCTCAGTTTTCCCTGCCCTCAGTGTGTGAATGTGCAAGTTAGTCGGGACAGGAGATTTGCATATCTTGGCTTTTCCCAGAAAGCATAAAATAAATGAATGAACTAAGAGCCCTACCAAACTGCAATTCAACCTTTAAAATGTCTCAGATCAGACTAAAAATGAATCGAGCTTTTCTTCCGATTCCTCTACTGCTTACTTTGCTTACTGTTTCCCTAGACTGAATCTAGGTTTTATTGTTGCTCTTATTTTATTCATGACCATTAGATGCGACATACAACCATAGAACTGGTTGTTAGGGAGCGATGCCAGAGAAAAGCCTGTTCTGTCCGACCATCACAAACAGAAACATGTGGAGTTTGCAAAATGCTACTGCAACTTTCTCTGGATCAATGTGCTTTGGTAAGATTAGACTAAGATATAGCTGCTGTGGTCCTGTTTCACTTTTAAAACCCTGGGAACCTCATTAGAGCGCCTTGCATCATGGAGTCTTTCACAAAATCTGTCTTTTTATGCAGCCATTTCAGTCCCACAACCAAGCACTGTTAAAAAAAAAAAAAAAAAAAAAAAAACGAATCCTGTGACGTGTGTATGATTATAAGAGATAACCCAGGACTCTGGGCAATTAAGAGATTGTGCCCAGATCCCTTTGTCTGCATGCTCCAACCTTGTGAATTTTAGAAGTACTGTCTTATTTGGAAAAGGGAGTTGTACAGTAACGATTAACAGCAGGGCTATTTTTTATTTTATTTCCCTTCCTCATTAAATGAACTAAAATTAATTGTTAAATTTTTCTCAGTTGGTGATTAAAACTGCTGAAAATGCTGACACATGACATGAAACATAATTACTGTACAGCAGCAATGAGTAATATCCAGTAACACATAGATATTAATCTTTTTAGCGGGAGTCCTATGAAGCAACAACATTTGAGAGGATCAACCGATACTGAAATTGCTGCGACTCCCTCTGGTCTTTGCCTGAATATTTTTAGAGTCAGACCACCATTATCCTCATTATAGTTTGAAATGAGTGAAGTATCTTTAATGGCAAATAGGGGAAAAAACACCTCCCACAGCTGCGCAGAGACCCAAAATAAACTCTCTGTAGATATGAAAGAACTTCAGCTTCAGATCAGGGTGCAGCAGAGTTTAGACATCTCCTGCAGGTTACAATCCCAGTTTGGTCTCAACAGGTTTAGTAACTGAAGTGTTGAAAATTGCATTTCAGCCTCTAAGAGTCCAAAAGGAGTGCAGCAGTGCGCTCTTCCATCTCAGTGCAGAAAAAATGTGCCATCTGCATGTAGGTGGCTGCGGTTCCCCGTCTTGCCCTTTAAATAGTCCCAGACAGTGTTCCTGTGACTGTAGGGGTGACTCTGGGGAGCTTCAGGACAGACACTGTTTTGTGTGCCTGGGTGACTTGATAATTGTTCCAGAGGGAGCAGCATTTCCAGCACAGCCAAGCAACAATGGGCTTTTTGAGGCCAGGCCAGCTCACATCGAATGTGAAGAAAAGCACCTAAATACAGTTCAGAGGGACCTTATCTGTTGCTGTCTTCCAGCTGGACAGTGCTAAGAAAACGTCTTGTCTGCAGAGTGAAAAAACTTGCACTCTTGGTCTTCAGAATAAATAAATTGTTTTTTTTTTTGTAGTTGATCAGCTATCTGAATCCAGAAACCCTAGTTTAGAAATACCTGGAGGTAAATTAATAACATAAAATTATTTTCCATGTCAGCTAACATTACCTTAAATCCTCTAAAATGCATTATTCAGCTCAATCACTTGGCAAAAATTGTACATGCTGTTAAATTTTGTTTTATTTCACTCTAATATTTCTCTATTATTAAAAAGATTTGACTCCTTGTTGTCCAAATGTAATTTATCTAATACCAAGTCTGCTTCCCAGTGAGCATTTCAACCATGCATATGGACAAGGTGAAATATTCTGCTATATATGCAATAACATTTATGCTCACAACAGCATTTGCATTAATATTTGTTACACTTAATATCTGTTGCTCAATTCTGTTGCTGATTGTAACACTTTAACTGTAATCTTTTATTATTCCTATTGTTTTGCTAAGTTGCAGTATTAATACATTAAATGATCAAAATAAGTCTGAAGGACGAAATCTAAAATGTTCCATTCAGTAAGCCCTATTACAATTTAAAGTGTTAGGATACTACAGTATGATACATGTCTCAGTATTTAGCTTTAAGATACATATTATAAAAAAGTCACTTAGAGCTAATAATTAATGGACTCAATAATTACTGATTAAACTGAGTAAATAAATACAGCGCTAAAGACAATACCACAACGCTACTATAGAACTACGTTTAAACAATTATGAAAAACATGATTTTCCAAACAGATTAAATCAAAAAAAATTTTAGTCTCCCAGAGGAATGCTGCTGGATTTTGATTCTGAGAATGGAAATGTAAAGGTCCAAAACCAGCCTTGATCTGTCCGACAGCTTCAGTAGTCGGCCCTGCAGCTCCTCCTCAGTAACAATGCGTCTGAAATCTTCCACTTTCGGCCACAGCTGTATTCTAGCGTACATTAAATAAAACCACAAAACCTGCTTTGTGCCAGTCCCATGCAGTCTTGAAAACTGTATATAATTTTAGCATTTTCCAGAATATAATTTCCTTCCTTCCTTGATTTTGTTTCTTTCATTCTTTCCTTGTTCTATTCTTCAATGGACTATTTCTTCCTTCCTTCTATCCGACATCCCTGCATCCTTCTTTCAAGGCCCTTACTTTTTTGCTTTCTTCCTAGTTTTTCCTTCTTTCCTTCCTTCCTTCCCGTGTCCTTCCTATTGTCAGTTAGTCAAAACCATCCTAGGTTAGAAATGTGTTAAGAGTAAAAATTTTCCAATCTAGGCATTTGATTTTTATCAAACTTGATGTTAAGCTTTGTCTTGTTGTTATGAGATTTTAGTCAGATTAGTTTTTTTCTGGGACCAAATGGGTTTTTTCAGACTTCAACTCAGACATGCACCGACAGCCTTTTTTTTTTTTACTTCAACAGAAAATTAAAAACATACAAAACAATAACTGAGATCACAAATGCCCTAATTAACTGGAAAAAATAACAAACCATTCACCAATACAGCTCTGTGAGTTATGTGAATGAAAGAATGAAGAATGGATACATATCCAGCCATGTCTCCTCCTTAGTGTGGTTAAGATTATTTATTTCTGGACTCATCTCCTTGCCAGCACTTGAGTTTGCCACATACTTCCTCTGACATTTTATCATTCTGTTCTCCTTTTATTGAATTTCTCTCTTTTTATATGTTAAAGTCTTCTTAAATTGTTGTGCGCTGCCCTTTTCCTTAGAAACACAAGACGAGCAGCAGAGGTGTGGATGGATGAGTATAAGAACTTCTACTACGCTGCTGTTCCCTCAGCGAGAAACGTGCCATATGGGAAGTGAGTGCAATCAGATTTTTATTCCCTGGAAAAATAAACGCAGAAAACAACGTTACTTGATCTCAGTGCACAATAATAAGGAATAATTTAATGGAAATGGAAAATACCTTTACCTAACAAGTATTTCAACTCAACTCCCTCCATTTCTATTGGGAAATACATGTTGAAAGCTTTAAAATTAATGTCTTTTATTGCAGCAGCATAATCTGACACTGAAAAACACGACATCCTATTTTTAGCATTTATTTAGCAGGAGGGGACCTTGTTAAGAGCTGTGACTCAACCAAGAGAACAATGCGTTGATCTTTATTGGCCATGAAAAGACAGCTGGAAAATAGTTACACACCTGAACAAGATCGTATCCTCAGTCCACATGATAATTAAAAAGTTTAAAACAACTGGTTTAGAGGTAAACAAAGCTTTGGGGACGCTGAGATTTTCCTGCAACAAGCACTCAAGTTGTTGGGTGAAGGATCTGTGATGCTGTGGGCCCTTTTCTCTTCCAAAGCCCCTTAGAAGCTTCATAAACTCCTTTTAATCGGAGACTACATAAAAGGCTGCTGGACTTTAGCGGTAAGCTGAAATTTTGTAGTCACTGGGTCGTTACGCAGGAAAACGATCCAAACTTATCAACTTAAAAGGTTCGCCGGACTAAATCATCGTTTTTTTCATGGCCGTCTTAATCCTTAGATGATCTTGTGTTTTTTAGCAGCATAAATGGCCATACTTTTTTCATAAACAGAGAAATTGTTAGAAATAGACTAAAAAGAATAGAAAGAAGCTGGTGGGGATGTTAGTTCGGTCGTTATACGTGTGCATATTTACTATAATAAGCAATATTTGTGTGCTTTGAGGCCGATGTTCTGAGTCAGAAGCTGAAAACTTTGAAACCTCTCATCTAAAAGGATAGAAGCAATATTATGATAATAAATTTCAAAGTAAATAAAAGGAAAGTTCAAAAAAGTGTGTAGAAAGTCATAAAAATGTGTAGTATATTACTCATAATGAAGCAGAGCTGTCTGGGTTATTAATATGACCAGTGATCATTAAAAATGCATCAAAAACTGCAGGAGGATTTAAGACGGGGCCTGCTGGCTGTCTGATCCACTTATGAGCCAGTGCAGGGGGGTCTACAACCCGCGGTTCCAGAGCCACAGGTGGCTCGTTGGGCTCTCCATTCTGGTCCTTCCTGCCTTTGGCTAAAATCGTTTGAAATGACTGATATTTGAATGCAGGGAGATCACATTACAGGGAACTTTTCTCAGGCCTTCTATGAGTTCTTGTAATGTCATCAAGGAATTTTCACAGTAAAATGACACTATTGGTGGTGCAGAGAGATTTATTTAATTAGTTATTTTAATTTATTAAATTGTTTTTAATTGTCCATAAATATGAAAAAGAATTAAATTCTTTGTTCCTTGGTGTAAAGTTTTCATTGTTTTGAAGCCTAAAAAACAAAATATAATGTCTTCAGTTTCATCCAAAATAAGAGATTTTCATGCATCGGTGTCTATAAAACTTGATAAATCATTTATCCTCTAAAGGTTGAATACATTTGAGAGGTTTGACACATCTCTCTCGTCTTTGTTCATCTAAGACCGATAATGTTAAGTGGTTGTTATTTAGACCCATAGGGACACAGCTGATCAGACGAGCCTCCACTTCCTGCCTTCACTGACTATTACTGTGATCAAATCAAACCTTAGAAACACATTGCAGACCACAAGTTACCATCGTCTGATTGCATGAGGTCTCTGTGTCTCTCAGTATCCAGAGTCGCTTGGAGATGAAGAAGAGATTAGGCTGTAAGCCTTTCAAATGGTACCTGGAGAACGTCTACCCAGAACTGAGGTAAGAGCATGAGGACTAATGCGTTGAGGGTTTAGTCAGTTAATCAATTAGTCAGTCAAACTTTATTTATAAACCACTTTTTATGCAGTCAGGTGTAACACAAAGTGCTTTACAGAGGTTCAAAACATAAAGACTGACATTTAACCCCAACAGAGAGACACAATGAAATGATTAAATCACATAAACAGACAGATAACACAGGTAATTACTGGTAGTAAAACAATGAAGAATTAAAAGGAAGATAAGTCAAACACGATATAATTTACAAGTATATTTTATAAGGAGAAAGGTAAAATGATTAAATAATTTTTAACACAAGGATCTAATAGATCTAATGTGGTTTTCTGAGGGCGATAACCATTGCCAGCAGTATTTTGGTAGGTTTGTAGTTCATCATACGCGTGATTGAGTTTATTATCTAGATGTTGCAGTACTTTTAATGTTTTTATGCATTAGTATACCTCAAGCTACAGATGATGGTTGTTGTTATGGTAAAATATACTAGGTCGAGAAGTATTTTACCATTACTATTTTATCAATGTCGATTATTATTATTAATTAGCAATGATTGCTGTCGTTACTGTGCCACTAAAAACGTGCATAGAGAAAATACCTACATTTTTATTGCATTTGCAAATACAGCTTTTACCACTAAAAATTTAAAGTGCTGAAGGATCAGATTAGCCTGACACCTGGTGCATGTGTTTTCAGGGTCCCAGATCATCAGGACATTGCCTTTGGAGCCCTGCAGCAGGGAGGAAACTGCCTGGACACCCTGGGGCATTTTGCCGACGGAGTGGTGGGCGTCTACGAGTGCCACAACGCAGGAGGGAATCAGGTAGTGATTCAACAGCGAAACACAGAGAAACCTTGGTGAGATGCGGTGGTACATGTGGGGGAGAACAGTGAAGGAATGTGGTTGTTTAATAAATTGATGCTTTTAGTAAAACTGGTAATAAAAAGGATAACGTTTGAATATTTTTTTTAAAAATGTGCCTCGTAAAACTGAGAATCTGTTAAGAACAGAAATGTCTGCAATAAACAGCGGCATTTTATAAAAGCCACATATGACATAAAATAACCTTTCAAACAGCTCAACCTGACTCTGACCTCCTGCAAACTGTGATCTGTCATGTAATACATCAAGAGTGTAGAACCAGTAAGAAACCAGTCAGTCAGAGGTGCCAAAGTCCACTCTTGTAGCAGCTCTCAAGGACTGGACTTTGGCACCCCTGTTCGATAGACTGCATGGGTGTCAAACTCCAGTCCTCGATGCGCTTCTGCTTTAACGCATAAATCAAATAATTAGGTTTTTAGCAGGACTCTGTGGAAACTGACTACACTGAGGAGGTAATTAGGTCATTTTATTAATGTTATGTTGGACCTGGTAGAAGTTGTAGAATACCAACCCCCTGAGGACTGAAGTTTGTCTCTCCTCTGTTTCATAAGAAAAACTGTTCATTTTGAGTTTCTGGGCATTTGTCCAAAAAAATGTGCAAATTCAGCTGCAGTCATTTGAAAAAACTGCAACACCCTGTGCAACTTTGCGTTCGTCTGTCATTTGAAATCCAAATAAACCGAAGTTTGTAGTAGGACTGTAACAAAATGTGAGGAAAAACTGTGGGTGAATACTGTTGCACCGTATATTTTCATCCTTATAGGTACCCAGAAATGTAATTTTTTTATGTTTTTATTGCTGTTTTCACTTTCAGGCACTATCAGTCTGAACACATTTAGAGATTAAATTAATTAAATCCCAATTAGTGCATGATAATGTGCACTATCTCTTAGTTGTGCCTTTTTAACTGGTTTTCCTAATGTTGAGCTGTATTGACTATTGGCTGCACATCTCCAGGTTGCTATGTTTCTATCTGAGCTGCAGCTGGATTAGAAAAAAAAAATACAGTGAGATTTATAATTAGGAAAAGAAAAACAGGCTGATGCAGGCAACTTAAGTCTCCTGAAGTTGCTTTACCAAAATGTGGAGTTTATTCTGTTTGTAACGATGTTCAGTCATGAAGAATATTTTAAGAATACATTAACTGAGCATTAAATCTAAACATGTTGATCCACAATATGAATCAAAATCCTTTCATTGTGATTGTCTCGAACTCAAAGCACTAACGTTATACCTTTATTCTTATGTTTAAGGAATGGGCCCTAACCAAAGACAAGTCGGTGAAACACATGGACCTTTGTCTGACAGTGGTGGACCGGACAGCCAGCTCCCTTATCAAACTACAAGGATGTCGAGAGAACGACAGCAGACAGGTACCACTGAAACATGATGTTTACATACACTGCATTAAGAGACCCATCAACCTTTGTTTCTCACTCTGTGACATTACATCAGACCAAACTTTTCCTGTTTTAAGTCATTTAGGATCACTAAAATTATTTCTGTCTACTAAATGCCAGAATAAGGAGGGAGGATTTGTTTTACCGTTTTCATCAAATTAGAGGTTTACATGCATTTCCTCAGTATTTGGTGTAATTGGTCTTAAAATAAGTCTTCGAGAAGCTTCTTACAATATGTTGCTGGATTTTTGGCTCATTCCTCCTCACAGAACTGGGCTAGCTAAGTCAGGGTTCTAGGCCACACCTTTTCAGATCTTCCCACACATTTTCCTGTGGGACTGAGGACAGGACTTCGTGAGTGCCTCCCCAAAACATTGATTTTGTTGCCCTTAAACCACTTTATAACCACTTTGGCTGTATGCTTAGGATTATTTTCCATTTGGAAGACCCATTTGTGCCTGAGCTTTAACTTCCTGGCTGATGTCTTTAGACCATGATTCAGTATTTCTGCATAATGTTCTTTCCTCATGGTGCTGTCCATTTTATAAAGTGAACCTATCCCCCCTGCAGCAAAACACATCCATAACATTACACTACCACCCTCATACTTTGCAGTTTCAGCTCATCGTCTAAGACGTTCAAGCTTCTTCCTTTAACCTCCAAATGTAGAAACGGTCATTATTGGCAGATTCTTCAATTTTAGTTTCACCAGACCACAGGAGATTTATTGTCCCTGAGTTCATTGGAAAACTTTAATCTGGGTTGTTAATGCTGCTTTTAAAATAATTGCTTCTTCCTCTCTGACTGGAGTTTCAGCCCATGCCACTATATGTTTTCCTGTGTATGAGTAAACTTTTAACAACTTCAGCCAACGATTTCTTATGGTCTTAGATGTGTTTTGGTACGAAATAATCAAAATAGACCAAGAGCAAGATTACCCATCTTCTTGGCTGGACACTCGTGCTGTTTATGGCTGCATATAATTGTTTAAACAGAGGAATGTGGCGCTTTTAGGCATCTGGAAGTTGAACCCTAAGAAGAACCAGACTTGTGGAGGTCCATTATTCTCCTCCTAAAGGCTTGATTTTCCATATGACGTCACACAAGGAAGCAGTGTGTTTGAGGTGGTGCCTTAAAATACATCCACAGCTTTAGCCCCATTGAACTCAAATGTGGTGAATTAGCCACTAAAAGCTTACAAAGACATGACGTCGTCTGAGCTTTCTCAAATTATTTAAAGGCAAAGTAATCTGCATGTAAACATCTTACTTTGAAGAGAGCAATTAATAAAAATCTAAAAAAAAATAAAAAAAATCTCTTATTATTCATATAGTTAATAAATAGAAATAGCTTAGGTAATCCTAACTGATCTAAAACAGCAAAGGTTTCGTTCAGGTTAAAGTCAGACAGTAAGCAAAAATGTTGTCTTTTATCCCAGTGTAAGTAAATATCTAGTTCCATCTTAAATGCAGAAAATAAAGCTCTCTCCAGTTGTAATGTTTTCTTTTCATTTTTTATTTTATTGCAGAAATGGGAGCAGATCGAGTCCAACTCAAAGCTTCGTCACGTGGGCAGCAACCTCTGCCTGGACAGCCGCAGCGCCAGGATGGGTGGGCTAACCGTGGAGGTCTGTGGGCCGAACCTTAGCCAACAGTGGAAGTTCACCCTGAATTTACAATCATAGGGCTGCAGACCCCTGGATATCTGACTGAGACACAAAAAGACAGAAATACGAGTAAAAGACTGGAGGAGAAGGATGGACTGGAATAGTCCTCGTCCTCCGCAGAGATGCAGCCAGTTCTCTCTACACCCCTCTCCCCCACCTCTTAACCCCCTCCCTGAAACGTCGAGCCACGCCCAGTGGGGGAGGGGCTTGTAGACCACATCGGAGCAAACTGGAGACTGACTGCATGCGGTGGATGGATGATGAGGATGAAAGCGATGAAGAGGCTTTTGTTTCCAACGACATACCTCGGTGTTCTGTCATTGACGGTTCCAGAGACGGCGTGATTTCTTTTTCTTCTTTAATGCTGGTTGAAAACAAACTAAACTCTTTGGTGAATTATTTTATTTTTCTTATTCATATTTTTAATTTCTTGCCGTTGAATCTCCGCTGAGAGCTGCTGGACCTGGTTCTGTTCCTAAGCGGTTGGTGTTAGAGCAGGTGGAGGTTTCTTATGGGGGTTTTTGGTGGATGTCGAGTGATGGGAAGGAGGACATGGACTCGATTCCTCGAGCTGTTCTTCTTGTGTACTCTCACTAGTTTACAGAATTGACAGAAGATGGAGGAGAAGAAAAGAGGAGAGAAGGACTCTGTATTTTACTTTCTGTGTGTCTCTTTTCCAATCCGTTGTCCTTGGGAGTGTCTTTACTTCTTCATGGAGGACTGTGTCTGAAACAGAAAGCCCATCTCAAAGGTCTTCAGGATGTAGCGCTGGCTGCTGCAGCATCCTCATTTCTTCACGTTGTTGTTTCTTAAAAACTGCACAGAAAAAAACTCTCATAAGTTCTTGTTTTGTTAACTCTTGTCAACATATGGCACCAAATTTAAAAGAAGAGTATGTTTTAAGTTTCAGGAAGACCAGAGGAGCAATTAAAAACTTTTTTTTCTTACATACTGTGACTGTTTTCTGACTGCTCCATGTGGAGCGTTTTAGTTCATCGCTCTGTTTTCGGTTCAGATCTTTACATTTACTTGTTCAGGCACAGACCGGTGTGCGACTTACGGTATGATCAACTTGAGTAACTTATACCCAAAATATTTTAATGATATTTAACATGATCTAATTACTTGTACTGGATACAGAAGAGCAGCAATTATTTCTGTTTCTAAAATAACATACAATGATGGTTATTGCAGTTATAATTGTAATAATCTTTATGAATATTTCTTTGCTTTATTTCAATCCATGCAGTTAGGCCAAAATTATGAACAATTGGTAAATTTAATGGTAACTTTCAAGTAAACATGCAGAATATTTGTATTATTTTAGGTTTTGCACCATGACTGTCTGGTGGTTTTCACTACTGGGAGTATTTCCAAACAGCTGAATTTATCCTTTTTCTTAAGCGAGTGAAATAAAACAGTAGCCGCTTATTTTTAAAAGCCAGCGGCGCAACAGTGTCCAGCAACAGGTGGGGGAAAGGCAGCACTTCATACCGCTGGAACTCTCCAATCACTTCAGCACTTTCTCTGACGCCTCGTTAAGGAAAAGTTTAAACAGTAGGAACAGTTTTATGTCAGTTTTAATGGTTTTAAAACCATCATTGTAATTGCTTAATAGGAAAACTGTACTTTGTTTTTGAAGACATTTCAAGTCTTATACAAAAGGCTTCTTCAGTTCTGAACACAGGTTGGATGTATCAGGCTTCTTAGTAGTTCTTAGAACAGCCCCACTGATCACTACTAGGGCCCTTCAGGTCACCAGTCATCGGCCCTACCCTCCATCTGGTTAAGCGTATTTTAGTTCAGCACTATGGATTTTCAAGTCCTAAATGACTCAGAATGTACGCAAAGTTATGAAAGCAGAACCTTTTTCAAAAACTTAGTCCACCTTGATACCGGTTCCTGGCCCATGCCTGCACCGAGCGTAGCCACACGATGGAATCAGCATCACTGAGGTGTAGTTTCAGTTTTTGGCTTCTTTTATTGACAAAGGCATCGGAGATGTTTATTTCGCTGCGTGCGTTCACCGGCATCATGTCACCACACAGTACCACTCGGTCAGTAGTGTTTTTGTGTGTGTTTTTTGCCTGCGAGAAGGACCATCTGTTCATAAGTTTGAAGCAGCAGTAAACAGGGTTTTACTGACTGTCCTCTCGGTTTCAGCGTGAGGTTCGCAGATTTTTCTGATAACACAGGCAGGGCTGCGCCGTTTATGCTGACCATGGTTGAAATGGGAAGCGCCTTCTTATTTTACTCCAATAGACTGTCCAGAGCAACAATATTTTGGTGTCAGAAATCAACACAGTGGCATTCTTGCCATCTGCAGCAACCAGATAGTTTTACAGAGACCATTTTTATCTTTCTATCATAATCTGATGCCCTCTGTGTATTTTGGCCATGCTTGTGGCTCCTGGGCATCTTCATTGCATCATATTTGCTGTTATCATTCTCTTCACTGCTGGTCCTTAATAACTGATGATGAACACAGGAGAATTGGCTGCGAATACATTTGGAGTGACACATTAACTTGGAAATTTAAGGCAACTGCATTTTATATTGCATCTATCTAGAAAAGTATTCAAGCCCCTTGCACTTTTATACATTTTGTGACAGAAATTTGAAAAAATATGTTTTAGGATTTTATGTGATAATACAGCTCAAAGTAATGCAAAACTTTTAAAGGAAATTTACATGTTTTTCTAACTATTTCACAAATAAAAATGGTTAGGTTATATAAAATATCCCAAGCTTTAAACGTCTCTGGAGCACTGTTGAGTTATAATTAACACTGGGAAATGGTTATGGCATTATGATGCTGTGAGGAGGTTTTACTACGGGATGGGCAGGAAGGCTGGTCAAGGTTCATGAGAATATGAATAAAGTTATGCACGCTTAGAGACCAGCCTTATTATGTTCGCCTTTGCAAAACGAGTCAAGCTCAGTCAGAGTAGATGAGGAGGAACTGTTGGCAGCTTTCCCATCCCTGTTAAAGAAAAGCATCCTCACAGCATGATGCTGCCGCCACTATGTTTCACTGTGAGAATGGTGTGTTCAGGGTGAACAGTCTTAGTTGTTGTTCAAAGATTTGGATGTTGTTTTATAACTTATTTCTTGGTCTTCATGATGCTGTTTTCTCACTAATGCTTTGTCTTCCCCTTCAAAATTATGCACCACTTTGTGTCGGTCTGTCAGAAAATCTCAATGGAGCACTGTTCAAAATAAGTACCAAAGTTGAGTAAAACTGGAAAATGGTTGCATCTTTGAGCCTAAAATCACAAATCATCTCTCTTTCTCTGCAACTTTTATCAAACCTTCCTGTTTACACTTTTTTCCAAGCAGCCAGCAGACAAGGACAACATCTGGAGTGTTGTCTGATACTTTACTTTGTGCCTACCTGATTCTTTGTTTTTCTGTCATTTTGTGTCCGTTTTGCCCTGTGTTTGCCTTGATCTTTTAAACTTTGTAGGTCAGGAGGAGGAGTGTAGAAACCGCCACAGAACCTATTGATGTGGTATCAAAAAAAAAAAAAAAAAAAAAATCAATCAATAGACAGGCTAGATGGGATAAAACCTATTGGTGGCCTTGTAAGACTCCACTTTAAGGTACTCATAAGTGTGTGTTGAAGTTGCTTTGTGCATTACAGGAAATAGTTTCCCAGTCTGTTTGGAAAGTACAGACTTTTTTAATGGTTTCGAAATGTATTACCTAACCCTTGAAGTCCCTTCATTTTTACTCCACCTGGATCTCTTGGACACAAAAATACTCTTTTAAATATTGCCATAGAAATATTTACCAGCATATGATTTTTTTTATTATTATTATTTCTTCCTATTTGTAAGAAAAAGCACAGAAAGTTGATTTTCAGTGTTTTTGGGGGGGGTTTTTTTGGGAAGGGGTATTGCTGACCATGGAAATGATGGAAACTGGCAGCAGTGTATTTCACCACCTGAGATGATGAAATGCTTTTTTAAATCTTTTTTTAAAGGTTGTCATAGAAATATCTTCTATCAACATATTTCTCAATTTGTTATTATATGAACGCCATTCTTCATTTTCCTCATTTTCAACCTCTTTTAGCAATTAGTCTTGTAAATTGCAATTTTCCGAGTGGCTATTCTCTATAGCCTGGGAGGGTCAAAAATAGGCAGCAACACAGATTCTAAACAATTTTTGGTAGGTGTTCATGACAAAGTTTATTTTTCATCCCAAACATATGAACTGGTAGATTTAATGAACACAAAGTATTTTTATCTAGTAAAAGAATAATGCATGACATTTTAAAAGGATATCTACCAGAAAATTAAAAGAAATCAAGAAACAGTGTGTTGAGAGAAATAGTGTATTTGAAAAAATGCATTTTGAAAGTGTATCAGTGGCTAAAAATACCAAAGGTACACAGATTGCTCTAATTAGTTTAAAAAGCACATGAAACACTTGCAGAAAAAAAAACATGAAGAATTTTAATTCCCACAAAAATACACTGCCTGGCCAAACTGAATCCCATATGTATCAATACAAACAAACTTGAGCAAACCTACAATCTAGGGACTCAGGAGGGTTAAAGTTCGGCAGAATTTCCTTTGGCTGAAGACAGTGCTTGAAATCAGAAGAGCCAAAAAACAACAAAGTTTTTATATCAAGTTTGCTTCAAGCATACTATTTCCTATTATGCAGCCTTTTCGTGTTTTCTGAGTTCAGGGCACACGCAGACTGGCCCTGTTCTGACAAATAAATGAGTTTTTACTTTTTAACACAAATAAACATAATGCATATCCTATCCTGGGTGGAGAGCATCAGGATTTACTGACTGATCAGTAACTGAGAATTTTCTTTTCTCCTCCAACATTTTATGTGTTAATTTTAAATGAAGTTTTGCCAAAAGACAAAAAAAAAAAGGTTTCACCTGCACATCTTAGCTGTTTTTCAGTAAATCCTGTAGTTATTCACCTAGAATGAGACCTACAGCAACCTGATGTTTAAAAAGTCAAAGTATGTTTAATGATCCACAGCATCCTCTGTTGCCACCCTCCTGTGAGCTGCAGCTGGCTAGCTTAGGAAACCTGATCGACTGGGATGGTTCTTTCTCCAGCTTCATTACATTAAGCCTTTTCTTTCCATCCAGTCTTATGCTAAAGATGAGATGTTTGTTACTTTTTTATTGTGTAATTATGTCTTATCAAGAGGACATTATAAATGACAGTGAAGTCTCATGTTGATCGGATAAATAAATGTTTACATCTTTTGCACAATGTGCCAAAGCTTCTTTAGATTTTTGTGTTCGTAGATGCTTAATGGTTTGCTCTGCGCTGTTTTTAGTTGACTAGTCAGGAGGCATGAAAGGAAAACTGCTCTAAGCAGCTGATCTGATGTCAGCTGCAAAGTAGAAAATGGGCTAAAAATGTCAGTCTTCACTTCTGAGGATGAATATTGGAAATGTGCTGGGTTTGTCTCCCTATGTCTGCAGAACATCCTCTGAGCTGAATAATATTTTAGTTTTTTTTCAAAGAAATCTAGCAGACGGGCATTTTTTCTTGCTTTCAGAGGAGTGTAGCACCAGTTTGTTTTAAAGGAGAAGCTTTTCTTTTCAACAGGGGGAAAAGTTTAAGTTTCAAAACCTTCAAATAAAGATTAACAATGAAGCCCCTGGGGTTGTAGAAAACGCTATATTGTCCAGCTCAGAACTGGTCTTTATTTTCTGTCTGTAAAACAGTGCTTGTGAGACAGCGAGCATGCATATGAGACAAAACACTGTTGAGGGTTTATTTACCAGAGATGGCAGGCCCCGGATTGAACCAGGAATCAGCAGCAATCTGTGAACAATGTGGTTCTTTTTTAATTCTGGTGTTAAAGTACCAAGATGGAACGTTTGACTCATGGGGTCACATATGTAAAAGTGTATATTTTTGTATATACCTACATCCGTGTGTGTACATTATGTACATATATACACAGTGTACTTAGCAGCAGTTCCTAGTTTTGTTGTCGGACTGTACAGCGCTTCTAACCGTTCCCTGTTTTATAGACACTGCAGAAATTCACCTTTGAATGAGGAGAACTGATTAAATTAAATAAAAGCATTTATATATATATAAACTAAATGGTGTTATGTGTGGTGATAAATGTAGAATAGAATAGAAATAGAAACACCCTTTATTGTCCCACAAAGGGGAAATTCGGGTGTAACAGCAGCAACAGATATAAAGTTTCACACAACAAAAATATATATACTATATATAGATATATACCGTTGAATACGTTGATTTTATTCTTAGCACAAATCTGTCTGTAGTTGCTCTATCTGCTACTTTGTAATGCTTAAATTTACTAACAATTTTTGTGATAAGCTTTTCTAATTCTGCATAATCTGCCAGACGTGGATGGATTTTAGATGAATTATAAAGTTATGGTGTTTATAAAAAGGAATATTTTCCAACTGTGACTTTAATTTGGATCCTAAAATTTAAGAACTGCAGCCTGGCGTCAGAATTCCCTCAGAATATTTGTCAAATCACATTTTTTTGAAAGCTTTTTAATGGATATACTGTAGCACTAATAGCCAATAATATTTTAGCATATTTTTTCATACTTCAGCACTTTCACAAGATAGGCTTAAATTAAAACTTGACCTCAGTGTGCAGTCTTGTGTAAGTGTTCACACCTTTTGAAGTTTTCCACAACCCTAAACTTGAATTGATTTTGTGAGACACACCAACACAGTTTATTTCACTGTGAAATGGGAAGACAAGGATATTTGTTCTTATTTCTTTTTATACAAATGAAAATCTATGAGTCAATCCAGGGCTTTATAGAACCACCTTTTACTGCAGGTGCAGCAGCAAGACTTATGGAGTAAGTTTACCACCTTTGCACATCTACAAAGTTTAAGTTTGGAAAGTTTAGCTCAAAAATAGCTCAAGCTCGATCAGACTGGATATCTGAACATTATTTTTGATTTAGGTCTGGGCTTGAACTTTTTAGCACATGAATATGCTTTTGATCCAAACTGTTAAAGCTCTGGCTGTATGTTTAGGGTCATTGTCCTGTCAGAAGAACAACAATAAGGACTCTGGTCACGTCTGTTGTGGCTTCTGACTGTTTCTCTTCCAGTATTTCTTTGCTCCATCCAGCCTTTCGATCCCTGTTAAATTAAAGCATACCCTCAGCATGGTGCCACCATGTTTAAACATGGGGATGGTGTTTTATGAGTAATGTGCTGTGCTTGTTTTACTCCACAAATTGAATTTTTCATGCACGCCAAACAAATCCATTTTAGTCTCACCTATCCAGAGCACCTTTTTGCAAATGGTTGCTACATGGCTTGTAGCAGAGTGTAAACGGGACTTCTCATGCCTTTAAACAAAAGCTTTTTTCCCCACTTTTCCATAAAATCCAGATTTGTGGACTCGACAGCTTGCAGTTTTTCTGTTGAGAAATTCTTCCACCTGAGCTGTGAATCTTGACGGCTACTGCAGCGTTACCACATTCTTCAAAGATAAATGATCTCTTTGCCCAGCCTGTCAGTTCAGGTGGATGACCAAGTCTTGGTAAGTTTTCAGTTGCGCCATGCTCTTTCTATTTAAAGACATTTAAAGTTTGTGACATTGTTTTATAACCTTAGGTTATTTTAAACATATCCACAACTTTATCCCTGACCTGACTGCTGTGTTCCTTGGTCTCCATGATGCTGTTTGTTCTCTAATATTCTCTAACAAACCTCTGAGGGCTTCACAGAACAGCTGGATTCACAATTAAATAAAATTATACACAGGTGGACTCTGTTTACAACAAGGTGACTTATGAAGATTAGTTTATTATTATTATTATTATTATTATTATTTAAGGGTATCATGGTAAAGGGGGCAACATACATACTTTTTAGATATTTATTTGTAAAAATAAAGTCCTTTTATCATTTTTCTTCCGTTTTATAATTATTTAATATACTTTGTGTTAATTTATTACATAAAATACCAATAAAATACATTGTTTGTAACTTGAAAAGAATCTGCATGTCCAGCTAATGTACTGTACAACAGTGCAGTCTCCTCGCCTGTCCAGCAGGGGGCGATGTCAGACTCTAGACTTCCTTGCCGAGGATCGCAGAGGAAGAAAACGGCTCAGCCAGAAGCAGATTAGCGCACTCAGCAGACTGTGGTGGTCTGAGGGATCTGAGCAGCAGAACAGCGACCTGAACAAACCATGAAGAACGAAGGCATAGAGGGGACGGAGCGGTTCCTGAGCCCGGACAGAGGCAGAGGCCTGCGGGCGGTGAGGCACTTCGCAGTGGGGGAGCTGGTGTTCGCCTGTCCTGCCTACTCCTACGTGCTGACGGTGAATGAGAGGGGGGCTCACTGCGAGCACTGCTTCACCAGGTACCCAGCAGCTCAGCTCAGACTGCAGGAGCAACACCTTTAAACACTGATGGGTTCAGAGGGAGGACTTGCCTCAGAGTTGCCTCAGCAGCCGCTCAGTCTGTGGGAGGCTCCAGCAGGAGGTGCAGCTCACCTGGATCCTGCTGCTGGAAGCAGAAGCAGATTTACTTACCTGGGCTGCCATAGGTAACAGTGGAGGATATGAAGTGAGCTGGTGGTAATGTGTAGGCACACCAGTGTTGAAAAGGAAGATTAAATTTAGAAAATTAATCCTCCTTGTTTACCGCAGCATCTGGAGCACCATAACACTTATATATATATATATATATATATATATATATATATATATATATATATATATATATATATAACGTAATTGAAGGACCAGCAGTTTTTCACTTAGTCACATGTGTCCCACCCAGGCTGCCATTGCACCACCAAAAGGTTACACTGCTAAATATAGCTGTCCATGTGTCAGGACAGGAGAAGGCCAGGGGTGCAGGTTTCTGTAAAAGTGTGGCTTGGATGCAGCCACATGTATTTAATTATGTGAAGCCCTTTTAAAATGAATCAAAAATAAGTTTTATTTGGGAGTTTGTAATGTTTTTTTTTATAGTCTTGCTATAATCCAGCTTTCCATAGTTTCACATAATATAATTCTCATTTTGACTAGAGGTGCAGTGATTAGGATTTTTTTTTTTTTTTTTTTTTTTTTTTGGCTGATACCAATTTCTGGTTTTCTTTGAGTCCTGACCAATTTATTCTGATTTTAATCTATTTCGATAACGAAACTAAACAATAATGTGTTGCAGGTTTTCTGATGGAGGATGTAGTTTTGAATCTGATAGAAAACAAAGGAATTATGTCCTTAACTTTATCAGATTTTTATAAATTTAAAGAAAGTGCTGATTCTTTAATTGTTAATTCCCTCTCATTTAATTGGTGAATCTCCTGTTGTGACTATCCATCCATTGTCTATACCCACTAATCCGCGCAGTGTTTTGGGGAAGGGGGCTGGTGCCTCTCTCCAGCATTCAGTGGGTGAGAGACAGGACACACGCTGGATAGTCGATTTAGAAAGACCCCTAAAACTAACCTCCATGTTCTTTGACTGTGGGAGGAAGCTGGAGTACCTGGAGAGAACACGTGCATGCACGGGCAGAACATGCAGTCTCCGTGCTGAAAGACCCCTGACTGGGATACAGAACCTTCCTTCTGCAGGACAATAGTGTCAACAGCTGCGCCTCATGCTGTACATATTGATGTTTTGATGTCTATCATTAACACTTGTGGTTTTTACTTTATTTTGAGGATGAAAATAAAAGTATCATGGCTCAAAAACTCTGACGTAATTATCCTGTGTTTTGTATACATTGATCGAATTCAGATTTATCAAGTCTGAGTAACAAATGATTTATTCTTTACAATCTTAGTTTACAATCTGTTGAATATTAACTTGTAAGATTATTTTGTAAACGTTTGTATTTGGAGTTCGTTTTAGAGTTGGATCACCAGCTATAAGTTCTGTCGTTCGGCTCTAATCAAGAAATTAAATTTTTCTGTCTTTGCAGGAGAGAAGATCTTTTTAAATGTGGTAAATGTAAGCAGGCCTACTACTGCAATGTTGACTGTCAGGTAAGAGCAGCCTATTCTCCCTTTTCTTTTTTGGGGATGGAGGATTTCTTCCTAAGTTAATCAGAGGAACTGGGAGATTTTCAGATTTGGTCTGAAATGTTGTGGCGACTCGTGCAGATTTAAACTGTTTTTCATGCAGGCTTATTTATCATCATTCCTGGAGCCAGAGGAGCTCCATTTTGACATTATCTACAGACAGAAAAAAAACTCTTGCGTCTTTGAAGATTATGATTGAACTACCTCAATTTTAAGCCTGTAAAAAAGTTCTAAATATGTGAAAAATGTCCATGTTGGGTTACATATTATATGTGAACACTAATTAATTCACTGCTTCTTCCATTTACTTGAAGTATTGTTACAGTTAGCAAGTTTTTGCTGAAATTAGTTTGTTGTTATCTTGTTCTTATCCACAAATAGTTATTAAGAGAGTGTCTATTTAACAGCTTTTTGTTTTGTTTGCTAAAACTTGACGTAAGTAACCATTATGAATGAGTCTTACAGCTAGTAGGCAATGAGGTCGGGTGACCTTGGTGCAGTAGCTCTCGGCTCGCATGCAATAGTGTGGAAAAACCTCAACTTAAGTTGCCATAGTTATATTTACATTGTCAGAGTTATGAAAATTAAATAGAATGTTTTTATTGAAAGTTATTCTTATTTAATGTAGATCTTAAATAATAAAAAGAAAGAGCTGTTATTTACTTTATCTCCCTTTTTAAGTGCATTTACTTGTCCGCTTTGTAAGGTTATTTCTGATTTACATCCTATATGCGTTTCTCTCCACAGAGAGGCGACTGGCCCATGCATAAGCTTGAGTGTGTAGCCATGTGTGCCCATGGAGAGAACTGGTGTCCATCAGAGACGGTCAGACTGGTGGCCAGAATCATCATGAAACAGGTAGCAGCAAGCAGATGTAGGAGAATGTGTCGGGTGTAAAGCTTAAGATCTGTCTCAGTCTATCATCTAAACTGAGAAGGACCATTATATAAAGAAATCATCATGTAAGAAGGAGGAAATGCCTTGTATTGTCTGGCTGCTTATTGTCAAGAAAACAAACCATTCTGTGATTCTTGAAAGACGGGCGTGATCTTTAAATACAATTGAGATTTATTTACGTTAAATACTTGAAAGGTTTTTACGTGTTCTGGCTCTAAAATATTCTTATTTGAACAGTATTGCAAGGTAAAAACCTAAACTCGGTGACTGTGAAAGTAAGCTCTTCATAGAAACAGTCTTTTATGATTAATCTAGTTTCCAGCAAAGCTTTATTGGTGGAACGTTGTTGGTAACAAATTATCAGGAAAATCACTTGATTTGTCTTAAAATGTGAGTCCTGATAAGTCTGGAATTTTGAATCCTGATTAAAACTTCCTGTGTGTTTTTGCATATTTATGTGCTCTGATTAAAATATTCTCCTGTGTCTGAACTGTTCTGTTAAAGAGAGTCACGACGGATCGGACCCCCTCGGAACGGCTGCTCCTGCTCAAAGAGTTCGAAGCACGTGAGTTATCATCTGAGTCTGTGAATTAAAGCACAAGCATTTGGTTACATATCTCCCTGCACTTTTAGTTACATGGTGTGTTAATTTGCTCTTCTGTGTGTGATCTTGCTGTCGTTTCAGCAGAGTTTCTATTAATATTCTCCACTGTAGCCTCCAGTCCTGATTCTGTCTCTTTCACTCAGTATGACTGCAGAGCTGTGGGACTTAAATCCCAAGTTACTGGGTGCTGTAATTTTATTCTCTCTCTCGTTAACTGTTCCCATTAACTCCTGCCACTTGCTTTTCAGGAAGGCGCTTTCTCAGGGATTGTACCGGGAGAAACTTGAAAATAAACCGCTGTTTCGCCACAGGATTGTCAGAGCCAACCCTCATAACTCTGAACACAAAACAAATGCATGGCCAGCTGTTGCCTGCACTGCTCCATGCTGGTGTCAGTTCCTGTGATGAGAACAAACGCATCAATATGGTTTTACAGTGAAGCGTTTTTGAAAACTCTGCCTAAAATCACTTCTCTAATCTCCTCTTCTTTATGTACAGCACTGCAAAGTTCTGGCAGATTGCGGTGTTCAATACTCCTTACCTCTTTGTGCTTTCTCTCTCCTTTGATTTCCTGTTTTTTCGCCTCTTACAGATCTGGATAAGATGGACAGTGAGAAGGAGGAGATGAACCAGGCTGACATAGCGGCTCTGCACCATTTCTACTCCAGACACATCAGTGGCCTCCCTGACGACCAGGCTCTCACTGAGCTCTTTGCACAGGTAAAATCTGACAACGTTTTGATCAGAAACGTCAGCAAAATAAACAACATGAAGCTGGTGGTTCATCTTGATCACTGAGTTACATCAGCCATGCCTTTAGGGGCCTTGTTCACCACCAGGATTGATTCTAAAATAAATGTAAAGTTTTAAAAACATAGTTGATCAATGTGAAACCAGAATTTACACAACTGTTAAATATAGTAGGTGCGTACCTTGCAGAAGTACTTGTACCAGTGAACTTTGGCTATCATTTTGCCATGTTGCAACCACAAACTTCAATATATTTTACTGAAATGATGATGTGCAATCACCACCCTTGTCCCTGAAATCACCCTAAATAAAATATGGTGACGCTATTTAAATTCAGAAGTAACATGCAGAAGGCACATATATTCAGTCAATACTTGGGATATGTTTCTACTTGCTTAACATGTCTAAAGAACAGCATTTTTCAAGTCTTGCCACAGATTTTCAGTTGTATTTAGGTGTGGACTTTGACTAGACCACTTTAAGACATGCATTTGGTTTGATCTAAATTATGTTGTTGTATTTCTGGCTGTTTGTTTAGGGTTGTTCTCCTACTGGAAGCTGAACCCAGTGTTTAGCTCTGCCCTTCCTAATCAGATACTCATAGCTAAAGAAAGGCAACCCCGCAGCATGGTGCTGCCACCACCACCTCATGTCACTGTGGATTTGTTAGTTTTCTTTCACACAGTGTTTTGCATGTTGGCCAGAAATGTTCAGTTTTGGTCTCATCTGACCGGAGCAGAATACAAATACGACTTCTTTGGGGTTTTCTTCAACAAAGGATTTCTTGATTCAGTTGCAAATTTGTGGAGTTTGCAACTAACAGCTATCATATCAGCAGATCCTCCCACCTGAGCTGTGAAGCAGCTCAGTTTCTCCAGAATCATAATGCACCTCTGATAGTTTTCCACTCGGTGAACGGCCAAATATCGATTGTGCCCTTCTCTTTCCATTTGCAGATGTTAGCAGATTGGACTGTTAGCAATTTTTCAAAATGTGGTTGTTGTTTTATAAACTAATCCTGCTTAAAACTTTTCCACAGCTTTCTCACTGACATGTCTGATGTGTTTTTTTTTTTGTTCTTCATGATGCTGTTTGTTCTCTAATAAACTTCTGAGGGTTTCTCAGAACAGCTGAATTTATACTGAGATGACATTACACACACGTGGTCTCTATTTACCAAGTCAGTTGCTCAAGGGCAGAGGTCTGCAACCTGCGGCTTGTGAGCCACATGGGGCTTTTCATGGTGGCTTTTAACCCATCAAAAATAACAGAGACAAAAGAATAGTGCTTTTTGCTCTGTTTTTAAATAAAAATGGTTATGAAAAAGTTTTCTGGGTTTTTTAAATGTAATTACTGCTTCGAAACTCAACATCAGAATATCAGTAATGGTGCATCAATATTTTAATAAATGTGGTTCTTTAATTAAACCATAAAACAAACAAAATTGGCATTTAAAAAAAAAAATCAATGAGCTCTTTGTTTTAATGGGTCATGTTGTTTTTGTGGCTCCAGACAAATGTTGCTAAAAGGAAACGAGGGATAAAAAGGCTCTGTGGGTTTTAAATGTTTATTTTTAGTGGTATGATAGTGAAAGGGTCTGAATACTATGAACAACACATTTTTGAGAGTGTTTGTTAAAAAGTGCTTTCCACTATGTGCTAGTTTGTGTTTTCCTGAGACGAGATCCCAATAAAATACGTTGAAGTTGGCGATTGTAACTTGACAAAATATAAATAACTTCAAGTTTGTTTTTTTTTGTTTTTGTTTTTTTTTTACTGACAGATGTTACCATTTTATGCACCTGACCTTCAAAATGCTGTTTTTGAACTGTGCTCCTCTCACTTTACAAAATAAAATGGTGAACATATGGGAAATGCACGTTCAACATTCCTAGTGTTTTTATTTTCATTTGTTAGCAGATGGACCGGAGCACATGTTGGTGCTTGCAGGATATTCATCGCACACTCACTGGATCCGGTCTGCAGCTCTTATCTCTTTAATTTGATCCGTCTGGTGGAGCTCTGGCCTCTTTGCTTTCACACTGCACTAATGGAAACAACCTCTTTAGCCTCTTATCTCAGGGCTACATTTAATCTCTGCTACAGGATGTCCTCCATCTTATCAGAGGTTTCACAGCACTTTTAGTGCATGATGCTTGCTTTGTCATCATAAATCTCAACTCTGTTTTCTCTGTTCTTTTTTTCTATTTCCAGGTGAACTGTAATGGTTTTACCATAGAGGATGAAGAGCTCTCCCATCTAGGATCAGCTGTTTTCCCTGAGTAAATAGTTCACACGTCATCACAAAACACAGTCCATCTCTCGGTGAAATATGCTCTCCGTACAGTAGATTGTTTAGAATGGTATTTTAACATTATAAAAAAATAAACATAAACATTCTTCTCCACTTCTGCTATGGAGATATTTTTGCATCTTTATCTGCTTTTTAGATGTAATTAAGTGCAAATTTTGTCTCCTCCTTCCAGTGTAGCACTGATGAACCATAGCTGTAGTCCCAATGTTATTGTGACCTATAAAGGCACAGTGGCTGAGGTCAGAGCTGTTCAAGAGATAAACCCAGGGGAAGAGGTAAAAAAAAATAAATAAATAAAAAAAAAAAAAGAGATTTTTTTTTTTTTTTTTTTTTTTTTTTTTTTTTTACTAAAATTAGTTGCAGAAATGTAAATAACAAGTTTCCTCCTCTTTATTCTTACTTGATTTCTTTTTGCAGATCTTTAACAGTTACATAGACCTGCTGTATCCAACAGAGGACAGGAGAGAGAGGCTATTAGATTCCTACTTCTTCATGTGCGAGTGCACTGAGTGCACCACCAAGTCTAAGGTATGGTTGGTTGCTGCCCTGGAATGTCTTTCCTGTCAGACATCTGAGTGTATCCCTTTTTAGGGTGATGTAATCATGCTTTTTGCTTCACACTGCTTCCACTGCAGCACTTTAAAGTTCACATCAAACTCAGTTCATGTTGCAGAGAAACTCTGTGTTTTCATGATTTATTCGTTATATTTAGTTGGTTTTTTTTTTTTTTTTTTTTTTTTAACACACATATTGATTTTGAAAGCTACTTACACTTAAAGACATTAATTACTACCATTAATGTCCAATTATTCCTTAAGAATAATTGGACAGTAATAGATAAAGGATGCATTTAAATCCTTCTTTAATTATTTCTAATTTGTTACATTTGTAGAGTTATTCAAATTAGTCTACAATTAAAATAAATAAATCTTCCTGGGAATAAGGCCACTCAGTTGAATTTTAATCAGTTTGATGGTTTGTTCGTTGGGGCACAGTGTCTGGCTTTGGCAGGAGCTGTCACTAACTGGGTGCAGATCAATCTTTGGAGCCAGTTTATTTCTAATGCCAGCTCTGACAGGTGGACTGGGTTTGTCTCAGCAAAGCGGGGGAAAGTTGAGTTTTTCAACCTAAGTAGACAAAGATCATTACTTCAAAAGAGCATTACTCATTTCGCATTTAAATGTAACAATGTTTTAAACATAACATTATAATCCTTGCATTGGACAGTCTGAGAAGCAGGGTCTGTTGGATTAAAAGATGATTCAGCTCAATCTAATGTGATGTAAATGTGTTTTCAACAGTCTTTGTTATAATATTGAAGTGATTACATCCCTGTATGAATGAACATGTCAAGGACTGTTTTGTTTTTTTTTGTTTTTTTTTTAGCACTATATCTATGTTTATGCTTTTTCAGACACTTTTTATTCAAAGCAATATGAGGATATACCTGTGTAGTTAATATCAGAGATGAAAATGTGTTTGGCTATCACATGAAGTCTCTCAATGAAACACAGTGAAGTTTGCAGCTGTTGCGTAAAAAGAAACAATAAATCAGAGTAATCGTGATGAATCGATTATTGAAATACTCGTCAACTATTTTAGTGATCGATTATTCGTTAACTGGAGAATACGGACTAAAAAACATGCTTTTTGCTGAAAGAATGACTTAGTCAGAGCAATGATAAGACAAAACTGTATAAAAAATTATACATTTTCCATGTAAGATTAAAAAAAACAAAACTGTCTGTAAATGTGTTCTACGCAGAGCTCCTCAATTGGCAAAGTTTTAGCTTTCCTTGGTTTAAATTCTGTTTAAAAAAAAACAAAGCAAAAAAAACTCCTATTAAGCACCTTTTCCTGTCCAATTATTAATCAGTTAATCCAAAAAATAATCAACAGATTAGCCTGTTTTGATGTTAAGCAGAAAGGCCTGAGCTTTTCACATGTTGATGTTAGAAGTATTTTTTTAGCTGCATTGCATCCTTTGCTACAAATGATCAAGCGTGCACTAAAGGAATGCTGTTATTGAATTTTAGGCAATACAATGTTTGTTTTCTTATTTAAAAAAGGAAATGGATTATTTGGGTATTTGCATCTATTAATGTATTTCTAATATTGTATAAAAAGGCTTAAGTGGTTGAATGAAAAATCTGCAGAATGTGCCGTTTTTTTTTTTTTGTTTGTTTTTTTTTGTTTTGTTTTTAATCCGATTTAATTGTTAGAATTATCAATATAATATTTGCTTGTTAAAATAATCATTAGTTGCAACCCTAGTAAAAAGGTTAAAATAGATACTATTGTAAATCATTGTATGTTACAATTAAAAACAACACACAAAAAATAGATGCATCCCAGTGTTTTCTGTCTGGAGACTTTACAATTATTTATTGCTTTTCTCATTCTGCAGGATAAAGCAAAAATGGAGATCCGGAAGCTGAGCTCTCCACCAGAACCAAAGGAAATCCAGTCTATGGTCCATTATGCCAAAAATGTCATTGAAGAGTTCAGAAGAGCCAAACACTACAAAAATATCCTCTTCTCATTAGAGCTTTACCTGTGACGTTCTTCCACTTTCTTGTCTCGTTCTTTTTGCCTCCTGCTGTTTTATCATTACTCCTTGACTCGGGTTCACCCCCCAGTGAGCTGCTGGAGATGTGTGAGCTCAGCCTGGAAAAGATGGGAGCTATTTTTGCAGACACCAACGTCTACATGCTGCACATGATGTATCAGGCCATGGGCGTCTGCCTCTACATGCAGGACTGGGACGGCGCCATGAGCTACGGGGAGAAGATCGTTCAGCCATACAGGTAAAGCGATGTGTGGTTTTAATCCAGAAGATCCAGTTCAGAGGTTGGAAGACCAACGCAAAGAAATATAAATACAACTAAACGAGGCCAGGATTTTTTTTTTTTATTTAAATGTGGCTTTAAAGTAAAATAGGATTCGAGGCACAAATACAACTTGGACTAAACATTAGATCATTTCAGAGGTCCAGCGTTTGGGAGCAGGGTGGGTTTTTGATCCAAGTAGTTCTTGTATTCCAGTTGGTCTTCATGAAACTATTTACCTTAGCGGTTATCGTTATATTATATTAAATGTACTCTTTTTTCCTGTTCAACTCACCTGACCTCTGTGGTTTTAAACCCAGCTTTTCCTTTGCTAGTATTGAAGACTGATGTGTTTTTAATTATTGAAGCACCAAAGCAAAACTGTCTCTATAATTACATGATTATCCTCAGAAACTCTTCTCAGCTTGATGCGTTGACGTTTTCCCCGCAGTGTTCACTACCCGGCCTACTCTCTGAATGTGGCGTCGATGTACCTGAAGCTGGGCCGTCTCTACTTGGGACTTGAAAAGAAGTCCCAAGGTGTCAAAGCACTGAAGAAGGTAATTTTTGACTTGTCTTTATTGGTTTATTTTCTGCTTCGGGATGTTAAATTCTAAACTTTATGAGTATAAAATAAAAAAAAAAACCCAAAAAAAAACCAAATATGGTTTATTTGGAGGAGTTGCCAGCAGAAAGCCTCTTCTCTCTAAAAACACATTACATCACAACTTTGCCAACTGCCAAGCATGGTGGTGGAGTTATCATGATATGGGCTTCTTTTTTAAAGCTGTCATTGAGCTGAACATCGAGTTTTTGCTGTACTGAAGCATTTTGTAGTCAGATGTGGGGCCATCTGTCTGGCAGCTAAACTTGGCTCATAATAAATCATTAACAGGACATTGATCCAGATCTGCTGGAAAGGAAAGGAAACAATCAAGAGCCTGTTTCACAAAACATTTCCATCAAAAACCCACAAAGACAAGCCACTCCTGAGCTGCTTCTTGGCATTCATAAATCACAAAAGTAGATGGTGTCTCAGCGTTGTGGGACGACAGCAATAGCAGCAAAACCTGTTTCTGACGTCTCCCCGTACCATTTTATTCAAAACAATGACGTCAAGCTCAGTGTAGCAATCATGTTGATGGCTGAGCAAATGTTTCAAACTTAAAATTTCACTTAATTTGTTCTTTGTTGTTAGAAAAGATTTCTGGGTCTTGCATTTGAAACTTGCGACTTGATGGTCACACAAACCATTCGTCATTGCTACATCACTTCCTCTATGATTCAGAGCAGAGAGTACCTTGTTGGGTGAGTCAGGGGTGTAACAGAGGTGGGCTGCCTTTTTACAAAATACAAGGAGACAATAAAAAAAGACACTTTAATCCCACCTTGAAGTGTTTTGTGAATGGGGCTGAGGTGTTTCTATGGCCTAGTCAAAGTCCAAACCTCTGCGTAACTAAAATGCTGTGATGGGACCCTAAAAGAGCAGTTCAGAAACAAACATGTCCAAACCTCAATGGGCTGAATCAGTTTTCTAAAGCGGACAAAAATGCTCCATAACGGTGTGTGAGACTGATGGTCTTTGCTGCTAAACAATGTTGTACAAGCTTTTAAACCATTTAGTCCATCTGTTTAAATGATGGTGTGTAACGTACTGCAGGTTTTGTACACTTTAAGTTAGATTTGAGCAATTTTAGAACATAATATAGACCAGATCATTTTTTTTATTTCAAACCCTGGAGTTTTGGAGGATGTACTTGCTTTTTTTCCCATGACTCTAAGGTCAGTCTCCATACCTGTATGACTGGATGTCTTATGAGTGTCTCTTCTGGACAGTTAGTCTCTCAATAATCTCTTTATATCTCCTCAGGCTTTGGCTATCATGGAGGTGGCTCATGGAAAAGACCATCATTATGTAGCAGAGGTCAAACGGGAAATCGTGGAGCAGAAGTAAAGGGGAGAAAAGGAAAATTAAAGTGTGGCTCTGGAGTGTGGGACCTCCTTAAAAGCAACAAAATATGTCTCCAATGCATGGCATGCATCTTTACCTCTGTTTTTACACCTTTTTTATTTTCCTGACTGACTTTATGCAGGGTTCCTACACATTCTTTCTGACTGGATGATATTTTCTATCTGTTGCTGATTTCCTCAAATACTAGACTTTAAACTACATTTGCTTTTTTTTTTTCTTCATTAATTTAAAAACACCTGACGTATTTGGTTTTTCATCCTCAAACTCATTGAAGCCCACACCTGTGCTTTGAGTGGGGGGGGGGAATGTCATAGTCTTGTCTTTTAAAGCTGCCTTCTGAAGAAACGAAGCTTTTATCTGGTAGCTTTCTGAGGTCGCCTTTGTCCTCCTCTTTCACCTCCTGTTGAGTCTGAAATAACTCAGTGTTTTGTGGATTCCTCACCAGACTGTTTTCACCGTCATGTTTGTGTTTTTGCAGCATTTTGAGCTGCTTGTGTCCTTCCAGTTACTCTAAACTGGTGAATACCGAGGGCATTGCTCGGTCACAGCCCGTGCTCTTGGAGTCTGATGTTCATCAACAGAGCACAGTTTATGGTCTCACATGCTCTCAGTGAAACTGTGATTAAACACTAAGACTGACCATGCATCAAACACTCTGTAGCAACAGAGAGGTCTTACAGCGTGTTTTGGTTTGTTGAAAGGAAGTGTTGCATGCTTGACTTATTATGCATTTTTTTTATATTTCTGTCTTTTTTTTTTTTTTTTTTTTTTTTTTTTCAAATGAAGTTAGTTGATCCGTCTCCAGTTCAGGTCTTGGTTGTTCTCTGGGGATTTTCCTCATCAAAAAGAAGACAATGAGAAAAATATGATGGTAGTAACGTCATATATTATCACAGTGTTATGCGGAAGCCGAGAGCAGACGTGTTACGCATAAACCTTTTTCCAATGGTTTTCTTGAAATAACGAGTTAATTTCATCATGAAATGATTGGTGTGTGTGTTAAACCTGAGTCCATCCTTCGAATGCCACAGCAGCGGGAGAGGACTTATAAGTATAAGTCATGGCATGCAGTGTAATTCTGTGAATAAGTGACAGGTAAACCATAATGACACCACGCCGCTGATCACGTGATTAAACCATCGGGAACTTAACTCCTTATCTCCAGAAAACTGTGTTCGTTATGTCGTTATAACGACATAAATAACTCGTCATCTCGAGTAAACCATCGGGAAAATAAACATGCGAGTACGACCGCTCTCGGCTTCCGTAGTATTAGGTACTTTTTGTCATTCTGTTTTTTTAGCTGATTAGTTGGACAATCTGCTTGAGTAGCAAGCCTGCAGTCAGCTGCATGACAGACATCCAGTCTGTAGCGAAGTAGCATAAGAGTGATGGTGGTGCTGCTTTAGTTTCTACATAATCAGTGTTTGTGTTTTTCATGACTGGAAATATTTCCGGATAGATTTTTCCTTTATTACAAGCGAGGGGGAAAGAGCAGAAGTTTGTGTTACATAAAATATCTGGCTTTGAAACCAGAACTTCTTTAAACCTTGGCAGATCACGATACCAGTAACCGGCCCATCCATATGCGAAACAGTCCAGCCTCCTGTGAACACATGAACACAACAAAGCAGACTGGGAATGAACGACTGACTGGTATTTGACCAAATGCTTTGAGAGTTTCTGCCAAGGAGTCAGTCGCTGCATCTGTTCTCCAAATGGGGGCTGGTTTCAGAACTTCTTGCCTCTGGAGCCACGCTGAAAACATTGAAACTCCAGTTTGGCCACTGGTCTT